>OY294067.1:104465824-105956067 GCA_958510875.1 Endomychus coccineus
CCAATCAGACCTGTTACGAATTCACGTAACGGTTCTCGCGTAACGCTTTCCATCAATTAGGTCCTCCATAAAAACATATTCTATGTTAAAACACTATTCGTTGACTATAGTATGGTTTCATGTGTCAAAAAGTACAAAATGAATACAGATTGTTACTATATTTCAGAAGAAAAAGTGTTCATATCTTACCATGTAGCAAATTATCAATGTTTCATAATTTTGATTAAACAATCGAAATCACTTCACAAAACAAATTACATCTTGTCTCCGGAATATTCAAATATTTACCATACACTATGAAAATCGCAAACTAGATGTGCAATTGATTTTTGCCAGTTCGTTTAGATTCTTAAAAGAAATCCACGATGCTGTTAGATGAAAAGTAACGTAAAAACTTTTCAACTGAAGATACTTTATAAGAATAATTGTCTACAGCCAATTTAAAGAACAAACATATGGAAACTTTCTCACCTGATTTGTAAATTAGGTACGTACGATATATTTATTCCGAAATTCACTCTTAAATAGAAATTTTATTTGAAATCATCGGAAACGCCACCATCGAAGACATACTATTTGCGAAGGTTGGTTTAAGACCCTTCTACTAAATTTCCCTGAAACTTAATTTTTTTTCCAATGAAATGTTAGTACCTAACCTGTTTGAAAGCGTGTTTTGAACAAGTTGCTAACCCATCAGGCATTTGAGTCTATATTATTAAGGGAATACTTAATTTCAAGAAAAGGTATTTCATCTCGAAAACAATCCCCTATACATTGTTTGTCTTGATAGAAGCGATTCAACTGTTTAAAAAATGCAACTACATAGACCAAACCGATCATACTGCATAGTGCATGTGGATGAAGACATCTTCGGTTTGAGATGTAGCTATAACCGTTGCCGTATTTAATTTAACCATAATAACGGAAGAGGTGATCATCGTCTTCACTCTGCTATAATACTATGGGATACAGTGTAATCAGTTTTTGCTCTTCTTGTTCATTTAAATTGTTTAACCTTCAGTCATTGGAACTGTTTACTAAATATATATTTTAATCATGGTGATTATAATGATTCGTAGTATGTTATTTGTTGTCATTGGCAGGTAAAATCCATTGATTTGTAAACGTTCATTACATAATATATTACACAATCGTGAGCGGATTGTTCAGTATTTAATAAAATGATACTGTAATTACATACACTTAGTTCCGCAGCCCAGAACTTTTGAGTACCTAAGAAATGTTAGGTCACCTCAGTACTAAAGTTGGATTCGATAGGATGTTTTCCAAAGTTTATATGTCTTTTTTTCAAATTATACTTATATAAACAATTATTGATACGAATAAATGTTATGAAAAAATTAGGATAAAGACATTTTTTGTTTCTCCATTTGGGTATCTTCCAGGATGATTTTAATGTTATACATTTTTTCGCTAAGCTCCAATATTTAAATTATACGATGTTACGGTTTGACGGAAACACTTATACATATTCACTCCTGTCTTCTTTTGTCTACTGCTTCCCGCATTAATCATGTAATCATTCTTCTCATTCTATGATGGAACTTAGGATTGTATTTTAGTGTAAGGACTAAATACACACTAAAACAAACTTTGTCTGCAAAATTATCCAAAATGTTGAACGTTATCAGTTTTTTTATTCATGGACTTGACCTCGCATTGGTACGTTCGATTAAGCAATTTGTACAGTTTATTCCTAATTTGCCTCGTTCCCGGTTATTTCCGTTTAGCTATTTTCCAATTTCACGTTTCAAAAGTACAGAATGAAGTGCTAATAAAATTTTATATTCACAAATATCGTGATCATCAGTAACTGACCAACAATATTTGCAAGTTCGATAGAAAAATGAAGGCTGTTGGAAAGAAGGCCAACGAAAGAGTAACCAGTCTGAGTTCGTCCAGTCTGCCTAGCTTTATTAGCTTATGGAGGAATAACAGCTGCGACTTCCGATGAGTACCGACCATGAAAATATCTATAGAAAAGGAAGAGATGCCCCACTTTTCTACGATGTTCTAGAGAGGTCAATGAATCAGTAAGTGTGACATCATCAATCAGACGGAAAGCTCCATTCTGAATAGAATCTAAGCTGAACTCAAAACATGTGAACTGTACTCCATCACAAGTCGAAGTTTTGGTTCCATTAAATTCTGGTAGATTATGAGATCCTATTTCAATAATCTTGCCTGATCTTCATCCAATGCATCGACCTGTCTCGGAGTTTCACCTGTAGATTTATTGGATCTAGAGGAGAAAGCGATATGAAGTACCATTATCCGTAAAGCTGTAGATGGGATAGAAGGTCATTTTCAACAGATTGTTGATATGGATCAGAAACTAAATCGGTGCCAAGGCAAAACTCCGAGGAACACAATCATTGAATCGGAGGAGACTCGTCAACCACCACATGGAGTTAGCTATCTAATAGTGACAAAGTTGGGGCGGTAAACCATATGACGGAAGTTTCCCACGAAAGCCTTAGTACCAGACTCGGTTAAATAGAGATATCCAATGCTGCTGCTAGAGATTCCCCATTATTTTTTAATGCATGCCTGCCATATACTTGTTACATAGGCAAGCAGACCACTTAGAAAAGTCCCACTGGAATTTTTGAAGTACTTTGTTTATATCGATTGATAACGTCGGATTTGACTAGAGATGGGGAAACCAGTTTATGATTTATCATTCAAAAATAATCTACAGAATACCACACGAGAGTTTGATAGATTCGAAAATAATTTCCCAGATACTTTCTCAAACTTGTTGGCATTCGGCAAAAGCCTGGCAACAAGTTTTCGAGGATCTGTCGCATATATTCTCAATTTAGTATTCTCACTCTTGTGCTATTATTTATGAAAATATTCACACAGAAAGATTTGAACCTCTGGAACTGAACCATACAGATAATAAAATCGACTTAATTATTCCACTCCTGACTTTTCAAACCGCCTAATGAAATGAGTTTTCTATATTATTTTTCTACTCCGAGTTTTCGAAATGTGTTTTTGTAATTTGCCTCCATTTTGATTTTCTAATTGACCCATTAACGAACGCAACGTCATCACTCGCCATGTCTTAATATCCAAAAAAGCACGGAACTTTTTACAAAAATTTTTAGGTTGGCGAGCTTGATGCGGAATTATCTTGTCATCATTATGTCAGTTTAAATGACAGTGTCGAGCGTCAACAACTCAAAAAGCGATCACAGAACCACTAAATCAAATTTTCACTTCCAAAATTAAGATGTTACCAACCACCATAAAAACCCCTAAATGGACTAAATTAAACATTTTTGTTTAAAAACAGCATAAAAAGGGCAAATTACAAAAAATAGTATAAACAACTCGTTTCCTAAGACCTTGAAGCACTCATTCTTTAAAAAAACTCGTGGCTTCGCCACTCGTTTTTTAAACTTGAATTCGTGCTTTAAGACGAGTCTTAGGAAACTCGTTCTTTAATATACTATTTTCTATTCCGCGATGCTTGTGACTTTATAACGATACGCAAATGCGTTTCATTATAGCGCCATAACAAAACTCGAATTGTAGTGTATTTTAGTTTTTAGAAGTTAATATTTATGAACAGCCATACGTATCATCATAACCTTATACAATTTAATAAAAGTACAGGATACGGAATTTTGGTGGTAACACGTTACCGACAGATGTTTTATTTTCCTTAATTTGGCAGGAGTACCCATCGAAGCATCATTTCATTCAAAAATCAAAAAATGTTGATCACATGCAAAATTAAAATAACATCAAAAGAAGCTCAACCAAATTTGACATATGTCAAATTAATAGAAGTTTCAAATGTATACTTCAAATGTAATATATCTGGTTTCAATCGAAGAGAAAAACTCCAAACTAAAGATTAATTAAGTTAATATAAAATTTATTAAACATACGTTTTTAAAATTAGGAATGAGAAAATGGTATAGAGAACTCGTTTCATTAGGTGTTTTGGCGTACTGGCGCATTGGGGAGCTCCCGATTCGCGGCCGTCCCAATGAAACTAGTTCTCTAATATACTATTTTAATAAGTCTTAAATTAATTTAATGATATTAATATTGTAATGTTACTTCTCATAATCCATTTTTTTTTAGATCCGTACTACCAGGTTTTGAGGTCAATTATTACATCTCATCATCAGGTATATATAAAAAATGGATTCAATATATAAATTTATTTATACAACATATGGTTTCATTATTTGATAATTAAAGTTTATATGTAAAATTTCATTTTTTCGATTTATATAATTCATGATCAACAGTTGAAATTCAGGAAGCTACAAAGCAGTCAATAAACAATACAATATTAATATCAACATGAACCCACACTTGGGTGGAACCAATTTTTTTGATTTTATTAAATCTTTAGTTTAGAGTTTTCCTCATTGACTGAAAACAGATGCATTACATTTGAAGTATCCATTTGAAACTTCTATCAATTCACTGAATAGAAAAAATAATAGGTTTTATAAATTTCATTGATTGAAAATATTGTGAAGTTCATCTCATTACTAAAAGATATTGGAAAGCAGTAGTGGCCAGATCAGAAGGTAAGTGTGTTTGGTGATTCATAACGATAAAGGTGTCACGCAAAGTGATAATCAAAATTAACATCTATCAATCTACAACTTGAACAAATTCAAATCAATTTAATAAATTTAACAATCTAACATCACAACATATGGGCTAAATAAACCAACCAACATTGCAATCAGCTAATCATCACAAATTTAATGTATCATAACAATAAGGCTCCCAACGTAGTTATTAAAAATTAATAGTTATAAAATCAAGTATAAACAATATCAAGATCGACTCGCTAACAACATCCGGTACGCAATTCAAACAAATAATGGTACTGCATCTGTTGAACAACTTCTGATGATGGATGTTGTCTTGACGGAAAAATCTGGAGAAGAGTTGGCAGACAAAATTGTCATGGCTCTACAATCGATGGGATCACAATACAAAAAATAGTTTCCAGTTGTATGTTTTTGCAAGAAACATGTCCGGAAAGTATAACGGTACGCAGCAACATTAATAATGGAAATACGATGAGAATATTCTTTACAATCCACGTCAAGCTCATCGAATACATATTTATTGAATCTGCATGCTGTGTGAATGTTTATGATCAAAGGGTTTTGCAATGATTGAGAAGCTCTTTATGTGATTTTCTGCGGTAGTACGAAATATGATGCACTTCTATGACTGAAACAGTCAAAGCTGTGTGGGTTGCTTTTGAAATCATTATCTACGCCTTAGTAATAGAAAAAAAGATTCGGAAAATTTCTATAAACCGTCTAAACAATTTCTGGATATCGGTTTCTTTAGCTCGTTATATTTAAAAAAAAATTGTAATGTTCAAAATCTGCTAGATAAATAGCAAGCACTTGGATTGAACATCGTTGATGCATTAGTGTAGATTACATCATCGTCAAATGATTACAAATCAATGCATTGATTAAAAGTTGCAGTTATATTTGCTGAAGAATTGCAGATCAGTTCTGAGACGAAGCATCACATAACGCATCGTGTTCCAAAAAATGAACTAAAATCGAGGAAACGGTTGTAATTTAGATTTCGTGATATTGTCTCGTTAGAATCCTAAATTGCATTCGATGTTCTTACTCATTGCAATCAAGTATAAACATTTTTGGAATATTCCAATGAACATGCATTGTTGAATTAATCGAATCCATTGTACAATCTCAACCTGCATCTTGAGGGAAGAACCGGAATGTTTCCTTGCTGAGTTGCAAATTCTTGTTGATTCGTGCAACAACTGTAGACGTGTTTGCGAATTTCAGAAGTAGCATTCAAGTTGAAAAATGTTGCACCTTTGGCTTGATACGCTCCTGTATGCAGTTCGTTCTTGTTTGCTCGAATAATACGATGGAAAGAAGAAATTCTCGGTAGTAATATAATTTCTCAGTTCCGATAAATTATAATTTAATTACATTTTACAGTAGCGTTACTTCGACAAGAAGATTCTTTGACGGCATCAGAACAAAAGGGCTTTATTCTGATAAAACTTAAGTAATCCTAATAAATATCACATTCTCCACACATGTTCTGTTTTGGATAACACAATGTAAAGTTAATTATGTATCAAAGTATAGCGATTGTTTTGATTCGTTAAAGATATTTTAAATTCATATGCAGAAACATCAAATTAGAATTTTCAATCGAATTTGATAGGAGAGGAGTTTAATTATATTCTAATTTTCTTGCAGATATTATTTAGTAAGAATAAAATTCTTCAAATTAACTGGTCTGGGTAATAATTCTGTTAATCTTGAACTAATTGAAAATATATTTTTTAGCTTTGATTATAATGGAGGCATTTTTTTTACTTCTTCCACACTAAAATTAATGTCATGAAGATTATATGAAAGCGTCAGATCTTTTTTGTAATTGAATGTGAGAGAAAATATAGATTGCGGATTCTGGTGTAGACCTTCTGGCTATTTTCCTGTACATATGCCAAAATAATATGGACATCTCGGTAACATACTGTTCGTTTTCAGGGGCTTCTGTCCCAGTATTCTCACAATATTGAGTCGAATGTGTTACAAACTCATTTATCACATAATTATTGAGTTAGCCCAAAATGGGTTTTTAAATATAATTTTTCAAAATAACATGGTTTGAGTAATAATTCTGTTAATCTTAAACTAATTGGAAATAAGTTTTTAGCTTTGATTATTATGAAGACATTTTTTTTACTTCTTCCATACTGAAATAACTAGGGAAGATTCTGTCATGAAGATTACATAAAAGCGCTAGGTCTTTTTTGTAATTGAATGTGAGAGAAAATATAGATTGCGAATTCTGGTGTAGACCTTCTGGATATTCTCCAGTACATATGCCAAAATAACATAGATATCTGGGTAACATAATGTTCCTTTTCAGGGGTTTCTGTCCCAGTATTCTCACAATATTGAGTTCAAACTCATTTATTACATAATTATTGAGCTACAAAATAGGTTTTTGAATATGACTTTGAAAAGAATTTAGAAAAATAAGTATTAGGGATCTTAACATTTGAGTCATTTATAATCAGTTTAAAATTTATGTTATTTTTGATTTGATGATGAATGTCGAAATATAAAGTATAGAAAAAATCGTTTGAGAAGGATCTCTCTCAAATTATTGCCATGACAACCAAAATATCTTGCGAAAAGTCTCAAAGCTAACACTATTGCACAGTTAGAGTTGGTGTGAATTTATTTTCTTCGTCGCTTTTCAAGGACTGCAATTATTATGCACTTCGGTCAATACTAGAAACCAACATTGAGGTGTCACTTATTCCATTTTTTTGGGAGCAATCTCTTGCCGTACTTCTGACATGATTGTTTTAAAGTTTCTGTGAGGACAGAAATGATATTTCCACCCCCGGAAATTGTTCGAAATCTCACCAGCATCTAATATGTATAACGATAATTTTATAATATTCTTAAAACCTTTTCATTGTACCTACCAAATATATCTAAACGCACAATTTGATTTTAACTTTGATTATAAAATTTACTTTATTTAATTAGAATAGGTCAGATTGAAGAGAAGTCTTCCAGTACGAGTGATCAAGTAAATATGAAACAAGTAAACTAATTGGTGAAAAAAATAAGTTCTTCATGAACTCTATTAACATAGAAATAACTGGGATGATAATAATGTAGCAGTATATAATTAATGGAATTAGTTAGGTTCCTAAGCAAAAACACGTCCTGTTTATTGACCTTAGAACAATATTTTGAGCAGAGTCGAGTATTTTGTATTCGTATAAGATCAAAAGTTAAGGTTAATTAAGTGTCAGACACAATTAATGCAATTTATAAACAACCGGTTTCTTAAATACGAAATATAATATTTTTATGTGTTAATTTAGGCTTCTTTTTATTGTAACAACTACAATGAATTATATTCAATATTTTCGTATTTATTGAGGTTCTTCATTTCTATCAGGAAGATTCCATGCGCCCATGCGCCCCATGTGAATATAAATTTTCGAGAAAAGGGTATAAGTATAAATTATCAAATTCATAATAGTCTTAACATGTTGGTTATATAGTTTTGGAATACAAAGTCCTCTCTTTTTTTCATTTTTACCAACTAGTACATTTAATCTGTAAGGAAAATATGGTTTTTGTGGAAAAAATGATCGAAGCTATTTTTTTATAACTCGTTAGTGACGAGTTTAAAACCAAAAAGTTGTAACCTCCACCCTTGGGCATTTTTGGGAATATCAAAATGTTTTTAAATTTGATTTTCCGCGAGAACGGAAGGTTTTTTTGATCAAAAATTCTTGAGAATAATATGATCTACAATTTATATCATGCAATTGCTGTGCTACTACCAAATAGTAGAAAAAGCAAAAATATTTTTTTTCGCTACAGTGGAAATATAAAAGCCGAAAATATAATGCACTTTTTTCCTATGATGCACTGTTATGGAAATATAGCGCTTTCAGTTTCTTATATTTACTATTTTGGTAATACCCACCCGATGCAGCGTCGTAGCTTTTAGAGGATACGACACAACCTCGGTCCCTTATTCCCAAGGCAAATCAAAACTCCGCATCCATCAACGAAGCATTGTACGCTGCCTCAACTCAACCTGATGCAGCGAATTTCCATAATCCAAAGAGTCTATTTTAAAGTGCAGGCTTGGTTGACAAATACCTTGAACCCCTTGAAATGGGTTGGAAAAAGACTTGAACCAGAGAAGAGTACAAAGAAACCAGCGCCTGACGACCACACGAAGCTAATCGCCTGCGGATGTAAAACCAATAATTGTGGTAGCTTGCAGATGCAGAAAAGCCGGTCTTGTGTCCTCAGTCGCTTGCAAGTACTGTGGAAGGGAAAACTGCAGCAGCGTGCCTTCATTCAACATAGAGGAAACTCAGGGAGGCTCCCTCACAAGTTTTCCAACGGCACTCTACATCATTCAACGTAGCGGACGATAATGTGCAAGACATTGAAGAGTCGACTGCGGTGACATCATTGAAGAAGCACGTGCCGTTGAATAACCACCAAAGAAGAAACATAAACTAAGAGGAAAAGCCAGAAAAGTATAAAAAACGATTCGTTATAGACTACTTAACTATAAAACTTAATTAAAGTTAAACTTTTTTACAGTTACATTTTTTTTAACAATACCAACATAATTACGTTTAATTGATGATAAATCTTCAAATAGTTCCTATCAAAACCTTGTATAACGCAATAAAAATGGCATTTTATATGTCAATTTTAAAGTAAATAACAGTTTCTCTATTCTGATATCTGTGAATTCTCATTACCGTGCATTCCGTGCGTATTTCCAAATTAGTACAGGGTGTCCCATTTTGGGTACTTTTGTGGGGTATCTCCTTTATTTTTAAAGATAGAGAGTTGCGGTTTTCGCGACACTGTGCTACTTTTTCGTAAGACTCAAGATGCCGTCAACAGAATTTTCATAGCCCTTTTAGTTTTTAAGATACAGGGCATTTTTGAAAATGTTGCATTTTGTGACCCCCCTCGTATCTCCGTTATCCTTCAACTTATCGAAAAGGTAAAATAACATTCTAATAGTTTTTTTTTCCGTAGAATGCAGTGGTATAGATAACTTTTGTTACATATTTACTGCTTTGGAGTTATAAAGTAAACTTATGTTTTTTTAAATGGAACAACCTGTATATTTATAGACTATAAAATTTGTCTTTTTTTACCTTTTCAAAAATATATGATAGTATAAACTTTTTTTCAGAAACACGCAAATAATTGACAATTTTTAGAAATTAAATACATATTTTAATTGTAGGCCATTGATATTGTTTATGACAAGAAACAGAAATAAACATCAAATCTCTATCGCATTTAAGCTGTTTATTTTCGTTCTTTTGGTATCATTATTCAATAGATATTTATCAATTTTTTCGAATAATGGCAGTTTACGAAAATTATGAGAAATATGATATGATGGTATGTTTTATACAGAGTAATGAAAATTCTGAAGAAGCTTCGGAATTATATTTCCAAAGGTGAGTAAGCTATTATGGCTATGAAAATCTCTATTATCATTTTAATTTTTGCTTGTTAGATATCCAGAAAGAAGGCAACCGTTTTTTGGGATATTTGCCCGTTTAAAAGCAAATTTAGTTGAGCACGAATCATTTGTTCACCCGCGCCCTAAAACATACAACAAAGAGAACAGGGAAAGAAAAGAGATAGATACTTTAGGATATATAGAAGCAACACCTTCGTCCTCATGTAGAAAAATTGAGTAGGAAATTGGTGTGCCAAAAACTAACGCTCAGAGGATCTTGAAGAAATATAAGTATCATCCATACAAATTTAATATACTACAACATTTGCATCCTGGCGATGCCGAGCGCCGGGCACTGTTTTGCCAGTGGTATTTGCAACAAATCGATGCTAACGATTTATTTGGCAGACTTGTTATCTGGTCAGACGAATGCTTTATTTCAAGTGCTGGCATTTTCAATCGTCACAATACCAGGAACTGGCGTAGTGAAAATCTGCATTTAATGTTTGAAAGGGCACAACAAGGACGCTTTGGAGTTGGGGTTTCATGTTTTATTTTGGGTAGACATATAGTTTATAGGATTTTTGAAGGAGGTCTTACAGCACGTAGATACCTAGAAATTCTTGAGGAAGTTATTCCAGAACTGCTCGAAAACATTCCATTAGCCCAGTATAATGCTGTTTACCTACAGCAAGATGGTGCCCCAAGTCATAACACTAGGCTCTTAAGGGCCTTTCTAAATAATAACTTTCCTCAAAGATGGATAGGTACCAACGGACCTGTTAGATGGCCTCCACGATCACCAGATCTCTCAATTTTAGATTTTTTTTATGGGGCTATATACAAAATGAAGTATATAAAACTCGATATGACGGCATTGCAAAACTTCGAGAGGCAATTCATTTAGCTTTTCGAAATCTGCGAATGAGAACAATGGTTCTTTTGAACGCTATTCAAAGAATCTCAAAGATGTGCCAATTTTGCATTAGAGAAAATGGTGGTCAATTTGAACATCACATTTAATTTTTTTTAATAATGTTATTTTTTTGTGTTTTTGTTACATTGTCACTTTACGCCACAAAACTGTTACAAACATACTGTTAGAAAAAAGATCTATGGGAATTTTTTTTAATAGATACCTATATACAAGGTATCCAATTATTTGTTAGTAATATGTAAGTTGCACTTGTTTATTATTGTTATCCATAGCCTACTATTAAAATATGTATTTAAATTCTGAAAATTGTCAATTATTTGCGTGTTTCTGAAAAAAAGTTTATACTATCATATATTTTTGAAAAGGTAAAAAAAATACAAATTTTATAGTCTATAAATATACAGGGTGTTCCATTTAAAAAAACATAAGTTTACTTTATAACTCCAAAGCAGTAAATATGTAACAAAAGTTATCTACACCACTGCATTCTACGGAAAAAAATCTATTAGAATGTTATTTTACCTTTTCGATAAGTTGAAGGATAACGGAGATACAGGACATATCAAAAAATCAAATATTTATCTCCAAAACTGTGCATCGTAGGCTCTACAACTTTTACATACTCACTGTAGCGAAAAAAAATTAGGTATTTCGCGTCGAAAAGAGGAAAAAAGTTATTTTTGGCAACTTTGGCGCCCTCTGTTATCTGCTTTTTTGGTTGTAGAGCAGCTACTGCATGAATTGTTTTCTACAATTTTGTTCATAAAATATTTCTCTAGGGCATACCAATATCGCGGAAAATCAAATCAGCGAACATTTTGATATTCCCAAAAATGTCTAAGGGGGATCACAACTTTTTGGTTTTAAGCTCGTCACATGCCTCGGTAACGATTTATTAAAAAAACGTTGATAATTTTTTCCCACAAAATATTACAGAATTACTACACAGCGTGTGCCACTAGAAATTAATCGTCCCCCTTCCACCCAAACTCGCGGAGCCAATATCCTTTGAAATCATGAGGTTATCTTTTAATCGTTATATTCTTTGCAGTTTCAGTGTAATACGGTCCTGTGTTCCGTGGTAAGTTACTAAGTTCTCATTAATAATAAAGAATTAAATCTGAGCGATACATGATGGAATTCGAGTTTTGACTAATACTTTCATTTTCCACAATACGTGTGCGTCATGGTAACCTATTCATTACTTGCTTCTACGTGGAAACTCAAGAATGACTCGACTCATATCTATGCATATGTTGAATCATTTATAATCTTTATTCAGAGGAACAATGTTCAAGGAAAAATGTTTATTGAATGAATGTGCGAGAGACGACGGACACCTGATGTTATGAAGGAAGCTTATCTAATTTGAGGAAGGAAACGATTATAATTCTCTCACGCTAAATATCTCGACAGTTCATGTTTTATTTTTATAACAATATCATTTTACATACTTCTAATGGTATCAAATAATTGCATCATGTTATAAGTTGGTGTAATAGACAACACTAGGCCAGGGCGCCATTATATTAAATACAATTTTCAAATGGAATTTCATTATTTTCAAGCTTACATGGACCAAAGGCGTTGATTGAAATTGCTGGGAAAATCAACGCCAAAGGTTAACTCTATTACGAAGATTTTTTTAAATATAAATAACGCGTTATTGGTTTAGATCCCCGTAAAATTCTTATTTTGAACTTGAAGTTTTTGCAATATTGTAATGAATATAATTCAATTTCTATCAGAAACTGATAAATACGTGAAAACACATCATACTATATGTCATTGAAAGTTTATTCGAATTAACAACATATGTGTTTTACAACTCTTTGTTTTATACTTAACTATCTATTATTAAATTTTGCTGTAAGGTGAACTGTCAAAATCATTGACAACCTTACTTTCATGATACCACAGAGTAATTAATTCGATAATGTAACTATGTGATGTCACAATTCGATAACGTAAGTTAGACGTCATTCAAATCTTAAAATAAGAATTTTGAACGATTCTGCGGATTAAATTTATGCGTTTGATATATATTTATTCAATAAAATAGTATAGTACCATTTGAAAAACTGAAAATGGGTGTCAAAAGTACTACTTCAAGGGGGCTGCCGCGCCCCAAAATTTTTCTCACCTATGACTACGGGCACGCTAACGTACCGTGAAATGACAGATTGGAGGCACGTCATCAAAAGACAAGTCACTAATTTTCATGCCAGAAATACATACTTAAATGGCATGAAAAACAGTACAATGTAATGTAACGTAAGATACAATATAATCTCTAAAATACCTAAGAGTTTTTAAAAAGGTTTTTTATTTTACTCTGATTGAGTTTATATACACATACTTACTAATTATATTGATTTATTCTGTCTCAACAACAATATCAATAGAAATATTAGCTCAGGAAATATAATAAGCTTGGTCTTCACCTTTTCTCTACTCATATTCCTAGGATACATATCCATATTATCTCTTTATTTAGTGATGAAAATATTTTCAATCTCAATTAGACGAAATATTTAATTTTTTAAGGAAGAAGGTGCCCGGTGGAAAAATGGGTTCATTACTTTCATGATAACGATCAAAGAAACAATAACAATTAATAGTTTTTCATTTAATTTAATTAAATTCATACATTAGTCATGAAAAATTATGAATTATTATATAAATTTTATAAGTTCGCAGAGTCGGTCGTGGAAGAAAAATTAGGGGAATAAAACGAAATTGTCTTTAAAGTTCATAATTTTGAATGTTCAAATGTTTTACACACCATAAGTATATAACTCACTTATTAGCTGACCATTCACCGCTCTACTTAAAAGTGTGTTCCTAATATATATTATTAAATTCTTACTCCAGAGTAAATAAAATACAAATACATAAGAAATAATAGGTATTATGGGTACCTACACAAGTTAGGTGTATAGGTACTTAATATATACTTATATTATTGTAATATTAAAACTAGAACTAACAATTATACTAAAGAATCTGTGACAAAAACAAAATGCGGCTAAGGAAAATAATTGTGATAGACCCTGTCTTAGGATAATATATTTTATCCTAAACTATAGAACAATCGACCGATGACGTATTAGTGTGGCTCCAATCAATTCGGGGTACGTTAGCGTGCCCGTAGTCGCACACAATGTAAATCAGCTTAAAGAGATTCCGAAATAGAGCATATTCTCGGCAACCGGCTACGCTCATATGGGGAACTGATTATATTTATTCCGGCTATTGGTCGAATTCGGTAAGTGAGTAAGATATACATTAATTTGTCCAAAGTTTTTTCCGCTGAAAGGATATTTTGCACTATTTATTAATATGTCTCATGTTTCAGATTAGCAAGCGCTATCTAAATATAGATTGATTGGAAAGAGCTTGGATTGTAATGTTGAACTCAATAAGGCGTTCTAATAAGATAAAATGTGAGTCCAAAATGTACTTTATGTAGAGCCCAGCTTCCAAAAGTGTATAGCTAAGATTCTCGCATCTCCTTTTCTAATTTCTGTAATTCCAAAATTTCTGAATCTTCCATTACGTAACCCTAAATTCCCAATTAAAGCACTTAATATAGAAACGCTTAAGAGTATCTATATTCTGTGATTATAGAGAATCATATTCCGTCCGTATGTCATTCATATTTACATTGTGGAATACTTAAATGTTTTCCAGTTTGTGAATTATTTCGTTAATTCAAAAGTAGTTATGGTGTTATTTTTATTGTTACATTGTTAAACACTTCTATTTTATCATATAATTGTTATTTTTGATTATTATTATTATAATTTTGAATTGTTCTGTTTTTATAGAGGTTATTACGTAGTGTTGTTTATTATATAGTTGTTGTTATCGTCAAAGACAACCATTATTAATAAACTATAAAAGAGTTCACACTGTGGATACACCATAATACTAGCACTCGTTGCCACTTGAAATACTGTCAAAGTACTAAGGATCTTCCAGCTACCAAGTAGCGATCATCAGAATAATCAGTTTAGAAAACTAGAAGGTTTGGTAGCTGAAAGGTCGTAAGTATTTTAACAGTGGGATTTTAAGTGGATAAGGGTGGTTGCTTCTTTTTATATTCATATTTTAAAAATTAGTGATCATTGAAAGTATAGTTATGTAACTTTATGTGAACTGCAGGAATCGACAAACAAACAGTGTTGAACTGTTATCATGTGTCAAATAGTACTATATTATGTCAGGGAAAAAAGTAGGTAGATGCGTTCGAAATGTTAACGATCGTTAACTGCCACTGATAAATGATAATTTTTTATTTTAGGATTTTGGTTCAGTTTAAATAATTTAAAACGCTGTGTCCTATCGGAATTTTTGGTAGATTTTCTGATTGTTTATTTTTCCTCCTCTAGAGTGAAAAGAATCCTCGAAGGAATAAGCATATTTACTAATACCAAATGTGAATTCAATATAATTATAATACAACTATTTCATATCCGTCATAACTGAGCGGTTGATTCTTTCGATAATCGTAATAAAGTATAAGTTAAACCCTATACTTTCCTCGAAATTACTAATTGCCAATTCTAGGTATTCCTAATACCATTCATGAAATTTAATTCACATTTAATGGCATATTTCTGTGAAATTCAGTGGATACTCGTTCATTTCATATTTATTATAATCGGCAATATACTAACTGAATAGAAAGTTGCAAATATTTTCAATTCAGATAATTTCAATACGTGTTTCTTTATATTCTCAAGAATCGCAGCTCTTAGGTGGGTATATTGAAAGAAAAATTTGTTTAAAACATGTGTATGACCTTGGTTCTAAATATAATAAAAAATTAAGGAACTTCCGAAATACTTCATTGTTACATAAAGTAGTTTACACTAATACCCAGATATTGCTGGAAGATTTGATGTTCATTTTCAGCCAAGAAGTACCTGTAACATTTTCATTTATTTGAATTGGCGTAATGACATATTACTGGTAGTAATTAACCATTTCCAAAATTCGAGCGTTAAGTATTTCACATTCTTTCATAATCATAGTTTTACAATTAGCTTACATATGTCTTTGATAACGGCAAAGTACTTCCAGTCATACCTCATCTAGAAAAACTATTATTCTTCTACATTTTACATTTGTTTTAAATATCACACTTTTAAAAACAGTTTCGAAAAATAGAAATAGGTGTTAAAATCATCCGATCCCTACCAAAATAAAAATAATAAAGTTCTCCATCAATCTAATAAAGGACTGTAACTATAATTTCATAAAATATAAATTCGTGTTTAGTTTTCGTTTTCAAATTCTTAATGAAACATTATTTTCGTTAGGCTCATTTCGGCTTTCGCCGAAATATATTCTTATAGGTTTACATTGTTACAATAGCTATTTTACTTGAGCACACTCACCCATCGTAACTTAAAATTCAGACAGAAGTAAAAATAAACCATTGCATGCGCTGTATAATTGGTGGTAATTGCATATTTCTGGCGATATAGGCAAAATGATTTGAAATAGCTAGACGGAACTTTGAAAAATTATCAACCATTTATGAGATTGTCATTCTCTAAATACATAATTTTTTTCAATTTCACAATTTTAAGATACCTTAAATCTCATGAAACAAAAGCAAGAAATAATATTTATCAACATGTACTTGAAATTCTAAATGCATTCTCGATAGTTCTATCAACAGAGAGGTGATGAAATAAATATTTGAGATAGCAGCTAGTTTACTTTTCGTGATACATATCAATCAACGCAACTAAAAACAGTCACCATCAGATCTTAACCCAGTTAATCAAGTTGTCTACGCGATTAATATGTCATACGTAATTAGACAATAATAGGTTCAGAGATGCCTAATTCACCAATTCGATGAAAATAAAACCAGTAGAATTTTGTAAGATAGAATACAATGATAAAAGTTTGAATTCTTAAAATTGGATTCCGAATCTACAACAAATCGTGATGCGGAAAATAATACATCAATAATCTAACGGCCGATGGTTGTTTATAGTTGTAGATATTTGAGTTTAGGAATTAATTGTTATAGACGAAGTGCTAAGAGTATATTGCATTTACTCAAGCTATTTCTAAAATAGTTAAAAAAGTCCTTATGCAAAAATTCCTTCACCATAGTATTTTTGATCGAATTCTAAGCAGCTTTGTGAAAAGATGTCAGTCTGTCTGTCCGTCGGAAGGATTTTGACAAGAAATCGTTTTCAGGGAAATCTTGTATTAAATACACCCTTTTCTGAAGGGTTGAAAATGTAATAAAATCAAAAAGTATACATTGAACCGATTCCAAACTTTCACGGCAAATTGAAGTTGATTTAAAACTGCTATCACCCGAATTTCAACAAACTCAATTATTGAAGTAAACTTAAATTTTCACCGTTCTTTAACTCTTTATAATAAACGGCCATGAACCAAAGGTATTATCTAGGGGCTAGGATACTGGGCTTCTTCTCAGTAGGGTTGGGTTCGATTCCCAGAAACGGAAATTTTTTTTTCATAACAATTCAATTAAAAAGATTAATAATTTGAATATTATTCAGTTATTAATTTATTTCATTATCTTTACAGAAATGCGAAGTCTATCTTATAGAATATGAAACAATTATATGAAAAGCAGTAACCAACTCAAATGATTTGCGAAGAGTAACTTTGTCACGCACACTATTCACCTATTCTGTAATCGGAAACACTGGTTTAATATTATATTGAATAATCGTCCAGTTCACTGTGCTCAGTAGGCTCGGGTTCGATTCCCAGAAAATTTGTTTTTGTAACAAATTTATTAAAATTATTGATTTGAATATTATTTAGTTGTATAAAGATAATGAAATGAATAATTTATGTCATTACCTTTACATAAATGCGAGGAGTATCTTATAGAATGAGAAACAATTATATAAAAATCAGTAAGAAAATCAATCAAGAGTAACTTTGCCACGGACACTATTTATCTATTCTGCACGCGGCATCACTAGTTTAACATTATATTGAATAATCGTTAAGTTTTCCAAATTTTATCAGGAACAATTGGCCCACGATTAATAATATATTCTCGAATAATTGAAATATGACGAGCTTCCTTATCACAATATCACTGTCGACAATTTGATGATTTTCGTGATAAATGTTGATCCCAATTTTGGTTTATAAGGTACCAAAATTTCTAAATAACATATTTGAATCTCTTCTATCAGTTCTATATAATCAGTGTTATTATTGCGTCTTAATTCAGCTAAAATAGAAATTGATTTCCAATATTTACATTTTTTAGTGTTTCTGGGTTCCGACTCATTAGGATACACGGTCTCTCTGTTCATCTGTTTGCACTTTTTGTGTCTGGGCATTAATACATTTTGCAGTTTACCAGATTCTATCGTTTCATCCTTTACTACTTGAATTTTACCCATATTGTAAAATTAAACACTACTATTGTATGTTACTATCACTTTAATTTCTAACATCCCTTACTTACTGTTTAGGCGGGATTCACAATATAATTAAAGATACGAGTACATAACTTCGGCTATAAATAGTAAATACTTATTGGTCAACAAAGGATTACGATGGTCATTCTGAACTTAGAGGATTACCAATACAGGATTACATGGTGGGTTTCACCCTAATAACGATTTTCTAGGTAATAGCAGAGTATACGAAAAACCAGGACAAAGAGTTCGTGGAATAACTATATTGAATAGCTTTAAATAATGGTGAATAAATCAGGTCAGTTTCATCGTTAAGAAGTAAATTATTCTTTTAATGTTTGTAAATTTCTAGAGCATTCAGTAAATTTAGCTTACAGTTTTTATGAACTGATTGTAAAATATGTAAACTGTATTTTCCAGGGAAGGAATGAGTATTATCGAAAAACTGATCCGTCAATGTGGAACATGTTTTTGAAAGTAGTGTTCATTGAACCTAGTAAAAAATGAACGACCTGTTTATCTTATATAAAAGGAATCGCGAAAATGATCTTTCAGATTACTTTTCCTTTTTTCGTATTTATTCCAAGTATGCGTGATCATCTATGACCGTTTTTCAATAAATTTCATATTAATAATTTCGTTTCCCTTCATAATTACACCCTATTTTACGGTAAGTTGAAGATTTTTTCAAAAGGCTATAGCAAATTTTGGTTTTTGTTAGTGAATTTGTATCAAAAATAGAGGTCGAACATCGAAATTTGCCCACTCTGTAGATACCGCCTGAGGGCATAAGAGAACAGTATTATCACATTTGGCGCTGCCATAGGCCAGCTGTACTGACTCTTGTTCCAAGGGGCGCACAATGGACCTAACCAAGCGGTATATGTGCACTGGATTGTACCCCCTTTCTGATTGATTGTTACATGTTCTAGTGCGAGTTAAATCTAAAAAGTTGATAGAAATGTTTCTTTCAGTTTAAACCGCGAATTTTATTTAAGTATTTAAAAATATGGGAAACTTATCTAATTGCCTATTTGACTCTTTAAATCATGTTAAAACATCATCGACGTAGGTATCTATACCAGAAGATTATATGTTTACTAGTAAGGTCTGATTTAAAAACCACATGAATCAATGCCCTCTATCCGGCTTCTAGCAAAAACGTTCATGTCTATTTTGAAGACAACATTTTTAAATCACTTATACAAAATGTAGGGAACTAATGGAATTTATAAGATTGAATGTAACTAAGATAATGAACTTGATGATTGAAAAAAACTTTCAAAAACAGCCGTATTAATACTTCAATTTATATATTTCAGTTTGATTTAATCTATTATTCGAACACTTCGGAAATGTATAAATTATACTTTGTTGAAGTTTACAATTGTTTGTTTTAGATATAAACTATTCAAAAAGAAAAAAATAAGTTTTTCTCTCTGAAGTTTCACGGCGTAATATAGCAATTTATTGTATCTGGAATTTGGTTAATTATTTGTTTGTTTTTTTTTTAATAATTTTTGTTTTGTATCGTATAATAAATAAATGTCAATTTCTTCGTTTCATATATATTCCTGAAATTGCCTGTACTCAGAAAAATCAATCGTGAATAAAATAATTCTTCAAAAGTACATCATATTTAATCCAACAAACGCAAAAAAATTTCAAAAAACCTATGAGTTAAAAACATTTCATTCTTATGGAATAAACTTATATATAAGTAAATAAAGGTTAAACAAGTTCCAACTTACCAAAATAATAATCCCAGGTAAAACCGGCCACTGAATCACTAACGTAATTGAAATCAATCGCGATCAAATAATAACCCGAAGCACCGTCGTTCAAATTTAGAAGTGTAATGTGTAATAGTGTATTCTATGTGCTAGGTATTCGTATCGCACGCGGTCCAACGGGATGAATGTCAGGTATATAGTGGGGGCTACATTTTATTGGTAGGGTATTATATATGTCTCTTCATTGGTTGACGTAGTTGTATTTTGGTTATATCTCATGCGTGTCAACATTGTATTTAAACTATTCCTCATACCAAAGATTCTTCAACTTTTTTTAACTTTTGAAAACATAGAATTAATATTTCAATTAAGATAATCTCTGTAATGTATTGAATTATACCTTATTTATTCAGAACCGCTTACTAAATAATTGACACGTTTTTAGGGCTAATCAAATTGTTGAGGCCACTAGCTAAATATTTTGAAATTTTTTTTATATAATCTACATTTTTCACATATTCTAAAAGATATTTTATCATACCTCCAAACTTTCAAGAAAAACAGATTTAGTTTGCGGATTCCTCTCCATAGAATGTAGTTTCACAGAAATATCATTTTAAGACTCAACATGGTAAAGTAGTTAAGTTTCAGTTACTATAATTGGTAGAAAATTACTAATTCTACTCTGAACCATGAAATTCTTTGAAGGAAACTGTACGAAACCGGCATTAGCTCCAAACTAATTAGGGTCCTAAATATACAGGTGTCCTCGAACTGCGTGGCCAAAATAAAACCGAAGATTCTTTGATTCGAAAAAAATTTGATGAGCCTTTTTACTTTTGCCTCAAGTGTCTTGTTTAGCCGGTAGAGGGCTTCAAAGTTGCAAAAATAATTTTGTTTTTTCGGTATAACTTGAGAACGTGATGAAGGACTTTTACAATATTTGGCAGGTGAGTTACTGTTAATAATAGCCGTTTTTGACAGTGGAGCATAGAGCCTTAGAGACCATAGAAATGGCTCAAACTTGAGGATGTAACGGGAAAAGTGTCCAGAACTTTTTTTTTGTGGTCAATGTAATTCACTCTATATTTTTTACGTATATAGCTTATTATGTTTGAAAACTTTTTTTACTCCTAGAAAATTTTGATAAAATCAACGGATTAGCTTGAAAAAATTAATTTTTGAGTCTCTGCAATTTTGGCTTACTAATTTTACTTGATTAAAATACCTTAGTTGCCTTTGCTTTTCTAATGTCATTTTGGCATTTGGAGAATTTATTCTCAAAACTGTCAGTTTTTACTTTGCTTTCCATAGAAATTTTATAAAATTATGGCTCAAAATTTCATTAACACTGAAATGGTTGATATGTTATTGATTTATGGACTTTGTCGTTGCAATGGCCGGAGAAGTGTACTTTTCATGGGGAAAGATATCCGCACCGCAGAATTCCAAATCGGCAAACCTTTGCTAATATCGAGAGGCGACTTCGCGAAACTGGCAGATTTGAAGCAAATCGCAGAGAAACTGAACGCAGACGGACAAGAAGGACGTTAGAGCTCGAAGAAGAGATACTGGAAGCGGTTGAAACTGAACCTAGGATAAGCACATGACGTTTGGGACTTCGTATTGGAGCCTCAACATCATTAGTTCATAATGTACTGAAAGAAGAACTCTTGTATCCCTATCATATTAAAACAGTTCAAGACTTATTGCCCATGGATCCAGGTCATCGGCTAGATTTCTGTCGGTTTATTGTCCAAAGACAAAACGCAAACCCCAATTTTTGTAGAAGAATTCTGTTCACGGACGAAGATACTTTCACGAGATGTGGTCTTTTCAACCTCCATAATGAACATTTCTATGCTGATGAAAATCCTCATGAAATGGAAGTTACACATTTTCAGAATCAAACTAAAATCAATGTTTGGGTTGGAATTGTGGATAACTTTATTATTGGTCCTACTGTTATACCCGATCGATTGAACGGGGAGAGCTACTTGAACTTTTTGGAACAAAGGCTACCTGAACTGTTGAAGACTTGCCCTTACACATTCGTCGTGACCTTTGGTTTATGCATGATGGTGCACCTCCTCAATTCACATTAGCTGTGAGGCGACATTTGAATGCGGAATATCCAGATCGCTGGATAGGTAGAGGACACGATGCACCAGTGAACTGGCCGGCCCGCTCCCCTGATTTGACGCCCTGCGACTTCTTTCTATGGGGCGAAAGTTTATGCAGCTCCAGTAAACACACGGGAGAAATTGTTGCAACGAATTAATCATGAAGCGGATTTATTGAAGAATGATCCTGAAGTACTAGCCAGAGTTCAATTCAATTTCTTGAAACGAATTAATTTGTGTATTCAGGAAAATGGGCAACATTTCGAACAATTGATGCCTTAGCGATTTCCCAAAAAGTTTTGTTGTTTCTTTTAATTTAGCATTTGTTTTTCCTAAATAATCACATCGTTTCCCCATTTCTATTGTTTTTATTATTCGTGTTTTACCGAAATATTAACCATTTCAGTGTTAGTGAAATTTTGAGCCATAATTTCATAAAATTTGTATGGAAAGCAAAGTAAAAACGGACAGTTTTGAGAATAAATTCTCTAAATGCCAAAATGACATTAGAAAAGCAGAGGCAACTAAGGTATTTTAATCAAGTAAAATTAGTAAGCCAAAATTGCAGAGACTCGAAAATTAATTTTTTCAAGCTAAATCGTTGATTTTATCAAAGTTTTCTAGGAGTAAGAAAAGTTTTCAAATTAGATAAGCTATCTACGTAAAAAATATCGGGTGAATTACATTGACCACAAAAAAGTTCTGGACTATTTTCCCGTTACATCCTCAAGTTTGAGCCATTTCTATGGTCTCTAAGGCTCTGTGCTCCACTTTCAAAAACGACTATCATTGACAGTAACTCACCTGCCAAATATTGTAACAGTCCTCCATCACGTTCTCAAGTTATACCGAAAAAACAAAATTATTTTTGCATCTTTGAAGCTCTCTACCGGCTAAACAAGACACTTAAGGCAAAAGTAAAAAGGCTCATCGAATTTTTTTCGAGTCAAAGAATCTTCGGTTCCATTTTGGCCACGCAGTTCGAGGACATCCTGTATATGAAAAATCAACTGTACATGTCAAAATACTCAATAGTTTTTCTAAGATATACCCAATAAGAACAGGGGTTTACTTCAAGATAAATCCTTAAGTCTCATTTTATTCTCTTTTTTTAGAGCTAACAATGTAACGGGGCTTAATATCGACAATATCGAACACCTTTTGATGTTACTGTATGCAGACGATCTGGAACTTAAACTGCTTGAACATTATATTGCGGCCAATGGGTTATCTATAAGCACAAACAAATCAAGAATAATATACCTTAGCAAAAGCCCTTAAGTAAAGCATCAATTGGTTCATTTAGTCTCTACAAAAGGCAACTGGAAATATGCCTACCTAGGTGTTGTATTCTCTTCTTCTTCTTCTTCGCTACATCCAGAAGCTGCTGAAGCTTTATCAGACAAAGGTAAAAGATCGATTAGGGCAGTCCTTTCTCTTCTCGCTCAATCAAAAACGATATCATGGGACGCATCGTATTGTATTGCGTAGGGGATTGCGCACTGCGACCTAATAGATATGTCTCCCCTTCTGCTACTGCGCCGTTCAGAATATCTCAGCTGCTATAGCAGTTCCTTCAACCCTGTAGCTTTAAGGAAGTTCAGAATATCGGATGGCTTCACATTAGCTAAATCTCCTTCTTCTATTTGGTACGCTCTGATTTGTCGTGCTCGTGGATTTTGTAAGGTAGTGTAAGGATGTGGATATAGGTTTCGTCCCTCTCCTTGCAGAACCTACACTCTTCTTTTTCTACTAATCCGAGCTTCTTACGGTGTCCTTCCAACCGGCAGTACCCTGTTAGGATTCCCGTTAATATTCTGGATTAACTTTTTCTTAGGTTGAAGCAGTCGTTAGATCTCTTCTGGCTATAGTTACCCAGAAGTATCTTAACCTGTTCAGTCCTTGTACTCCTATCCAGTGATGGTGTTTTGGCCCCTTTTCACCTGCTTTTTCGTTACCCTCCACTCCGTTGTGTACCAGATCAGCTTAATCGCAGATTGACTATCCGACATGATTTTTTGTCTATGGAAGTCAATTTCTATATTGAACTGACACATTTTCCTATAGCGTGAATTTCCGCTTGGAAAATGCTTTCAGAGTGTTCGGTTCCAGGCCCATATACTACTATATCATTTCCTTCTGTTGTTTTAGAGTTTCACTGTACCATTTAATGACTTTTCTACTGAGTCTTTGTATGGTGTTTTTGTCCCATTCGCTTTTGCAGACCACTGCCCCATATGGGCTGATTGATCTCACTATTGACCTGTAGTCCACCGCAGGGTACTTTATGCGCACCATTGGGGATTTTGTGGCTTTGATGTTATCTCTTTTTCATGCTTGTTCCAGAGGAGTTCTCATCTAGTGTAACTCCCAGATATTTTACCTCTGACTTCCATTCAATAAGGCTCCCATTCAATTCGGTTCTTAGGTTAAGATTCCTTTTCCGTGTAAAGGCAACTAGGATGCTTTTGGTGGGGTTAATGTTAAGTCCAATCGATTGGCATCATTCTTTAGTATATGCAAACCCTCTTTGAACTATGTCGCAGAAGATATTCTTAAACTTACCTCTTGCGAATATGACTATGTCGTCGGCATAACTCTGACAGAGTATGCCGAGGTTGGTCAGATAGTCAGAAGTCAGAGCGGAGAGGAGTTGGTCTACAATTAGGCTCCATATATCTTTTAAAATGATAACATATTCTATGAAGATTCACGATAAATTATGTATAGGTATACACTATACACAAGAATCAACTTCCTTTTGACTGATACACTAAAAATAAAGACCAGGAAAGGGGATATTAAAATTAGTCTGAGGGATTGCCTATGGCACATCCACATGTTTTATTTATGCAAATTGTTGTTGAAAGTGAAATAATGTTGCTTTATACATAAAGATAAAGATATGAGGATCAAACATTCTGAACAGTTTGTATCGGGGATATTAATATTTGAAAGCCATTTCTTTAGAATATTTATCGACTCGGGGATTGAGTTGTTTGTCAACAGTGAGACAACATCAACTGAAACTAGGGTAGCTATTACCAGGTTCGAGTTTATTGAGATATTTCGCTTTTTTTAAATACAGGTCACAATATTTCTCAAGAAAGTTTATCTCTTTTAAAACTCAGTACGGTCAAATATCTAGGTAATTTAGAAGGGATGGAATTATATAAGCGAAAAAGCAATTCAATAAGAAGTAACCCCTTGTTTGTACCCAAAATAGTATTTAAACAGGTACATACTATTTTCTAATCTAGTTTACTCTGATGATGGTTACTTGGTAGCTGAAAGATCCTTGGTATTATTATTATTAAGGGAGGAACCATTGAGTTCCCTTAATGCTTAGACCGTAGCCTTTGCACCCCATGTCACGTGCCACCTGGTGGAGCGGTTCCCACTTACGAGTGTTCACTCAGCGACCAAAACTCGGGAGTGTTCACCATGCTGCCCCGGGTAAACGAGACTGGCACTGCAGAGGTTAACACTGTCCTCGTGATATCTTTTGTTTAACGTCACCCTATTACCGACGCCAGGAGGTAAACAACCTCACGAGGTGAACAAACAGCTACTTATTCAACACCCAGTCGGGACCATAGAGATAAAGAATAGAGTCTGTAAGAAAAAACGTGTTTTAAAGCGCGCGGTATTCAAGTGCATGATACACTATATTGTATCATGCTCAAGTGAAATAAATAAGAATAACTCATGAAATTTTTTTTTTTTATATATAACAAGTTTATTGGCCTAAGAATAATAATAGCTTATTACTGTACATCCTTTTTCTGTTTTTGTCAACATCGTCATTTTTTTCTAATTTTGATTGTAATGATAATCTAATATTAATATAAAAATCCAAACTTTTGTCCTTCCACACCAAATTTCGTCTTGCAAGTTTTAATTGCATGTACATTTTTGTATGATGCAGCTTAAATCGTTCAAAGGCTTCATCAGAAACAAAATCTTTTCTGAGCATACCTCCAATCCTTCTTTTTCGAATTTGAAAATATCTTTTCACACTGTAATTCAAATAATTACAAATTAAATTATTAAATAAATAAATATTCATTAAATATTATTATTACTATACCTCGTATTATTAGAAGTACTGGGTGTACATTGTAGAAAATTGTTACGCTTATTACAATCTGATCCAAGAATACTATGATTGGCACCCTCAGGTAATAAAATACTTGTATCGTCAGCCTCAGAAGCTGATAAACTGGTATCGTTGCACTCTGAAGCTAATAAACTGGTATCGTTGCATTCTAACATAGCTTCATCATCACTTGTTGGTTGATGAAGTTTCGTTTACAACATCCACATCCATTAACTGTTGTTCATTACTATGAATAAACAATATATTGAATAAATTTTATATATAAATTACATGTATAACATAATGGTTATTTGTTATTATTTACCTTTCAATAATAATGAAATTATATACACCAGGCACAGCATCTTTTCTCAATCTATTTTTCAATGAGAAATCTTTAGGATTAAAATGATCCCTACAAAGCGAAGTAGTCTTTGAAACTTCACTTCGATTAACAAATTCAAGCCACTTCTTATGAGTTTCAGGATGTTTTGTTTTATCAGGAAATCTATAATATAGATATAATATATATATACATATATAGAATAGAATATAAAGATATAGAATAAATTATAAAGAAAAAGAAAAAAAAAAAAAAAAAATATATATATATATATATATATATATATATATATATATATATATATATATATATATATATATATATATATATATATATATACTTATGATAACTGATGTTTCCACCATCTCTTTTGCCTTTTATGCACCAGGTAGGCATTTTTCTAAATTATTATTTTTTTCAAAATAATATATTATTAAGAAACCTCTTTTGATTCATTTTGCCCCACGTTGTGGTGACAATTGTTAAGAAAAGGTCTTTTTAGCTTATTATTTATTATGAATTATTTGATTCTTTCAATGTTTTGAATTCTACCGGCTAGCTTTCTTATTGTATTTTATTTATTTTGAATCTTATGTTTGTTTTGAATTGAATAATGAATTTTTACCTTTTTATTTTTATATTGAATTATATATGGAATTAAACACAATGTTCTTTGAATGTTAAAACTTTTAATATTTAAATTTCTATGACTCTAATTTATCTCGTGTATCAATTTTTACAATGTTATGTTCAAATAGATCTATGATCTAACCTCAAAATTATTTACTATTTATCTTTGTTTACAAAGTTATAATCTACAATCTTTCTTTCAGATTTACAGACAGATAATAATACAATGGAGAAATAATAAATAAACTAACGTTTAGTTTATATCCAAGAATATGTTTTAAAATGTAGGCAATGTTCACTTGGCTTGATCTTCTTATTAATTTGATAATTCACTTTAACCGTAGGTATACAATTTCTCTGTTATTCACAATAAACACAGGTAAACTATGGTTACTTCTTTTGAAATCAGGAACTGTTGAAAATTGTTAACTCAGTTTTATTCTTTTTATTAAAGATACAAAACTCTTTAATGATGTTTGGAACTTTATCGAAGGCTGGCTATCGTTCGATGTTACTTATGAATTGTAGGTTATTGTAACCTTTAAACTTTGTTCGGAGACTTGGAACACTACTTGACTTGTAGAAATTATTTATTTGCTCCGGTTACTTTCAACCTTACGAAGCTACTGGAACACTTGGGTTCACCGATGTTTATCCAATAAACTAAGGTTATGGAAACTTTAAGAGTTGCTTGAGTACCTTGACTCTTCAGATGTTGATGGCTAACTGACTTGGCTTGTCTTCAGATGTCTTTTATAGGCCTTCAAAACCGATGCTACTTGATGTCATATTCAACCTATGAGGTGCTTTCTTTACCTATCAAGAATGCTTTGATGATTGTTGCAAAACTGACATAAGTTTACATTGTTATCAGTCTGACGTTTATAAAATCGCCTCGACCAATCAGAATTTAGTATTCTATAAATTTTGAATTATTGGAGATTTTCAACTTATTTTAAATGATGATGATTCCTTCTTTTAAAATTAATATTGCCTACATTTTTCCACACACTTTGGTATAAGATAACCTATGATTAGGTTATTATTAATATGATTATTCCAATAATTATTATAAATTTGACAGTTTTCATTCTTAAAAACTAATACATAATATAATATATCAATAACATTTCTTTAACATTATATAACTCAAATTTACTAAACCTAACTTATATCTATAAAATTTTTCAATAGTTTGTGCTATCTCATGATAGTTTTTGTAATCATTTTAATTATGATTTCTGCCTTCGTAACACTGTACGTTTATTCACTTTCACTGAAGTTCTTGTTTTACACTTCTATTCTAATTACATTGTTGTTTATTATGTTTTACATTGTTTGTTATATTATACTAACTATTATTTAACTTTTAATATTGTTTCTTAATTCCATATAATATCTTTTTATTAATCTTTTCTGATTTTCAATGTTCGGTAAGTTCTAATTTTTATCATTTTTATTGTTTAGGAAATGAAATCATAACAATATATTATACCAAAAAAAGTACAGAGAAGGCACAAAAAATATAAGAACACAAAAATTGCTTCCAATAATAACCTCACAAAAGAAGTAAACAAAGCAGAATAAACAAAAAATCAGTTGCACTTAGCGTCGTTGCGTATGTCGCCACCGCGCATTATACGTCACAAGTAGGCGGACCTAAATTTCCCTACTTTTTTTTTACAGGGAGTCCGTCAATTCTTTAAACAGGTACTCTATTCTTTATCTGTATGGTCGGAACTGGGTAGGTGGTCAATACCCTGAAGAGGTTTAGCACCTTCCTCGTATCTAGTCGCTGGATCTCTTCAGTCTCGCACAGCTCTACAGCTAATGGATAAGGGTGATTATTTCGTACTTATTATTGATACTTTAGACACATCAACGTTCTCAATAGCGAGAAGCATAATGATGAACGATGGATATTAGAAAATATCTAAATTGAAAAACGCAATTACGTTGATGACAAAATTGAATCTAATCTTTATGAACTATATAACAATCAATTTAATGAAGAAACAAACACAATTAAACTTCAGTATTTTGTGGAAGGTATTACTTCACACTTGGTCATTGTTTGCTTTCAAATTGGATCAACCTCAATAAATATCTTGATAAGTTATATCTATAAAACTTTTTAGGTTAATTTCAGCTATCTCAGCTTATCATAAATCTAAATAATAGAATGTTGTATTAGGAACCGTTAATAACTATAGAAAATTTTTTATTTATATCACATTTAGATTAATTGGACAGAGAAATGTAAGAAATGAATAGTGCATTAGCCATTAGGTGTAACCATGTACGACCGTGGTATAACCTTATCCTTTCGAACCGGACCGATTCTGTGCAATGTCTTGATCTTGAAGTGGAAAGAGACTTTCACGCAATGTCTGTACTGCGCATGCCTTTGATCAAGAGTATTGCGTATTGCAACAAGAATTGCGAACTGTAATATAGAGAAAAATCGACCAAGGTTGTAGATTCATTGGAAGGGATAACTCATTTTAGGTCAGAAAAAACTTTTTTTAACTACATTTTAATTTCGGTAAATTTATATTTTTTCTTATTCAATTGCATGTTTTCAATGTTAATATTGTGTTTGTAAATCATTTGAGAACTTCCTTATGAATTTCCAATTCATAAGGTATTCCTCCAAATTAAGCCTCTTACGCAGCCTCTAATGTTATACCATAATCAATTTAAGTATGGGCACACTTATTCTTCATCAGAGTGGTTGGTAATTATTACATAAAAATGGATTTAATTTGAATATGTTGCAATAAAATCAAATGCAATAGTAGGTCTATTGTTAGTCCTCTTCTATCCTAGGACAATTCAATTCTTACCGTCATTCTCATCGCTTGGACTCACAGTCAAAAATCTACGTTTTGAGTTTTGTGTTGTAACTGAAGCACAGTACAGCTTGAGTTTCACGTATCGGTATATACTTGAGTCTTGTGATTTGGAACGAGCCAGATGCATTGTATTCCTTTAAAAGATATACAATTAGCTCACTTCCCTTATACATAGTTAAGCAGAATGAAACATCCATTGCGAAATTTATTTATTCCATAAGTATAATGTGATATGATTTGGAATAAGCACGGTCGTAGATACAGGTCTGGGAACTCGAGGCTGTTTCCTATGTGAGAAGTGAGTCCGCTAAGCGTCAACTGCCGCGTAGTAACAACAGATGGCGCAGTAGTCGAAGAATGATCTCTGACACGTATGACTTGTAAACACATGGAATACCGGCGTTTTTAGGAAAAAATTACGAAACCGTGCATTGTGCCGAAATGCAAAACGGGGTACAAAAATGTAAAGCAAGAAACTTCTGTTTTTAAAGTGCCGAAAGATGCGGAAATGCGAAAAAAGTGGATGCTTGCGATTCCGGATAGAAATCGTTTTAACGAGGTCTTTTATGTGTGCGAGCATGCATAACGAAAAAGGGGAAGTTATTTTTAAGGTGAGTAATACATTTTGACAATTGTAACAGTTCTATTCCTCTCTTAAATCAGAATAGTAAATATTGCGTTACGAGAAAAATTATTTTACTTAATAATGTGATTGTTATTTCGATCCAAGCGCTAGCTGGTGGCTGAGCGAGGGACTACGAGTTTGGCGACATGTAAGAGACTCATATCAAACACGAGTTCCCAGACCTGTATGTACGACTGTGGGAATAAGTCTACATAAATGGAAATTTTAGACAGTTGTCTAAGCGTTTGAGAGAAATGTCAGTGTAGTTGTATGGAGGGACCGTTGGTCAAATATTCAAAGTTCTTTCGTGGTTGTAGGCGCGATATATATATGAAAAATCACCATATCTATTAAGGATAATAGGTCTATGAAAATCACGCCCAATCTATCCCAGTGGGACATTCTCCAAGTAGGTAATGCTTCATCTTACAAATCAACCATACGAATAGAAAAATGTAAGTTTTATTATACTTAATATAAAAAGAAGCAATCACCCTTATCCACTTTTTTAGTAGATATGGGTGATTGTTTCTTTTTATTGTGTTATAGTGATTCTTGGCAACTGTTTTATGTGTTTCTAAAGATAATGTTTGTAAATAAAATGAACTCAAAATGTTAACATAGATCTTAGGTCAAAATTTGTTTCAATGGTTGCCTAAGACTAACGGTTAAACGTTAGTAAAATGACCAACTCATATTTTGTTCTTGTCCCCAACCATATTTTCCACGTTTACTTTCACTTCGTATCTCTATTGACAGCAACACATGTCCCTGGCAAACCAGAGATATACCCCAGTTCCCCAGTCAATGTAGACTTTAGCATTTGCAATACGCATTTATGTCTTGAAATGAAACTCGGTAACAGCATTGCGCCTGCGAAACCGAGAACACTACTTGTTCCTACAGATGTTGGCTGTTTCCGCGCAACGAGGTCTAGTATAGACCTCGTTGTTTCCGCGGAAGTAACCCGCGGACAAAAGCTAGTTACTCACCTATATGATAATAAACTTGAGTTTACAACTGTAGATACACGAAATAACAGTGATAAGTACGAAATAATGAGCCTTATTCACTAAAAATACTATTAAAGTACTAAGGACCTTTCAGTTTGTATATACAATTTGTGATCAATAATCCAAATAAGGGATTATCCTCAGTTAGAGGATACTGTATTTTAAAAGTGATAAACTTCTCGGGAAATGGTGTGACTTGTATTTATAAAATAATATGTTCTGCTAATGTTGATTTATCACTATTATTGTTTTTTATATGGGCAAAGTGTTCTTTTTAATGATTTAGCATGTTCCTTCTAGTTTACTCACATAGCATTCTGAACACGACTCACAATCAATTTTGTAAATTTCAAATGAGTCGAAATCGAAAACTTTATCGAAAGTATTGCCTAAACAGTTCTTCAGCTTGTTCTTGCGTCTATAAACGGGTTTTATTGCATATTTAGGAAACAACAAATTCCATAATGTGTATGTTAATGTTGAAAGCACTGGCACTGGTAGGAAGGGAAGAATGACGAATTGATCCTATATATAATATCTAATCTATGAATTGATCTGATCATTTATCGTCCTCTGATCAAGCCATAGAGGTAATATACATGATATTATATGTGTGTATATATAATATCTATGGTTATATAAAATGTACCTCTATAGATCAAACATAGTATAATTTGTGGTTCAAATATTTCAACTATCGATATTCTATAACTCTGTGATTTCAACCAACAATCCATCACCATTTAATATTTGTTCTGTGATCAAACTTCTTTTTAGATTGACGTTTTTCGAAGCAGTACAAAATGCAGCAAAAGGTAATAATTTCGAAAAATTGTGATATGAACTTTCTTCTAAAATTTCAATAACTTATCTCTATTTCAGCAAAAGAAGGAGCCGATCCATTCTGTTCAGGTTTTTGGCAGAAAGGTACGTTTTGTCGTTTAACCTTTAAATTGTACACGTGTTTGTCGTTCTGTTCTTTCATACTCGCATCTGCTTGTATTTAAATATGATTAAGTTGTGTTTTTTCATGTATTCTCGATTTGTTGTGGTATTAATACATTTGTACTTTTGCAGAAATCAGCAACAGCAGTTGCATATTGCAAACGAGGAAGAGGTGTACTCAGTGTGAATGGCAGACCGTTGAGTCAAGTTGAACCCAAAATGTTGCAGGATAAATTGCATGAACCCATTTTGCTCTTAGGAAAGGTAAATATTGCTACTCTGCACTATAGTATAAGCAAATATACCATTCTACAATCTTGTTAATTCTAATTTGTACAGAGGTCAGAAAGCAGTAAACATAAGATGTTCACATTTTGCCTGAGTATGTCACTTTTGACCAAACTAATTTGGCTACAAATGTAAATGTATAAGAATTATCAGAAATTGCTAAAATTTGCAGTTGCTAATCCATGTTAAAAGGAAATGGTTATTTGGCTTATTCGGTACCATTTAAATGCTAGATATTTTCTACATCATATATGGATATTTGTAAAGAAAACGGTTGAAAGTCCAGGAAATGTATTTAGTTGGTTCGCTGTAAGCTTAAGGAAATGTTAGATACATAAAACTTGAACAGTTGGATAGTAGATTTGATACTAGGTGTACTTTTCTATCAACTAAAATAAAACCATTTACAAACTGCTATCTTCGACATTGAAAGAACTTGGCATGAACTAAAGTGATGGTTTGAGGCTCATAACTTTTGAATTTCATTTTATGAGATAGATTTCATGCTACCATATAAGTAGATGAAATAATTTCATTTAGACAAACATCTCAGGTTTGGAGAACTAGCAAACAGTGATTTTCCTCTACCTGAAGGCAAGATCAAATATTCACTACTATAAGTCTTGAAATTGCAGGATAAATTCTCTGCAGTGGACATACGAGTTCGTGTTAATGGAGGAGGACATGTCTCCCAGATATATGCTATTAGACAGGCTATCTCCAAAGCTGTAGTAGCATATTACCAAAAATGTAAGTATTCTTGTAATTTAATCATGAATACTTTTTCTTGTAATCAAGTATGAGCTCTGTTTTCAGTTATATACTGCCCTACTAAATGCAGGGGGGTATCTACAGTTGGTATGATTTTGATATATTTGAACATTTAAAATTATTTGCTGTTTTACCTTGCTTTTCCTTCTTGCAATTTATTAACTGAAAATATATTTTAATGTATTTTTTTCACTTTTGCCATTCTAAATTAAAAAAAAATATTTTTCCATTAAATAACTGCAGTTACCATTTTGCATATTTCAATGTTAGGAAATAATATGTCAAAAAGTGGTAACCATAAATTATTAGGTTATTTCTGAGCAAGTTACAGAAAGTACAGTGTTAAACTGGAAATATTCTTATTACTATTATCAAAAATTCAGTTGTCATTATTTCATTAGAGTTTAATGTTAAGTTGTGTTCAGTCAACATGTCAATTTGAAAATATAAAACGCTTATCAGCCTCGTTTTCTGAAAAAGGTTGTTCAGTTGAAATTGTGGCATGAAAAAGTCTTTTCTATAAAGTAGTCATTTATACATTAATGGCTTGCAGTTGAACTATATACTGAATGTTTGGTCGTTCTGTATCGCTTCCATCAATTTTATGGAGAGAAGAATGATCTTTCCACATAAAAGTTGGAAAATTGCATTTATAAAATATCGGCCTACCTGATTTTGAAGTCTGATAAATCATATACTTTCCTTTTTTTGTCACTTATTTTTCCACTTGGTGATGATATGAGTGCACTTGTGAAAATGTGTCCAGGTTCAAATTAGTTTATTTCTATAAATTCTGCTCAAAGTTTGGCTCAATTAACCCCACCAAGAATGTGAAAAATGACCAGTTTTTACTGTGGGATGTGAAGTTATCAACCCATGAGATAATTTTCTTAATATCACACAACTGAAAAATTTGATAAAATGTGCTGATGATTATAACCTTTTTCTTCCTTCCCTGGATAACCTCATGTCATATAGCAGCTATGGGGTTTATTTTATTTCTAGTGCCTACCGGGACGAAACTCGTTATATACGGCGCTGAACGAATATTACGGTTTTGAAAGTCACATCTAGGTAACACTATCTTTTCCAGGTCAACTTGGACGTGTTCTTTGTGCCTGTGTCTAGCTGAATTACTTTTTTTAATGAGCATACTAAATTAGGTCTTCCTAAGCAAATTTTGCTGAAAGTGAAAACAGATTCTTGAGGTACCATTTATTATGCCTGTTATATGAAGTTACTACTAAAATGCTTACTAGTCTATATTGATATATTTCTGTGATACTGAAAACTTTTTACACTTTGTACTATTTCCAGCACATATACTTCCAAAATTCCTTAGTACGAATTGTGAAACACTTATAATAACTAGAAGATTTTAGCTGATTTTTCACGATATTATCAGTTGTCTCCCTTTGCTCTTAGTAGGGCAGTATAGAGAACAAATATAAAAACTAGATTAATTCTCTTTAAGTTATAATGAAAGTGATCTGGTCATATTTTTGGAATCATAATTTTTGTATGGTGGTATACATGTATACTCTTAGCACAAGAATAAAAATACCATCACATTTATTCTTGGAATCTTAGTATAGTTTAGTCTGCAGCAATAAACATATTCCGAAATTATCTATAGGAAACTGCAATGGATATTGAAGTATGGAAAATAACCTCCACATTTCAAATTTCAGTTGATTTTGACAAAAATCATTGAGTACTAAGTACTTGGAGTAAACCCTCAATTATGAATTTCTGTTGATTTTGACAAAAATTGTTGTCTAGTAAGTACTTGAAGTGGTCATTGTGAAATTTTCAATTGAAGAAATCTGCAAATTTCAGTTGAAATGATCTTGCATGTAATTTATCAAAAATGACATTTATTGTCTTATTAATATATTTTGATAAATGGGAGTAATTGTAATGAAGCTATACTTCACTGTGTTAGTATGCATATACAGCGTGTTCAAAAAAAGGTGGACCCGTTGCTAAGATAGGTAGAACACTGAAAAAATGAGTGAGGTTTGCTTAGTAAAAAATTCGTAACGGCATCCGTATTGAAGATACAGGGTGTTGTAACATTTTTTACGATTAAGTCGAAAATACTGGCAACATTGTAATGAAATTTTGTATGAACATTTTTGGAAGCTGACACATCGTATGAATTTATTTTTATATCTGACTCATAGTGAGCGCTAATTACACGGTTTGTACCGAGTAGTTTTAAACAACTTTTCTGAGGTTAGATTTTCTAATTCAATTTTCGGAATATTTTGATTTGAAAATGATGAAGTAATAACTGATGCTGGTATAAAGTAAAAAACAATTACCAATTTATTAAAAACTAAGAACAATAACATTATTCTAATGCTAAAGTTATTAATCAAACAAAGAATCACAAGAAGAAAATTAAAATAAATTTGAATAAAAACATGAAATATTCAATCATGCGATTTCTACCAATTTATTAGAAACTAAGAACAATAACATTATTCTAATGCTAAAGTTATTAATCAAACAAAGAATCGCAAGAAGAAAATTAAAATAAATTTGAATAAATACATGAAATATTCAATCATGCGATTTCAATCCTTTGGACTACACAATTTGGTCATATGTTGAGGAAAAGTCAATTCTACAGAGATAAATTCACGTCAAGAGTTGCAAGACAGAATTGAACGTCACTTTAATGACCTCATAGTTGATCCTCAACCGTTTAGAAAATTAATGCATTCTTTAGAAAAAAGGATAGTGAAAACGTAGGACATTTTGAACACTTACTCTAACTGATTAAATATTATAATAATATTATAATATATAAATATATATTTCCTGTTTTTATTCAAATTTATTTCAATTTTCTTCTTGTGATTCTTTGTTTAATTAATAACTTTCGCGTTAGAATAATGTTATTGTTTTTGGTTTTTAATAAATTGCTTTTTACTTTATACCAACACCAGTTACTTTCTTTTTTTCAAATCAAAATATTTCGAAAACGGTACACAGTATCGAGTTTTACCAAGAGTACCTTTTTGGTGTAAAATTGAATTAGAAAATCTAACCTCAGAAAAGTTATGTTTAAAACTACTCTGTACGAACAGTGTAATTAGCGCCTTATATGAAAATCGATATAAAAATAAATTCATAGGATGTGTCAGCTTCGAAAACATTTTCATACAAAATTTCATTACAATGCTGCTACTAGTTTCGAAATAATCGTAAAAAATGTGTTTAAATTTTTTTTTTGCAAACCCCACTAATTTTTCATTGTTCTACCTATCCTAGCAACGGGCCACCTTTTTTTAAAATACCCTGTAGAATAATGTTGTGCAATGGCAAAAACATCTATGAACTAAATATTAAAACAAACCGTTTACATTTGGTGATATCATCTTTAATCAGAATCTTCTGTGTCTATAACTTTTGATACCTCATTGTCAAATAAATTGCAAATTTTTAACTTGTTTTCAGTTTTTCTTCTGTCTATCATTTTGAATAATTACAGTGCTCAAAGTGATGTAATATTTGGTAAATAACCATAAATTCAATTTCATATTTCCAAGCAAATCTCAATATTTTGATTTATTTACAACTGAAATAATGTCATGCAGCAATTGCTGAGAATCTCTTAAAGAAAGTTTAGAGGTTTTGATTTCCTATTGTCCTATTGGTATTGATACATTCTAAAATACTCTCTACTTTTGCAGATGTTGACGAAGCTTCGAAAAAAGAATTAAAAGACATCCTTATCCAATATGACCGTACATTGTTGGTAGCAGATCCCAGACGTTGCGAACCCAAGAAATTTGGTGGTCCAGGTGCTCGTGCCCGTTACCAAAAATCTTATCGTTAATCTTTTTAGTTTTAAAATGTGTTGTATAATTTTCCGAATTTATGCAATAAACATATAATTTCTAATTGCTGTTATTTTGATCTGTGAACAACAAAAATAGTGCATTCAGGGAGATTATGCCTTGGTCCAAAAATCTTGTCTAAATCTAAACTGTTTTGCCAGATAATATGAGTGTAAACCACAAAATTCAGGTTAGTAAGGCACAATACTAGTTAACGTCATTGTGTGATCGGCGAAGAACTGTGCTAATTGGTCAGGCTGTCATAAAATCTGTAAAAGAATAGTAAAGATGAATTATAAAAGAGCACAAAGTGGACAAGGGTGATTATTTCTTATTTATAGTACTAAAGATATGAAATAAACAAAATAAGAAACGTCTTAACTTGTATAAACGCATCCACTCTCATGAAGGTTAAGGACGGACTATTTAGGAATATGGGAGGTATTGTATCATTCTGGCGTAGGTTAATGGAGTGAGAAAGGAAATTTGCAAATTTGACGGCAGCGCGTCATAACAAGTTACACATTTGAAAGTTGTTATGAATTGATTTCGATTATAGTTTGAGAATAGAGGAACATTACACATGACTATTATAACAAATTATTAGTTTATGTTCACACCGATGGAGCGTTCTTCATGGAAGCTAGGGAAGCGCAGCTTCCCTCAAGGGGAATTGAACTTGAAAAACTTCAAACCTTTGAAAAACTGATAAATTATTCAAACTCTTTCTGGAAAATTATTAAAACGTTTTGGCAACAATGCCTTCGTGTATCGCAATGCTCAAAACGACCTGATGTCGAAGTATAGTGTACGCTATGAGCTTACGCCAGAAATACAAATTCTCCATTGTATTGTATTTTCATATAGCGTGTCTACAATATCACCGCGGTCTTTCTAATAAAAAACCACCGTGACAATATCCAATCTAAACACGTAGTCCAGGCAACGAACCGGAAAAAAATATAGTAAGCTAGAATTTCAAAATTTTTTTGCATTTTATCCTAATACCCCATAGATCATTCATGACTATCAAGACCGCGGGGGTCGACCTTTCTACCCCCCAAAACGGGGTTTCAACCCCCCAGAGGGGCATTCTTATAAAAAAAATCCAAAAGTTTAGAAAATTAAGGAATTAAAGCCGAAAATTACCCCTAGTATGTTTTATGATGATCATAATAGAATTTTAGAAAATGAATTTGATAATGAATCTGATTAAAATAACTATGAACTGAAAATTTCTTATTTTCAAAATTATGTAAATGAATGAAAAAATTTATGATTATAATAATAATAATAATAATATATATATAATGATGCAAACAAATATAATAATATAATAATGAAGTAATCTTAGAAAATAAGATCTTTAATAAAAAATAGAAAAAGTAATAATACATACCTGAAAATTTTTTCATTTTATTACCCGAAACTGCAAAGTAAATTACAATTTTCAGGATTTTTCACTCTGGAGAAGGTTTTCCGAGAAAACCAACAGCAAAATCGTGATCAGCGACCCAAAAACCTACTAGGGGTCATCTTTTTTGAAACAAAATTATATCTTATCATTCCCAAACCCCAGCAAAATCCTAAATTTTCCATCTGGAGGGAGTTTCCCGAGAAAACTAACAGCGGAATCGTGATCAGCGACCCAAAAAACCTACTAGGGGTACATTTTTGTAACAAAATTATACTTTATTATTCATATCCGTCTCAAGAAAATCCCAAATTTCCCATCTGGAGGGAGTTTTCGAGAAAACTAACTGCGGAATCGTGATCAGCGATCCAAAAAACATACTTCGGCTCTTAATTCATTAATTTTCTAAGCTTTTGAAGGATTGAAACCCCGTTTTGGGGGGTTAGAAAGGTCGACCCCTTCGGTCTTGATAGTCATGAATGATATATGGGGTATTAGGAACAAAAGCAAAAAAAATTTTGAAATTCTAGCTTACTATATTTTTTTTTATCATTGCCTTTTTCCCAGCTTATTGCCTGGACTAACGGTCGGGTTCACGCGGCGTTGAAAGCGTGAAAGAGATTATCAAGTTATCGCCAATACGCCGGTATTTGAATTGTTTCGATAGTGTGTTTGTGGCGTGTATAATTTGGCAAAATAATTTTAGGGGCCGAGTTCATCATTAACAAATTTAATTAAACAAACTAAAGCCCATATAAGATTCTCAAACAGTCGATTATAAAACATGTGGCTCACTGAGAAAAAAGGTAATTATTTTGCTGGTCATGTCTCCTTTTATGAACTGAAAACAATTTGTGCAATAGATTTCCTTATTTAAACAATTTACATAAATTAATAAAAATACATTCATCTTCTGGAGCTCATATTCAGGTAATTGTTCATGATGTACGTATCACGGCGGGGGCTTCTTAAAAAGGGAAAAGAAGTGGCTGATGGGCATGGTACTATCATTACTCAAATTCTGCTTGTCGCTGTCTATACGAAAGACATTTTCCAGAATTGGTAAGTTTATCGGTCCTGTTAACATCGTTAACGGTAGTCTAACTCTTTGGCAATTCCGCTGTTTATATTAAATACATTCCAACAGTGGAATGTTATAGCGAGTGCAGTCTTTGTGTATCTCTAACACGACCGATTTGCGTGTATGATGAGCCAGTTGGCGAGAAGCGTTACGTGATGACTTGATTTCTGAGGTCACCTAGTAGGACGACGAGGACTGCTCCCTGTCTCGATTCCAACTATTCTCCGTGGTGCCATCAAATTCACAGGTTCCGCCATCATGTTCCTACCACATGTGAAATCTGGAACCTTATTTCAGAATTATCCACACAATAATTCATGAACATGTGAAAATAAAATGTACAACGGATGATCCCAACTTATTCATGAGTATAAAAAAAATTTACAATGATCTTCGATTCCAAACAGGTTGCTTCTTTGTTGTTTTAGAAACATTCCCGGTTTTTTTAAATCAATTGAAGTAAATCGATATGTAACAGGTGAAAGCGATAAAGCATTTTTATCATTTTTTCAACAGTTCTAATCGTTTCTGAAATAGTTTTTTGTTGCATTGACGCTTCTAACAAAATTTTAGTTAGTTAATAACGTAGAACCTCAAATGTAGATCATCGAAGAGGAAATAAAATATCACAAGATAATATTTAAATAGTTTATTTGTAATCACAGTAATTTAACAACCAAGGAATATATTAGAAAATAATGGAAGTAGAAGACGAGATAAAGACCTATATTTCGTTGTAAGGAGTTATAACGAACTAATTGTTATCTGCTTCATATAAGTTTCATTAATTTGAAAAGTTCCCCCTTCAAATAAATAAGGTGTGATATCTTATTGAATTCTGATTGGAATTTGATTTAGAAATATTGAAGTAATAGACATATACATTCATAAATCGAATTGATCTCGTTCGTTATATTGTGAAATCCCATGAAAATGTACAATTTGTTAAATACCACTAAGTTTGATGCAATTGCAAACAGGCCAGTTAATTTTCAAAATTTATATTGTTTAACGCTTCGTGATATTTAACAAAGTAATTTTGTATTATTTTCAAAATTTTTAATAAACTAGTAAACTGATTTACGTTTTCCACAAATGGAACAGTCATCATCACTCATCATTTTACACTTTACTTTTGCTTTTTAAAATTTTCGACAACGCGGAAAACTCTTCATGGGAAAACGCCAAAAATAAACTCTCCATTGGTTAAATAGACAATTCAATACCTATCGATTTGTTTCCATCGTTACAACATCCGTTGTGAATAATGCTTATTTGAAAATTTTAACAAGTTGACTGTAAATAACTTGTCCTTTGAATCTTTACAGTCGTCTGGGAATGTTTAGCTTTTCCTACTCTAAGTATAAAATGTACTATTTTTCACGGTGAAGAAAAGAATAGGTTCACATATAGAGATGAAAAAATGTCAACATTATTTTGACAGTTGTACAAGAAGTCATTTTTCACAATTGCTGGTTACGACTACAGCATATGGTAGGTGTGGCCTTGCTGTATAAGTAAACATAAGTAGATAAATTCTAATATTACAAGAACATTTTTCCTACAGCAAAATTGAAGTAAAATACAGTGACTTCCACTTGCCCCCCAATGTAGGTCTAGTGTAACCAAGATATAATTTACCCATAAATTGTTCGAAAGGCAGCGGGGTATGTGTAAATAAAAAGAGACCTTTAAAAAGGCAAAAATAATTATTATTTTGATTATTTGGAATATTTAGTGAAATAGGAAATTTAATGACGGGCTTATGCCGTTTCGTCTATGCATTTACGTGGGTTGAGTCTGACAAAACAAATTCAATTTGATTTTTGGAAGCTATCGAAATATCTGGCACTTGAGGCAAGTAGAATTTGTTTTCTGTTTTCACATTTTTCCGAAGACAGCTGATTTCAACTTTACTAATAAGCGTGCTTCAATAGGAAAATTCATCAGGATGAAGTAGTCCGGTCGTCCTTCCCGAAGAATTTGCTCCTCAATAGGGGATAGTACTTATTAACTTTCAATGATCCAGTCGATTTGATTCAAGCTGTATATTATAATTAAGACGTAGTTCTCTATTTTCTAATTAATCTCAAATAACATCCGAATATGAATATAATTATTGGAATTAACCTTATTGGACCTCATCTGAACATGTAAATGAAAGTCAATTGAATTTTATGAATGTGTCGTCCACCCTTGCTCTCTTGTTTGGAATAATTTTTCGTCAAGTGAATGCAACAAATAATAAGTATGTAATAAAATCAAGGAATCAGTAATATAGGATTCAGACATTTTTGAGTAAGCTAGAAATTGATGCGTTTGGAAGAGCCAGGAAAAAGGAAGTAACAGATAAGTAGGTGGATCTCGTTAGTTTGAAGTTAAGTTCATGATACTACACCAAATCTGCATCTATTTTCGCTCCCATTCTGCGTAGTGCCACTATAGTATTAACAGCTTTGACCCAACGCTTCTTAATGACGTAACGCTTCAATTTGGCTTTACTCAACTCCATGTCAGAATGAACTGTTGACGTACATAACCACAAATGTTTCATAGCAGCTTCAGCAGTTAACCTTAAACTGAGAAGGACATACATGAGTATGAACGATTTTCATGAGATCAAAAACAAAACGCACACGAAAAAAACATCTAAAGCAATACATTATTGTGATGCACTGTTGAAGTTGTTATATGCATGGTGCGTCTAACGAAATGTCTCTGACCAATGACTGTCATAGGCCCATAGGGCAAAAGAAGAAGTGTAATTCTAGACTTCTTGGAGTAAACAAATAATCTGTGTTTCACTATGGTTTTCAGACCAATTAATAAACGTATCTAATGAACAGTGGAACGGGATTTTTTTTTATTAACAATTAATGTTGGAAAAACTTTTTTTTTAGTTGTTCGCCTCTATAATGAAAACTAAGCAAACTACCCCTGTGCACCAAAAAGGAGGTTGTAGTGAATTGAAAAACATTAAGTTGAAAATAGTATGAATCACTTTAGGAATATTCGATGAAAACTGTCCAGTAACTGTAATATGGGTTTGTTATAAAATATGCATAATCAGTTTGCGCGAGTACAATTACCCCAAAACGAAAAAAAATATTAAAGTACCTGCTTTAATTTCCGACATAATTGAGTTAACGTACGCGAGGCACGTTTCTATTACAGTATACGACTTTTCCGTTTCTATTATAGTATACGACTTTTCCATCGCCCGGACGATACCCCCTCCACTCAGTATCGAGCATCAGCGCGTTTAATCCCATGTTCAAATGCATTTCTCCCCCACTTTAAAGCATTTTAGAGAAAAGTCAAATAGAAAATAGTCAAAGGATACCGCACACTTTAGTAGGGAAAGTGGCCCCCTGTCAAATTGGCTGAATTTTTGATATGTTATAGTCCAAGTCATTCCGAACAAAAAGTTCAATGGGCACAACTTTTTCTATAGGCTGGTTTTGGCGCTAGAGGCCAATGAAAACTTTCATTTGTTCTTCATTGTTAAACAACATGAAACGCTATCCTGAATAATAATCACTTTTCTGAATAATCAAGATCTAAACAGTCATTACTATGACATACTGTTAAAAGTATTTTTCTTTGGTGTTGTTACATTTGGTCAATTATACAGTGTGTTCAAGCTACTTACAATTTTTAAAGTGCAATAATTCGAAAATGGTTACAAATCGTCTTAGGGATCTACAATGAAAAAATGTTTATGAATCCTATTCTACACCGTATTCTACATCACATAGTCGAAAAATATAAGGAGTGTTCCTTTTAAAAGAAATCGAAAGTTATATTCGAAAAGTTCCGTACCTACTGAAAAATATTGTTCGATCCAGTTCTCAGTTTGGAGTACCTACGAGAACTAACATTCGGCATTTTCCAGATAAAAATAGCTCCATCTTATGTACAAGATAATAGACAGGATTTGGGAAACGTTTCATTTGAATTCGACGACCGTATTGAAATTCCAGGTCTATTGAGGATGAGAATAAAATCTCGTCATCGAAATAGTATGAAATACCAACTGTGGATCAAGTACAATGTCAGTTTGGAAGGTGTGCCAATTCAGGGGTACTACTGTACGTGCAAATCAGGAAGTCGTACATTGGGTACATGTTCGCATGTAGCTAGCGTACTTTGGTACCTTGGATATGCCCGTCATGCTGCCAATGTTAAGTATCCTTCGACCGAAATACTTCATACCGTATCTGATGCTGCAGAGAGACATAATAATGAAGAACCTATGATTGTTTAGACTGTTTATGGCATATTCTCCTTGTTTCTTTGTTCATATTGATATGTTCTCAGATGGAACACCCTGTAAATCATTAAATGAATGATTAGGGTTCAGTCGAGAGTTTTTCATTTGGGTCAACGATACCAGGTTCAATGGGTAAGTTAAATGTTGCATATAATATATTTATTGAGTTATAGCCCATTATTTCCTTCCTATTATATTTATGCTGAATGTGCGAATGGAGGCTTTGTTGACCCGCTAAAAGGAGTTTCTCCGCCACACTCCTTGAGCATCAGTACAATTATCGGATGTATTCACGTACTCATTCGACACAACCCTATCAAAATGATAGACCAATTCTTGTTATATTCTTGAGTTTCATCATCAACTTGAAGTATTATTTTGACCATGATAGCTGGAACACACTGTATAATTGATCACCTATAGTGACATCAATGAACAATACTTCTAATAGTATCTCATATTAATGACTGTTCAGATCTTGATTATTCAGAAAAGTGATTATTATCCAGGATAACGTTTCGTGTTGTTTAACAATGAAGAACAAATGAAAGTTTTCATTGGCCTCTAGCGCCAAAACCAGCCTATAGAAAAAGTTGTGCCCATTGAACTTTTTGTTCGGAATGACTTGGACTATAGCATATCAAAAATTCAGCCAATTCGACAGGGGGCCACTTTCCCTACTAAAGTGTGCGGTATCCTTTGTTAAAAAATTCGTCTAGCTTCTAAATCTTTTTTCAAATTAAAATCGGGCTATACAGGACTGTCGTACGCTGTTTCCAAGATTAGTAACAATTGTAGACCAAAAATTTCAAAAATCCGTATAACAAAAACTATCTACCCGACTGCACCCATCTTTCTCACACATAATCTTCACATTAATAATTACGTAAAAACTTGAAGGACTTTACATTTGTAAACTTTTTTTAGCTTTTTTCAGTTTATTCGATTTTTCTCGCTTAAAATTGACCGATTGATATAAAGTAATAAGTCATGTTGAAGGTTTTTCTCTACAACTTTCCTCATTGAAGCACGGAGCTAGTTTCATTATAGAGGCGAAAAAAAAGTTCAACGTGGTATAGTTCGTTTGTGGTTCACAGTTTATTCATTTCAAAACCCTCCAATGTTTGTATTATTCCCATTTATTGTCTTTGAGAACTATAGGACTTTAGAACTTATTCATTGATTTTGTAAATTAGTTTCATTTTGATGCGTTGTTAATCATGGGAGTAACGGAATGCGAGACAATGTTACCTTCTTTCGGATTCAAAGTGTTTTGGACTTTAAACACAAAAATCACCTGAACAAATTTTCCCGGATAAAAAGGCAGAAGTGGATAGTTATTTCAAGTGTCCTCAAAACAGGTTTCGGGTAGGTCAACAATTATTCTTAAAAATAGTAGTTATCTCTATACTATGTTACAGGAAAACTAGCAAATTTGGAGAATGTTTTACATTCTGACTTGGTAGGTACCTTTTATAAAAATGGTCTACAAGAACGATACACTGGATGCAAAAATTTCAAGATTTGAACGAAGCAATAAGAGGGCGAAAGCTGATAGAAAAGAGGTAATACCATAGATAACTCTACTAGAGTTAATACTATTTGAATGATCAGGTAAAGACTAAGCAATGATTTTATTGTGATCCTCCATACAAGTTCTAGTTGGCATCTGGCGATAAGGGTAGGTAAGTCTTATTATTATTACTATTGTATTACTACGTTTCCCACAACAACGAAGCTGTCCTCTACTTTTAATACGCCACACTCTCAAATAAATCCAGCATCAAAGTACTTGAAGTCATTTAAGCTTTTGAATGCTTTCATTTGATTGGTATAAGAGCTGGTGATAAGCACTAGCTGAGTATCAATGTTCATATTTGATACTGGAGGCTTCAGACCAAACTTTGATTCATCAGTGTTCTGAGCTTCAAAAAATCATTCATTTTACAAAAAAAAAGTAAGGGCTTCTTTTTCCACACAAAACTCCAGCAAGAAGGATGAACAAGACGAAAAAAATAATCATCCCCATCTTACACACAAACTGCACCTGTTAAACCGATGTTTTTCATATGAAAGCCATTTTGATACCGATCAGTTGTTTTGTTGGATTATCCTGTGGTAGCCCAAAATTTAATAGCATACTATTTTTATCTCGTCTCATTCTTTATAAATGTCCAATACTCAATTTCAAATTTAAAACAAGTTTTTTTTTGAAAACACGTAATTAGTCTTCCTTAAAATATAATTAATAACTCTTTATATAAGACAATGTATTCCGTGAAAACATTGTTATCAGTATGATGTCTGAAATAATTTAATTTTGAAATATAGGATATAATCTGTCCCCATATCCATATACCAACACAAGCCATACAGACCAACCAGTTTCTCAACGATCTTCATGAAGACTTGAGAGATTGCAAGACGCTTCAGTTGAAAGTTCGCTATACCGAAACCAACATTCATTTTCAGATCTCGCGAAAGCACCTTTCATCTTCTCATTAGTAAAGTGTTAGCACCAAAGGAATTCTTATGCATTCGATAACAACTATTTCACTTGAATAATGACATCTACACGAGATCAAGACTTTGGAAGCATCAAGTATAGGTGGAAAAAAGACATGGTTCTCGACCGGTAACTCTGTATTGGAACTCCTTGTTCGACTTGATCGGCCGCAATGATTCCATGGAACACGAACTAACCCGAAGTTTTCAAATTACAGAAATATTGTCACAATCTAGTCTAAGAATAATGACTAACTATATAACGTATACTAAATACATAAATTCTAGGACCCACCCATAGATGTCTTCTTAGCCTTTCTGAAATATACATTTTCTTGTGAACTACAAAATTACTCTACTTTTTAATTTCACTCAAAGCACTTCATTAACTCGTGGAATGTAACCATTCTTGTAGTCGGTGAGTGGGAATTTATTGCGTATTTAAAAAGAAGCCTCAGCGTACCGTTGGGGACATATAAGATCATATTCTAGCAGAACTTTGATAATAGGGCTGCCATTAATGCACTGAATTAATCTTAAATTATGTCGAAACTGATTTGGCAGAAAACTTGCAAAGAACGTCGGCACTGGCTAACTAGATTCTGAATTGGAATAAGTACTGTGATACTATGAATGAAGCGGACTGTGGTTGAGATAGATAGCGGTCCATAGAGTAGATCTCCACCAGCTTCAATTGTACGAAAAATCAAGTGCTCTGTTTTGGTACCAACTTTGTTTCTGCTCCATATCAACGATCTGCTGGAAGTGGCCACCTGTCCCTTCCACAGCTTTGCAGATGATGGTACACTCCATACCGCTTTCTCATCTAGAGCCCCTATACCATCCAATGAAGCCAACGGAGTGAGACCTAGACATGTTGCTTTTGAAATGGGTATCTGATAATCTAGTACCTTTTAATGAAACCAAAACTCAACCTTGCGTGCTCTCCAGAAAGGCGGATCCGACAATTCCTAATACTACAACTAAATACTCCTATGAAGTTTTCCATATCCACCCTCTCATGGGATGATCATGTAAGGTCTATTGCGAAAACCGCTATACAAAACCTTGGGTTTCTTTCCGTGCCAAGAGCTACATAACATCCCAGCAGCTCATCATACAAATCGCAGATTCGACCTGTCCTGGAGTACGGTTCATATGTATGGAGGTTGGCCCCCAAATTCGCTAGAAGTCTTGAATTCTATCCAGAAGAGAGCTATTCGTCTGATTGATGATGTCACACTTACGAATTCATTAACCTCTCTAGAACAGAAAGGTGAACGATCTCTCCCTTTTGTATAGATATTTGCATGATCGCTGTTTATTTGAAATCTTCTGAAATCTCGTTTGTTATTCCACCACGAGAGATTCCAGATAGACGGACTAGACGAGCTCAAGCTAGTCACTCTCCCGTTGTCAAGCAAGAGACCTGCCGAACTTCTTCCTACCAGCCTTCATTTTCTATCGAACAGCGAAATTGTGGAACTCTTTCGTAGTAAGGTTTTCCCTACGTCTATAACCTCTGAACCTTTAAAGAAAAATTCGAATGCCTATCTCCTTTGCCAACATTCCACCGCTGGCTCACACGATGTTCTTCGAAAATTATAGGTTTCTCTCTCATGTAGTCAAAGTAAAGGAAAAGAAAGATTGCAAAAGAAAAGTAAAATTATGATCCATGAAGGATCCCAAGAGCTACCTCATTGAATACTCACATTGAGCAGACCAGGAATGATGATAACCTCTAAACCTTTAAGAAAAATTCGAATGCCTATCTCCTTTGCCAACATTCCACCGCTGGCTCACACGATGTTCTTCGAACATTATAGGTTTCTATCTCATGTAGTCAAAGTAAAGGAAAAGAAAGATTGCAAAAGAAAAGTAAAATTATGATTCATGAAGGCTCCCAAGAGCTACCTCATTGAATACTCACATTGAGCAGACCAGGAATGATGTAATTTCAACAGCTACTTGAAGAGATCTACGCCAAATTGGAATACTCTGAGATGATCTCTCAGCTTTGCTTTCTGAAGGATGTAACAATATTCAAAACGGTGTCGTTCTTGAACTAACCGTTTTGAAACCTTTAAGGGAACAAACCTCAACCTCAGCTTAACTTAGCTGAGAAAACAGAGATGATGATACGAACGTACAATACGCCATCAGCGCACGGAGTCTAGTATATCTTACTTTTTGAGGTTATTTAAGATTTTCAAATAATGTATTGCTTATCGTATAGAACTATTGAGAATGGTAAAAGTCTCTAAAACAATATGATTCACCTAACACCCTGTACATGATAGTTTAATTTTTGAAAGATTGTTGCTTAATTTAAACAGGAAATACTTGTCCAGTATAACGGTGTGTCACCTCATCATGCTGGTATACTTACAAACCTTAGCATCTCCTTGATAACTTCGGAGAAAAATAGACTGCATTGAATCAACCGATTCAAAGTTTTTCGAATACATTCATTTAGACTTTAGATAATTTAAATTTTAACATTCGAAACTCGATGTAAGAACGTTCCCATGGACCTGTAGAAAGAATTTTCAACGGAAAAATGCTATATTCAAAGTGGGTTTATAAAACATTTTTTATAACTGACTAAGGGTATGTAGGCAGAAATTTTGACTTCTAGGACACGTTCCCAGGCACGTTAAAGAAATTGTTCGAAAACCGTATTTAGCATGTGCTATCTATCCATCGTCTGACCTTTATCCATATTGTAAAATTAAACACTACTATGTTGATATCACTTTTATTTGTAGCTTCGGTTACTCGAGTTTCAGCTTTATTACATCTTCAAATACTTGTATTTGAATACCGTCTGAAGATGGCGTAATAACGCTGAAACTCGAGTAAGGGAAGTTACAAATAAAAGTGATATCAACATAGTAGTGTTTAATTTTACAAACGTGTACTGTCTATTCACATAGTTTTGTTGAATGTGAGTAACATATGGTCAATACATAATTTTCTTGTCGGATCTTGGACTACTATTAATGGTGGTATTAAATTGTATCTTGATACATTCAAAGTTTTCACTGACAAATCCTCTTTCTAAATAGCACGTCTATCAGTTCCAGTTGTTTTGCTCTTTCATGAGCTAATCTCTTACATCTTTTGTCACATAATGAACAGTCGATTTTCCGAATCAAAAAGAGTTGACATTAATATACCAATTATGCAGTAGGATCTGCCATGCATGCTTATTTTTCTCCTGTCAGATGTTAGTTCTTCATTTCTTTTCTGTAAGCTCTTATCTTCAGAATAAACACTAACCTAAGAAGTTTACTCGTATGTAAAACAGCAATTTAAACGAGATGGATTAAATTTATTGAGTGCATTATATTATTATTATTAACTTTCTATTTCTCTCTCTTCAATTATTGATAAAATAAATTACCAAGGCAGATATGTAAGAATTTTATTTTATTTTTTGTTTAACATATAGACATAGTTATGAAGAAAAATGGTCCCATTTGATAAGTTTCAGAAGCAGTCATGAAAAAATGCAAGCATTTGTGAGGATTTATACATAGTTAAAATTAAGAAATAACAGATCTGTTCAATTCTTGAAATGATGAAAAGATGTAACCTTCTTATTTGCAGATCTCGACTGAAAAAATGTATTTAACGAACTTATTGTTTTTTGCCCTAATGATTCATTCTCTAACCAATCAGTAGATATAGATCTGTGACGTGCTTTTTGTTTCGCAGGACGGTGTGGACCGTCCCAGTGTTCCAATAATCTTAACAATAAGTTCTTTGTTCCATTTGGAGTCGAGTCGACTTGTCTATGGTCAATAGTAGTATATGTTATAGAACTACTAAAAGTCGGGGTATTTGAAAAATTGTTCATGCCAATAGGTACATCCCTACTGAATCTACTCAGTCTAAATTTGGTTCGTCTCCAAGGAATTCCACATTCTGGACTTTCGGGATGATCTCGAGGAAGATCTGAATGTTTGGAATTGGTTATTTGGAAAGGTGCACTTTTGATTCTTGGGGAATGATTTCTTGCTGATGAAGAATCGTCAAATGTATAATCATCATTTGTTATTGTTGTTGACATTTGTGATAACTGGAAAAGTTTATCAGATAATTTTCTTATTTCTTCAGCTAAGTTGATTCTTTCAGTTATATCGTTCGGCGCTGTAACGATTCCAGTACTGTCGGATGCTCTACGAATATGATCCAAGTCGTGTGGATTATTTTCACTATAGATGGAGAATCCATTCATGGACTCTGGCGATGATGCTAGCGATCCACAAGGTGATGGAGACATTCCTACTAATGAGTGTGAGGAGTCCGAAAGTTGATGTCCCCCCGAACAGACAGGTGAAAAAAGTTGCGAAGTGATTTCAAACACATAAGGTGAATTCGGATGCTCATTCCATCTTTCTACGAATTGTTTCAAGTTGTCTTTAGTTACCTCCATGGATGGGGTACGAGGTATCATTTGTTTCTTTTTTAACCATTCGTGGTTCAAACAGTCTTGAGCGGACATCCGGTTGCTGTAAAATGCAGACAAAGACCCTGTTAGTATTATTAATTGAATAAAACGAGCATGCTATGAATCCCAAATTAGTAGAAACATACAACTAAAGCCTTCAAAAAATATACACAATCACTAATTTGGGTCTTTGTCATGCTTTTTCTATTTGATTTTCAAAGCTTTGCACAAAGATAGACTTAAACGTATAGCTCGAATATACAATAAAACTTACTTTATGTCTTTTATGAGTAGTTTTCTAATAAAGTCTTTTGCGTTTTCAGTTATTTCTTGAAAAGCTTCATCATCAAAATCATATTTAGCTATAGTGACGTTTGCCATAGTTTGAACATCCGTTGCTCCCATGAAAGGTGATAAACCAGATAATCTAAATTTAAAATATTAAATTTAATAATGTTGACCTGGATACTGAAATTGTAGAAAGTCAAGAGCCGAATTTATTTTTTTCAATATTTTGACTGCACGAGAGGGGAACCTAAAACGTTCGTAGAACATAGTGTGAACCAGCAGTGGATCGTTGGGAGGTGAGGTGATAGGCATTGACATTTTTCTTAAAAGCTTGGAGGTTATTATCAGAGAAGATCTCACTAGGCAAATAGTTCCACAACTTCCGCCATTCGATAGAAAAATGAAGCCCGTTGTAAAGAGTAAAGAAGTTCGACAGATATCGATTCTGACAACAAAAGGGTGAGCAGCCTGAACTGGTCTAATCTGGCTACTACCTGGAACCGCTTTGGGGACGAGATTTCCGATTATCAGTAACAATGACCATATATATGCAAAAGGGAGAGATCACCTATTTTTCAACGATGTTGTAGGAAGGGAAATGACTTCGTAAGTGTTACATCACCAACCAGCCGAATAGGTCTCTTCTGAATACAATCTAAAAGATTCAACGTAAGTTTGGTAATTGAACTCCAAACGTAACAGAACTTTGTAACGACCCGGTGGTTACGACATCAATATTCGGTATAGAATTCTCTATTATATTCAAATCTATAATCCTTGAATCTCCCTTCAATTAAATATACCTTTCTTGAATGATATAGTTAACTGTATCTAAGTATACCGTGGTGGAAATGGGGATGAATTGATGTAATCGATTGCGGACCGAAATTCACAATCTTTTCATGAAGTGATTTATTAATATATGTGGAAATTTTTATAGTATCTTATTGCATTCTATAGAGAACATTTCTATTTAACCTAATTTGATCGTTATCGCTTATTATTATTAGTGCTCTCTAGGTACTTATTTTTGAACCTGCCTTATAAAAAAATAAAACATCTGTTGATGTTTTAATTCGAATCACGTCTGTCTCGAACCGCAAATTGTACTTGTTAAGGGATATTTGAATATCATTCAATATACAATATATACATTCTTGTATTACATTGTTGACTCTTTTTTTGACAACTTTTACGTGAATCATGCTTATCGAATTCAGATAATTGTGTGGATTAGCTCGTAAAAGCGGAGAATCACCACGTGCAATAATATTTGAACTGGCTAGGCTATAGTAGAAAATATTGACTTAAATTAAATCGTTACACCCAATAACCCAATACACTCTAATTCCACATAGTAATAGTAAATTGTATTTCCGCATTTTGTTTGATATATCATTTAATTATATATTTGGTGCCCCGAAAGGACACGCGATATTGTTAACTATTTGATTATTATTCATTAATAACAATTAATAAATTTGTTATTGTTTTATATGCTTCTTTCTTTTCCTTATTTTTTATTTGCCAAACCAGTGTTGCTTTTCAATTAACGGATTAAAATACACCTTTTTTGCTCGTGATGGCGTCCTAAGATTTGTTGGTAGTAGGGAAATAAGGCATGTTTCAGCATTGGTTATCTAAATTGAGCTAGCCCGTGAAAATTAGTTGCTTTTTAATAATTCACACTACAATTATTGTTTGAATAAGTAGTTACTTTAGTGAATATTGTTCATTTAAGTATTGGCTTGTTGAATGTCGCAAATTAACAAGAGTTACCTAAGAAAATTACGTTCCAACTCTAGGACAGGCCAAAACTGTGCTTTGTTGATCGTGGGAAGCTGCTGGGGCGTAGAGTATATCTTGGTACGAAACAGAAAACCAAATTTCTGCGAAGCAGTTTTTGCTATGCACCACATGATCGCCCTTAAGAGGGTGCTGTTGGGGATGATACGGAGCATGGATATTGAGGATTTCATAGGAACTGTTACTTATACCTGACTCATCATATTAGGGATTGTGGGATCCAACTTCCTGGAACAAATACAAGCTCGGGTTTTGGTTACATTAAACTCTATTGGGTTGGATTATCCAGCGTTAAGTTCAACGAAAGAACATCATATATAAAGATAGTTTAAGAATAGGTTTCGCCTAAATATGCTCCCTTCATTTGTTTGGAGTACGAAGCTGTTGAATAACTGTATGTATATCAGGTACGTGTTAGTCGAAAACTGAAAGTTCCACAATCAACGTTATCTTCTGCAGTGGGAGGAATATTGATATATTTGCTCTTATAGCATCATAAGACGTTGAATTTTGTATACAGGGTGACAATTTGAAAAGGACCAATGGGCTATAACTCCAGAAAGAGAAAATATATTTCAAAATTCAGAGACCCATTTCGGAAACCGCAAGGGGGACGCACTTTTCTCGAGGTGTTGAATCGACCCCTAGGCTCTTATAGCCACTCCCATGAAAATTTGAAATAGAAAGGTAGGTTGAGTGTTACCTTGTGAAAAAGGTAATCATATATTACCTACATTTAACTCTTCATTTTTTCTAATTAAAGCAGGTGTTCAGTTATCACTGGACCTATCTTTCCATTTGAAATTTCTATGGAGTGGTTATGGAAGTCTCCTTTGAAAAGTACATCTGAATAATCCCCCTTGAAATTTCGAAACAGGTTTCTTCAATTTGAACTATCTCTTTACGTTTAGGTGTTATAGCTCATTCCATACAAAATAAATATGCCACCTATAGTGGCCACCTAGATCACCACACTTCAGACCATTAGATTTCTGTTTGTGAGGTCATTGGAAATCTGTTGTGTACGAAACCAAACAAAGAAACATGGAGGTACTAAGTTAGAGGATCACACTGGAATATCGGGTCATATTAGCGGAAACATTACGGATTGATCATCAACAATTTAATAAATCATAACATCATAACCCAAAATTTAAAGATTGATATAGGCATAACTTTGATACACCTGCTTGGATTTTGAAAAATGATACCTTAAAATGTAGGTAATCAAATAAACTTTTCAGCAATATATCACTCAACCCCTTCGAAAAGAACATCAAAATACGCCTCCCCCTTGCAATTTCTACATTTTGAAATATGTCTTCTCTTTCTGGAGATTGGACATTGCTCGTTATCAAATAGTCACCCTGTACATTCCTGATGAGTGAAATTTTTTTGAATAATGTTTTGCAACATATGAAATGAACCATTTATAAGGAGTAACATTCAAGATTTACTGTTTTTCTTTCTTCAATAATTACTCACTAAGATAACACAGAATATACGATGGCAGCGCCAAGAATTCCCGGCCTGACATCCAGATATCGCTGTGGGACAAAATGTTGATAACACAAAAGCCTTGGAAAAACAAAAATTGAGTTTACGTCAATTAGTTTCCTTACAACTCGTGCTTTCTTACTCGATAAGATATTTCTTCTCGCAGCATCGGAGATTGGCTAGATGGGGTGTAGGGATAAAATTCGCCGTCTTATTCGGTGGTAAAGGATTGTTCAAAATGGTTTCGAATGGGGCAGGAATGTTTGGAAGAGATACTAGAACGGAAAGGACGGTGGAAGTGGTGACACAAAATTGCCTTTGTTGAAGATCTCGTAATAGGCAATCCACGTTGAAGATGATAGAAATATCACAAATGTCAGGACTATCAAACACAAGCTTTTTCCGAATCGTCCACGAACATTTCAGTTCAGCGCCAGGGTCATATTGAATGAGATCGATCCTTGTTGAAGCTCTGTGGATCAAACCTGTCGTTGTGTTGAAAACAATATGCACAGGATATGAAGCCGTGGTTCTCTACTATTATCCTTTGTACCAAAGGGAGACCTCCAAGAAAGTTTAGGGTTTGTCAGTCGACAAAAAAGGTGATGATGGCTACGATTGTGAGGGAATTCTTAAGGACTTTCAAGAACGTAATATGATAAATAAGGGGTTATATTATGCAGCATAAATTACAACACAATATTCGGGAGAAACGACGAGGAAAACTGAACATAGGGTGCATAATGCTGGTAAAAGAGTTTCTAAAATAAATATAAAACAATGTACACCCGCTTCAAGTGATGATGTTCCCAAAGCAGGTCTGGGTCCATAGGGTTGCAATAACTGTCAAAGTTTCATGTTCAATAGCAAAAATTAAATGTAAAGGGAATCAGAAAGCTGTCAAGATCAACAACCAAAACAGGACGGGAAACGAATCGACTAGCTTTGCAAATCTAGATTAAATTTTAATGTTGATCATCTGGAGAGGATTAGATAGCAGAATCTTCAGATTCTTCTGCTGTTATCTATTATGTGAGTTTTGAACGTCTTTCTCATATACGTTACATACTTAATCAAAGTGTATCACACATAAAACGAGACATTACCTTGTACCTAATTACCAAAATTATAATTAAATGTATTCTTGATTGTAGCTATAATGGGAGGAAATCGCTTAGTAATATTTAGAAAAAGGCAGAAAAGTTCAGAAATTCCCACCGAAAACATTTTAAATTAGAGACTTAAAGAGAGGGAAAAAATTAATCATCTTACTCTACCAAATTTACTAGAAATATCATTGGAGCAAAATCAAAACCAGGATCACTATAAGTCAAATTATTGGTTAAACAATTCGAAGATCTTTCTCCTAATTGCAGATTGGTTTTTGAGAAAAGGACGCATAATAAACAATATCAATACCAAAAACCAGTAGTTATATTTTCTAACTTGAATCAATCTCTTGAGAAATCACGTGACACTTTGTCATTTTTTTAATATCTTAATTGTCATAATCATTGTTTTATTATCATTAATTTAATTGTTGTTTTGTTAAATATTGTATTGTTGTTGTTGAGTTCGATGTTGTCTGATTAATATTAGCCTTTATACCTTTCCCACTGACCTTCCAATGCGATAAATCTGTAAGTGTTTAGTTAAGTAAAAGGGTATGTATCAATAATATTTTTCATGGTTGTACTGGTTACTCAATGCGAATCAAACTACAACGTGACATGGTTTTCTAATCTAATTGACCACTCTGTGAATAAATAAACAGATTGATGAATAGGAATAACATAATTTCTAATTAGAGTTTCATAGAGTAGAGATATACCCCAGTTTGGAATTTGTAAAAGGATCTTCGGGGACGCCATTCCAGGGATGACGAAGAGGTGAAGGTTGAAGTTTGGGCACATTTTGAAGACAAACCGGAGGAATATTTTTTCAAGGGTATTTAATTGTTGCTAAAACCATTGACACATCTACCTCACATAAGATTAGTTGTTTGGTGAATGTTGCTTAGGTCATCGCTAACTAGCTTGTTAGACGAAACAATAATGAACTGTAAAATTAATAATTAAATACTCACAGAACATAACATATAACTCCAATTGACCACATATCTGTTCCATATCCTATTGAATCGAAATTAACAACTTCGGGTGCTACAAACTCTGGGGTTCCAAATAATACTTGTAACTTTTTGTCTGGATCGAATTTTCTGGCCAGACCAAAATCTATTATTTTTATTCTATTCCCAGTCTTTGTTAGACACAAGATATTCTCAGGCTAGAAATAAATTATCATCAAATTTGTACATAGAACTGTTCACATTGGATCTCTTATGTGTTCAGTTAATGTTAATGCATCCTAAAATTAAACTTACAAATAATCTAGTAATCTTAGGACTGCCGTTCGGAGATTACGTAATAATATTTTTTCATATGTTCAGTAAATGTTACTGGATTAAGATATAAGATTTAAAAGTTATATTGGGTGTTTCATTGGGTAAATATAAATACGTTAATTGGAGATTGGGATCTCCTATGCGTAAGTTAAATCTGTTAAATTGAAATAGAATTCTATTGAACTGTTCGAAGAGTCATCTAATCCGTAATATGACGTCTAAATCCCACATTTCACTGTCGTAGATTCAAATTCGTATTTTGAACCTATCAAATATGTCTTTATTTCTATGTACATAAGGATCATAGCATAATGCCATAAAATATAGGTACATCGATTCATAGGTAACTCTAAGTGGATATTTATATAACAACTTTGATTACTGTAATCTTAGAGTTGAATAATTTGCTCTTATTTTGATAAAAAAATAAAAGCATCTCATCTTATTCCCAGATATTCCAAGTATTTCAAGAGATAAATTAAATAAAACTTATTATTCTAGCCTTATTTACCAGTGCGATAAAGGTCAATATCAGATCTTTCAAATTTACTGAGAGTCTTATGACAGTGAGTGGTGGGGGTATGATGACATCAATATCGTGGTCAAATGACTTTAAATTTGACCCATTCTTACTTTATTCAAAGTGCATAGCATACACCATTTAATTTTTTCAAGCTATTTTCGTTTTCTCTTACCTATAGTAATTGGCGTGCATCAACTTGCGCATGTATAATAAATATACATAGTCCAGGCATTTAAGGAATTTTTTGGTCCGAATTCCCGCGAGGCCTAATTTTGGTCTATTTTTATGTATTTTTACACGCTGAACACGATGGTGTAGTTTAAATTTGGATTAACCCTATGCTCGAAAAACTATGACCATTTTTTAGACCCAAAAATGGCAATTTTTCGATTTTTTGCGTGTTGAGACGAAACTATGGGTTGTATGAAAAAATGTTTGACCAAAAGTTATTGGACAAATTAATACGCGTTTTTGGCTCTGGTCAGAAGACGATTCGAGGTTGTGGGCCCAAAATAGGGCCCATTTAGTGTATTTTTTAGCACATTGAAAAATGGAGTATATGTCAGAGACTTTTTATTTTTTTACATTCTGTTCCGGTGAAAAGATAGTATTTTTATTTCTCTTCTTCCGAATCCTGATATTTTGACCTACCTCATTTTTTGACGCCAAAATCGGTCATTTTGAAAAATCCGTATTTTACGAATTTCAGACGGAATACTCATGTTATCGATCTAAAACCAAATTCATTCGAAATATTTCATTATTCTGCACCTAATATCCAAAATTCAAGCATTTTGATCCTAAGACATAACTTTGGCGCCATTTTGAAAATTTTGGACCACCGAAAAATTCAAATTTTTTGAGGTTAGAGATTTTTCACGAATTCCAAATTCTAGGCTCTATTATAAGTTTTTGTAACAAGTATTTCAAGTTCAAACAGATTGAGTTGGGTCATGTGGAAATGAAGCTATCCTAATGATTGTGTTTAGGCCTCGACAAAAATCTTGGAGCAAATTACAGGGAAATACATCGGCTATCTAGATTTTAAACAGCGTACTGAAATTCGTTCACAATTCCAAGTTATAAAGAATTTCATCATAAAAAACTAGCGCGGAATTTCATTTAGCGGCAATAAACGAGGGTCGGTACATTCCGATTCCGCGCGCGAAATTATACTTTTTTTAATGTTTTAAAATGCACCTGAATGCTTATAATCATTTTGTGGGAATGTGTCAGTGTATGTAGACATGTGAACATGTATATGTGACCGTGACCTGATGTCATTATAGGGTGTTACATATCAAAATCATCATCTAATATACTGATTTCTGGTTCGGAGCAATGAGAACATTCTTTACCTTCACAATGCTTACGTATGAGCTACAAGGTAATCCTAATTTTTGCACGAACATTTACCAGTACAATTTTTTGTACAACCACAAGGGATTATTTTGATCAACTCATCAGGACGTGCATTTTTACTGTTTGTATAGGAGTAAGTCCATTCGGAATATTCCTCCAACCCCATTTCGTTGGATCAATGGTTTCATATTACCGATCCAAACCTGAAATTGGTAATACACCCTAAAAAATATGTTGATTTGCAGCATTATCGTATTTTCATATGGTTATCTTGTTGAAATCTCATGTCGAGTTTGAAAGATCGGGGAATTGGAATTTTCCAATAAATGTGTTAAACAAAATGCTCCCAATTTTTCGTGCCAGCGGACATTTACATTATGCCAAGGCGTTAGAAGGTAACCATATGAAAATACGATGATGCTGCAAAGCAACATATTTTTAGTGTGCTTTACCAAGTTCATGTTTGGATCGTTAATGAAACCATTGATCCAACGAAATGGGGTTGGAAAAATAGTCCGAATCGACTCACTCCTATACAAACAGTAAAAATGCATGTCCCGATATGTTGATCAAAATAATCTCTTGTGGTTGTAAAACAGATTGTACTGTTAAATGTTCGAGCAAAAAACTAGGATTACCTTGTAGCTCATCATGTAAGCATTGTGAAGGTAAAGAATGTTCTAATTGCCCTGAGTCAGAAATCATTATATTAGATGATGATGATTTTGATAAGTATATGGATGAAAATGAACACGATGATGAAGATGATGATGATACCGATGATGTTATCAATGACAATTGTGAAGACTAAATTTTATCAAACTCAGATGATGAAGCGGATCACGATGATCCGTGAATCAATAATGATCATATTACATCATTAGCAATATATGCTGACAGTGATTATCTGTGGATAATTGGACATATAGATAATTTTTTGATAAATATGAGATGTAAAAAACAAAACAAAAATTTGAATGTGAAAAAAAAAATTATTTATTAATCTTAGTTTTTTTGTTTAAATATTGAAATTTGTTATGTAACACCCTATAATGACATCATGTCACGTTCACACGTCTACATACACTCACAGACACGCAAAACGATTATAAGCATTCAGGTGCATTTTAAAAGATTTAAAAAGTATAATTTCGCGCGCGGAATCTACTGTACCGACCCTCGCTTATTGCCGCTAAATGAAATTCCGCGCTAGTTTGTGGACGAATCTCCGTACGCTGTTTCAAACCTAAATAGCCGATGTATTTCTCTGTAATTTGCTCCAAAACTTTGTTGATAGGCCCAAAATTGGGCCCTCTAGAGGCCCAAACACATTTATTAGGATAGCTTCATTTCTACTCCACCCAAATCGATCTGCTTGGACTTAGAATACTCTTTATGAAAATATCTAATAGAAGGTAGAAATTGGTTTTCATGAAAAATTTCTAACCTCAAAAAATTTGAATTTTTCTGTGATTCAAAATTTTCAAAATGGCGCCAAAGTTATGTCTTAGGACCAAAATGGTTGAATTTTGGATATTAGGTGCAGAATAATAATATCTTTCGAAAACAGTTTTAGATCGATAACGTTAGTATTTCGTCTGAAATTCGTTAAATACAGATTTTTCAAAATGGCCGATTTTCGAGCCAAAAAATGAAGTGGGTCAAAATACCAGAAACTGAAAGAAGAGAAACAAAAATACCATCTTTCTCCCGAAACAGAATATGAAAAAAACAACAACTCTTTGACATGTATTCAATTTTTCAATGTGCTAAAAAACACACTAAATGGGCTCTATCTTGGGCCCACGATCTCGAATTGACATCGGACCAGAGCGGAAAAGCATTTTTCCATACAACCCATATAGTCCGGTCAAATTAGATGATTTTTTTCCCACCCAGGAAATTTTCCGGACTCAACCAAATGAGATGCGGTTTTTTGAAAACTGTTCGGGAGGCCAAATAGATCATTTGAACAATATAACATATTGCCGCTAGGACGTTCTCTAGCTTTGGAAGCATAAATTGGCCAATTTTCATGTCCAATTTTTGGTAAAATTCGGGAAATCCTTAAATAGTTCGCAAAGTGGCCAAAAAATCCCACTCGGGGGTTTTCGAGGTCGCTGATCAAGATTCCGACGTCAGATTTTACATTTGACCACTTCCTGGGGAGTAATTGGCCAATTATTGCCCCAAAAATGGGGCAAATCGACAAAGTGGCCAAAAAATTCCACTCGGGGGTTTCTTGGGGAGTAATTGGCCTCAATTAGCATATAAATATATAAATTCTGATAGAGCATTCCTAATCATTGTTTGGAAAATGTAAAATCGCTTCAATTAAAAATTGTTTGACGTAAAACGATATAGTGGTGCAATAACAATTATTGAGATTTTCCAAGAATAATAAAAGCTAATTTGACGTTACTGCCCGATATATTTTGGGCGCAGTTGGAACAGACGATTGAGTTATTGCAAAAATATATCGATTGTATTGAAACATGTGAAACTTTCCTGATATAATTTATGAACTTTTTAATTTAGCAAATTTGCTTTGAATATTGTTTCTTATAAATGACATCAGTAGGGAGTCAATATTTTCTGGCGTTTCAATAGTTTTTGCCACTTGAACTCAATTCTCTCAGTTTCCTAAACTTTTTAGATCAAGTTTATTGTATCAATACATGAAGTGTGCAAGTTTATTGTAATTGTAGAGATAATCGAAATCGAAATTTTTTATAATTCTGTACGTTTTGATTTATGCTGAGCTAAGGTATTAAAAACGGGATACGTACAAGTAAAGTTCATTATTAAAGTTAATATTTGAACAGTTAATAATGAATCAGTAATCAAAGGACCTCAATCCCAGAAGTACTCATGAAGAAGCTACTACAAATAGGGGACGTCTCCAACTTTTTGCGGATATTTTATCCAATTTTTATAAACCGATCATGAAAAGTTTCAGGCGCATGTCTTTGACAACGGTTTTTGATATTCAAAATCAGTCATGTGTTTGCAGAATGATTGGTTATAACAATTTTATTGTATATCGATGATTCCAAGTGTAGCAGAATAATTACCTTGAGGTCCAGATGGATAATTCTCTGTTTGTGGATAAAATCAATTCCTTCGCAAATTTGTCGCATAAAAATTGTACAACTCTTCTCTGTCAACACAAAATCATCATCGATAACTCGCTCAAATAGTTCACCTCCTTCAATTCTGAAACAAATAATTCGTTCAATTTTCCCAATATTTGAAATGAGACAGCTATAAATTCCAATTTTCCAATTTTCATCAGCATCATGATACCTACAACAATTTTCGGGGTACCCAGATATTAAATAATTGGAAGGAGTCACTTTTCGCTGGCAAAAATGTAAGGTTCATACTTAAATTTAGGTTTGTTGAAGATGAGTTGATGATGATAGTGTCAAACTCATGTAACTTCTGTATGTATCTATGAGTTCACGGAAGACTTGTGAAATGGTTCTACTCATTCGCATACGTAGCCACCGTAAGATCCCTTTGGAAACCACCGGAAAAATATAGAAAACCTATGTAAACCTTCTGAAGAAGAGTGACGCTGGAAAAAAAATTAATAAATTGTTAAATTGATCATTTGTGATTTTCAGAGCACTGGGTGGAAATATTTTTGCCTAGTAAGGTAGGCATTAGGTAACGAAATTAGGCTCCGTCCGATTTTCAGATGAAGTGTATTGTATCAGGACTCTTCGCGATTTAAGTTCTGTTGGTATAGGCTAATAGTTCTGAATCCCAAGAAGTTTATGACAGATCGTCTTATAAGGATGGTGAAAAAATCCTCCAGGGCCATGAACTTGACGAAGAACTTAGGCATCTAGAATCTAGCGATTCAAATTATGGGGTAGTGTTACATTAGGACCCCAAAATGGAACGAAATTCTCATGATGTCCAAATTAGAAAGTGATCATCAACAAATCTAAATTAATATATATTTTGAATATAAATCATTCGAAAGTATTTTTTACGTTTCGATAAATAAATGAGTTGGATGACAAGGAAAAATTCCTGGTAAGTTTCCCAAAATCTATCCGTACTACAAAATTTTCCTTCTGTTCAATATATATATATATATATATATATATATATATATATATATATATATATATATATATATATATATATATATATATATATATATATATATAACTTAAGAGATATAGAATTAAATTTTCTGAATTATGAAATAACTTAGATAATTTAACATAGGATTATAAAGATGAATAAACGTAAAAGATTGAACCATAGGCGGGATTCGAACCCACATTTCTGGATTTCTAGTCCAGGGTGTTTACCAATTACACCACTTCGGTCCTATTAGATTTTTATATTTTTGTAAATATAAACCTCTGAAAGGATAGTAGATCATTGATGAACACAATGCGATTCGATGCCCTACCATAGATCAACTATTCACGCATATTCATCTAAAGTTCAGTCGTTTTTTGAAGTAAGGATTGTAGGTTAGTACTGCTATGGTTGGCAGTTACTTGACAGTTCTTATTCAAATGACAGCATCCCTGGTTCTTATATATTTCAATAGAACTGACTGAGAATTGTTCTGGTTAATTATAAACAAGTTTAAAGTTTCTTTGCCTAATTGGCCACTATCGTGTATGTAACTTAAGAGATATAGAATTAAATTTTCTGAATTATGAAATAACTTAGATAATTTAACATAGGATTATAAAGATGAATAAACGTAAAAGATTGAACCATAGGCGGGATTCGAACCCACATTTCTGGATTTCTAGTCCAGGGTGTTTACCAATTATAATCCTATGTTAAATTATCTAAGTTATTTCATAATTCAGAAAATTTAATTCTATATCTCTTAAGTTACATACACGATAGTGGCCAATAAGGCAAAGAAACTTTAAACTTGTTTATAATTAACCAGAACAATTCTCAGTCAGTTCTATTGAAATATATAAGAACCAGGGATGCTGTCATTTGAATAAGAACTGTCAAGTAACTGCCAACCATAGCAGTACTAACCTACAATCCTTACTTCAAAAAACGACTGAACTTTAGATGAATATGCGTGAATAGTTGATCTATGGTAGGGCATCGAATCGCATTGTGTTCATCAATGATCTACTATCCTTTCAGAGGTTTATATTTACAAAAATATAAAAATCTAATAGGACCGAAGTGGTGTAATTGGTAAACACCCTGGACTAGAAATCCAGAAATGTGGGTTCGAATCCCGCCTATGGTTCAATCTTTTACGTTTATTCATCTTTATAATCCTATGTTAAATTATCTAAGTTATTTCATAATTCAGAAAATTTAATTCTATATCTCTTAAGTTACATACACGATAGTGGCCAATTAGGCAAAGAAACTTTAAACTTGTTTATATATATATATATATATCTTCAAGGCATAATTACACGCTACACGCTCAAGTTTATGGTGCCAATTTAAACTGGTTCTGTCTTATCGTACAAACAGCTTACAACATTTATAATACTGGGAAGAAGTAGGAATGACAATATATTAATGATTTTGAATCAATCATTCCTTAAATTATTATAAAAGTTAGTTTATTTCTAATTTGAGTGAACATCGCTACATCTCAAAAATTGCAAATTTGAATTACAGTTGCCAAGTAACTACATCTATTTAATGCAAAACATATAATAATAGCAGCTGCGTTTTTTTGTTGGCAAATATTATACATGTTAGTAGTGTCATATTCAATTGAACTGATTATTTGGTAATAAACCTAATAAGAAATGCAAACTGATACTTACAATTCCAACACCACGCACATAACTGATTTGTTTTCAAAAGCATCATAAACTTGGATTAGTCTTGGATGTTGCAAAGTTCTCATTATGTCGACCTCTCTTTCAACACTCCTGCGGTCCTCCTTTTTGGGACATGCGATGAACTTTGCGGCTAAACGGAGTCCAGTCGCATTTTCAGTGCATTTATACACCGTTCCAAATTTCCCTCTAATATGATAATTACAGTCAGCAAAAAAATACAATTATTTATAAGTATTACCTTCCCATTTCATCATGCAAATTGTAAAATTCTTTAGGATCGACGCCTCTTCTTATTTGGACGTCCCTATGGGGAAAACTCAGTTGCACCTCTGAAATAAAACAGTAGTTTAGTCAAGTGATCTGAGAAGATCTTTGGTTAGTTGAGTTAACAGTTATTTATTTAGTACATAGTGATTTATAAATAATTGAACGTAATCGAAAGAGTAAATTGAAATTGACAAACAAATATTTATCGTTGAAGAACGGATAGAGGTGAAACACAGTGTTTTCAAAACTTTTTCATTAACCCGGCCATACGCCATAAACATGGACTGGGTTTTTGATTCCCCAATTCAAATGTTGTTACTAATCGTTTAGCTCGGGTGTTTCTGCTTTCACAAAAAATATGTAGTAGCGTTGATTGAAAGAACTCTTTCAATCAACGGTAGTAGTCTGTCTTTGGCTGCTGTCCATTTGTCAGGACGTTCCGATTTTATTATATACCAAGTATTATCTACGAATTTGGCTTCAAGTTGAGATATTAAATAATTGGATCTAGTTTTTCCCTGTTAATTTGGTTGATTGTAAATTGTGCTTCTACCTGGTAAAACCAAATTTCTGGTGTCTGTACCCAGAAATATGGTAATTTATGCTGACTTCATATCATTCCTTGATCGGAAAGAATAGCAGTCTTGATAAACAGTACATAAGTACTGAAATAGGTGTAAAAAACAGTATCCGTTTTGAGCCATTCTGAATCGACCTAGTATTTTTGGAATCATGACTGTGTGTGCGTGCGTGCATACCCCACTGTGGAGACGATTTCACCGTTTTATAGTGATGGAAATAGGAAATGTGTTGATCTTCGGCGTGGTAGCCCCGAGGTATTTTTGACATCCATCTTCAGTTTCTCAAATTGAATTATTGTATTTTATTGAACCGTATTGACATGTTTTTCTGATTATAAATATGTATCACAGGCATATGTTTAGCCCAGAAGTGGTCAAAATTCTCATAAGTTTCAAGCACGGTCGTACTATGTGAGAAGTGACTCCGCTAAGCGTCAACTGTCGCGTAGTACCAAAAAGGGTGGCGCAGTAGTCGAAGAGTGTTCTCTGACAACTGTCATTCTTGACTTGTAAACACAAGGAATACCTGCGTTTTTAGAAACAAATTACGAAACCGTGCATTGTGCCGAAATGCAAAACGGGGTACGAAAGTGTAAAGCAAGAAACTTCTGTTTTTAAAGTGCCGAAAGATGAGAAATCCGAAAAAAGTGGATGCTTGCGATTCCGGATAGAAATCGTTTTAACGAGGTCTTTTATGTATGCGAGCATCACTTCGTTATTTTTAAGGTGAGTAATAAATTTTGACAAGAGTAACAGTTCTATTCCTCTCTCAAATCAGAATACTTAGTAACACTGCTTGCGATTCCGGAAAGAAATCGTTCCACTTCAATCCAAGCGCTAGCTAGTGGCTGAGCGAGGGACTACGAGTTTGGTGACGCCTAAGAGACCCATGTCAAACATACGAGTTTCCAGACCTGTATGTACGACCGTAGTTTTAAGTGATCTCATCGATGTGACGCACAGGTTATTTTATGTGTTTACTATGTGACACTGAACTATACTTCATACAATACTCTGTGATATCTTGAAAGTAGGGTTATATAGTGTCAACAATTTTGATAGCTCATATGTGATAGCAGGTGTCAGTAGAAACAAGTTTATATTAGTGTCAATAGTTATGAAATTCAACCTGACAGCAGGTATCAGTATAAAAAGAGGTGTGAAATACATTATTTAGAATATTTCAATAAAATGTCAATATAATTCAGAATATAATTTAACGTTATTCATTACTTTTTTCTAAATAATTCCCAATATATCTTGTTTTGTTTTTAAAATGATACATTTGAACCGCACAAGAGTCCGATCGCGAAAAATTTTGTAACAAACGTGAGGGAAGTTAGTGATTGATTGATCTCAGTCCATTCATTTTATTCCGATGGAAAAATCAGGTGACTGAAATGAAGAAGAGAATTGTTATATCTCAAAAGTAAGTTGATGGGTAAGAAAAGATATAGGTGTAATTGATTTGCTGAAAATCACATACACTTACGTTGAGATAAAACCATGAAATTGTAGTGAGCTATAAATAATAAGACCGGGTATTTCGAGCAATTTTATTACCAGCTATAAAACAGAAAAATGTTTGCACTAGTCCAGATGCGTCGGTGTTCGAAAATAATTGATAAATAAATGAATTTTACGCCACATTTAAAAGTTTTACAGAATGACACAGTTTTGTTTGGAATATGTTTCAATGACTTAAAAATATTTCTACTAGAATTATCAAAATAGAAACAAAAAGGCTTCATTATTATATATAATAAATTGTTGAATTTGTTTATGTAAAATTTCCAATTCATGGTCATTTTTTCATTATTTTTGAATCTTCATATTAATTGTGTATCATTGCAATGTAATTACTTCAAAACACTTCTACATTTCATTAACATAATGTTGGCAAAAGGCCACTTGAATGGATGCCAATTCTTTAACACTTCAAGAAATATTGTACAATCTCATTCAAGTCTAGAGCTTGATGAATAATGTATTCATTACTTAATGTTATGATTTTACACTCATACTATTCATATTCTCGACTAACACTAACTGAAATAACATAAGGGAAATATAATTTTTGAAAATTCCATTGTTTTAATGCTCTACCTAAACAATGTCCAATCATTCGGTTGCTCCATTATTCTTTTTCGTCTTTATATTTTAGCAATTACGTATGTCCTAAATTGAATCAATTTCATCTATATCCATTTAAAATTACACTTATGGAAACTATAAAGTGGACACAGTCAGTCTTACCAAGTTATAAATCAAAATACTCTATTCAATCAAGTGCTTCCGGTAGTGGATATGGTATTGTCCCACAATTGATGATTATGTTCATACATTTAAATTCTCATTCTCATGGACCCTTGATAAAGTATTAAAAGTTCACGAAGAAATTCAAATCTGACCACCAATAGACATCCGTGACGCAAAATTTGTTTTAACATAGAGGTGCCTGGTGTGATTCGAACCAACTGCATTGTTTTTGATTTGTACATATAGGACATAGAGATGGATATCCATCACGATATATTTGCTTCATGTGTGCCAGGTTTGGAAAATAGGATGCTTGTTGGCGAGCAAGATTGTAAGCAGAATATATTAATTGGAAAACGCCACAGGCCAACCGATAACATCCAACGCCCAGCACCATAGGAGTGGAAGGAAACAAGTTCGGTGCTGAGGACAACGAACCATCCAAAACTGTCTCAATTAAACAGATCCAATTGAATGCAAGATCTCTTCCAAGCCTTGAACTGATGTAAAAGAACCCAAATAGGTCTAACCACCCTGTGACGTCATCAAATACAGAAATGACCACGATCTTCGAAAGATTTTCAGAAAATAATCTGTACGAAGAGCAGGGAAGTTACAAATAGTTAGAGTCAAGTAGTTAGGACTCATTTTCAGTGCAATACTATAATGGGAGCAACACCTGCAGAAAATCACCTCCGAAACCAAATATACTTCTATGAACTGCTAAGAGAGCTCTTTTTATATGTTCGAAGAACATCGTGTTAGAAGAGCAGAAAGGCATTTGAATTTTTCTTTGAAAGTTTGGGGTTATATGAAAGACCTCATCACTAGGCAAATAATTCGCCGTTCGATAGAAACATGAAGTTTGGTAGAAATAAGTTCGACAGGTCTCGAGTTTAACAATAAAGGGAACTCGTTCAGTCCACCTACCGGGAATCTCTCGTATTGGAATAACAGAAAAGGGCACCGAACATGGAAATATGTATAGACAAGTGGCAGAAGACCCACCTCACTACGGTGTTGTAGAGAATTCAATGAATTCGTAAGTGTGGCAACCAACCAGATTAATAGTTTCTTCTGAATATAATCTAAGAGCTCCAGCATATGTTAGGGAGCTGATCTGCGATAAGCGTATCTAAGCAATAAACGAACGTGATATCTATATCACAGTAAATAAGTAACAATGACCCTTATCCACTAAAAATACTGTTAAATTACTTACAGCTACCAAGTAGCCATCATCGAGTTTACTCAGATGATGCCTACTTGGTAACTGAAAGGCCGTCAGTAATTTAACAGTATACTTAGTGGATAAGGGTGATTGCTTCTGAATTGTAGTGTTACAGTGTATCCAAAGTGTGAACTCTTTTTTATAGTGTATTAGTCTTATTTTGAGGGAAAGATAGTGTTAAATCAATGGTCTTACTTAGAATCGAATATTCTCTGAATAGACTGAATCAATGCACATATTGCACCAACACATAATAGCAGATTTGTAAATAAATTGAATAAAATAGGGAATATTCATATTAACCAGAGTAGGGGTAATATGGTACACCGAGATCTCCATGGAGATACTGAAATCTCAAATTATGCTTATTTTACATATACCTACTAGTTACTTTGTTTTTGAATAGCTGCAGCTTGAAACACTTCTATCAAATGATGCCATAGTGTGACAAATTCGAACAATAACCCTCTATGATCGAATTGTGACCAATATGTCATGGGTGTTAATGAAGTGATGATTTGTAGTTTGTTCCTCATATATTCATTGGCTTATTATTATCTGTGATTATTATGGAATGCTTACAAACAATAAGATCAGTCTTGCATAATTTTTCATATTTCATATTTTCTGTTGATGGTACCCAGTTGTTTTTGAATATTATTGTACTATACGTCAGTTACATTCAATTATACATTTTTCCATGAAAGATCATGTATGATGGATAGTAATGACCACATGAAAAATATTAGAGCAGTTTCATGAAATGAAAATTGAGGTGCATTGAACGTAAAGACAGATGTTAAGAACAGATGAGGCGTATCATGCTATTAATAGCCTAACTTGCACTTAATTGGCATTTCAATCCTTACACGTGAGCTAACGAAACAAACGAATATTTGATGAGTGATTGAAATGATTGCACTTGACAATTACTTTCATGTTTACCAACAACCAATCTATGCAGAGAACGTTAATTGAAATCAACTTGAAACACTTCCGAGATTAAAATAGACTTACTCATGACATGTTCCTGTTCGCGAAAACACATCAGTCTTATATAATAAAAAATCAGTCGTAATTTATTATGAGAGGATATCAAGACTGGCGTCAAGGCGTCTATTGTTATAGAGGGTATTGGATAACGCGTCACTACAATTTTTATCACTTAATTTATGCCTGCAAGATTCAACCAACGTTTTTTGGTAGATGTGGCATGATGCTAAGGCTAACATATGAAAAATATTGATGCTCAAAATGTAAGAACAAGTAAAAGTTGACGAAGATTTGCGACTTGATGCACATTTTCTAAAATGTCAGAAAATATATACTCGGCATTTAAAAGAGGGTAGCTAACATAATTTTATATTCTTCTCCCCTTTCATTAGATAGTTATAAACAAGTGAAATTCTAGTCTCGTGGTTTTTCCACTAATCGTGTTCGGAATAAGGTCAGAAAATATATTTTATCATTCATAAGAAATCCCAGCCATTTGAAAGGATGGTAAGTGAAACATTGAGAAGGAATAATGATAAGTGCATCTGGCACTGACAAAATGTAATTTCGGGATAATATATTCTATTTCTTCATCAACCTCAAAAACTAAACGTAGGAAATGGAATAAAATTCATTGGATAAACAATATTAATAATGGTTAACAGAAAGACATTTTCTAGGCTTGGTTAGTATGACCATGGCATTATCATATATGTGACCCTATTTGGCAAAGTTACATTCACATCGTTTTGTTGGATTTGTTATGGAAATAAAAAGGTAGAATGATACAAAACGTGTTGTAAATCATTATTTAGTAAGATCGTTACACCTGTGTCAAGAACATAAGATAGATTCTTTCGACATTAGCAATAGATTCCGCATCGATTGTTTGTAAACACAGTGAGCATTCTGCAGAAGATGCATATACTACATTGTTGTATTTTCTACGAAACGAAGCCAACAATTATCATGTTCATGAACAGAATGTAACAAAAACATTTTATTGTTTTTTCAGCTCAAACTGTGGACAGAAATGTCACAAAAACATTTATGTTTCAGAAACTAAAAAACATAAAAATGTAAGATTTTTATTCAGTTCATTTGCATAATTACAAATAAAAGTTTTACAATAATAATTAATCATTCAGCTATGTTCAAATAAATCCATTATTTTATAAATGTATCGATAATGCAATATACTAGACGTAGAATATTGCTTTATCGATATGTGTATGTACAAAGCAATGCATATTACGAGGACCGTCTTGCATAGATATTATATATACATACATGGATAGCGCATCAGGGATTTTCATTGACTCCAACATATGGAACAGCTGATAAGTGGCAAAACATCGTTCTAGCCATAAGAGTACATGTTACTGTAATCTATCATATTATGTTGTTTTCAAAAGAGAATAGCAATATTTTGATACAGAAAACTTCTTTAGTGCTTTGTTTCTTAGTTGTGATTAGTTGTTTGGCTTTTTATTTTCATTTTATCAAATGATATTGTGTAATAACTCTACGACGACAATAGGGTTATAATAGTGAAGTGTGTGATTAATTAGTCTTCTTGGATACTTTTAATAAATCTAAGATATAACAATGGTGAAATCGTGTTCCGCATTTGGATGTACAAATCGGTATCAAAAAGGAGGACCTAGTTTTCACTGGTATTTACAAGTTTAGTAGATACTGGATAGTGATAGTAGATCTAATTCACAATAATGTAATTAAAACGTAGAAGTTAGAAGTACAATTTTAATCGATCATTCACAATCGAAAATAGAAACTAGTAGTGTAATAATTACTGTTCATTTCAGATTTCCTTCAGATGAAAATTAAAACAAAAATTGGAAGTAGCAATGAAGAGAAAAAACTTCTTGCCCAACAAGAATTATCATCTTTGCAGTGAACACTTTATAGAAAATGATTTCGTGTATTCATTTGGTAAATCAGTAAAAGACCATGTAGTTCCTCCTAGTATTTTAAATTTTCTGGCGAATGTCTTTAAACGTAAGGTGAAACCTAGAGAACTTAGAAAACTGTAAACAATATGAATTTGTCATAATTTTTAGCTGGGTATATGTTGTTATTATTATGTTTTTACTAGTGATGATGCAAACATTATTTGTTGTGAGGGCACCTCATTCAGGATCAATGAAGAACAACCTGTAAATGAACCAGAAAGTTGGTTGATTATATACTTAGTAGATTTTAACATTTTGATACCATCTTTTCTGCCCTAACATGAATATAATTTTTCAAATGACGAAGCATACTATTGATAAGCAAAAAATAATAATCAAATACTTAACTACAAGGAATCGTAGAATGAATGCAAAGGTTAAAAAAATCTGAAAAATGTATTAAAACATGTGAAGGATAGGCAGGACATTTCAGAACAATGTTTACTTTTATTCCTGAAGAATTTGTATTTTTAACAGTAACAGTACCTAATATTATATAATAATGTTCCTCTGTTGGTAAAATTTAAGTTTAAAATTAAGGTGACCTATTATCTAATTTGTAACTATAAACATTAATGCTGTGAACTAAAACCCTGTTTATATCACTTTTATTTTCTTTAGAAACTGGAATATTTTGCTAATGTTTATTATTATAACACAAAAAGTAAGCTAGCGATTTGGCATCTGCGACTAGCCACAATACCAGAAGTTCACCACTGTATAACAATAATTATGTAATTTCCAGTTCTTCTTCTTTATATTTAGCATCTTGAGGTACAATCGGATTCAATCTCTGGCTCAGAAAAAATCCAGGTTTGGGTTATATGGTAGCAGAATTAGATTAATAATTTTAATAAATGACATATTTTTTTTTCGAACCACTCCAAGAAATAGTTATATTATTTCTGTGTAATTATTTGAGCATTTTGATATTTATAGATATATTTCTTCTAAAGCTTACTTAATTTTGAATATGTATATGTTACTTGTTTTCCATATTATAACTAAATCTTCACGACATTATGAAAGATGTTGTTTTATTTATTAGGTCATGAATGGTAATGATTCTGTAGTTGAATATATGTATTAATTAATAATTGAAGCTGTTGATAACTAAATATGTCATTTAACGTGGGGTAGAGTAATTTCAGTTAATTACATACTAAAGTTTTCCATTGATGAAATACAGAATAAGTTGCATATGGGTGCTTCATGGAAATATGACTAAATTCAAAATGAGCGATATTTAATTCTATATCTTTAATGTAATTTTGTACATAATATATCGATCAAATAGGATTGAAACTTGATAATTCATGAAATTCTTAAAGTGCTCCATATAAAACAATGTAAATTATGCACGTTCTTGCCACTTGTCACGTGGTCAGAATGATCTTCATCTCTGTCTAATAACAGGCTGAAATAGGTCTTCTGTATCTCTTACGTGTTGGAGTCATCGACTGAACAGAGGTTTGTATACCATGCGCTATCCATGTATGTATATATAATATCTATGCCGTCTTGCCTTACTTAACTTAACTTAAGTTTGGGCAAGCAAAATGATATATAACATGAAGTGTCTGTGCCAGCCTTTAGAAAAAGTTTACGTTCGAAAAAATTAACGGTTATAAATAGGTTAATTCGGATGTTAGAGATGCTACGAGGCTCAAATCAATTTCTCGTGGGAATGGCCTAAGATGAATAATCCTCCAATAGCTACTTTGAAGAAATAAATATAAATTAATACATAAGATCATAAACATTTTTTCCTGCAGAGGTATACACTAGATACCTGATTACAGTTCTGGAAAGTTATTATAGCTACGTTCTTACAAGCTAAAAACTAGCCAACTATAATTTTCTTTTTATCTTAGTAGTTCTCAAAAAGATATAATAATAAAAATGAAGAATTATTCTTACATCTCTTTATTTAAAAAATATCTCTGTCCAAACCTTTCGACTGTTCCCTATTTTTTATAGTAGAATTGCCTTATTTTTTTATTGTAGCATAACTCTGTTTCAATATTTTGATTTTTTTATGTTATTTTGCTGTAGGCAGATTCTCTTTAATTCATATGGCAATATATATATATATATATATATATATATATATATATATATAAATTCGCTGTGGTTTTCTTTTGCTGGTTTATCTAAAGTAAGTTGTGGGTTCTCTTAGGTTTTTCAGCAATTTTAGTCTGAATTTCAAAGCCATGATGAGTGTGTGCTTCCGTAAAATCAACTCACTTCATAATGTAAACAATGAATAAATTCCTGAAGAAGGCGAAAGCCGAAACGCGTCGAATGAAAAGATTGTTTCATTGAGATAATTCATTTAAAATTGCTGAAAAACCTAAGAGAACCCACAACTTACTTTATATATATATATATATATATATTTGTATGTTTTCTTGGTATATTGGTTCGTATATATACTGATAATGAAATAAAAATTTTTATTTCATTATCAGTATATATACGAACCAATATACCAAGAAAACATACAAATATTACAAATGGTTCAAGAATATCAACAAAAGAATATATATATATATATATATATATATACATATACAGGGTGTCCCAATATTGCTGGGACACAGAGCTACCACGTATTCTAGAGGTCAAAATAAGTCGATTGAGCCCAATTTACCTGTATACCAAAATGTACCGTTTGTCCGTGAGAAGAGTTCAAAGTTTACTAAAAAAAATACATTTTTGTATGTTGTTCCGAAGTGCTTTATACAAATTTAATGAAATTTGGTAAATGTGTATTCTAGATGATTAGCTTACTTTTAGTAATCAAAAAAACCCAAAGAAAATTGTAGAGGGGTTGGAACCACCCTCACCCCTTGGCATTTTTTCCCCCATTTTTGTAGGGGTGGGAATACGGTTTTAAGACTTTTTTATCTGGAAGGCCTACTCATTATCTTCATTTTCTTACTCTTGTAAAAACTCCGTATTTTGCGTAGTTTTCAAGAAAAAAATGTTTTCGCAAACACTGATAACCGATTTTCGGGTATAGGTTTAATAAAATTATTAGACACAAATTACACAATACATTTACACAAGACAAACAATAATTTTTATAACAAGTGTTCAATGTGACCTCCACCTTCATTAATACAGAGGTCAATTCGACGTAAAAAATTGAAATGCACTCTTCTTAAAACATCGTCATTTTCTCGTAGCGCATTTACAGCATTTTGAATTCTATTCCACAGTTGTTCGATGTTATTTATTTGAACCTCGTACACTTGTCTTTTTAATTCTCCCCAGATGAAGAAGTCACAAGGGTTTAAATCTGGAGACCGCGGAGGCCATTGAATGGGTGCTTCTTGTCCCCTACCTATCCACCTGCCACCAAATTGTTCACCAAGATATTCTCTTACTGCACGTGCAAAATGAGGTGGTGCACCATCATGCATGAAGAACGTATTTCTACGCAAGTTAAGAGGCAAGTCTTCTAATAATTCTGGCAAATTTTGTTGAAGGAAACGGAGGTAACTATCGCCATTCAGACGATCAGGTAATCGTAACGGTCCGACTATAAATTCGCCAATAATTCCGACCCAGACATTAATTTTAAATTCACGTTGATAATGTCTACTTTTAATGGCATGTGGATTTTCATCTGCATAAACATGATCGTTGTGTAGGTTTGTCATACCGCGACGTGTAAAACAAGACTCATCAGTAAACAAGATCTTAGTATGGAATCCGTTGTCGACTACTCTGCGCTCCCGAATAGTTTGTAAAAAACTTAAACGTAATTCGTAGTCAGGTGGCAACAATTCTTGCACTGGCTGGATGTGAAATGGCCGAATTAATTGATCTCTAATGATTCGACTTACAGTGCTTTTTGGAATTCCAGCTTCTCGTTGCAATCTTCTAGTACTGGTATTAGGATTGTTATCAATCATTTGAAGAACAGCTTCTTCCGCAATAGGTGTTCGAGCTTGTCGAGGTCTTCCAGCGTTAACTCTTACTGGGGTCAACCTCCCCGTTTCTCGAAGACGTCTTTCGATTCGGGCAAAAGTTTTATGGTTTGGAATTCTCCGGTTTGGATACCTCTCTTGATACACGCGAACACTTTCGCGGCAGTTACCTTGACAATATCCAAGAACTAATAACATGTCGGTCTGTTCATTAAAAGGAAAATTCATAATTGTGGGACGTCAAAGGAACAGCAACAACAGCAATAACAATTAAACAAAAACAGTGATGACAATAAGAAATAATAAAAAAACAAGCAAAAGAGAACAAATAACTGACACATTTACTGTTAACAATAAACTATGTTTCCTGTCAAAATCATAACATTTGGTTTTGTCTTTGTGTCCGCGGCCAACTAAATTTTGTATTACAATTTTATTAAACCTATACCCGAAAATCGGTTATCAGTGTTTGCGAAAACATTTTTTTTCTTGAAAACTACGCAAAATACGGAGTTTTTACAAGAGTAAAAAAATGAAGATAATGAGTAGGCCTTCCAGATAAAAAAGTCTTAAAACCGTATTCCCACCCCTACAAAAATGGGGGAAAAATGCCAAGGGGTGAGGGTGGTTCCAACCCCTCTACAATTTTCTTTGGGTTTTTTTGATTACTAAAAGTAAGCTAATCATCTAGAATACACATTTACCAAATTTCATTAAATTTGTATAAAGCACTTCGGAACAACATACAAAAATGTATTTTTTTTAGTAAACTTTGAACTCTTCTCACGGACAAACGGTACATTTTGGTATACAGGTAAATTGGGCTCAATCGACTTATTTTGACCTCTAGAATACGTGGAAGCTCTGTGTCCCAGCAATATTGGGACACCCTGTATATATATGTATATATATATATATATATATATATATATATATATATATATATATATATATATATATATATATATATATATTGATATATATGTTAAATTATCTAAGTTATCTTCATAATTCAGAAAATTTAATTCTATATCTCTTAAGTTACATACACGATAGTGGCCAATTAGGCAAAGAAACTTTAAACTTGTTTATAATTAACCAGAACAATTCTCAGTCAGTTCTATTGAAATATATAAGAACCAGGATGCTGTCATTTGAATAAGAACTGTCAAGTAACTGCCAACCATAGCAGTACTAACCTACAATCCTTACTTCAAAAAACGACTGAACTTTAGATGAATGTGCGTGAATAGTTGATCTATGGTAGGGCATCGAATCGCATTGTGTTCATCAATGATCTACTATCCTTTCAGAGGTTTATATTTACAAAAATATGAAAATCTGATAGGACCGAAGTGGTGTAATTGGTAAACACCCTGGACTAGAAATCCAGAAATGTGGGTTCGAATCCCGCCTATGGTTCAATCTTTTACGTTTATTCATCTTTATAATCCTATGTTAAATTATCTAAGTTATCTTCATAATTCAGAAAATTTAATTCTATATCTCTTAAGTTATATATATATATATATATATATATATATATATATATATATATATATATATATATATATTGTATCGAGTTCAACGGTATACGAAACGAAACAATTAATATTTTGCAGGCTTAAATTTTTTGACATTGATGCACAGTCTTCTGACATTCTGCCATATTTTAAATATTGCAACAATTAAATAGACGGAAACATCAAATTTTCTCAATTTTTCTAATAAATTGCCCTTTATTTTATTTCAAGAAGTGAAAACTTATTTGATGTGCTTTCGTTTTTATTAAGCACTCCCCATACCTTAAATTATTAATTTCTGAGATATTTCCAATTTGATAATTGAAAAGATTTTTAGAAATTATTTTATTACAATTAGTTAGCTGTGGATTACTTTGATTTATCGTATTGTTATTTTTTCACGGTTATCTAGTAAATACCTGATAAAGTAATTTCTAAATAACACTTTTCGTTATTAAATTGGACATATCTGAGAAATTAATAATGTTAGGTATAGAGAGTGCTTGATAAAAATGAAAGCACATATAGGGTCTTTCCACTTTTTAACATAAAACGCAGGGTGAATCATTTAAAAAAATTGAGAAAATCTGGCGTTCGACTTTTCGCTCGCCCTCTATTATTTTGTTGCAAAGTAGACATAGTAGACAAAGCGAACAATAAAACACAACGTGCTCCTAAAATATTCGATCATTTGTAGGATACACATATTCTTAAATACGACAAAAAGACATATTTTGTCTTGAAATGCATCTAACCTGATACAAGAATATCTACGTGTGAAATTCAGAGTAATCAGCTAATATTATTATTTATCATTGTGTATTAGCATGTGATTCAATGATCAGTATTTAATTTTAAAACATTTGCAGTACCTAACGTCCAATATGTAACTCGTTACTTGAATGAAGTTAAAAGCTCCGAGCTGAAGTAAATCGTATATTTTCGAAGGAATTTGTTTAATATGTGTTGAGTAGTGCATTCTGGAACTTCTAAAATAAGCTTACCTCCAATCGGGTCATTCTCGTCAACATGGATCATTATCTGCAATAAAAATTTAACAAATATCAATCTTGCGTATAAGAAAATTGGTTTAAGTCGAGTAATATTATAATATTTCATAAATATCTGCTAAAAGCTATTTTTAAACATGGACGGTGGTTAAGTAACATTATTTCACATAGTTTTATATATCTCGATGAATTTTGTTCTATACGTAAATCCTCAAGAATAATCTATGCACATACAGGATAATTCAGTTTTTGTAGCAAGACTCGAGAGAACTTTTTTAATAAATACAAAAAGTTATTTACCTACCTAAACATAGATCACAAAAGCTTATTTTCAAATACAGGTTAAAATATTTTTTTTTAAATATCGTAAATATATTCCAACATATTGCATTGATAGTTAGTGTAAGTGTATGATCGTATACATTTTTTAACGTTTTGCAATGAGTTGATATACGGGAGTTGTGGTAGATATAAGAAAGCCTGTAAAATGTTTACTGTAGCTGCTATAGAGGGCGTGTTGTATTGATTGTATCTACTCATTACAAATCTAAATGACAATAACTTTTCTTATTATACTTAATGGCTTTTTAATAAAAATTTCTGCTTCCTGTACTTTTCTAAAGAAAAGGGTACCCTATCAAATTGTGTTAAGTTAAGTGCATTTTTCAAGATACTTGGATTTTTATTGTTCGATGCAACTCAATATTTCATAAGATTAATTATAATAAAAAATAATAAAAATACAATGAAAACAAAGAAAGTCAAATGTCATATTCTATTTATCGTCTCAAACCGAAATTGCGGTTGAAGAGTAAATTATTTATATTAGTTGATATCCTACTCGTTGCCGAAGTTAAAATCCCATTTATATTCTCTAGCCAATTGTTAACGGATAATCATTTTATTTATGGGCTTGCAAATGGAAACTCAATAGAAATAACCGAGAGTACAGGCGAAGATTTCCGGATAGAAGGCATCCGCACTCTTCTGTATTTGTAAGAATTTATGGCCAAATAATTGATCAAGGGTTAAGTTATGTACGTGAATTAACTTATTGACTCTTCGTTTTTTGGTTTTAAAAGATATTTTATTCGAATAGAATTACAAAAGGTTTATAATCATATGTTTACTTTACGTTGAGTAATTATATACTAAAGTCTATGATAATATTGCTATAAACAAAAGCATCTCGCTGCATCGACAGAACGAGCCACCATGAATTCGAATGTGATTCCTGAATTGCATGATGACATAATTCGTGGGGATCGAAATACTAACTACTTTCGACCACAGAGAAACTTTGGACGACGAATTTTGCGTGAGTTGGAAGAACAAGAACAAGAAGTGTCAAAAGAGTTTTCGTTGCTTTAGGAATTACAACTACCCGTAGCGCACGTTGAAAATAAATTGTTTTGGAACATACAATATTTAATTAAAAACGCTGAACCCCTTAAAATAATTGTTAAACTAACTAATCTAACTTTTGGATCTGTTGGAATTGTTACAACAATTTAGAAGATGCTGAATTTCAAAAGAACATAAGAAATCATACGAAAAATTGGGTTGCATCGAACAATAAAAAGGCAAGTATCTCGAAAACGATCAAGTTAAACGGATTTTCGTAAGCGTACTTTCTTGTTTATTGTAAAACTGCAGGAGATAAGTATTTTATTATAAGGTGTAGAATATATATATATATATATATATATATATATATATACATATATATATATATATATATATATATATAAACAAGTTTTAAAGTTTCTTTGCCTAATTGGCCACTATCGTGTATGTAACTTAAGAGATATAGAATTAAATTTTCTGAATTATGAAGATAACTTAGATAATTTAACATAGGATTATAAAGATGAACAAACGTAAAAGATTGAACCATAGGCGGGATTCGAACCCACATTTCTGGATTTCTAGTCCAGGGTGTTTACCAATTACACCACTTCGGTCCTGTTAGATTTTTATATTTTTGTAAATATAAACCTCTGAAAGGATAGTAGATCATTGATGAACACAATGCGATTCGATGCCTTACCATAGATCAACTATTCACGCACATTCATCTGAAGTTCAGTCGTTTTTTGAAGTAAGGATTGTAGGTTAGTACTGCTATGGTTGGCAGTTACTTGACAGTTCTTATTCAAATGACAGCATCCCGGTTCTTATATATTTCAATAGAACTGACTGAGAATTGTTCTGGTTAATTATAAACAAGTTTTAAAGTTTCTTTGCCTAATTGGCCACTATCGTGTATGTAACTTAAGAGATATAGAATTAAATTTTCTGAATTATGAAGATAACTTAGATAATTTAACATAGGATTATAAAGATGAACAAACGTAAAAGATTGAACCATAGGCGGGATTCGAACCCACATTTCTGGATTTCTAGTCCAGGGTGTTTACCAATTACACCACTTCGGTCCTGTTAGATTTTTATATTTTTGTAAATATAAACCTCTGAAAGGATAGTAGATCATTGATGAACATAATGCGATTCGATGCCTTACCATAGATCAACTATTCACGCACATTCATCTGAAGTTCAGTCGTTTTTTGAAGTAAGGATTGTAGGTTAGTACTGCTATGGTTGGCAGTTACTTGACAGTTCTTATTCAAATGACAGCATCCCGGTTCTTATATATTTCAATAGAACTGACTGAGAATTGTTCTGGTTAATTATAAACAAGTTTTAAAGTTTCTTTGCCTAATTGGCCACTATCGTGTATGTAACTTAAGAGATATAGAATTAAATTTTCTGAATTATGAAGATAACTTAGATAATTTAACATAGGATTATAAAGATGAACAAACGTAAAAGATTGAACCATAGGCGGGATTCGAACCCACATTTCTGGATTTCTAGTCCAGGGTGTTTACCAATTACACCACTTCGGTCCTGTTAGATTTTTATATTTTTGTAAATATAAACCTCTGAAAGGATAGTAGATCATTGATGAACACAATGCGATTCGATGCCTTACCATAGATCAACTATTCACGCACATTCATCTGAAGTTCAGTCGTTTTTTGAAGTAAGGATTGTAGGTTAGTACTGCTATGGTTGGCAGTTACTTGACAGTTCTTATTCAAATGACAGCATCCCGGTTCTTATATATTTCAATAGAACTGACTGAGAATTGTTCTGGTTAATTATAAACAAGTTTTAAAGTTTCTTTGCCTAATTGGCCACTATCGTGTATGTAACTTAAGAGATATAGAATTAAATTTTCTGAATTATGAAGATAACTTAGATAATTTAACATAGGATTATAAAGATGAACAAACGTAAAAGATTGAACCATAGGCGGGATTCGAACCCACATTTCTGGATTTCTAGTCCAGGGTGTTTACCAATTACACCACTTCGGTCCTGTTAGATTTTTATATTTTTGTAAATATAAACCTCTGAAAGGATAGTAGATCATTGATGAACACAATGCGATTCGATGCCTTACCATAGATCAACTATTCACGCACATTCATCTGAAGTTCAGTCGTTTTTTGAAGTAAGGATTGTAGGTTAGTACTGCTATGGTTGGCAGAATAAGAACTGTCAAGTAACTGCCAACCATAGCAGTACTAACCTACAATCCTTACTTCAAAAAACGACTGAACTTCAGATGAATGTGCGTGAATAGTTGATCTATGGTAAGGCATCGAATCGCATTGTGTTCATCAATGATCTACTATCCTTTCAGAGGTTTATATTTACAAAAATATAAAAATCTAACAGGACCGAAGTGGTGTAATTGGTAAACACCCTGGACTAGAAATCCAGAAATGTGGGTTCGAATCCCGCCTATGGTTCAATCTTTTACGTTTGTTCATCTTTATAATCCTATGTTAAATTATCTAAGTTATCTTCATAATTCAGAAAATTTAATTCTATATCTCTTAAGTTACATACACGATAGTGGCCAATTAGGCAAAGAAACTTTAAAACTTGTTTATAATTAACCAGAACAATTCTCAGTCAGTTCTATTGAAATATATAAGAACCGGGATGCTGTCATTTGAATAAGAACTGTCAAGTAACTGCCAACCATAGCAGTACTAACCTACAATCCTTACTTCAAAAAACGACTGAACTTCAGATGAATGTGCGTGAATAGTTGATCTATGGTAAGGCATCGAATCGCATTGTGTTCATCAATGATCTACTATCCTTTCAGAGGTTTATATTTACAAAAATATAAAAATCTAACAGGACCGAAGTGGTGTAATTGGTAAACACCCTGGACTAGAAATCCAGAAATGTGGGTTCGAATCCCGCCTATGGTTCAATCTTTTACGTTTGTTCATCTTTATAATCCTATGTTAAATTATCTAAGTTATCTTCATAATTCAGAAAATTTAATTCTATATCTCTTAAGTTACATACACGATAGTGGCCAATTAGGCAAAGAAACTTTAAAACTTGTTTATAATTAACCAGAACAATTCTCAGTCAGTTCTATTGAAATATATAAGAACCGGGATGCTGTCATTTGAATAAGAACTGTCAAGTAACTGCCAACCATAGCAGTACTAACCTACAATCCTTACTTCAAAAAACGACTGAACTTCAGATGAATGTGCGTGAATAGTTGATCTATGGTAAAGCATCGAATCGCATTGTGTTCATCAATGATCTACTATCCTTTCAGAGGTTTATATTTACAAAAATATAAAAATCTAACAGGACCGAAGTGGTGTAATTGGTAAACACCCTGGACTAGAAATCCAGAAATGTGGGTTCGAATCCCGCCTATGGTTCAATCTTTTACGTTTGTTCATCTTTATAATCCTATGTTAAATTATCTAAGTTATCTTCATAATTCAGAAAATTTAATTCTATATCTCTTAAGTTACATACACGATAGTGGCCAATTAGGCAAAGAAACTTTAAAACTTGTTTATAATTAACCAGAACAATTCTCAGTCAGTTCTATTGAAATATATAAGAACCGGGATGCTGTCATTTGAATAAGAACTGTCAAGTAACTGCCAACCATAGCAGTACTAACCTACAATCCTTACTTCAAAAAACGACTGAACTTCAGATGAATGTGCGTGAATAGTTGATCTATGGTAAGGCATCGAATCGCATTGTGTTCATCAATGATCTACTATCCTTTCAGAGGTTTATATTTACAAAAATATAAAAATCTAACAGGACCGAAGTGGTGTAATTGGTAAACACCCTGGACTAGAAATCCAGAAATGTGGGTTCGAATCCCGCCTATGGTTCAATCTTTTACGTTTGTTCATCTTTATAATCCTATGTTAAATTATCTAAGTTATCTTCATAATTCAGAAAATTTAATTCTATATCTCTTAAGTTATATATATATATATATATATATATATATATATATATATATATATATATATATATATATATATAACTTAAGAGATATAGAATTAAATTTTCTGAATTATGAAGATAACTTAGATAATTTAACATAGGATTATAAAGATGAATAAACGTAAAAGATTGAACCATAGGCGGGATTCGAACCCACATTTCTGGATTTCTAATCTAACAGGACCGAAGTGGTGTAATTGGTAAACACCCTGGACTAGAAATCCAGAAATGTGGGTTCGAATCCCGCCTATGGTTCAATCTTTTACGTTTATTCATCTTTATAATCCTATGTTAAATTATCTAAGTTATCTTCATAATTCAGAAAATTTAATTCTATATCTCTTAAGTTACATACACGATAGTGGCCAATTAGGCAAAGAAACTTTAAACTTGTTTATATATATATATATATATATATATTTGACCCAATATGAATTATATAAAAAATTCTCGGGAATTAGGTCACTCTGTTATAAATGTTCGTCTTTACGTACGTTTCGGTCTCACGACCATCATCAGAAGACTTATTTTGTTAAAAAGGGGTTAACTAAAACTAATTAGCACAAGCGTCCATATCGCACAATCTTCAATCAAAAAGCTCACGCCGTCGAAACGAACAGAACCACGAATAATCGAAAATTGTATCGTTAATATTGAAGTATAGATTTTTTTGTAACAAGAAACCACTGTTAAGTAATATTCTCATGATGTACAAACGCATATTGCTATGGTCTCAAAGCAACTGAAGTTCGAAGCTATCTGTTTGTAATAACTCGACCCAGATGTAGATTTATGACGTACTTGAAAAGGTTTTAGACCTGCATTGGAATTTAGTTTACTTTAAGCGTTCTTCCTAAAATATACTTTTAACATTATGAAGACGTATGTAGGAATTTGCAAGAGTTTTAATTAATCAAGTTAGTATAAATCTGACTCAATCCCTGAATATCATTCCTATGATTTACAGAATTTGAATCCCTTTTTATGTGAATCATCTCCAGGATAGATCTTTTATAATAATTGGTTTCTTTAGTTAAAATATTAACATTTTTGTAATCAAATTGATGGTTATAATCAAAACAGTGCTTAGCAAGGGCGGTGGAATTTTCTAAGTTATTATTTCTTGTGCTATACTTATGGCCGTACATTCTTTTTTGTAAATATTGTTTAGAGATTCCAGTATAAGTTCCATCACAATCTAAACAATTCAATTTATATACTGTGTGGGTTTGTTTATCTTTAGGTATTACAGGTTTTAGATTTGAGAAATATTTCCCAACACAGTTAGTAGGTTTATGCGCAACATTCATATCGTATTTTTTCAAACATTTCTTAATTTTTTCTGAGGTCTCCGGAATATATGGTAAAGTTATATAATTGTCTGTATTACCTGTTATGTTATTTTTATAAGAAGAACCATTATAGATTTTGTTTATTCTCTCTTTAATGATAGGATTGTAGAAAGTTTTTGGGTAGCCATTCATTTCCAATGCATTACGAACAATTTTTGGTTTTTGGTTTCTTGTTACAAAAAAATCTATACTTTAATATTAACGATACAATTTTCGATTATTCGTGGTTCTGTTCGTTTCGACGGCGTGAGCTTTTTGATTGAAGATTGGGCGATATGGACGCTTGTGCTAATTAGTTTTAGTTAACCCCTTTTTAACAAAATAAGTCTTCTGATGATGGTCGTGAGACCGAAACGTACGTAAAGACGAACATTTATAACAGAGTGTTAATGTGACCTAATTCCCGAGAATTTTTTATATAATATATATATATATATATATATATATATATATATATATATATATATATATATATATATATATATATATATATATATATATATATATATAAACAAGTTTAGAGTTTCTTTGCCTAATTGGCCACTATCGTGTATGTAACTTAAGAGATATAGAATTAAATTTTCTGAATTATGAAGATAACTCAGGTAATTTAACATAGGATTATAAAGATGAATAAACGTAAAAGATTGAACCATAGGCGGGATTCGAACCCACATTTCTGGATTTCTAGTCCAGGGTGTTTACCAATTACACCACTTCGGTCCTATTAGATTTTTATATTTTTGTAAATATAAACCTCTGAAAGGATAGTAGATCATTGATGAACACAATGCGATTCGATGCCCTACCATAGATCAATTATTCACGCACATTCATCTAAAGTTCAGTCGTTTTTTGAAGTAAGGATTGTAGGTTAGTACTGCTATGGTTGGCAGTTACTTGACAGTTCTTATTCAAATGACAGCATCCTGGTTCTTATATATTTCAATAGAACTGACTGAGAATTGTTCTGGTTAATTATAAACAAGTTTAAAGTTTCTTTGCCTAATTGGCCACTATCGTGTATGTAACTTAAGAGATATAGAATTAAATTTTCTGAATTATGAAGATAACTCAGGTAATTTAACATAGGATTATAAAGATGAATAAACGTAAAAGATTGAACCATAGGCGGGATTCGAACCCACATTTCTGGATTTCTAGTCCAGGGTGTTTACCAATTACACCACTTCGGTCCTATTAGATTTTTATATTTTTGTAAATATAAACCTCTGAAAGGATAGTAGATCATTGATGAACACAATGCGATTCGATGCCCTACCATAGATCAACTATTCACGCACATTCATCTAAAGTTCAGTCGTTTTTTGAAGTAAGGATTGTAGGTTAGTACTGCTATGGTTGGCAGTTACTTGACAGTTCTTATTCAAATGACAGCATCCTGGTTCTTATATATTTCAATAGAACTGACTGAGAATTGTTCTGGTTAATTATAAACAAGTTTAAAGTTTCTTTGCCTAATTGGCCACTATCGTGTATGTAACTTAAGAGATATAGAATTAAATTTTCTGAATTATGAAGATAACTCAGGTAATTTAACATAGGATTATAAAGATGAATAAACGTAAAAGATTGAACCATAGGCGGGATTCGAACCCACATTTCTGGATTTCTAGTCCAGGGTGTTTACCAATTACACCACTTCGGTCCTATTAGATTTTTATATTTTTGTAAATATAAACCTCTGAAAGGATAGTAGATCATTGATGAACACAATGCGATTCGATGCCCTACCATAGATCAACTATTCACGCACATTCATCTAAAGTTCAGTCGTTTTTTGAAGTAAGGATTGTAGGTTAGTACTGCTATGGTTGGCAGTTACTTGACAGTTCTTATTCAAATGACAGCATCCTGGTTCTTATATATTTCAATAGAACTGACTGAGAATTGTTCTGGTTAATTATAAACAAGTTTAAAGTTTCTTTGCCTAATTGGCCACTATCGTGTATGTAACTTAAGAGATATAGAATTAAATTTTCTGAATTATGAAGATAACTCAGGTAATTTAACATAGGATTATAAAGATGAATAAACGTAAAAGATTGAACCATAGGCGGGATTCGAACCCACATTTCTGGATTTCTAGTCCAGGGTGTTTACCAATTACACCACTTCGGTCCTATTAGATTTTTATATTTTTGTAAATATAAACCTCTGAAAGGATAGTAGATCATTGATGAACACAATGCGATTCGATGCCCTACCATAGATCAACTATTCACGCACATTCATCTAAAGTTCAGTCGTTTTTTGAAGTAAGGATTGTAGGTTAGTACTGCTATGGTTGGCAGTTACTTGACAGTTCTTATTCGATAGTGGCCAATTAGGCAAAGAAACTTTAAACTTGTTTATAATTAACCAGAACAATTCTCAGTCAGTTCTATTGAAATATATAAGAACCAGGATGCTGTCATTTGAATAAGAACTGTCAAGTAACTGCCAACCATAGCAGTACTAACCTACAATCCTTACTTCAAAAAACGACTGAACTTTAGATGAATGTGCGTGAATAGTTGATCTATGGTAGGGCATCGAATCGCATTGTGTTCATCAATGATCTACTATCCTTTCAGAGGTTTATATTTACAAAAATATAAAAATCTAATAGGACCGAAGTGGTGTAATTGGTAAACACCCTGGACTAGAAATCCAGAAATGTGGGTTCGAATCCCGCCTATGGTTCAATCTTTTACGTTTATTCATCTTTATAATCCTATGTTAAATTACCTGAGTTATCTTCATAATTCAGAAAATTTAATTCTATATCTCTTAAGTTACATACACGATAGTGGCCAATTAGGCAAAGAAACTTTAAACTTGTTTATAATTAACCAGAACAATTCTCAGTCAGTTCTATTGAAATATATAAGAACCAGGATGCTGTCATTTGAATAAGAACTGTCAAGTAACTGCCAACCATAGCAGTACTAACCTACAATCCTTACTTCAAAAAACGACTGAACTTTAGATGAATGTGCGTGAATAGTTGATCTATGGTAGGGCATCGAATCGCATTGTGTTCATCAATGATCTACTATCCTTTCAGAGGTTTATATTTACAAAAATATAAAAATCTAATAGGACCGAAGTGGTGTAATTGGTAAACACCCTGGACTAGAAATCCAGAAATGTGGGTTCGAATCCCGCCTATGGTTCAATCTTTTACGTTTATTCATCTTTATAATCCTATGTTAAATTACCTGAGTTATCTTCATAATTCAGAAAATTTAATTCTATATCTCTTAAGTTACATACACGATAGTGGCCAATTAGGCAAAGAAACTTTAAACTTGTTTATAATTAACCAGAACAATTCTCAGTCAGTTCTATTGAAATATATAAGAACCAGGATGCTGTCATTTGAATAAGAACTGTCAAGTAACTGCCAACCATAGCAGTACTAACCTACAATCCTTACTTCAAAAAACGACTGAACTTTAGATGAATGTGCGTGAATAGTTGATCTATGGTAGGGCATCGAATCGCATTGTGTTCATCAATGATCTACTATCCTTTCAGAGGTTTATATTTACAAAAATATAAAAATCTAATAGGACCGAAGTGGTGTAATTGGTAAACACCCTGGACTAGAAATCCAGAAATGTGGGTTCGAATCCCGCCTATGGTTCAATCTTTTACGTTTATTCATCTTTATAATCCTATGTTAAATTACCTGAGTTATCTTCATAATTCAGAAAATTTAATTCTATATCTCTTAAGTTACATACACGATAGTGGCCAATTAGGCAAAGAAACTTTAAACTTGTTTATAATTAACCAGAACAATTCTCAGTCAGTTCTATTGAAATATATAAGAACCAGGATGCTGTCATTTGAATAAGAACTGTCAAGTAACTGCCAACCATAGCAGTACTAACCTACAATCCTTACTTCAAAAAACGACTGAACTTTAGATGAATGTGCGTGAATAGTTGATCTATGGTAGGGCATCGAATCGCATTGTGTTCATCAATGATCTACTATCCTTTCAGAGGTTTATATTTACAAAAATATAAAAATCTAATAGGACCGAAGTGGTGTAATTGGTAAACACCCTGGACTAGAAATCCAGAAATGTGGGTTCGAATCCCGCCTATGGTTCAATCTTTTACGTTTATTCATCTTTATAATCCTATGTTAAATTACCTGAGTTATCTTCATAATTCAGAAAATTTAATTCTATATCTCTTAAGTTATATATATATATATATATTTGTATGTTTTCTTGGTATATTGGTTCGTATATATACTGATAATGAAATAAAAATTCTGTTTTGACGTTTCGACAACGTTTATTGCCTTTATCAAAATTGTTGATTGAAATTAGTGTTTCCATGTAATTTAGAAAAGAATAGATGATTTCGATTAATGAAATGCGTCTGCAGCATTTCATTAATCGAAATCATCTATTCTTTTCTAAATTACATGGAAACACTAATTTCAATCAACAATTTTGATAAAGGCAATAAACGTTGTCGAAACGTCAAAACAGAATTTTTATTTCATTATCAGTATATATACGAACCAATATACCAAGAAAACATACAAATATTACAAATGGTTCAAGAATATCAACAAAAGAATATATATATATATATATATATATATAAACAAGTTTAAAGTTTCTTTGCCTAATTGGCCACTATCGTGTATGTAACTTAAGAGATATAGAATTAAATTTTCTGAATTATGAAATAACTTAGATAATTTAACATAGGATTATAAAGATGAATAAACGTAAAAGATTGAACCATAGGCGGGATTCGAACCCACATTTCTGGATTTCTAGTCCAGGGTGTTTACCAATTACACCACTTCGGTCCTATTAGATTTTTATATTTTTGTAAATATAAACCTCTGAAAGGATAGTAGATCATTGATGAACACAATACGATTCGATGCCCTACCGTAGATCAACTATTCACGCATATTCATCTAAAGTTTAGTCGTTTTTTGAAGTAAGGATTGTAGGTTAGTACTGCTTTGGTTGGCAGTTACTTGACAGTTCTTATTCAAATGACAGCATCCCTGGTTCTTATATATTTCAATAGAACTGACTGAGAATTGTTCTGGTTAATTATAAACAAGTTTAAAGTTTCTTTGCCTAATTGGCCACTCCTATGTTAAATTATCTAAGTTATTTCATAATTCAGAAAATTTAATTCTATATCTCTTAAGTTACATACACGATAGTGGCCAATTAGGCAAAGAAACTTTAAACTTGTTTATAATTAACCAGAACAATTCTCAGTCAGTTCTATTGAAATATATAAGAACCAGGGATGCTGTCATTTGAATAAGAACTGTCAAGTAACTGCCAACCATAGCAGTACTAACCTACAATCCTTACTTCAAAAAACGACTGAACTTTAGATGAATATGCGTGAATAGTTGATCTATGGTAGGGCATCGAATCGCATTGTGTTCATCAATGATCTACTATCCTTTCAGAGGTTTATATTTACAAAAATATAAAAATCTAATAGGACCGAAGTGGTGTAATTGGTAAACACCCTGGACTAGAAATCCAGAAATGTGGGTTCGAATCCCGCCTATGGTTCAATCTTTTACGTTTATTCATCTTTATAATCCTATGTTAAATTATCTAAGTTATTTCATAATTCAGAAAATTTAATTCTATATCTCTTAAGTTATATATATATATATATATATATATATATATATATATATATATAACTTAAGAGATATAGAATTAAATTTTCTGAATTATGAAGATAACTTAGATAATTTAACATAGGATTATAAAGATGAATAAACGTAAAAGATTGAACCATAGGCGGGATTCGAACCCACATTTCTGGATTTCTAGTCCAGGGTGTTTACCAATTACACCACTTCGGTCCTGTTAGATTTTTATATTTTTGTAAATATAAACCTCTGAAAGGATAGTAGATCATTGATGAACACAATGCGATTCGATGCCCTACCATCGATCAACTATTCACGCACATTCATCTGAAGTTCAGTCGTTTTTTGAAGTAAGGATTGTAGGTTAGTACTGCTATGGTTGGCAGTTACTTGACAGTTCTTATTCAAATGACAGCATCCCGGTTCTTATATATTTCAATAGAACTGACTGAGAATTGTTCTGGTTAATTATAAACAAGTTTAAAGTTTCTTTGCCTAATTGGCCACTATCGTGTATGTAACTTAAGAGATATAGAATTAAATTTTCTGAATTATGAAGATAACTTAGATAATTTAACATAGGATTATAAAGATGAATAAACGTAAAAGATTGAACCATAGGCTTATATTTACAAAAATATAAAAATCTAACAGGACCGAAGTGGTGTAATTGGTAAACACCCTGGACTAGAAATCCAGAAATGTGGGTTCGAATCCCGCCTATGGTTCAATCTTTTACGTTTATTCATCTTTATAATCCTATGTTAAATTATCTAAGTTATCTTCATAATTCAGAAAATTTAATTCTATATCTCTTAAGTTACATACACGATAGTGGCCAATTAGGCAAAGAAACTTTAAACTTGTTTATATATATATATATATATATATATATATATGTAGAACTGGATTCTCGGGTATCGATCCGCGTTGTGTGGTTTCGGTCCTCAAAAGGACCAATTTCACAACGTTTCGGCAAAGTCGCATTTGCCATCTTCAGGTGATTCGACCGTAGAGTCTGGAAAACTGAAGTTCGCCTAGATTTTCCAGACTCTACGGTCGAATCACCTGAAGATGGCAAATGCGACTTTGCCGAAACGTCGTGAAATTGGTCCATTTGACCCGAGAATCCAGTTCTACACATTACGTCCGCGAGAACCTAAGAAGAAACATATATATATATATATATATATATATATATATATATATATATATATATATATATATACTTATATATATATTATATATATATATATATATATATATATAGTCGAGGAAATATAGACGAAAAATCGCCAAAATCTCTAAAAAAAATCTAGTCAACGGAATTTAATGAATAAGGCGTCAATCGACGTGGAATTATGTCTAGAAAAAAGTCTACTAGTAAGCGTTTGGGGACCTGGCTTACTTGCATTGCTGACTCAAAAATGCATGTAAAAGATGCATTTGCCAAAAGGTATTTTTTCAATTTGTGAAAACTAGAACAATAATCAGTAAAATCAACCCAATTTCTTCTCGGGGGGTTTTTGGGGTCGCTGAACACGAATTCGATGTTCAATAAATGCTACGGTGCACCTGGTGCGTGGGACATCCAGGTCGTCTACCTCTTCTTCGAGGATTAATTATGCACTAATTTTGAATATGAAGATTATCAAATACGTTGCAGTGTGTATTTTCAAAATTAATCCTCGAAGAAGAGGCAGACGATCCGGGTGTCATGAGCACCAGGTGCACCGTAGCATTTTTTGGACATCGAATTCGTGTTCAGTGACCCCAAAAATCCCCGAGACGAGAATATGGCTGATTTTACTGATTACTCTTCTATTATATTAGAGTTTAATGCAAGCAGAACTGAAGCTTGTATTTTCTCCAGGAAGGCGGATCCCACAATCCTTAATATGATGATGTCAGTTACAACATTCCTATGAAATTATCCACATCTATGCTCGGTATTACCACCAACCGCACCCTCTCATGGAACTATCATGTGAGGTCCATTGAGAAAACCGCTTCACAAAAACTTGGTTTTCTATCCCATACCAAGAGCTACTTTACAGTCCAGCTGTCCCTCATAATCTTCAAAGCACATATTCGACTTGTACTGGAATACTGTTCACATGTTTAGAGTTTAGCTCCCAAACATAAGCGGAAGCTCTGAATTTCTATTCAGGAGAGATCTATTCGTCACTTACGAATTCATTGTCCTCTCTAGAACATCGCAGAGATGTGGGATATCTCCCACTTTTCTGTAGATATCTTCATGGTGGGTGTTCATCAGAAATCTCGTCTGTTATTCCACACGACAGATTCCAGGTCTAGACGAGCTCAAGCTAGTCCACTACTTTATTATCAAACTCAAGACCTGCCGGACTTTATTTTTCTATCGAACGGCGAATTTGTGGGATTCTTTGCTTATTGAGGTTTATCCTTATAACTATTACATGGAACTTTCAAAAAAATTCCAATGCCCTTCTCCTCTAACAACATTCCTCCGCTGGTTCACACGATGTTCTTCGAACATTATGAATTTTCTACTCGTGCAGTCAAAATTAAAAAAAGCGCAGTGGCTAAAAAAAGTGTTTCTGTATTTTGTTGTGCCTTAAAGCGAAATAATACGCCTTGTTGGAACCCATGGCAAACAACCTGCTGTTATAAATATGATGTTCGCAGCATGTCAACTAATTACCACTTCTCAAAGAACACATAAAAGAACTCATTGATGACAGATAGAAAGTTAGTGAAGATCTTGGAGTCGAGTTGAGCAGCAACATCGTTCCAATTCTCCAGTTATTAGACTCACCAAGTATTTAAAAACTCTCGAAATCTTGATTCTTTCCATAACTCACTCGAAATCTATTTTACTGATAAAAATACTCCGACGATTGCATTGCAATCATTGCACCCCTACTTCCTGAACAAAATAGGTAAATGAGTTAAGAAAATCAACAAAAGAAATTGCTGTTTTTATAATATTCCTAAGATCGAGAATAAGCTGTGGTTCGATCTATTGAAAAAGAAAAGAACTTGGGAAAAGAAGAAAGCACTCGTTTCAAAGGACACAAATAACTTTTCCCCTACACAGGGCAAACTTTTATGTCTTGCACAATTCAATGTTAATCCTGCATCAGCGGTTCTAGACGAAACGGTAGCACTTTTTACTTTTGCTTCCAATAATAGCGTAGGTTCGAAACTCCAAGCGGCAACGTTATCGCAGGTTAGTTTGTTAAATTTTTTGCTAGTTGGTTTATCAAATTTAAAATTTTTTCTAGATTTCTAGTAATAGGAGTGACTTTTCCGCAGTTATTGCAGAGATGTATCTACTTCGCTTCTAATAGGTCAAAAGCTTGCCCATCCGTGCCTTTCTGATTAAAAACCTGACTACTCCCATGTTAACCGACCTATGTTTGTGTCAACTTTTTGTATTACTTTTAAATGTTCTATCGAATGTTGAAAATCCTATTACAAACTTCCTGTATAATAACTAACTATGCCACTTAAGGATCTGACTTGTTTATTCAATATTTGCAGTTTCAATAGAAAGCTGTTCCTTGTAATTCACTTTTCAATATAATTGATATTACCCTTAAAACAATAGGAATAGGAAAACTGAACACCTATATTACAAAAATTTGATTCTTCAAATATTTTTTCGAATTAATTTTGGTGTAGACTAAAGTCTCGTGTGTTTAAAGTTGGCACCATATAACTTATTATTACTTTGTGCCGTTGTTTGAAAGAGTTTTTCAATCAACGTTCACGCTGATTTCATGCTACATTGTTTTGCACCCCAGCCAACTCTACTACAGTCGGCTGTATCTGTGCTTATTTGTTCTCGTTTCTCAAATCTTGGAAGAAAATACGGGAACATAGTTTGACCACCTTGCACTGCTTTTTATTAATGTCAATATGTACAAAATTGTATTGGTTTGTGACTTGAATTTTCGAAAATAAAATTAGTCATCTGGAATACTAATAATCATTTCCCAAAACTTAAGTACCTACTTACTACCATCACACCAACATTTTCTTATAAATAATTTAAGCTTTCACATTTGTAGTTTCTCTTTTTTACTTTGTAGATATTCCATTTAAGTACCAGTCATGAACAGGTTTTATTTGTTGGGCGAAAAGCTATCTCTGCAGAGGTCATTATAAGTTATCAAATTATCTCGATATTGTTGGAAACAACTATAGATAGTCTTCAAAATTATTACATAACAAGTCGGCTGAAATCTGTTTTAGAGTTTCTAAGTTATTTTCCAATAAGTCTCAATACTCTATTCAACTAAGCTCTTTTATGGTTTTTCATTGAATTCCAATCTTCATTTCTATCATTACCAAATTTGACACACATTTTCATACCTGGAAGAAGAGGAGCCTTGCTGTTTTGGCAAGCATGAACCATTTCTGAGATTTTGATAACTAACAAAACCTTACTTTAATACATTTTCAAAATTAAATGTTTCGTGTAAGTCTGTCTAACCTCATACATAGATACTGCTAGTCCTCACAATTTCGGAAGTATAACATGTGAGTGTTGTTGGAAACCAGCTATTAAGCTATTATTCCAATAAAATTTTACCTATACCTATACCAGTATAATTGATCCTATTTCTCAATCTCCATAGTATTCCTATTTATGAATTGATGAAGTTTCAGATAATAGTTGTAGATAGTAATCTGAAGTTTTTGTGGTAATTTTAATATTATGCATGCAGCTTCTTCCACGAAATGTTATGTTCGTAAAGAGGGCCACACTCCAGATCTATACATCTACAACTTCATTTGAAACTAATAAACTATAAAAGAGTACACACAGTGGATACAACACTATATACATGAAACAATCACCCTTATCCACTAAACGTACTGTAAAATTACTGAGGATCTACCAAGTTGCTATCATCAACTCTGATGATGGCTAATTGGTAAGGTCCTCAGTACGGTTATACGGGTATGCGGTTAATTAGTTTTTGTTTATAGATTTATTTAAACTTTTTTCCAAACTCAAAAGTTATGAAATTTCGAAGATGTTGGAATCAAATCAGAATACATGATGCTTGGAGGGAAAGGTATCTACCCTTGACACAGCGTATATGCTTAAAAACATTAGTCCAAAAATAATTATTGTTTCCATAATTTTGGTGATATCTGTTTCACATTTGGTATACAATTTTCTCCTACATATTGCGGATGTTATAAGGGCAAGTGGAATAAAGTAATTATAACTATTTGTTATGTTTTGTTAGTAGATACACAGTTACACACTCTTCTTCTTTTTGACCTTGACATCCGTATTCTTCCGCCGCGTAAACAATTGTTTATTGAGTTTCCGATTTGGTCGTAACTATGCGGATGTTAAGTTGGAGAATATATGAGGACGGTTCCATTTTGTTCTAAGAACGTTTTGGAGGTGGTAAACGTGAAAAGACATTGTCACAAACTGGTTTGCAAACCAAGAACGTAGGATTTTAGTGGTAGTTTTAGCAGTCAAATTCCACATGATTTAAATGATCATCCAAGCAGAGTGTAATGTCCACGATTTTACGAAGTTGTTAGGTTAAGTTCTGTTAGGCCAAGCCCTCGGTTCAAACTGTACAGACAGAATGTTGATATTGATGCCTTAGTTTAAGCTTGCACAGGAAGGCTTGGTGCAATGACGTCATCCTGGAGACCCCAGCCTGTATGTCATGTAGGGAGTAAGTAAGTACACATTGATGGAACGTTATCGCCTCAATTACGGGTACTATATCTCATAGAACGCAATTGTTCTCAACGGTAAGTTGTATGAACCTGTTGCAGTATGGTTGTAATTCTCCCTCAACTTGATCTGGCCATCCGTTCTTAACGAAGGCACGAACCTTTTTCAAGACTCGCTTTCAGCAGAAAGTTCGATTACACATACCAAAAATTTTCCTTCGACAAACTTGACTGGGTATTCCACATTCAACATTCGGTTGTAGGGGATAATTATTATATGCCCAAGAAATCCAGAAAATAATATAAAAGGTTCTTTCTCTATCGTTCTTCAGTTGGGTTCTAAATCCGAATTTCTTTTTCGCCCCCATGTAAGAGGGATGTGTTCTGATAAAACAGAATAAAATGCTCTAGTTTCAGTTTTTCTCTTATGACTTGAAAGCTACGAACTTTTAGGGAAAAGAGTCCTAATACATAAATAACCCACATTAAATTTTTACAAATTATCTCATGAGTTTTTTCCTTAGACGACTCACGTATTAATGGGATTGGTTGCATATCACATTATTAGCAATTTTAATCTTGTATTATTATTATTATTATTTGTACGATCCGTGACCCATAAGATACCTTCCCTTCAAGCCGGGTCGCGTTACTCTGACTTGCAACTCCATTAATCCCCATTTCTGGTTTACCCTTAATTCAACTTCACGATGCCAGTCTTCTTCCTAGAATCTAGCACCGTAAGAGCAAAGCAGTTCATTATGGTCTCTGGGCCCAAGTTTACTGTTCCAAAGTAGTAACATCTGAGGCATTTTATCTATGAGCTGAGGTCAGTCTCCGGTGTCAGTAAGAACCACGGTCGTACATACAGGTCTGGGAACTCGTATGTTTGACATGAGTCTCTTACATGTCGCCAAACTCGTAGTCCCTCGCTCAGCCACGAGCTAGCGCTTGGATCGAAGTATGGCAACAATCACATTATTAAGTAAAATAATTTTTCTCTTAATGCAATATTTACTACTCTGATTTGAGAGAGGAATAGAACTGTTACTCTTGTCAAAATGTATTACTCACCTTAAAAATAACTTCACCCTTTTTCGTTATACAGGCTCGCACACATAAAAGACCTCGTTAAAACGATTTCTATCCGGAATCGCAAGCATCCACTTTTTTCGCAATTCCGCATCTCTCGGCACTTTAAAAACAGAAGTTTCTTGCTTTACACTTTTGTACCCCGTTTTGCATTTCGGCACAATGCACGGTTTCGTAATTTTTTTCTAAAAACGCCGGTATTCCTTGTGCTTACAAGTCAGCAATGACAGTTGCCAGAGAACACGTAAACGTATACGTGCCAGAGATCATTCCTCGACTGACGCGCCACCTATGCAACAGATGACGCTTAGCGGACTCACTTCTCACATAGGAAACAGCCTCGAGTTACCAGACCTGTATATACGACCGTGGTAAGTACATAAATTTATCGACCGTAGCGCCACTAGTGTCGACATTTGGAAACAAATATTACAAAAAATTTTCACTCAATACCGCCACTAGCCATTAAAAAAGCAACAATAGACTAATTTCACAATTAGCAAATTGAATATGCATTTATTGCAAAATTAAAGCTAATGAAAAATTAGATAATGAGAAAATATTCCATTTAGGTTTTAGAATCTTTAAATTCAGTAGCGGCATAACTACCACCGGTCCAGCCAGTACAATTACCTGCAGTCCCAGACATATCCCGCCACCCCCCTTCTCCATACTTTGAAGTTTCTTTTTTAATATTGATCTAATGCAACATTTCAACCAACACAACTAATTGATTCCCTAGTTGTACATGCGGAAATAAATTTTGTTGGATTTTTAGTTTTCAGCTTGTCTTCCGTTTTGTTTGAGACTCTGCACCGAAGTTCCGGGCGGGATAGTTGCCCCACTGTTATGATTTCACACTAGCTTGAATTTCAAGACCTCGTACGTTAAGATTAATTGTGTTTGAAAGTTCCCTCTGGTCAAGTTCACAGAGGTAGAGTGTGTGTTCTTTAAATTCTGTATGTGTTCCATAAACAGAAAAAATGTAATGTTCTAATTTTTGAGTTGTGATGGTTATTCTATGGTTGTGGTTAGCAGTTAACGTATAGTAGAGTTCGATGGCAGTTAGTTGGTGTGTGCATAGATAACTCTACTAGTAGAGTTATCTATGGGTGTGTGTCTGAGGTTGAGGTCAAATCGGTCTTTCCCCTTATCAATTTTCATACGATTGATTGTTCTAATCTTGGGTGAACAATAGTCATAATAATTGTTAATTGTTATGATTTATGCTACAGTTACTAATAATAACTCAGTATCAGTATTTATATGTTGAAGAGAAGATATTTATCAGTATAGTAATATTGTCGAAGCATTATTATAGTTAAAAGATATTTTACCAAGAGAAATGAAGTTCATATTGCTACTTATATTTTTTTACTACAGAATTCAAATAATATCTGCCGCATTTCCGAATTTTTACACCAAATTTGAAGAGGTGAAGGTAAGAGATGATCCTGGGAAACCATTAATTTTAACTCCTCTTATTGAGGAAAATAAGATAGAAGATGCTTTGGCTGCTTCAGAGGTACATTTTAATGGTTTCAAAAATGTTAAAAGTTATTCAGGCTATTTCACTGTAAACAAACCCTTCAATTCCAATTTATTTTTCTGGTTTTTCCCATCTGCACCTGATTATGCTGCTGACCCTGTTATTTTATGGCTACAAGGAGGCCCAGGAGCTTCATCTTTAATAGGATTATTCGCAGAAAATGGTCCTTTTCAAGTAAAAAGTCAGAAGGGGCTGAAATTGAGAAAGTATCCATGGACACAAACTCATTCTGTGATCTACATAGATAGTCCAGCTGGAACTGGGTATAGTTTTACAGATGCGAATGGTTATTGTCAGAATGAAACTCAAGTAGGAGAAGATTTATACAATGCCCTCCAACAATTTTTCTTATTATTTCCTGAACTTCAAAAGAATGATTTCTATGTAACTGGTGAATCATATGGTGGTAAATATGTACCGGCTATTTCTTATACTATTCACCAGAAAAATCCAGCTGCAGAGTTGAAGATAAATTTGAAAGGACTTGCAATTGGGAATGGATTGAGTGATCCTGAACACCAGTTAAAATATGGAGCTTATTTATACCAGTTGGGACTCATAGACAGTGAGGTTCGAGAACAGATTAAACAAATTGAACAACAAGGTATTACATACATTCAAAATAAAGATTGGATTAATGCATTCAAAATTTTTGATAACTTATTAAATGGTGATACCAACAACCATTCATCCTTATTTAAAAATGTTACTGGTTTTGATAATTATTTTAACTTTTTATATCCTACTGATCCCAGTAAAGAACTGGAATACATGGGCAAGTATGTACAGCGGAATGATGTTCGTGCTGCAATCCATGTTGGTGATGCCACTTTCAACACAGAAAATGAATTAGTGGAATTAAATTTGCAAGCAGACATTATGCAGTCTGTAGCTCCTTGGATTTCAGAACTACTTAGTTATTACAAAGTTGTAATCTATAATGGTCAGTTGGATATAATTGTAGCCTACCCATTGACAGAGAATTACTTAAAAACTTTGCCGTTCAGTGCTGCAGATCAGTATAAAACAGCAAAAAGATTGCAATGGTATGTTGATGGAGAATTAGCTGGTTATGTTAAGGAAGCAGGTAACTTGACTGAAGTATTGGTTCGTAATGCAGGTCATATGGTACCTCAAGATCAGCCAAAATGGGCATTTGATATGATTAATAGGTTGACAAGTGATAAGTCATTCTATTAATGAAGAACAATGTTCGTTACAACACAACATAAACTTACTATATACTCATGTATATATTCAATAGAATTAACTTCCACTAACTCCACCATGGGATTGAATGCAATGATCTAGATAAAAAATATAGAAATAGTAGTTTGGACTGTCACTATAAAAATCTGTCCTCTTTAAATATGATTAATTTCAAAGAACCTTACATGCTTTTGCAGCTTACATTTTTAAATCTTGGGTGTATTTACTTCAAAAATTGAATTAGCTACAGATATTGTCATATAGAAGAGCACAATTTGTACCAATTAGATATTGAAATAACCTTGAAAATAACCTAGATCTTTGTTTATTTCTATCTAAAATATAATCCTAAAGGATTTACATGCAAGAGCATTCATTTTAATGTTTATATTATAAATTGTTAATAATATTATGTACAATATTCAATTGAACTTGTAAGGAATACAGTTCACAATGGAACTGTATTTTCAGATTAAACCCAAATATTTTGCAAGTACAATTTAATAGAATTTTTGAAATCGTAGTCAATATTAAGTCTGAGACAAGTTCTTAATATGTATACGATTGAAATATTACACATCTTATTAGAGCATTTCTGCAAGGCTGTTTCACAAAAACAAGTTCTAATAATATGATTTCTTAAAATTATGAAGTGAATTTTTTGTATATTATATGTGCCCCTACTACTGCACAGAAGATTATTTCATTTGAAAGTTTCACCCATGTAAATCATTGACTTGAAAAGAAAAAATTATTCAATAATCTGCTATACATTAATGTCAATATTGCATTTTTGACTTACATCAAGTCTGCTATTTGATTACAAATATGGTAACCTCCTCTACTGACCAATCATGATGCGTCTAGTGGAATCAAGTGGAAGTGGGCAGTATAATTGATCAAATTTTAATAATGAAGTATGAGAAACTCTAATTGCGAATAATATTTTTATGCAAAGTGGATATCTTACTTTTATGAAGTGTAGCTTATAAATTTTACTCATATCAACTCCTTTTATGTTAATTTTGCTATGATACTAGAGGTAACTAATTTCTTTTGATATTATTTTTTAAATTTTGTGTTCCTGTAAGTAAGATAATATCATTGTGCTTAATTATCGATGACATTTAGTTGGTAGCAAACTATCCTCATTTTAAGATTGTTCCAATTCTTGTCTTATTATTAGCTCCAAAATGATCTTGATTCTCCATGACTTCAGTTTTAGCAAGTGATGCCAGTTCATAAGTTGAACGAAAATGACTTCCATGATTATCGAACACAATATTGGGCCATAATCTGAGACCCTGAATCCAAGAATTTTATGTAGCTAATAATTGTGTCAACTTTTATGAATGTTATAAAAATATTTGTTTTTATTTTAAATGTTTGTTGAAACATATTAAATGAATTTAAATTCTGTTGATAAGTATTTTTTTGATTAAATACTTGTAATATCTTTATCCTATAAAAAATGATGTGATATTGATATAGAACACTGGAATACAAGAAATATGTAAGAGTAATAAAATAATGTTACACAAAAAATTTGATTAGCATCAATAAATAAAATTCAAACAAATGTGCAAGATAAAAATCTTCATGCTGTGAAACACATCTTAGATCAGGCGATTTCTCACCAAGGTGTTTTCATTAGAAATTCTAATTTAAAATATATACGGGCAATTATTTCATAATTCACTTTCATTCAATGTTGGGTCGGCCTTATGAAGTGTAGCTTATGATTTCTGATGAAAACTGGACAAATACCACCAACGATACCGACTGACGAAGCAATGCTTCAATGAGAAGTGTATTTTGTTTCATACCGTGAGAACTCACTATACATGTTAGATATCTAGAAACAAAATAATCTTATCACAAGTCCGTGCTTCTTTAGAGAAATTTTGGAAAAAATTCTCGTAACAAAAATACAGGAAATGTTGGATACTGATATGAGAATAAATATTTTATCATTTTGAGGAATCTTTGATAGCTGTTCGTGAAAAATGTCAAGCATTATCAGAAACTGCGAAAATGGCTATATTTATCCATTCCAGATTTGAGGTAGTCAAGTGAGAATATTGACAATATTTATATTTGCTAACAACTTCAAACCAACTGAACGGCACCAAAGCTATAACACATTTTTGCATTGTTGTTCACTTTCAGCTAGTATGTAACTCCAATTTGAATCTTTCCTAGTTACACTTGAACTTTTTGCACATTCAACTTGGATGGTTTACAGCACCCACTCTGTAATTAGTTTGTACATGTTCGTCACCGGTTGACCGTTGTATTCTTCGTGGGATAGCCTAGGCTTCTCATATAATACTGGTCTTTTGTATGTTGACAGTATCTGTTTGGCTGTTTCTGTTCCTTTGCCACATTGGCTGCAGGAAAAATCAATCTTCATTATACAGCCCCATTTTGTACCAGTGAGGAGATCTATTATTGTTCGGACCTGGTTCCTACTCATGTTGAGTCTTTCTTCAGTTCTGTTATTCGGCGATTTTCTAATGTTTATCCGTGGTGCACACGAAGACCTTCATTCCGGCGCTCTATTTGGTCTTGTTTGACCTAGTCATGTATGTTTTTACTACTCCGAGTGCAGGTTCCGAGCCAATATATGAAGCAGATAAGCCAAAATCTGGCTAGCTCATCAGCTTTATCCTTGTCCTCGGTAATACAGTGTTCTGGAACCCACATCGAACTCATTCAATTATGTTCTGTCAGAGTGCTGAGTTCTAGTAGTCAAGGATTACTCTGAGATATTTAACTTGCAGCTGAATGTTAGTCCGTTGGAGGGTTACCTATTCAGTCTAGTTTCCTCCTTCGTGATATATTTCCAATTGATCAAACAGTCTGATACCACGTTTTTCGACTATTATTAATTAAACTAAAAATTGTATGTATTCATAGGTCAGATGAAGTCTGTTTATTTATGGGTGGTTTTTGAATATTGTACTTGGAGGTCTTTCTAAAATTGGACAAATGAAAATGAATTTTTCACTGGATCATTAATTTTAAACAATTAATGCCAACAAATGTTTCACCACACTGGCATCACGAAGGTATATGAGTTATTAACATTACATGGATTAATTAATATTTTCTTTGTATTTTAAGAAATGGGAAATGAGATATTGTGAAGAAAAATATGAATTCAGAATAGGAATAGAACTCCACTGGGTAAGTAGATTTTACCATGAAACGATGTTCTCAAGTGTCATGAAAAACATTTAGACTTAGATGACAGGACACCTTTGCATCTTTATAAAAGATTCCATAAAAATATTAGGCACGACTGAGAAAAGAAAGCCCATAACCCTGGTTGAGAGGTAAAATTTGCATTGGTAAAAATAATACTACAGGGACTACTTGTGTGACAGAGCATCAACTTCTGATATATTATACGGCTTTGTGACAGAGCATCAACTTCTGATATATTATACGGCTTCTCTATTTTCGTAAAATGAGCTTGGCACAATTCATATTATCCTCTCTGGTTATAACTAATTCATTAGTATTTGCCCCATATTTTTTTCGAGCAAAATTAAGAATAAGAGAATCTTTATAATTCCCCTTATCCTAAACCTTACCCAGATTATCATCTTCCCAATATACGACAATATCAGCATGTGAAACATAGTGAAATGTGGAATTGTGCAGCTAAAAATATCTCCTTAATACTAACTTATCTCCAATCTCATCTAAATGATGAATGAACATACTCGAGCATGTGATCATGCCCCAGAAACGCGAAATCATCAGGAAATAAAGTATTCCCCGACTAAATATAATGCGAAAATGTATGGAGATAAGAGCAGCTGTTTTGTATTTACTATTTCTGATAAGGTACACCCAAATGAACTTACTACGTTTCAAAACTTGCTATTGAATTTTAAAATAGGACTAGTAAAATTTAATACAACCCATTGTTGCAAAAATTATATGTGAAGAAAATATTCAAGATAATCTGAAGATACTTTGAATTTAACAAATTATAGATAATCAGGTAGAACGGGTTAATGATTATCCGTCACGTATTGTTATGACCTCCGACAATGCATTTCGCACCCCTTGGAAACTCATTAAGCAGACCGACATTTCCAATGACCGAACCAAACTTTCAATAGAATACAAGGAGCATATTGATGAGCATCCGTATGTAGTTGCGAATCTTTTTAACGAGTTCTTTCGATATGCTCCTCTTAAGATATTAAACAACATAATACAGAAAGTCCCAACAACTAAAAGAAAAAAATGTTTAATGCCATTCTCTACAGAGGAAATTAAAACTAAACTAAAAGCGAAAATCTCGTATGGACCAGTTTCTTGATAAAACTTGCACGTTTTAATATTGTATCCCATCTTTAATATTTAGTGAATTTAATTAAAATTAGCAATATTGTACCACAAGATGCACAATTATAGACCTACAGCATTAACATCTGTTTTATCAACAATTGTTGGTATTAATTGCTTTCTGGTAAGATATATTTCTTAGATAAACGCAATATTATAAATAACAATCAGTTCTGATTTCTACCAAAAACTATCAGCTAACGATTCGATAGGCTTTTTGTATAATAAAACTAGAAATGTGTTGCCTCTTGGAGAAGAGATAAATTGTGTGCGTGGCAAAGTTACTATTCACAAACCATTTGATTTAGTTACTGATTTTTATATAATTGTTTCACATTCTACAAGATACTCTTCGCATTATCTTTACACAACTAAGTAATATTTAAATTAATAATGTTTTTAAGAAAATGTACAATCACAAATTTTCCGCTTCCGGGACTCGAACCTCAGTCTACTGGGTGGAACTCCTAGGCCACAGTACCTTTTGTTATAAACTTCTTGAAGTGTGATGTGAGTTTACGTTCAATTCAATAATTATTTTTGTTGTTGTTGTTGAACGATTCTGTTGAAATTTAAATAAAAGAAGTTTTAAATTAACTTGAATTTACTGTGAAAATTTTAATTCGATTCAATGTGTACTTTGGTTTAAGATTATTTTTAATTTTCAACCCTTCAAAAAAGGTGAGTTCATTACACGATTTCTTTAAAAACAATAGGGTTGGCCACCGAACAGCAAACACAATTTAAATATGATAGGACCTTTCGTTTTTGAGTTATCATGGGGACAACACTTCGTGACAGACAGACATATGAATTTTTTCAAAGTTGCTTAAAATTCGGTGAAAAATACTACGGTGTAAGAATTTTTGCTATAGGACTTTTTTTTTAACAATTTTAGAAATAGCTTGAGTAAATGCAACATACTATTCCGACACTTCGCGTCGCGAAAAGTATAATAATAAGTTGTATGCGAGTGCCCTATTGGAATTTTTTGCGATCTCAGGAAGGGATTTGACTATCTCATGACAAAATGGAATTATATCCGTTTCCGGGGTCTAGCTCTAGACTGGGTTTCGTGCCTTCTTGGAGGGAGGTCTCGCCATTCCAAAGAACCAGAAATAAAAAAAGTAGTTTGCAAATACGTAGGTATTCGGTACCTACAAAAAAATAAAGTATTTTTTGAGCGTCAATCATAGAACGTTGAATTTTTTTATCGAATTTCTGCTACATCAACATGACCACGGAAGATGAATAAACACGGTTGTCTATACTTAAAAGGAAATTTTATAAATTTCTAAAATTTATTCGTAATTAATACTTTTGAAAGAACGTTTTTCCTTCAAAAGCTGCTCGTAAAAGAATTCTCAACAAATGAGACGTTGATGTGTAAACAACGGGATTTTATAAACTGAAACCGGGTGTGATTCATAATTTTTGGTATCGGGCTACTCGAACAAAAACCAGGTTTTTAGTTGTCATCCATAATTTTGAAACGTATTTGCTTAGGCTGCATTTGTGATTCTAGCAGCATCGTTCGGTTTTCTTTTTCTACTTTCAAAAAAAGAGATGTAGTCTCCACCTGATATGACTCCTAAACATCAAAAACTATCTATACGCTATATGTTAATCGATTCTCATCAACTCTATTCATCTTATGGTTATGGTGCCTTCAGACTTGAACATTTCAGTTCGAACGATTCGAGGGCCCAGGAACAACTAGAACAAATGCTCGTTTCGTTCAAGATATTTCGAGCAGATAATACTGTTTCCACTTGCTCGAAGTGTTCGTAACCTAATTTAGTTCTTATTGAACGGTACCACAATGCACAAATAATACGGAGCTTGGCATAAACATGGATATTGACCTCACGGTAGCTTTTAGTGCTTTTTTATTGTATGTAAAATTATCATAAATGAGAAAAAAAGGAAGACATATATGTCTATTAATTGTGGACAATTTTCCCTATCCCACCCCATTTTCAACGTAGGATATTATTTATGTAGCTATTTCAATAATACATTTCAAGCCTGGAAGCACTACAAATCGTCACGAATAGAGCGAACACTGTGAAGTGAACGATTCGGCGAATAATAACTTCACTTTTACCGAAAAGTATCGGAAAACATTCAACGCGTTCTATACGGCTCGGAGAAACGTCCACACTACGCGAGATCGGTTCGTTCTCCTGTTTGTTCTGTTCGTTCAGGCTAAAATGTTCAAGTCTGGACCCACCATTAGACGTTTCATTTATTAACTTAGCTTACTTACTGAATTGTATTGCACTATTTTTTATGTAATTTTTTTCTCGAGGTTGAGTGGTAGAGAACAGATCTCTGATCCCTTGTGTCTCAGACAAAGCTAACTGCCTTTTGGTAGAAATCCTTCAATTATTGTCAATGTATTTTTTCCTTCTACCAATAAAAGTGTTAATCATTATTTTTATTATTATATAATGACATTCTATCAATTTTTCTTTGTAATTATTTAAATGAATTCTATATAATGACTTTATAAATAAGGAACAACCCTTACCCACTAGACTAACTGTTCATTATTAATAGTGTTATAGAAAAGTATCGGAAAAAATTCAACGCGTTCTATACGGCTCGGAGAAACGTCCACACTACGCTAATTCGGTTCGTTCTCCTGTTTGTTCTGTTCGTTCAGGCTAAAATGTTAAAGTCTGGACGCACCATTAGGCGTTTCATTTATTAAATTAGCTTACTTACTGAATTGTATTGCACTATTTTTTCATGTAATTTTTGTTGCTCGAGGTCTAGTAGTAGAGAATAGTTCTCTGATCCCTTGTGTCTTAGACAAAGCTAACTGCGTTTTGTCAATGTACTTTCTTTCCTTCTACCAGTAAAAGCGTTTATTATTATTATTATTATATAATGACATTCTATAAATTTTTCTTTGTAATTATTTAAATGAATTCTATATAATGGCCGCATAAATAAGAAACAATCCCACTAGACTAACTGTTTATTATTTATAGTTCTATAGTGTATCCGCAGTGTGAACTCTTTTATATAGTTCAAAATAATATATTAAAAACTCAAATCAATGCATGCATTATTATGGATTGCAACTAATCGCTGTAAGACAAAACCACAATGAATTCTTATTTTAATAGTATATTCTGTATCAACAATCTTGATAGTTGAGAATAAAAGCAAAAATAACATTTGTGAGATGTGAAATTCTATTGAGATATGAGTAAACATGAAGAGAATGGAATATTAACAATTCCTAAGTATAAGGATTCGCTTTGTATCAATATAATCATCGGTTTCATTCTGAATTATCTATAGAAATAGAAACAGCAGCGACAATTAATATACTTGATTCTTACACTGATTGTAAAAATAAAAGAATGCTGCACCTACTCATGTCTATCAAATATTAGACTGCTTTCACGGACGAATCAAATTTATAAATACATTTCAATACAACACAGATTTAAGCTGTACTTATCTAAATGAATCATTCTTACCTTGTGTTAAATGTTGATCTAACGTAGTTTAACTCAATATTTCCTAAAATTGACCACCAAAAGTCGATATAATCATTGCAGGTTTGTTGGTATTTTAGCACTTAACTATGTGGAAGTAGCTTTCAAACAGCTCGCCGTTGGAACGCGCCAAAATTAGCTCCTTCCACTACAGAGGAGCAGTTGGTAGTCACGTGACTTGTGAAGGAGTGCTTGCAATAATACTGTATTTATTAAAGCCCAATTTTTATTCTTAAAACTAATCCAGGCGCATTCCTGTTATTTTGTGTGCCAAGTTTACAGAATTTCTCACTGGTGAAAACTAAAATTGCTCTAAAAATTGAATAATGTGGTTTGAAATAAATGAACATTAACTAAGTAATAGTTTAAATGGGGATGCATAACCACTTTCCAGATATATATTTTCCATAGCTTAACTAAAGAGTTCACATTTTGAATATGAGTACCTAGTAAAAATTTGAATTTCTTTGACGAACTTATCCAGAAAACTTACAAGACCTCTCATCTCCGAACCTGGCTTCATCAACAATAAGATAAGATTTGAGATTTATAGATCAACTCCCTCCTGATGGCATTAAGTCATTGTTCATTAAATTATCATTCCTATGAATTACGACATCGTCTTATCTATGTGTTTCAAATAAGTAAGCCATCATGGCGTTATGTAATATTGTGTATGGTGTGGTGTGGTGTGCTGGGGTGATGTGCGGTGGGGTGTGGTGTATGTGTGGTGTGTGTATTTTTTTTCAAATATAATATATTATACCTCTTTTTCTTTTTGCTGCAGTGGTACGAAAACCATTACACTAAGCACCAAGTTAATGGTGGAATTTCACAGAATCCTGCAACAAACATGAAATACTATATTGTACTTACCCAATGAAGTATATTTATTTATACTATTTTTTAACATGACAATAAGACAATATTCAACATACAAATCAAAAATATTTAAATTTTAAGTTTTTCCACACAAACTCATAATTTCAAAACGATTATTCTAAATTTTGATGTGTTTGGGTAAATCCATCTGGTTCTGGAGCACTTTTCACTTCTACGTGAATTAAATTACTGTTGGCAGTAAAACGACATTCTCTAATTGTACGTAGATTTCCATTCAAGAAGACTAGAACTAGTCTTCTTGTTTCCATCGACCACAATGGTAATTATGATATAGATAGGATACAACACCAGAGTTACGACTATAAGGGTATATATGAATCCAAATCTTTAGCCTTCCTTCAGCATGTTTAAGTCTCAAATGTTGAATTAACCGTTGATATTCTCAAAAATTGAAATGAGAGTTCTTCAAATATTTCGAAAATAATTTCTGTTGGTTCTGATAAGTCACCGATTTCGGAAAAATCCTAAAATTTGGAAGACTTCCCAAATTTATTCAACGTTTTTAGCGTTGAGTGAGAGAATATAATAAGTAGAAGACAAGAAATGTGTCAATAAGGTTTTCCTACATCTTATCTGCATGACAAATTTTCGATAACTAGTCAACACCTTACATCTGTTTTGTTCATGTCGGGATTAGTCGATTACCTCTTTACCATTATTTTACATTTTACATCATTAAGATCAACATGCTTCACTTTTGTATATAATAGTTCTAAACTTCCTATACATAGCCATAATTTCTGACTTCCGTTATGAAATATACGCTGAATAAATAGTAGTAAGCTAAACAAAACTGAGTCATTTTATTCATTTGTTTCTTGTAAATAATAGCAACATAAACTCTGCCCATCATAATAAATTGTTCAATGATGACGAATCCTTTAATGTTACAAAAAGTATAACCATTAATCTATAAAGTTAAACTCATGTTTCGCGATCGATAAATGAATACAACTTACGGCGATGAAATCGAACTCTCAAAATACAATAACTTTACGAATAAGGACTACATAAGGTATCCGAAATCAGAATCCAAACAAGCTCACCGACTTTTTAGACCCTTAACTTTCATGAAGATAATAGATTTTGACAATTCAGACATCTGATGTAGTCAGTAGCACAGAGGAACAAAATTACGTCTGACGATGTAGCTGTGCAACGAAACATGTTAAGTGAATATACCAAAGTTCAATACTTGCAATCCCGTTTTTAAATTTCTTAAAAACCATTCCTCAGTGGTTTTATGGATTTACATAAGTGGAAGCCAACTTCATCAAATACTAAGTACCTAAACAGTTAGATTTAGAGAGAACTGATAATTTGAAATAGTTTTCTTCTACACTACAGGCAGTAGTCACGTGATTTTCGTATACAACACAGATTTTTCTTCAATAGTACATAGGTATGTTAAGGTTACTAGGCGAAATTACCTATAACGCATTCTAACAATACCCTCTGTAGTATAGTATATTGATTCAAACCGGTTACATCGCAAACCAACCAAATATAGTTATAACATGCAACAATATGAACGTATTTGAAGTGTTTTTGGCAATTTACCAGTTAATACGCTATACATGAAATTGGTGCCTGATACTGTTGTTCTAAGAATACAATTTATATACGGCCTGCTCTCTTGTGTTCAGTTAATGTTATTGCATCCAAAAATAAACTTACAAATAACCTATATTAACATAGAATTGCCGCTTCGAAATAATATATTGTTCCTTTATTTTTAACCAAGTTTGATTTTCTTAAAATTGTCATCATTTTAAAATAAAAATCTTCTGTTTAATCGCTTCCTTCACGGATGATGAAATACACAAATTTTTTATTTAACACTGGTTGAATACGACGCATGTTGAACTTATTTCCTTATTAACTGACATCTGGGTCCTCTATACAGGCTGTGTCAAAAGGATCGATTATGAGATAATCTTGTGAGAGTGTATAAGCGAGCCAGAATTTTATATTGTTTAATAAGATAGACAAGAAGAACATTTGGTGCGATAGGAAAAGGGAAGTTACCTCGAGGATTGTCTTCACAGAGGTCAGTAACTAATCGCGGGAGTCGTCAGGGTGTACGATTTGGGAATTCTAGACATCGCGAAAGTTTCCATGAATAATAAAATAAATTTATAGTACTTCAATCTTTTTTTGGAGCTGAATTAGTAAAAAAAATAAACTTCTAAGAATAAATTAACTTCTGATGGTTGCCTTCATTGGCAAGACAACACAACCGATCATAAAAACCCCTCCGGACGTTACTGAATCATCATCATCAAAAGAGGGTGGGAGGCTAAGCCCCCTGATGCACTTAGGCCCCTTAGTTGGGCCCATTGTGCGCTCCATAGTCAGAAGCCTATTCTATTCTAGCAGGTTTGTGGCCCGCCAGAAACCCAGAATATTGCCAGTGCTGGCTTCCATAAGTTCTTCTGGGAGCAGTTTTAATTCTCCGAAGTGTCGGTGCCTGAGATATACTAATGCTGGGCATTCCAACAGGATGTGAGAGGCAGTTTCTTCCACCTCCCTGCATTTCCTACATATTGGGTCATCTGCGATGCCCATAGTGTGGAGATGTTTGTTAAGACGACAGTGACCGGTTAGGATTCCAGTCATCTCTCGGATGTCCCTTCTGTTCAGAGGAAGGAGTTTTTTTGAGAGCCTAGGCACAGGCTCTTTGATGAAGAGCTTGGCCTGCCTCATGCGTGGTGATTCTCGCCACAGTTTAGACCACTCTTTATTCAGTTGGTCCAAAAGGGCGAGGCCTGTGTATCCCTACATTCTTTGACGAGCCTTGATGTGACTCTGGGTGATTTGAGAGCTCCCAGAGCCGACCGGCTGTCTGTGCAAATATATATTTGCGCCTATTTACATAGTTTCTTCGCAGGTTTTCTAGGTTTTCTATGGTACAAGTCAGTATTGCGTAGACCTCCGCCTGAAAAACCGCGGAGTAAGCGCCTAGTGTCACTGAGATAGTGATCCTTGGTCTTTTTAGGTAAACTCCCGCCCCAGAAGCCTGACCTACCTTGAACCCATCTGTGAACCATACGAGCCCGTCTGGTGGCAGTAGGGTGAGGGTATCGTTGTTCCAATCTCCTCTATACGGGATGAGGATTTTGGGAGAAGTGAGACATATAGCAATCATGCTATCTTGCTTCATTTCTAGTATGGGGCATTTAGAGATTGCCTCACTTAGAATCGATGAGTGTCCACGAGAATGGTACGTTTTGGTCCAGCGGCCTAGGCCCTCTCATGGCCTCAGTTTTAATGTATAAGTGTAGAGGTGGTAATCCAGCGAGAGCTTCAAGAGACGTTACTGAAACTCGTCACTTATTCCATTCAAGGAATTTTCATTTTCAGCTCAATAAGGTTATTGGCCCTTGATTCCTGAAACCTATTTCACTTCTATCATATCTCCGTAAACAGAATACGCAGGGTGTTAAATCAAGAGACCTTGCAGGCCAGAGAATATCTCCGTTACCGCTTATTATGCGGTTTCTCACGTCGTTTGTATATGCTGGGTAATCATCATGATGAAACAAATCCTGGCCCAAAACGCTTCTGCCACAACTCGAGGTATTCTGGTCATTTAAGGTTCCTTCAATGAAAATAGAGCCAATCACAAGATTGTTAACCATTACAGCCCATACAATTAATTTGGATATTGGATCCGTGCATCGTAAGTTCTAAGAGGATTTTCATGCGTCTACACAACACAGATGGGTTGTGTAGACCATGCAAAGAAAATGATGACTCATCAGTGAATAAAATATTACCATTGGAATTCTCATCGTTGTGTGCAATTTCCATAACAGTCTCACAAAATTCGATCCGGCGTGCATTCTCGGCAGGAAAAATTTCATTACTTTCACCCACTTTATAAGAATGATATTTGTTTTTTTTCAATGTTCTAACAACATGTGTTTGATACTATCATTCGATCTTTTGACCTAGTTCTAGCAGTCTAACACCATTTTAAAACGATTATTTGTGCTTACCACATTCGATCTGGTTTCAAGTCAAATGAATTGAATTGTTGGCAGATGCTAGTGTAAAAATCTAAAAAAATGTCGGGAGTATTCGGGACATTCTGGTTTCTGTCAGGAGTTAAGGGATAAAAGGCTCACATGCGCGTTACTAATCACGTATCGCGCCCATTCTGTTCCAGGTAGGGGATAATGCTATCCTCATTTGCGTCGAATTTTTAACGCACTTATTAACTTTCAAAACCTCTAATAGAACCTAGAATTCCGTAAACAATTTCTAACCTCAAAAAATTTGAAATTTTCAAAGCGGCACAAAACTTATGTCTTTGGACCAAAATGCTTGAATTTTGGTTATTAAGTGTAGAATAATGAAATATTTCGAATGAATTAGGTTCTAGATTGATAACATAAGTGTTTAGTCTGATATTCGTGAAATACGGATTTTTCAAAATGGCCGATTTTGGCGCGAAAAAATGAGGTAGGTCAAAATACCAGAATCCGAAAGAAGAGAAATAAAAATACTATCTTTTCACCGAAACAGAATATGGAAAAAACCAAAACTCTCTGACATATACCCAATTTTTCAATTTGGTAAAAAACACACTAAATGGGCCCTATCTTGGACACACGACCTCGAATCGACGTGGAACCATAGCAAAAAATCGCGTATTAACTTTTGTTGAAACATTTTTCATACAACCCACAGTCGTGTCTCAGAACGCAAAAAATCGAAAAATGGTAATTTTTGGGTCCAAAAAATGGTCATAGTTTTTCGAGCACGGGGTTGGTTAATTCAAATTTAAATTATACCATTGTGTTCAGCGTGTCAAAATACATAAGAATAGACAAAATTAGACCTTGCGGAAATCCGGACAAAAATCGTCGATTTTTCTCCATAAATGCCTAAACTACATTGACTATAAACTAAAGCAGATACATTTGTACATGAAATTGTGAGTCGTCACCAATCACATCTAAACGGAGAGTGTTAATCATAGACTTATTTTTATCCTATAAGTTTAGTGTATGAATATACTAAACTTATAGGATTGTTCAAACTGATTGCGAACAGTGCCGCCACCTTACTCACCTCTTTCCCGCACCCTCTTGATGTTGACCGCACCACCGCGTTCGTAACATTATAATCTATGCTCTATGTTCATTACATTTATAGTCTTTGGTCTCAACTGTCAGCAGTACGCGGCGATCTTTGTTCAACTCATAGAGGTCATATAGTATAGAGGAGTCAAGCCCCTGTATTCGTTGCGTACCATGTTCGATCTTTAGCGATGAGTTATCAGTACCCCACTGTACGGTATTTTAACTCGTTGCCCTTAATCTCCTACAATCACGCGTGTAACTATAGTTAACGCTCGAACGTCAGCTTATAATGTTCGCCGAGTGGGGAACGGATAAGTTATTGAAACCTCGCGTTAAGACGGGGCTATACTCCTCTATACTATGTGATCTCTATGGTTCAAGCAGCTATTAGTAAAAAGGTTACTTCCCATCTCTAATCTCAACTACCTACTACACAGATGATTATGAAAAAGTAAAGTAGTAAGCTGCTGATTTCATATTTTGTGCCTCATCAAATTCTCCGCTGAATGCCATTCTCCGCACACCTAAAATGGGTGCCACGTCAAAGTAAAAAGTTATAATTTGGTGGTGGAGATAAGGCCCTATCTAGTGGATTCAATCATCCAGTTTTGTTGTTCCGTAGTATACATTATGAGTAAATGTAAAGCTCTAAAAATATTATTATTACTCTGAATCTACAAACCACAGAGTAACTGATAAAAATCTTAGTGAATACCACGGTCGTGTCTATACGACCGTGGTGAATACTTATTCGAAATAACCATCGAGTAAAACATAGAAGTACTATTTTATTTCTTGTTCATTCACCTATGGCTATCAAAAGAATGTGGGTCGTGTTTATATGTTAAACGTTATTTTAACAACTGTTTTCTGAAAGCATGTTTCGATACAACCACTTCAATATATTCTGATACTCGATGTTACTCTCGCTTGCAGAACTGGTGAACTCTTATACCTATATTCGCAGAACAATAATGAGCGTACCTTAAGACTAAAGCTCGCTTTTCTCTATGATCGGGCATGCACGGTCACCGCGAAGCTTTTTAACTTGACTCAATGTTAAGCGCCCAAATTTGGGAATTTGATTTAGATGAGCCAAGCATAGGTTTGCTATTGAAATAGTATGAGTTTGGTTGTTTGAAATAATCTCAAAAACTCTATTGTGGGTTTCGTTATTATATCGCACCCATTGTAGTATAAAGGTACAACTCAAAAATTTAATTTGTTGAGGAATCATAATTTAAAGGTTTTGTCCTACACGTTCGACTACGCCCTCATTAAAACACACTTAACATTCTTATCACCTTCATCAATCCTTTCCTACCGTTATTATTTTAGGTAGCACCTAGTTATTTAATTTTATTTTTGGCTAGTGGTGAGGGAATATCGGGTTAATTTCCAAAAATTTTGGGACGTTACCTTCTTCATGAACAATTTCAATAATTCTTGAGATGTTACCTTTTTCTGTAAAAAAGTAGAAGAAGAATAAAATGAAATCAATATTATAGGAAATCCAAACAGCTGAGATCTTCGCACAATACGTTTAAAGTTAACAGTAAAAAAGAAACCAAACGAAAAGCAAACAGTTGAAGATGAGCATTATTCTAGAAATTTATAATACTTCACATAAACTGGTTTCATGTATTTATTGGCCACCAAATAATGAGATCCATCTTTTTGTTTCTCGGTTTCGGTAACTGGAAATGGTAGGCTTTTTTCCATATCTTGAACTGCTCCTTACATTCTTCAACACTTAGTGCAATGATTGTCTAGTGCCCCTTCTCTGTTTGCAGTGGTTGATGTCAAAATAATCAAAGGTTTCTTTCTGATATCAAGATTCAGTGATAATGTGATAAGGTGATTTATTAGATAATTTCAATTCAACATCAGTGGCTAGTTGGAAATTGAAATCGACGTATGACATTCACATAATACATCGCATGAGGACACTGTGACAGAAATAAAAACAAATCTGTCATAATAAAGGAACTTTGAATAAAATATGCTCTACTGATCTTGAGATGTGTGGTTTTTAACCCATACCCAATGTTATTTGATGCTACTCATACTCAATGCAAATTCGATTGGTATATTTGTAAATAAAGAAACAACATCTAAGGAGATTAATTAAAGATCTATGGGTACCGATTGATTTTTTTTATAAGCTCATTCAAATGCCATGAGTCATTTACATAAAATTAATTTTTTCCTATTATATTATTAATAGATTTTCATAAAAATTTTGACAACTTATAGGTAGGCGCACCAATATTACTTACAATCGGTCTTAAAGGTTTCGGAAGTCCATAGACATATGGTGCTTGCCCATAATGTTAAATTAATTTATTTTTTTATTTTTCATGTGAGCAGGGATTAATTTATTTTTGTCCGATTTCTTTCTTAATTTGCTCATATCATTTTGTGCCTGTATTGCAAGAGCAACATTTGATTTTTTATTAAGTTATTTAATCTTTCAATAGATTTCCTATTTTGTTTTCGTAGTGATCTCTACATTGTAACTGTTTTATTACATTTTTCCGCGTTCAATATTAATATTTGAAGGTGAGCATCTAAGATTTAGTTTTTTTGTATGTTAGTTAAAACAATTTTTAGCTATCCCTATTTCTGCTTTTTGTTTATACTTTTAATTTGCTAAGATGTTACATATTTTACCTCCAATTTAATTTTCTTTGCGTAATTTTTAGTTCAAATTCCGCATGCTAAACTAGCAATTATATTGTCAATAGATAATTTTTTGGTATTAGGCAATGCAAATTTAGAATTTAGACTAATCATTATTATATTAAAAAGTAAGGGAAGCCTGTATTTTAAACCAGACATTGTGACAGTTGTGGACTCAAATGAGCATACGTATACGTCAAAATAAAAGAAACTTTATTAAAGAAACAATAAAATGGAAGTGCAATAACTCTAATGACTAAACAAAAAAATCCTGTTAAATAGCAACGTTACCAAATTTATAACTAAGCTTGGATGATCATGTATTGGTACCAAATATATAGAGATATAATATATTTGATCGGTACATAATGGAATTATCACCTCCAAGCTAGACTTTTGAGCTATACTTTTCTAAACCGCGGTTGCGCTATAAATAATTGAGGAATATGGGCATTAAGTTAATTATATTTTTCTTCGAATCATGTATATTTAATCTCGATGGTGTCTAAAGCATAGAACTATATTTAATTTCTAAAACGTGAGCAGAGTATCGAAAGTTCGCTGAATCATAATGTCAATTGTCATTTTCTACAACAACTTTATACTAGTACCGCAATAGTTGTCCTGTGGTGCCGCAAAAGGAGTGATCTCGATTTAATTTCTGATATATCTTGAAACAAATAAACATTTAATTATGGTACGTATCGTAAAATTGATATTTATATTGCATTCGAAATAATATTGGCGGATAATTATATTGCCGTCTGCGTATTGAACCACGCTATCTGTTTTAAAAGTCAGATTGGGCAAGTTCCAGGCTACACCCGGCAATCCCACGTGCTTCGATGTTACTACTTTGTTTCTTTTTAGGTATCCCTTAATCCTGTAAGGGTTCTAAAACAAGAAGCCGAACATGAAAGAGCTGAAATTGCCAGACTTTCAAGTTTTGTGGGGGCTATAGCTATAGGGGATTTGGTTAAAAGTACTCTTGGGCCCAAAGGAATGGATAAAATTTTAGTATCCTGTGGGCGGAATGCTGGACAAGTAGAAGTTACTAACGATGGAGCAACCATCCTGAAATCAGTTGGAGTGGATAACCCTGCTGCTAAAGTGTTGGTGAATATGTCAAAAGTACAAGATGATGAAGTTGGGGATGGCACAACTTCTGTTACTGTATTAGGTGAGCCATCACTTATAATTTTGATGACCCCGCTATAATTTTTTAAGGAACTCATATGCCCATAGGACTTAATCCCTTTCATACCACATTACTCATTACTAGTGTACTGTGGGAAAGTTCATTATTATTAGAATACTGGAACAATAATTAATTTGATGGGGTTGAGAGAATATTTTGAACCTAACACACAAATGGTTATATAATTCTTTCAATAAACATCTATTCTTCTTAAAGTGCTGAAATTCTTATATTATCATGAATGTACAATATATCTGTAAATTAGACATGTAGACATTTCACATCTCAAACTAATTAAATTATGCCGATTCTCTAATTATTTGAGAATTCAACAGAATAATATTTTTCTGCCCAAAAGTAGGTTTGTTGATGGTACTTGAGGGTACAAGTTCAAGGTTTTTGAAGTGGGTTAGATATCATTGTTTTTATTTTAAGACAAGTAACTATTTCCAACAATAGTATGATGTGGGTAGGTAGATAGATAGGCTTATTTCTCATACAGACACCTTTTTGCTATTTAACTATTCTTATCCAAACTTTTTCTATTTGAGTGGCATTGCCACAATGCAGCATACATATCTGATTCTTCCATTCTCTGTTTTCACCTTGTAGTTGTAATAAATCCCATTTCCTGGTAACGTTCCACAAGAAAAAGCTTTGTATGCTAAATAAACTCATAAATTACAATCAAAATCCCTATAGTGATATGGGATATAAACAGAGTAACTTAACATTAGTAAGTTTTTTTTAATGAGTTATGATGTGTTTGAGGCAGTGCTATTTAATATCATCGTCACAGAAGTCAGTAACAAATTTAGAAAGTTTAAATTATATATAAATTCTTGGGAAATAGGTCACATTAACACTTATGCTTTATATTTTCTTGTCTTAACGTACATTTCGGTCTCACGACCATCATCAGAAGACTTATTATGTCTAAAACTTGATTACTTAGAACTAATTGCATTACACAAAGCGTCCTTATCGCTCCAATTTCAATTAAAATCCCCACGTCGCCGAAACGAACAGAAACACGAATAAACGAAATTGTAAACCTCAATGCTATAGTAAAGAGGCATGTAGGGATTTGCAAGAAATTTTATTTAATTAAGTTTGTATAGATATGACTTAGATTTTGAGTATCTGTCCTATGATTTACAGATTTGGAGTCACGTTTTCTGTGAATCATCTCCAAAATAGATCTTTTATAATAATTGGTTTCCTTAGTTAGAATATTAACATTATTGTTATCGAATTGATGGTTATAATCAAAGCAGTGTTTAGCAAGGGCGGTGGAAATTTCTAAGTTTTTGTTTCTTGTGCTATACTTAAGGTCATACATTCTTTTTTGTAAATATTGTTTAGAGATTCCAGTATAAGCTTTGATTATAACCATCAATTCGATTACAATAATGTTAATATTCTAACTAAGGAAACCAATTATTATAAAAGATCTATTTTAGAGATGATTCACATAAAACGTGACTCCAAATCTGTAAATCATAGGACAGATGCTCAAAATCTAAGTCATATCTATACAAACTTAATTAAATAAAATTTCTTGCAAATCCCGACATGCCTCTTTATAATGTTAAAAGTGTATTAGGTAGAATGTCTAGTATAATTCCATAACTGACAAACCTTTTTCTATTAGCTCGTAAATCTAACATCTGGTTTGAAAGTGAATACTTAAATTTATTTGTCTCGTCCTCTCGTCTCTAGTCGATCACTTACTGTGTTAGTGTGTTGACATGAAAACGCATTTATTAAAAATTATGCTTAGCAGTCGATTTTTGATGATTATACTATAGCATTGAGGTTTACAATTTCGTGTATTCGTGTTTCTATTCGTTTCGGCGACGTGGGCATTTTAATTGAAATTGGTGCGATAAGGACGCTTTGTGTAATACAAATAGTTTTAAGCAATCAAGTTTTAGACATAATAAGTCTTCTGATGATGGTCGTGAGACCGAAACGTAGGTAAAGACAAGCAAATATAAAGCATAAGTGTTAATGTGACCTATTTCCCGAGAATTTATATAATTTATACCTGGGTCAAGTATCTTTATTAGAAAGTTTGAAGAGATATGTGCTTTTCATGTAAACATTAAATTATCATGCAACTCAAACAAAAAATGGTACTGGCTGTCAGTCGTGCACGATCTCGCTCAGAAAGCACAGTTAATGCCACAGAATGACAGGATTAACTAATTTATAAATTGAACTCATCCTTTAAATCGAAAAAATATTTGATAAAACTAAGGCACTGGTGTCTCCTAAAGATATATTGGTGGTATCCTCTACATAAAGCATGTACATACTTACAATTATTTAATGCCTTTAACTATGAAGGAAGCAAAGGAAAGAAGTTGTCTCTAATTACCAGTAATCACTCTAATTGTATCATCTAAACCTAAAGAATAATTTCTTTTGCTTTTTCTTTAAACTCCAAGCTTAAATGTTTTTTCCAAAATCTAAAATGGATCTGACCAATTAGTTTCCATTACTGGTGAAACTATGGTCCTATCTGAAAACTGTTTTGACATGAATACGAATCCAATTGCTAAAATCTTCAAGACAAATATACATAAGCTCATTGACAATTGACAACCATTTATTTCATTAAAATGATTCTGTGATCAATTTCTTTGATATACAGGCTGTTATTTTGTATGAAATAGTTAAATGTCTCGGAGAACTTGATGAATTTTAGTACCCAAAACTACACACTTTTTGGGTATATTTAACTTTTTTTTGTCATGTATTTGAAATTCGAAATAAAAACGAATCACTAAGTCAACAGTTTCAAAAACTGAAAATTTACATGATGCAGGTAGCTGCAAACAACGCTTAAAATTAGAAAAAAAATGGCTAGTAGAAGTTGGGAACTGTTGCAATATCAAAATTGAAACGATCACCTTTTCTAATGTTTGTAATCATGAAAGAAACCTATCAAATATATTTTTCGTTGCAGCATCTGAACTACTTAAAGAAGCTGAAAAACTCATAGATCTAAAAATTCATCCTCAAATTATAATAGCTGGTTGGAGGAAGGCGGTTGATATTGCTCGTAAAGCCCTTTTTGATGCATCGGCTGATAACAGTTCCAATTCTGATCAGTTCAAACAGGACCTTTTGAACATTGCCAGAACAACCCTTAGTTCAAAAATATTATCTCAACACAAAGAACACTTCGCCAAGTTGGCCGTTAAGGCTGTTCTTAGATTGAAAGGTTCCGGTGATTTGCAAGCTATCCAACTCATCAAAAAATCCGGAGGTACTTTGGAGGAATCTTTCTTGGACGAAGGTTTTTTGCTAGACAAAAAACCAGGTGTTCATCAACCTAAAAAAATCGAAAACGCCAAAATCTTAATAGCGAACACGCCTATGGACACGGATAAGATAAAAGTGTTTGGTTCGCACATAAAAGTGGACTCAATGGCAAAAATAGCCGAACTTGAATCAGCTGAAAAAGAGAAAATGAAAGACAAAGTTAATAAGATTCTGAAGCATAACGCAAACGTATTTATAAATAGACAGTTGATTTATAATTATCCGGAACAGTTATTCGCCGATGCGGGAGTCATGGCGATCGAACATGCCGATTTTGATGGGATCGAAAGATTGGCATTAGTAACAGGAGGTGATATTGTGTCCACTTTTGATCACCCAGAACTTGTTAAATTGGGAAAATGCGATCTCATAGAACAAGTGATGATCGGCGAAGATATCCTGTTACGGTTCAGTGGAGTTCCCAGAGGAGAAGCTTGCACCATCGTCATTAGAGGAGCCACGCAGCAAATTACAGATGAGGCCGAAAGATCCTTACATGACGCTTTATGCGTATTGGCGGCAACTGTGAAAGAATCCCGAATCGTGTACGGAGGTGGTTGCAGTGAAACTTTGATGGCTGTCGCAGTATCTAATGCTGCCGCAAGTGTTCCAGGAAAAGAATCAGTTGCTATGGAAGCCTTTGCAAGGGCTCTTTTACAGCTTCCGACTATTATTGCTGATAATGGCGGTTTCGATTCAGCACAGCTCATCAGCGAATTACGGGCAGCTCATAATGGCGGTCAGAATACAATGGGGCTTGATATGATTAATGGTTTGACGAGCGATATGAAAACTTTGGGAATCACCGAATCGTTCGTTGTGAAACGGCAAGTATTATTGTCCGCCGCCGAAGCTGCTGAAATGATATTACGTGTTGATCATATAATCAAAGCTGCACCAAGAAGGCGCGTCGAAGATAGGGGACATTGTTGATACACTTCTTTGTTAACATGTTTTTTTTGCATCATTTGTACCGCTTACATTAAGATATTTAACGTATTTCTAACAGTTTGCATTCACCAATAAACATCTTACATAATATGTTTCTGATATTTTTTAAGGTTTGTTTTATCGTATAAGAAGCGCGCGCGTATTTTTCGAAACTGTTGACACAATTATAATTTAAAACAACAAAAATATAGAGCTGTGATCAATCGATCACTCACTTGCCTCACTTGTACAATTTTTCGCTTTCAGCCACTTTTGAAGGTCAAGAGTGTGATTGTAGGAACTGAAAATATATTTGAAAGAAAGGCATTAAATTATTTAAGAGAAGCGGTTTGGCATCCATTCAAAGTGGACAATTCTACATCCCGCTTTTCTCGGCCGTCTTAAAACCGATCAATTTGAAAAGTTTTTACTGGATGGCCTGTTTATCTTGGGACACTACCTTATCCCATAAAATATACAAGGTAGAGAAAAAAGTTTCCTAGTTTGATTTATATTTTAACAATTATATACTTCTGTATATAATATACAGGATGGTCCAGTTTATATCATCAGGATTTCACCCGCCAATAGTTCATCAAAAAATAAAGGTAGTTTGTATAATAAACTGGTCGAATTTTGTTTCCTTTTTGATGTTGAATTATTTTAAATAATTTGTTATAAATTAATAATGAAAAAAGGTAGCCTCCTGAAATTTTGCACAGATCTTTTTCTTTGTATTCTTCATTGAATAGTGGTTGTAATTATTTTCTTTACAACACAGGCGTGCGAACGGATTTCCTCAAAAATACATTATTCAATAAAACGTACGCCACTGTTTTTTTAAAACATCAACTGCAGAGAGGATTTGCCATTCAATTTAGGACCTTTTTTGTATCTTACAATTTTTTGATAACTCAACTCAAAACAAAAAAATACTTAAAAAAGAATCATGTGACCAATTACTGAATTTGTGAATAAAAAACTTATCCACTGAGTTCAGAATATTAAACATAGTTCAAATATCAGCTAGACAAGATTCACAATTAAATTAAGTAATGTAAGAACTGTTCGTAATGGGAACCATTTTGCTGGATACACAATCGACAGCGTCTTTTGATGGATAAATTTAGTAAAATATTATTAATATTTGCATAAGCATTATGAATTCTAAGGAGTAGTTCCTCCTGGGTAGGCACTGGTGCCGCATAGACGGTATCTTTAAGATACCTCCATAGATAGAAATTTAATGGAGTAAATCTAGTGATCGCGGAGGCTAAGCTATGGGACCCCCACGACCAATCCATCGTCCCACAAAATGTCTATCAAGCCACTGACGAGCATTTCGGCCAAAATGAGCTGGGCATCCATCAAGTTGGAACCAATCTTGCCTTCGCATAACAAGAGAAATTTCATCTCACATATTGAGACTCTCTGTCTTTGAAAACCCTAAGAAGTTTAGGGAATTAAGGCGGTCCGGTAATATGTAAGGGCCAAACAGATTGCCATTGTAAATCCCGATCCAAACATTAATACTAAGCTCGTTTTGAAAATTATGTGGCCTGGTTTCGTGGGGGTTTTCATGTTGATTGTGGAAGTTAACTATTCCTCTTTGAGTAAAACATGACTCGTCTGTCCATAAAATATTGTTAATGAAATTCTCATCATTTTGATCAGCGTCGAAAAGCCATTGACAAAACCTCATTCTACGATTTTCATCCCCTGGATGCAATCTCTGAACTGGTTGTAGATGAAAAGGTCCTCTATAATCTCTTCTTAATACTCGTAAAATAGTTGCTTTTGGAATTCTAAGAGTTCTCGAAACTCTTCTCTGACTTGTAGGATCTCTGTTAAATTCAAGCAAGATGTGATTGTTTCTTATTACCTCGTTGGCGATACGATGATTGGAATTTCTAGGTGTACATTTCAATCATTGGGTTACAAATTGACGGTGCACATTTACAAATACATTATGTTATGGCTGTCGTCTGTTTGGAAATCGCAAGCGATATTGTCGAGATGCAGCAGCCCAGTTTCCATCGCAAAATTCGTAAACGTAATGCATGTCAGCATATTCTTGATTAGAAAAACGAAAAGGCATTTTAATATTTAAACTTACATGCACAATTTTTATAATTCAAACGTAACTTATTTTCTTATAACACAGATTACTCATGGATTGACAATAACAAGTTAAGCCAAGATGCAAATTGCAAACTGTCAAAGGCTGATTTAGAAGTAAAATGTATGTTGTTGTTTGGATTTGTTTATCTACTATGTTTATTTATTATTTATTTTTTTAATAACCGAAATTAATAATAAAAATAAAAAGTCTTAAACATGTGTAAAAAGAAAAATTAGCGCGCTTTTAGAAAAAAACAGAATTTTTGTAATACGAAAAAACTTTATTAGTGATAATGCTTTTTACAGTTTTTTTTTGTTTTAAGTTAGTTATCAAAAAATTGTAAGATAAAAAAAGGTCCTAAATTGAATGGCAAATCGTCTCTGCAGTTCGATGTTCTAAAAAACAGTGGCGTACGTTTTATTGAATAATGTATTTTAGAGGAAACCCGGTCGCACGCCTTTGTGTTGTAAATGAAATAATTACAACCTCTATTCAATGAAGAAAACAAAGAAAAAGATATGTGCAAAGTTTCAGGAGGCTACCTTTTTTCATTATTAATTTATAACAAATTATTTAAAATAATTCATTTTCTTTAACATCCTGTACATCAAAAAGCAAACAAAATTCGACCATAGTTTATCATACGTACTACCTTTATTTTTCGATGAACTATTGGCTGGTGAAATTCTGATGATATAAACTGGACCATTCTGTATATACAGGATACTCTATTTTCCGTGGACACGCGTCAACTTTCTTAATTTAAATGGGGCACCCTATATATTACTGCATATTTTGATTCTACGCAAAATTCGAGACACATTTCATGTATAATGTCCTATACCTAAGTAACCGATTTTGATCTGTCAAAACTGACGTTTGCCTGCCCTAAAATAATTATCAATTTTTCCTATAAGGACCTTTATTATATAATTCGGATTGGATTCCTTGTTGAAGAGGATCTACTTTAATAGATTTTTATAATATTTTGAAAACTGTTGATACAGGTGGGGTGTTCAAAAAATGATTAAAATGAAATTGAGAAAACCAAAAATCAATTTTTTCAAATGTAAACACTAAATTTTATAATCCCATTTAGCATATACAATGTTTATGTAAAGTCGTTCATTCCAAAATTTTGTAGTTTCCAAAATGAAGGCAATATAACATTTTTCTATTGTAAAAATGCTATAGTCTGCTATATGGATTTAAGTTGGCCATGACGGCGTTTAAAAAACAATCCATACTACAGAATGTCACTATTTTACGTCATAGTTGAAAAAATCTTTCAACACATAATCTTGCTTATCTATTTTTCATTTTTGAATCCAGTTCATTCGCTTCGTTAATAATGTTTACGACAGGCAAAGATTGACATGTTCGAAAGTTATTAAACAATAAAAATCGAACCCTAGCTCTTAAGAATTATACAGGGTGTCCCAGGTTTTAGTAGCAGAACTTCAACAGTCGATAGAGAATTTGATTTTGAGAAAAAAAGTTCCTAATAACATATATGCACAGACGGTTAGTTTTTGAGATTGAAATTGAAAAAAAATTAGTTTTTTGCATATATCTCCGGAACCGTTTATCGTACAGAGAACAGCTTTTGCAAACATTTTTTACTCATAATAAGCTATGTTCTGTGTGAATTATTTTTTTTGTAGTCATGATTGGTGAAGATTTTGAAGGGGTAGTGGGTGTTTCTCTCTCCAACTTCTACGCCACTGGAAAAAGGGTTTTGAGACAATCATTTGAACCGCCAATGTTTCCTACACAAAAAAGGTACCCTTGGTCATGAGCTCTAAAGTAGGCCGTTTCCGAGAAAAATCAACTTTTATGTTGAAAAACATGGTCAATTCTTACTAATTAAACAAAATTTATTCAAACATTAGAAAAAGTAACAAAACTAAAAAATTGACCATGTTTTTCAACATAAAAGTTAATTTTTCTCGAAAACGGTCAACTTCAGAGCTTATAACCAAGAGTACCTTTTTTCTGTAGAAAACATTGGCGGTTCAAATGGTTGTCTCAAAACCGTACTTTTTCCAGTGGCGTAGAAGATGGGGAGAAAAACACCCACTACCCCTTCAAAATCTTCACCAATCATGAGTAAAAAAAATTTTGTTTATAGCACAGAACAAAGCTTACTATGAGTGGAAAATGCTTGCAAAAGCTGTTTTCTGTGTGATAAACGGTTTCGGAGATATTTGCAAAAAATTTTTTTTTCAATTTCAACACCCTGTATCTCAAAAACTAAGCGTCTGTGCATATATGTTAATAGGAACTTTTTTTCTCAAATTTAGATTTTCTATCGACTGTTGAAGTTCTGCTACTAAAACCTGGGACACCCTGTATAACTAAATTTCCATTAAAACGACGCCTAGAAAAAAAGTTCTTCGATAGAATTTACCAACAATTTAAAATAAATGGAAAATAAGACGTCGTCATGTTTTGACTGATGAAGACTAACTCAATATTCTGTTGCATTTTGAAGAGACTGGGAACAAAACCGGAATACCTCTTTAGATCTAGAAGTCAGAAGAACAACGCTTCAAACGTGCCTCCAAATAAACAATTTTATGTCCTATATTGTCCAGTACAAAACTTAGAACGTGATTACAACACCAGTTTTTTTTTCCATAGAGGAGGGGCTTTGCCCCCGGATGTGCCGGATTGTTACCGACTGAAACCCGTCCCCCTTGAGGTAGCTTCACCCTCCCAGGAGGAGGCCCACTGAACTGCGGTCTTTATTTTCCTATTGTGCACTCCCATATTGCTATCTCCTCATCAGTCCGGCCTATTCTATGAAATTCACTAGACTGATGTGGGGGATACTGTAATAATCCGGGGGATTATTATTTTTTTACGATTGAATCAAAGTAGCGTAAGCATGAGAAAACTCCCGAAAATTAAGCCACTCTAAGTAAACCAGGAATACTGGACACATAAGAGTACAACTCGAATCATTCAGTAGCGTGTAGTTCCGTCCTTATGGGCATTTCAAAACCTAAAATTCTAAATCCCTGACAGGAACAGACTATACATAGACATCCTAGATTCAACAATTAGAAGTTTATTCGGATTTAAATAATGAAATTCCTTGCCGGCGACATGAAGTCGCCACCCGATACCTTTTGCAAGTTATACGTGATTTTTAAGAATTAGAGCCTTCGAGGTGCTATTCCGCGGACCTTGCACTTTCTACGCAGACGGAGTTAATCACTTAGTCAGCAGGGTTTGGAGAAATCATTTTTTGTGGTCACTCACTGCCCCTCGATGTGGGAAAACAGGCAACTCTAAATACAGATTTGTGTATTAGTGCAAGGTGCAACGGGATACAACCAACTTCATTGGTCCGTTTGAATTTTATGTTAGCGAATTGGGAATCCAATTTCGGGGGGGAGCCGAAGTATAAAAATGAAAACTCTTAGGAAAAAGAGCAGTTCCTTTGTCGTGTCTTGTTGGGTAAGCCTAGTTCCTTGTACATAAAGCTGAGTCTCTCTCAAAACCAGATCCATTAATTCTTTTTTTTTTCTTTTTGTTAAATGATATTTTTAACTTAGTCTTTTGATTGTTTTTTTTTGTTGAATTACCAATTACAAGAATTCTATTTTTACAACCATATTTTTCTTTTGTCTATCACTCAAAGTAAATTAAATTCATTCGAACCCAAATTTTATCATACTTAAAGTTACTTTCAATTCACCTTATATCATTCCAGGTGTCAGTTTCAAGAGACCTTACATTTAACTTCAATATCATTTGCTATTTAGTGAACATTGGTTGGTAACTAGAATCTATAATAACCTATAAAAGAAATTGTGGAGAACGTTATTAGTACTTGATGTTAGAAATCTATAGTAATTTGATATTTTGAAGAATTTATTGCCTTTAACGTTTAGATAATTTGATCTGGGTACGAGAGAGAACTAGCTTCGTGGTGAAATTTATAAATTAACGAAAAGACGTCGCGTAATATATTCTGTGTAAGCCGTGAAGTGTAAGCTCAAGTGTCTAAGTTTACCCTGTGGATTAAGGATAAAATACTAAGTCAGGGTAAGTCTTTAGAGAAAGCTGCTTAGTCTGTGTTCAAGCCAAAAATTCTGAGGTCATCACCCCGGTAATTGTAAGCATTAATAGGGTATTTTGACTTGCTAGAAGCGTAGCGATCCATCTGCGAATTTCTCATATTTTATAGTGTATTTAGGGGACCTACGTAGGATAGGTATAATTGGAATCAGTGTTACCGTAATTGTAGGGTCAAAGATATAATCATTTGGGGAAAGCTCATTATTCAAAAGTTGCAATAAAGGTATTTTATTTAGTATTTGAAGGGTTCTTAAAACCCCTATTGAGACCCGGATCTTTGAGGACGGAGAGTTAGCCATCAGCGGCGAATTTGAGAGAAAGTGTTTGAGTTCATCGGGAAAACTAGGGTTTCATTATATTGCTTATTTTGTTGTATAAATCACTCGATCTACCGATACATAACGAACCAGGTAGCTGTGGATAAGAACAACAGGGGATTTATTTAGAGAGTCACCCTTCTGGGATCTCAATCTTACTATCAGTGGCCCCTCTGGTTCACTTTATAACCATAGTTACTCCATCAGAGTGGTAGATCCATTTCAGAATTAAGGTTAGCCCCCAAAGAAACAACTCCCTGGCATCGTTACATCAGGCAGATCAATAATTCACTGATTGATCGGCCTCGATAAAGTCTTATGCAATTTATTATTTATTGTTTTTATAAACTATTCGGATATCTAGTATCAAAATTAAACTGGTCTAATTTAAATTCATTGTTTGTTCTTGTTGGTTATATGACATATTTTTCCCTTTAAGTGTATATGTATGGGACTTAGTATATATACTTATATATACATCCGTGTAATCTTTATTGTTTTATTTTGTATACAATTAACTTTTCACCAATATACAACTTATACTGTTCTCATTGTTCTTCATTGATACACCATCCCTTAGATAGCGTTATAGTGGAAAAGAACAATCCTGTCGTGATTGTTATTCCGATCATAGTTAGCAACGTGAAGCTGTCATACTAGCCTAGTGTATAAATCGGCCAGGAAGGGCCCCGCTACTAAACTATTTATACCAAGTGCTACTGGAGAGGAACTCCTTCGAGTCTAGTTTCGTTCCCTGAACTATTCTCTTAAACATCTGTAAAAGGGGACTGGTGGCAGCTAATTTTAAACCATACTACCAACGACAGGGCACTTCTCGCAGTGTACCCTGCATTCTACTATCTCCGCAACCCTCGAGTTGCATAAAAGAGTAGCTATCATAGCAATAGTTACAATAAGGTTTTCACTCTCCGTAGCCTCATAGGATCCCATAGGGCTTTGACCTGAGGGAACAACAAGAATACATAACCTAGTAATATCTGAGCGGAATTTGGTTTACCTGGCTCGTGGGTAATAACCAAAGAGTTCTATATATAGAGATGACAAGTTGTATCGTTTGTATATAAAGAGAACGTATTTTGGGAGTCCAGCGCAGTTACCCCATAGTCAAAGTATACCAGGTCTGCTGGAGCCTCCCTTCCATCGTTTCTCGCGCTGGGTGACGTCACCCAGCTCCTCCAATCACAGCCTTGCTCTCATCAGCTCGTCGCCGGCACGTAACAACATCATATTATGTCGTCGTCTATGACATTAAATAAACGAAATAAACGACCAGATCAGATTGCACTAAAATTTTAAAAAGAGTAGAAGGGAGGCTCCGGCAGACCTGGTATAGTTTGACTATGGGTTACCCTCAACGACTAGACCTCGTTGGTTACCCTCTCTCCGCGTCCCAAGCGATCGAGTCGACTAGTTTTTGCAAGTGAACTTGCAACATTGTTTCACACCACAATTTCCGTCGTTCAAGATTTTCAGGAAAGCTGTAAAATAAATAGATAATAATACATAAATAACAAACAAATTGAGGTTAAATCACTCAAAAACAATAATATAAACAAAACGAAATAACGAAAATAACTTTATTCTGCTGCAATAGCGTCATAAATGAATAGTCGTCTGCCTCGATCATGCGTAAAGAACGAAAAAAGGGAGACTCCCAAAATACGGTATAAATTCGACTTGTCATCTCTATATATAGAACTCTTTGGTAATAACATCATAAATAAGTTCAATAACTTGCTCCCAAATACCAGCTTTTCAGATTATTACATTTGGTGGCGCAGCGGTGATATCTTGGGGTTTTTTTTAAGCCTAAATAACCAGGTGATAATCCACGTCTTCGAAAAATTTAGTAGGGACAGCTTCGGAAATAAAACATTTCATTGTTTTGTTTTAAAGTAAGGTTATAACGCAAGGGTAACAACAGTGTGTGGGGTGTCGAGAACATAGAACAGTAAGGTAAATAATTGCGTAGTAGTTCAATAACCCCAGTAAATAGTAGGTCAGATTATTATAAAGCATATGTACACTGAGCGCCTGTGAAATCAAGCATAGCAACTGAGAGTTCGGAAATTATTTATTTCCAATTAGGAAGTTTTGTTTACCATTAATAACAACAAGGTTTAATTAACCTTTCATTTAGGGAACCGGATAAGGTTTCCGTATACCTTTTTATTGGAACGGGTTCTTATCGGAAAGGGGTGTGACCATCAGAATAAATAGTAGGTGCTTTAGTTAATAGCTTGAAATAAGTGATTACAGCATTGTAGGAGCTTGCAGACTAGGGCCACGAGAAAGTGTATGTTATTTTTTTTTTTGGTGTAATTAGGTCAAGGAACAGTGAACCAGCAAGGGAAGAAGCCGGGTGAATTGAATCAAAAGGTGTCTCTCGTGTATAAGCACTAATTACGTGTCCGAGCAGAAAGATTTTGATTCTGGGAGTTCTGCGTTTGGAATTTTACATCTTGTTTAATTTTTTTTTATTTTTATTTATTTTTTTTTCCTAATTTGTCTTATATTACAGGGTCAACCTAAACAGATTAATTTTTTTTTTAGTAACAATTCAAGTCAATTTTTTTTTTCTCGTTCTAACTTTCAACGCAGATTAAATTCACCAGTAATATTTTATTTTTGAATTTCTTTTAAATTCAATTTAAAGAAGTAGCCGAAAGCTAACGATAGGTCAAATTTTTTCTTTGTTTTGGGGTAGTGTCTAGCAGGTACACAGTTGGTTTTCCGGTAGCGGAACCATTCCGAATTGAAGTCAAAGATAGGTGCTTTAGTTCTGCTTGATGATGTTTTCGCTTCACAGGAATTACTAATTTTTTTGTTGTTGTTGTATATTGAACTGAACTAACGATTCAGGCGAAAACATCGGAACCAGCTGATCTAGGACCAGGAGAATAATTGTGTTATTGCATTTTGTTTATGTAATTCCTTTTTCTGCTAGCATAGTTACAGCCAGGACTGGAGTACGAGTTTCGTGTTAAAAACATTCGCGTATAGTATCCAGTCGATACGAATTATGTTGGTCCTAGGTAGAAACGAAGTAAAGCACATCTAACAAACAGGGTATGTTAGGAAACACTGATAGAGCAAAAGGTTGTCATTTATAGTAGATTTTGAAATTTTATGTTTATAGGTTTAGGTTTTATTACTGCTTTTAAACTGGAACTGGTTTTAATTTAAACGGACTGTACCCATTATTTTCAATTCAAAACCCATGTCCAGGGTGGGGACGAGTGAGCGTTCGGCTGGAGGATTAAGGGAGTTATGGGCACAGTAGACACGAGGGACGTGTATGTGCATGGATTTGTGAGTACACTGTGTTAGTGAGGGATATGGAATTGTTATCCCGGTGTACGGATGTAGAGTGGATAATCCCCGGGATGGAAGGGACACTCTAGGGAACACCCCACAGTTTCGGAAGGTCGATGACCAGGAAGAGCAAGCACCCCGACGATAGTCCAGGCTTGATCTCTTCCTAGCGTAGTATTCGCATGCTGGCCCGTAGGGAAGTGATTTGCGTAACGCTATCCATCTAGGGGGGTAGTTCGTGGGAACCTGTCGCAGCAGCGCGAAGCAGGGGTTAGAGCCTTCATAACGCACCAAGCTCTCCCCAGCTTGGATAATTGATGAAGTCACGTGGGGTCCCTTTAAATTGAAAATGCAGGTTTCAAGTAGATTCAAGTCTGGCGGTTCAGCGCGCCCTGAGATTAAATGAGGTCAATGAGCTTACAGGCTGATGAAGTTAAGATGGCGTGGGCCGCTATTATTTTTTTTTTTTTGGGTTAATGTTATTAGAATCTAAATTAAAGCAGTAATTCATGATTCAATGTTGGACAAGTCAGTGCCAGTAGGTAAGGTCCGAGAGATTTGAACGGACTTTTGTTTTTTTTTTGTTGTTTTTTGTGTATTGCAATTAATGGATTGGCATTGTGCTCACCTACTAAAGAAAGATTGAAATGGAACCATGGGATCTCAAATAATAATGAGATATTAGTAAACCTTTACTCGCCAACACAGTGGGCAACCACCCCCCGAAATTTAAATGTACGAGCTACCTAAGTCTAGTTTTGTTATATCGACTAATTAGTTGAGGGCTTACTGATTAGCAAATATTTAAGCTTACTGAATTTTATAGAAATTAATAGTAAAATATTACGCACGACAATATCTATATTAACTCACCCCCGTACCATTCCCGGGCAACTGATAGTAGAATTGGATGGTAGCCGAATCCATGGCTGAGGGGTAAGATTCCCCCAAAAAGGAGCGACTGGGCCAATGGGCGTATGCTGTCTCTAGTTAAAATAGGGACCGGATATTCCTATTGACCAGGTTGGAAGGGTAGTTGTACCCCGTAGTGGGAATGAGGTCACTGTATCGGACTGTCTCAAATCCTGATAGAGATGGAAAGGTAGCCTAGGGAAATTTAAATTTCTGCACCGGAGTGGTCCAGTACAGTGATTCCTCATCCCAGTGTGTGGATGGTGCGCGAATGTAGGTGTTAGGGGTATTCGCGCACTTCATCGAGATGCCAGGAGGTGCCTCAAGTGCTAAGGACATTGGGTACGACGCGGGGCAATGTGTAGACCTTATCCAGTAATGCGGAAGCAAGGATCGGCTCAGAATGGCCTAAGCATATCGATATCTAGATGTCCGATACTTCGAACAACGTGGAACCTGGCTACAGCCGGTCGTTGTGGAAGGTTCTCTACCCAGCATCTCAAAACTGGGTGTAGAGCATAAATCTTCAAGGAAGTATTGGGCTGAATCGTAATATGCGTCCGATGCGGTGGAGAAAGGTCCATCATACCCGAGGTCAGTAAAGGTCATACTCAAGAGGGCTGTCAGCACAAGAATGTCCAGTAAGGACAGAGGGCAAACTGGAAGCGGTTAGGCCAGGGAAGCCAGAAGAGTTTTGTGTACGGAGAAAGTCCAGGTTGGACTGTTGGGCCAGTTGTGCCAAGGGAGAAGGACGGGTAAGAAGCCCGAAGTTTGGAAGGGAGTTGTTGAGTCCAGGATGGACAGGAAGGCCAGGTAGGCCAATTGTGAGTCTGGCAGGTAGGGTTCGCCAGTAGGGGTAGTCGACCAGGAATTTGGGGTCGATACCAAAATGTGTAGTACCCAGCGCAGGTACAGGAGTTTGTATGTTTTGGAAGACCCATGAGGGATTTGAGCAGATAGGCCGCCTGCAGAGCAGCGGGACGCGTAGTCGTCTATGAGGCCGGGAAATTGGGTCGAGAAAGTGCGCGGGGCGGGTGACAGGACACCGCCCAGAGTATGAATGAGTCGAATAGGTATGGGTAACGAGGTATTAACATCGGAACAGCGAGGAAGTGAAAGCCGGAGAATCGACAAGAACTCCAATTTTCAAGACTCCTCTACCAAAGATGTATATAGCCACCCTCACCCTAGATCGAGTGACGTCATAGCGGAACCAAGTAGCTTATATGCAGTGTCAAGTTAGTTCTCTCTTGTGAGTCTTGGCCTTGGTTCCCTATGAACAAAGTAGAGTCCGTAAATTCGGAACCTCTGACTCTTCAAGTCACCGCGTTCCGTTTAAATTTTGTTTTTGTGTTTTGTTGAAAATAAGAGTAGCTTTCACTATGAGCTAGAAACCTCTGGAAAGGGGTAGTAACCCTTCCAGCTTCCGTGGCTGCAGCACCCTGTGAACGGGATCACTGCGCCGGAGGGTAAGGGCTCTTAATTGAGGAATAGTTGGATCCTCCCCATGTATTTCAGAGATAACGTAACCCTAGGGAGAGAGATAGAGGGAATTAAGTAAGTCCTAGGGGAAGGGAAGGAAATTCATAGACCTTTAAGATGGTCGGGAAACGGGTAGAGATAATACGACTTTTTTGTGTTATTCGTATTCCTTGGGTCGTTGATACCCAAATTTCATGTTATCACTGATGAGGGGATAGAGTTTGGAAGTTAAGGGGTATGTCACAATAAGGGGCCTGATTCTTTAAATTTTTTTTTGGTTGTTTTTGTGTTCTTCCCCCCTTTTTCTCGGGATCTGTTTCAGAGTGCCAAGGATATACCCCGTCCTGGTGACAACACTTCTAAGGTAATGGTAATGGGTCGATCGTGTACGACTATGAAGAGGACTCGGTAAACGCAACGATGGTTTCACTGAAGACAAGTTATAATAAAGGGATTACGGACAAAGATACGCACGCGCCTGTCTGGTAGAGGTTACAAGGACCATCTCGCATGGCGGCATGCACAGTCACTCTTCGGTAGTAGCAAATGGATGATCAAGCTACATATTCAAACTAGGAGCGGAAGTATGTAACGAAGCACAATCGTTTCAATCCAGAGCAAATTCATAGCACCACTGACCCACGTCATCCAAAATGTAGCTGTTCAAATAGAATGTAATAGCCTTATGCCACCATTGTACCAAGTCGAGGGAACCTGGATCGGCCTCTCCCCACTACCACTGACGAGTCTTATACCACTGACCATTGAGATTGAAGCAGAGGACCAATTGAAGTTCCAACCGATCAAGCTGATTAGCGCAGGGGGACTATACACATCCGAGGACATGAGAAAAAAGCCAACGGAACCTGATCTTCGGCATGGAAAGAGATGCAGTCCAAACGATGATAGCGCGACGGGTTTCCGGTATGGAGTCTCTGGACCAAGGGTACAACACTCTCAAACTATTCAGCAAGGAAGAGGTTACCAGTCTCGTCAGGTCCACCATCCGGCAGATATGGGGTTGGTTCGAAAGCATAGGGACCATCATGAACGGGCTGTTGGGCCTATACTGTATATTCCGATTGGTGAAGTTCGTTATTGGTGTCGGCCTAAACGGATGGAGCCTGTACCAGCTATTCGGATGGGGTCTACACCTATTCGCCTGTCTATGGAACACCCTCACCGCCTTCCTAGTCAACCGACATCACGCCCATGGAAGTCCAGGGGATGCAGTTCCATCCGCTCCATCAACCAATGTCATCCCAAGGGAATCAGAAGCAGCTGTAGTTTCCACCACCACAGATTCCACCGCCACCCATGCGATGTATCCAAACCTCCACTGGACAGAACGCGAGGGAAGACGATCAGCAGCCGGTTCGTTGTACGGCAGATCCATGTCCAGTCTCCACGAGCGTCCTGGTATGTGAAACCATCGAGTGACAGTGCGGGTTAGTGCGTAAGAGTCAATCCGAAAAAGTGTTGTGACAATATGGAAACAGAAGTAGACTTTCATTGGTTAGCTCGTAAGGATTGTACTGTTGTAGTCATGTGGTAAATCCACGTGATTATGTTGAATAGGATTTAGGTTATTGGGAAGTCCAATCGGACTGATGATCATACATATATTGAGCGTGAAGGTGGGTCTAGTACCCCTAGATTCCCACGCTGGTCAGAACTTGGCAGATGGATCAAAATATACGTATAATACCGGTTGTAGAAAGGAGCTTGGTTCCTTCCGAACCCCGCTCTTTCTTTAAGGTGAAGGTGATGTAATAATCCGGGGGATTATTATTTTTTTACGATTGAATCAAAGTAGCGTAAGCATGAGAAAACTCCCGAAAATTAAGCCACTCTAAGTAAACCAGGAATACTGGACACATAAGAGTACAACTCGAATCATTCAGTAGCGTGTAGTTCCGTCCTTATGGGCATTTCAAAACCTAAAATTCTAAATCCCTGACAGGAACAGACTATACATAGACATCCTAGATTCAACAATTAGAAGTTTATTCGGATTTAAATAATGAAATTCCTTGCCGGCGACATGAAGTCGCCACCCGATACCTTTTGCAAGTTATACGTGATTTTTAAGAATTAGAGCCTTCGAGGTGCTATTCCGCGGACCTTGCACTTTCTACGCAGACGGAGTTAATCACTTAGTCAGCAGGGTTTGGAGAAATCATTTTTTGTGGTCACTCACTGCCCCTCGATGTGGGAAAACAGGCAACTCTAAATACAGATTTGTGTATTAGTGCAAGGTGCAACGGGATACAACCAACTTCATTGGTCCGTTTGAATTTTATGTTAGCGAATTGGGAATCCAATTTCGGGGGGGAGCCGAAGTATAAAAATGAAAACTCTTAGGAAAAAGAGCAGTTCCTTTGTCGTGTCTTGTTGGGTAAGCCTAGTTCCTTGTACATAAAGCTGAGTCTCTCTCAAAACCAGATCCATTAATTCTTTTTTTTTTCTTTTTGTTAAATGATATTTTTAACTTACTCTTTTGATTGTTTTTTTTTTGTTGAATTACCAATTACAAGAATTCTATTTTTACAACCATATTTTTCTTTTGTCTATCACTCAAAGTAAATTAAATTCATTCGAACCCAAATTTTATCATACTTAAAGTTACTTTCAATTCACCTTATATCATTCCAGGTGTCAGTTTCAAGAGACCTTACATTTAACTTCAATATCATTTGCTATTTAGTGAACATTGGTTGGTAACTAGAATCTATAATAACCTATAAAAGAAATTGTGGAGAACGTTATTAGTACTTGATGTTAGAAATCTATAGTAATTTGATATTTTGGAGAATTTATTGCCTTTAACGTTTAGATAATTTGATCTGGGTACGAGAGAGAACTAGCTTCGTGGTGAAATTTATAAATTAACGAAAAGACGTCGCGTAATATATTCTGTGTAAGCCGTGAAGTGTAAGCTCAAGTGTCTAAGTTTACCATGTGGATTAAGGATAAAATACTAAGTCAGGGTAAGTCTTTAGAGAAAGCTGCTTAGTCTGTGTTCAAGCCAAAAATTCTGAGGTCATCACCCCGGTAATTGTAAGCATTAATAGGGTATTTTGACTTGCTAGAAGCGTAGCGATCCATCTGCGAATTTCTCATATTTTATAGTGTATTTAGGGGACCTACGTAGGATAGGTATAATTGGAATCAGTGTTACCGTAATTGTAGGGTCAAAGATATAATCATTTGGGGAAAGCTCATTATTCAAAAGTTGCAATAAGGGTATTTTATTTAGTATTTGAAGGGTTCTTAAAACCCCTATTGAGACCCGGATCTTTGAGGACAGGGAGAGTTAGCCATCAGCGGCGAATTTGAGAGAAAGTGTTTGAGTTCATCGGGAAAACTAGGGTTTCATTATATTGCTTATTTTGTTGTATAAATCACTCGATCTACCGATACATAACGAACCAGGTAGCTGTGGATAAGAACAACAGGGGATTTATTTAGAGAGTCACCCTTCTGGGATCTCAATCTTACTATCAGTGGCCCCTCTGGTTCACTTTATAACCATAGTTACTCCATCAGAGTGGTAGATCCATTTCAGAATTAAGGTTAGCCCCCAAAGAAACAACTCCCTGGCATCGTTACATCAGGCAGATCAATAATTCACTGATTGATCGGCCTCGATAAAGTCTTATGCAATTTATTATTTATTGTTTTTATAAACTATTCGGATATCTAGTATCAAAATTAAACTGGTCTAATTTAAATTCATTGTTTGTTCTTGTTGGTTATATGACATATTTTCCCTTTAAGTGTATATGTATGGGACTTAGTATATATACTTATATATACATCCGTGTAATCTTTATTGTTTTATTTTGTATACAATTAACTTTTCACCAATATACAACTTATACTGTTCTCATTGTTCTTCATTGATACACCATCCCTTAGATAGCGTTATAGTGGAAAAGAACAATCCTGTCGTGATTGTTATTCCGATCATAGTTAGCAACGTGAAGCTGTCATACTAGCCTAGTGTATAAATCGGCCAGGAAGGGCCCCGCTACTAAACTATTTATACCAAGTGCTACTGGAGAGGAACTCCTTCGAGTCTAGTTTCGTTCCCTGAACTATTCTCTAAAACATCTGTAAAAGGGGACTGGTGGCAGCTAATTTTAAACCATACTACCAACGACAGGGCACTTCTCGCAGTGTACCCTGCATTCTACTATCTCCGCAACCCTCGAGTTGCATAAAAGAGTAGCTATCATAGCAATAGTTACAATAAGGTTTTCACTCTCCGTAGCCTCATAGGATCCCATAGGGCTTTGACCTGAGGGAACAACAAGAATACATAACCTAGTAATATCTGAGCGGAATTTGGTTTACCTGGCTCGTGGGTAATAACATCATAAATAAGTTCAATAACTTGCTCCCAAATACCAGCTTTTCAGATTATTACAATACTTCTGATTTTCTCGCGTAAGCCGTGCACTGTCAGCACATGCATAGGTGTCTCTTCTTCCACGCCGCAACCCCTGCATATGGGCTGATCTACCAGACCCATCGTGCAGAGATATTTGTTGCATGTGGTGTGTCTGGTCAGGAATGCAACTAGATTCCGTATTTTTTGTCTGCTGAATGTCAGTATTTTTCATTCGCTGCTGCTTGAGATCTCCCATCAGTCTCTTGGAATGCGACATACGGGACAGTTCTCTCTAATAGGCACGGTGTTCTGCTTCGAGCCATTTTTGTATCAAAGATTTCGCTGTGCCATGAGAAATGCTACAGGTTGGCTCTTGTCCAATCAAGGGTTGTTCCGCCCCCGCTTTAGCGAGTATGATGGTAGCTTCAGTCCCTTCGCGTCTGGTTTCCTCAGACTCCCATACGAGTGTCACTCTATTGGGGTTCTTTACTAGTGCCGTTTGTTACTTTACACCATCGAGTACACATTGTGAGAGGATTGTGTGACTCCAGTGCTTAAGCACTGTTAGGTTGCTCGCTACGATTGTGATTTGTCTATTCTCATAGGTTCTCTCCCTCATAATTCGAGTACATGCTGTAATTGCTAATATTTTTGCTTGGAATTCTGTCGCAAGTGTCCCTAGGTTTAAAGAAATCATTTCTCATTGGTCCTTAGTCTCGACTATTTCAGCACCTATATTTTTTTCTGTCTTGGTGCCTTCGGTAATCCATACGGAATCCCCTGGTATCATATGAGGATTGCCTCCAACTTCTCCCGGCCATTCAAGTTTGAATCGTGAATGGTACGGAAGTGCTGCGAACCTTGGTCCTGTCGGATCTCATCCCCAAAAGCCCAGGTGATCCAAGCAATCCAAGAATGCTTAGGCCTGTTTGGTCGGTCTTTCCTTGTCTAATAAGATAGAAGCGATGGCTTCTGCCTGAACGGCGCGGTGCAGTGGCTCCAACCCCAACAGCCTTTCCATCGCAGCTGTTATTACTAAGCACGCCAGCCTTTGAACTCTGTTCAGGGAATGCTGGGGTACTTTCGTTTTTGTTTTCGGCCACCACACCATTGCGGCGTATGTTACAATGGGTCTCACAATGGTGATGTACACCTAGTGCACCATCCGTGGTGTGAGTCCCCAGGTTCTTCCGACTGTACACAGGGTCCTTATCGCTTTATCAGTGGTTTTCTGCAGATACTTCCCAAAGGTCAACCTTTTATCTAGGCTTACCCCAAGGTACGTCCGTCATATGTATGTTTTCCTCATACAAAACTAAGTCTTGTATGTTTCCAATGTCCTTTTTCCTCGTGAAAGATACAATGGTTATTTTCGAAGGATTCACTTTGAGTCCTTCTTTGTTTCACTATTTTTCCACGGTGTTCAGTGCTTCCTGCATCAGATATGCTATTGTGCTCCCGAACATCCCTTGTACTATAATCACGATGTCTTCCGCATATCCGATTACGCAGAATCCTTTACTCTCAAGGATTATTAGAAGTTCGTCCACCACCAGACTCCACAGCAGAGGTGACAGTTTCACCTCCTGCGAACATCCTCCAGCGACCCGCACCTTCTTAACCTCATTGGGACTTCCTATGACGATCCTGCATCGGAGCATGTTGTGGATCCATCTGTACAGCAGATCCTCCATCCCTCGCTCTCGCGTTGTTCGGACAATTGATTCGAAAGAGGTGATATCCCAGAAAGCGCAATTTCTTTGCAGTCTAATAGCGATTTCTCCTCTCTGTATTAGCTCATATAACGCCATTTCGCAGGATTTTCCGGTTTGGTAGGCATACTGGTTACGAAGTAGGGGATTTCTCATAAAAGTTCCATCCCTGAGATGCCTGTCGATCAGTTTCTCTAGAGATTTCAGGAAAGAGACATCGGAAAGATTTTGGCTGGGCGTAAGACTCTCGCCCTGGCTTTGGTATAAATACCACCTTTGCCGCTCTCCATTCTTTTGGTATGCAGTAAAGCTGGCAGTATCCCATCGGTTCCTGGCGACGTATATATTTGCAATGAATTTGTTGCCCATTTGAGCTTTGATTTGTTACTGATGCTCGCAGGCAGAACCCAGTTTTACTTTGTCGCTCTTTTCTGAGCAACGAGGTCTCCCAGTCCACACTGCGGTCGTGATTCAGGGAAGTGAATCTGGAGCAGTAGCTCCAGCGTGAAACGGACCCGCTTTGGGTCGGTTTTAATTGGCCCAACTAGCTCAATTTGAATGAATTAATCTCAGGGCTCGTAGTGAAACGTGCCTTGTGATTATAGACTGGTGAATTGCCTGAGCGCCAATTGCTTGAAAAACTATAAAAATAAATGAATTCACAGTCCAGAATACAAGCACCACGAGATGGTTTACTAGTTGATGAAAAACAATACAAGTTCAACTTAACAATTTGATTTATTCCATATGGAATTTGGATTATAACAAAATTTAAATTACAATTTTTATAGTGTACCAATTTGTAACATAAAGTGAATTTGAAGTAAAACAATTATAAAATTAAAGCAATTTCTTAATTGAAAAGAAAGAATAATCAAATAAGAGGAACTAAAGTAGACCTCGAATGGTTCTATAAAAATTAGTGGAATACAAGTTCCGTTAAACAACAAAATCAGAGAATGAAATCATGGTCATTCAACAAGAAAATGTTACCCTCCTTGGAACTCGTAGGAACTGGAAGCCGGTCCTGTCAGGAAAGTCACTAAACCGTCTTTGAGTGAAGGGGTGAGGAACCTCAGACGTTCAAACCCTGTAATTTCGAAGAACGAACAGTACCTGACTAGAGATCAAAAGGACAAGCAACACAGTCGGTTGGAATAATCATGTGATTCCACCTCCGATAATGTTATCTTCCCCAAATTGTAAAAACACTATTATATAATTGATAATTGATATCTTGAAGAGATATCAATTTAGGCAAAAATTTAATTTATTCTGAAAGAATTAAACGATTACAATTGATACTTAAAATTAGCAAATAGTTAACATGTGACTGAATTAATAATACTAAAAAATGAGACTTGAAAGAATAATAATTAAATTGTATCTGCAAGAAAATTAATCAAATTGTGATTGAAAGGAAATAATCAAAATGTTGGAATTTGCTAGTTAGCACAAATCTGGAAACTTGAATTGAACTGCATTTTAAATTGATGTAGTACTCTACTCTACAACCACGCGAACGCAGCAGTCCTGATAATTAAACATTCAATAAGCAATAATTGAATAATACCCTGTGATAATCCCCAATACTATTTATAGCACTTTACAGTCAAAGACAGCTCTGAATTCTTTGTATCAGATTTACAAAATGGCGATTCTTACGAATCACTCAAAACTAACATGTGCCATTGCGGAATTAAACACACAAGGAATAAATAAATATTATCATAGATATCTGCCTACGTTCCGATAAATTGTCCTCATACAAGAATTACAACAATCAATGCCGTGATGGAAATGATTATCTCTGAATTATGCTAGCCGCAAAATGATCGGGTGCCCCCAGGCAAGTCGAGTGAAACATCCACCGAAATATTATCACATTCAGGTACTGAACATTCAGAAGTTTAATTATAAATCCAAATCAAATTATAAGTAGCCTGATGTGAATAACATTTCGGAAGCAAAAATTAAGAAAATGTATATAAAGTCAATGAATCATGAAATCTCGACTTACCCAGTTAAAGGTTAACACCACAATGAGTTCTCTTCGACTTCCGTTATCATACCTGCCACTTCGCGATATTTAGCGACATCACACATCAGGAATGCTAGTTTCCATAGTCGATGTTTTATTGACCGGCAGATGTCTTTAAATAGTCATATGACAAGTTACCTAGCCGAAAAGAAATCTAATCTGTTCATTACCGAGTTCTATACAATCACGTAACGCAACCCGTTACAAGCGTTACTTCTTCTGTTTTGGTATATCCTCCTTGTAGTTTTACACAGGAGCCCACTTTCTGTCGTGGTCCGATTGCTAGTACCTTGTGGAGTTTAGCGTAGTTGGCTCCTCTATGCCCTGGCAATATTCCCTCCACGAAGTCCTTCGCGTTTTCTTAATAGCGTTGTTATACGCAGTCACTGCCAAGTGATATTCATCCCAGTACGTGGATTCGTTTGGCTTTGTTGAACAGTCTTATCGTCCCCCTCGTTGCGGACAGTTCTGAACTCCACAGGGGTAGAGCTTCCCTGTCTTTTCGCTTTCATTGGGCATGAGGTTTCGAAGGCTGTTAATATGGCTAAGGTAACAGTTGCTACCATTTTGTTGAAAATTCGGTATTATACGTGCTTTCAGAGCTTTCAGCAGCTATGGTTACCTATGCTGCGGTAGTGTGGTGTTCGGGGACAAGGACTGGTATGTTCCAGCGCCTCCTGGACCGACTGCAGCGGCTTGCATACGTTGGCATATTGAGCGGTCGGCTCCAATGAGAGTCATTGAAGCTTTCGCCGGATTACCACATCTACACTTATACATAAAAACTGCGTCCCCGTCGGGCCGGAGCCGATCATCGGTTTATCAAATTGCGTGGGTGGTCTGAAATGTGGCGAGAATCACCACCCACGAGGCAGGCCAAGCTCTTCTCTTCATCAATATGCACCTAGGGTGGCCGAGGCCGCCCTACAGTGATGGAGGTTGATTTGCACAACTTGTATTTTATTGCTGCTGAGCTGGGGTTTCAATTACATGTCCCCCTTCAACCTCCATGTCCAGAGGGAAAGTCTCAGTTACCTGTCCTTCTCCTGTCCCCTAGAGGCTTAAACGTCGCTCGGGAGAAGTTGTAGTATGGTCTTTAATCGACTTCCTTCATTCTAAATCTCTCTGTCATTACCGTTCGTTCATCAGCACGACAAGGAGCCTCCCATTTGGTTGCTCCCCTTTGGTGCTGGTGACCTTCCAGGTTGTTTTTGGACACTTAATCTGTGCAGTGTGTTCTCCTGTGGTATTTTGGGAGCTGGCTTGCCTCCACAAGAGTAAGCTTAACCCCCTCCCAGGGTTTGGCCTCAGCCATCAAACCCGCTAGCCAATCCTTGGTGGGATCGTCCAGACAGGTGATAAGCAGAGCTCCTCCCTAATATCTGCATTCTGCAAACTTAGGGGCGTTTCCCCCTGTTGCAGTTTGTCACTCTCTTGAAGCAGGAGGTTCTTTATTAGCCCCACCTGCTCTACCGAGATTGATGCTTCGGGATCTTCAGTGGCCACTTTTGGTCCCGACCACCGCTCCTTCGAAGGACTTGTGGTCTATCCTGCTTTTACAGCGTCCCCGACACGTCTCCTCCGGCTGCAGTTTTGTATTTGGTGTGCGCCCATCAGACCGGTGTCGCTTTTGCGTCCCGGTAGTGGAAGCTTGGTCCCATTCGGCTTGCCGTTGGGCCTTTAGCTTCCGGCGGGCTAAGCTTGAGAGTTTGGGACCCTTGCGGTTCTTCTGGCTCTCTGGCATTTCTCTACCCTGGCCGGAGGCAGTGGGGTCTGCGAAGAAGCCGACCCCTCGTGGTTTTTTTGTTTCCATTTTGGCCCCACGAGTGGCAAGGAAATGATGGTCCACCCATGCAGAGCCCCGCATGCTTGGGTAAGGCAGTGTGGTGTCGTCCGTTACCCCATAGCGCGCTCCATACCGTGAGAATTGAGATGTGTTAGAGTGACCTCACCACGCGACCCAGGCGATTAAGCGAGGGTCCCCGTGCCCCAACACCTATCCCTGCTCGGGAGTCGCTGCGCCGGCAAGCGGTTTACGGTTTGAGTCCATCTTGGTAGATGGAGTGTTGCTTCATGGTTCTGAAGAGTTGATATTCTCCCTCGGATATGCCCAAAGATACTTCCAAGGCAGGTCATAACCCGGGATTCAGCTTAGTCTCGCCCCTTCGTTCGCTTTGACGGACTGGGAGTGATCCCAGTCGTCTGAATCATTCGTCTTCACATGCCTGAACTCTGCTTTCCGGCTGAGCCACCATTCATACAGGTCTTGACCCTTTAGGATCCCTTCGCTCAGGTAAGCCTTCCCACCGGCACAAGGCACAAAGTACCCGGCACACGTCAAGGTCATGCAACCCCTAGGGAAGGACAACACCAGATTAGATTTTTGCAATATTCTTATGGAGAAACATTTTTTCAGAACATACATTTTCTAATATTATTTGGACCAATTAGTCCATGTTTACAACCTCAAATCAAATTTTGAATAAAAAAATACCCATTACTGAAGCGAGAATAATAAAAAAATTACTATCAGAGTATGGTGCGCCATTTGGAGATCCAGAATTGTATTTTTTTATCCGAATTTAAATTCCCAACGTTACTTAGAGCTTTTAAATAATAGCCAACCCTTGTGGAAAATAAAGAGCCTGCAAGAGAACGAGCAAATTTAAATTGGGAGCAGGATGGTACTCCCTATTACAGATGTCAAGAAATTACAAACTAGTTGAATGCACAATATATTTGGGCTCATTGTTGTAATTTCGGCATAAACACAAAACGCGGAAAGAACCATCATAATTATTCACTTAGGAAGCCATAATGGAACGTCCAATCACACGAAGATACCTTAAGAACAGGTTTAACATATAATTTCCCACAATAAATAGGTAAGGGACTTTGTGAAATTGTAATATTTATCACCTGTCAGTCAAAACCGACTAAATTATGACTTAACGATACTGTCGTAAGCCTGTTGTTAATTCCACACTGACTTGTGTACTCGGCGTATAGGACTTGTACTATAGAAGGTATTGTTACTGATCACTTGAATTCTGGAGGTAGTTGCAGTTAGTGACAAGCCGTCTGCGGATATAATTCGGAGCCGACCCAAGGAATGTTGGCGAAAATGCCTGAATGTACATGCACTTTAATAAATGTATACAAGGGCAAGGAAAATTAATCAATAATTACAAAAACTAACCCTTCAAAAATTTTACAAACTCACCTACGATGATCTTGCCGCTTGGAGTTTCGAACCTACGCCGTTATATGAAGCAAAATACGTACCGGGGTCTTACGGCCTGGGTCAGAACCTATCGACGCAAGTTGGACATTTAATTATGTTTATTCGCTCGGCGATAGGGTCGCGTTTCAGTGTGGCGCACGGTACAGAATCATTCATTGTGTAACTGATAATTATTGAATTAAAAGTAATAACCTAGTAAATAAATAAACTTTTGAATTACTCACGAGCTGGAACATCATTTGGCTAGTTTTTGCTGTATTAGTTTATTTGTTCTCTCTACTTTGTTTTATGTTTCTTGTCAATCATCCTAACTCGACATACAAGGACAATGAAAATCAATCAATCAATCACAAATATCAAACAAAGTACTATTCCCTCGAAAGGGTTATGAAGAAACATCCTGGGTACTTTTGGAATGCAAAGGCTTTAAATTTCCTTTTAATCTAGATTGTCTAGGTTGAATGAGGGTTTAGGTAATGGTAGTAAGCATACATGTACTGAAGTACTTAAAAAGGTTGCTTAGGTTGAAGGGTAAGACGTAAATTTGTCTTATTGTGTGTCAGGATTGACCAGAAAAACATTTTGGTCCATAAACAAAAAACAAGATATATAGGTTTTTCTACCCTAAAATAGTTTTTTTCAACAATTAAATTTATTATTACGCTTGGACAAAATATTTTTCAAGCCTTGAGAGCGATTTTGTTGGCAGATAATGAATTTGAGATTTTAAAATATAAAAGGGGGCCCCCATCAAATTGCTCATGTATACACAATAATCATTCTGCGGCATTAGAATAAAACTGGAACTACCACCCGCCGCCCACGCACAGATACCTTAAAGGTAAAAAGCCTTGTTCTCACTTGAGCATAGAAGATCAAAACGAAAATTGGTGGTTAACCCCCATAGAATATCTATAAATATGTCTGTGGCCAATAATGTGTGAGAAAAAAATATGGCTTTTTCCATCGATAAATTGTCATTCTTGACATTAAAATTAATCATGCTTGCGCAAAACATAGTTGTTAATATATTGTTCTTTAAGTGTAGATTTGCGATCTATTCATAATTTTTATTCAATTCTTAATGAATTTACACATAGTTAACGCTGAAATTTTGTATGATCCCCTTGAATATTCTCTAGTTTTCTTGCAAGTCATTTCACAAATTCTGCCAGTGTAACAGTATTATTCATCCAAAATCAGGTCAAAGCCAAATTTATTTTTAGATTATGAAAAAAGATAATCAAATTAAATTAGAAATCAATCATTTGCCAGGAAAAACAACTTATTAGTTACTGCTTAAATGTATGTATGAGATATATATTGTCCAATCATTTGTATGATCAATTTTATGTTTGAAATTGGGGAAGACCATACTCACTACAAATTTACAACATCAAATACATCATGCAAATGATTGACCATTATATTTCTGGAAAACAAATTTAAGTAGTTTAAATGTTTTTTCATGGAAAACTAATGGTCTTAATTTTATTTCCAGTGGAAGATGCAAAAAATGAAAGGCCACAATCCACTTTCAAGATATTTCATATATAATAATAGTTTTTTCCATCTCCATACAAACAACTACATTGTTCATTACAATAATTTGTAATACGAATACAAGTTTTATCAAAATATCAAGGAGAACAGACTTCTTTCTTCATTTGTAATTAGTTGTTCTCCGATTTCTAACCTTACCAATTATTTGACATATTTATATATAGCAGTTTGATTTTATTTAAATTGGCCCAAATATACACTGAAACTTTAACCTACTGTGGTGGTGACCTCATCTTCATAAAAAATAATATAGTAGAAATTAAATATTTAATGAATAATTACAGGTGAGGATTATGGATTTAAAGTTTTGTTCAAATCTCCAGCTGCTAGTATTTCTTTAATAATATCCAATCCACCAATTAGTTCTCCCTTTACATACAATTGGGGGTATGTGGGCCATTGTGATAAAACTTTCAATCCTTGACGAACTTCTTCATCTGTTAGTATGTCAAATGTGTCATAAGTTGTGCTGAAAGGAATATAATATCAAGTTAGATTAATAACTCTTAGGCACCTCAAAATTTGTGGGTATTCACCTGTTTATTCAGTTACTGTATTATAATATAAATAAGATTTTAAAAAATTAGGAATTTTGATATATAATTAAATAATTGGATGTAGTCTACTTTTTTTGTTAAATTTGCTTCAATCTATTGAACATGACAAGTGAGAATTTAGGATTTTGAATATTGTAGTTTTGGGTATACATATTTAAAATTTATATTGGGAGTTTTTATAAATGATCTTGCGCTGCTTTGGTTGTATTTTGACCTCCACCCACTGTATCACAGATCATTTGAATCTCTTTCTTTGGTTCACTAATCATTAGAGCTCCTCCATCCCAACCCACCACTGTCATACAAATTCATATACAAAAGTATATATCTTTTCTTTAGCATATTCAATTTTATGACCCCAAAATACCATATAAAAATCGTGGTTATGAAAATATGAAAATCTGAAAATTCATCATTTACATTCCCAATTGTATAAGCTAAACTCTATTGAAGTGGGAAGGCAGAAATAATTTGAATTTCAATTGAATGGATGAAAGAAAAAACTTCATATCAACAGATTGAACAATCAACATCTGAATTGAATTTCTATTAAGGTGTAAACTTATGTCTGTATGATTTTCAATAAGCTATAGGTGTATGTGGTCTTGACCTGAAAAGTTTGAAGAAAATTGTGTTTAATCTGTATTAGAAATGTGGCGATACTGTGTGAGGTACCACTGTGGAATGTAATATAATTATTATTAAGTTTACACTAACACCCTTTTCCATTGACATTGTAACTTGTGTAAAGCACTTTTCAACTGCGATGCAACGATTATCAAGGACATGTAAACTGATTCTAAAACAATGTGAAATACGTGAACAGGTTTAAAGAGCATTTTTTTACATCTTGGTAGCAACATTGATTTATCTGCCGTAGCAAACCATGTCTTACAATTATAAAGTTGACCAACCCTTCTTAGGGACTTTGGAGGCTGTAGAAATGTATAAACTTCGATAAAGCTCAGGTTAACTCCAGGAACAGGTTTTACAAGTAATTATTTGTTTACCAATAGGATACTGACAACTTAGAATATTTGATGTTTATTTTCAGCCAAGAAGTACTTGTAACACTTTTATTCATTAGAATTTTTTTTTTTTGTTGGGAGGTGGTTGAAACCCTTTATGGGCACCTTATGGTCCTGTTACATCCTATAAGGTAGTGTGGAAGTCCCTGAGTCCCGAACTTAATCACCTCAGATATACCCACTAAACACTCCACCTCGTGTGGTAGGCTTGATCCTGCAACCAGGGCAGTCTCCGTGACACTTGGGCTTGACAGCCCATTGTATCTTGCCGCACCACTTTCTCAGGCCATCGGAAAAATTCCCGCAGTCGCAGGATTCGAACCCAGTGATTAGATCAATTCCCCTACTACTGAGTTACCTGGACCGTTTCATTAGAATTAGCATAATGCCCGCTTTATTACTGGTTGTAATTAACCCTTTCCAAAATTTGACCTTTAAATATTTCTTTGATATTCTTTAGTTTTGGAATCAGTGTACATGGCTGCATCACAGTTGGAAAGTGCTTTAGATAAGTTACAATTTAATAGAATAACGGGTTACTTTAAACTAAATAATAAATGTGGTCATATAGGGATTGGTACATAATCTGTATTATAATATAGCACATATGCCCATTATACAGGCGGAACGTATAGATCAAATTAAAAATGTCTGTACTTCAATTAAGTTTAAATGAACCTTATGTAAAGTTTTTTCTCTTACCCAGCATCATTCAATATTTGTATAATTTGTTTGCTAAACCCACAACGCGGTCCATTTCTATCACCCTTCATGAATAGCATAACTTTCGACCTATTAATTAGTTTGTTCAATCGATTCTCTATTGGCTCAGTTCTGTCAATAGTTTTGTGATGTTCTTTAAGCTTTTCTGTAATTTTCTTTGGATCTGCGCCATCTACTCTATCTATTTCTTGTCCATTTTGAAACAAAATGACTGTAGGAACAGCTTCAATGTTATACTTCAGTGAAACTTCTGACAACTGCTCAGCTTTACATTTTGTGAATTGGACATTAGAAAAATCTTTTTGCTTTCCGAGTACATCTAGTAATTCATCAACTTGTATACACTGTTCAACCCAATCAGCAGCAAAATGAACGAGTGTTAAACGATGGTTGCTGTATTAAAAAAAGTTAACCGACATCAATATCTAGTTTATTTTTGATAACTTACCCAACTGTATCTTTGAAAGAATTTTCATTTTCTAGTAAGTTTGGCATTGTGGGATCTATCGACCAACTCGACAGTTGCAAATTTAGGTTAAGCGTACGCCGGGTACATAGATGTTAGAGAATATAAAATATGTAAATATGTTCAATATATAATTTCTATGGCCGGTTAGGTAAGAAGCGTCTAGCCGGCAAAGAGTTCTATATACAGAATGTCCCAGGTTTTAGTGCCAGAACTTCAAAAGTAGAAAGAAAATTTGATTTTGAGAAAAAAAGTTCCTATTAACATATGCACAGACGCTTAGTTTTTAAGATAGTTGAAATTGAAAAAAAAAATTCGTTTTTTGCAAATATCTCCGGAACAGTTTATCGTAAAGAAAACAGGTTATGCGAGTATTCTGTACTCATAGTAAGCTATGTTCTGTGCAATAAAAAAAATATGAATCATATGATAATATGACCAATTTTATGATAAATTATTCACTTTTTGAGACTCTGGCTGGGTTTAAAATCGAAACGGCTCTTTTTTATTTTATTTTTTTATTCTGCTGGATGATTTTAGGGTTGAAATAGACAAGGAGTGATGGCAAAAATTTTAAATCTTCATTTGACCTCCAATAAAGTCATTTAACATGGTGCCATCATGTTACCTTGTAACCCGCAAGTTTTATCCACAAAATGAAAAAAAGAAACATTTTTGGTCCAAATAATGAACAATTACTCGGAAATGGATCAATAACTTTTGATGGCATAGGGTATGTTAACAATTGCCAACACCAATGAACATCCACCAGGTTTGGGGGTGTTAACTTGCAGTCCATTTTCGGTTCAATTTTAACTGGTCGGCCTGATAAACGGACACAATAAAAAATGATGGCACATGGTAGAAGCGTATAAGAATGGCATGCTTTTCAAGTAACCGCAACTTGGAAAAGGTTAACCTCCAGTCAAAACAAACAAAAAATGCGGATGCTGTATCTCGAAATCTAGCAGCCGGGGAAAATTCGGTCTGTGAGATGAATTGTTCATTGAACCGTCCTCTAACGATAAACCATAGTGCCATCGGGTTAATGTTCAGACCATCAATATCGCTCTGGCTCCTAGACTATAACGTTTAAATGAATTTTGTTTAATTAGCAAAAAATAAATTTAATTTCAAAGAATTGACCATGTTTTTCAACATAAAACTTGATTTTTCTCGAAAACGGTCAACTTTAAAGCTTATGACCAAGAGTACCTTTTTTGTGTAGAAAACATTGGCGGTTCAAATAGTTGTCTCAAAACCGTTCTTTAACCAGTGGCGTAGAAGTTGGGGAGAAAAACACTCACTACCCCTTCAAAATCTTCACAAATTATGACTAAAAAAAAAATTTGTACGCGCAGAACATAGCTTACTATGAGTAGAAAATGCTTGCAAAAGCTGTTTTCTGTACAATAAACGGTTCCGGAGATATTCGCAAAAAACGAATTTTTTTTTTCAATTTCAACACCCCGTATCTCAAAAACTAAGCGTCTGTGCATATATGTTAATGAGAACTTTCTTCCTCAAAATAAATTTTCTACCTTTCTGCTACTAAAACCTGGGACATGCTGTATAATATATAGAGTAGAGAAGTACTGTGTTAAGCATAGGAAAGCGCTGGCAAGTTGATGGACATTCTGTCTTTTGCGACATGTAGTGCGCTCTCACTCTCGCACGGTCCCCCCTTCTATCACAAAGAGTATAAGAAGACAAGAATAAGTATAACGCGCCAACGCGCGCACACCGCCGGTATAGTTAGAGTTGAAATAAGGGGAAGGACAGAATGAACATCAACTTACCAGTGGAAGGCTTAGTAGTCTACACGGTATAGGAAAGGCTGGTAGTGCACCTCCCTTTATGAAAAATGAAGCGCTCATCGGACCGATTCGTGTAGACTCCACAAGGTGGCGTTACTATCGGGACCCGCATCTTCCAATGTTTTAATGGGAGTGGATTGCTGGTAGCATATGTAAATTGCGCCTGAACAAATGACCTTCTAAGCACGTAATATCTTATACATAGCGTAGATTCGGGAACCCGATCGTAGCGACGTCGTGCGGATTTCTAACGCACCGGGAAGGTAAGAGAGTCAACCTACCACGTATTAAAGTATACGAGATGCACTACCAGCCTTTCCTATACCGTGGTAGTCTACTCTATATATAGAACTCTTGCTCAACAGACGTCATTGCGATGCTTCCGTGCTTAGAACAAGTAATGAAACGAATGAGCTATTGGAAATTGGAATAATCTTGGTGGACCGAGACTGAATTATGAAGATAACTTAGATAATTTAACATAGAATTATAAAGATGAATAAACGTAAAATATTGAACCATAAGCGGGATTCTAGTCTAGCGTGTTTACCAATTACACCATTTTGGTCCAGTCAGTCTTCTGCCTTAACTCAAGACCTCTTTATCTTATTTATAATGACCCTAATGATCCTATTCCTCTCATTCCGGCACGTTTTTTAATCGGTCATCCGTTGACATGTATACCTGGAGAAGATTTTACAAACGTCAATGAAACAAATCTATCCCTTTTCAAGAGGTGTCCACAATTCATTCAACACATATGGAAAATGTCTAAGGAATACATCTCCGAACTCCAAATGCGCTGTAAATGAAAAGAAAATCATACTAATTTAATTCAAACAAATGTTGTTACCACCTTTGATGAGGAAGATCGGGAAAATTCAGATTGTCCAAAATCGAACTCCTCAGCTGGTAATTGGCAGGTTTAATTGGACAAAATTGACCAATTTCCAAAACTTCATCAAAACTAACAATTTGACTTCAGAATCGTACTCAGCGACTCCGAAAACCCCCGAGTAATTTTTCCTGTCTATTTGCGATGAAATTAAGAAAAAATGATCAATTTTGTCCAATTAAACTGGCCAATTACCAGCGGGGAAGATCGATTTTGGCCAATCTGAGATCAGAATCGTAATTAGCGACCCCAAAAACCCCCGAGTGATTTTTCCTGGCTATTTTTGATGAAATTTAAAAAAATGCTCACTTTGTTCAATTAAAGTGGCCAATTACCAGCTGGGGAGTTCGATTTTGGCCAATCTGAGTTCAGAATCGTAATCAGCGACCAAGAAAAAACCCCCGACTAAATTTTCCCAATAATTAGCCAAAAATTGGTCAACTTTTCGTTTAAAAAAAATAACAAATTTGCACAAAAAACTAACCGGTAAGCTTTTTTCTAGACGTCATCCCGAATCGAATGCATCTTGTTTCATGGAAATTGGTCCATATCTTTTGATTTTCGTAAGTCGGCCTGTTTTAATACCTATTTGACTCGACTATTATTTAGAAATCGTGATAGTGGTGATTGAGATAGTATGTCGTCATGGTACATAAGTCAGAATAAATAACAACAAAAATTTATAGAATGAATTAATATGCAATTTACTGACAAACGGATAAACACTGTCATAGATGACACTCGCCGACAGATGATACATAGTTAGAAACAGAAAACAAAATCCATTTCAACTAAATCATAGTCAACTATGATTCCCATTTGGAAAAATAAAACTTTAGACCATAACTCGAGATTGCACCTTTTTTTAAATTTTCTCGACGGCACTAGATGATACAGAAAAAGTGCCTTAAGATTGTAAAAGTTATTTCTTCTTAACTTTACAAATAACCACGATATTCACATGTGTCTAAAAGTCGAAAAATCGAATTTTTGTTGCCACCAGTGAATTTATCGAGAATCGAGAATGTGGCTTCCATTTTTTTGTATCTCCTATAGTTATCGAGTTACCCTATACAAACATCCAAATTTTCCCATCGTGTACATCCCTGTCACGAGAAGCAATCAAAATGTGGAAAAATGATTTAGGAACATCAGCAACAACTCCGATTTTCCATTTGTTAAACCGTTAAATAACTGATATTATTAGTTCTATAAGGTTCGGCCCCGTTTCTAAATATTGAGTATGTAAGACATTTTTTCTAATTACTTTGTCAATATCGCTGACATTTGTTACAACCGCAATTTAAAAAATGGTGGTATTATATCTGCTGATGATTGGGATAGCCATGAAAACCACGTAAATATTCCAGATTTTCTAAGAGAAAGTGTACGTAATCATGTGCAATTTCCTTTCACACTATTCAAGAGGAAAAAGTAAGACAAAGTATCATCTAAATATGTGATGCAAACAATCTTGAAGAAAGTGCAATTGTCAAAGAAAGCCTGTAGTCAGTTTTAACAACTAAACAATTTTATTTGTTTTTAATCCACCAGATAACGTTACGTGATGTTTGCGACTACTTTTTAATTAAATTGCATGGTGTCGGAAATGCTGCCGAGAAAAGTCAATTACAAGTAAGGTATGACAAAGACCAAGCTTCCAGAAGGTGCGATTTATAAAGAATAGACTCTCTAGAACATAAGAATAACACTATCATGACTTGTCGTCTTACAGAAATGCCTACCCACCCCTGAATTAACAAATGCTCAAAGTTTTTACTCCTGCATTATGTGGGATGAATCAAAGTAAAGTTGGGGTGCACAGGAAATGCCTTCTGGGACGATTAAATAGGCGTTAAATATTACTTCGTACATTGGAAAGACTGATCTGATAACTGCCCCTCCCAAAATAGAAATGATACTGGTTTTGGAATACTTTCTTCTTTTGAAAATATTTGATACCATAAAAACAATAACGCTATAAGTGAAAAATTTAATTTAATACATTTTTGTTCTGGGGTACAGCTATGTATTCCTATATTAAGTTACCTTACTTTGATTCAAGTATGTATCTGATTTGAATAGCTAACCAGAAACATGCACACATTCATCAGAACCATCTACATGACATGAGGATTATATTGAAGATTATGGGTTCAAAGTACCATATTTAATTAATTTGTATGGTAGTTTTGTTAAGATTTGTTGAACTTCCAAGTATATACCAGCAAAGCTTGATAAATTTATCAAAAGGTTGTTCTGCATTGTTGAATCAACAATTCAATTCTGTTGATAGACCAGTAGATTTTTTTGATATCCAGATTGACTGACAACTTCCTTATAATTATCGAGATTATAACTATAGCTTGCACTTCAAAATTATAAAATATTGTTTCTTAATTTTTTTTATGAGAAAGGAATATGTAACTATTATGGCCTTGATTAAGTAGTTTTTATTAGAACATCAGTGTATAATTTAATTTCATGATCAATTTGTTTGTAGTTTACATTGCAGCACATCTTGCGAATCAATTATAAACTTGTTTGTATTTCTTGTTCAAGTTATTTAGATTGTCAGTAAGATATTATTGTTTTTCAGCGTTGTATCACATGTATCAAATGAATGTTCAAACAAAACATTTAATACCTTCAGTTCAAATCAATTATTTATCGATACTATTAGTTGGTGTATAAGTGAAACCACATCAACAATCAGCACTCAAAAAACTAACTTTCATTATACAAAATCAAAATGCAAAATTTCACCATCATATCCAGGCCAAATCATCTATTGGAACTGGTTTCAGCATTTACTATGTGTAACTCCATCATGAATTGAATAATAAATTGTCAATAATTTTTATTTGAATAATATATTGACAATTGCATCACCTCACACACATGTACAGTTAAATTGGTGAAAGATTTTCCATGTGACACGAATTCACATAAGCATTACAGACATGTGCAAACATATTTTCTTATGCTACTAATGCAATTAACAGTTAGAGACTTATTTCACTTCTCTGTTATGCTTACGATGTGTAATCATTGGCCGACACGACTATACAACTTAAATATGCACAATTGTCACTTATAATATCCCATGTGCAAAATTTACGGAAATTAATTTGTGCACTCGGGATATTCGGTAAGAGAATTTCACGCCGAAGAAAAATTAGTTTAAAATAATTTCAATGTGATATTATTTGACATTTTGTCATGAAAATATGAGACATTACGAAGGAATGCCATAATTTTGTTGTTTTGTTATGTATTGTATCACTTTCAAACTCATTTGTTGAACGTCAAAAAATATCCACATAATTTTGCTTCTCTACCCTAAATGAAAAAATATCCGATGAAATTTTTTCGTTGGCATGGCAACAAGTCAAAATAAAAGTATGTCATTGGTCGAAAATTGTCGGTATGAAATTTTCATATATAATACCACAAGAGCTTCAAAATTATCGGGTATTTCCCGATAGGTTCGTTGCAAACAAATGAAGGAGTCAAGTTTTTCAGGTTAAAAAATCACGAGCGCGAAGCGCGAGTGATTTTTCCTGAAAAACTTGACGACTTTATTTGTTTGCAGGGAACCTTGAGGGAAATGCCAGATAATTTTGAAGCTCGTGTGGTATTCGGGGGATTATTTTTCCGTCCCAAATGAACATTTCCTTTGACTTTTTTATCGATGGTGGACATAGAACAAACTCCAAATCGACTCATTTTCATGCAAAATCTCCAATTTTCACAATTGAATTCAACCTGTCAGTTTGACGTGTGGTTAATTTGACTGGATCATGTTTTGTTTTTTATATATAGCAACTACCAGAGAAAATTTTCAAAAAATTATCATTATAATACCATGTAGGTTGTACCACGTGACGTCGAATGGTGCAATTCTATTGGTCGATATTTGGGTCGGAAAAATAATCATATATAATACCACAAGAGCTTCAAAATTATCGGGTATTTCCCGATAGGTTCGTTGCAAACAAATGAAGGAGTCAAGTTTTTGAGGTTAAAAAATCACGAGCGCGAAGCGCGAGTGATTTTTCCTGAAAAACTTGACGACTTTATTTGTTTGCAGGGAACCTTGAGGGAAATGCCAGATAATTTTGAAGCTCGTGTGGTATTCGGGGGATTATTTTTCCGTCCCAAATGAACATTTCCTTTGACTTTTTTATCGATGGTGGACAGAGAACAAACTCCAAATCGACTCATTTTCATGCAAAATCTCCAATTTTCACAATTGAATTCAACCTGTCAGTTTGACGTGTGGTTAATTTGACTGGATCATGTTTTGTTTTTTATATATAGCAACTACCAGAGAAAATTTTCAAAAAATTATCAACATTATAATTCACAAATATTCAGTTGGTTATAAAAATTGGTACTGAAATAACTTTTAGTTTTTAACAAACTAAACCTATTCACAAAAATTTTAAACTCATCACAGTTTAATGTTACTTTAATTTATCTAGAAGAGAAATATTGAGTAGAGGATCAACCATATCAAAAACATTATAAAATTTAGAACTTCTTTTAGCAATATCCAACGCTGTATCATGATTGTTGTTGATAAGATCAGTTTTAATGTAAGGATGCATTAGTAATAACTGTACAAAATCATAATTTGCTCCATGAGCTGCAGCGATATGTAGCGGTGTTTGCTTTCCTTCAGATAATGCATTGACATCAGCACCATATTGCAGTAGTAAGCTGCCTACAGCCTTATTATTCCAATGGCAACAAGAATGCAAAGGTTCCCACATAGTATCGGTTTTTGCAGTGATATCTGCACCATTACGAAGTAAATATTTAGCTACATAAACATGATTCCCATATGCAGCTCTATGTAATGGAGTGTACCCATCTCTATCCTTTATAGAAACTAAGTATGGATTCATTTCGATTAATGATTGGGTTCTCTCTAAGTCCCCATTTTCAGCAGCTTCCAGAATGGCTCTTTCTTGTACATTTTCTGGATTTCTTGCTACATCTATATTTTCAATATCATCTTCCCACCCGCTGACTAGATACCGCATATCATCTGCCATTTTCGTAAGTTAGTTTGCAATTGTAATAATTACATATATCTGGGTTGGTCAAACTTTAAAATGTATTGTCTAATTATGATCAACAAATTAATGTTGACATTATCCAGTATCAAGGAATTTGTTTTATACTAATAAAACTAGGTTTTCATTCCCAAGACGGTTGTAAATAATTATTATATTTACTAGAACAGTAAATGGTATTACCCTTCCTCTCGTTCTCGTTTCGATCACACAAGTTCAAAATGTTAGGTTAGGTTACCGACTTGACCATAGATATTATATATACATACAATATGGACTATGGACTTGCCGAGTAAAGTCTTTTCTATAGAACTCTTTGCCCACTACCGTTTTACAGAAGAATCTAGAGCAAACCTCGCCCCCTCGACAAATTGACATAAAAAGCAGCATAAAAGATGCGCACATGTTCTATCCTGCTTTTATGTCAATTTGTCGCGGTGGCGAGGGTATCCGCTATCCGTATTTTGTAGATCCTTGTCCGTCTTACAGTTTTCAAAAGATCCAAAGAGTTTCCAGACCGGAGCAACTTATTAGAGAATTAGATATGAACATGGGAACGTGTTACTGTTATATTATATTTGATGCAAGGATAGAACAGGATCAGGAAGAGTTTGGAAGCTTCCAGATGTTGGAGCAAGCGTTTCGGAGCATTTCTTGTTTGCAGATTTCAAAGCAAATGAAGCAGATCCGTGTTTATACACATGAAAAAAGGGTGGGAAGAAAATTTTTGTTGCTCTTTATGTAGACGATGGGTTAGTCATGGTGATCACCACAACACAGAAATTTTGTTGAATTAAGCTGAATTTCAAAATTACCGTAGAAACTATAATGCAGGTTTTATACTTTCTTGCAATTGAAATAGAACATTTTGATGTAGAAGCAATCAAGATTAGCCAACAAGCATAGGCAAAGAAGATTTTTGTAGGTTTCAGTTTTCATGAGAGCAAACCTGTTTCAACACCTAATTGAAAGAACCAGAAACTTCAAAGCTAAAAAATTTGAAGTAAAGTGCAATTTTCCTTATCGAGAAGCAGTTGAAGCAGTGATGTATCCGATGATTGGAACAAGACCTAATTTGGCTTATATCTTAATAACTGTTAACTGCCACTTCCGACGATGTTGCTAGATTAAAACGAGTGTTTCGATACATAGCAGGTTGTGATTTAGGCATAATTTATCGTTCTGATTTGAACAATGGCATGGGCATATTAGTTTGTTACAATAATGCGGACTTTGGCGGTTGTAACAAAACTGGTCGCTCAACGTGAGTTGTACTTGTACATGCAGATGTTAAAGAAATTATTTTTGTGTGAAAACTGACCGAATTTAACAAGTTGAAACAAATTCAAATCCTCAAAATTGACAATCATGCAACTGCAAGACTTATTGAAAATCTCAAGATTCATCGATCATCGTAGTTAGTAGTCAAATGGGTATAAAAATAGGATATAAAAACTCGAAATCCTTGGGAAATGAACCGATTTTGATGGGACAAAGTGCATTCTCTTCGGAATTTTATCAGGAACAAAGTCTACCTCATCTAAAGTGGCGCAAAAATTTTGCATTACTGATAAACAATAAATTAACAATTTAATTAACGTATTTATAAGATTACATAAAAATTCATGAAAAATGATCGGGTAAAGACAATTTTTGGTCAGTGAACACATGAAAATAGTTGAACAAGTAGTTGAATTAACTTCAATTGTTATAAACAATTTATCCATTAACAAATAGACTAATTCGACCAAAACTACGTTTTCGGATGATTTTGGTATTCTGAGTTTGATTTTATCATCAATATCGTCGAATGTATACCCAAAAATTTGCTAATTTGTTATAAACAAATTGTATTTATTATTAAATATTCGAATTTGACCAAAATGTCGAGTTTATAGTCGTTTTCGGATAATTCTGGCCTTTTGAGTACGATTTTATTGTTATTATGGTCTTTAAATGCGTACATAAATCTTTGAATTATTGTAAATGAATTATTTATTAATTATTATATGAATTTGACCAAAATGTCGAGTTTATAGTCGTTTTCAGCTAATTTTGGCCTCTTGAGTACGATTTTATTGTAATTATAGTCGTTAAATGCTTAGATACATTTTTGAATTATTATAAATAAATTATTTAATAATAATATACGAATTGCGGCATAATTTCAAGTGTAAAGTGTTATCAAAATTAATGTATTAATAGTCAAATAAATTATATAAAAAAAATATATGCATGTTACTAGAAAAATCTCTATTTTGAAACGAACAAATAAAAAATATCTTATTCTCATTCATCTCTCAGGGTATAATACGCATTTAAAATTCCTTTATGTCACAATTAGAAGAAAAATGTTCTTTTCGTGGCACTATAGCGGGAATTTTGAAGTATTATTCGTGATACATTTGGATTAAACTATTTTTTTTCTTGAACATGGCATTTTCTTATTCATTAATTTGTTATTGTATTAAGACTTGATATTACTTTTTTTTGACATAATTTATTTGACTATCAATACATTAATTTTAAAAACACTTAACACCTGGAATTTTGGCGCAATCCGTATATTTATTGATACATAATTTATTTATAACAATTCAAAATACATGACAATAATATGACGATATTGACGACAAAATCTAACTCAGAAGGCCAAAATTATTCGAAAACGATCCTAAACTCGTAGTTTTGGTCGAATTCGTCTATTTGTTGATAAATTGTTTATAACAAATGAAGTTAATTCAACTACTTGTTTAATTATTTTCATATGTTCACTGACCAAAAATAGAAAATAGTCTTCACCCGATCATTTTTTATGAATTTTTATGTAATCTCACAAATACGCTAATTAAATTATTAATTCATTGTTTATAAGCAATGCAACATTTTTGCGCAACTTTAGACGAGGTAGACTTTGTTCCTGATAAAACCTAGATGGGGGACAACAAATTTGTGCTGAAAGTGACCATTGATACCCATACTTTTGCACGAGGGATAAAATTTAGCATATACGTGACGATGAAAAAAAAAAGTTTTTCTCCTCCATGGGGGTCTGTGGGGGGGTTTCGACCATACCACCCCAGAGGAAACATGTTTATTTGACAGTTCAAAACAGGTAAAAACTCCGATTTTAGATTTCGCGGAGGGGGGAGGGCATTTTGACCATCTTAATCGGGGATACCCTTTCACTTACCCATTAACATTCTGACTGACATTTTCAGACCTTTTATAAAACGCCGAACATCTTTTATTTATAGAATAATATAACGTCTATTTTACAATAATCCTGGATTAGTTCAGTCATTTAAAAAAATGCTACATAAGAGGCATTTTATATCTGCCCCTCAAATTCGTTGTAATGTCAATAAACAGTGATGTTTGGAAGTAATTGTTGTGAAAGAGAAAATGTTGGAAGAATCAGATGATTTAGACGATGGCGATGAAAATTTTGCTAATGAAACCTAACCTAACTTGTATCTCTCTATAAGTATAAATAAGGAATAATCGCCCTTATTTCTTATTTATAGTGTTATACTGTACCCATTCACAGTGTGAACTCTTTTATAGTTTATTCAAGTTTATTGTACCTCTCGCGATGGTCGTTGACATTTCGTGCAACTGATCTATTGTATACTAGCTCGAAAATATCTTTAAGGTTAATTATTATTATTATATTATATTGGTAAAAAATAAAAACCTTTTATCATTAATAAACTTTGAGTTTTATTTTTATTCCTAGTGCTTTCAAACGAAATTAAAAACACTTCTTATTCACATTTCAAGAAAAAGTAGGTAAGAATCTTGCATAATGAAATTTTACTCATTACTTAAAAATTAATATGGAATTTCTTGAACAAAATTATGAATAATTATTTATCATTTCTCCATCTTAAAACCTTAAAACTGCGATTAAGTATAATTTTACACATTAGCGAAAGCATAATATTATTTCTGTTAAAAGAAATGGGTGCAACAAGGACGGAAAACCACGATTTACAGCGTGACCGTTCCATTCGGCTCGTTTTGTTTACATTAAGCCGTCGTTCCAGTTGTATACATATCCATATTTCAGTGGTTTACTATAACACTTCTGTGGTTTACGCTGAATAACTATTACTTATACCTACATATGAATTATATGATAGTATTGCTGTATTGAACTATACTTTACATTCGAACTTGCAACAATTTGTCACATATTTCTAAATCTTAATTGTGGGTTTTCCGTTAAAGTAAAATAAATAACTATTTAACATTGACGTATACCGAACTTTTTACCTCCTAGTTATAGGGATACCTACTCTGTGGTAGTAGGGTAGTAATTATCTGATTGTTCTATGGTAGTTTTTAGATTTGTCCCGTGATGGTAGTAACAGATATTATATTAGGTATATATGATATCTATGGTAAAGCTCCCAGCACAACTGCATGTGGATGTAAGCACAAGAGCCTTCACGCTAGGCATTAATCCTCCGACCCGAATGTACATACTTCAATAATACATGTGTTCAAGGGCAAGAAAAATCGAATGTGTATAGAAAGAAGGAACATCAATCACATTTGAAGGAACCTAATATTACCAAAAATATATAAATATTAAGAAAAACAACCCGTCAAAAGTTTGACAAACTAACCTGCGATGACCTTGCCTCTTGGAGTTTCAAAATCGGGAAACAAAATGAAAATCCAGGATCTTAACCACCTAGGCCACAACCGTGCAAGCAGGTTGTACATTGAATTCGTTATATGAACAGTTAATTCGCTCGCCACTACGAGCATATATTAACTATATGACTGGAAGGATTGATATCTGGCCTAGAGGCTCTCCTCATGTAAAGAAATCGGTGTTTGACTGTTTATGAACTGGGCTTGGGTATACGTCGGTCTTTAGAGCATTCCGTATCTTCGACTTTCATTCTTGTAAATGTACCAGCACAGAGAAACGTCTCTGCGGCTCAGTGCGGAACAGAAGTATGAGAATTCTGTTACTACTTATATTTATATCTTGAATGACGGATTTCGTGACTAGCTCTAAGAACTCTACGGTGTTTCTATTTCTTTCTAATTTGTCGGCAGAGAGAACAGACTATTAGAACGGGATAAAGCCATCGCCGCTCGCTTAGACCCAGTCAAATTAATAACATTGCTCTTATGGGCCTCGAGTACTCTATTCCTGATCTCTATGCACACGGCTGATGCATTGACAGTCGCATAATGTTCTTGACAAGCCATAGATATTATGTTAATTCAAATAAGCTTTCACATGACCACGGTATATACAGGTCTGGAATCTCTTTGTTTGACGTGAGACTCTTACATGTCGCCAAACTCGTAGTCACTCGCTCAGCCACCAGCTGGCACATGGATCGAAGTATGTTGTCAGGATTAGGCGCCATATCGTTCAAACCATCGACGTATACATATGGACTGCGCGTGGCAATGAGAGAGGGAAAACGAAGAGGACGGCTCGGGACGTAAATATACTAGCTACAGTCATGCTGCATAGACAGTTTAAGGCCTCTTAGTTTCCCTCTCTCTCGCCTTCACTAGCCGCGCTTATCATTGCCACGCGCAGTCCATATGTATATGTCGATGGTTCAAACACGGTCTTATACGTGCCAGAGAACATCCCTCGACTCATGCGCCACTCTTTTGGTACTACGCAACAGATGACGCTTAGCGGACTCACTTCTCACATAGGAAACAGCCTCGAGTTTCCAGACCTGTATATACGACCGTGCACATGACATAATAATTATAGTGTAATTTTACATGTTTCCACGCTTTTAGCTGTTTCTACCATTTGAAATATTCATATTATAATAGTGATGGGTCGGTATTTCGATACCGTGATTTTGGAGCGGTATCTTTTTGTAACGTTGTCGCGCGCTCCACAACTATAAAGTAACCGGTTCCACGGAACCGACTAAGTTGAGTCGCTGGAGTAGGAACGACGTTAGTTCGAACGTTACTCGGAACGAGTAGCTACCGTAGGAACGACGTTAGTTCGGACGTTACTCGGAACGAGTGGAACGAAACAGACACGCGTTACCCATGGGCTTGTTCGCTTGTTACCCGTTCCAAGTTCCATGTTTAAGTGAAGAACGTTCGAGAGAAACTGTATTAGGTATACCCACACTTGGAGGAAGATTCGAAAGGTCTTAGATGAAAAAGTGGTCGTTCCAAATTGGTAAATAATATGTAATATATATTTGAAAAATAAACGATTTGGAAACAAATCATATATTATCCAATAAAACAAAAGAATAACTAAAAAATGGAAATAAATGGAACAAATCAGTCTTAGGAGGAACATGACAAAAATTCAAAAATAATACTTTATAAAATAACGTAACTAGCACAAATCATAAGGTAATACTCATATAAATCAGTCTTTGTTGTAGTGAATAAACAATATCTGTTTTATTTTTGCGCTACTAGTAAGCAAGCACGTGCTAGCAACATCGTCTTGTATCTCGTCGATTCATTTCGTTACTCGTCGCCTTAGTTGTCGTTTCGGTTCCTTCTATCAGCGACAGCGAATCACATGGCAACTCGGTTACAAAATCGCGGTATTTTGTCGCGGTATATTTCTGGAGCGGTCGCGGCTGTAACGCGACATGGTAGGAACCGGTATTCCCATCACTATATTATAAGTCTTGAAACTTGGGGATTCACATTGCGACGAAGGTGGAGCTAACGCCTTCTTCTTTTACGGCTATTAGCTGTTTATGACGACGTAGCCCTCGGATAATAACATCAACACTTAATTGGCTCGACTCCGTTCGGACGGGACGTGGAGATAGTAATATTAGATCCCTGTCTGACGAGGTGAAGGTTTTTAATAATACCGTTCGGAAGGGGACGTAGACAGTTTCAAGTTTGACGGTTTGGCCCATAGAGAGCATATTATAATATATATATATATGATCCCTATGGTTTGGCCCAAATCAGAATTCAGAAATTGTTACTAAACAACTAAACTATCAATCTTTTGAAAGTTGTTGAGGAAATATACCTAAATACAGGAGAGGATAAGAAGAAGTTACCAACAGTTACTTATTATGATTCTTGTATAAAATATGACAAATTTGACATTTCATTCAATGAAATTAAGTTACCTCATGAATTGATAATGGTAAGGTTAGGTTAGGTTACATTTCATGTTCATGAAAAACAGGTGTACAACTTTAGAATGTATATTTTATGATCTCATGAACAGGTGTTATATTTTTAATCTTCCAAGATCCAAAATAAATTTAAAGAGCTCACCTCTGGTTGTATTCTTGTTGCAATATAGTCTTCATTTGTCAAAAAATTAATATTACTTTGATCAAACTTTTTCATAGGCTACCCTAGATATTTCATATTATTTTTATTAGGTTTTTTTAAGAAAAAAATGAGTTTTAATACATAAATAAGGACATGAAAATACTATCATTTATATGAATTATATTGATATGTAAGCAATAATGGTAATTATTTTACAATTGTTTGGTTACACATGGGGTCATACAAGGCCCTCTAGTGGGTTTTGTATGTTTAGTCTAATATTCTGAATTACTACTTAACATTAGCTACAATTTCCCATCTTTTGGTATTCATAATAACATGAGATATTTCAAATTTCAGTTGGAAATTCAGAACCAACAGGCCCCAATGCTATAAAAACACTTTGCCGGCAAATAAGGAAGTACAGCAATTAAGCGTTTTAGCAATACCTATAATAGACCTCAATCCTTCGATTTTAGAATTTTGTTCCAACCTGGCAGAGAATGCCAAAGATATAACTAGGATAAGTAATTTATTGTGTCTTTTGTCTCCTAGGTCAAGTAAACACTAAATTAATATAATAAAACACCTTTTACTTTGTTTTTATCACTTATATTCTTAAAACATTGACATGACTATATTTTCGATAATTAGTCATTAAAAAAGGTTCATTTCGGTTTGTTTTTATTTTGATTGCACTCATCACTTTCATCCCTATGGTTCACTACTGCCTCAAGGAAGATTTTCGTTAATTTTCAAGAAGTTCTGCTTCCGCTTTTGTTTAACAACTTGTTGTTTCAAATTGATTTCTTTGGGATGGTTGTGCCTTAAATCAACTAACTAACTATTGATATATGCTTGAATATGTAGGTACATGAATCATAAACATTTTTCAGTTTCGTCCAATTGATGATTTATTCGTAATATCGATTGGTGGTTGCTTTTGTTATTGTAGTCGATCATATAAGTTGGTTCCTATCTATTTTATTATGCAAAAAAAATAGTTAACTCCCATTGTTGTGTGTTTTACAAATTGTATATGTAATGTAGAATAACATTTAGAAAATTGAGTATTTTAGTGGAAATACAATTATTTTTTCATATCAGTTTTTGTATCGTTTGGAAATGTTGCACACTTATTTTTCAGGAATAATGAGTGGAGGAGTTATTGTCCAATATGTCGTCGTTCGGGCAGATTTGATGAAAGAATTGGGGTGGCCTCTAGGAGCACTGATAGCACAAACCTGTCATGCAGTTTGTGCAGTTACCCATTTGTTTCATGAAGACGAATACACCCAACAATATTTGAGTGATCTGGATAATATGAACAAAGTTATTCTTGCAGCTCCAGATGAGAAAACAATACAGTCTCTAACAAATAAACTCGAGGAAAATGGCATCAAACATAAATTGTGGATAGAGCAACCAGAGAATATTCCTACATGTTTAGCAGTAAAACCTTACCCAAGGGAACAAATACAAAAGTACTTTAAAAAATTTAAACTGCTTAAAACATAATTTTTTAATGGTGCATATGAATATTATGTAAGGAGTTTTGATCTTTAGGATTGTTTTATAATTAGGTTATTTCAAGCTTCTATGTTAACATAAATTTGGAAAGCAAACACAAGATTAATATCAACCACTATCATCCACACTATAAATATAACCAAATCCTTAATGATCAGTGAAACACATATTTGAGAAAATGTCATCTTTATTATTAATAAAATTATACTTTAAATAATATAAATAAAATTATTTCAATTTAGCAATAGCTGAGTATTTTGTACTTCATGGTAATATTTGGTCCGTTCAGTTGACATCTCTTCAGGATAATACTTCGATAATTTTTGGAGGCTGTACTACAGGAGATGGCAACATGACCAAAACTATTAACAAGACTGAAAAATATGAAATTATAGTGTAAAATAGAATGAAAATACGATTTTTTCTTCGTTTTTACTAACACTATTAGAACAATTATTATTGAGACTGCAGTTTTGATGCTGATTCCATCATTATTAAACTAAAACCAGTGAATAACATCCTGTCATTTTACAGTTTATATAGTACACTGTGAATAAAGTGCCTGGGGTAACAACTCGTGGCCGACCCTATTGTAGCATTCCTAGCTGCGAGCGAATTTACAGTAGATATACCGAATTGAGTGGTCAAACTACCTCGGATCTAGCCCATGCGGTAAGATCCCGGTACGCATTTTGCTTTCCCATAGCGGCGTAGGTTCGAAACTCCAATCGGCAAGGTCATCGCAGGTTAGTTTGTTAAAATTTATACGAGTTAGATTTTATATATTTTTGGGAATACTAGGTTGTAGGTTAATTGAAAGTTTGTCTTAGTAATTAATTGATTTTCCTTGCTCTGGTACAGGGTGAACCAAATTGTATGTTCTTATAGGCTACCCCTATTAATATTCGCGCTAGAAAAAACCGACCGCGCATCCTCGAGCTCATCATTTGGAATTGGAAAGCGCTGAAAAAATTCCGCCTATGCCAATGGATTGCACGCAAAAAAGTGCCCATATAATGATTTACTTACATGGCGATAGCTCCAACATTAAACATGTTACGACGGCTTTGTTGAAATCCTGAAAAATCGAGTATTTGGCAACAGCGCCTAAATGAATGACACGAGTCAAAATTAATAGGCTTAGGCACCCCCAAATTTGTCTCAAAAAAAGAGCTCGAGAATGCGCGGTCGGCTTTTTTCTAGCGCGAATATTAAGGACATCCACTTTGGTGCACCCTGTACACTTATATTATTAAAGTCGTTCTACATTCGGGCTTTATCGTCAAGACTCGTGGGGTCGGCCAACACCTCTATAGTACAGTGCTGAGAACAAAAGTCAGTGTGACGTCATCAACAAGAGCCTTAGACTTGAGCAACGAGAGACCTCGTTGGACTTGAGACGAAGCTTTCGACAGTAACGTGCAGCCTTGATGACGCATAGACCATACTGGGTGCGACAGGTGATGAATATTACATTTTAACAAAGTTACATCTATTTCTTGTGGAAAATTATAGTTGCACCTGTTCCTTAGGTGTGTTTGTGTGATTTGAAAGTGTTTTTACCTGTAAATAAAAGTGTACAAAAGTTTTGTGACTGAATAAGATGCGTTGTAAAATGGCTTCCATAGTGAATTTTGGTTCTTCACGCGTTTTGTGTTCCACTTACAGTTTACTAAACTATTTAAACTAAAGAAACAATGAATATCGGCTGCCCATGTGAAAGATTTCATGATAACAACAACATTCTTGTAGTGAACCACAGTAAGTGTAAATTTTGTCAATTATTTTCAAATTGGGTACACAATGTTCTGTATTATAAGTGACGCTAATGCAGTCAGCAAAGTCATGAACATTTTTCTAAATATAATAAGTTAAGTACCGTGTAGCCTCATCCAGTTGATAATTCAAGACTATTATTTTATATATTCGATTCGGTTCACATTCTCAAATGTATAAGGAATAATTGCCTACATTCAAAACCCAATCAAATAATGCAGTTGGAATAACTTTGACTTGGGAGACGAGAACATTGCCTCATTTAATGTTTTAAAAAAATGCATGAACATGATAAATTGTTGAAATTTGGATATTCTTTGAATTTGAAAGCATTTATCCTGTAAATTTGGAAGTCAAAATGTTAAATTAGTCCTTAAGGTATTCAGTGAATATAGTATTCAGGCTCTACTTACTCTTCACATGAATTGGAAGAAATTGAACATTTAATGCCCGTTATTCCTTAGGTGGCTATTGCTCATATATTGCAACAAAAAATTGAAATGTGAAGTAGGTAAGTTGAATTTGGTTTCCTCAAAGAAGAATTATTTGTTAAGGACTCTTCTAGTCTTCAGAAAAATTTAAGTAGGGGTGGTTTATGTTATCCCAAAGAAATTGTGAGCCACTAGCTTATGTTAGAATATATTATTTTAATGAATTATAAAAAAATTACGATGTTGTCAGATTAATGAAGAATAGAGTATTATGAAAAAACATATAAGAGAGGACTATCTTCAAAATTTTGTTGGTTGTGAAAGTTACATACAAAAGGATATTGCTTAACTCATTATTAAATGTACAAGTAACACATTGTTGAATAATTATCGCTCAAGAACTAGCTATCAAGTAAAAGTAGAAGATGAAGTACATACAGTCCATAGGTTGGTAATCATCATAAGACATAAAGTGGTAATCTTTACTATAATAACTCTTACATCAAATGCATTGCTTTTGTTCCGAACTTTCGTTTTTTCCATTAAAAAAAGGCAATGGGGTGCAACTAAGGACTCAGTTAAACATCAAGTCCTTATAATGTAAGCATTGTGGAGCATACGTACCTGTACGTATAACGTCTCGAGAGAGAACTAGCGGGCCGGAGACAAACTGGCAGTAGCTTCAGCAAGCAACGTCCTCTCCGCGGGTTTCGAGATAAGTAACCCCTTGGGGTGAAACTAACAGTTGCCACTGCAAAAGATCCGGTGAACTGGGCACCGCATACATTTCACCTCTAAAACCACGACTCCGTGCCTTCTTATCCCAGGGATGCTGGTCGGAACGGATTCACGGACGTGGTAGACACATGCGGAAGGCCAAACTTGAACGAGGCCGGCGATGGTTCGTAAACGTAGCTTAGGCTAACGCGAGCAGGCGAGGGGCTATTCCTCAGTTGTCACTGTTGTCAGGAGGAATAGTCAGCAAGTACGGTGCCTACTGCGCCATATGTATGTAGGTTCTCGCTTAAAGTAACCTTTGCAGACCGAGCGGAGTGAAAAAAGGCATCTCTGCGAAATGTCAGGTAAACGGTGTACCACATGTCGTTTACCCATAAAAACCACGGCGCATTGCCTTCTTATCCCAAACGACTGTTCGAAATGGATTCACGGCCGTCGTGACATATGCGGTAGGCTATTTGAACGAAGCCGAACGATTACGCGTAACGCTCCTGGTAAAACAGATAAATACGAGGAGTTGGAGTTGGCTATAGTCCAGAAGGGGCAATAATATAGTCTAGCAAGCAGAGCCTGTAGTGGGTCTGCCTAAAGTAGTCCCGCCGGGGGGAATGACACACATGACTTTACTCCCGGTGTCTGTGCTTCTTATCCCAGGTCTCTGGGTAATTGATTTGAGGTCATGGCAATGATATGTGGTAGACCGATAATAAGAGGCCGGCGGCTACTCGTCAAACGAAGTAGTTGTAAAATGAAACGAACACGAGTAGACAGGGGGAGAGGAGCCCAGATGGTTCAAAAGGCTGTCTCCTCTTCAATTGAGGCGTTGGTCTCTGGGCAGTGGCGTGCTGTCGATAGTTAGGAGAGGGCAATTACGAACGCTTTAAGTCCACTGGATAGGTAAGCGGGGGGCTTGACCCCCGAAATTCTCATCGTGTACGTATATAACGTATGGGTGACCAGCTGTAACATAGCCTCTGGCTTGTGGCGTCACGATCAAGCTGTCAGGTCTTTTACTGAAGAGAATTAATGAAATCACGTCGCGATCACCACTTTAGTGAATATTCAAATTGACAATAACACTAAGTTTATTCAATAAACGCAGCCAATAGACCTTCTGCCTCGGTATGGCACATCTCGGAACGTAAAATGTTACCACCTGGGCTAGATCGCTGGTGCAAAATCAACATTGATTTCGGTATATCAACAGGTCGCAACCGGTCGAACACATTCGGCAAGATCAGTGGGGTTAGCTCCGGCTTGTATCCGCAGACGCTTATTCACAATTTTCTTATAGATTTTTCTGGGGAAGGACAGGACCATCCTTTCCCCAGAGAAATGTATAATTTTTGACTTTTTAACTATATAAAACGTCAGGAAGGGGAACTCATTGCTAAGCCTACATCTTGACTATGAAATTTATCACGAAATTACTTAAACGCATCTAGTAAATCAGAATCTGATTAAGATGTAGTTATTTGATAAATATCGGATATTATTATAACATCCTTGATTCAATATTGGGGAAGAAATGTTCCATATCTAAGGAAGCTAGTTGACTTCCTTCAGAAATATAAATATATTTTTATTATATGTGATAGTTCTACAGACTTTTTTGAAGTAGCCTTTCATACGTTGATACAAAGTGTTTACACAATTATATAGAAAGACTTATTAGAATCTTTGGCAATATTGAAAACCATATTAAACCTCAGAGGCTAAATGTCCAACTTAATCTGGATTATTCACAACCGTTTTCAAGTATTCAACTAATGTATTTATTCCTCAGGTTATTATATCGCATAATCTGTTATTGATACTATTCACTGGTTTTAGTTTGATAATGATCAGTATCGAAACTGCAGTCACAAATTATTATTAATATAGTGTTACTAAAAACGAACAAAAATTCTCATATTGTTATTAAACAATCACAAAATAATGCTTCATATTCCATCGAATATGTATAAAATTCTTATGTTATAAAAAGCAATTTCATGGGTAATTCTTTCATTGACGATAATATTATTTATATAATTATCTCAGGAGGTATAGTAATCGGATTTGAGATTTGAAAATTTGTACCTGGTCTTTTTTAACTTTAGTTATCTACTTGTTTGAAATATTGTGTACAGCTTACCATTCCTGGTATGAACGTAAGTGTCTATCAACTCTGCTATATAAGAACACCATGTACATCATTGCATTTTTGGAATTTACATTTAATTCTGTCTACGTTAATATCATCAGGTACCACTTATTATAGTCCTATAGTACAGTCTATAAGCTGGAGATTTTGGCCGACTTTCTAAAAAAAAGCAAGAGTTTGTATCAAAAAAATTATTTTTCCATAATGTTCTGTGGCCGATTTGAATCATTCGTAAGGTTTGAGCTTAGTGGACACGGCCTCCCATTTCCCTCTAAACGCTAAATTAACCCTATTTTCACTTTCTTTTTTAAGATAACTTTGAATTTATAAGAAAACGTTTTTTTGGGTCGCTGAACATTCTCATTCAATGGGCTGAAAATCAGAGAAATTTCGTAATTTTCATACAAAATTGCTCATTGTTCACGCGATTATCGTTTTATACTTAAAAGATGTTGGCAGTCGCGTTATTCGAGCCAAAGTAGACCAAAACTAGGAAAATTTGCGGAAAACTGTGGAAAACCTGGAGGAAAATCTTTCCACGTTATTGAAATTATCGTATGATAAGTCGCTATAGGGGTTTTTGTGGTCGATAATTACGAATTTGACATCAAAAAGCTTGAAAATAACATTGGGATTATGTGGAAAATGAAGGAACATTAAAAAAATACAAGCATCTTTGTTTCAATTTATGCAAGTTTGTAACTGTTTATTTAAAGCTACAATATTGAGTTTTGTAATTTTCTTCCATTTTCCGGAATTTTCAAACAATTGTTTTTTTGACATTACTTTTAATTTTTGTAATTTGACCGTCACATCGAAAACACAACACACGACACTCAAAAAATTACATTAAAAAAAAGTAAGATTTAATAAAAAAATTTCCCTCGTTTTTCCGGTAAATGATATTTTCAATTTTTCAATTATCAGATTCGTAATCAGCGACCACAAAAACCCCTATAGCGACTTATCACACGATAATTTCAATGACGTGGAAAGATTTTCTTTTCAGGTTTTCCACAGTTTTCCGCAAATTTTCCTAGTTTTGGTCTTCTTTGAATCGAATAACGCGACTGTCAACATCTTTTATGTATAAAACGATAATCGCGTGAACAATGAGCAATTTTCTATGAAAATTACGAAATTTCCCTGATTTTCACCCCATTGAATGAGTTTTCCGGAAAAAAGACCTAGGATTCATGTCCAGCGACACAAAAAACTCATTTTTTAAAATAAATTCAAAGTTATCTTAAAAAAGAGTGTGAAAATAGCGCTTAGGGGTGAATGGGAGGCCGTGTCCACTTAGCTCAACCCTTACGAATGATTCAAATCGGTCAATGAACATTATGCAGAAAGAATTTTTTTGATACGACCTCTTGTTTTTTTTTTTAAATTCCCCAGCTCATCGAGTTGACTATTATATACTCGAATTCATGAACAGTGATGGTAATGTGTGAAACATAAGCGGGTTGGAATATCACTGTCATACAGGTGAGAGTGGAGTGGTGTTATTACTACCTCTGTTCATATATAATGTTCTATTTTTAAGCTATTTACAATTTCCTCAAAAATGGAATAGGTGAGTATGAATTTCCAATTGAATAACTATATCTAGCCTTACTTACTCCACTAATTTGGTGTGAATGGTACATATTCTGGTGTAATCTTAGTAGATCACAAAATATGATTCTTAAGTGCAATACTTTGAACCTATTAGCGCCTGACCATGAGAACACTATATTGGGACATGATCGTCTAACACGTGTGTATATAACTCAAAATCGAGAATAATGATGACACAAATGAATTTCATAAAAAAAGTAGAAAATGGAGTTTTTGTGTGGTATGTCAATTCTTTCCTAGATAATTGCCAACAAGATACAATAATTTAATGCTCCATTTGAATAAAACTATATGTCATGGAGTTTACAGGAGTCTAACTGCAAAAATTGCAGATTTTTGGGGATCGCTTTCTTTCACTCTCCATTTATACAATTGTCTAAAAAGATACTTACTTATGTGATCGACAGCGTAAATGTAGAATAGATATTCGCACAGTGTGTACAATAACGGACCAATTATATTAGTTCCTGTCATTGCGCCAAGTCTACCAAACATCAACGCAACGGCCAGTGCCATGGCACGTATTTGTGTCGGATACAGATCAACAATAATTGCATGTAGAATACCAATTTCTGCAGCTCCAATTATAAAAATACCCAGAAGTATTTGTATTAACATGTATCCATCTGAATGTCCAGCCGCTATGCCGGCAATGGTGCAAACCACTACGAATGATCCCAGAAGTTTTTTCTTACCCACCATGTTAATAACTGTGCCAATAACTATATATACAACAGTATAAACAATACCAACGAACAGAGGGACAGAAAAAGCTTTTGTGTTCACAGTATCGTTGCATAAACCATTGGGAGATATCTACAATTTGAAACCAAATTAGTAAAGCTTGAAAATATTCATTTACAAATAAATGTTTGTTCTCAATTTTATTAGGCCTTCTCTCCACAAAATACGATCTTATGAACACTGTAGTCTGATTTGCAGTAACTATCTGATTCATATTCATTATTGAATTATTTATATTCCAATCATGTATACAGGGTGTTTCATAATATATGCGCAGAATGTGATAGCTCGTCCAAAAATTTGGAAAAAAGTTTCTATTAAGTTACCCTCTAAAATGCACAATTTTTGGGATACAAGATGTTGAAATTGAAAAAAAAATTCCGTTTTGGGCAAATATCTCCGGAACCGTCTATCGTACAGAAAACAGCTTTTGTAAGCATTTTCTACTCATAGTAAGCTATGTTTTGTGCGATAAAATTTTTTTTATGGTGAATTGAAGGGGTAGTGGGTGTTTTTCTTCCCAACTTCTACGCCACTGGAAAAAGTACGGTTTTGAGACGCCCATTTGAACTGCCAATGTCTTCTACACAGAAAAGGTCATAAGGTCTAAAGTTGACCGTTTTCGAGAAAAATCAACTTTTATATTGAAAAATATGGTCAATTTTTTGAAATAAAATTTTTTTTTAGTAATCAAACAAAATTTATTTAAACGTTAAAACAAGTAACAAAACCAAATGTTGACTTAATAATTGCAAAATTAGAAAAAAATTAAAAAATGATACAAAAGTTGTGTTTGCAAAATTCTCCAAACCGTAAAGGTAACGCATTTCGCACATTTCAGAGTTTGTGTAAAAAAATTTATAATTTTTTTCCATCAGGTAGGCTTTAAATTTTAAAACAAAAGCTACCTCCTGTCAAAATAACAATTAGTTTGTACCTGCAAAAAGTAAACTTGTATTATTAAATTAAAGAAAATTAAAAATGAATTACACAAACGCTGAAATATGCGAAATGCATTACCTATATGGAATGGCGAGGGTTATTCGGTAGAAGCAAGGCAGTTGTATCAAGAAAGACATCCTGATCGCCAAGTACCAGACCATAACTTGTTTCAACGCATTCACCAGCGACTATGGGAAAATGGAAGTTTTAAAAAGAATACTGGTCTATGGAAGTTGCAAATCCCCAATAGAAGAGGCTGTGCTCAACGAAATTGAAGAAATTCTGATCACAAGTACCAGAAAAATTACTCACAACTTAAACTTACCTCGACGGTTTGGAGAATTTTGAAAAGACAACTTTTGTATCCCTACCATATCTAAAGAGTACAAGCCTTATTGCCAAGAGATTTTCCGCCAAGATTGGCTTTTTGTAGTAGGACGCAAGAGAAAATAGCTCAAAATCCTCAGTTTGGAGTCGAAGTTCTGTTTACCAATGAAGCATCTTTTTCGAAAGATGGTATTTTCAATTTTCACAATAACCACATATGGACTGAAGAAAATCCACATGAAATTGCAGAAGGCCATCATCAGCAACAATTTTACGTGAATGTTTGGGCTGGCATCGTCGGTGATCATTTGATAGGCCCACATTTTTTACCGAACAGATTAAACGGTGCAGATTATCGACAATTTCTAGAAGAAGTACTGCCGGAACTGCTGGAAGATGTACCGCTTCAAGTAAGACGAAACATGTACTTTATGCATGATGGAGTTCCGGCTCACTTTAGTTTGGTTGCTCGCCAATACTTGGACGACGAATACCAAGACCGTTGGATCGGTCGAGGAGGTGCGCACCCTTGGCCCCCGCGATTTCCCGAACATAATTGTTTAGATTTTTTGTTTTGGGGCCATCTCAAAACCCTAGTCTACGCTACTCCAGTTGAAAATGTTGACCAATTAAGAGAACGCATTGTTGCATCTTTTGACATAATTCGGAACAGTCCGGGAATTTTCCTGCGTGTTAGACAGTCAATGCGTCGAAGAATTGCTGCGTGCTAACGGAGGACATTTCCAACATTTAATTTTTCAATTTCAACTATCTCGAAAATTGTGCATTTTAGAGGGTAAGTTAATAGGAACTTTTTTTCAAATTTTTCGTCGAGCTATCACATCCTGAAGTTCTGCGCATATATTGTGAAACAGAGTTAAGAGGTTTATCTAGCAGTGACATCACGTCTATCAGATCCAGAAAGTTGTTTCGTTTTCTCGAGCACATAAGCTATTCACTAATCGACCAACGCCGCTAGAGGTATAGAAACCCCATTCGAAGGTGTTAAACTACCAAGTAGTTCCAAAAGACATCTATCGGACGGTAGGTGTCCCACGGAGTCATCCACAATGCATTGTATTCAAAGTTCTCTTGCGCTTCATAGAAACTGACTGTTAACTTCAAACACCAACATGGGTTTGTTAATCTTCAAATGCATTGATCCAAACGTATGTTCAATAATAAAAAAGAATAAAGATTTTGAATTGAAGATATCTTGTGGACAGCGATTCTTAAAAAAATATTTCAGATTCGCAGGAATATTGCTGTCGACGTTTCGTTCGCATCCTCAGGGTAAGTTGGAGCTGGTTGTCGGAGTCTCAGCGTATAGTCTTGCTTCTGAAACTCTGAATCCATCCGGAAACCAAGATTATTTAAGAATCTTTGTCCGCAGAAGCCTCCATTTTAAGATATAATATATATTTTCAATAAACTGAACCATAGACTAAACATGTTTCAGATAAAACATCATTGTCAGCTTGTCAGCCGCGATTTTTGGATGATCTTGACTCAACAAGCCCTTTAATTCGGAACGCGAAAACGTGGGAAATGTGAAAGCAATAACCGTTTTTTAAGAGCAAATATCTTGAATAATTATATGAATACTGTTGGAATAGAAACTGTTATTTGACGAGTATGTGATACTGATTGCAAAGTTAACGATTTTTTTAACATCAATAACCCCAGACAAAAATAGACAGTTATTGCAACGTCCATTTTATTGTTTGTTAATAAAGTTTAACATATACCAATGTCCATTTGGGTCATGATGTCTTTAATTAAACTGCATGATTCCTTTACGTTGTCTCTGATTAAACTGCATGATTATCTTACGATGTCTTTAATTAAAATACATGCTTCCCTTACTTTATTTAAATAAAGGTAGAGAATATTTTATGTAAGTTCCTATATTTTGATATTTGTTTTTATTTCATTGTGTCACCAATGTCGCTTATGCGATATTATGCCATGCTTCGATTTTAATTTCCAACATTCAAATTAACCTACAAGTTTGTTACGTTTTGTATAGCTCATTTCTCTTCTCAAAATTTCTTTTTCTGGTCTGTCTATGGATATTTCTTAGAATTTAATAACTAAAGATACATTTACAAACAAATAAGAAAAAAAATAGTTTGGGATTTACTTTCGAAGACGTTGTTTCAGGGAACCCTTTTGAAATTACCGATGTCTGTGATGAAATTCAAGAGTGAGTTTGCGTTAACACGAAAACAATTTTCAATCAAGAAAGCAGCTCACGAATCAAGGTTCCACATAATCATATAAATACAAACTTTGTAGTAAGCCGTCTACTCTTTCTAGGTTAGAGATCTGTTACTTTCGGTTTTGCCGGCGCCGGCGCCTTGCAATAGTTCAATTTTGATATCGCTTCAGATGATACTTTATTAGTAATAAAGTCAGCGCTCATTTTCAAGGTGCAATAACTCTAATAACAGGACTATATATTACTCAAAAAATGATATGAAAGCTTCAATATAAACAATAAAGAACGTAAAAAATTAAAATTGGTCACTGAACAGAAGGGATGATATTATAGCCATACGAAATATTATCTGTGACGATACTGATGCTATCACTGTTGCCAGATGGTCAGATCAGTTAAATCAGCGGTGTTTAGCCTGATACCTAAATCAAAGCACTTTTAGTGCCTTTCCTAAATATGTAAAATAACAAATTAGATGGAAAATTTGCACAATCCGGCAACTTCGAATGAATTTGCCCTTCGCGGTTTCATTCAAGTTCGTCGTTACGAAAGTTGGAGATTCCGGGCATTTGTATCGGAATCTCTTTCATCCCACTCGCCAAATTTCGGGGCTCTTGTCTGAGTGTCTGAGACTTCTTTAATCTGTGCCCGCACATGAAACAAGGACATTAAACAATGATTAATGGCTTAATGTCTTTGCACAGAAACCCCCAAAATATCATGTCATACAACCTGTTTACATTCTTACTAGTCTTATAAACGTGGATCATTCAGTTCTCAATAATCGTCAGTCAAATGAATAGGTTGAACAATGAGAAATTATGTGACATAATGAGCACAATTACCTATTAATTGACTCATCAAAATGGACCAACATAATATCAGTTATTGTATGTATTAAGATGGATAAAAACTCATAAATATCACTCCGAATAAGTCAGGCTATCAAGATGAAATTTTATTTTCCAAAATGAATTATAATCTATTCCTGCATATTATAATGAACCAGTTTTAAATTGAAGACATGTATTATTACGTTATGGACTGAAGCTTAATGAGCTTAAACGGAAACATTCGTTGTATTATCCGGCAGTATCATGATCTGAATTATTTCAATTTAATGAGTTATAGTGAAATAAACAAACAGTAGAGTAAATAAAGAAAAAAATTACCTCTTCGGTAAAGTTGGATGTGAGGCGCTCAAAGTACATTGAGTTGCACATGGTTACGCTTCCATTATGATTTGTCACGTAATACGACATCTTATTCAAAATTTCCGGATACCACATAGTCATACCAGATGTTCTGAAAAAAAAAGTTAATTCCTTGTTACTAATTTCTTTCGGAAACAATGATTCTTCATTAGAGATGTGGATGTAGAAATAACCTTCCAACTTCCCGGAAATAGAATTTCATTTAATTTTAGAAACTTAATGTAACGAAGGACATATTCTTAAATAGGGCGTCTACATATTTGCTTCCCTCACTTTGATTAAACTTGTTCGATTTGAGTTATTGTCTATTATACTCTATGTCATGTGAAAGTTTATTTGAATGACAATACCTACGATATGGAATGGAGTCACGGACAGTATCTAACTATATCAGCTTAGCCTCATTGGTATTAGCTGTCTGTCTTGTAAACGTTGCCTGTTTTGTTCATGGATTATCTGTCATAGCATAGACAGTCTGAATTGAGATAATGATCCATTAATCTATGGATCTGTCTGTCATGTAAAATGTTCTAGATTTCTAGAGACCAACACGCAATATTAGCGACTACTTGCACGATGCTCAATTGTCATCGACTATTTAGCTAGTTTGTAAATATGTCTCTGATATAATCAAATAATTGTCATAATATAACCCGACCTTGATTAATTAGGTACTATTTTGTTGCTGTTAAATTTCGCTTGTATTTATCAATTTCACTCGACATAATTTTGGCATTAATAATCAGAGATGTTAATAAAATAAATTATTATAAAATACATTCGTAATTTATATGCAATCAAATTAGTCAACTATTTATCACGGTCTTGTTAAATACATTAGTAGTCACAAATGTCAAAATATATTGAATCCCTCTTACCCCGTTTGTCATTGAGTTTAGAAAAAAAAATCCGTATTCTGATGATGGTACGTGAAGACCAAAATATAATAGACGTAAGTGTTAATGTGACCTATTGCCCAAGAATTTACACACAATTTTTATAGAAATATTGATCCCATTGACAATCTTGGAAGAATAAATAGAACAGGCATACCACCAGAAATCAAAATAAAAAAATTGAAACAATGGGAAAATCATTGACATGATTCGTCGAAAATTGATGGTGCTCAAATGAAAAGACAAAAACACGTGACAATGATGAGTACGCTACACGATGCATCTATAGAGGGAATGACCACCAGAAACAGAATTCTTTTCAAACCAAAAGTTGTGTTACAATATAATAAAGAAACGGGTAGCGTAGATTTGACTCGCAATTAATTGTATTTCTATGCCAGCTCAAGAAACAGGTTTTACTAATTTATTCTAATCTTTTGCTGACAATTAAAAACTATCATAATTGAAATTAATCATTACCAAAGCCAAATAACACTCAAGTAGTTCATTTTAGTGGTAAACCCGACCTCGAGTAAGCAAAGAAGCTTTCAAGAAAACTCAATGGAAGTCGAGTTTCAGTCAAAATTCCGATCTTCTGGAGAATTAACCCAGCTTTTTGGTTTAAACAGATAGAATCTCAATTTCTTGTTTCAAATATTAGTACCGATACCACCAAATATCATTGTGTGGTGGACGCTATTGGTACCACAGTTTTGGCGGGAGTCAATGACATTATTCTATTTCCTGCTATCGGAAATGTATGCGGAACCTTGAAGGCTAAACTTATAGAACGTTTTTGGAATCAGAGGAAATTAAAATAAATAAACTGCTTCGTGGTCTGGAGTTAGGCGATCAATACCCCTCACATCTTTTGAGACAAATGAAGGAATTGGCCAAAGATAAAATCATTGATTCGCTTTTGAATACACCTTGGTTATAACGCTTACCGACAAATGTGCAAACAATTTTAATTGTGAGTGACGACAAACTTGAGAAATTGACAACAATGGCAGATACCATGTTGGAGACAACAGGCTAACTCTGCGTCTACAGATTAAATTACCCTTAGATTCCAAGATACGTTAACACTTTTCTGATTTGTTGACATAAATGAAATTGAAATTAATAATTTCCGAAGCTAAATAGCACTCAAGTAGTTTTACACAGTTATCGGATAAACAACTGAACTGTGATCAATTGATCATGTGACTTCCCCCAGTTTTGGTAGTAAAATAGCTTTCGGGCAATCCTGCAGACATAAAATAGATCCTGACGTCACGTCGCATCGGTGACGTCACTTCAATCTTAAGATGAAAATTTCGGACACTTTTCCAGGTTAAATATATACGTGTGATATATATTTGAAGCTAGAAAAACACGGTGGTCGTCCATGCTGATTTTATGAGATACTGAGGTTGTTTTATAAATCTTTGGTACAACTTAAAACTAGTTCGGAAAGTGCCAAAGATTATTGCTAATCAATTTTATTGACGATATTTTTGGAAAAAATTTCTTATTTTTATTCAATATCATCTCAGAATAGGAAACTTTTCACTGTTGTGTACCTACCTAATTACATTAGCCAAATTATGCCAGTATAAGACTTATTATGCAATATTTGCTTTTCCACGAGATTAGAGATTTAAACAAAAATAGATTAGAGCAATTCATAGAGATTCTTTCCTGCTAAATAAAAATGCATACGAATGTTGTATGTTTTTTCTTACAGTGACATTATTATAGGAGACAAGATAAAAAAATGAATCAACCTTTCTATTTGTCAAAAAAAGTTCCAATCATCCTGAAGATAATCAACTCTAGAACATCGCGACGATATCGATTTCCAAACCTGGCTTAGGGAAGATGATATTTTAGATTATAATGACTTTTTTCAAAATGGAAAAACAACAATTCAACTGAATCTTTTCATAAAACATTCTCCATTCTGTTTATTTTTTTAATGAAAATATAAACTTTGTTCGAACAGCAAGTAAAGATTTAATTTTTTGCCGAAGTTAAAATTATACGTACATCTAAATTTGGTTGGCTTGCTTATAATAATAATTGTATTAGAGTCTGAATACACCCGTAGAGTCGGTTTGAGTGGGTCTCATGTCAAATTCTAAGATATGGCCCAACCTTCTATTAGGCTATGAGATACTCGATTGATCTTCGATCTATTCCAATTTAGTTATAAATTCACACATTAAATCAACAATGCGTGCATATTCATTCTGTATTCAACATAAATGATTGTTTATGTTCATACATATATATTTTATTTATAAATGTGAAGCTTGTATCCATACCTTCCTTTTTAGAGCTCGATTCAAATACAAAGTGCAATCAGTGTGATGTTATATAGCAAGAATTAAATGCTCCAAATACCGAGCCCTATTTAAGCATCATGTAACATTAATATTGCGTTGGTAAGAGGAAGCCAAATAATACCATCAATTTCAAGTTACCAGATTGATAATTCCAGCAGAAAAACTTCTTTTCAGATTACTAGACCAGAGAGATATTAGATCAGAATAGTGTCTTCAAGTCCTATAAGTAATACACTATAATATAATGTTCTAGTGCTTGAGTATAAGCAGCAATCACTTCAACTAAAAAACCCAGTGTGTATTCATGACCCCGTGATGGAGATAACAAGTGCTGAATGTGAAGACGCTGATTTCTATAGTGCTATTGACGAAACTTGCAACAGTGAGTCTAAATCTGATTATGTTTTCATCAAATATATTCTCAAACAAAAAGATATCATAATCCAACAACTACAGGAAAAAATCAGTTTACTGAATATTCAAATTGAATTCATGAAAGAAATTAACTCTACAACAAAACATGCCAATAAAGACCTGGGGCAAAAAAGTGATAAGGTTGTTACCAAAAAACCCTGTCCTGACACTGACCAAAAAAAACAACTCTCTTCCAAAGATAAACAAACAAAAGAAGAAACTTCCCACATGAGTCATAAAAAGACAGAACACAAGATGAATGAAATTCCACTCTTAGATAGTGGAAATGGAACACGGAAACCAATACAGGGTGGAGCCTACAAAACAACAGAAATAATTTCTGAATTAGAACAGGATCAAACAAAAATAATGAACAATATTATAAATTTGGATTCCGAAGAACATGATAACCATAATAACGAAGGCTTCATGAAACCCAAAAGGAGGCATAGAAAACAGAAAAAGGTTACTTATGGGACAGGCGAAGGTGACCAAAATTTCCAAGGAAAGGTTGAAAATAAAAAGATCTGGTTATATATTACAAGAGTCCCGGACCACACATCTCAAGATAACATCAGCCAATACCTACAAACTAAACTGAATACTCAAGATGTCAGCGTGAAAAAGTTGGAATTTCCAAACTGCCGCCCAGAGAACCAATCCTTTATGATTGGAGTGAACACTGATAAACTACAACCAGTCTATGACCCAAACTTTTGGCCTAGGAAAATAGTTTTTGAAAGGTTCGATTTTCGAAAAGGTAAGAGATTTTTAGACTCAAGCAAAAAACCATCAGCAGTTAGCACATCTCAATTTACATCTTTTTTAATGTAAGAACTACTAAAGCAAATCTTCAGAAAAATTCAGTGAAGATTTATCATCTCAATATACAGTGCCTAACAAATAAAATCGAACAGTTACAGTGTTATCTCGAAGATGAACTATGTGATGTCATATGTTTGACTGAACATTGGCTCAACATGAACTGTTTGAAAACCGTTAATATGAACAATTTCACACTAATTAGTTGCTTTTGTAGACAAAACATGCAACATGGTGGCGTTTCCATTCATGTTCGCAAAAATATATCATGTAAACCACTCCTTCTGGATGCATTTTGCATTGAACAACATGCAGAATTTTGTGGAATTGAATTATCGAAAACGAAAACCGCACTGATAACGTCATACAGATCTTCTTTATCCAGAGAACACGACCTGTTCTTCGACAAAACTGAAGAACTTCTAACAATGTTGACAGCAAAATATAAAAACATTATCTTGCTTGGGGATTTTAACATTGACATAAACAAAAAAGATCATATCTCCAAATCCTGGTTGAATATAATCGAATCTTTTGGTCTTAAACCCAAAATAACTATGCCCACTAGAGTAAGTCCTACATCCTCCAGTTGCATAGATAATATAATGACAAATTTAAATGATAACGAATGCTATATTGGAACCTCTGATCCTTGTATTTCTGACCACAATGCACAATTCATAACAATCTCTAATTATCCATTAGATACCCATGAACAAAAATTTAATAGAATACACAACAAGAGAGGATTGGATGCTATGAAACAATCTCTTGAACTAATGGGTTGGCAGATGTTTCATGATGATCATATTTCATTGGACTCACTAGCAGAGTTCTTGAATAATACTTATAGCTCTCTTGTCTGTCAACACTTCCCTCTGAGGCAAATGAAAAACAAAAAACTGGATAAGAGACCCTCCGTTTTCTTCAATAATGAATTACGCCAGATGAGAAGCACCCTACAAGCATTACAAACAGTCAGTATCTCCTCAAAAAATCCTGATGATAGAGAAGTCTATAAAAAATACAAACTCAGTTATGAAACAGCTATAACACTGGCTAAACGAGAATCATACAATAAATTCATAGAAAATTCCAACAAAAAATCCAAAGACATCTGGAAGTTAGTTAATTATGAGCGAAATTCTGCTAGTAAGTTAAATGTTATCGGAAACATCAGCCCTAATGAATTCAACACATTTTTCTCCAACATAGCAGAAAACATCATCAAAGATCTGCCAACTAGCAATATCAACACATTAAATTCCATCCCAAGCCTCCCAACACCAAGAGATTCCTTTTTCATGCTCCCGGTGACACATGAAGATGTAGCACTTGCTATCAAAAAACTAAAAAAATCCTCTTCCCGTGATATATATCATCTAAACAGCCAAATTATCGAAGAAACAGTTAAATATATAATTGAACCATTAACCATTATTATTAACCGTTGTTTCTCTGAAGGGGTTTTCCCAGATATTTTCAAGGTGAGCAAAGTGATACCTATCTTCAAGAAAGGGGATCCGGATTCACCTGACAACTACAGGCCAATTTCTATTATACCTATTTTGGGGAAGATAATAGAGATAATAGTTAAAGAGCGGCTAATGACTTTTATCAATAAATACAATTTACTACATGAACATCAATATGGCTTCATAAAAAAAAGATCAACATCAGATGCAGTATTCGAAGTAATACACAATGTAATCGATAATGTAGAAAATGGTAAACACACTTCCTTGACTTTGTGGGATCTAAGCAAAGCATTTGATTGCATCAACCACAATATCCTAATAGAAAAACTTTCATATTACGGAATCCGAGGAACAGCTTCAAACTTTTTTCAATCTTATCTACACTCAAGAAAACAAGCCGTCAGTGTGGATGGTGTTTTGTCAAATGAAAAAAATATGTTCCATGGTATACCCCAAGGCTCTATTCTGGGACCGACACTTTTCATTGTTTATATAAATGACATTTTTTATCAGTTACTACCCAGCACAATTATCTGTTTCGCAGATGATACCACAATGTTAGAATCTAATTCTGATATTGATAAACTACTAGAAAAGACTGAAGAAATCGAAGAAAAAGCAGAAAACTGGTTTGCTTGTAACAAATTAAAATTGAATAGGGATAAAACCCAGAATCTCCTAATCTCTTCAAATAACAGACTTACTAGTAATGAACACGTTAAACTGCTTGGTATAACCATTAACGATTCACTCAAATGGGAAAATCACATCGATCAACTCTGCAAAAAACTATCCACTCAATTATTTCTACTCCGTCAGATGAAGAAAGTTTTAAGCCCCCAAACACTACTAACCACGTACCACGCATTATTTCACACTCACTTAATATATGGGATACTGCTTTGGGGAAAGTCTACTAATGCCCTAAGAGCATTCCGTATGCAAAAAAAAGCTGTCAGAATTATAGCTGGTGTTCCTTTGAATGAACACTGCCAACCACTCTTCAATAAATTGAAGATAATGCCTTTGCCCTGCATCTATATATTTCACACTTTACTCCACATTCACAAGAATAAAAATTCATACTCCACTCACTCAGACCTCCATGATTACCCCACTAGAAATGCAGGAAAACTCCGTCAACCAAAGGTTAGGCTCGAAATGTCGAGGCGTAACTCGCTGGATTTCAAATTATATAACCACCTACCTTTTGATCTGACGCTTTCAAGCATAAATGTGTTCAGAAGGAGGGTGAAAAAATATCTTCTTGAGAATTGTTTTTACTCTATCCAAGATTTTATGAATTGCACATTAACAAAATGATTTTAAATTTAAATTTATTTTAAAATTTATTTTAACAAATAAGTGTTTTAGATATTCATTCGAAACCCATTTGTGTTGACTATTGATGTAAGTTTTAAATTTTTACAATTATTTACTATGTAGTACTCTGTACCCATTAATTCCTATGACTTGTCATAAATGTAATCCATTGCATAACATGATCAAATAAATCTATCTATCTATCTATCTATCAATAGCCACAGTATAGATGTTGTTTATATCAAAGAATAGGTAGGTAGATATTCATTGCATATACTGTAAACTATAATAGATATCATTGGTATACTTGTATACCAATGACATCTATTTGTTCTGGTACCGTATATACGGGGAACTCTGAATAAACTTTCAAAAGAGAATATAGAGCTACCTCCAGCAGAACACAATTATTATTATCCTATAATTAGGTGCTAATTAAATGCACAAATGCAAAATTAAATGCTCTTCTTTTTCATAAAAATCACATGTTATTTGGATTTAGAAAAAGTGAGCAGGAACAAGGGTTCAAAAATTATTGAATAATTATGAAATATATGTGAAATTATTTAGATAATTAAATGTACTACTAACAATGTTTTTTTCTTTATGAAAATCACACGTTAGCTGCAGAACCGTGTGGTTGAAAAATTATGAAATAGATATGAACTTATTCTGCTAACTTCAGAAAAAGTTAGTAGAACCATGGTTCAAAAACTGATGAATAATTGTGAAATCGACTTGAAGTTATTCATATAATTAAATGCACCGATCAACAATTTAAATCTTTTTTATAAAACATTATAAGTTCTGCTGGGTTTAAAATTGGTTGTGGAACAATGGTTCGAAAGTTGATTGTAATTATGAGATTAACATGAAATTATTTATATAAATGAATGTGTATTGGATATTATTTTTTATACGATTTTGAAGAAAAAAATTGGTTTCATTACATGTTTATCGAATTGAATCAGGAAATAAAGTGTTTTATGTTTACTATTGAAAAAGTTGTTAATTCATTATATATGTCATTATACTATAATGGTATGGATTTTACAAAAAGGTGAAAAGCTAGAAAGGATAATTATTCAAATGATATATCCACTCTACTATAGACCACAAAACTCGTGTAGTCAAAAGATAAAAATGAATATTAAATAATGTGTTCACTGATCGAGAACATAACGCGGTGTAGTGTTGAATTTTTTCTTCGGTTGCCGGTTTCAATATATTTCGTCTTTCGTTTTCTATCGCGCATTAATTATTGCTGATACGGTACATGCTTATACTGACAAGTAATGTTCCGGGTAAAATATATTAGGGAAGTTGAATTTGACCATCATTTTATAGATCTAGGAGGTTATTTGAAAGATTGATTGAATGTTAGTAATTACAAACGATTATCAAGGATGTGTTTGAAGTTGTATTGTATTTAAATAACTCTACAAAATCTTCGACAAAAAAGAGCATACAATTTGTAATCAGTGCATTTAATTATCGTTTATTTATCTCAATAACTTCACACTTATTTCATAATTATTTATCAATTTTTGAACCAATGTTCTGATCACATTGAATTTTAAATTAGCGCATTCAATTAGCATTTAAAAACCTGAATAAATTCACATCTATTTCGTAATTATTCATCAATTTTTGAACCAATGTTCTGCCTACTTTGACTGAAGCTAGCAGAACATGTGATTTTGGGAAAAACATTAAATATTTCCACAGTTGTTTCATAATTATTCATCAATTTGTGAACCATTGTTCTGCTGACATCTCTAAAGCTAGCAGAGCACTTGATTTTGGGAAAAACACATTAAATATTTTCACATATATTTCATAATTATTTATCAATTTGTGAACCATCGTTCTGCAGGCTTCTCGGAAGCTAGCAGATGACGTGATTTATTTAAAAGGAGAGCATTACATTTTCCATCAGTGCATTTAATTAGCATTTAATCAGCAATTATGAAATAATAATAATTGTGTTGTACTAACTTTGCTCTGCCAGCTTTAGGGCTAGCTTGTAACACACCAATTTCGATTATTCGTGTTTCTGTTCGTTTCGGCGAGGCATTTTAAATTGAAATTGGTGCGATAAGGACCCTTTTTGCTGATACAATTAGTTTTAAGTAATCACGTTTTAGACATAATTAGTCTTCTGATGATGGTCGTGAGACCGAAACTTACGTAAAGACGAAAATAATAAACATATGTGTTAGTGTGACCTATCTTCCGAGAATGTATATATATAATTCATACCTGGGTCAAGAATCTTTATTGAAATAAATATATACCTAATACGTTGAGACTTGGTGGTAATTATTTCAACTACAAAGCGAACTAGATATGACGTAGGTTCATTGATTCATTCCGAATTATCGGCTACAGTTACTTTAGGTATAATTGAGAACAATTTTATTTAATTGTCATTAAATTGTGTTAATCGTAATTATCGAGAATGGGACGCATACTTTTGATTAATGCTTTACTAAAATTCATGATGTAAGTTGTACACTGAAACATATGGAAAGAGTTGTATCAATAATTGTTATTAGAACTATGATGATACTCACGTTGCAAATATTCCAAACTCAAGAAGACAGACTAGAATAGTTTTCACTAAAAACGGTTTTCGAAACAGTGGGGACGTTTGTTGCCATATTGTATTTAGTAATCCTTTCTTATTGGCGCTTTTCATATTATCGAGATCGTCCAACAAAACTTTAGATACTGGATAGTCGTCTTCCGAATTTCTTGTATTGATTTTGTACATTTTCTTTAATATATACAGCGCTTCGTCATATTTTCCTTGTGCGAGAAGATATTTAGGAGATTCGGGGAGGATTGAGAGACAAGCAGTAAATAATAAACTCGGTAAAGTATACAGAATATATAACAGCCTCCAGGGTTTGAAAGTTATGTCCAAAATTTGTATATCGTAACTCCATTGCTGCGGGAGGATAATCCAGGCCAAACCTGGCAGAAATATGTTACCCAATGCTACGAATGCTACAATCCATGATATTATTCTTGGCCTGTAACTGTTATTATGGAATTCTCCAGCATAAACGTAAATTATAGAATTCGCCCCACCTACACTAAAAACAAGAAATGCATTAATATTGTATGATTTTTCAAGAGTATTATATCTTATTATTCTCATTAATCACATATTTTTACTTGATGGATATTCTCGAAGATTAGTCAAGATACTGAACTTTCTAAATGAATGAACAAAATAATCATGGATAATATCCAAAATGCATTACACTTCCGATAATTTTTGCAGTAAACACGTGAGTGTGAAATGTTGTGGCGAACATTGTCAATCAAATTGCTAATGGATGACTATTTGTTTATGTTGTTGAAGTTTGTTTACCTTTTCTAGTTGGAAGACAGAGCATTCGATTTTTATTTCTGGTTCTCAGTGACAATTGGCGACAGAACTTCTCACATAATACTGTCATCTGAATAGAGATCTAGACTTAATGGGCTTTGTTGATGACCCAGGTTGCAGTAGATGCGTAAGGGCGGACGAAAACGATTCTCGTATCCTAGTGGAATGTCCAGCACTGGCTACACTTAGGCTACAAACTACAACACGACGAGCAGCGCATACATGTCGCCTCAAGCCAGAAGAGACATCAGTCCATGCAGAATTCCAGCCATCGGCGCTGCCTTAGGGCTGCTGGAGTCTTTTATCAAGAGGCGCACAATAAACCTAATCAAGTGGTCTAAGTCTCTGGACTCGTCCGCTCCCGTTCTGATTTATTGATTGATTAACAACAAAACTACTTAAAAATTCAACTGATCTGTAGATCGTATCTGTAACCGTGACGTCATGCTGGACTTGACCGTCCTTATCCGCATTAATTCAGCATTAATTTTCAATGATTTTTTTTAACTATCGGGCATTATCTCGCATTAGTAAAGCATTTCATAACCACAAGTACAAATTATTTATAGATAAAAACGAACGAATACTTAAATAGGCTTCATTAAGTTATGAATTAAATGGTAATTCTTATAGATATCTGCAATGAATGTTGATGACTCAATCAATGATTTAACTATTTAATGTCAAGAATTAACAAAAAACATAGAGATATTCACAGGAGACCTAAGTATAGATAATTTACCGGTTGTTGATGAATCAGAAGCAAAAATAGACAATAATAATCACTCATATTGCAAATCAATATCATAATATTCAAAGTGAATTATGTGATATAAATGAAGCTTCTCGTATAAGGATGACTAGCATTGATTATTGATCATTTACTTGTCTATGCCCGGGATAACATTACTAAAATGAAATCTGCAATATGTACGGATGAAATAACATGATAACACCTATAGTACTTAATATAAAAATCTCATAATGCAACCTAATGACATGGAAATACCAATAGCTAAATCAAAAATATAACACCACCAATTGAAACAATTGCTAGAAAATGCAGCATGGCAACAAATAGGTACTATATTCAAACTCTGTAAATTTCAGAATTCAGAATTTTTATTGAACAATAAAACAAGATCAATAATAAAATTTTCATCAAACAAAATATAAACTAATAACTAATAAAAACACATTCTGTAAAAATTTCACTAAAATTCTGCTTGCTCACTATACGTGGTATATAGGGGTATTATGAGGAATTTCTTTTTCGGATTCTGAGAATTTCGAAATTGATCTAGACACTGTGGAGACGATTGCGCCGTTCCTATTGGTCGCAGGGATTTGGAAGGATTTGCAATTTTGCAGATCGCTTCAAAGTGATGAAAATTATTATTGCTATCGGTCTTCAGTTTTTAATGGAATTATGGTACTTATTTATTATATTATCGCGTAATCACGTGATACGGATATATTTTCAAATAGCTCCTAAGTAATCGACTTTTTCAGTGAGATATATAGTGCCAATTAATCCGGGATGTTTACAAATTGTGCACACTATATTCTGTAGCAGTATCCATAAAAATATTTGCGTAAGTTTTGATTTTATGATGATTAACAATAGTTGATTGCACTGACTGTAACGGCGATAAGCAGATCGGAGCCGACAATTTTTTGTCTTGTCTTGTACAAATCCTGTTCACTCGACATGTGTTTCCAAGGCGGTCGATATATCCGCTGCAATAAATACGATACCCGGTTTGTTTTGGAGATGTCAAGAATGTGTTAAGGATTGTGTTTCGATTAATCAAAAAGAAATCAGTCAGCTCTTAGATTCCAAAGTAGATGATGCGTTATCCAAGATAAAAGGACAACTAGCGACTAGGAAGTAACCAAAATGGTCAGGGAACCGGCATCCAAAAGTACTCTAACATCATACGCCGATGTTGTCAAAAATAAGAGAAAGTCCGCAGTTATTGTCTATCCTAAGGATGGAAAGCAATATCTAATCACTAAAACAAAGTCTGAGCTTATGATTATTATCAACCCATCTGAGAACGATTTCCACTTGGCCAAAATCAAACATATGAAAAATGGCGGCATTCTTATTGGCTGCAAGTCTAAAGAAGATAATGCTAAAGTGAAGAGGCTTGTTGAAGGAAAAATGGCGGAATCCTTGATGTCAGAGAGTTTGCTGGTATTAACCCAAGACTTCGTGTCATTGGATTGTCAGAACTGTATTCTAAACCTGTCTTGCTGAATTTGATAGTGCGATGTAATCCCTCTGGATTATCTGATTGTAAAGTTGTAAAATTTTTCCCACTAAGAAAAATAACAATATTTTTCAAGCTATGATTCAAAATGATAGACCATGTTATGATACAATAATGAAGGTAGGCAATCTATTGGCTTTGATAGTTGTAACGTTTTCGATGCAATTGATTTTTCTCGATGTTTCACATCTAACGAATTCCATCATTCTTTAAGAAAATGTAACAAGACGCTCTCTTGTCAACTGTGCGGTGACAATCACGAAGTTGAGGCATTCATTTCTCAAAGACGTGTCCAACTGCGTTAAGCTGCCTCGATAAATAATGCGGTTTGGGAAAAAGAGAAATGTACTGCTTACAAAATTGCAATTCAAAAATTCAGAAATAATGTGCTTGGTTGTTCATAGCAATCATCCCCAACTCTTGAGACATTAGATGACTTTGCGTCTTCCCATTATGATATGCCATGAAATGAAAACTACATAGTACTTTTTTATCAAAACACTCCGGGTCTGCGATCTAAAACAGCTTAGTTTTTTATTTAATTTATGTGAATGAATACCCCATTGTTGCACTTACAGAAACTTGGCTGGATATTTTGGTCGGAAGTCAAGAGCTATTTCCAAACTGCTATGAGGAATTCCGCTCTTTATTGAATGTAATTTCTTAAAAGATGGAGGTGCTCTTATTGCAGTTATGGATTCGTTCGTTTCCTCTCGGGTCAATTTAACACCATGAATTCCTCAAGAATTGATCACTGATTGAATACTGAAGATAATATCTGATTCAACCTCCTTATTTTTAATCAATATCTATGTTCCTCCTCTTTGTCTAATGATGATAAATGCAATAAATAATTAATTGTACAACTCTCTTGAAAGTAACAATTTCTTACAGTATAATTATATTCATAATAATCTTGGGAGAATACTTGATCTTATACTGTACTGTAATGTAATTGTATTGAGTCGAGAGATCTTCGGATCCATTAATACCCGAAGATAATCATCGTCCTGCCTTGATTGTACATTGCAAATCGAATGTCGTACATACTTTAAAGAGGAACTTCGCCACTTGTTATAATAACGACGGATTTTGCTCGTATATACGATCATATTTCTAACATTGACTGAACCCTTCTTCAAGCTTTCAGTATATGAAATGATGTTTGTACCTATTTCCATGAAAGAATCTATCAAGTATTGGCCCAATGTGTAGCCCACCGAACTGGAAATTTCAAGTGTAAATATTCACCATTGTTTGATGAGGAATTATTCAGCAAATTTGCCTTAAGGCTAAATTTCTGCGCTTATTCCTGAGCAGCGGTATTATTGATGCCCGTGACGAGTGTGTCCACCTTAGGGCTAGGATCAAGTCTGACGTGAATAATTCATACGAAAAATATGTACAATCTGCTGGAAATTATATTAAAGACAATCCTAATAAATTCTGGGCATATACAGTGTGACCTATTCAGATTGGAAACACCCCTGTAAAATTTTGAGTTAATAACCGTTTTCAACCAATTTTTAATTGTCAAGTTATGGAAGATCTATCTACTACGGGACAAAACTTAAGATGTTTATTCCAATTTTCAGGGCATACTACGACACTTTTTTGTAGTCGGAAATGGAGAACTTTTATTAGCGATTTCTTTATTGAAAAAATTACTACGCCACTGAATTTAGAGTGCCAGCTGTGACCAAAATTTCATGAAAATATATTCATTATTAACAAAGTTACGACAACTTAAAATTCGAAAACTCACTAAGGTAACAGTCACAAAAGAACATCCTGTATCAACAGATAGCCATACCAATTTTTTTTAAATTAATTGTAACACGCAATTAACTAATAATTAGACATAATGTATTAATCCGACGGATTATTACTTTCTGTCCTTTGAATAATTCAATTTAATTCGAATTGTGGTTTTATAAATTATTATATCTTCAATAACATACAATATGTCTAGCGACATTTGTAATTCGATCCCTCTGTCCGGGGTACCGACTTCTTGACTAGCAAGGAATCATGTTTAGCAAACGCAAGCACAGTACGAGGTCAGTGGTACTTTTTTCCTGATTCAGGAGAAGTCCACATGAAGTTGAGAAGAGCCGTCACTCACTATTCTTCCGCTTACTCAGATTCCTATAAGTCATTTTAATAACGTATGGGCGGGGTCTGCTCCCGGTATTCTAAATTAAACATATTTCTAAGCTTTGCGCGTGGGGTGGCCCTCGCTTCAATGGTTTCATAAAAATTAATAACTTTGAATAAAAAGGGGAGTTCTTCACCACCTACTCGTTCGGTAAGTATAGCCAGTCCTTATGTCTGAAGGGATAAACTATTGTTTGCATTAATTCAAGTCATATAAATTTTACTTAGATTCCACACTCAAAATAAATAAAATATTTTAAATTCATTTTTATTGTTGTTGAGATAATGTCTCTATAAAGTAATAAAGTAATTTTCCCGTCAAGTCATCTAGAACCTTAATCCAGATTAATTTGTGTCCCAAAGATCAATTTTTTTTGAAATCAATTAATATCCTGTTTGCCAATATTGTAACAAATTAACTTCAAGAAATTTATAGAGATTAAATTAATTTATCAATTTGTGTTCATATAAGTAATTATTCCAATTCAACCTACGTTGAATTTTGCTTGTAGTATTGTAAAAGGAAGAAACCCGTAGCTGTAGGTAGCTTACATAGAGGTAGTTTGAAGCATTGAATTGAATCAGTTAGAACCCAATTGTGAAGCAAAATTAAACGTAGTACTTGTGCAACAAGGGTTATGGTTCCTAAGGGTAAGGCGTCTTTCGCGTTTCGCGTAAAGTGTTTGTTCCTTTAAAATCATGTTGTGACAATTCCATAACATCTATAATTTAATCCGACGTAGAACTCGAGTGCGTAAATTCTCTGTGTCTTATTTTTACAAGGGATTCGAGTGAGAATTGTGACATTAGACCAACAATGTAAGGGCATTTTGATTGCCATAGAACAATTGTTATATTGACGTCAACCTCTGAATCGACGATATAATATAATGTGATTGTTTAACCTTCAGATCACGTTCCGCCAGCCAATGTTTGTTTTGTTAATATATGTTTTTCCAGCCATTCAGGCTAAGTAGTGGTCAATTGTAATTCCGCTTATCGGAGATCACTTAGGAGATAGGATAGAGTATCCGGTCGTTAGGCTTACCTCAGGCTACCAGAAAGAGAGGAATCCTTCTTTAATTGTAAATGTTATCTACCAATCATCGGCGTGATCATCGAGCGCAAAATAAATCACTGTTCCGTTGGTGCAGATTCCAACTCTTTCAAGAGAACCTAAGCAGGAACTTGCTCGCTGGCGAAAGGGGTAGAACTAGCGATATTGATAACGGTCTTCCAGGTCCCCAGTTGGGGTGAACGTGAATTAGACGATTTTAAATTCATATCATTCCCATTTCTAGATTTTGGACTAATTTTATAATCGTTGTTGTGTTGTGATGTATCAAATTTTGTTAACTTTTATCTAATATATATATATATATATATATATATATATATATATATATATATATATTTGTCATTTACTTTGATTAACGAATTTAACTGGTTATTCCTAATCACCTGCGAATAGGACCATTAGGATTTACGCTTGAATAGATATAAAGATATAATTGTACGTAAGGGATCGAGGCATCGTAGTCAGAAACAGCTTCTAGGTGGGCTGAATTATGCACCTAGTGGTGGCAGCTTAAAAGAATCTTAAGGCTACACGGATCAACTAGGATCTTTGATACCCGAACAGGTTCCAAAAAAAAATTCTCAATTCATGTAACACGTCGATGAGGTATTAACGCTACCTGAAATAATAACCAGCCGACTGTTACAAATTCGAGGTTTAGCGGCGATATAGGCTTTCAAACCTATTCACTTGTCTGGCAAAAGTAAATCTGGAGTAATTTTAGATTTATAAAACATACGCTCGGTGCACTGTTACAATAATTCAATTTAAATCTTAGTTGCCATGGAAATGGTGTTACTGTTTGTGATAGATTTCAGTTCTCTGAAATATGCATACTATCGGCAAGAATATTTACTTACAGTTGTTTCAATTATTTTGTGTCATTGCTGCAAAATTAAGTGTGAGAGAGAAAATTGAAATTGTACGTCTTTTGGGAGATGACGATAGACGACAGAGAGGTTTGTAGAGTATTTGATGACAGATAAGCAGAAGATGGATTAGTGGAGGAACTAGAATCTGAATTAAAATTAAGTGATGGTTTATTGTTACAATTAATGAAAAAAAAATAATTTCCATGGCTATCTGTTGATACAGGATGTTATTTTGTTATTAATGAATATATTTTTATGAAATTTTCGTCACAGCTATTTGGAGGCACTCTGAATCCAGTGGAGTAGTAATTTAGTTAATGAAAAAATCGCTAATAAAAATTTTTCATTTTTGACTACGAAGATGCCCTGAAAATTGGAATGAAATCGCTTTATGATTTAAAATTTTACAGGGGTGTTTCAAAACTGAATGGGTCACACTGTATAAAGACCAAAAAAGGATTTACCACCATCTCGGACAGAATGTCGTACGATCGACATTTATAAGACAATTCACTAGATATTATTAACGGTTTTGTCGATTTCTTCTCAAATTCATATAACAAGAGCTCACCAACTATCTTGAGTGACGAAGATCCGCATGCACAAATATTGAACATTCAACACTTCGAAGAAAATGACGTATTGGTAGCTTTGAAGTAGGTAAAACCCAAAATGACAATGGGTCCTGCCTGCATTCCTGCATCCACTGGCAGGGAATGTATTAGCTCGTCCACTGACAATATTAATAAATATCTGCATTAAAAGTTGTACCGTCCCAGGTTCAAGGAAATTGTTTAAAGTTAGCCCGATTTATAAAAAAGGGGATAAATCTGATATCGGCAATTTTAGATCGGTATCAATATTATGCAATTTTTCCAAAGTGTTTGAAATCCTTCTTTATAGCAGGTTAAATCCTGATCTGAGCAATCAAACCCCACCATTTCAACATGGATTTATGAAAGGTCGCTCGACAAGTACCAACATTTTCAACATTACTCAACAACATATTGCCGAGACCATCGATAAAAGATCCCAAAACGATTTCATATAAACGGCCTTTTCCCATACGCTCGTACAGCTTTTTATTTCATACTTCGCTGATAGACGTCAGTATGTTATGTTCAATGGTGTTAATTCTTTTGAATAGGTGTCTCCCAAGGCTCCAACTTAGATCCGCTTCTCTTCAACGGTTTCATAAAAGACATAGTTGAGGTGATTTATCTCTACTGTCTGTTATATGTAGATGACTTAAAATTATATTATGAAATTAATTGCATCGAGGACTGTCTTCAGCTTTCACTTAATCTGGAACGCATCTTCACTTAAACGTTATAAATGTAATGTAATGACATTTACACTGAAAACCGGTCATTTTCATACCAATATATGATAGATACATACATGAATAGGTAGATAGTATTTATTTGTTCCATTAAGACAGTGAAGAATACATGAAATAAAATAAAATTTTTTTTAGTGAGATACATATAACTGACATAGTACATGGAAAATTTTACAATAGTTAAAACGTTTAAAATGAGCAAAACGTAATAAATGACATAAGACAAGTTTTCAATAGTTGTCTTGAAGATATTCGTGCAATGTGTAATATGCTTTCTTAATTAAGACATTTTTCAATTTCCTCTTAATGTTATTTAATGGTTGTATTCTTACGTCTATGGCCAGTTTATTATAAATCTTAATAATTGAGCATGATGAATTGATGAACGATATTCCACTTCAAAGGCCTGTTATATTCAACGATTTAAGGGTTACCTTCTACAGTAAGCTCTCCTTTGTGCCACCTATTGAATCCAGTTTGTCTGCTGCAAACAGAATGTATGGTTTCAGATGTCAAGAGATTTCTCTGACCCCTCTCATTGAAAACCTTATACTATGCCTTCGTCAGGTCAAAATTACAATACGCATTCATAATTTGGATTCCATCTTATCAGTTATATATAGTAAAACTTGAATGAGTACAACGACGTTTTCTCAAACTTCTGCCCTATAGATCAGACAACATCTACCCACGAATTGGCTTTCCTCTCCATTCATTGCTAGCTAGACATGTTGTGAACTGAGTTGCCGTCGTGATTGTCACTCCGCCATTTCTCTGTTTAAACTTATTAACAATCTAATCACTGACCCATAAATTTTGCAAAACCTTAACTTCAATATACCTAGACCAATGTCTAGAGTAGACAATTCATTTTATCTTCCAACACCACGAACAAATATTCTTAAATATTCTCCGCTACATGACATGATGTGTATCAAATGCAATTCAGCAAGCAGTCAGATTGATATTCTTCACTGTTCTATCTCTGCGATCTTTTTAATTCAGTTAACACTTTATTGTTATAACTTATTATGATTGTACCTACTGTATCAGTGTATCTCATGTTCTGGTTCTATAGTTGAGTGTAACTTGTACAACAATGTATAAATAAATAAATACATTTAATTCGAACGATATGACAACCGTATTTTTCAGGTTATAAATATGTACAATACGTATATATTTAACCTGCACAAATGTCCGATATTCTCATTTTAAGATTCAAGTGACGCCATCGATATGAAGTCCACCTATTTTATGCGTTTACCCTGTGGCCAATTTTGCTAGTCAACCTAGCAGAAGGTATCAGTATAAAACATAGAGTAAAATACATTCATGTAGACTTTTTGAATAATTTCAATGTATCGTAAGTAAATCTTAATTTCATTCATTAGAGGTTTCTAAATCTTTCCAACATATTTTCTGTTCCTACTATCATACATTTCACCGGCAGAAGTGTTCGAAACCTATTTTGCTTACAGAAGTGAGGGAAGTCGGTGATCTATTGATAAAGTTCATTTACACAAATGATAAATCTGACCGATAGTCTGTAATTGGATTTTTCAATATATCTCATGTAATTTTCAAGTTATCGGATCGCCCAAAAAAACATTTTACCATTTGTAGGGAATTTCGTGTGTTACGAGTCATGTGTTGAATGCTTGTATTTTGGTTTTCGATGTAACCTTGAACGAGCTGACTAACAAAATCCTTTGTCTATTGCCTTCAATTTTCGTCATGAAACTTGGGAGCGTTCCAAAAATTCGTTTTGATTCATCGCCCTTAATATTCCCAAGCCTTCATAATGATTTGAATTGAATTGTAAAATGAAACACGGTATTCACAATATTGTTACGGAACTCAGAAGTATCATCATAACGATGGGAACCATGCGCGGATTCTCGAGTAGGAAAGCTTTTGAATAACGTATTACACAATTGTGATGAAACAATAATAATTGTTAATTTTCGAAATGACAAATTTTATCAGTTATTTTCAAAATTTTCTGAATGTAGATGCAGTCATTGAATAATTGATATCTTTTATTATACAATTTCGGACAAACGCAAACTACTGACAGTTAATTACTCAATGGTTTATCAAATTATCACTTTTAACCTTTGTATTTCCTCCGTAGCAGTATGTATCATATAACATCCAAAAAGTCATGGTGTACGAAGTGCGTGAACGCACTTGATATTTGTAAACATCACACCCGATGTACAATATGATGTCAATGCAATAATTCGAAACATTAAATAATAAGGATTAATAACTTACCAAAATCCTCCCAAGAATCTTAGTAGAATTAGTAACCAACTCATCGAAATTAAGCTGCATATTATGCTTATAATGAAACTGGAGAATAAACTTAACATCAAGGCATTTCTTCGACCTCTTGTATCCGCAATGAATCCCCATAAATGTGAACTTGCTACAATGCCCAAAAAGCAAGTCGATGACAATATGCCTTTCTCAGATAAACTTAAGTTCAAGTCACATTGTGCTGCTGGTACGATGAACATCATATTCATGGTTTCGATTATCACGCACATTATAAATCCTCCGGATACAAATATCAGGTACCAATTATACAGACCGAATCCTGGAAATATGAGTAATGTTATGTAAGAAAGTCTTGTCTATAAAAGCAAGAGTATAATTTTGGTAAGAAAGAAATTACATATACATTGGTCCTTATAATATAAAGATGTCAAATAGGCGCAGAAAACACCATTAAAACAAGATAGCAGCGATTTATTGGATCCGCTTATCAAAAAGCTCATCCACATTGATCAGGCAGAAGACAATTTAGTTAGTAATAAATAACTATTGTAATTCATTCATTCAAGTATACTTAAACTAAAACTTTTGTAAACTGTGACAAGGATGGAGGTGTATTGCTTCATTGTATATCTAGTCAGGGAAATGATTTTGCCAAATACTAAGAAGAATGATGAAGAATCAGTGAAATTCATGTTTAACATAACTCGATTTTTGTAATAAATAAAAATGTTAATAAAAACATTGGAATACCTGAGAGAGAATTGTTAATTGACACCTTTGATTCCCGCAATTATTTTACTTTCTTCAGGGGTATCTCAACTTTCATATTCATGGAGAATAAGAAATGAGGAAAGAAGTATGAAAATTGCGAAAAAATACTAAATCAAATACCAACCATATGTTCCAGTCAATGAAGCCAATAAAAAGGTTCAGATTGAGTTGGTAAGAAGGTTCATATGGTGTCCAGGATGTGAGAAGTACGAAACTGCTCTTTATTTGACGCCGAGATATTGGTCAACAACCATTTGAGGTTGGAAAACAGCAAGAACGTATCAACTTTACTTTGGAGTTTCAGGGAGCAAAATATTCGCAAAAAATCCATCCCTTCCTAGTAACAGTCCTTGAAAAATGGAGAATTTTATACTTTCACTTTTGACGTTGAGTTTTTCAAGAAGAAACGGAATCGTTTTGTTTGAAGGTTGATGGGTTGGAAGTATATTTTTAAAATAATCCAAAAATTTGGAGCTTATAGATAAGACCTAATTAAACATTTCTCCATTGTTTATAATTTTGCACAAAATGCATATTTTCTGAGATATGGGCAATTTTCGGGCAACAATCTGAAATCGCGTCGCGCCGGTGGTTAATAGTGAAAATTAAGATAACGCGTTCTACCAATTCGATTACAATGAGATTTATTATCCAGGGGTTTTTGGGTCGCCAATTACGAATCCGTCATTACAATTTCTTAATTCAAAATGGAGACATATTATCAATGACTCACTTCCAACATGGACAACAGTCGTTAAAATCACTTTTAATCATTTTGCTATTTGGCCATTTTGAAATTAAGAGAAATTTTAATAACGGGTAATAACGTTCATTGAAATCGGGTTGATCGAACGCTATATAATAAATTTCATTGCAATAGTAATGATAGAACGCGAATTATCTTAATTTTACAGACCCGATTTTCGAAAAATCACCCATATCTCAAAAAATATGCATTTTTTGAAATATTATAATCAATGAAAAAATGTTTATCTAGGTATTATCTATGCGTTTCCCTCGTTCCTCTTCCCCTCTTTAAACCAAACGTGATTTTTCGGTTTTTCCTAGAAAAATGATTTTTGGAATAAACTTGTAAAGACGAAAGTTCATTAATATGACATTAATTTTTTTTCAAAATTGACCATTTTTCATTGAGATCATTTTTTCAAAGGAAGAAGCATTATTTGAAGAAAACGACAGATATAAAAAACATTTTGATCCCAAAAACTCAAACACACCAAAAGTTCTTCATTATTTTGACAGGTTTTGACAGTTTTATAACGGTTTTTGGCCTATACCTTAGCGTCTAAGAGAGCGGTTTAGTACTTCTCACGATCTGGACAGCATATTTACCTACGCAACAAGTTTCATCATGTTCCGAATCTATGGCGACGATTAGTAGTGAACATGCTTCATTTACTGGACTAATAGTTCACTGCTTATACGGAAAGGATTATTCCCAGCAGTCGCTTATAGTCCAGGCAATAAGCCGGAAAAAGACCATAACAAAATAAAGATCATTCATGACTATCAAGACCGCGGGTGTCGACCTTCCTACCCCCTCAAAACGGAGTTTCAACCCCTCAGAGGAGCATTCTTATGAAAACAGTCCAAAATTAATGAATTAAGAGCCAAAAATGACCCCTAGTATGTTTTTTGGGTCACTGATATCACGATTCCGCAGTTACTTTTCTCGGAAAACTGCCTCCAGATGGGAAATTTGGAAAATTTATATATAATATATAACTTATAATTTTGTTGCAAAAATGTCCTCTAGTAGATTTTTTGGGTAGCTGATCACGATTCCTCTGTAATTTTTCCCAAAAAGTCTCTCCAGATGGAAAATTCGGGAAACTTGAGATTTTCCTGAGACGTTTGTGAATAATGAAGTATAATTTTGTTGCAAAAATGATATCTAGTAGGTTTTTTGGGTCGTTGAACACGATTCCGATGTTACTTTTCCCAAAAAACTCTCCAGATGGAAAATTCGCGAAATTTGAGATTTTCCTGAGACGGTTATGAATGATAAAGTATAATTTTGTTACAAAAATGACCCCTAGTATGTTTTTTGGTAGCTGATCACGATTCCGCTGTTAGTTTTCTCGGAAAACTCCCTCCAGATGGAAAATTTGAGATTTTCCATCTGGTGAGAGTTTTTTTGGGAAATATAACAGCGGAATCGTGATCAACGACCCAAAAAACCTACTAGGGGTCATTTTTGCAACAAAATTATACTTTATAATTCATAACCGTCTCAGAAAAATCTCAAATTTCCCGAATTTTCCATCTGGAGCGAGATTTTTGGGAAAAATAACAGCGGAATCGTGATCAGCGACCCAAAAAATCTACTAGATGTCATTTTTGCAACAAAATTATACTTTATTATTCATAACCGTTTCGGGAAAATCTCAAATTTCCCGAATTTTCCATCTGGAGAGTTTTTTGGGGAAAATAACAGCGGATTCGGGATCAACGACCCAAAAAACGTAATAGAGGTCATTTTTGCAACAAAATTATAAATTATATATTATATAAATATATATTTTCCAAATTTTCCATCTGGAGGGAGTTTTCCGAAAAAACCAACTGCGGAATCGTGATCAGCGACCGAAAAAACATCCTGGGGTCATTTCCGGTTCTTAATTCATTAATTTTCTAAACTTTTGGATTGTTTTTATAAGAATGCTCCTCTGAGGGGTTGAAACCCCGTTTTGGGGAGGTAGAAAGGTCGACCGCCGCGGTCTTGATAGTCATGAATGATCTATGGGGTATTAGGAATAAAATGCAAAAAAAAATTGAAATTCTAGCTTACTATATATTTTTTTTTCTGGTTCGTTGCCTGGACTATTAGGCGTCTGACAATAATCATCCCAGATTCACTCTATTGGTTACATTGAGTAACCGGTAACCAAGTCTTGAGTTGGTTTATATCATATATCCCAATCCCTCTGACGTACGTTTATTCCATACCCCTGCTATATTTTGACACATAATAGCCTTGTTAGTGTTGATATTGCGAATTATAATACCGGAATCCCACGCTGGTAGCGGTTTTGTTGTCGTATTATAATCAAATCAGTATCTTATTAAGAACCAAACTAATTCATTTATCATTTTGTATCGTAAAGTTGCTCCCAATTTCTCACCATTTCATTTGAATGGCTGCCAACACCACTATATGTGGGTTCGAATCCCGCCTATGGTTCAATGTTTTAAGTCTATTCATCTTTATAATCCCATGTTATATTATCTAAGTTATCTTCATAATTCAGAAAATTTAATTCTATATGTCTTAATATATATGATTGTATGAATCCAGCTGAGATGATTTAATAAAGTTACCAATTTTCATTATTATAAAGCAACAATTAAAACGTGGAATTTCCATCATTCGACTTGTTCATCCTTCCTTTCAATTATTACTTTTCCTATAATGTTATACCAATTTATTCATTTTTCTCATCACAGTGATCAAGGTTAGAAAATCAACTTAATGAGTTATGTAATGAGAGCGCTTGAAGTATTGGGGCCATATTTTTGAACTATTTTTCTTACTTCAGAAATATTCACCACTAAATTTGTAATGTGATGCCAGGTATCCAGGAGTTACATAGTAGACGCCGATGTTACTTTTATGATAGTCTTTGTTTAACTGTCTGTTAACTTATAATGATCTGAATATGCAAACCTATAATGGTATTATAAATTATTATCAGATTGATGAATATACAATACAGATTGCCGCTTGGAAGTACATGTTCTACAGAATGAATCTAACAAAAATACACTTTCAATAACCTCAGACCTATGGATTGCCGCTTGAGAGTACATGAGGTACGTAAATGCATTTTGTAGAACTGCGTATTTCTCTCATTCTTCCTATAGTCAATACATTTTCGCTATCAGGGGTCAATCAATGTATATATTGAGTAGTAAAAGCGTGAATTTAATTTCGTGTGAACACTTTAGCTAAGCATTTTCATTCAATTTGCTGATGATACAACATTTTATAAAACAAATCCGTCTCTGAATAGCTTATTAAATAAAACTTCCACAATCGAAGTAAACATTCAAAAATGGTTCAACATGAGCAGACTATGTTTAAATAACACCAAGAAACAAAAATTAACTTTCTCATTGAAAACAATTCCGAATCTGAAAATGTAATCTCTGAAAAAGTAATATTATTTTTTTCGGAAGTTGGAGAATAAAACTTAAATCTTACACAAAACTTTTAACATTTAATTTCAAAATGCTGACAAATTGTTTCACCACACTGTGGCATTTTCAAAGCAAGGAGTTATCAACTAAAGCTAAATCCAAAAGTATGTCCTTAAATATCAGGGATCAGAATGTGGTACAAATTGAGAGATGGGGTTGAATTATCGTGGGAGTGTGTTTACAAAATTGTTAACAAGCGGTGAATTATATGTATCGATTTGATCATTTAATATTACATTATTATTGTTTTTTGAGTGTTTCAATATTTCTATGGATTCTAATATATTAAGTTTATGTCCTTTCTCCTGAATATGTAGAATATCGGGACTAAGGGTGAAATTGTGGTTATGTTCTAACAGGTGATTTGCGTAATTAGGAATGGAAATTATCTTTACTTAATGGGACATTAATAATTTCCATTTGGCATTGAACAGAATCATAGATATTGCCAAAAATAACGGTCATAATGTCAAGATAATTAATAAAATACTCCAAAATAAACTCAATAAAAAAGCTTACGTAATGTATCCGCAAATTGATAATAACACAAAATCAAATTTCACATGTCTAACATATTTAGGTAAACATTCACTAAAAATATCTCAATTCCTTAAAAAACAGAATAAAAACGTCGCCTTTAAAACAACAAATAACCTATGCTCGTATATTAATAACTCGGAATCTAAAAAAGATAAATTGAAGAAATCTGGAGTTTACAGACTGAGATGTGATGACTGTAGTGCTTTGTACATAGGACAAACTGGACGCAGTTTCAGCGTAAGGTTTAACGAACATTTGAGAAGTTACAGGCTCAAAAACACACACCACAATTTCACCCTTAATCCCGATATTCTACATATTCAGGAGAAAGGACATAAACTTAATATATTAGAATCCATAGAAATATTGAAACACTCAAAAAACAATAATAATGTAATATCAAATGATCAAATCAATACATATAACTCACCGCTTATTAACAATTTTGTAAACACACTCCCACCATTATCCAACCCCATCCCTCAATTTGTACCACATTCTGATCCCTGATATTTAAGGACATACTTTTAGATTTAGCTTTAGTTGATAATTCCTTGCTTTGAAAATGCCACAGTGTGGTGAAACAATTTGTCAGAATTTTTAAATTAAATGTTGAAAGTTTTGTGTAAAATTTGAGTTTTATTCTCCAACTTCCGAAGTATTATGAATTTACACTACGTAAACGCCGAAACCATAGATATATAATATTATTTTTTTTCAACAACACACATTATCATTCTCTATCCTGATTTTGGGGCATTCAATTCACACCAAACGTTTTTGGACAACAAATATTACAGATCTAGTGAAAATGATGATTGCAAAGAACTATTAAAAAAATTAAATAAATGTAATAGCACCTTGTTTATATATATCAAAATCAACATTATACATTGAAGAGAATGCAACCTACTACGAGAAATTCACACACACTTAGCAAACCCGCAACATAAATAACTTAGTCTTACCATTTACTAGACTACAACGCACTCGCGATGCTACCAGCTATTATGTCATACAATTTTACCGGAAGATATGATAAAGCTTAAAATATTTCAGTTCCGGAAAGCACGTGTTTCTCTATTAAGCGAAAATGCATTTTATACTTTTGGAGGATTAAAAAATTAAGAAATGATGAATTAAATTTATTTTCATATAGTTGACCTCCATTCTGGTAGGACACTTTTACAACACCTTATCTCTCATACAAAGAGCCTGCTACGGATAAGGTTCGGTGGTGAAGCGAACCCGCTCCCAGTTCCTCAATATAAGCATCTCCTTGCCGTCAAATACCAGGGAAAGGGTTCGGTGGGAGGAAACCGATTCTCCCAGTATGAGTCGACTATTTTACCAGTTTTATGGCATATAATTTTACAATTGTTTACCGGAAGATATGATAAAGGTAAAAATAGTTAAGTTTCGCAAAGCACGTGTTTCTCTATTAAGCGAAAATGCATTTTATACTTTTGAAGAATTAAAAAATTAAAAAATGATGAACTAAATTTATTTTTATATTGTAGACATTTGTAAGTGTACATATCAACATGAATAATGTATCTATCTATGTTCGTCATCACTGAAATGGTATTCTCGAAGGTCATTTTAAAATTTATCAAACAGGTAACAGTCACTGGGTGCCATACCTGTACTATACGCGGAGGCTGATCGATTTGTTGAAAAACACAGTCCCAAATTTCGGCTTGCGTAATTCCAGCAGTAAGAATTTACAGCTCCGGTCAGATTTCCATGTTTTTTCTCCCAAATATTTGTCATAATTTGTGCGGGAGTACTGCATAATTAATTATGGTATTGTGTTCTTTAAAGTTATAAGAAGATTGCCGTCTCAATCCCAAAAGATCGTATTTTTTATCCACTCTAAACTTTCTTGGTGGTGCTTCCTTTTTCCGCTTCCATTCTATCGACTTCTTTCCAGGGCCGGATTAACACTATGAGGGGCCCTAAGCACAACAGATTTTAGGGGCACCTCCCCCCCCCTTTTTTTTAATTACTCTTCATTCATTGAATAAAATAATTTGTAGAGTAATATAATGCTCTAAATCGTGGAGAAGGTTATTGCCAGGAAAATAAGTACATAAATGAATATTTACACTATTAGTACATCTTCTTAATTTGACATAATATACAATGCGTAACTACATTAATCACTTTTACAATTGCACTTTTGGAAACTTATCCGCTGAATGATTCGCTTATATCTAACTGACTTAGAACAATTCTTTCCTGCAGTTGCTAGCCGCAAAATCTTTTATCAGGTCATCAAAGCTGATTCGACGCAATACATCAACTTTCATGCACAGTAGTGCAAGCGAGTCTAACCTATCCTGTCGCATATTTGTCCTCAAAGGGTTTTTAATGCGTTTTAACTTGCCACTGCACTGCACTTCCAAGATGAAGAGTAGTTATAAGCGCGAATTATTCGCCTTTAATACAAAATCAACTGATTCTTGACTACTTTTAGATATTACCAGTCGTTAGGCATACGCAAACTTTTATATTCCAGTAATTCCTTTACTTCGTTATTTTTTCCCAGAAAAATTGTCATTATTAATTTTTTAATTTTTAAGTTTTACAATTTCCGCGGGGCCCCCAAAATGTCGGTGCCCTAAGTTATAGCTTAGTCAAGCTTATGCTATAATCCAGCACTGCTTCTTTCTGGACAAAGGGCATGGTTTCATCCACGTGACAATCTTGTCTCCACTTCCACCGCCTTTCCTGTTCTAGTTCAATTTTCTAAGGATGTCTCGTTGGTAGCCGTTTTCACCAATATTTTACCACGTACACCCATCCACCCGATCTTTGATACTTTGGAGAGAAAGACCTTCTCCAGTAAGAAATTTGTTAACACCTCATCGATTATCAATTTTCGTGACTTCAGACGTGATAAAGGAGTGACAGTTGTAAGGAAACAAATTCACGAAAAATTAATTTTTGTTTTTCCAATGCCCGTAAGACTTGGAAAAACAAAATAGTATATTTTATTAGGAGTCTGGAAATTAGGATTTTCCATGAGGCGAAGCCGAACGCGGGAAGTCATGTTAGCACGGAAAATGCATTTTATTATACTTATCTGAAAACAACGCAAAAAAAGGATAAAAAGTTAATTTAGAACATTTTATTTCCAAAGTAATAATACATCGTAATAGTACCAAACGTGATTAACATTTTCATAACAACGATTTATTCATTCTCGGCATTATTTTATCTCCTGTGAGTGTAATTCATGTCAGTTTTAAAAAAATTATTCGAAAGAAAATTTAGATATTCCTCAGAATATATTAGAGCAAACGTTACAAGCCTTTACTGATTGGTTACCAGCTAAATCCAGGTTGAGATATGAACATGAGTATCAACTTTTTATAGAATGGCAAGACTCCAAAAAAGTTAAATACGTGTGTGATTATATTCTCTCACTTTATTTTGTCGAAAAAGCCAAGAATATGGAATCTTTCACGTTACGAAGTTGATTTTCTTTGCTAAAGACTTGTCTGGCTACCAAAGAAAATGCTGATAATATAAAATATCCAACAATAGATTTTTCGAAGCGTCAGGCTGTAGGCTATATAACAAAATATACCATGGTACCAACGGCAGAACAAGTATCTACGTTTTTATGTGCAGCTTCAGATAGACAATATTTACTGGCAAAAGTGATCTTAGTGTTTGGAATATTTGGCGCATGTCGTAGAGATGATTTAATACGTTTTAGTTTAGACGATGTGGAAGATAATGGGCGGTTTATTGTTGTGATTTTGCGAGATGAAAAAAAGTCAAGAAGTTTCATCACCACCAATGAAGGATGTACATTCGAGCCCCGTTCACTTTACCGTAATATGCAGATCTATGGCCTAAAAATATGAACAGTTCGTAATCGTAGGTGTTCCACTCAACATGTTCGATGCCATACCATCAGTGGTGCCTCGAAAGAATGTACCGGACATGGGCTAAGGCGTTTTTCGACAACCATCTTGGTGGAAAGAGGCGCTGATTTGCTAACTCTGAAAAGGCACGGAGGATTCCAAAGAAGCATACATAAAAAATAGAAGTATCTCAAAAAATGTTTAACTTTTTTCATTTGGAAAATACAAGATCTGCGATATTCCATCAGCTAAATCAACCTTTTCAATTGGGAAATACAAGATCTGAGACATTCCGTTTGGAAAATCAAAACATCTGCGAACCATCTGCTTCAACGTCTTTAGTTCTAAAAAATGAAATGTCGAAACAACTAAACTTATGCAATAATACAAATTGTACAATAAGTATTAATATTAATACCAACGGTTCCTTAATATACTAATTATGTTGTTGTTGAAGAAAAGTAACCAATGCAGTCGTATAAGTCGTTCTGTATATTTTCCGATATGCCGGCGCAAACAAATTAACATCTTTCTTAGCAAAATTAATCATGTCAAACACTTTAGGTAGAATACTGAAATAATCGATATTTTTAGCAAGGTCTGACAACCTTTCGCTTTTACCTCATAAATCTTTAACATCTGGTTCGAAAGTTTGCCTATATTGATCAAAGTTGGTCGGGTCTTCCTAATTGTTATAGGTACAACTTATCTACTTAACAAAGATTACTGTAGCGACACGTATTTACTAAATAGGTAACAACGTCTATTCAATCACTTACATCACCCGGTCCTTCACATCTTTCTTGGCTAGTTGACACCGATTCCATCCACTTTGATTTATTATTTAAGTTTAATTTTTCTTTGCGTAATACTTTCTTAGCACCACAACCTTAAAAATAATAATAATGGTTTCATTAACATCAAACCCGGTACTATACCAAACTCCAAAAAAACAAAAAACAAAAAGTTACATGCCAACTTTTAACTGCTTTCCACCGTTTCCGTATTCGTGTCGTAAGCTGCTATATTTTCCCAATTCGCACAGACTTATGGTGTTGACAGTGCCTCAACAGGTGCATTCTCCCTCTATTTAGTCATTGTAGATTATACCGTAGTAATCATTGTTTTAGATTTGTCCCAATTGAGGTTTAATTGTCAAAGGTTTTGTATTATCAATTTTGAGTTTATTATTAACGGACTTAAGAACCTAATGGGTCGAAGTTTAGTGATGCATGCGATAAAATCGTTACTGGATTTTCTGAGAATTTACGATACGAAAAATCTATGCTGATCTGTATGAAGCATATTTTTTGAAGATTTCTAAGGAATTCATCCTATTAATACTACCTTATGTTACTGGGAAGAGTCTAGAAATGTTCGTTTTCGTGTATGAAATTTTGATTTTTATAAAAGTGGAATGTCTACATCTTCCAATCGCAAAAATGTGAGTTTTTCTCTCCTACAAGCCCCCGACCAACCAACAATTGAAACTACCTGAAATATGAATGACATTAGTAAATGCAATGAAAAATGATTTAACATTTCATTATACTTTCATCATTAAGTAACTCCCATCATTGACTTCGTGAACCCTTCTATTTCTTGCCTCGTGAATATTTTGGATTTTTTAGGCCTGTCAGCTTCAGACTGTGTTCAGAAATGCAATGATATTATTATATTTGCTTTTTACGTAAATTGTAGTTCGAAGCATGGAATTACTCCATAAAGTAGATGCTTTTCAAATCATCAGAGCTTGAAAAAAATAGGCGAATACTACCTTTTCTGAAACAATAACCACTTCTCTCCGCTTGCACCAACCTTCAAATTCTTGTAAGTTGCTTCATACGCTGATTGTGATTTCTCTGATATAAGCGTAATGCATGATGAATACTTTCAAGGGACATTAAATACACGTTTTCCAACCACTTTAAGGAAAACGGCGGACATCCTCGCTGAATTTCATTATACTGTTAAAACTGTCTTAAGCTCGAATCTTTCCGCCGAAACCGAATCCATTTGAATGTCGCAGTCAATCAACAAAGTTAAAGTGTTAATATTTAATGTTAGGCAGAGTTATAATTATTTATGTATCAAGGGAATTATAAGGGCCTTAATCATCGATGGCAAAGTTTGCGTCCCGAGGGCCTTCGGCCCGAGGGACAGCAATTGCCTGAGGTTATTAAGGTTCATTAATTCCCGTGGTACATAGATAATTTTATTTCTGTACGATTTCAATAAAATTTTGTTCATTTTTAAAACGGAATAGATACACCAATTCATTACCTTCCCGCTATATTTGAATCAGGTACCGTTGATTATAGGAGTTTTGTTGTTGCTAGGTTGTTGCTATGTTACTTGTTTACAAACAAAGCTTTATTAAGAAGCTGTGTTTGCGTTAAAAACGTGTTTTCTATCCCAAATATAATGGAGGATATTTTGAAAAATGCTGAAAAAGCAAGAGAATCATTATTTCCATCGAAAAGTGAAGCCGTATACAAAAAAGAATATAAAATATATCTGGAGTGGCTGACACGGAAAAATGTTATGCGAAAAGATGCCACTGAAACTGTATTTCTGGCATATTTTCAAGAACTGGTAAGGAATTTTCTATGTTTTTCGGTAGATTTGGTAGTAATTGTGTTTATTCGTTGCAATCAGAAACGTATAGTCCGAATTCTTTATGGACTAAATGGTCAATGCTAAAGTCGATGGTGACTATACATGAGAAACGAGATATCACCAAGTTCAATGAACTAGAGACTTTTGAAACGGAAGAGTAAGAGTTATAAGCCGGAAAAATCCGCTGTTTTATCTCCTAAAGATGTCATCAGATTTCTAATATATGTATATTAGCATTTCTTATTTTATTTTCACTTGTGAAAGGTAGAGGGAATTATACAATCTATAATGTCCCAAGGGAGCTATGACCCTCTTTATTGATAGCGTATGACGATATAAGCTTATAATATCTCGGTCAGAAATAAAAAAAAATATATCCCTGTAGTTTGATTATTTTGACATTATTTCACTATACATAATCTTATACTAATTCCATAGTGAGAAATACAATTCAAATAAGAATGATCAGTTCTTGGAACAAAAAGTAGATGTCAGTTGCATTACAAAAACTCCTCGATGGGTATAACAAGTATACTAATAGAAAATAATCACCACTATCGAGTAAAAATAATGTTAAAATACAGAGAACCTTTTAGCTACCAAGTAGGTAGCCATCATTAGAGTAGCATAGAAATGAAAATGCGTACATTCTTAAAATCGGAAATAAGATCTCGACAAATATTTAAATATTATAGAAGTTCCGCGGGCATTTCTTAATGTGTTCACATATTTTCTTCAAGGAATTATGTTTAGAGTTGGCAACAGTGGTATACCAATGTAAGGGTCAGAGCATACCCTTCTATAATAACAGAGACAGGAATACTAATGACTCATCGCATCGTGACCTCACAGGGTTGACTCTACACAATGCGCAGGCCCACGTTTGATAACCACGTGTACCTTTTTTTGTTGTGTGTTCTCACGTTATTTTGTCCGATGTGGTAAGTATTTTAAGTGGAAATTTTCGAGTGTTTTCTTATTTGGTGTTGTCGACGAAAGAACGTTAAATTGTAGCTCTAGTCCGGGTCATATTTTAGTGCAGTTATTGTATGTGAGTATTACAGTTTATATCCGTTTGCAGGTCCTCATTTCCTTCAGATTTTTCTTTGTATTCAAAAATTAACTATAAGTGATTTGCTGGGCTATTTCCGTGGATAGTTTCCAAAATGTCTCGTTGCTGTTGTGTTCCTGGATGCAATAGTAACTACAATTCGACTAATAGCTCGGTAATTGTTCCAACATTTTGTCCCCAAACAACCCTGAAAAGAGCAAACAATACATAGAGGAAAGAGATTCAATGTTACAAAAACTCTTCAATACGCATTACACTCTCCAGTTCGCATTACACAGTTCGCAGATTTTCATATTGCCTATAAAAAGACTCTTTTTAAAAAACCTTTCGGTTCACTTCCACTTGTTCGGTGAAAAACTCACAAATACACTAGCAATCAATATATTGGCCCATTTCATCGAGTAGAACGATCAAAGCAGGCGGTAATGTTTTCTCCAACAAGTTTTTAGAAAGTATCTATACTGTGTAACGCTTTCCACGCTAATGGTTTAAAGAACGCCTTAATGATTAGAATAACGATTTCTGTTCGGTTTGTAGAATCACTTATCTCGTATTGACTAATAGAGTCATCTACCCGTTCAATAGGAAATCGATAATTGAAATTCGCATTCCTCGTGGGGTCTCGTCACACGACGCGCGATTCGCGAGTAGGGGTAGCTTATGGAACCGAAATTTAAGGAAGCCATTACGTTGTGAATGTTTGATGAGGTGAGTTGAGATACAACAATTTCTTTTATCTTATAGTCATTATTAATATGTCATTGAAATATTATTGATATCAGGGACTATTTAATTTGATTTGATATCAATAGAATTCAGGATATGTACAGTCCCTGAACGTCGATATATTTCAGTGGAAATAATTCTCAACAAACCTCTCAACATTCATGGCGAATCACTCTGTTATGTAGCATAATTCTGAGATAATCTTTTGCATCCTTAGGAATTTTTCGAGTCGTAGGGAAACTGGTACTATAGTATTTTTACGCTTCCTGTTTAGCCTGGCAATATTGCGCGGGTTGCGTGGTGCGTGAATTTAAGATTCTCCAGTCTTGACCTGGTACAATAGGTACACAGGGCTATGTCTTATTAGACTTATAGGTTTTGTTGAATATTGATCTGGGTGGACATAGAAAGCACGGATCTCATTTACTACTTTTTGAGGTCTTAAGTAATACCACTGTCACGCTTGTTCAAGTTATCTTATAAATTGCAAACTCCACTTCCTTAGTAAGAATCAAATCAAGTAAATCATTATCTTTATGCTCGGTGACAATTTCTAACTTATTAATTATAATTCTTTTTAGTAACTACCTTTATCTTTACAAATTTCAATATCAATTGTAGTAACATAATAAGTAACTTAATTCTTTACGGATTTCCTTCAGATTTATTGTTGTAATGATATTCTCTTCAAGCTATCAATATTGTTTATATAGTGTTTATACAGTTTGGGAGATAACATAATCAGTTGTGGAATCGTATTGGTTGTTCCTGCTGATTAAGTTATCGGTTCCTCGAACTTGTGCCAAGATACTGTTCGTTGTTGTTTTTACAGGGTCTGAACGATTGAGGTGCCTATGTCGTTTTTGCCCGTGACGGTTTAGGGAATTTCCTGGCAGAGCCAACTTCCAGCTCCTTCAAGTTCCAAGGACGGTAACATTTTTTAGTTTGAATGACCATATTTTCATTCCACTGATAATTGTTATCTAACTAAATTTGTGTTTCACTAACTTTTTTTTGTTGTAATCGAATTCAAATGTTCACATCCAATTTTGTATTTGATTAACTTCTGTCATTTGATTCAATCGAACTCCAGGTTCATAACTAAATTTATGTTTCATTCATTTCTTTGTTGTTGAAATTGAAACCTAAGGTTTATATTTTTTATATTTTTATATAATTGAATTACTTCATAATATTAATTAACATTATACCTGATATTCATTTTGTTCGATACAAGAATTGTATCTCATTTTAATTGTATTCAAATTCCTACTAGGAATAAAATCAAATTGTTAAGTTGGACTTTGACTTATTTTTCTGAATATCCATCAACTTTAACCACCTCGTAGTGCCTGAATTCTTGATTGTGGATTCTTATTAGTTTGTTTATTCTAAAGCAGTTGGCGCTCAGGGTTATTCATAAAGTCTAGAATCACAGGACACGTTTCACTACGAGGCCTGAGAGTGAATAATCTTTTTGAGCTAGTTGAGGCAACTTATCACTACTACTGATCCTTAGGGACAGTGTGATATGTTTCATCTGTGATTAAAGATTTGGATTGTAAATTATATTATTTTGTAAAAATGTTTATTCTATCACTATATAGCTACCCTGTTTCTGATTGGTTGAAAGCAGTGACGGAATATACATTCTGACACAGTATGTTAGAATGATATTTTAATAATGAATTAGTAGTATTTTGCCAAATAAAAAAACTTTTGGTGAAATTTTTACAATCTATTCTAGTGTACTAACACGTTTGGAATATCATACTCCACACTCGCGAACCCTTGTTCATGCCTTCGGCTCGAGACTACAAACTTTCGCTCGTGTGATGAGACTTCCAAACTTGTAGAATATACTTTTCTGTATTTCAATCAATATCAAATAAACAAAATCACACAGTAGATTTTAAATCCATATTATAGTAAAAAGAAAGGTAAAGATAAGATATCTTTACTATTTTAATACTGTGATACAGTTTTGAACAAAACCCAGATGTGACATAATTCACTAGGAAATTTTTAAACCGATAAGCCCGAGGGAAGATTTGAACAACTATGTGATTTTTGCAATTTCGAGAGTAATGAGAGAGGCGCTGATCATTATAATTCGCCTTTGACGACAAATCGAATCCCCTCTTGACGAAATTCTTGATCTACTTTGTTAAGGAAACATCGAGCATAGTGTATTCACTTCACTCTTTTTTATTGCTGATTATTGTATCCACAACCTCATTAAATAATTTAATAATTGGGATCACTGCATACAATTTGTCTCCTCAAAATATGATTTGTTACATGATTTTCCAGTTTACGCAAGGGTTTCAAATTTAAACGTAAGCGATTATCTTCAACGTCTTACCCGTGGGTCATCAGAATCCTCTTCATAAATCATATAAGAGATCACCATATAGTCTAATCAAATATTCTCTCTCGTTTTGACAAAAAAATATAAATCTTTTTTGCAATCATGAAAATCATAGATCACCACTGAAGAGTTTGTTCTTTAAATATTTTAGTGAACTTGATGACAAATGTGGAATTTGTCAGAAAACAGGTCATCAAACAACACATTTTCAGCAATATTAAGTTAAATGTTTTAAAATGTTTACTGAGTCACGATAATGTTTACATTTATTCGATACCTAAAATCCCTATTAGAATCGAATTAATAAGTTATGGAAAATTATTTGATTTCTTAAAGAAGTATATGTTTAACTTTAAATTCGGCTTTAGATCTCGCTACCAGTTTCAAGGTGGCTGAATTAAAGAAAATTGTTTGTATCAATAATTGTTCTGTTTAAAATAAAAGCTTAGACCTTGAAACTGATAGAACTGTTTCAACATGGATTGTGAAGTCTAAAACCAAATTCCCATTGAAATTTACTATAATGAACTCACACTTGGGTAACATCAACTTAAAGTATATGATTATTTTATATATGTAACCTAATTAATGAGTTATAGAAAATTATTTGATTTTTCAAAGGAGTACATATTTATTTTAAGTTAAGAACGAAAATAAAATTTGCATTGTTTTTATTTTATATCTTTGTTTCCTACAATTATCGGAGCGTTAGTATACGTTTGGTGACAGGTGGGTGGGAACGAGGGACAAACCTCATTCAAACCCCTCATGAAAAATTCCATCAAATGCTTATGAAATTTTATAGAAACTCCCAACAAAACTTTCACACCAAACTTCCAGGGGGGTGTGGAACTCAATTTTTAGCTATCTCTGTATAGTGAGTTCTCGGTTATTTTGGATAAATAGGTTCAAAGTAATATTTATCACGAATAAACTAAATGCTGCCACATACCGAATTGCTCCACGGTTGTATACATATGAATATTAGTATGCTATTTTTTTAGGCTTAAAAAATATCAGAATCATTGTGATGAATATTTATTACGAAGGCTCTTAAAGTTTATAATGAAGTTCTATGATAATAAATTTAAAACGCGATAAATTATTTGAGGAATCATGGAAACTTTTGTAGTATTTAGTGCAGCTAATGCTCTCTATAAATGGGGTTGCCAGACGTGAACAAAGTCCTTAGTTGCTCTTCTAATGTTTTTTTTTCAAATTTTCCTAACCATATACATAGTCTATCCTCTCTAATCTATCTTCGAAAAAGGTGATAAATTGGACTCTGATAATTATCGTCCCATCAGTTTATCTTCAATATCGTTAAAGTTATGGAAGCAATCATCTCTAAAAAAGTGATGGAATTGTCTCTAAATAATAAGTTAATTCCTTCTGAACAACACGGATTTGTACCAGGCCGCTCCGTACTAACAAACCTGCTTGGCTGTGTCAATAACTGGAGCTTGTCATTAGATAAAAACAAACCAGTTGACATAGCATACTTGAACTTTTCTAGGGCTTTTGACCGTGTCGCTATAAAACTTTAACTTTACAAACTAGAACATCTTGGAATTAGGAGCAATTTACTAGCATGGATTTCGGCCTATCTGCCTCATAGAAAATTAGCAACCAGCACATAAACAAAGTAGCAAAAAGGCGAAAACTTCTGTTTACTTACATTTTAAGGCATTTCACAAAATATCCCCTCATCTTTTCTATAACCTTTATACCACATTTACATTCTTGAGTACGCGGGTCCGGTTTGGAGTATCGACTGGTTACGTCACGGGTAGGTAACTCTTATGATAAACTTCGTCACTTCCCCTACTTTCTTACACCGGTGAGATGACAAAGAACTAAAAGCAAAAGAGAGAGAAGGAAACGGAAAACCCGGTAGCCATTGTTGTTTTGTTAGTTAATTGACGCAGTGCTGTGCTAGATTATATTACGTTCTTGGTGTTGTCCTTTGAGTATTGTGTTTATTTGGGCATTTTATTGCTTCATTTGCATTAAATTAACATGGGATTTTCGTGTTGTGTACCCTTGTGCAAGCACAGTTCTAAAAACTCTAAAATGCATCGATTTCCAAAGGAAGATTAGGTAAAGTCAAGTTAGAAACTAGTTATATTTATTTATTAATTTAGTTAAAATCAAAGCTATGCTCTATATGGGTTGAGAAGATTCAAAATGTTAAATTGGAACAAAAGTCTCTGGAGGATATTCGCAAGTCCTATAGGGTGTGTGATGTACATTTTGAAGCATCCACGAAGATTATTGATTGGCGAGGACGTAGAGGTTCTAATCGTAAATATGGAAGCATACCTTCTCAGAATATGCCTTCTGTCCATGGTAGATTAAGTGAAATATAATTTCACAAATTTATTCCATTTGAATAAAGGAATTGTAATTTGAACCTGAATAACTATTACTTTTTATAGGAGAAGTTCTAGCTACATCTAATACATGTTTGCAGGAAACGACTGCTGATGATTACAATTTACCTGGACCATCATCAGTTGAGGGTAAGATTTGCAATTCCAGAGATTAATAAAATTTTAATAATGTTCCGTTATTACCAAATACTTCTAAAACTTCATGATTAACACATAATAAAACTGATTCTTCGTTCCAGATACCTACAAATATGGAAGTGAGGATTTTTTTGATTTACCAAAAGCCACATCACCCATCGCAACTGTTTGTGAGTTTGTTGTCTTTAAGAGTAGAAGAGGTAAGGAATATTGATCCATTCGAATCTGTTTTTTGTCTTCCTTGCAAAATCAAGCTTAAATGGTTTGTATTTTTTAATACCTTCTATCTTTATAGATTTACTATATCGAGTTAACTTGATGAAAACCATTAAAACTAGATTTGTAGCAGAGTTAACACCTAAAGCAAGGAAACTACATAAGATTGCTTCTAGTTTCAAGAGGACTGCAAAACGCCTCGATGTGGAATTATCCTCAGAAAAAAAATACTGAAATTCGCAATGGCAGTATGAGAATATATAATATCAATATGTAATAAATAAAATTTATGTACAATTCACTTTCCCAGTTGTCCATTTCATAAAATGAAATTTATTCATCATTGAAAATTTCACAACTGTATATATGAAACTTTATTACGCTAGTCAAGAACTTGAATATGTTCGAATTCAAACAATTTAAAATAGTTAAATGTTGAGATGAAAGTTATTATAGATTATTTTATACCTGTCTAGAATATAAAAATAAACTAATCCATAAATTTGTTTAATTCCACTAACTTTTGCTTGTTCCTATGGAGTATAAGTCGGCTGAATAATCTTTCAGAATTCCTTATGAATAATGACACTTTCGGGTCTTTAAGTCGTTTTCTATCTTTGTCTGTGATTTACTTATTTCACACATTCTACAGATTTATATGTTGTCACTTTAGTTCATCAATATCTAAGAATTGATGAGATATGAGTGAAATATTAAGTGATATAAATTTACTTCAAGATAAAAATAACGGACTTTAAATGGGTAAGTTTTAAAAATATGTAGAATAACGCAAAACAAATTTTAATCAACTATTCTTCATATTTTAAAAGTCAATTCACATAGGAAACACCAAATCCGTATTTCAAATTACCCGCAAATCCAATATATTTCTTACACCACTCACCGTGGCGCTACGATCAGCAACAAAGTTTTATGCGGTGAGTTGCCTATCTATCTCCTATATATAATATCTAATCTATGGGTTACGTGATGCAAAGACTTTGGAGTCTGTACACTATCCTACTCTAATTCCATTTGGCGTCCACATACCGCGTTACGAAGAAAGGCTTGCAACAACATTTATGGAACATCGACTTCGAGGAGATCTGATCGTGACCTATCGTATTTGAAATGGTTTATTCGAGTACAATTCAAATCACCTATTCAGTCTTAACCAGGATCAACGTTTGAGAGGTCACGATTGGAAAATTAAAAAGGAACACTTCAAATCGATGTCACGTCAGGGCCTCCTTGCTAACAGAATATTTTTCGAGTGGAATATCTCCCTTGTGAAGTTGTGTGTGCTACGTCAGTTAACACCTTTATGAATCGTTATGACATATTAAAAATATCAACGTAAAGTGGCTAGTGGCTTGTTATACAAAAACTAATTGTTAATCTTCATTGTGATCCGATTTATTAACAAATAATTGTTCATATATGTATTACTTCACAGCTTTGGACACTGTATTTTCAGTAATTGAGCCTAAATAGGTATTCTACCTCGGCTCATTACCGATATTTAATAATAATAATAATAATATGTGATTTGAATTCAGCGCATTGAAACTATAGGAAATTATTATACTTCATTCTAATCATACTCTAAGTTACCTTTGACGATATATTCCTGTAAATATCCTTTAATCGTTGGCTTTTGAGGGAAGTTTTTTCATTCATTATTCTCTACCAAGTTAATATAATATTTATAAGCTGGACTGATCTATAAGTGAACCAAATTGAAGTAGAGCCTGTATAACATATTTATTGAATACCTTAAGGGCTACCTTGATATTTTGAGTTTCTAATTTGTGGGATAGAGTGCTCTTAAATTCAAAGAATATCCATATTTTAACAATTTCTCATGTTCTAGTTCATGCATTTTTATAGCATAATATGAGTCAAAGTTGGGATACTGCATAATTTGATTTAGTTTTGAATTCAGCCCCTTATTCCACACATATTGGAATAGATAAAGCAATGGTCTTAAATTATCTACTGGATGAGGATAGAACATACTTAACTTATTATGTTTAGAAAATTGTTCATGGCTTTGAATGCATTATTGTCACATATGATACACAATATTTTGTATCCAATTTGTTGTAATTTCAAAACAATTGACAAAATTTACACTACAGTATCACAATGAAAATATTGTTCTGTCATTGTTGTTACCATGAAATATTTTACAGGGACATCCGATTTTCATTATTCCGTTCATTATCTTTAGAAAAACTGAACATTTGAACTTTCGACTCATTGTTGTAATTTCCCTGCAGCCAGGAGCACAACATTTATTCGGCATAAGTAATTAACAACCAAACGTCAGTAATTTGTACGTACGACACAGAACGCGATAAGAACCAACATGAATATTCACTTGGGAAGCCATTTTGCAAAGCACTTTCTTCAGTCCTAATACTCATACACGCTTATTCACAGGTAAAATACGTTTCAATCACACGAGCATATCTTAGGAACAGGTGGAATATGTAAATTTCCACAAGAAAGAATTGTATTTATGTTTAATTCCATAGTGAATGCCATACGCTACGTATATTCTCAAAGCCTCTTGTTAATGACGTCACACTGACTTTGTATTGGGCGTTCGTGCCTTCTACTGTATATGGTATGGTGCATCTCTGATATCAGAGGCGATCTAACTCTGTGACCTCACGAATATATGCTTACGGAATGTAACTTCTAGTACGCTATGGCTCGAGGTCAACGAAGCAGCAATCAAAATATCATAGATCAAGATAGATTCTGCATATTATTGACAATCGAGTAATCTTTTTCTGACAAGAAAGGATTTGACCCGATGTTTAATTCAATCTAAACCACTATTCACATACGAAGAAACTGAATTCAGTAATTATTGTTTTAAGTTGACAACTATGATTTTGTAATTTGTATATTATTGTCTATTATTTAAGTATAAGTTTTGTCCATTCGTGGTTTACAAAACGTTCATTTAATTTAGTTTGATATTTAATGTAATAAATTTACAAATATATTCAAATTAAAAACGTGTACACCTTTTTCAGTTGTAATTCAGGAAAAGTTAGGTGAATTTCAGAAATGGTAAATTGTAATTCAGATTTGAAAAATGTATTCCATAAATTAAAAGTTGTAATTGAGATATGTAAGTTGTATTTCAGAACGGTAACACGTAATTTAGAAGAAGTAAATTGTAATTCAGACAGCATGAAATGAGATTCAAAACATGTACACAGAATTCAGCAAAAAAAAAAGAAATCGAAAGGGGTTCACTGTTTTGTATCTCTTATACTTATCGAGATTTCCAATTAAAACATCGAAATTTTAGCAACCCTGTACATACATATTGGTGTAACATAAAGGGTATTTCATAGGGTGCCCAGTCCGTGTATTTCTTTCTATTCCCGGATTCTATTCAAAAATATGGTCCCCGACCATAAAAAATTGTCCGGACCTCTAAAGTCGCCACTTAAAAAATTAGGAATAAATTAAATCATATTGGTACCAGCATAGCGAAGTTCTTTATTTAGATCAAAATATTTTCAGGTGAAAGTTCCTTGATCGTCTAATAACGTTTGTATTTCAAAACTGAAACATTCCGTGCATATGTGTATGAAACGCTTGTATATATTTCAAGATGTAGTTGGGTACCCTGGAGCCTTTAATTCTTGTTTTGTTCTAAAAATCTGTCTGAGAAACCAAAAATGTGTTTGAAGGGTGTACTTAATAAATTTCTTCTCAATAACATTCAACCATGAAATACCTGAATTCCATATATTTTTTTCTGGATTACATGTGACAATTCTGAAATACATTTAACGTTTTCTGAATTACAAGTTACCCAGCTGAATTATAATTTTCACTTTCTGATTTACATATTGCATATCTCATTCACAAGTTACCGTTTCTGAAATATATTTAACAAATCTGAATTACAACTTATCTTTTCTGAATTGAAATTGAGCTGTCCGTTACTTTCTGATATTCCATTTTTACAGATAAAAACAAGACATTTTACTTTGTTAAATATCACTTTATTTAAAATTTATCAAAACATTCAATGAGAAAATACTGAAACATCATAGTATTTATATGAAATTTACAATAAAGAGAATCAATTCAAAGAAATAATGGTATTCATAGCTACATAGTTTAATTATGTTGAGATAGTAAACGAAAAGGGTTTAAACTGTCGGTTATTACATTCTAAGGATGGTATTACGTGGAATTGGCTAAATCTAGTTGCTCATTAAGTATATTGTTTGAAGGGGGTAATAGAAGCACATGTCTCAGGTATACGAAATAAAAATAGTCAAGCTCGGCACAGAGATTAAAAGATTCACTTTTAAAGTGTTTAAACTCGGCACATGAATAATAATACCTCCCTCTGCTTGCAAGAAATAGACTGATGTAATATTAAAACAAAATTTATCAATTTCAAAAAATATACATAATACATACCTATACGTACATAGGAAGAACATATTCAAAACTATATTTACACTGTACTATTTTAATTAATTGCATAATAATGCGATATTATTTTAACATATTGCAGTTTGGACAACTTACTATTTTTATATTCTATAATTTTAGAATTAACAAAATTATGACGTTTCTTAGTGGCTATATTTTTGGATTTATGAATTTCGTTAACACTGTTGCATTTAATATAGATTTCAGTTTGTACTTTGAGAAGTGCGTCTACAAAAATAAATAAAGAAGGATGCGTTTGGTACATGGATGTATTAAAATGGGAATGAAACGATTCGCAAGTTTGTTTTATTTAATGCAGCAGAGGCAACAGCCCATATATGTGGTGGAAATTTCGAATTATCTGTCAAATAATTTTTGAGAAGGTAATCAGAAAATTTTTCAAGTCTTTCTACTGGCTCAAAAACTAAAAATCGTCAACGTCCTTTGGTTCCAAAAATAAAAGACCATAACAATAATGGAATTTCCAATCTAAGAATTTATGTCTTGGTATTCTTTTGATAAGCCTAGATTTAAAATTTTTCTGTACCATGCTTGAGTTAAGTGGAATCGACACCCAGTAATTTCAGTATTTGGATAAATTTCCAACACTGCATTATGAATAGATATCTCAAAATCTACTAATATTTCTTCTGGTACAAATTTGATTTTTATATATTCACAATACTCTTTAATTTTTGATATGCACAACCTATATGTTTTTTCACTTTTGTCTTTTAATAAACAAAAAACTAATGGTATATAATGGCCGTTAAAAAAACCATGTATCGTAAACATTTATGTGAAATATTTTGTGCAGTAAGAAAATGTACCGTCCATAATTAATTTTTGATTCACATAAAAACTTTAAATTATTTTTACAGCTAAATATCACTAAATTTTCGGATAAATCATTAACAATTAGGAAGTCTTCATTTCTGTTGGTTTTTGGTTGAAGTTCATTCAAAGCTTCATGAACTTCCGATAATGATTTTGGCAAAGCTGTCAACAATTTTCGACGTGCAGTGTGAATGTTTCTTCTAGCACATTGTAGATCAGTTATTGTCAAATTGTTTAAAGACACATCATTTTTAGCTAGCTCCATTCTAATCATTTTGGAAGGTTTTTCTGTTATATCACTTTCGGCTTTTCTCTTCAAACACTGACTTAAAGCTTGTCTTTGCAACACATTTGTTAGTTCTGGTTCATGATTATGATTTACACACAGGTTTGTTATGACTCGACTTTTTGACTCACCTAAAGTATGAACATTTGCTACACATTTATCTTTGATGCACCTCCACTTAGTTTCTCCGGAAGCTAATTTTCTGTTGTGTTCTTTAAACTTATAGTTCTCGTAAACTAAGAGAAGTTTTCCTCTTTGACTGAACATTTCACTTGAATCCGAAAAATTACTATGATTTATTTTACACTTTTTCACAATTATGAGTAGTACTTATGAAAACTTATATACCTACAAAACAAAATATAGTTAGTTAGGTACTTGTTTGTAGTTGTAAGAATATAATTTAAAATGCAATAGGATTAAAAGATCAGGGTGTGCGGAGTTCGCCCGTTTGAAGGATTATTGTGTTCAATAAATATTTCTATAGATTCTAATAAATTAAGTTTCTACCCTTCGTAATTGTTAAATAGTTTCTAGTGGAAGAAAATTGTTTTGGTTTGAAAAATGTTAATTACTTTTATTTAATTGAAATGACTCAAAATGTTCCTTATATATAACTTCAAACGATTTACCTGTTTCACCAATGTATATGGAATTACATTCCTCACAAGTAAACTTATAAACACCTAACATTATTCGTTATTCAGTTTCTGCATTAAAAAATATGTTTGAACGTTTTTGGCTCGATCTGAAAGTTACATTTAACTTTTGCTTCTTAAAGATATTCGAAATTTTATCAGATATTGGTTCAAAGTACGTCAAGGTAACATATTTTTTCTCACTTTTTTGTTGCACGTTGTGATAAATTTGATTAACAAATCTTAAAGATTTTCTCTTGATTATATTATTTATTAGCGATACAGAATACCCGTTATGTATTGCAATGTTTCTGATAGTGTCTAACTCAATCGAAAGCGCTGGTTTTTCTAATGGTATGGAAAAGGTTTTATCTTCAACAGATTGGAACCTTGCTATTTCATGTGTAAATGGGTCTGCAGGTATTGTTACATCTGTATAAGTAGGTTTTCTATAGATCCTGGAAAGCAGGAGCCTCTTCTTTTGCGCGGAGCCTGAAAACCGCAACCAGGCGCATCCCCAGGTGGCGGATAAGGGAATGCTCATGGCCCTGTTGCCAGCAGGGTCAAGGGTAGGAGTAGACTTGCTCCCGCGGACCAACAGGCACCCAGACCCCGGATAGAATGTGGGACTCCCAGTCACATGTTCCTCACAAGAGGGTGACGGATAGATTGCGGCTGATACGGAGAACCATATGTTCCGGAAGAGTAAGTTATCCCATCATAGATAACTTACTGAAACACACAGGAAAGATCGACAAACAGATTGAGTACTGAAACACAGGTACCATAATATTGGGAAAAACAATATTTTGGTACAAAACGAGACACCACAGGAAACATCCATAGCGTGATGGAGTACTGGAAACCCAGAAAACCAGAATAACATGGTTAAAACGAAACAGTCAGGAAATATCAACGAACCGATAGAGTACTGAGACTGAGGGTACCTTAATATTGCGGAAAAGCAATATTTCGGTACAGATACAAACAGGAAAGATCCATAACGTGTTCGAGTACTGGAACCCAGAAACCGTAACATCGGTAAAATACGAAACATATAGAAATTTATCCACAGAGGATAAATCACTAAAACAAAATACCGTAAAATTGGGCATCAACCATATTACGGTATAAACAAAACGTGATCAACTACGTATACAACGAATGTAGATAATTACGTTTAACCAACGTAATTATCAACATTAAACACCAAATGAAACTCAGTTCGATTTAACATCGACAAACAAAGAGAAAGACGCAGTCCATATCCTGAAGCAATGTGATAAACGGTCCCGGGATATGGATGAAGATATGAGAGGTTTTAGCAGGTATGCTCTAACATCATTGAGTGAGTCCTGCACTACCTGAAGTGATAGATAAAAGCTGACGGTGTGCATCAAGCATTTCCTCTCAACAGAAAAAAAAAAAAAAAAAAAAAAAGGTTTTCTATAGATGTTAAAAGAAATTTTGTTATTTTGTTTTGTTAATTTTAGGTTCAAAAAATTGATTGTTGAATTATTTTCACTTTCTTGTGTGAATTTAATTTCGGGGTGAATGCGGTTTAGGTGTTCATCAATAGTTGCAAGTTCATCTGTATTACCTGTAGGACATGCTATAATGTCATATACGTATCTGTACCAAAAAAAGAATTTGTTTGTATGTAATGATTTGAAAAATATTATCTCAAAGTTGGACATAAATATTTCAGTCAATGAGGGTCTCAATAGAGAACCCATTGCTAAGCATTTTCTGAATTACAACTGTAAAAAGTGTAATGTATTTGTGTTACAATCCTAACTGATATAATTTCAATACGGAGCCACTGCCTTTTTCAAACACCATGTATACTAAACACTATGACGATCATCAAGTAAATATTTTACTAATTTCAAGACGTGTAATTGCATGTCCAGTTTGAATTTAGTGCTTCAATGCAAGTGTCCACTTGCGGCCCTAGGGTCGCGCCCCCTTGCGTTTTTTACTGTAGGCGTGTAGTCCACAGATAATAATTGTCTGTGGTGTAGTCAGTAGCCTATTTCTCTACTTGTTACGTGTAAGTAGGCCATCAATCGTTAGCAAGGAAGCATTTATTGTTTTTAGACTTACTACTTTATTTTCTTTTTGATTTTTACAACAATTCAATTAATTCCTCTGAGCCTTCTCTAGTTTGTGCTTTTATAATTCAGTTAGATTCGGTTGAAAGTGGCGAAACACGGTTGCTCGTATATTTTCAATGCAATTTTCGGAAACTTCTCAAGGGTGCGTTTCTGCGCTTTAGGAGTATAGTGTCATTTTATTTGTCTTGACCAGATATTCACAACAAATCTATCAATATATGAATATTCTGATATTATAGTTTTCAAAAATCGAAATAATATCTATAATAGATCGGATCAGTTGATATTCGCAACAAAATTATGTAAGCTTATCTGAATATTCTGATAGCTAGTTCTGCAAAAATTCCAATAAATTGCATTAATGGAAGGTGAACATCGTTTCAGAACTAATTCATTTGGAAGTTAAGTTCCAAAATCATAGTACATATCCAAAAGTGTGTATTCACGTGCTTTTCTCAGGCACGTGAATACAACTTGGTATCTTAGAAGGAATGTAGTTGAATAATGTCTTTAGTTTTATATAATTCGATTGTTGGTGATAATATCAGTTTTCTTTGATTAAATTAATTACCTGTCATTGTTATGGCTTCTTCAAAGGTACAAGCTTTCTTCATATTGAGTTATTTTACTCCCTCAGCGTGTACTGTAACAAGAATAAATAAATGACACTGCTTGTGTAATACGAAATAATTTTATATCACTACACTTTAATCATTATCAGTTCAAATTAAATCTCTCAAAATTACGAGAGTTATAATCGTAATAGAGCTTGTTTATTATGAAGTAACAATGTTAATCTTTTTATATTCACAGATACTTATGCGCTTTAAATTATCTTTACACAGGGTCGTCTTTAGGTACAGGCTAAGTATAGGCTGCTCAGTAGCAAACAGAAAGTACTAACATAAATTAAACAAAAGTTATATGATAGTCCGATTTTTGTATCAAATTCATCTACATGTAAAAATATTTTGTATAATATGAAAGAATAAATGGCAGACACCCAATGCTTTGTGAGCCACATTATATTCTAAAGACGGCCCTAGTTTACAGATGGTCACATTAATTGGTCAAATACTCAATTTGATATCCATTGCTAATTCATGTTACTGAAAGACTAAATTAACATATCAACTAAGTAATTTTCAGTATTATGTCTTTGTTTTGTATTCAAATTCTTAAATATGTTTGCTCATGTTTGCCATATATGAAAGGGTAAAGATTACGTGTATAATAGGCATCGAAAATTAAAAAATTACAAAATGTGTGCATGGTGTGTTCTTATATAAGTCATGCAACTTATAACCTACGGATTTGGTTCGTAATTGTTCAATATACATACAATATCATCGATGGAAACAATGTTTTGCTTGGATTTAATATAAGAAAAGATTCTGTAGTTTTTAGATAGTTGACGTGACATGCACCAGCCATCAACAGAGATAAAATAATTTGTAATAAAATCAATTGGACAAAATACATTCAAAACTTGATATTCACCTGGAAGAAACCAATTTAAAGCAATGTTTCAGAAAACCGATTATCATTAAGCCCAAAGAAGAAACAACGAGTTTTTTCATAACTATATTCGTGAATGTATTCTAACAACGACTTCTATCCGTTGAAGTAGGTGCCAAACTAGATGAAGTATCTAAAAATAATTCTATCCCGTCGTTGCATTTGCTTTGCAGTTCCGCTTCAATATGTTAAATAAATCAGGCGCGGACCCATCAGTGGGTCATGCGGGCCATGACTCTCCCCCAAATCATGAATTTTCTTTTTATTTGTATTTTGAAGAAAACTAGTGAAATACAATATATTAAAATCTCAAAGAGAATATTTGGATAATAGTTGACTATTGAAGTTATTACACTTATACTACAAATTATATTAAAAAAACTGTTAGTATTAAAGAAAATGAGTGAGTTAATTTAGAAATCTGCAAGACAACAATTTACTGAATATAAGACTGAAATTGTGATAGTAATATCTAATTGAATAAAAACAATGAGAATTTCGGCTTTATTCATGTTCACCCAGATTAATAATTAATCCGTTATCTCACCGAGACTAGCCTAAAGAGACAAATCCATCACAAATTTATTATTAGTAAAGTCAAAGAAGGGTGATAAGGAATACCACGTAACCACGAGGATCATTGCTAGGTTAAACCAGCCTTGAAGAACGATATAAACCAATCTGACTATTAACTTGACAAATTAGATACAGATTAAAGACAAGAGAAATAAAATAATTATCTAATTTAGATCCGAGCAAGAAAAAGTGATCTGGTGTGGCTACGTGGTGAGTCAATATTCATATAATTATTGAAAAAGGTTTAGATATAATTAGACATCAAATTATCAGTCTGTCGATAATAATCCTCCAATATATTCGGTTAATAAAAGATGAAGGAATGAAAATAATTCGATTCACTCCAGATAAGGTCTCACACCAGATGTTTCCTATCGATTTTCGTTTTCTAGTCTACCCTCTCATCGCATGTCACGAGACCTATCTCGAGAATAAAATAAATTAACTAAATTGATTAAAAATAATCGATTTGCGCTATTAAAACAGATGCCGGTAACCATCTCTTTACAAGTTTGACTATCTATAATTCCAAGCGGAAACCGTTATTAAGATTATTCAATCAATCAGAAATTCAGTAACGTATAACGTTACATAGTTAAGGTAAATAATCTAAGAAACAAAATTTATTTTTAAGAAATTAATTTGATAATATTATCTAAGAATCGAAGATTCCAATGTGGTTATCAATTAACTAAGTACTATTGTTCCGTTCGCTAGTCTAGATATTTCTGATTTTAATAAAAACTATGTATAATTAAATAAACGAAAAGAAATATTTTCTAAGTATGTTATTGCGACCTCGGGCAAAATTCTCTTGAGTCCGCTTTTAGTTAAACATTTTTATAAGTTTTATTTATTCGACTTAAATAGAATTAGTAAAACTTTATCCCTATGACAGCACTCGGAATAATATTGAAAACAGAAATTGTAAGCATAACTAGATTTACACACAATTTGTGTAAAATTTAGGTTAATCTGAGTCATCAGATGCCTCAAAATTGATGTGTGAAGCTTACGTAAAGTTTATTGAAAGTTTAGATTAGGTTGGTCAATAAACTATTAGGTCATGATCTAACCCACTGAACCCTAGTTAGCTAGTGATTTAGTAGCGACACAAGTGATACAGATGTTTATAAAGAAATAAACGGAACTTTAATATCTGAATATCTAAAACTGATATCTAAAAAAGAAATGTTGCTCCCCCCTCCCCCCTTGAACATTTTCTGGATCCGCCTTTGATTCATACCAATAGATGGGATAGCTGTGCAATTCAATCTAGTCAACCATGTCACTACTGACATTTGCGTTTTGCTAATTTCAAAATCAACTGCTAAGCGAAGTGTTTCAACTCTACAGTGGCTCAAAACTGGCCTGAGAGCAGCCTTGAAGAACGAATCGCTCACTGACTAAAACAAAGAATAAATATGTATTTTAATGTTTAGTCGTTGTGCATACACTATGAGGCGCCGTTTGCGCCATAATTATTACTTATTTATATTTTAAACATCTTAGAATATATATTAAATTTCACAATATATATTGAATAACTTTCTGTATATATTGAACACGTTTTATATATATGGATTGTAGAAAGTAAATATATAGAACTTGTTACAAATATATTTAGAACTTTAACTTCGTACATTCGCCACTGGTGGCGCTCAGGCTAATATATTAGTCTGAGGAATCATCAATCCGGCTTGGCAACACCGATGATGTAACGTGATGTAAACAACGTAATCGTAATACCTTTTGGCATAGCATATGTCATATTTCACTTTCATTCTGAGAAGTTCTAGTTGTGAGTAACTGGAATATTCAATGAAAGAAGAAATTACTATATTCAGCTTTGACGAAATGAGATGAAGAGAATAATCAATGAAACTAATGAGGACAGGTTCATGTAATTTTGCAATAATTACAAGAGGCAAGTGAAATAGATTTTGGCAACTATTTAACTAGGTATCAATAATATGTATGAAGATATTGTTGTAGATCTAATTTACATTGTTTTTGTTCTAGGTATTATTTTCAGGATGAAGGAAGAATTGAAATATGGGCCTCACTGTTACATTGGTGAATCAACACAAACATGACATCAAACAACCTACCGAGGATTAGACAACTGAAGAGAAATATGAGGGTGACTACTAGACAAAATTGAGGACCTTGTAGACATAAAAATGTGGAAGAGGATTGTGGATATTGAACGGCCAAATGCAAACAGCTATCAGAACCAAATTATATCAAAAGCTCACATGAAGACAAGTGTTTAATAACAATGTGGAGGTAAAAATGATCCTCAAGTATATGAACAATTTAAAGTAAAGTCATTTAAAAATCTTAGCACAATATATACTATAAATTTATAGTATGTGAGAAATAATGTAGGACACTACTTGATATTGCAGCGTATGCAAATTTTGTATTAATCACTACCAGTGTGTTAGTGTACTGAATATGCAGTAATGAACGCCTTGTCCAGCATGTGCACTTGATAGTAATCTAAGAAGAGCGAATAGGAACTAACTTTGTTTTAGATGAAGTTTTGAAGTATTAAACCACAACATGATGAGGAAAACAACGAATTTACCAGAGGAGATGGAAGTTCAGACACAGAAGTAAACGAAGTTTATTTTAAGCAGTGTATTGACAACATTGCCGTGAGGAATTTTGAGCTGTACGATTAGTAAATTGCACAGAATGTTTAGTCTTTGAAACAATGTCTATTTTCTATTATCATATAATTCAAAATATGTACTTATTTTAGAATGTAGTTATTTATTTGTAATACATATTACAATTAATAAACTGATTGATTAATAAACCAGACTAATTTTACCAAAACAGAATATGTAAAACAGAAATACATTAAAATCATTCAAAACATCTTTCTGCACTTTTGAGCTACGAAATCTTTTTACCAAATCAACAATAATTGTCGCATGATATCTGACTGGATACAAAGTAGAGATAACGAATGGAGAATATTTTAGTATACATATACATGCTCACAGGTAGGTTTCTATTCAACAGAATAAGTTGAAATTACTTAACTTTTGATTGCCCATGTCGTTGGGACTCGTAAGTGATTGCTTTGTTAGCTTGTACTCACTGTAAATAAAACAATAGTATCTGAAGCTTTTTATTTGCCTTTTTAAAGTGAAATAAGTCGTTTACAAATGCTTTTATAAATGTATTGTTTTAATTATTTATTTAACATAAAATAGATGTCAAAAGTGAATGGTTTAGTTTATGTCTTGGGTAAATGAAGTTATTTGGTCATCATTGATAATTGAGTTTTTAAGATTGAATTCTCTCTTCCTCCTTAAGTGTATTTCTTGATATGTGCAAAGTGTTGCTTATTGATATTCAATTTAATCCAGTAGATCTTAGATGCAAAATTTGTTCATTTTGAATGTCATATTTGGATCGGCCTGAATGTTAATTTCTAATTAAAGAAATATTGTTTGAAGTATGTGGTGCTGTTATATCTGGAAATATAAGAATACTAATAGTAATAATTGTTCATCAACCCATGTCAATACTTGTAAAGAATATAACACTGAATTTAAACTTATCATCTTGTAGAATTGATTGCATTGATTGATACAATGTGGAATTGATATTGAAAGTATCAACAATATCCCTTGAAGTTGTTCATTTGGTAGATTTTGTATCAAAGTGCGGCAATTAATTTCAAGTTTATTTGAATATTTAAACAGAATCCGAATGTCTGATCCAAACAAACGTCTGCGGGCTTCTTCGTAATCACGAATCACTTCGAAGAAAAACTGTTCTACGGTAATTTTTAATAGATAGAAGCAACTTCCTATCTAAATCTCTAAATTCAAAAAATAAAACTAACACAAAAACGGTGGATTTCAGATTAATAATCTATACCAAACGAAAACCAATCACTGTTGTGTACATATGTTACACCATCGGTGTTGCCAAACCGGATTAATAATTCCTCAGCGCCACCAGTGGCGAAAATACGAAGTTGAAGTTCTAAATATTAGCCTCAGCGCCACCAGTGGCGAATATAGGAAGTTAAAGTTCTAAATATATTTGTAAGAAGTTCTATATATTTACATTCTACAATCCATATATATAAAACGTGTTCAATATATATAGAAAGTTATTCAATATATATGTGAAAGTTTAATATATATTCTAAGATGTTTAAAATATAAATAAGTAATAATTATGGCGCAAACAGCGCCTCTAATACACCAAGCCCCCGTTACAAATATAACTCTGGGACGCCCCCTCTCCAACGAAACTCTGAATCCGCCCCTTAAATAAATAGCAGCTAGAGCTATGTTCTTTACAGCTTCAATGGTCATTTCTTTGTTCTATTTGATAATATCGAAGATATTGATTCCTTGAAGTGATATTGAATTTGGTGGGTGCATTCACGGATCACGGGAAAACACTTTGAACAGTTCCATCTGCGAAATTAATTTTCGGGCGTCACAACTATCACTATAAAAACCAGAATTTCTTTTGGAACATATTATTAGTAGGTTCACCAACCACATTATGTTTCGTTGTAATTGTAATTGCTCCTAATCCTAGAGTTTTATTTTATCAGACAGAACAGCTTGAGACATCTAATTTTCGGTGAATAATTTCATATTAAATATTGATCGAATAGTTGCTTTCCTTGGGGAATATAGAATTTCGTATTTGTATTTTGTAAATAAATACGTATGGTACTTATTCAAACTTACCCCTCTCCATATCTAAGCAGGTCTCCATAGACCCCAGATCTTTATATTGTCATCTCCTTTAGTTTTGGATAGGGGGCGATTGCACAGTATGCATTATTCCTAATTTTTGACTATATTCAATGATAGTTTAATACTCATGTGCATTTTAGATCATTCGTGGCGACCCAACTTTTTGAAATAGCAACTGTGTTTGGGTAAAATCACAGCTGTAATTTTACCATCAACCTATATCAGCGATCATGTCCAACAATTTTCCAGCCGAATACTTAGCAAAGACTTCATTCCTACTTTTTTTTAGGAAAAAGTGTATACCTCCGGGTGCTAAGAAACTCCTTTACAGCGCCCGTTGATAACAGGAAAATATCAAATAAACATAAATAAACTCTTTCTATTTTTTAATATTCCACGTATCGGGGCGACTTTAGAGTGTTATAAGTCCCTGATTGAACCAAGCGAATCACATCAGATGTTGGCACACTGCTTGCTGATGGAGAGAATAGTGATGGCACTAATAGGTCTATTTGCAAAAGCATTTTCATTTGCAAGGTCGTGGAAATGCAGATCAAGGCAATATGCAGATAAATATTTTGGAGGGGAGCTTCGAAATCTCATATTTACTAGGTCGTTATTAGTTTTGTTTTCGGAAATTTAAACGATGTATTTTACTGAAAAAATCTTCCCATTTCAGCATCCGCCTTTTTCAGAAATTTATTTTTTGTTTACATTTGAACTGGAATTTAATAAAAAATGTGTCTATATTAATTAGATGTATGATGTACAATAAACCAGCAAAAGAAAACCACGACGAATTTATATGTATATAGTTTGTTGCGTCTGTGCATCTGTTGCGACCGTATATCGGACGCAGTAACGTTTTCCATAATATTTCGAGTTTCGCGCTACTAGGACTTTTCAGCTGACCATGTGCACTCTTCAATTTATATTTGAAATTGGCGCTGATTTTAACGACTGAGTAGATATTTTCCGATTAACATATTTCAAGCGGACTCAATAATGTTACTGCATTGAAAGGAAAACGTATATTTAGTTACATTTATTTCGACCACGTGTAGGTAACCATACATTCTATAGCCTCGTAACAGCATAATATTGCATCCCTTGCATCTGAAACACTTCAATACATTTTTAGATTCACGTTTCAAGATAATTTAAGTAGAAAATGTCATATATAAATATTTGTCACTGTCATTGAAACTAATTGACAGAGTCCATTGATGTTAATTATTCTCGTAATAAACGATTTAAAAGATAGTACAGCTATTTGTGAGAAACTCAGAATTCAAAACTGAAGAATTGAGCCATGTTTCAGAAAAAGCAATTAATTCATAGCTCAAAGTGGATGAAATGTTGTATAGTACGCTAGTTTTAGAATTCAGGCCTCTGACATTTTGGTAATACATGTTGAGCTTTTTGACCGAAGGTGTGTTACTGAGATATGAATCCTTATGCATGCATTTACTCTCACATGAATCATTTGTATTAGATAATTGCTATACCAGACCCATTAAATCCCGAAATTGCTTCAATTTATTTTTATAGACAGAACACTCACTATGCCGAACAGGATGATCAATGAATATATCTTGCGTACCAGTAGAATAACTCTTCTGTTTTAACTGTTTACAGTTAGTGCATTGACTAAAGTTGGATACGCAATCCTTTAGATCGTGATTACCGGAACATTTCGGACATGCCTTGGAATTCTTACAGGAACTGGAGCCGTGACCAAAACCACTACAGTTATAGCAACTTAGAACATCAGTAGCATCAAAGAGGGAGCAACTATCATAGCCTATGTAGATACGCTTGTGTTCTTGAGCATTCATAAGATGTACGGTTCAGTTGGAGAAGTATTTGAAAAATGTTCGGATTGTTCTTTGTGGGCCAGAATTTTATTATTTTGCAATCGGCTGGCTTTCAGTAGTAGAGAATTTTGCCTTAATATGTAATCCAATAGATCAGCTTCATTATGTTTCTTACTCATACCAACAATTTTTATACGAGGGTGAGGATTGGTGACTTATTTCACAGAATAGTTCTCAGATAGTTTTTCAACAGCTATACGACGAAATTCAGAAGTATCCTTATTATTGTTGCAGCTATAATAATACCTCCATTCGCAATGTTCTTAACTTTGGAAACTGCAAATGTAGAGCTGACAGGTACAATATTCTGAAGAATTTTTTTTCGGTTTAATCATGACTCCACAATTGCTGGATACAGACTGAGCATACGTACGGGTGACGGGTGCATTGTTATAAGCTATTTGTGCGTCGTTAAAAGGGCGTTTTCACACTGGGCGACACGACAACGACACGATAACGACACGACAACGGTGCCGACACGATATCCGGCAGGTGATTTACACATTCAACGAAACGGCACATGCAGTTGCTGTGTGTCGTTCATTATGGCGGGTATCAACAAATTATATTTACTCTATTTATTATATTTGAGGCGCAAGAAACGATATAAGGAAAGGCATTTATGGATACATCCGATTATTAAAGTGAGATATTTAGAAGGTACCTATTATACTCTGTTTGAGAAGTTGGCTGATGACCCAAATAAGTTTTTTAATTATTTTCGTATGAGCAAAAATACATTTGACTACATATTACAGAAAATAATAAATATGATCAAAAAGCAAGACACTGGATTTAGAATGAGCATACCACCTGAAGAAATGCTGGCAGTAACAATAAGGTAAGAAATATTTTGTTTCAACTTTATTTGTAATTCAATGAATTTGCATACAAAAACTTAGGGTTATTTTCTGGTAAGAAATGAACAAAATAATAAACATATCTTATTTTTTAACAACAAACAAACAAAAAAAAAACTATTCCGCAGTGTCATATGAAGCAGTGTCAATGAATAGTTGCTGATATTTGTTTGTCTCTCTGTAGTTCGTCAAAAATCTTTGAGAAAGCTGGTCTTGTTGTTGGTCCATTTGATTTGAAGGAGGAGGCGATTGATAATCAATACCTTGAAGCGAATTTTGGTAGGAGTCTGAGTGGCTCGTAGCAGGCGAAGCAAGCAAAGTCTGTGGAAGATTATACTGCTGTGATGGATTAATACGCTGCTGTTGGAAAGGCCGTGGATTTAAAACACGTCGTTGCTTAATGTTTTTTATAATCGTTAAAACTTCCATTTGAAAATCCATTAATTCTGCTTCAGTCATATCTCGTATATATGGAATAAAGGACATGAGTAATACTTCTTGATCGGAACGAGAATGTTGTAAATGGGTAGCATTTCCTGAACATGGTTCAACTGCTTGTTTTCCTTTTTTTAGTTCTGATAGAATTTCACGTTCTATGTCATCCAATTGCCTTTTCGATTTTGGCCGACGTTCATTTGAAGTTGATCGAGAGGTTGATGGAGTAGGCTGTGTTTGCGAAATTGATGGTGGATGTGGGAATTCAGTTAGCAGCTGCGAGTCTGTTAACTCCTCTGCTTCAGTTCTGCGGTCTTCTGTTTGAATCTGGCTAAAATTGCTCTCTGTCTCATCCTTCTGTGCTACCTTCAGTAAAAATTGGAGATGCTCACTGTATATATAACTTTTTTTTGCTCCTTGGCCATTTTTTGTCCTCAAAGATCTCAAAAATGAGTCCCTTATATTAGACCATTTAGCCATAATAATTTCCCCTACAAAAAAAAAGAAATTAATTAAACAAAGATTGTTTTTATTTTAGATATTTAGCTACGGGATGCACGCTGACTGAGCTGCATTATAATTATAGAATTGGGATTTCTACATTAAGCAAAAATATAAACTTTGTGTGTAGCTAAATATGGAATACATTCCAACCCCATTACTCAAAGAGATGGAACAAGAAGACTGGGCAGAAGTAGCCAATGAATTCCAGCGAAAAGCCAATTTTCCTCATTGCCTTGGAGCTATTGATGGAAAACACATACGTATCGAAAATTTTCCTCATGCAGGATCGATGAATTTCAATTACAAGAAATATTACTATGTAGTTCTTTTGGCAATTGCCGATGCAGATTACAGTTTTTTGTTCGTGGATATTGGAGCATATGGGAAAGATTGCGATTCTTCAATTCTTCAAAGTACCGAGTTTTGGAGAAGACTAACGAGCGGTGAATTAGATATACCAGAGTCAAGACCCTTAACACCAGAAATAAACATAAAAGTTCCTTATGTTTTTGTAGCCGATAACGCGTTTCCAATGAATGAGCATATTCTAAAAGATTTCTCAAATCATAATTTGAGTATTAAACAACGCGTTTTTAACTACAGATTACACAGAGCTCGCAGATATGTGGAATGTGCATTCGGAATTTTAAGCAACAAATGGCGAATATTTCACAGATCACTCAATGTTTCCAAGTCATTTTCAAAAAATATTATTGAAGCATGTGTTGTGGTACATAATATAATACGCAAAAGAGATGGGTACCACACGGAAGATTTGATTATTTCTTCTGGTTCTAAATTACAAAACCTACCGTCTGCTAAAACACAAACAACTAATAAAACAGGACATGGAGTACGCACTTGTTTTGCAAATTATTTTGTTAGTGAAGTTGGACAATTACCCTGGCAGTTGTCAAAAATATAAGTTTTATTAAATAAAGTATAGTACCTGTCTTTTTCTTTTCCGCTTGGGATAGTTCCTGATACCCATCTTCCAAATACTGACATATTTCCTGCCAACTTTTGTCACGCAGTATTTTGTTTTTATTGCCTTCATGAGTTTTGTCCCAAATACAGGGCTTAGATTCAACTAATTCAATTAATGTCACGATGTCATATTTGAAACTCGCCATTTTTTCCGCCAAAATTCTACTACACCGATGACACGGCACGACAGGACTGCTTGCTCCTCTACGACATATCGTTGCTTGCAACGACACGCCACCGACAAGTCGTCAGGTGTGAAAGCATTCCTATATATGTAGTTACATGAGAAAGGCGTCCACCGACACCGTTACCGTTGTCGTGTCGCCCAGTGTGAAAACGCCCACTTGGCAGATATTATGTTACAGACGTCACTTTTCATGTTAATGAATTCATCATTGATGCGTGAGAAAACATCCTGCACAATAGTTTCAGTGAAATCCATAAATTGCTTATTCTTAACATTAACACATGTGTTGCAATACTAGAAGCAAAACGTTTGATGGTATTTTAATACATATAAGATGATAACGTTTGATACAAAAACCATCGCAGGTAATACCTTTGTTTTTATCTTCTGTCGCAGATGAAGATATACTGCATACGTTATCCATTATGAAATATTACATTACTGGAAAACTAGGAGTAACGTAATCAAAGATACACTCACAACTGCACTTACTCTAATATGATGTATACCCACAATATAAAATGATATGCCAGAACAAGTACTAAAAGTAAACCCTTTCTTTATTTATTTTTAACAAAAATACTCAAGATATTTTCACAATTTCTGAGACACTCTTTAATGTTTTATATTTTAAGACTTGGACCTCAGACACAATCAAAAATAGAAGGAAATGATCAATCAATATTAAACTCAATTAAAAGAACGAAGTTTGTCGTTTCTCATCGCTTTCTTTGAAAAATGCAAAAGAAGGATCAACATTTTTCTTCAGCAGGAAAATATCAGAAATAAAAATAACTTAGTTTTTTTATCGCTACTTTCATTGTAAACACTTTTCCCTAGAGTTCCTGGGTTAACGGTGGCTAAGATATAGCATAATAATTATTATATTTTAAATTGTTGCAGTCAAAATAAATGAATCTAACAATGTAGAAAGCCCTGCACGTATAACTTATGAAATATTTATACACGAAAATAATTCTGATAATGATTGATCTGCAGCTGAGTTTAGTGTAACTGTGAAATAGCAATAAATTTAGAATCATAAAAAAAACAGTATAAAAGAATTCCAGATTACTGCTACTTCAGTGAAGCACAAGTACAAAACTTCGGAAGGCATGTAATTAGGAATCATAGGGCAGAATCCTAAGTTGAGGTTTTATCGAAATCTTCCAGAAGTACAGGAAGGAGAGAATTATTGAATAGGCAACGAAGAAAGGGAAACCATTTGGGAAGTGGAAAAGGTCATATTAAAGCTGTCAGGGAAACTTATGTTGAAAACCGAAATCTTTTACCTTGTGACTATTGTTTAGGATGTTTTTTCATCTAAATTCTTGTACAGGCATAGAAATAACTGTAATAAAAGTAAAAAGGATACAAATGCACAGGCTGCAGGTTAGAATGAATTGATAAAAAATTTAAGAGTGGATACGCTCAAAAATCGACGTTTTTACCCACATGCGTACCTTTATTATATCCCTGGAAGTTAAAATGACAAATTAATTTGCGCATTTGGAGGAAGGTACCTTAATTCGCATAGAGAAAATCGTTTTATTCAGATTACTTCACGTAAAATGAGAACTGGCGAAGATACTCCTAGAACTCAGAAAACTTCAACCATCTGACTGATTTGTTTTCTGCAGTTCATCCAAAATACTTTGATTTGTTCGTTGAAGCTAAAAAACATACGACGTTTGTAATGAGTATTGCTACATCTTTAAAACAATGTTATGACTTGCAATTAGGGGAAGTGTGCCTAAAATGGGATACTTGGATAAAACGGAAAATATTTGTTTTAACTAGTAGTCAGTGCACTATCTATCCAAATATTGCTGAACGCGAAGCCGCCGCTTGTTTATACAGGTGACAATTTTCAGTCGCCAGTTTGCAATTGTTAGTCACGAGTGAGGTACGTTCCTTTGTTTATCTTATATTTCTTACAAAAATTGTACTACACGATAGTAAGAATTGTATGCTAAGATGTTTATAAAATATCGTAGTCTTTTTTTTGTATGTAGCTGATTCATATTTAAATAGAATTTATGTAGTTTTACGGCAATATTAGTTTGTAGGGGGTATGTAAAAACGTGTTTATTTCTTTGTAACCATGTTGCTAAAACGGGAAAAAAGCGTTTTCTAAAATGAGGATATCCCGTTTTATCTACACAGTATTTGCATTAAGATTTTAAATAAGTATATTTTTTTTAGATACTTAAAATGCCACCAAAGCCGAAATATCTGAGAAAGACTAATCGTCAAGCATGGTCGGAGGAACAAATGTCTGCGGCTATAGCACTTATAGAGTCGGGGTAGTATATGAAAGCGGCAAAAGATTGTGGAGTACCCAAATCTACATTAGAAAGGCGAGTAAAAGGTAAAAATAAAATAAAAAAGGGTAGTCTAAAAGGTCTAGGAAGCAGGTTGATCACATTTCCATCGGAATTGGAACAACAGCTTGTAACATATGTGAAAAATATGGAATCGATGTTGTTTGGACTTACCGCAACGTCAGTTAGACAACTAGCATTTGAGTTGGCCGAAAAAAATAACCTACCTCATTTTTTTAATAAAGATAATAAGGCAGCAGGATGGGCTTGGTTAAGATCTTTTATGCAGAGAAACAATTTTTCACTCAGGGTACCCGAGGCTACCTCAGCAGCATGGGCAACTGCTTTTAACAAGAATAATGTTAACAATTTTTTCAATCTCTTAGAAACTGTTCACGATCAACATCATTTTAAATCCTCACAAATATTTAACGTCGACGAAACCGGCATAACTACCGTCCAAGGAAACAATCAAAAATTATAGCCATGCGAGGAAGAAAGCAGGTCGGGGCTCTTACCTCAGCTGAATGTGGGATTTGCATGAATGCAGCAGGTTATTTCATTCCACCAATGATAGTGTTTCCCCGTGCCCGAATGAAGCAAGAATTCGGAATTGGTGCTCCACCGGAAACATTAATTGCATGTGAGCCTTCAGGATGGATTAATATTTCGCTGTTTGAAAAGTGATTTGACCATTTTATTGAATATTCTCATGCATCTAAGGATAATCCAACCTTGCTAATATTAGATGGTCACAAGTCACACACCCAGAATCTTGGAGTGATAATGAAAGCTCGAAAAAAATGGAGTTGAGATTATATGTATTCCGCCACACTGCACACATAGAATGCAACCCTTAGATGTGTGCTTCATGGGTCCACTTTCAACGTTCTATAGTCAAGAGGAAAATACCTACCTTAGAAATAATCCAGGCAGAGTTATAACTATTTACAATGTGGCTGAGCTTTTTGATAAAGCGTATCTCAAAGCTGCGACACCTCTTAATGCAATGAGTGCTTTTAAAAAGACAGGGATATTTCCTACAGATCGCCATGTTTTTACAGAAGAAATGTTTGCAGCAGCCTTGCCAACTGATTTTCCCCTGCCAGCAGCATCAACACAAATTATTGAAACACCGGAAATAACTGCAAGTAGTGAAGTAACGCCACAAGCCGAAAACAATTCAAACTTTCAGAATTCTGAAAGGCCACAGCAAGAACGATTTGAAAGAACACCTTCTCCACAACCTTCCATATCAGGCGTACAGCAAACATCTCAAAGCACTTCTTCACTACAACTTCTCATGTCAGATATACAATAAATACCTCGAGACACATATATCAGTCCAGAAGCTTTGAGGCCATACCCAAAAGTCACTTCCAAGAAAAGCGATGCCCAAAGAAAACGAAAGACCGGAAAAGCAGCCATACTCACCTCCACTCCTTATAAAGAAGAATTATCCGAAAGTTAACAGAAAAAAAGAATCCGGGAAGCTGGACGGATAAAAAAATCTAAACCAACCAACCAATTCCATTGAAGGAAAATACGCATCCAAAAAAGGGAAAGCAAAAGGAAAGAGTGTAAAGGTTAAACTTATTGACAATGATGAATCCAGTGAACAAGAGTCTGATCCGGAATGTTTTTATTGTGGAAACAGTTACTCTTCAAGCAAAAAGGGGGACGGATGGATCAAATGCAACCAGTGCCTCAGATGGGTTCATGAAGCATGTGCGGGAGCAGAAGATGATGAAGATTATTTCTTCTGTGACTAATGCCAATATTAAGTTTTAAACGTGTTAACTAATTTAACTATATAATCCTTTTGTGTTTTTCATATTTTAAAATAAATCCGGTTAAGAATATTTCATGTCTTATTGCCCTTTAGATAGAACTAAAATTTCGCTGCTTAAATACATATCCCATTTTAGAATTACCCAAAATCCCATGTTATCAACATGTGTGGATAAAATGGGAAACATGCAACATTTTTAAAAGTATATATTTTTACAAAATTGGTTAGTTCTTGAATCCAGATATTCCTTATTATGATATTAAAATAATAATTCAGCAGATTTTTGCATGAGTGAAAATTAAAAAATATTCCCAAATATTTTTCTTGAGCAGTTGTACCTTAAGTATCCCATTTTAGGCACACTTCCCCTACATTTACAATATTGGGCATAATTCTGACTAGTGCGTTGGCCACTGCAGGTGCTTTCGTGCAGATGTTCGTCGAACCGCAGCCTGGCATCTATCTGGACCAGGTATGTCAAAGATGGCTGCGAAGGTATGTCGCAGCCCCAACGGTGAGTGTCACAGTTTTTTTTTTGTTTTCAATCGATATTTTGATAACCTCCTTATAAAATACGACAAAAGCGTTTACGATTACAGAACAGATGTTCCATTGCTACTTTTCGGTTCCACTTAGCACCTATTCTAAGGGAATGAAAATTAGCTGATCTGATAAATCAATGAATGCTAATTCTAAAACATAGAAGTAAGAATTGTTACTAATATTCATTTGAAAGAAAATCAAAATCGATCTGAATGAGCGAAACTTTTTTTATGAAGCTGGACTCAACGTGTTGAGCGATTATTTTGAAAAAATGTTACTTTTCTATTTTTAAGGCAAAATTTAAAATTGAATCCCAAAATGAATTATTATCAAAAGTTTTTGCCATATGATGCCAACTTTTGAAAGGACACTGTATTTAGTACGATACAATTAAAAACTGAAGATGGGTGCCGAACGTACTGCTTGCAAGAGCATCGAAACATTTCCTATTTTTACCACTTTAATGTGATTAGAAAATGTTCAAATTTGTACAACCACTGGGAACGGCGTTATCATCTCCACAGTGGTATATACACGCATATACACATGTACGTACGCACATACGCACATCCCAAAAATAGTCTAGAGTCTAGCTAGATGGATTAAAGGCATATTTACGGGGAAATCCGGGTAACCATTTTTAGACCGATTACCATCCGTACTAGGTACGGAAGTAAAAACATATTCCGAAGATTAGTGTAAATTGAAACTGCGGATAATTGTGAAACTAACGATCAACTGACTTCAGAGCATGGAGTTCCGAGGATGAAATTTTTACAATGTATAGTTTTGTTATGAGGGGATACAGATATATACGATATCACAAAAAGGAATAAAATGTATTCACTTGATGAAGTGATGTATCTAATAATACATAAATCCCCTTTCAATTATGTTTCATAACACCTGTGACAACTGACAACAACTTAACAACCCAATGCTGAACGAACGGTGCACAACATGCAGCAGAGAATAAGTATCTACCGGAGTTGCCCGGATTTATCCTTCTTACGCTTCTGCGATCCGGGTCACTTGGCTATTGTAAGGCACCCTGAAAGAACGTTTAAAATCCAACAAAATACAAATTGTCGTTATATTATGTTGTTAATAGTTTATTCGAATTATATTAAACGACCGTTTAATAAAGCAAATTGTTATGTCGCGATTACATAACCTATAATCACAATAAAGCCAACACTGTTCCCGTCTCACGTTCAACCAATAAGTACCTAAGTATTCGTAAAATTGTATAAGTGACGTTGATATTAATTACCGGAAGTAAGCATCGCTGTAAAAGCTTCATTATCGAGGAGGGGACATAATTAAACGTATTATCATGGGAATTCTATCGATATCGATTGAAAGGAAGTTTGGAGCTTAAAGCGGTGGAAAGCTCCGATACCGCATCGACCTCCTGCTATCCTGTGAATAGAATTTTCCAGGAAGATACCTCGACAACCCTTCGTACTTAGAAATGAGGAAAAGCTCTTCTAGAATGTACACGTAAGCTTTTCTTCAATCAAATCAATACATGAGAGCAGTTTTCAGTTTTGGCGGCAAATTTGAATTTATCATGGCATGATGAATTTGACTGATAATGTGATGACGTAATAAAAGATATTGATTTTTATAATAGAAGGGGAAACGTTAGCGTATACGTGACATACATCCGAACGAGGGTAATACAAAAATTGTGCAACTCACCATTTCAATTTTCAGAATCATGCTTTGCATATCCTTCCCGTATTCTGCTATATAAGAGCACCCAATGAACGTAGCTTCTAATTACTGTTACTCTCTTGTTATTAATGTTTGATTAATAAAAAATGTATTGAGATCAATTGATCACGTGACTTCCTTCACTTTTTTTTAGCGAAATAGCTTTCGTACACTCCTCGGATCAAATGTAAATAATCGTAGGAATAGAAAATCTATTGGAAATGATTTAGAAACTGCTATTGAAAGATGTTATATTATAATCTATGTTACATTGGAATGCAAATTATCGAACAACGAATGAAACACGAATAATTGAAACTGTAACACATTAATGTGTGAAATATATGAATATGATTAGAAAACCACTACACAGTAATGTTTCTATAGTTGAAGACGTCATATCTCGAGACTACAATCTTGAACCTACATCAGGAAACATAACTTTTTTTCACATTAAAATGAGATTTTAAATTATTTGAGATCTAAACTAAAGAATTGTAATATCTTCATCTGTGGTGACTTCAATATAAATTTTTTATCTGAAGAAAAAATATCCCTATATTTCCTTACTATCAAAGTTCCAACACAGGGTAAAGCTCTACTAGATAACATAATATGTAATAAAAATATGCACATGATAAAATCTGGGACGCTGGAAAACATGGTCTCGGACCATACAGCCCAATTTGTTAGGTCGAATGTCCAAGGGGAACTAGATTCCTGTTTCAAAACTGGATATATAAAAAGGAGAATATTTTTAGAACATAACGTAATTGAATGCTCATTTGAATTGAATAATGAAGATTGGAGCAGTGTGACTAATAATACAGATGTTATAACTTCCTGTACTAACTTAATTTCCAAGTAACAACATTTACTCAATAAGTTTTTCGCTGTGAAGTTTCACAAAAAAATCGAAACAAATCTAATAATTGGTGCACTAAAGGTAGAAGACATCCAACATAAATAAAAAATAATACCATAAGCAATATAAATTAGGCATTATCACAGAAACTTTCTTCAAGACGTATTCTAGAAGCTACAAAAAGATTATTGTGGATGCTAAACGAATAAAAGCATCTTGGCAGATTATTAGAAATTGTACAAGAAATAATACCGAAAGTAAAAACATTTTTCATGCACAACATTTTCAAATATACGATGAATCCGAAAAAGAAACACTGAATAGAATAAACAACTTTTATATTAACAACAGAAAAGACAGTACATTTGATGTACAGGTTAATAATATAAAGGCTTCAATTTATCCTTCCAACTCACTATACCTATATGAAACCAATGAAACTGAAATCAAAGAAGTAATTGATAATCTGTAGAATACAAATGCCATTGGCAATAACAAAATTTCTATTAACTTCATAAACATTCTTAAACTTCACGTACTATAACCGCTAAAACATATAATTAACGTCTCTTTTTCAAACGGAATTTTCCCAGAATGTCTAAAAGAAACGATAATTTTACCTCTGTTGAAAATAGGTGATTCCCCTGATCTGCACAACTATAGACCGATTTTTCTTCTGAATAATATAGCAAAAATAATGGAAAAAATTATTCACAATAGAATTTCGAATTTCGAATTTCATGATACAACATAATATATTTAACACTAATCTGAACGCTTATATTAAGGGAATATCAACAGACCGGGCCATTATCAAGTAACAAAAGCATAGTAAACTCTCTAAATAATAAACTAAAGTAGGAGTGTTATTTCTTGATCTATCCAAAGCTTTCGACTTTGTAAATCATGACAGACTACTTAACAAACTATTCTGTCTAGGTGTCAGAGGTATTGCTTATAACCTAATTAGAACCTATCTTTCAAATAGAAAACAGAAAATATTAATTACAAATAATCGTCATTAGTCTCACTCAGACTGGAATTGTGTATGGTAGGGAGTTCCAAAGGGCCTAGTATTGGAACCTTTGCTATTCCTCCTCTATACAGGGTGTCTCAGATTTTAACCGGGGAAAATTTGATAGACGATGGAAAATTTGATTTTGAGCAAAAAATTCCTAGTAACATATATGCAGAGACGCTTAGTTTTTGAGATACAGGGTGTTGAAATGGATAAACAAATTTCGTTTTTTGCGAATATCTCCAGAACCGTTTATCGTACAGAAAACAGCTTTTGCAAGCATTTTCTACTCATGGTAAGCTATGTTCTGTGTGTTAAAAATTTTTTTTTAGTCATAATTGGTGAAGATTTTGAAGGGGTAGTTGGTGTTTTTCTCCCCAACTTCTACGCCACTGGAAAAAGTACGGTTTTGAGCTAACCATTTAAACCGTGTTTTCTACACAAAAAAGGTACTCGTGGTCATAAGCTCTAAAGTTGACCGTTTTCGAGAAAAATGAACTTTTATGTTGAAAAACATGGTCAATTTTTCGGTTTTGTTACTTGTTCTAACGTTTGAATAAATTTTGATTAATTAGTAAGAATTGACCATGTTTTCCAACATAAAAGTTGATTTTTCTCGAAAACTGTCAACTTTAGAGCTTATGACCAAGAGTACTTTTTTTGTGTAGAAAACATTGGCGGTGCAAATGGTTGTCTCAAAACCGTACTGTGGCGTAGAAGTTGGGGAGAAAAACACCAACTACCCCTTCAAAATCTTCACCAATAATGACTAAAAAAAAATTTTTATCACACAGAACATAGCTTACCATGAGTAGAAAATGCTTGCAAAAGCTGTTTTCTGTACGATAAACAGTTCCGGAGATATTCGCAAAACGAAATTTTTTCATCAATTTCAAAATCTATCTCAAAAACTAAGCGTCTCTGCATAAATGTTATTAGGAATTTTTTGTTCAAAATCAAATTTTCTATCGTCTATCAAATTTTACCGGTTAAAATCGGAGACACCCTGTATAAATGACCTACCCGAAATGATTGAAAATATAGTTTGTTTTGCTGATGGCTCTACTGCTACAATCGCTGCGGAAACAGATGAAGCTTTACGAATTCAAATAGAGCAGCCATTGCAAATTTTGAAGGATTGGTTTAACACAAATATATAAGACTTAAATGTAGAAAAAAGTCAAATGGTGCAATTTGTTTCTTCACATGCACGTCCGAAGCAAATAAAACTTGAATGTAACAACATTGCATTAACATCGATATATGAGGTAAAATTCTTGGGGCTCTAAATGGATTTTAGACTAACGTGGAAGAGTCATCAAATGGCATCGAAATTATCATGCTTGTGCTACCAGTTGAGGGTCTTGGAAAGTAATGTGAGTAATGAAGTTGCTATGTTAGCATATAATTTATACGGAAACTCTGTAATCAAATATGCAATAATTTTTTGGAGTGAATCAACAGACATTTATAGAATCAAATTATTGCAAAAAAGATGATAAGAAATATATTTAAACAAAAATGTCGAGAGTCATGCAGACCATATTTTATAAGGCACAGAATACTCTTCAATTTATATCCTAGAGTGTGCCTGCTTCGTTAAGAACACATTACGAAGAGTTTTTCAGGAACATAGTTTGTTGCACAATTATGACATTCGTTATAAGCACATTCTCTTACAAGACCAAACTGCACTAACTCAGATCTATAGAACCACGAAAAATGAATCGATCAGAATTTATGACCATGTTCCGCAAAATTTAAGGAATCTCGATTTCAGGAGTTTTAAAAACACACTAAAATTATGTCTTATAGAAAAATGTTATTACTCCAAATCGGAATATTTTAATACTCAGCTATGACTCACATTTTGCAGCACTTCCTTCAAAAATTCTATTTAAATATCTACGTAGCATCATCTTAATTTTGTACCTATCTGTCCTAACGCATTCTATACCATACTTCTCTTGGTCTCATGAATAAAGATTATTTATTATTATTAATATTATTATATCTAGAGGAACAGGCAGGATGGTTTTCCGATACATATAATTTACACATTAATGTGTTACATTTTCTATTATTCGTGTTTCGTTCGTTGTTGCAACGTAGACGTTTTCAATTGGAATTAATGAGATATTGCTTAGTGCAATTAGTTTAACGAATCCCCCGCTTTAGTGACGAGAATTAGTTTTCAAACTTTTTCTGATGATGGTCTTGAGACCAAAAAGTACGTAAAGACGAAAATATATTTGACATATATGTTAATGTGACCTATTTCCTAAGAATTTACATATAATTCATACCTGGGTCAAGAATCATTATTATGATATTGCAGATTTGGAGCATCGCTATATAAAAAATTGTGTTACAAACAATTGTGTTCTTTACTTATTATATAAAATAATACAAATTATTTGTAATTTCCAAGAAGTTGTAGTGTTTACCGAATTTTCGAAGGAAAAAAGTAACTGGATGTAATTATTGAAAATAAGAAAAAAGAACATTGGATATCCAGCTTCCTCAAGAAGCTCCTCCCCGAAGTTGGAACTGAAGGAAATTGTAACATGTAAAATATTAATTTATTCTTCTAATTTGATAAATCATGACGCTCCTGGTTTTCATTGGGATTTTGAATAAAATTATTTTTTGAATAAAAAATTGTGAAGCAGCTTCTTACATATCATTTGAAGGATAAAAATAATACAATGATCATTTGAAGCTGAGATATAATAATTAGATAAATCTGAAGTTCATGATACATTAACTTGCTTTGCAGAATTATGCTTTTTGATCACCACCTGGAAGAACAATATCTGGTTTTTGCTATTTGCGATATGCTTCCAGATCATGAGATAATTAATCATTATTGTAAAGTTATAACTACAAAAACGGTCAGCAATAATTTAAAAAAATAGTTTCCTAATAAAACTAATAATTTTACGTTTTAAACTATTCAACTATAAATCATTTATCCTGGAACATTCCAGTATTGCATTGATATTTTGTTGTTGTCGTGTGCAGTCATTTAAATTATTTATAGAATTGTATGCTTTTATATCATCTACATAAAGATGTTTTTCCACATCAAGTTCTTCTACAATGTCATTGACAAAGATCAAAAATAGCAATGGTTGTAGATTGCAATAAAATTATTGGACTCAAAACCGTTATATTAAACATATCTTGAATAGTAGACTTCCGCGGATAGCTAATCTTGACAAATCTTGGCTTCCGGAGGGATTCCGCGTCACAATAGCTCAACTTGATATATTAAACATACTGTTCTAAGATTTAAAAAAACAGCACCATACTGTCTGAAAAGCCAAATTATTGATTCATTTTTGAGAGTATTGAATGATTAAGCTTACTGAAATCATTAAGAGTTATATCTATCTCACCGGTTGTCCAAAATATTTGAAATATTTTTTACACAACACAACTAAGAGTAGTGACAGATGATCTGTGCTACATGAAAACGTGAAATTTCTTGACTGATCTATGGTAAATAGTCTGATAGACATAGACTAACATTTAGAATAATTTCGTGAAACCCCCAGATTAGAGAAATTGGTCTGTAATTTATAACATCTCCACATCCGCTTTTATTCGGACATACGTTTTGAAATTCTTGTGTATGAATTGCCAGTAGGTTAAATACCAACCTAAGAGGAAACGCGAACACACTAATACAGCCCTTCGTTAAAAACGAATGTGTTCATTAGGTCCGCTAGAGTTTCGGTTTTAGTTTTTTTAGCTGCTCCGTATTAAATCATCTTCAGTAAACGCTGGAATCTTAACTAGAAGAGCATTGAAGTTAGAGCTTTCAAATTGTGCGTTTGTGGAATTATCAGGTGAATTATAAACATTACCAATATATTCACAAAAGAGGTAAGTAACAATTTGTTCTTGACTATTAAGCTCCCGCTCATCAAGATGCATAATTTCTGGAATATCCGCAGATTTTGATTTGCCTTTAAGAAAGGACAGAACTGTTTTAGATCCGTTTGTATATCATTTTCTATTTTATTCAAGTATGTTTTGTAATTATAAGTGTAATGTATTTTTATTGTTTCCTTACATTTTTATATAGGACATACTTATCATTTTCTGTGTATTTTTGAATCGGTTGAATAAATTATTTTTTACCTTAAGATCACTGATGATAGCACGGGGGTAATATCTCTCTCTTGTTATCATCTGGGAACACCGTTTTTAAACATTTGATTAAGTTTTTCGTAAAAATTATCAATCATTTGGTATATCAACGTTATTTACTGATTTTAAACAATTCCAATCAATGAGAAATATATCATTGTAAAGCATACATAATACATAATTTAGGTTTTTTGATATAGTAATTATAAAACTCCTCCTTTAATAGTTTTTTCACAGATTATTAAACGTCCCTTTGCGCCAGTAAAATCATAACAGCGAAGTTGAGAAACAGAAAAAAGCGTTGGACAATGGTTAAAACAAATCTTTGATCAATAACTCAATTTTTAAGCAAAAAATAAAAATGGAACGAAACCAATTAACCAAATTAGAGCCACCACCTTCAAATAGTTCAATAAAATTCAGAAGTTTCACTCATCTTCCTTCAGTAATTGATAAATTCCATAATTTGTTTTCTAAATTTGCAATAAAACCCGTTGATAAAGTTTCCGACTCCGATAAATCCGGGATTTACAACATCGATGGAGTCCTGTTCAAAATGCTATGTGGGCCAAACTAGAAGAATAATTGTGGAAAATCAGCGTTAGGCGAACATGTTTTGAATTCCGGTCATATAAATTCTAAAGAAAGTTTATTTTGAAACACAGTAATGACAAATTAGTATCTAGGTAATTCGGAAGGGATGGAAATTTATAAGCGAAATAGCAATTTGAATAAAATAGTATTTGAACAGGCACATCAGGCACATTTTGATTTCTAATTTAGTTTACTCTGATGATGATTGGCGACTTGGTAACTGGAAGATCTTCAGTACTTTAACAGTATTTTAGTGGATAAGAGGGATCGAGATATCTTATTTATACTGTTGATAGACTTATTAATACCTGACTGCGAGTCTTTAAAAAACCTAATAGAGCGGGATGATGATCAATCTTCTCTTATTATAGTAGTCCAGACACCGAACCGAAAAAAAAAGACATGTAGGTCAGAATCGAAAATTTTTTGTGTGATTCGATTCGTGGGGCTATCAGGATCATTCATAACACATAAAACCTCACCGGTCAGCCCTCCCCCCTCCTTGGGGGCCAGAAATGGCCTGAATTTGCCAATTCCCCCCCCCTGAATTGATTCCAAGTAAATCTGACGTCAAAATCGTGATCAGCGACCCAAAAAACCTTATTTCCTTATTCAAAATCTAAAAATAATATATATTGCCAAAATAATCTATAAGGGTGCAAAAATGGTCAATCTGATCGATGTTCCGCCTCCAGAATTGATTTCAAGTAAATCTGACGTCAAAATCGTGATCTGCGACCCAAAAAACTTCCTTGGTGCATTTTAAATTCGAAATCACAATGGGGGGGAGGGAGGATGACCGGTGAGGTTTTATGTGTTATGAATGATCCTGATAGCCCCACGAATCGAATCCCACAAAATTTTTCCGGTTCTGACCTACATGTCTTTTTTTTATTATAGCTGAAATCCCGGCTCATTGCCTGGATTATAGGGTTAGTTTCATCTAATACTCCACATTGTTCTGTGTTCGAGAGTACAATATCTAAAAGTCTACCATTTTCATTTTTTACGTGTTTTAGTTAAGCCAGATCATAAATGGAATAAAATTATTAGTCAGAGTAACTTTTGTAAAAAAAAATTGCTATTTCTGACTTCAGATCATAGAAATATGAGGCATTACATATTTTACACATCAATCTGTTATAATTTCAATTTTTCATGTTTTGTTCGTTGTTATGACGTAGACATTTTTAATTGAAATCAATGCGATAAAAACGCTCAGTGCTTAGTGTAATTAGTTTAAGGAATTCCGAGCTTTAGTTGATGCGAATTAGTTTTCAAACGTCTTCTGATGATGGTCGTGAGAGCGAAACGTACGTAGACGAAAACATATTTGACATATGTGTTGATGTAACCTATTTCCCAAGAATTTACATATAATTCATACCTGGGTCAAGAATCATTATTTTATTATTCGGGTGCGATACAAACCGTACTACTGAAGGAGATACTATCTATCATAGGGTTCTAAAGGCATACGGAATGTCAATGAAGATGTTAGCAAAAGAGAGGAACCGGAGAATATTTCTGGTAAGATGTAGGAGTTTGCGAGTTTTTCCAAATTTCATAAAATCTAAATCAAAGGACAATATGTTTAGCAAGGTGCAAAATAAAATTTCGTACGCTTAATTATTAAATTCTTTTCTTAAAAATTGTTTGAATTGATACATAGAAGAAGCTGGCGCAAATCTAGCGGAGGTTGGGAACAAAATTCAACTCGTAAAACAATCCTCTTATCAGAAATTTGAGAGCAACTTCATCACCAAATTTTTTTAACAAAATCGAAGCCACTCAATCAAGAAAGACAAATAGCTTAACCAAATGCGTGACTAACGAAAAACATAAAATCAACAAAAAATGGATAAAAACCTCTCGACACAAATATTACGGATGAGATGCAACATATGTTAAGTAGGTCATAAATTTACATTGCCTGATACCAAAAAATTTCCTATTGACTATATAATTGCTAGTTTAGAATGCGGAATTAGAACTACAAATTTAGAAGAAAAAATTAAATTAGAAGTAAAATATATAAGACATCTTAACAAATGCAAAAAATTAACAAAAAATAGAAGTAGGCGTAACAAAAAAATCGTTTTAACTACTAAACCAAAAAGACTAAAGACTATTTTTTATACTTTGACTATACGAGAGGACAACCTATAATGTTCAACGAACATCGTGTGAGCCAGCGGTTTAATGCTGGAAGTGGAGAAAGGCATTCGAAGTTTTCTTGGAGGTTATATGCATAGGGAAAGACCTCACTAGATAGAGAGTTCCACAATACTAATATTTCTATGATACCCTTTTCAATGAATTCAACAAGTGTAAGTTCAAAATTTATATCTTCAGTTAGGTTTATTGTTTAGAGCAGCTCCTTAAATTGTTCTGCATCTCTCACAAAAATTTTCGTCTTGTAAAATTGAAACGACATTAACATTAACATCTGAAATGACGCCACTGGTAGTAAAAATATTAGCTCGGGGCTGTCTTGGGTCATGTGTGCTCTAAATTATTTCATTGAGATGTCACCCGATTCGCAATCATATTCAAATGATATCGTTGTTCTGGAATATAAGTACATCAAGAACTACAACGACAGTATACGTTTACTGGAAATCGATTGGAACAACGCGTTCCAAGAAGTTTTCATGGAGCAATGAAAACAAAGGTTGAAAATTCTATTGGAACAAGGTGTAACTGCAAATATTTGACTAGAAAATTACTCTCTTCAAGAATATTGAACATTGGCGTAGCATCCATGAAGATAAGACCCACAACAAGCAGTTTCACTATTCGAATAGAATATGTCATCAACTCATCGCCTTAGAAATATTTGAGAATTCTTAAGTTTAGGCGTTTTGTATACGTAAATTCTTCCGAATTCTTTAGTGAAATGTGAGTAAAACATAAATTTATACAGTATTATATAATAGCTTTTTTCGCTGGTTCAATTCGGAACAATTCGCATGTGCAGTGTAAAAAACGGCGTTCGCGGTTCATTATTGATTCGGAATCGATCCTAGAGTTCCTGAAAATTTTGTAAGCTCTGTAAATTCGTTGTTAATCATGCGCAATACCGATCGATATCGTTGTTTTCTGTTTTTATGGTGTAGTCCTATACTCGTATAGAGAACAGCAAACTCTAACCTAGCTTTACAGTATTAAGAAAATTATACTGTGGTATAGTATTGTGAGTTATTTAACTATTTAATCTATTTTTCTTCAAATGTATGTGCCTATTTCTAGTAGTTTCTTTCTATCTACTATGTCAGACCATCTATATAGTATATTTAGTAATTTAGTAATTTAGTAATTTAGTAATTTAGTAATTTATTCGTGCTAATATACAATGGTATTTGCACAAGTCTCACAACAAGGAATAAAATTAGGACATAAGTACAAGAAAATATTGTTAAAACTATGGAACAGATACTTTAAATTAATTGTGTTATAAAAACTACATATTAAACACTAATTACATGTAATTTAAATTGTAAAATTATAAAACAAAATCACGTACCTATTTATGATTAAAAAAACATTTGTTAAGAGGATTTAAATCACTATTTTTTGTATATTATTATACTCCTCCACAGAATAAAAAGATTTTTCAATAAAGTATTTTTTTAGTTTATCTCTAAAATATCTATATGGTAGGGCTTTGATATGTAGAGGCAGCTTATTAAAAAATTTGAAACATAAATAGTTTGGACCGTTTTGGGATTTCGAAAGTCTGATGTATGGAACCCTTATATTTCCAGACTGCCGTGTTTGATATTCGTGAATGTCCCTATTTAAGGTAACATTCCTAAGCTGCTTAAAAGCGTAACATAAGCATTCAAAGATGAACAGAGATGGGAAAGTGAGAATACCCAATTCAGAATAACTTTTTTTACAATTTTCTCTATATTCCAATCCATCTATGATTCTAATTGCTCTCCGCTGCAACCTGAAAATGATATCCCCACCTGAACAGTGACCCCAAACTAATATAGCATATCTCATATGTGACTCACATAGCGCAAAGTAAGCCGTTCGTAAGATTTGTTTGGAAATAGTTTGAGAGAGACTTCGAAGAACAAAAATATTTCTACTTAGTTTGAGAGCAATGTGTTCAACGTGTAGATTCCAAGTAAGATTACTGTCAATGAGAACGGCCAGAAATTTTACAGGACCCGAATATTCATTCAAGATCATTTCATCCCTTCTTAATGTAAATAACATCCTATTAGTTTTACTTTCATTCATACATAGTAAATTAGCATTGTACCATTCCAATGCTTTGAAAAGAACAATTTCACTTTTTTGTTGTACATCATGTAGGTTACTGTCTTCTACCTGAAGTTCATTATCATCTGCAAAAGATACACACTCCGCCAACGAAATGTAGTTTGGAAAATCGTTTACATATATTAGAAAAAGTATTGGTCCTAATATAGATCCCTGCGGAACTCCTATGGTTATTTTCTTCATTTCGGAACAATTTTTACTGTAAAAAACAGATTGATAGCGATCTTCTAGGTAAGATTTTATTAATAATATGCTCTGTTTGTCAAAACCACACTTGGATAACTTTTGCAATAGAGTTTGATGAACAACACAATCAAAAGCCTTAGATAGGTCTAAAAATAAGGCTATGGAGAAATTTCCCTTTTCAAAGCAATTTAATGTGGTTTTAACGAAGCGTTCAATAGCATCTGAGGTGGATAGATTTTTTCTGAAGCTATATTGAGTGATGTTAAAGAGACTGTTACTTTCAAAGTAATCAACTATTCTTTTGTTTAGAACCTTCTCAAATATTTTCGATAGTACAGGTAATAATGAAATGGGCCGATAATTAGACACAATCTCTTTATCACCTGTTTTAAAGATAGGAATTATTTTGGCTAGTTTCAAGCACTTTGGGAAAACATTATCCTTAATGCATCTATTTATAAGTTTTGTTAAAGGAATAACAATATTATCTATATTTTTTTTCAAAAGAATAGTTGATAAACCAAAGCAATCAGAAGATTTGCTTTGCTTCATTTGATTGATTATATCTCGAATTTCAATAAATGTAACTTCGGAAAAAGAGAAAGTTGAATGTACTTCAGGTACCTTCATTATATCAATTGCATCAAGTCTATTTGTGTTTTGTATTGAACTTGAAAGTTTGTGAGGTATTGAGATGAAATAATCATTGAATTCGTTTGAATTTATGTTTACGTTAGAGTCATGAGAATAGTTATTTGATCGTTTTTGGTTGATAATATTCCACATAGTTTTAGTTTTGTTATTAGCCTGTTTAATAATATTATCATTAGCTGATATTCGAGCATTTTTTAAAGCGGTCTTATAGCGTATTCTTAGTTTATTTCTAGCAATCTTTAATTCATTTGTTTTAATATTACTATATACATTGAAACAGAAAGTGACGTCACCGGCCTGCGATCATCGTTCGTGGACTATGGACGCCGGCTGCTACCCACGAAATTCAGTGGAACGGTTAGTGACGTCATTGACCAGCGATCATCGTTCGTGAACTATGGTCGCCATCTACCAGCAAAATTCATTTGACGTCATCATCTAGCAATCATAGCTTACGAACTAAGGTCGCCGGAGTATGAGATGAATGTCAAAATTCAATCTAATGATTATTATTAAAAACAAAGAGTTAATAGATTCAGTAACAAATTTATCAGTCAATTGTATTATTACTTAAACTGAATCACCAACTCCCAAAAATGTTTCAATAGAAAACGTAATTTTCCTTCTTTTACTGCTAATCCAAATCATAATATACCTGTCAAATATGATGTAGTGATGTAGTCCATCATATTTCTACTAGAGACACTGTAGGCGCCCTTGCGGAGACAGATGTAGTTTCCATTCCTTACATTCAAAATTTTAACATGAATTTAAATGATTGCTCAATTTTTCAAAATTAGACATCATTTGAGCCAACCACCGTATTCACGTAGCACCGGAAGAGGTTTTCAAAACTGCAATTACTACACCTTTTGGTCTTTTTACTTCCAAAAGAATGCTGGACGAAATTTCAACGCTTCATAAATAAAGATATAACATGACTTGATTTCACATTTTGCTATATAGATGACCATCGAAATGCATTTTTGACGTAGATAACTTTTATAGTTTAAGAGATATCCTCACGTGCAATTCTTCCTTCTAAAGACCTTATCCCAGACATCGATAATTTCTCATATCGCCATCCCTCAAACTATTGTAAGGTTTTGCTGGAATGGTGAATTATTATCATCGTTTTATTCCAAATTTGGTCCAATTATTAGCACCCATTTATGATCTAATGGATGAATTAGAAAATTTATTGCGAAACTCTATTTTTGGGCTCATATGAATTTAGACATTAGTTCATGGCCCAAATGTCAGAATTAAAAATTCACAAATTTGTAAAATCACCTCTTGGTGAATTTAATATTCCAACCTCCCACTTTTGCCACATTCACATAGATTTAGTCGGACCTCCTTCGCCATCTAAAGGTTATGCATATATATATTAACTATAGTTGACTGTTCGGAAGTATATTCACTTCTAAATATTTCTGTATCATCAATCATAGAAAACTTCATTACAGATTACATCTCACGTTTCGGCTTCCCATCTCAAATAATCTAAAATGAATTTGGATCAAAAATGTTTTTTGAATTTTTTTAATTGATAGGAACGCAGAGAATTCTTACCACCAGCTATAATCCGAAAAGCAACGGCATGGTTGAACGTTTTCATAAACAACTTAAGTCAGCCAACAAATAAAACATCAGATTTGCTTAAACATTTTAAAATTCATTCTTCAAATTTAAGCCCAGTGCTTCCTCCACATCAACAACCCAACAAAATTTCTATTTTAATGATTTGACGACAACATTAAAAAGGCACTGCAACCACCATAGGATGGACCATTTGCACTTTTGGGCAAAACAGGCGAAATTTTTAAGAATTTCGATAAACAACACTCCCTAATACATTTCGATTGACAGACTCAAGCTTGCTCATGTTAGACTTTATTTTGAACAACAACGGAAGGAAAAAGTAGCTTTTTCTTTAAACGTAATTTTTTTTTGTCTGGCGAGGAATGATGTGGGATACCGCAACTCTATTTCTTCGTTATCTATGTTTTCCTATTCATCTATTATACAATATATCAATGTACAGACAACGGAATAATCAACAACGATATCAACAGAATTTATAAAAACAACAACAATTACTAAGAAAACAGACATGCGAGTCGAGTTCATATTCTAATACCTGTCGAGCGGTGAATATTGTCTGTTTGCTGAAATCATGGTTCAAAACTACCACTACAATATATCCTGATACGAGACTATTGCCTCTCCTTTGCCACACTGTCCAACTCTCATGCCTAGCACAGTATTCACCAAAGAGTTCTATATATAGAGTAGACAAGTAGTGTGTTAAGCATAGGAAAGCGCTGGTAACTAGTCGGACATTCTGTCCTTCTCGCACATGTAGTGCCCTCGTGGTGCGCTCTCACTCACATGGTGATGCCAATGAAGGAGCAAAAGTACTTCAATATGAGATAGTTTCAAATGAAGATGGTCAACCAGATACTGATGAGACGGTGCAGCATTTCTAGAGGAAGTTACGATTAATTTGCAGTTTGTAATTCAATAATGAATTTGAAAACAAATGTTTCTCTTTTTATACAGTGTATCTTTTATACAGATCTAAGAAAATCAAAGTAGTTTGGTGCGCCCTCCTCCTCTGAGTTTGTTGTAAAGACCAAAAATTCGGCTTCTAGAAATATTTATTGATAGTATAAGAATGAATGGAATAGATAATTACTATTTACCTCCTTCGGTGACTCTCTGATTAACTACGTTTTTGACTTTTCAAAATGCTAGGTTATATCAGAAGTTACATCTGACCTGACAGTTCGGAGTTCTCGTTCGATTTTTAAATTGTTCGCGGTAAAATAAAATCCTGAACGAGTTCATAACTATACATGCGCTCTACTGATTCAGTTCTGAACTAGTTCGGAATAGGTTCGGATTTTGATTCGCGAACAAAGTCATTCTGAGGATGTCACTTTGTGGTGTATATTCTTATTGAGTCAAATTAGTGTTCGGTTTGCAGCAAGACTCTGCAAAGTTATCAAAAGATAACAGAGCCAGAATTGGATCAGTGATTCTTCCGAGTGGTGAGTATACCAAGTCTCTGAAGGAGACGCTGAGATACCTAGTGTTAGTTCATTTTCCTGACTCTGAAGGCAGAAGTTTGACAACCGAAAGAGACGATAGACAGAGTGACCGTCGTAACGGTGACTTTCGTCTGTCCTCCGACATAGTCAATTGTGACAAGGTGAAGTGAGCCATATCCGGGTTCGCACCGTACAAATTACCAGGCGAAGATCGAATCTTCCCGGCTCTCCTACAATAGGGTCAGAAAATAATCATCAAGCTATCGGTCAAAATCTTCCTATGTACTGGCTTTATTGCAAAGCTATGACGGGCAGTGAAAGTCGTGTTCATTCCACAGGCGGGTAAAACTGATTATACCCAAGCTAAGACATTCCGCCCTATCAGTATAACCTCCTATTAAAGGCAATGGAGAGACTGATTGACAGACACTTAAGAGATGGCCCACTGAAGGCCCATCCCTTACACCGTCGTCAACACGCCTACCAGGCTGGCCTCTTGACTGAAACGGCCTTGCATCATCTAGTCACAAGAATAGATGGTGCTATGGCCCGTGAGGAACACGCCCTGGAGGTATTTATGAACATCGAAGGGGCATAAGACAACACGTTCGTCGAGTCTATCTACTCAGCCGTGGAGAAGCATGGAGTCAGTCCAACATTGGTCCAGTGGATTGAATCCATGCTAACTACGCGTGCGATAAGGACGTAACATAACGGATGCATTGTTCAAACTACCGCTACAAAAGGCTGTCTACAGGGAGGTGTTTTATCTCCGCTTCTGTGGGGTCTTGTAGTCGATAGACTTTTGGAGGATCTGGAAGAGGCTGGGTTTTATGCCCTAGCCTATGCCGATGACTTGGCTGGCATCACCTTCGGGCGGAACTCGGGGACACTGAGCGAGCTGGATTACACGCTGCTCAGCATAGTGGATGACTGGTGCCGCACGGATGGGCTCAGGGTAAATCCAGGCAAAACGGAAGTTGTTCTGTTTACAAAAGAAAGGCAAGTAGGGCACACTGCCAGGGATTCCTTTCTCTGGAAAGGTCCTGCAATTCAAAGGGTCGGTGAAGTTATCCCAAACTTTAAACTGACCTAGCGCGAACACCTCGAATATCGAGTGTGGAAGGCCTCTGCGACTTTTTGGGCATGCAGAAGAACTTTCAGCAGCACCTAGGGATTGCAGTCAAAGATTCTTTATCGGATCTATACCGCTGCGATCAGGCCTATGGTTACCTATGCTGCGGTGGTGTGGTGGTAGGAGACAAGGATTGGTATTTCCCAGCGTCCCCTGGACCGACTGCAGCGGCTTGCATGCATAGGTATACTGAGTGGTATAAGGTCGGCTACAACGAGAGCCCTTGAAGCTCTCGCCGGATTACCACCGGTGGCCAAAGACCACTATCTCAGTGACTCTAGGCGCTTACTGTACGGTTTTTTAGGCCGAGGTCTATGCAATATTGAATTGTGCTATGGAAAACCTGCGAAGAAACTATGTAAACAGGAGTATACAGCGTGATCAATTAAGGGCGGCTCTCGGCCATATTTCAGAAACTACTGGGAATAGAAATGTGGAAAAAAGATGTATGATTAAAGTGACCATGAGAAAATCTTGGAAATGATTTTTAAGTTCTGAATTTTGCCGCAAGGGGGCGCAATTGAAAATTAAATATTAAAATTCCAAATTTCTCCGAAAATTCTCAAATTAAGGTATATCTTTATTAACATCATTAGAAAGGTTAGACAATTTTATATCATTTTGATCTGAAGTTCATTGGCGTACAGACGTTGATAAGACTATTGAAAGTATAATCAATCAAATCGATGTAGTTTCTAAACCACTAATTCGATTTTAGTAAACTTAAGTGTATATGGAAGAAGAAAGTATGTACTTTCAACTGACGTATCTATTGGTACACGATGGTCCCTAATAAAATTGCTAGAGGGCGTAATTTGTAATGAGAACCGTTTTTTTTATTTTATCTCAAAAACTCAAATCATACGGTATAACTATGACATGATAATCGAAAATGAGATTAAATTTGCAACAAAAACCTGAAAACCGCACATCGATATCTTTTTTCGTTTCAAAGTTATAGTAAAAAATGTACGTTCGTGACACAGGAACCTGTAACCTCTAATTTAATTATATCAGGAGAACTATGGGGAAATTGTTTTCGCTAATGCATTTTCCATATGATATAGGCAAATAAATATCCACAATTCCAAGTCTCGAGTGGAATCTTCATTGAGTTCCGAAGTTCATTGGCGTACCAACCTTTATAAGAGTGGGGGAACGTATAATCAATTAAAACGATGTAGTTTCTAAACGACTCATTCGATTTTAGTAAACTTGAGTTTATATGGGAGAAGAAAGTACGTACTTTCAACTGACGTATTTATTGGTACACGATAGTTCCTAATAAAATTGCTAGAGGGCGTAATTTGTAATGATTACAGTTTTTTTGATTTTATCTCAAAAACTCAAATCATACGGTATAACTATGACATGATAATCGAAAATGAGATTAAATTTGCAACAAAAACCTGAAAACCGCACATCGATATCTTTTTTCGTTTCAAAGTTATAGTAAAAAATGTACGTTCGTGACACAGGAACCTGTAACCTCTAATTTAATTATATCAGGAGAATTATGGGGAAATTGTTTTCGCTAATGCATTTTCCATATGATATAGGCAAATAAATATCCACAATTCCAAGTCTCGAGTGGAATCTTCATTGAGTTCCGAAGTTCATTGGCGTACCAACCTTTATAAGAGTGGGGGAACGTATAATCAATTAAAACGATGTAGTTTCTAAACGACTCATTCGATTTTAGTAAACTTGAGTTTATATGGGAGAAGAAAGTACGTACTTTCAACTGACGTATTTATTGGTACACGATAGTTCCTAATAAAATTGCTAGAGGGCGTAATTTGTAATGATTACAGTTTTTTTGATTTTATCTCAAAAACTCAAATCATACGGTATAACTATGACATGATAATCGAAAATGAGATTAAATTTGCAACAAAAACCTGAAAACCGTACATCGATATCTTTTTTCGTTTCAAAGTTATAGTAAAAAATGTACGTTCGTGATATATGAACCTATTACCTCTAATTTAATTTTATCAGAAGGATTATGGGGAAATTGTTTCCGCTATTTCATTTTCCATACGATATAGGCAAATATCTACACTATTAACACACTAGTGGATTCTTCGTTGCGTTGGTAGCGTTTTGTGAATTTGGAGTCATGTTAGCCATATTTCATTATTTGACAGGAAGCCATGAAATAAATCAAAAGAACTTGTCAAGTAAGCTCTTCTGTCTGTTCTGTTTGTTCAGATAATTCACAGAAGGTGCCACATCGGTTCACAGAATTTGTGACAAGATTTGTTCATTTCGGGCAGCCATATTTTTACATTATTACAAAAATTTAATCCGTTGTCGAAATCTCCAGTATTTAGGGGGCTTGATGAAGTTCAATATGGTAGGGATGCACTCGAAATTGATCTGATACTCAGACAGGAAGCTCATTATGTACATAAGCTTAGACATTTATAACATTTTCCTCAACACTTACCCTTCGATTTCTTTGCAATGGTGGAAGTGGTTGAACGCAACTGTGCTGCTGCAGACGTCGAGCTAGACGCAGGAAAGTTCTTTTGAAATAATGTCTCCTATTAGGTACTGTATTACCGGGATGCTAATGCTGCATTTTCGAAACACTGAAAAAACTGCCAACATATCGTAAGCTTCTTCATTTGTGAAAGGCATTTTAAAATAGTTAGGTATATTAAATCATGATAAACAATATTAGATTTTGCTTATCTGAATTTATCTGTAAACAGAACAAACCCAAGAGCTTACTTGACAAGTTCTTTAGATTTAATTAATGGCCTCCTGTGCAATAATGACTCCAATTTCACAATTGACTTATTAACTCAATGAAGAATCCACTCGAGTTGAAATTGTGGATATTTGCCTATATCATATGGAAAATGCAATAGCGAAAACAATTTCCCCATAATTCTTCTGATATAATTAAATCAGAGGTTTCAGGTTCCTGTGTCACGAACGTACATTTTTTACTATAACTTTGAAACGAAAAAAGATATCGATGTGCGGTTTTCAGGTTTTTGTTGCAAATTTAATCTCATTTTCGATTATCATGTCATAGTTATACCGTATGATTTGAGTTTTTGAGATAAAATCAAAAAAACTGTTATCATTACAAATTACGCCCTCTAGCAATTTTATTAGGAACTATCGTGTACCAATAGATTCGTCAGTTGAAAGTACGTACTTTCTCCTCCCATATAAACTTAAGTTTACTAAAATCGACTGAGTCGTTTAGAAACTACATCGATTTGATTGATTATACTTTCAATAGCTTCCTCCACTCTTATCAAGGTCGATACGCCAATGAACTTTGGATCAAAATGATATAAAATTGTCTAACCTTTCTAATGATAATAATAATTAATGGTCACTTTAATCATACATTTTTTTTCCACATTTCTATTCCCAGTAGTTTCTGAGATATGACCGAGAGCCGCCCTTCACTGATCACGCTGTATATATTTGCACAGACAGCCGGTCGGCTCTGGGAACTCTCAAATCGCCCAGAGTCACATCAAGACTTGTCAAAGAATGCAGGGATACAATGTCTGAACTAGCCAGGAGAAATAAAGTACAACTCATCTGGTTTCCTGGACACAGTGGAGTTGTAGGAAACGAAATGGCCAACTCCCTGGCCAGGCGAGGGTCGTTTAGAGCCCCGTTGGGCCAGAGCCAATGGTCGCTCTATCAAATTGAGTGGAAGTGCTCGCCCTTCTGGACCAACTGAATAAAGAATAGTCTGAACTGTGGCGAGAATCACCATGCATGAGGCAGGCCAAGCTCTTCATCAAAAAGCCTGTGCCTGAGATCTCGAAGAAACTCCTTTCTCTGAACAGAAAGGACATCAGACAGATGACTGGAATCCTAGCCGGTCACTGTCGTCTTAACAAACACCTAAACAATATGGGCATCACAGATGACCCAATATGTAGGAAATGCAGAGAGGCGGAGGAAACTGCCTCTCACATCCTGTTGGAATGCCCAGCGTTGGCATCCCTCAGGCACCGACACTTCGGAAAATCAAAGCTGCTCCCAGTTTATCGAAGTCAGCACTGGCAATATTCTGGGTGGCCCCAACTAATTGGCCTAAGTGCATCTTCTATGACGAGGAACACAAAAATGTGACGTCATTTTGGAAAATTAAATAAATTAATCTCGTATACTTCTGCAGAGCAAATATATGATTGTGATATATATTTATAGCCAGGAAAACTCTTCTGCCATAACGATACGAAAATTATTATAGATTCTAGCTAAAAAACCGAAGGTGGATGTCAATATTGCAACTTGCAAGGGACTACAACACAGTTCCTATTCCTACCACTTTGGAGAGATTTATTACTTTTAAATTTGATTCAACCTATAGAAACGGCATAATCATCTCCAAATTGATTTAGGTACGCACGAACATATCCCCTCACAAACAGATATCTTCTCAAAAATAGTCTACATGGATTCAGAAAGACTCAAAAAGGATATTTCCAATAAAATACGGATTTTATTAAAGCCGATTGAAATACTTCCCTTACTAGATATAGAGAGGGAAGTAAAACCATTGTTTATAACACTTAGCTGTGATCCTACTTTTTTTTATACATAGACCCGACAAGTTTTTCAGTGTCGAGTTCTGAAAACAGTTACAGTTTACATAAAGAAGATATAAATTTCACCTACGTTATAATATCACCCATGTCCCAGATATTTGCATCTATGTATAACCCAAGAATTATACATATATTCTTGGGTGTAACCTAAAGGATACTAGCTGAATTCATATTAGAATCAGTAGAGAATTTAAAACATAATAAACAGAGTGGTGATGCAGTTTTGAAGGATAAAATATTTCACTGATAATCGATATCTTCAAACACACTTTCTAGAATGTAACAAGCGATAACCTTTAATTATATATACCCATACCATAATATTTGAGAAATTACATCTTAGTTGTAGGTATACAGTTGATAACTCATTCTGCCAGTGTGTTGAAACAATTATTAATACATTATTTTTGATTGTAAACATTTATTCACATTTTACAACTCAATTCGAGCATCTTTATTTAGGAATTTATGAGCTGTATAAATGCTCTAGTTCACATAGATTTTTGTACAAATAGCAATAACGATCTTAAGGAACCTATTATCATTCCTCATTACGAAAATTGAAAATTGAAATATTAACTCTTTCCTAATTAATTCGAGGAGCTTATGATTACTCTAGATGTGATTAGTTTTTTTTCTCCATTTAAGCATCATTTTAAGTCACTGTCTCAGCTTAGAAGACATCCATGGAGGCTGTATTGTTGCAGCTCTGCGTTATAATAAATAGATTCAACAAATTTCAATAGCTCCAAATGAACAATTCTCCGATGAAAGATGAAAGAAAGAAATGAATGCTTTTATAAAACGAACATAAAGGTTGAATTTCACTAGCCTGGAAGTAAGTTCCTGTTTCTCATCTATTTCATAAGGATCCAGATTTGTATCACTGCGATTTTAATTGAAATTCATTTTATATTCAATAAAGACCAGTTTGTTTCCAACAGAGATGGAACACACAATATTATTGTCCATAAAAGGAATGGCCAATAGGTATACACATTTCTGGTCAATAGAAAATATCGCAACTTGATTTTCTAAATAGTGGGAATGAAAACGAATATCCCATCAGGTCCCATCCGGTTATTTCCTTGCAAAATTTTAGCCTATATTCGGAAATATATGCTCTTTCAATAACCACAAGTCTCAGGTAGTTATTTTGTATTATCGTAATCACTAAGTTATTATATTCAAGAATCTTGGTTAACTTTCGTAGCTGGATAATAAACTATATAGGTTTGTAAATTTTGATAAATATTTTATTCTGTACTGATTATCGGTGGGCAGCCGGAAGAAGTTGTTACGAAACCCGATAAATATTATAAATTAATTTTGTAAAACTTTAGTATTGTGATTGAACAAACTAAAAGCAGTAGGTGATCATTTAGTTTTATATAATGAAATAGAAGTGTACGTGTACCTAAAAAGAAGTATTGAATACCACACCACTACAACAAATAGAGTGTGTATTAGTGAGTGAGTACAACAGGTATCAATGACTGTAATTGTAGTATTTAATCAAAGCTAATGATAACATTCAATTTCACATTGAACGAACACGTTAGTGCAGTGGGGGCCAAATCATTTCTGTGCTATCTTTTCTACGTAGAGAAATGGGTTCTGAATCACATAATTATGATATCAACAATTCTTCACTTGCCAACCTTTACATTACAAATAATATCGTAGTCATTGCCGTCGTGTTTGGGAACCTCAACCTCATTTAATTTTCTAAAGCGCAAAACCGAATGTTTAAAGTTTTTTTCAACTTGCAAATAAACAGGTAGAACTACTATGTCGTAAATAGGTTGTTATACAAATTTCGGATAAATAGTCTAGATGGATTCAGAAACGCTCAAAACGAATATTTCGCGAAAATCCGGATTTTATTTTTGTATTACAATACCCACCCCTCTTAGTACGTACAGTGAGGGGATGTAAAAACCGTTGCTTATATGGCTAAGCTGTGATCCTGATATATACATAGGCCAGACAACATTTTCAGTGTCCAGTTTCGAAAACAGTTCAAAAGTTAAATATTAAATAAAGAAGATATCCATTTCACATATATCATATCATAATATAACCCATAGCACAGATATTTGCATGTATGTATAACAAAAATGATACTAATTGAATATATTGGACAGAGTAAAAAATTTAAAATATAATAAATGTATGAGTAATGTGGTTTTGAAAGATCAAATAGGCATTCATATTTCAACCTTGATATTACAAATAATATCGTTGTATCTTAGCCGTCATGTTTGGGATTCTGAAACCTCACTTAATTTTCCAAGGCTCAGAACCGAATGATAGAAGTTTTAAAACTGCAAATAAAGAGGCGGAACTGTTATGTCGTAAATAGGTTGCAATACATATCCCGGAACAAAAAATAATATTATTTGATAAATTGATATTTTTAATATTTTACTCCTTTCGTGAATATTCAATATCCTCCCAAGTTCTAGTCAGTGAGAACTATTCAGTTCCTATCTTAGGACGGATTAGTCGAATTCAAGTCGTTTAAGTCGTTTAAGTCACGCATTTGTATGTTAAAGATATGGATTCTATCTAGTGAAATTAAACGTAGTGACACGTACCTATTACCGGAAATCCAATGTGCCTAATACTCCAGGCAAATTAGACATTTTCCAGAGACCTCTCTGTACGAAAAAAGTTTCAAACAAAAGTTGTAGGAAATGAAAATTGCCACAAAAGTCATCCATGACATTTCACGATTTTCTGACCGGTTTTCGCGTAAAATACGTTAAACCACTTTTTTTATATACATGTTTCATATTTCCTTGCTGTTACCAAAAAAACGTTATTATCTCAAAAATTAAGCATTTTCTTTGAAACTTAGAAAATGACACGTTTGACGCTGATATCGAAGTGGAAATTCCATGATTTTCCAGGAATTTTCCACATTTTTCTCTTTTCATACTTAGTTATATCCCTGAATATATCAAAGAGCTATTACATTTTTTCTTTTAGGTTTACTGTCTGCCAAATTAACGACTAATTGCGAAAAATATGTCTAAATACGATTTTCTGATTTTCCGTGGAAAATCTGACTTTTCTAATAACGTTCGTTTAGAAGGAAAATACATTTTGAACAACTTTTATTTTCTTTCAAATCGAACGTTATTGGAAAAGTCAGATTTTCTACGGAAAATCGGAAAATCGTATTTGGGCACATTTTTCGCAATTAATCGTTAATTTCGCAATTAATTGTTAATTTCACAGTAAGCCTTAAAGAAGAAATGTAATAGCTCTGTGATATAACTAAGTATAAAAATGAAAATTTGTGAAAAATTCTTGGAAAATTATAGAATTTTCACTTCGATATCAGAGGCCAACGTGTCATTTTCTAGGTTTTCATGAAAAAGCTTAATTTTCGAGATAATAACGTTTTTTGGGTAACATAGCGAGGAAACATGAAATATACAGGGTTTCCCAGGTTTTAGTAGCAAAACTTCAACAGTCCATAGAAAATTTGATTTTGAGAAAAAAAGTTCCTATTAACATATATGCACAGACGCTTAGTTTTTGAGATACAGTGTTGAAATTGAAAAAAAAATTTAGTTTTTTGCGAATATCTCCGGAACCGTTTATCGTACAGAGAACAGCTTTTGCAAGCATTTCTACTCATAGTGAGCTATGTTCTGTGCGATAAAAAATTTTTCTTCGGTCATAGTTGGTGAAGATTTTGAAGGGGTAGTGAGCGTTTTTCTCCTCAACTTCTACGCCACTGAAAAAAATACGGTTTTGAGACAAACCATTTGAACCGCCAAAGGTACTCCTGATCATAAGCTTCAAAGTTGACAGTTTTCGAGAAAAATCAACTTTTATGTTGAAAAACGTGGTCAATTCTTACTAATTAAACAAAATTTATTCAAACGTTAGAACAAGTAACAAAACCAAAAAATTGACCATGTTTTTCAACATAAAAGTTGACTTTTCTTGGAAACGGTCAACTTTAGAGCTTATAACCAAGAGTACCTTTTTTATGTAGAAAACATTGACGGTTCAAATGGTTGTCTCAAAACCGTACTGTTTTCAGTGGCGTAGAAGTTGGGGAGAAAAACACCCACTACCCCTTCAAAATCTTCACCAATGATGACTAAAAAATAAATTTTTATCGCACAGAACATAGCTTACTATGAGTAGAAAATGATTGCAAGAGCTGTTTTCTGTACGATAAACGGCTCCGGAGATATTTGCAAGAAACGAAATTTTTTTTTCAATTTCAACACCCTGTATCTCAAAAACTAAGCGTCTGTGCATATATGTTAATAGGAACTTTTTTTCTCAAAATCAAATTTTCTATCGACTGTTGAAGTTCTGCTACTAAAACCTGGGACACCCTGTATACAGGGTGAGTCAGTTTTTTGTAGCCAAACTGCAACAGGAGATAGAACAAGTGTTTTTAAGAAGAAAAGTTCAATAAACATGTCGTAGAAGGCTTCGTTTTCGAGAGGGTGTTGAAATTGAAAAAATATTTCGTTTTTTGCGAATATCTCCGGAACCGTTTATCGTACAGAAAACGGCTTTTGTAAGCATTTTCTACTCATACTAAGCTATGTTCTGTGCGATAAAAAAAAATTTTTTATCCTTAATTGGTGAAAATTTTGAAGGGGTAGTGGGTGTTTTTCTCCCCAACTTCTACGCCACTGAAAACAGTACGGTTTTGAGACAACCATTTGAACCGTCGATGTTTTCTACATAAAAAAGGTACTCCTGGTCATAAGCTATAAAGTTGACCTTTTTCAAGAAAAATCAAGTTTTATGTTGAAAAACATGGTCAATTCTTACTAATTAGAACAAGTAACAAAACCAAAGGATTAACCATGTTTTTCAACATAAAAATTGATTTTTCTCGAAAACGGTCATTTTTAGAGCTTATGACCAAGAGTACCTTTTTTGTGTAAAAAACATTGGCGGTTCAAATGGTTGTCTCAAAACCGTACTTTTTTCATTGGCTTAGAAGTTGGGGAGAAAAATACCCATTACCCCTTTAAAATCTTCACCAATTATGACTAACAAATTTTTCACCGCACAGAACATAGCTTACTATGAGTAGAAAATGCTAACAAAAGTTGTTTTCTGTACGATGAACGGTTCCGGAGATATTCGCAAAAAACGAAATATTTTTTTCAATTTCGACACCCTGTATCTCGAAAACGAAGCCTTCTACGACATATGCTTATAGGAACTTTTCTCCTTAAAAACATTTGTTCTATCTCCTGTTGAAGTTTGTCTACAAAAAACTGACTTATCCTGTATATATATCTATATTTCACAACGCACCCCCGCGCCAGCCTTCGCGTCATTGACATCGGCTTCTAGAAGTCAAAGCCCACACTTTTCATCAAAAAATCCCGCCGTACAGAGAGGTCTGTAAAATGAGCTTTTTCCGTCTAATTTGCCTGGAGTATAATATTTGCTCGATCAAAGAAACGCGAGTATCATAACTATATTATGACGTATTAAACGGAAGGAAACAAGAGTTTCCGAAGAATTCTGATCAAAACCAGAAAGACGGAACAAGTGTCAACTCTTTGCCATTTTTTTACATCCTTCTTACGAAATCCGAATTATAATGGATAAATATTTGTGACACTTTTCTCCATGCATGCATATATTATTATTTGTTATTTGAAATCCATGGAAGTACTGGCCAAAGAGTTTGTAGTTTATGCATTATCATATCCTTTGCGACGAAGTCGAAAGAGTATATTGCATTTACTGAAGCTGTTTCTAAAATCGTTGAGAAAGTCCTAGAAGAAAAATTTCCCTAGTATTTTTCATCGAATTTTAAGCAACTTTGTAAAAATCTGTCTATCTGGTTGTACGTCACGAGTCTACAAGATAGCTCAAAAACGAAAGGACCTATCTTATTCAAATTTTGATAAAAAAAAGATTAAAAAAATCGATGGTGGAAGCCGTTACTTTATGGTAACTTATCATTCTGATTATATGAAAGAACAACTACTTTGTTTTTATACCACTTTTATTAATAATAAGGTGAAAACGTAACTATAGTTTCAACACCGAAGTGCCATGATCAAACAAATAGAAAATTATGAAGAAATCAATGAAACAGTTCAAGTATGAATAGAATAAAGTAGTGTTGATATTAAGGGGTCAACAGAAATTCCAAAAACAGGTAGATCCTAAGTAAGTACAGTATAACATAGTAAGCATAGTAACAATTTGTGAATTAGTGTGATTATTATTTAATATTCTAAAAATTATTTCAAGAGCGGTTTGAAAGACACATGAAAAGATCACTTTGATATAGGTCTAACTGATCATTGAGGATATTTTTATTAGAGTTTTTGACACATTTATAAACCTCTGTTGATTCTAATGTATTCAATTTAAAACCTCTGGTTTGGTTATGTAAAATGCTTAGGCTATCTAAATTAGGGAAATTATGACCAGTTTGTATAAAATGATTAGCAAAGGTTGAGTCTGTTTTGTTGAGTCTAAACGAGCGAAAATGTTCTTCGTATCTTATTTTGAAATTACGAAAAGTTCCACCTATATGCCCAGACTGTGATGACTTTTATATAGGTAGAACTTGTCGTAATTTCAAATTAAGATACGAAGAACATTTTCGCTTGTTTAGACTCAACAAAACAGACTCAACCTTTGCTAATCATTTTTTACAAACTGGTCATAATTTCCCTAATTTCGATAGTCTAAGCATTTTACGTAACCAAACCAGAGGTTTTAAATTAAATACATTAGCATCAATAGAGATTTATAAAGATCTCAAAAATTCTAATAAAAATATCCTCAATGATCAGTTAGACCTATATCAGAGTGATCTTTTCATGTGTCTTTCAAACCGCTCTTGAAATAATTCTTAGAATATTAAATTATGATCACGCTAATTCACAAATTGTTACTATGTTTACTATGTAATACTGTATTGTCTTTCAAACCGCTCTTAAAATAATTCTTAGAATATTAAATTATAATCACACTAATTCACAAATTGCTACTATGTTTACTATATAATACTGTACTTTCCTAGGTTCTACCTGTTTTTGGAATTTCCGTTGACCCCAATCTCAACCCTACTTTACTCTATTCTATTTATACTTGAACTGTTTCATGGATTTCTTCATAATTTTCTATTTGTTTCATAATGGCACTTCGGTGTTTTCACGTTATTTTTAATAAAAGTGGTATAAAGCAAAGTAGTTATTCTTTCATATAATCAAAAAAATCGTTTACTGTCTGCTATCGAACTACATTGTTTTTCAGAGAAATCGTGTAATAAACACATCCTTTACTGAAAGGTTGAAAATTAAGAAAAAATCATAGCTCTCAAAATCTACATATTGAATCGATTCAAAACTTTTACAGTAAATTCAAGTTAATTTAAAACTTTCATTCATATTTCAACAAAATTGTTCAACAACAACAACAACAGAAACAATAATTATTGAAGTAAACTTAAATTCACACTGTACTTCAACAGTTATATCGGCGGTATGGTCTGAGGGTTAGGATATTGGCCCACTTAATAGACTCGGGTTCAATTCCCAGTAGCGAAAAAATTTTTGGGAGATTTTCTTAGAAACGTTATTAATTTGAATATCCTCCAGTTGTGTAAAGATAATGAAATAAATAATTTATTTCATCATCTTTCCACGAACGCGAGGAGTATCTTATTGAATGTGAAATAGTTGTATAAAATTCAGTAACCAAATTAAATGATTTACGAAGAGTTACTTTGCCACGAACACTATTTATCTATTCTTCAAGTGGCAACACATTTCTAGTTATTTATTGTTCCTAGGCTAGAACAGATTAGTAGAATCTTAGTGAATGAAAATCATGCATTCATACAATTCTTCCTTTCGAACCTAATTTGTTAAATGATTTTTATTACATGAAAAGAAAACCTATAAAATGTTCGTAGAATATCGTGTGAGCCACCGATGGAATGTTGGGAAAGAAGTTAGGAATTGGAAATTGTTTCAAAGTTTGGTGGTTATTATACCATCAGGAAATCAAGAACTCACTACTCGAGAAGTTCCACAACATTGGCAATCGATAGAAAAATGAAGTTTGGTAGAAAAAAGTTCGGCAGATTTGAAGGTTGACAATGAAGGAGTGACCAGCTTGAGCTCGTCTAGTCTGTCTACCTAGAATATTTCGTGGTGGAAAAACAGACAAGATTTCCAATGAGCACAAACCATGATAGAAATATCTATGAAAAGAGAGAGAGCGCCAACCCTTCTATGATCTTCTTGAGAGGTCAATGAATTCGTAAGGTATCTGTTTTTGTAGATTAAAAAATCTCAAACGTTCTTCAAACCCAATATCTATTGAACGTCTCCCGCCTAGCCTATGTGCTAACTACCGCAATCTGAGCACGTTAACATACAAACTCCTTTTTTTTTATTTGTCTATTTTTATTGAAAAATATATGACAGTTTTTGAACTGTGTTTTAAAGGCAATATTTGAATTCTGTTCAGAGATGATGTCAGCGGTTTTATTTGAAATTAAACCAAAATATGTAATGGAGGCAAATTTATCCTTAATATTATTCTCAAATTCTATGGAAGGCAATGTTTCATTGTTTCCTAGAAATTGAATTGGTGTTAATATAATAACTATCATTCACTGATATCGTGCTTCTTGTATATCCAATTATAGTCCAGGCAATAAGCCGGGAAAAAGGCCATAATAAGAAAAAATATATAGTAAGCTAGAATTTCAATTTTTTTTAGCATTTTGTTCCTAATACCCCACAGATCATTCATAACTATCAAGATCGCGGGAGTTGACCTTTCTACCCTTCCAAAACATGGTTTCAACCCCTTAAAGGAACATTCTTATACAAAAAATTCGAAAGTTCAGAAAATTAATGAATTAAGAGCCGAAAATGATTTTCCTGAGACGGTTATGAATAATAAAGTATAATTTTTTTACAAAAATGACACCTAGTATGTTTTTTGGGTCGTTGATCACGATTCCGTTGTTATTTTTCCCAAAAACTTTCTCCAGATGGAAAATTCGGAAAATTTGACATTTTCCTGAGAAGGTTATGAATAATAAAGTATAATTTTGTTATAAAAATGACACCTAGTATGTTTTTTGGGTCGCTGATCACGATTCCGCTGTTATTTTTCTCAAAAAATTTTCTCCAGATGGAAAATTCGGGAAATTTGAGATTCTCCTGAGACGGTTATGAATAATAAAGTATAATTTTGTTACAAAAATGACACCTACTATGTTTTTTGGGTCGCTATCACGATTCCGCTGTTATTTTTCCCAAAAAACTCTCCAGATGGAAAATTCGGGAAATTTGAGATTTTCCTGAGCCGATTCTGAATAATAAAGTATAATTTTTTTTCAAAAATAACACCTACTATGTTTTTTGGGTCGCTGATCACGATTCCGCTGTTATTTTTCCCAAAAAACTCTCCAGATGGAAAATTCGGGAAATTTGAGATCTTTCTGAGCCGATTATGAATAATAAAGTATAATTTTGTTTCAAAAATGACACCTACTATGTTTTTTGGGTCGCTGATCACGATTCCGCTATTATTTTTCCCAAAAACTCTCCAGATGGAAAATTCGTGAAATTTGAGATTTTCCTGAGCCGATTCTGAATAATAAAGTATAATTTTTTTTCAAAAATGACACCTACTATGTTTTTTGAGTCGCTGATCACGATTCCGCTGTTATTTTTCCCAAAAAACTCTCCAGATGGAAAATTCGGGAAATTTGAGATTTTCCTGAGCCGATTCTGAATAATAAAGTATAATTTTGTTTCAAAAATGACACCTACTATGTTTTTTGGGTCGCTGATCACGATTCCGCTATTATTTTTCCCAAAAACTCACCAGATGGAAAATTCGGGAAATTTGAGATTTTCCTGAGCCGATTCTGAATAATAAAGTATAATTTTTTTTTTCAAAAATGACACCTAGTATGTTTTTTGGGTCGCTGATCACGATTCCGCTGTTATTTTTCTCAAAAAATTTTCTCCAGATGGAAAATTCGGGAAATTTGAGATTTTTCTGAGCCGATTATGAATAATAAAGTATAATTTTGTTTCAAAAATGACACCTACTATGTTTTTTGGGTCGCTGATCACGATTCCGCTATTATTTTTCCCAAAAACTCTCCAGATGGAAAATTCGGGAAATTTGAGATTTTCCTGAGCCGATTCTGAATAATAAAGTATAATTTTTTTTCAAAAATGACACCTACTATGTTTTTTGGGTCGCTGATCACGATTCCGCTGTTATTTTTCCCAAAAAACTCTCCAGATGGAAAATTCGGGAAATTTGAGATTTTCCTGAGCCGATTCTGAATAATAAAGTATAATTTTGTTTCAAAAATGACAACTACTATGTTTTTTGGGTCGCTGATCACGATTCCGCTATTATTTTTCCCAAAAACTCTCCAGATGGAAAATTCGGGAAATTTGAGATTTTCCTGAGCCGATTATGAATAATAAAGTATAATTTTGTTTCAAAAATGACTAGAGGTAATTTTTGCAACAACATTATATTTTATTATTCATAACCGTTTTTTGGGAAAAATAACAGCGGAATCGTGATCAGCGACTCAAAAAACCCACTAAAGGTCATTTTTGCAACAAAATTATACTTTACTTCATAACCGTCTCAGGAAAATCTCAAATTTTCCGAATTTTCCATCTAGAGAAAGTTTTTTGGGAAAAATAACAGCGGAATCGTGATCAGCGACCCAGAAAACCTACAAGAGGTCATTTTTGCAACAAAATTATACTTCATTATTTTAACCGTCTCAGGAAAATCTCAAATTTCCCGAATTTTCCATCTGGGGAAAGTTTTTTAGGAAAAATAACAGCGGAGTCGTGATCAGCGAGCCAAGAAACCTAAAGAATTATAAATTATATATTATATATAAATTTTCCAAATTTCCCATTTGGAGGGAGTTTTCCGACAAAAATAACTACGGAATCGTGATCAGCGACCCAAAAAACATTCTAGGGGTCATTTTCGGCTCTTAATTCATTAATTTCCAAAACTTTTGGATTGTTTTTATAAGAATGCTCCTCTGAGGGGTTGAACCTCCGTTTTGGGGGGAAGAAAGGTCAACCCTTGCGGTCTTGATAGTCATGAATGATCTATGGGGTATCAGGAACAAAATGCAATTGAAATTCTAGCGTACTAGATTTTTTTTTATTTTCCGGTTCGTTGCCTGGACTATTATGTGGATAGGTCTATATAACTTAATAAATGGTCACGAAAATACTTCAAGGATCATTGAAATATAAACAGCTGCTTTGTCAGTTGTTGGATGTGTAGCATGATAAGGGATAGTTATATATCTGTATTACGCTTTTGAAAGTTATTCACATACTGTGAATTTCGGTTGAATGGCTTGTACTTTATGTGAATCTAAAACATTTAGTAGGTTGTGTAAAATTTTTTTTGAATAAATTAGAAATTTTTGATTTTGGTAGATCACTATCTTTTGAATTTAATCTTCGATAGTTGCAAGCCAAAGTATAATTTATTATTTCTCAATACTTATTACATCTAGGAAAGAGAGTTGGTCAGTCTTAATATATTAATTAACGTTTGCGAGTGGCTACAGTTGCATAAAATACAATTTTCTCCAAACATTGATACTCCCAAAATCAGTAAATATACAACTGGACCATAATGAACGTGGAATGGTTCTTATTACATAACTATTTCTTCAAATTCAAATATTGATTGCTTGAGCAGAATTCTCTGACTTTTGAATTGAGATAAGAAAATCCTACAATTATGCAATTCCCCAGAAAATTGTTTACATTTCATAATAATATTATGTATTTTCCCGTAAAATGCATAATATAAAAGATATATAATGGGAAATCTTGGAAAAATATAGAACTATACTATATGTACTGTGTTGGGATCGTACACGAAGGCACTATTTTAATAACTGAGGAGTTGTGGTTGAATTTAATTCTTAAACTTAACAATATAATAGTAACAAACTAGACTATAATAAACGAGTATATATTTGCATGTTTGCTGGAACGTTCAATGAATAATAATGTGTATATTGAATCTTGAATTCTGGTTTCGAACTTCATCCCCTCTTCATAGTAGTTCTTCTCCAAAAGTTATGGAAGTGGTGGGGACTCTGTATCTATTTGTTTACGGAGGATTTTGTTGCGGTGGTTGGGAGATTCCTATAATTTGCTAGGCAATAGGTTGTTGACCAACCGGATTACAGATTTTGTGAATTGGGTAGCTGGTAAGATTTGCCATAATAAACTTATATGAGTAAGAGTAAGAATATATATTGCATGTATGAACTATTGTTTGCATTTGTCAAATAGAAGATGAGATTATGTACTAAGATATGTATATAAAAAAAGATTTAAAATGTTTGTAAGTAAATGTAGTTAATAATTTATATGGAACAGAGAATGGACTTAACAAATTTGAGTGAACATGTATGACATGCCATACAAAATTTATATAAACCTATTCCAAACTATTTAAAACAATCAATTGGCCAATGGGGCAACAAAAATTCTTTTATCGAGTAGAATGCATGATTAGGAAAGAATTTTTTTAATGTGGGCTTAGAAACATAGAGTGAGCACTCTCTTAGATTCTTGGGTAGCTTGTTCATCAATATTTGACTATAATAGTTAGCAGAACAGCGACTCGAATTTAATCTTAAGTAGTCAATATGAATATTATGGCAACATCTGGTGTTATAATTATGCAGATTATTATTAAAAACATGTGTATCAGACTACATACCCATTAGTATGCAATTATAAATATATAGTGATGGAAAAGTCGTAATTTTGAAATTAATAAAACTGTTTCTAACGTCATCTCTAAAACTTTCCTTTGTTAAGATTCTCAACACTTTTCTTTGAAGGCGAAAAATCCTATCCGAATGAGGTGAATTACCCCAGCCTGTCAGGGCATGTGACATATGCGACTGAATAAGGGAGAAGTATGCCATGCGCATCGCCTCCTCAGGCAAGTAGTTTACTAAATTTCTTATCAAGAAAATATTCTTCGAGATTTTGTTAGCTCCACTATCAACATGACATTCCCAACTAAGGACTGGATCGAATAACATACCCAAAAACTTTTTATAGTCAGGGTTTTCAAAAGTAATGATTCTGTGTGTGAATAACATTATAACAGTTTTGTCAAGGTTTACGGACAGTTCATTTGCACAAAACCATTCAGCAAGACTTTCTTGAGAATCACTCAAGCAAGCCACCAAATCCCTTTCATTATTCTCGCTTCGAACCATACTGGTGTCATTAGCAACGAGCAGGAGATCAGCCGCTCCCATCTCCTGAGCCAGATCATTAATTTAAATAAGGAAGAGTAGCGGACCAAGGACAGATCCCTGTGGAACTCCACTGACAACCTCACCATGCTTCGAGGAGGTTCCATTGATGACAGGGTACTGTTTTCGGTTGGATAAAAAAGAGTGAATATATGGCCTTTCCGGCTGTGAAATATAGCTTAAAGTAATTACAGGAGATTCAGAGTTCAATGATTTGTGATCGTTTGATGTTAGGAATAATCGCGCGACTTCTACTTAATCAGATTATACTTCACGGTATAACGTGGACGCCTTTGGAAGCAAATAGACTATTTTTCGACGATCAACCCCGTAAAAACGCAGAGTGGAATATTTAAACAATTACAACTATTATATTTAAATATATATATATATATATATATATATATATATATATATATATATATATATATATATATATATATATATATATATATAAATGCCGCGGAGCAAGATCTTACGCTCAGGCGGCATGTTGACAAGCCGATTCACGGTGTATTCTATCGAAACATCGAAACGCTCGGCTTGTCAACTAGGCTGACCTTCGGCTACCTAAGGTCAGCCGGGCTTACATCCGAGACTTAGGGATTTACCGCAGGTTGCCAAGATGGTGTAATTAACACCTTGGTCTATCGCCGGAATGTGATGGGTGTGCAGGTCCCTGATGTCAGCTGCAGGGCCTGTCGAAAGGTGCCCGAGACGCTTTTCCACCTTCTGTCGGCATGTCCCGCAAAAGCGGCCTCGGCGTACACCCATCGCCATAATGCGGCCCTACGGGTGCTGTATTACCATCTAAGGCACTCGTACGGAATAGACCAAGAGCCGGTGCTGCCTTACATGCCAGGAGATATTGAGTCCGTTGTCGGAAACGAAAAAATGCCAGATCTTCTGGAATTATCCGTTTCCGACCGTCAGGTCCATACAAGCAAATAGGCCTGACGTTGTCCTCCTCGATAAACTAATCAAGACTATGTATGTCATCGAATTCTCCGCTCCGGCAGAGAAGAACATAGTCTTGAAAGAGGAGGAAAAATGGACAAAATATCAAGATCTCCTGTTCGAGCTCCGCACGCTATACCCAGGCCACAAGGTCGTATTAGTGGTTCTGATCATCGGTGTTTTGGGCGGAATTCGGTCTTCGCTGCGTTCAAACTTGAAGATCATTCCGGCCTGTAGGAATTCGGCGCAGATCTATCAAGATGCAAAAGGCAGTCATTCTGGGTTCAATTAGAATACTTAGGGCACACGATTTAGGAACCTGGAGCTACTTACCGACCGGTGGGGAGGAGTAGCTTCGGTAAACCGCCTCTTATGTTTTTTCTGGCGCGACTGCTGCGATGTCGTCGGAGCTCGTAGCAGCCCCGACCAGGTTTGAGTGTAAAAAAAAAAAAGTATATATATATAAATATATTTGTATGTTTTCTTGGTATATTGGTTCGTATACAGGTTCGGAAATTATTTATATTGGGTATGGTGGCTTCATGAGAGCGTAAAGAATAGCTTGCTATATGATAGAGAGAGCATTACAATTTCAGGCCGGTCAGCTCAGAACGTAGGACGTTAGTATCGTACCAGCACCAGTCGGGCGAATGTGCGAGTAGCAGTTATTGCCTCGGGTGGGGTAAGGGGAGGGGCGCATAGCAGTGCGTCTCTCTTGTTTATGTGGTATTATCATATCATTGCGTTCCTTGTTGCATGTTTAGATTTATGTCTATACCCCAGAAGAATTATTTCCGATACTGTATATACTGATAATGAATATATATATATATAAATACATATGCTGTATTGGGTTGCCGGGATATACTCCGCGTTGTCGTAGATTGGTTTCGATAGAAACCGTTGATATGACGACGTTTCGGCACAATCTCATGTGCCATCTTCAGGTCTTCTCTTCAGGGCTGCTGCTCTGCTTCGAGTTAACTTGAAACTCGAAGTTTGTAAAAATGGTTTAACAGTTAATTCTGCAAAAACTAAATTTATCAGATTTTTGCCAAAGAATATGTCACTCGATTATAATTTACTTTTGAAAGTGGATGGGGTGTCAATAGAACAGCTAAATCAGATAAACTTTTTAGGACTTCAAATTGACCATAAATTAACATGGGAATGTCACATTAAAAAAGTGTGCAAAAAACTCAGCTCAATGTGTTATCTAATAAGATGTTTGTGACACACAGTTTCTATGGGTACACTAAAATTTATGTATTTTGGCCTAGTTCAATCTGTTCTCTCTTATGGGTTAATTTTTTGGGGTGCTGGATCAGAACTAATAACGGCCTTTAAGCAGCAAAGGAAAATTATTAGCCTTAGCCAAGTTAGTCCTAGACATCACTGTAGACCTTTGTTTATTTCTCTACAAATTCTTACTCTTCCAAGCTTATATATATTTAGTCTAATTATTTCAATCAAGAAAAATGAAAATTTATACTTGAAAAACTATAACTTGCATTCTCATGATACTCGATCTAATCAGGAAATACATCTACCTTTCTCCAGACTTTGTGTAAGACAAAATTCACATATTTACAAAGAGTTAAAATGTTTTAACAAAATCAATAAAATTGTGCCTCAAGCCAGTACAGCTAATTTTCATCAATTTAGAATAATAATTCGTCAATTCCTTCTACGTCAGGCGTTCTATAGTGTGGATGAGTTTATAAATTTTTAATGTTGATTTAGTAATATCAATTTATATATGTATATTGTGACTAATTCAATAAGTACTAAGCATAGGTATGCCGTATGTTTGTACTTCAGTGATGAATAAATTTTACTTTACTTTACTTATATGATGTGCAGTAAGAAAAATGTATCAAGAACAGTCTGGTAACTGATTCACAACTTACCTGGACTATAGCAATCTAGCGAAACAATTTCATTATTCAATTTACCTACAAATACACATAGAGCTATCAACTCTTATTCTACGAAAAATTATTTATACAATGACAATTTCACGATAAAAGAGTTTTAGAATTGATAGGTACTAAACGTTGAACTGTGCATACGTAAGTAATAAAATGTTCACGATCAGAAGCAGTATGCTATAATATCCATTGCTGGTTATAGGTTTAAATAAATGTAATAATGCAAGGATTTAGTTTGTTAGCCATGGGCCAAATAAAAATAAAGTAAGTCACAATTTTTAAAATATTATTTGATGTAGATTAAGTTATATTTAAAAAATCTGTATTAACTATGATTTCTACTCCGGTCGTTTTAATGTGTGTTATGTTTCTGAACGGACCGAAATTTTGAAAAAATTAAACAATCCAATAATTCAGAATGAGAAAACTATATATCATCCTATGGCCAATATTTGAACAAGATATAAACTGTAGAAAATGAATAATTTATTTTGATATATCTATCAATACATTTGATCACATTAAATTCCAGATATACATGGTGATTTATTATTGTAGAATTCCTACGCAAAAAAACTACTGCCCAATTTCAATTATCTAATTATTTGACTATTTATTTCATTCGCTTGGAAATCATAATCATAACCCACATAGTTTACTGCAAATATTTTTGAGATATGTAAGTCACCTTAACTGTCGCCATTCCAATGGAAGATAGGAATATGAATGATAGGTTGATTTATTACTTGGGTACTTCCAAATCAATAATCTTGTGCTTAATCGTTTGAATTTTCGAAAAGAAAAATCAGTTACTAGTGAAAACATAAAAATGCTCTTTAGTCTGATAGTTCTCCATATCTCTGTATCCCGGAAAACAAACTTAATTGGAGTTGCAGCTACGATAACGTTGTTTTTTGATTAATTTAAGCTCAATGAAATTCCCTCTGAATTAAGTTCTCTAATGCTTATGGCGTTCATTGTGGTCTGAATTTCATTCGTTTCAAATGTTTTTTCAGGTGATACGCTATAGAGAATCCACATTTTTGGAGCTTAATGTAATTTTGGCCCAATGAAGTTCATATTCAAATGTTACGAAACATAATCTTATTTCGAAAAATGGCAAAAGAAACCTATTTTGAACATGCTTAATGTATTTTCAAAATATACTGAAAGGTGAAAGTTTAAGTGGTCAATTACGAAAAATAATTATAAATCCTTATAAATGAAGATTTGATTCAGATATTCAAGCCGCCTGGGTCTTCTAAATTCAATTTACATCGAGAGGGTAGATCATTCGTTGTTATGATTGAGGATTTCTTTGATTCTGATGAATTGAGTTGTCTACCTTCAATAGATAAATGTGATATTTCTAGATTCCCAATAAGAAAAATTCTATGTTGGTATTCGAGAAAGGTGGTTAGAAATTTTGATAGTACGAAATTGCCATTAAACGGTTTAATGAACGTTGTGATTATTCAAAAATAGATATTACAATGTAATCAATTCAATTCTTGATAGAAGGCTTAACTTTTTGGATTCAAATCAAATAGAATGTTCTCTATACCTAATTTCAAACGACTAGCATTTGACATTGGAATCAATCCAATATCAAACTGCACACTTAATAATCAAAACAAATAATAAAAATTCGAGTATATTTAGGTTAGCCATAAATGGTTTATTTATATTGTTTTTACTGAAACTTTACGTTAATATGAAGCTTAAGAGTTTCCCAATAAGCAAAAAAAAGTCCAACAAACATTTCCCACTTTTTCTGCATTTTAAGGACACTCGATTCACGAAAAAAACCTTATACGCTTCAGTCTCTGGATTAAAAGTTTTTTCAATCAAACTAATCGATTTTTAAAAGTAAGTTTCTTATATTTATATAAAATAAGAATTCATAATCTTTGATTTTTATTACGTTGCATTTATAAAGGCGCCATTCAAATTTAAAGCAAGTCACGCACGCTACGTCATCCATTACACACTGGTCTCGATTGAACGTAACCTTCTTTTTTCGTGTATCGAGTATTTTTGAAAAGCGGAAAAAGGGGAAAATATTCATAGAATATTGTAGGAATTTAGAGGCTGCAACCTCCCTGGCTAGAGAGTTTTCTGCCACATTTCCCACAATAGCCAGATTCAGAGTCACTCCAAACCGTTCTTGAATTGCAACCATAGGAGCCAATCTCTCTGAGATTCACCTTGGTGTTTCTCATTCGCATAGCTCTATGACATGTATTTCTGCTTGAAAAATATTTGCATAAGCACCGAGACTGATCGATAGTTCAGTCTTCAGGTTGCAACCGTATTTTACGGCTCCAACACCTTTTTTTGGAGCCGTCTGTGAACCTATAGATGTCGGCCCTTAGTAGGTCCGTTTTCTTGTAAATCCACTTATATCTTTCTTGGGAGATGTTGTTGAAGGGAAGGTTGACGTTGGTAGTTGTGGATATGATGTCTGAAATCATCCCCTTAATACTGTGACTCTGTAGGTATTCCAGCAGCCTATTGAGTATCTAATAGAATTTCCATAGATCTGGAAATGCTTCACCGTTGAACATTTATGACTAATAAGCTGAGTACTCAGTAAATATTGTGGGATGCAATTTTTCCTTATTAGTACACATTTCTAATGAAATGAAAGGTGAAGAGCCATAACCACATATGGTAAAATAAAAGCGGGTAGCTTAACATTCAGTAAAATTCTCATTTTACATCATTCTAGAGGATTATTCCGACAAGGGTTCCTTTCTTTCACTCAACTGTTTCCTCGCTTCATTCTTCTGAGGTGTTATCAAAAACAATTTCTTCAACTAATATTCGGGGTTTTTCAAGGAACTCCTTAAGTGAAGTTGGCAAACGTGCATTTTTACTCTCGGGGGAAATCCGCTTCTTTATGATTCTGTGCTTTCAGTAAATTGATTTGACTAATGGTATAGACAAATCCTAGCCACAACGCTAGGTCTTGGAATAGACATCATATTCATGTTGTTTCCTTAGTGTCGATCAGCTTGTTCTCTTACCTCAATTCGACCAGTATGAGCGCTAATATTTCTTAATAATTCTAGCTGTTGTCCGCGGGATACCGCAGGAACTGCTAATACCCGTAAAAATAGTTAAGGCGATAGTTCCCACCCCGCGATCTCATCCGTTACGTTCCAAGACGTAAATGCTTATTTCAAAAGAGTAGAAACAGCTAATGGTGTGAAAAGACGTCAAAATACACTGCATGCCATGTGGAAGTTTATTTAAGCTTTACATTACATTATAAGTTTGTTGTTCCTGGGAAAATATAGATGATGTTTATAGATCTAGGTCTAGACCATACTTCGCCCGTAAGTTATATCATTCATGTGAAAAATTCATCTGAACCCTACAAGAAACACATGTATTTAATCGATGCATATTATGTCGAGTCATGTTTCCCATTATAGACGTTCTCTGATAGAACGTGTTGAAACTGCACATATCACTAAAATACTGATTTTTGAGCTCAAACAAATGATAAGAGATATCAATGTACTTTTTCGAAATATAACTGATAGCATCGATAACCTTAACTTGTAATGTGGCTATAATATTCCGTGATCTGTCGGAGGCCTTCGACTCTGCATCTTGTTAGAATAAAGCAATGAAATTAAAAATGTATGGATTAACCAGTACAGTAACTACTTAACTCGGACTTGAACGGCATCAGATGTGTCACTATTCATATCAACGACCCCTAAAACTATGGAAAATCGATTCATCTATAAATTACTCTGAATCAAAACAAATTTAGCTTGTTTCCTTCAGGGTTTCATCATTGGATTACCAATATGATAAACATCATTATGCTATTGGTCAAGCTTGTCGATTAACATATTTTTTGTGTAGATTTAAATGCGAGAGTTGTTTTATTTCAATTTGATTTGAAATCTTGGAAAAACTCCTTAATTCTGCTAATACAATTTTCAATATTTGATGAAGAGTTATGAAATATATTGTTATAGACATTCAGAGAGAACCAATCAGTTTGGAATAAATAATTGTTTTATTTCACCACCGACTTGGAGATTCAGAAAGATGGAATGCCTAATTGATTTGAAATTTTCTTCTAAAAGCGATATTGGAAGGTAAGTACACAAAATAAAAGAAGGATAGATAAACAGTCCGAAATCATTCAATGAATCCTCTATGCCAATTAAAAAATATCAAAATGGTTCCATTCAAAATATGTGAATGATGTAGGTGATCCATTTGAAATTATTCTCAAAATGATATTTTGCAACGAAGGAAGTTCGCAAAAGGAATATGAACAACATATGAATCTAGGAATAACCGATTCAGGAACCTAAGACGAACTATGATTTATTAGTAATTTGAACAATATATTAAAAGCAAAGAGAACAATGTTAACTTTTGTAATCATTTCACAAGAATTTTTCGTATGGGTGGTATCTCAAACCACTAAAAGTAACATAATACGTTTCAATACGTATTATGTATTATGTATATTTGTTATTTATTGTTTCTATATAGCACAGCTGAATTTCAAATAGTTTAATCCGAAATTGTTTGTTTCGTTTTATTGTTATGAATTAACATGAATTGCGTAATTTATTACTGTTATTGATATCAACTTATGCAATTGTTGGGTCTAACAACTACATACCGATGTTAATTGTCAATTTCAATCCCAATGTTGGAAATTCTTTTCGTCTTACTTATTTTGGTTTCCATATTTTGAATTATGCAGAAAATCTTGTATGCCCCACAATAGTGAATTTTCGTCCAGTCTGTGATGACCAGCTTCGACGACCTTTCCGTTCCGGCTGTCAGCAATTACTGTTAACATGTCGGTCAAATTTGATTTTCTCAATTTATTTTGCCGGAAGACCACTTATCAGACTGTAATTTTTAAACTATCTTTTTTCTTAAAAATGCCGTTGTAATTTACTCACTGAGCACTTCATCAGTTTTCTACCTATAGGAGATGGAAATTTCAAATTATATCTGCCTATTGGCGTTTTTGCATGAAAATGATTACTAGTATACATTTCATAACACGATGAATGGACAAAATTAATATTGAAATATGATTTTCCACCTATTGATATTTTTTGGTTGGGTTTCATCATATAGTTCTTCAATTCCGGACAAACTACTTTCATCATCTGAACCTTCAAATTCAATATCGCCGAGCTCACAGTGTAGATCAATAATAACGTCTTGTATGCCATTATTACACTCGTGCTATTGTCTATTATAGTCCAGTAAATAAGCCGGGAAAAAGAGCCAAAAGTCTAAAAGTGCGGGGAAGCAGCTCGGATTTGAAAAATTCTTTTTGCATCGTGTTCCTTGGGCCCCCAAGAGTACTCATTGACCCGTTCGCGGGCGGCCAAAATGACGATGTTAGGGACAGTTAAAGCCCCCGAATTGCTCCCGAAATTAAGCTTTAAAAAATGTTTTAAATTACAATTTTGCCTTGAAAATCTGTACTCGGGGTTTTGAAATCGCTGATCACGAAACAGAGGTCCGATTTAGAAAATTCAATATGGCAATTTTGCCTTGAAAATATGTACTCGAGGTCGCTGATTACGAATCTGAGGTCTAATTAGGTAAATTCAAAATGGTGCACCGGAAGTATTTTCTCATGAAAATCATGTTTTTTTTTTCAGTTTTTTGGCTGAAAATGGGTACTTGGGGATTTTAGAGGTAGCTACGAATCTGGGGTCTAATTTGGTAAATTAAGAATGGTAATCAGCGACCTCGAAAACCCCCGAGTATATATTTTCAAGGCAGAATGTCCATTCTGAAATTTTGTATGGAAAATAGCTCGACTCCCGGTTCGCCGTGTTGAATTTCCTAAATGGTACCTCGGATTCGTGATCAGCGACCTCGAAAACCTTCGAGTACAGATTTTCAAGGCAAAATTGTCATTTGAAAAAAAAATTTTTGAAAGCTTATTTTCGGGGGCAATTCGGGGTCTTTAACTTCGTTATTTTAGCCGTCCGCAAACGGGTTAAGTGTAATGAATATTCCTGGGAGTCCAAGAAACAGGATGCAGAATGAATTTTTCAAATCTGAGCTACTTCTCCACTTTCACATGTAGCCCGGCTTATTTCCTGAACTATTATGAGTTCGTTTGAAATTAATTTGTCTTCAAATTTGTAAGTAATATTGGCCACATATGCCACATACTGTGTCAGTTCAGCCCAGACCAACTCGATTGGAGATAAACCCGAGTGATACGACGTCATGATTTGCTGCTACAAAAAGCTGATCTTCTCCAAACTGCTTGGCTTGTAGTTTTTTATTAAGGCGCATAATTCAGCTTATAAGCTATTTGTATCGAAGCGAGTATCCCCTCTCTTAACCATGATTGCATTTCGACTTTTTCTGTCGTGGACGTGAGAATTTTGTCTATTTGTTCATTATGATAGGGCGTATTGTTCTCACAATGCTTCTTCGCCACTTGATTGTTCCTGAACCTATTTATTTTTTATTTATTATTATAAAAATTCTTTCCTTGGTGATAAACAAATGTATTGTAATTTGATTCTCGTTTTATGTGAGCATTAGGCAAAAATTCATTTTCACCACAGGTTTTAATCCACTTCATGATATCATCACTTTTGCCTTTTTGGTGCGCATCTGTAGCGTGAACATAAGTTTCAATCATGGAGATTATAGGTCGACACTTTCTTCAACAGCTCCGCATTTTTTTAAAGAATTCTATTTTAATAGAATTTCCGGTTCTTAAATACTCCTTGACATACTCCTGTCAATATCATGAACAATTTTCTATGAATTTACTCCGAATGCATACCAATTAATTATTATAGGTAACAGAATAACTCAAAATAATCAAATGGTGTATGCTAGCGACTTGGAATAAAGTAAGCAGGGGTCAAATTCAAAGTCAATTAAGGATTTTGTTAAATTGTAGTAAAATTTTGACTTTGAAATTAGATTAATCTTCAAATAGTTCAGTAGTAGAATGACAAAATTTTTATATTTGAATTTAACAGATTCAACTTACACCTAGGAGACCCCAATCTTTAGTTAACGTACGTACATTTACCAATGAAACACGCAGTAAAACGTTCAAATCCTAAATCTCTAGTCTAGATCGATCAGTTATATTACAAACTAGTGGTTCTAGACAGCTGTTTCGGTCTTCTCATAGAGCTCATCAGTAGAACCATAAAGTTTGTGAACGATTTTCTATTGGAGGTATCTACTGAAGGCTTAATACATGATTAGCTCTATAAGAAACAAATGTCTAGAACAACTAGCTTGTAATGTTATTGATCGATCTAAACTAGAGAGACCTTTTCATTGTTATCTGGCCAAAGTCAAAAAGGAATAAACGAATTCTTGAATTCTGAACAAATAACAAAGATTTTGATGAAGCACATGAATTAGCAAAGTTCACAATACAAAGCAAATTATATTTTCTGTACCTATTGTACTCACACGAAGTTCACTGTCAGTCCAGGCGTCCGAGATTTAGAAGTAGCCAAAATTCCAAATGAGCTGTTTTTTTCTTATTGTTTGTTAGGAGCCAAATAATAAGTTTTCAGAAAATAAATCATCAACTCTGACCGGAACAATTAAACTGTGCAGTTTCCAGTGCATTTACAATAAATCAATTTTAGTAGAGCCTCAGGTACTGGTGATTGCGTTAAAGCGACAGGGAGTAAACCATCCCTGGATTTTTCCAGCTCCCACTCAGTTGGTAATTGATTCCCAACCAACTCTGGATTTGGTGAATATAGTTTAAATGAGTGCAGTTTCTCGTGTTAGAGGTAACGAAGCTTTCAATGTCATTTTATGTGTAGTTTTTTCAAAACACTGAAACCTGAAGTCGTCCAAGTATAAATATTTTTTTATGCCTCCATGCAATAGGACAATGCATTTTAGTGTGACCGAATCTGAATGATCTATCTGTATTGACTTCTAGTTGCAGGATTGGTGCACGAAAAAGTTTCTAGCCATGATTTTTCTAGATTTTAACAAATTTTCTAGGTTACATTCGAGGTCGGTGAATTAGTTTTTTAAATTCATATTGTCCTCATTCAGTAAATAGAACGAAAAAATCCACAGAATATTCAATATCTTAATTTAGGTGAATTGTATTATTTACCTGATTAGTGCTTTTTCAATTTCTGAAACTTTACACACACAATGTGTGTGTGTTAATTTATCAAGTAATATGATGAACATATATTTATTTGTAATCTGGAAAAATTTAATAATTTGCGTATTATTTGCCTTTGCTTGAAATTTTTTTATTAGATTTGTATTTGTTATTAACAGCCTGTGGAAAAACGTGCTTCTACAAGATAGCGTAAAAAGAATGAAAATGACATTCAATCTGGTTCTTCAGTGGAAGGGTAAAATGTTCATATATATGAGTATTTATTTACTTACATATGGTGAAATAATCATCAATAGTGAATGTTACCAATATTAATTGAAATTCCATTTCAGGGAGATGAATTATTCAATAATTAATTTGCAACCCCAAAATTACAGATAAAATGCAAATATTAATATATTTATTCAATTTAATTAATAACGTTTTTCATTGATTCAAACTGAACAGTCCAAAATATGAAATCACAATTGGTAGTTTCTCATCTTTAAACTTGAAACATCTTGAAAGTTTCTTAATACGAACTGATAAATCATTTCAAAAATTGTCCAAGTACACTTTAAGAACGTAAATTTTTGAAGCAATCTCTCAAAGAAATGGTAGAAATGGTTCTTACTATATTTCGTTTATTAAATGTCTTCATTTCTTTTTTACGAATGTCGGTGATGCCTCGCCCCCACAATATACAATTATTTTTTAAATCAAAATGATTGTGTTGATCTTGAATTATGCTAGGAGTTTCAAGGGAGTTTTGTGTATCTCCTGATACATATACATTCCTCGACATAAATCATGTACCTACTACTATCGATGAAGTATTCTCTAGCAGTTTATGTTAATCATCTTTGAATAGTGGATACATCATAGGTGTCAATCCCCTTGTCAACAGTTATTGTTAATCTCGCATATAATAACTGAAACTCGCCTAATTAATCAAAACCTTTTGAATTTTTGATTTTTACGTAACTCACTATACGTAGTATATATTGAAGGAATGTAATCGGGCTGAAAAATTCCCCCAGATTTTCGCGGATATATCCGTTGTGATCAATTCTGAATCGATCTAGGCTAATTCTGACATGATTTCTGTGTGTTTGCGTGCGTATCTGTGTGCGTAACCCACTGTGGAGGCGATTGCGCTGTTCCTTTTGGTCGTATGGATTTGAAAAAAGGAACTACATTGTTTTTGGGTGCGGTAGCCCACTTTCGAGTGGTATTTCTGACATCCATCTTCGGTTTTTCAAAAGAAATTGTGGTATTTTATTGAACCATAATGACAACAGTGTTTTTCTGGCTACAAATATATCACACTCATTGACCTGCAGAAATGTTCAAAATTCTCATTTTAAGATTCAATTACGTCATTGATGAGATGGTACAGTTTATTACATACACTTCAAACTTGAAGGAGTGGGGTCTGTTGTAGCGCAGAAGGTACAACCCTGGCTTTATGTCGGACAGGTACCGGGATCGGTGCGTCGTACTTAGGAAGCTTGTTTTGTCATTTCCTCGTTAACTATCTAATTTTGAGATTGTTAACAATTTGTTCTTAGTTATCTCTTATTAGAAAATTAATTGTTCATCCCATGATATTAATTCAAGAATATACAAAAATGCCCATTAACCATGTATCATATACCCAAAATGCATAATTTTTAACACCAAGCCCCTTTCCCACCTTATGAAACAGACAATTTTTCGATGTACTATCTACTGCTGAAGTTTGGCAGATTACAACTGGGACACCCCCGTATGAATTTTTTCCCGTTGTTTGATCAAAATTGGTCAATATCTCGAAAAGTATTCATTTTCAAGAAGAATGCTTGTGATATAAGTTGTTCATAAGCATACAAAAGTATTGTCAGAAAAGTCACAATGTCAGAAAATAATATGTTTTGAGGTTGAATTAAATAGACAAGAGGGAGTGATAATTCAAAATATCTGAATTTGGTTATGTTTGAAAGATTGGAATCAATTTTATCATTAACACAATTCATTTTCTTAATTTGGATACTTTCTAATTTCAAACATTTATCATTTGTCTTGTATATATTAAAATTTTTTGTATTATGGTCAAATGAAAGGTTTATATGTTTATTGAGTGTAGTGGATAGATTCCTTGTATATTTATGTTCATTCAATCTTTTATCGATGTATTGGGAAGATTGGCAGTTGTATACTTTCTCGCAATCCTTACAAGATATAGAATATATAGAATGGATTATTTTTTTTGAAAAGGGAAAGGTATGCTACTTTTCAATTTTGTAAAAAGACTCTCTAGGTTCAGAAAACTCATGGCATATATTCGCATTATAAGATTTCACTATGCTACTCAATTTTTCCGAAAGACTCAATGGAAGAGACAGAGACAGATACGGTCAGAACATTACATTTAAAGCCAGAAACAAACAGATATTCGTTAAAGTTCCCAAAAAAAACTTTTTTCAAAATTTTTGTACAATTATCCAAAGATTTAAGAAATCATGGTGGAAAAAAATTTCTTTAGAAAAGAAAATTGAACTGCGGTTAATTGATTTAAACCACCTTATTTTCGTACCAGGAAGATTTCTGAAGTATTGATCATCCATTAGTGCTGAATAATTAAACATCGTTTCGGATATATTTGATAATATTTTGATAATCATCTTATGGCTTTTGCCATTTTACATATTATGGTTTGTATTCTAAATTTTCGGGATTATCTACGTGTAAATTCCTTTAATCTGAATAATAAAATATGAATTTACGTCCTATTTTTTACATTTTACAATTTACAATTCATATTAGCTTCAAGGGATCGATTATTTGTTACATTTTGGCAACTTCAAGCTGAGGAAACTTGGCGATCCAAAAGAAACATCCCTCATTTTTGTATTCAGTTATGTAAAATTAATTTATAAATCCACGTCATTCAGGAAAGAAGAATACAGATTTTTCTCATTGACTTTAATTACATTTTCGATGTTTAAACTTGCCGAAATGAAGCAACGAACATTGAACACTTGTTCATCAACCGTAGACGTCCAACATATTTATTCCTATAATCTCCGGATTCATATCCGGAAAACATTGATGTATCCTGTGTACTATGCAGAAATTGCTACTTGTCAATAGTTACTTGGGAGGATTCAAGACGCAAATCGCATAAGAAATAATCCAATAATGTATTGACTTACAACAAAATCTTTTATTCGAATTTTCATGTCACGTAAAGGTTTTGCAAACTCAACCATTTTGATATTTCAAAGATATAACTTCTTCTTAGATTAGCATCAGCTATCATTTGTAAAAATTTGTCATAAATAATAAATCACCCTGTATATATTTTCAATGTATTGAAAAATAGCGCTATGGAATAAAAACCGCCACAGCACTGGAAAATAGAATTTCATTCACTCAGAATAAATTGAATTGTCCAATATTTACTTGGCTATTCGAACGTAGTTCACCTGAGAAAATAAACTCATAATTTTGCTTGAACTGTCCACAAAATAACCAACTCCCATTGATATAGGTAAAATAAGAATTGAACGGTTTATTCATCATGGTCGAATAGAACTATAGTTATTGATGATATTGAATTGTGTTGCGATGTATAGTTGTTTGTTATCATAAGAAAGTATAAACTATAAACAAAATAAAAATATGGATATCAACGTACAGAAATATTCTCAACAGTATCATCCTAAGTGTCATCATGGGATGCAGTGATAATCAGAGAAAATCTATTAACGTTTGTGAATCTGTGGAAATTGATGAAGCACTAAATTTGACAGGTAAGAACTTTTCATTACCTTTCTACTACTGTTCCATATTTGTGTGTTTCTGTCTTTATTAGATTTATTCAAATCGATGTTTCATTTTATTGAAATATGAATGCAATCGTTTTTTTTTCTAAGCTTAGAGATCCTAATTTTTCGTGTATTTTGAGAATGTGAGTTTCGAGGAAATTATTTAGAATAAAATCTCCAACGAGTTAATATTAGAGATTAAAAACGTGTTTCTTTCAATATGTCCTTAAATGTAGATGTCCGCGACATTCATTAAGAATAATAAAAATAAGGTTCACGCTTTTGAGTTCCTATATTTCCATCGTACAACAAGGATTGCTCGAGATTTAGTGAATGCTCTTGCTCATATTTATTATTTCTTCGATTTAAACAATATGATTCAGTGAAGTTATATTATCCAAACAATATTGAGAGAATGTAGTATTGAACATATACCTAAGCTCTATAGTTCTAGAAAAAGAGTTGGCCAGATAAACGGCCAAAGTTGAATTTATTGTAACATTTTCATTAATTTATCTATTTTCATGAACTCTATTACAAATGATGAATAATGCTTGAAAGCCTTCAACTTTCTGAACAACGTTAATTGGTTGGTCCCAATGTATATTTTTTTTATTTTATTTTATGCCACCAATAGTGCTAGAAATGTGTACTATTGTGCCTTTTTTTTTTCAAATGTGCTCAATTGCAAAGTAATTTAAAACGTAAACAAATACGGGAGCCAATTTGATGTCCAGCGCCCAGTATATTTTGGATGTTTTATATTTTCTTTGATTCTTTTAATTGGGCTGCACATGTGTTTTCTTGTTCTCTTTTAAGTGCCAAAATATACCCAAACATAAGTTATAACTTTGATTGTCAATTAAAATTTTACCTTTGAAAATCAATAAACATCAGGGAACAAGACATTAAAGATGAAATATTTCGTTTAAAAGATATGTATATTTAACCTGAATATTCAAGATGAACTAGCCCATTGGATGCTAATGAAGGTATAGAAATTTATATTTGGTACTATTCTATTTAAAATCCAAATATAATTACCCAAATACTTTTATTATATGAAAGAATAACTACTTTGTTTTTATACTACTTTTATTAATAATAACGTGAAAACGTAACTATAGTTTCAACACCGAAGTGCCATTATCAAACAATTAGAAAATTATGAAGAAATCAATGAAACAGTTCAAGTATAAATAGAGTAGAGTAAAGTAGGGTTGAGATTAAGGGGCAATGGAAATTCCAAAAGCAGGTAGATCCTAGGAATGTACAGTATTACATAGTAAACATAGCAACAATTTGTGAATTAGTGAGATTATAATTTAATATATAATATATAATATAATCTCACTAATTCACAAATTGTTGCTATGTTTACTATGTAATACTGTACTTTCCTAGGATCTACCTGCTTTTGGAATTTCCATTGACCCCTTAATCTCAACCCAACTTTACTCTACGCTATTTATACTTGAACTGTTTCAATGATTTCTTCATAATTTTCTAATTGTTTGATAATGGCACTTCGGTGTTGAAACTATAGTTACGTTTTCACGTTATTATTAATAAAAGTGGTATAAAAACAAAGTAGTTATTCTTTCATATAATCAAAATGATAAATTACCATAAAGTAACGGCTTCCACCATCGATTTTTTAAATACTTTTATGATTGCGATGTTCAACAATAAATTGTAAAATCTATTTTCAACCTTATAAAAAGTATATTTTATTCAAGGATACCGGTCAAAAGAAGAAATTATGTATCAAACTTCATTTCGGCAACATTGGATATTAAACAAATGCGATTACTCATTCTCCACCCGTTTAAATTGTATGAGAACTCTGGACAAGGTCCACGTGGTTCAGAGACCGCGAAACATTTATGACCTGCACCTTAAGACTCAAAATCATAATTGAATAAGTAACTGGCAATTATTGCCCATTAATTCCACTAAAAATATCAAATATCCAAAATGTTCAGAGGAGAGAATTTGGTCACTAGATTTGTTTTATGTTTTACAATACTGTACTACTCTGAGCGCTGATCGTCAAGTTGGCCCCAGATTAGTTTTCAGTTTCAGAATACTTTACAGTTGAGCAAATTTTAAGTAAATGATACCACAATAAAACGCATCAAGTCGAGCACAATAATAACCAGAGGAAATATCAAATATCCAAAAATAATCGGAGGCTGACCTTCAACTTGACTCCCGGATTTGTTTTTCGTTTCAGTTAATAAGCAGTTTAGCGCCTTTGAGAAATATAGCAGCACAATAGAGTACATTTCTAGCACAATTGGTGCAATAAAAATATTGAAATAGGTAGTGAGAGGGGGCAACTTGACCGACCCAACGTTAAGTAATTGGTACGAAATATGGATATTTTTCGAGATAATGAGCTATATTCAATCACATATACAGGAAGTTCAGATTCCCCTGACTGATCAAAACATATGGCCAAAATGAGAGACTGCTGAAAATTTAGACAATAATTGACGAAATTTGAAAATAGAATATTCAATACATACAATTAAACATATACATATATCGATACCTCTCTTGCGTATGCATATGCATACATCATAACACTTATTTATTTGCAATTATGCAATTGTCAGTCGGACTGTTATCGTCATTTGAGTTCAAACTTGCCCAATTGAGAGTATTGTAGATTATTAATCAACAGTTAATGCTAAGAAATATTTCACCATGCTGTGACATTTATCACTTGGTTATAATAATGCCACAGTGTGATGAGACCTATGTTAACATTAATTATTGTTGAAATTAAATGTTATAAGTTTTCGTGTAAATTTCAGTTGAGTTCCACCAACTTCAGAAAGTGCCAAATGATTTCAGGCCACGTTTACGCCGAAATAATTGATTGAATTCTATTACTTATTGAATACTAACTGCAATTTTAGTATCGACACTAGCCTACCAATATCTGAGCAATCATCAAATAGCTTTTCTTGAGATTTGATCCATAAGTTTCAACAATGAAATAAGGATTATTCCAATGTTAAGCACCTGTGAAGTTAGCCCTACTATTTCAGTTCAAGAAAAAAATTGAAGTACTAAACATTTGTTCATTGCACATCTATCTTGCAGCGCGAAAATCAATACAGTACTTAATTTGATAAAATCAATCTTTTTCAATGGTAATGTTAACTTTACTGTAAACATGGCATTACCAGCCGGTTTTTTTTCCACAACTAAGTTATACCAAAAAAGAAATCATCAAAACAATGATTAATTTGCAAACTCAATTTTTTTATAATGGTAATGCTAAACATTCTTTCAATGCAAAACTAATTAAGTGATATAATGTTTTTTTGACAGAACTAATTTGTAACAAAAAAGCGACGACTTGAGCAATATTCAATTTGTAAGAATAAATGTTTTTTCACTGGTAATGCTAAATTTACTGTGAACTTGGCATTATCAGCCATTTAAAAAAAGTTGAAATAATAGAAATATTTTCATTGCACAACTAAATTGCAACAAAAAAACGACAATTATCACAATAATTAATTTGCAAAAATCAATTTGGTAATGCTAACTTCACTGTGAACTTGGCATTAACAGCCGTTTAAAAGAAAAAATGTAGTTACCATATTTTCTATGTCATAACTAATTTACAAGAAAAAGGCGATAATTAATACAATTGTTGAAATGTTGAAAATCGCAAATAGTAGTGCCCACTTCACAGAGGGCAATGTTATGTTACTGGACTGACAGTTCTCCTTGAAAGAGTTTCAACTATTTTTAGCAGTGTGTAATGTGTATGCTGCTGCATCTACATTGGTATCGTCATGAAATTACACACAGAAATTTGTAAAACTGATACTTCTACATCCCTCGGTTGTATTTTTGATACAATCACTTTATCTTATGGTGTATATATGATTAATTATAATATTCAAAGGATTATCTAATTCGTACCTCATTCAAATAATATGTGGGACTACTCAAAACATATTGATATTTTCAAATATTTATCAGTCAAAACATTATCATTACCACCAACTGTTTGTTTTATAATATGATATAATACAATTTCTAATCCCGTTTATCAGATTTTATCTTTTTCAGCACAGCAGGAATGTATCTAAATTTTGGAACAACCCATTTGTTATTTGCCAAATAATATTGATATCCATTTCTTATCGTGCACATCAGCAAGTATTTATATCCTAGACTATTATATATCCGATATAATGTATTCACAATGTAGTAGCACTTTTAAATAATGTTGAAAAGCTGATTTAAGTATTGAAATTTGTATATACGTATATGATATCCAAATAATTTCAATGGCTTCTGGAGATGATTTCTAAAATATTTTAAATCAAAAGGAAGGTTTAATTAATGTTGAAATATTTTTATAACGATTTATATCACTTTCCTGCCATTTTTAAGAACTCAAGCTATTTCAAATAAAACAAAACTGTATTGAACATTTTTGAATCCACACTAAAACGAAAAACAACATTGTTATTTTGATTAACTTATATTATCATTACCGATTTGGCAAATTCATTTCTTAATTTCTTTAGATTTCTCAATTTCTTGCTATATAATATTCTGAATTTTGGACGCATAAACTTTATGAAGAACTTTTTCTCTAGAGTTCCATAACACATCAATTATCCTGATATGTCCAGAACATTCTTAGACCATATTTGTAAAACTATCGATACCTAATTATACATTAATTTAATATCAATAAATATTTCCCTACCATATCTATCGGTCTATAGGACCAAGAAGAAAGTGTTCTAATTTTAAAAACTCGGTCAAATAGGGTGAATTATTCAAAAGCAATTTTTCGAAGGAAAATTATTCGATTTCAATTATTCGAACGGAAAGTTGTTCGAAAGTAAAATTATTCGAAAGGATATTTATTCGAAATTGGGATATTCATTCTGCCAACAAGGCTATTTTCATGGCGATCTCAAAATCAGTTAAAACTGATTCAGGGTCTAATAAGGGTTCTAGTTTAGTTAGCAAGTATTTTAGTATACGATGCTGTAGATTTGTTTGACAACAATACGTGTAAACCAGCGGAATTTAAATATTCTGTTTCCCCCCGTGTATGGTGTATAATTGGTAAAATAAACTTGGAACAGTTTTGAATGTTCCGTCCATGCAAAATGTATTCCCATTTCAACTCCAATGTCTGTTTTAAATTATCTTATATATTTTTTCATACTTTGACTATACGAGAGGGAAACCTATAATGTTCGACGAACATCGTGTGAGTCAGCAGTAGAATTTAGGGAGAGGAGGTAGACATTCGTATTTTTCTTGAAGGTTTGGAGGTTATAGGCATAGGAAAAGACCTCACTAGGTGAAGAGTTCCACAACTTCGCTGTTCGATAAAAATATTGAGTCTGGTAGGAAGAAGCTCTGCAGGTCTCGAGTTTGATAGTGAAGTGGTCACTAGCTTGAGCTCGTCTAGTCCGCCTATCTGGAATCTCTCATGATGCATCAACAGACAAAATTTCTGATGAAGACTGATCATGGAAATATCTATAGAAAAGGGAGAGATCTCTCACCTTTCTACGATGCTCTAGGGAGGTCAATGAACTCGTAAGTGTAACATCATCAATCAAACGAATAGCTCTCTTCTGGATAGAATCCAATAACTTCAGCAGCGTATGTTTTGGAGCCCAACTCCAAACATGTGAACAGTACTCCAGGACAGGTTGACTCTGTGCTTTGTAGATTATGAGGATATGACGAAAGAAGGCTTTGGTGCCAGACTCGATCAAATTCTTTGGAGATATCGAGTGATACAGCTAGAGATTCCCCATGTTTTTCAATAGATTCCTGCCAAACATGTGTTACGTAGGCAAGCAAGTTTCTTGTTGACCTCTGCTTGCGAAACCCACATTGCCGGTCATTCCCAATTTTGTAACTCTCAAGGTATTCGATGAGCTCGATGTTGATTGCTTTCTCCATCACTTTAGAGATCACAGATAATAGTGTAATGAGTCTATAATTATTAGGAAGGGTCTCCTAACTTTTTTTTGAAATTGGCTGCACTCTAGTTGTCTTTCAGCTGGAAGGAAATACACCAAGTTTGTATTAAATGGTGAACAACCTGCAGAAAACTGGTGTTAATTCAGGCGCACATTCCTTGAGGTGAAATTCCGTCTGACCTCGCAGACTTTTTGGTATTGGGATCAAGCAGAATGCCCTCAATTGTGAGCTGACGAAAGACAATTTCAGGCATATGGCTATCGATGGCATTAATATTAGGGTCTTTCCCTTGTGGATCCAAAGTCAGATTTGCTTCAAACATTCCATCAAAAAGGTCGGTTTTTTCTTGTGGTATAGTAGCCAGTGTGCCATCATCTTTGGAAGTGAAATGAATTCCTACCAATTGCTTCAGCGAAAATCCAAAACGAACGTGTAACCTTTCGTCTAAATTTTCACCGTTTATTATATGTTATTTGGATACCTCTACTAATGTCGTTTTATTTTCATTAACTCATTTAAGCCCAGGGTAGCTGTTACATTCCGAAAAATAATGATCCTTTCGAACAATTTTCCGGTCGAAGAATTGAATTCTTTCGGATAATTGTTCCCGAATAAATTTCATGGAGCCGTCAAATAGACCGAGATACAATAAGTTGTCTCACCCGCGAATTAGGTCATAAGACCGAAATAATTTGGGGCTTCAATCGCCATAGGTCTGTTATTTCGACTTGTTCTTGGGTCGAGTTTTTAGAGATTTCTGTCTCCGAGAGAAATAAAATTAATGCTCGGTCCTATAAGAGTTATTTTCCGAAATTTTCACAAGTTCATCTAGTTTTGTCGTACTTTATGCAATGTCAACAATGGCCTCTGGGGACAAAAACATTAAATGGTTTCATAGTCAAAACAAGCAAATGTGCCTCGGTAAAATGATTTTTATTGAATATTTTGGAGATAAATTTCTCCTTTGTAATTGGTAATTGCATATTGAAAAAGAGTTTTCACACCAATGTATAATGATAATAATCTTGCTTCATGGTTTCATATTCAAATTGAACACAACAATAATGTTTTCTGTATGTCTTTTTGAATATATACCTGATGGAATCAATGCTGGCATATTTGTGAAAATGTTTCATTAGCTTACTCTTTCACATAATATAAAATATGTCCGCTATAACACAACTAACATCAGAAACAGAGAATGAAGTTAATTTCTTCGATATAACTATTGATTGATGAAGATTAACATAGGAAGCCATCTCTGAACGTCAAGAAGAATTATGATACATTTGAGGTGGAGCCCAACACGGGTGATTTATTTCAAAGATTATTTTACTCAATAACATATTGCAGGATTGTGTTAGACGTTTGAAATTACTATTAAATGTTAGGAAAGGAACATTCAAAAATGATCAAATGAGATCAGAACATTTTGAAGCAGAAATATCCTCGATGAAGTGAAGACAAGTCTTTCGGCAGTTTGGTCTTCAGTTTGTGATTGAATTTTCAGTAGCTGACTATATTTTTTGAGATTTATGTTGATATTTTTTATTTACAATTTCCATAATTACGCAATTTGTCGATTGCATACGAGGCATTCCATATGAAAACTGCACTCGTTTCCAGGTCACCATCGGGGATCGTCCTGAAAGTTTTTCCTACTTTTTCTACATTGACAAATATAATAATGATTTCCGGAATTTTTGGTCAATATTGCGCCAAGGAGAACATAATGAAGTTTTTTTGTTTTTGGCCTTTTTTAAGTAAAAAATAAAATTCATTTCATTATCGTAAAATATTCGAAAGTTAGCCTAAAAAATTTTTTGGAAGTACATTATCGATCGGAAATTTTCCGTAGAATACTATGCTGCAGTCTGATTAGGAAAAAACTGTTTTTTTTTTGAAAATTCATTAACTAAAATACCTATATTAAAACTTTTTTCTTACCGGACTGAAATTTTCACAAAATGTATCTACTTAAGGCGAAAATGGTTCGGTAGTGACTTTAGCCCAATTTCACCAAAATTTTCACTGTTTTCCCGAATTTTTCCGATTTTTTGACGATATTTCTTAAAAAAAAAATTTCATTGCCTACAATGTAACCAAACGACCCCAGTAAGAAATTCTAAGCAGTTTTCCTCAATTCTCAGACAATTTGTCAACTATCAAACTCGCAATTGGTTGTAGGTCTGATCACGAAATATAGTAAAATACGGATTTTTGAATTATTATAAATTCCTTTATTATAATCCAAAAGAACATTCGTATCCATAAATTTTTTCGCAACAAATTACACCAATATTAAACATCAATATTCAAGTGAGGATGAACTTCTCTTTTGCATAAATTTGTTTTATTCGCACAATGTTGCCTTTCGTTTCAACCGTCACTACTGATAAAATATTGTTATAACCAACGAGAATTTTTTGCTCCACAACTGGCCACTTATAATGTTTTTGGTAACTGTATAGAAATAAAATTTCACCTTCAAGATTATCATCAAATGTTATCATTTGTTACATACGTTACGTATGTATTGGCAGCCCATTCGTAAGACACTTTGTTAATTAAGTCAAAAATGAGATCGTAACTTGCGTCATAGCTCACAACTTTGCAACTTAGTGTAGTGTCATTGATGGGTGTGAAATGATGATATCCCCTGGTTCCAGGAATAGTTTGTACTTTAGGTAATGAAGTTTCTCTAAACGCATCAATTCCATTCTTTCCAACTAAGAAAGGTTCTATTGTTAAAATTTAATTATTGACAGGCCGAGTCAGACTTTTTTTGCAACAACGTAAGTGCCACCTACGCCATCACACGGAGATTTTCCATGTGAAGTTGCAAAGAAATTCCATTTTGCACCAAGTTGATACATTTTTTCATGTTGACATAAAAAATTAAAATTGAGACAATTTTTATATTAACCTGTGCATCCATCTGAGAAATATTCAACTCTTTTTATATTAGGGAATGTTCTTTTCTACATAATTTACTATGTATTTAATGTGAATATTAATAATTGTAATTTTCGCTGAAATCTACTAGAATTACGAGGTTATTTGCCTTACTTTTATTATTCATACAGCAAAGAAAATAAATTTTGTTTCCTTAAGAAACTTGATCACTTCGAGATCAAACCTACAACTAATTGCGAGTTTGACAATTTGTTACGTACAATTGTCTGAGAATTGAGGAAAACTGCTTAGAATTTCTTCATGGGGTCGTTTGGTAACATTGTAGGCAATGAAATAGTTTTTTTTAAAAGGAAAATCGTCAAAAAATCGGAAAAATTCTGGAAAACAGTGAAAATGGGCTAGTCACTACCGGATCATTTTCGCCTCAAAGTAGACACATTTTGTGAGAGTTTTAGCCAGGTTAGAACAAAATTAAAATATAGGTATTTTGGGAAATGAATTTTCAAAAATAGCTGTTTTTCACATTTTCCGGATTTTCCTTGCAAGATATCTCTAATCAGACTGCAGCATCGTATTCTAAGGAAAATTTCCGATCGATAATGTACTTTCAAAAAAATTTGTAGGCTGATTTTCGAATATTTTACGATAATAAGACGAATTTAATCTTTTACTTAAAAAAGGCCAAAACTTCATTATGTTCTCCTCGGCGCAATATTGTTACTTAAGACCCGAAATCGTCATATTTGTCAATGTAGAAAAGGTAGGAACAACTTTCAGGGCGATCCCCGAGGGTGACCTGGGAATGAGTACCGATTTCATATGGAATGCTTCATACACAAATATATAGATTCTTCGATCGTAAGATGTACGTATCTAGATGTGAAGTTATGAAATAAATCCTATTTCTGCATCTCTTATAACCTAACTCCTGTTAATATGATTGGAAGAATAGAAGTAAGTGATAAGATACTATTAATAAATACGAATCACAACACTATTCTATTTCGTTTTATTAGATCTTGAGCAATAAATTGGTATACTATATATCTCACTCAGATAACCCATTAAACTGGCCTTTCTGATAATTGCTGCATAACAGTTTTGCCACAATGCTTTTTACCCATTGTTTGGCAAGTATAATATTATTCAGTAACCTTTGGATTGTTTCAGACAGCCGTCATAGAAATCCAGGAGTTGCTTACATATTTTTGGTCAACTTCTTCACTTTAGGTTCCTGTTATGAAATATGATGAATTCTCGGAAAATATTTTCAGCAAAATATAAATAAGTAGAGTTCTTGTTTTTGTTTCAATATTTCGTTTATTCAAACATTCTTATTTTGGACAATCATTCATTGATCAAAATTTCTGTTAAAAAATTGTTTCTATTAAATATTGAGAATTCTATTTTCGCTTTGTCGATAACATATTCCACGAAACCGCGCACCGTTTGTTTAGCGTGAAAATCTGATCATATTTCGGATGTAAACACAAAGTCTATACTATTGCGTTTTTGTTTAGGGCAACCGAAAGTACCTAAATGCGTTTGGTTTTAATACATAAGAGATTAACTTGTAATACGGTCTGAAACATTGATAGTGCAGTAATTATTTCTAGCGAAGAGGTCAGAAGTCAAGCATTAATAATACATTCCAAAATTATCCCGAGATAACTTTGAAATATCATGTGATGATAAAATATTTTTTTATAAATATCAAGAGAAAGAAATCTTTCAAATTTTGCATTAGAAAATGGAGGTTTTATAACATGATTGTCTTCAAAAAATTTCAAATCAGTTGAAATTCCCTGAAAAATGAGAGAGATAGTGATCGATACCAATACATCAAGGTGGATCAAAGTTAAATTTCATCTTAGCAGTTCTCAAGTGGCTTAACGTTTTCCATCGAGAAGTGATGTTACGATATCTATTCCATCATTTATGGTTTTGTCCACCTTGTCATATCAGATACATGATCCATTACGGATCTTTACGCTTGTAAATTACATAATAGTAATTTATGTTACAATCACGGAAAATGACTTATTAAAATACAATTTTCGATGTTTACAGACGTGGCTGGGCACGTATTATCTGTATTATCAGAACAGTTGCATTAAGTCGATTTTGAATAGTCGCTAATAGTGGCACATTCTTTCTGCCAACAAAATTGGTACTGCATTTTGTTCAGGCGACATAAACAAATCCATAACATTGTCTCATTAAATTTGTTATGTGCTAAATCCCGTGAAAGGTACATAGAAAATCATCTAACACAACGCTGAATGTATCCAACGCTTCTGGAGCTCACTGTATATGCTCCATAGACCTATTATCCTAAGGAGACAGAATTGTTTACATTTAAACACGATCAGACATTGCCAAAATTTCGGGCCACTCAGATCGCTGTATATTACAAGTATGGCCGTATGGAATGTGCTGTTGCCGGATTAGTTGTTCTGTGTGCCGGATTGAGATTTGTTATTATTATAAAAACGTCCATAGCATTATTTATTGGTTATATTAGAAGCAATACTATTGAAATGTCGTTTTCTCTTAAAAATCTTCCATAATTTATGGTAACCTGGAATATAAATCGAATTATAGAATATTTAAATTTTTAAATATAGAACTATTCCATTCCATTGCATCATTTGTTTAGAAGGCGGCAACGCCGCGCACCTTTTATGAATGGGGACTTTGTTCTGTACTACGCAATTTGACAGCTTCCGTATTTCTTGTAGCTATTTCGAAGTGGTGTTGCCTTACAAGTGGTACCAAGTTTGCAATCATAGTTACAGCATTGTCAATAAGAACTAATCATGACTCGACGACAAAGAGGTTCGTTGGTTTTCTTTGTCATACTTCATGTAATCATTGCGACAAGTCAAATGGAGTTTTATGAATGAGATGTTTCGTCTCCTTGGGACAATAGGTCTATGTATATGCTCCAGCAATTTGAATAATTTCACTTTTAATATTTATACCAATTAGTTTGTTAATTTTGATGTGTTTATTTTGATTCTGATGAATATTCATCAATAAAAGGTTACGAATATTATATTGTTCTTCTAGGTTTTTCAACCAATCATTAAAATCCTGTCAAGGGAGGCAAAGTATTTTGCTCCCTAGTGAGGAAAAGATGTCCTTCCGTAATGGACAGAGAGGGAGGAAACACGGTCGTTGAAAAATATTTCTTTCATATCTCTTAACTATACAACAGAAAAATCTATAATGTTAATGGAACATCTTTGTATTTTTTATGGGTAGGTTTTGGTTCTTAGTAAGCACTAATACAAAGATATTCCAGGCTTCCTCTGTAATACAATACACTCAATCCAGAACTACTGGTATGAATATATTATGAGGAATGGAAACACATTCAATTCAATTTATGACTAGTCCTCAATTAAAGATCTTGATGGTTTCTCTTGGTTTCTATACGATCAAGTGCAAGTTTATAGCTGATGTTGAGTAAACTTGAAATGTGCAGTGTAGTAAATCAATATTTTATTTTTAGGTTATGGAAAATTCCACTATGAACTTTTAGTAGCTTGTGCCTTATGTCTACTGGTTGTGGGTTTCCAAAATGGTGTCACAGCGTACATATTCCCAGCCGCTCAATGCGAGCTTGATCTAGACTCTTCACAATTAGGATTTCTCAATGTGGCCTTCTTGATAGGAGGAACTGCTAGTAGTTTTTTCTGGGGTATTTTGGCAGATTCCCTTGGAAGGAGGAAAGTTCTTTTAGTGAGTCATTTCCTGAACGCCATTTGCACTATTCTACTCTCTATAAATTATCACGTGGTTAATTTGGTTCTATGTAGATTTTTAAATGGTTTTCTGATAGGAGCTCCAGGCAGTGTAATATTTTCATATATAGGCGAGTTCCAGCCTCCACGATTTCGTTCGTCGATTTATTGCTGCTGTGCTTTATTCTTCACCGCGTCGTGGTTACTTCTACCGGTATTAGCTTGGTTGATTCTTCCAATAAACGTTCACTTTGTGTTAGGATCAATTTTTATCATTTCTCCATGGAGATTATTCCTAATTATAATAATAATCCCTGAAATTATTCTCGGATTCTGGTTTTTGAGGCTACCTGAAACTCCTAAATATTTGCTGGCTAAAGGAAAAGCGAAAGAAACCCTGATCGTATTGAGACGGATGTACTCACAGAATACAGGACACAATTCCGAAGAATATTCTGTTCACAATTTGGTGTGTGAGGTAAACACAGATGCATCCCTATCAGAAAGCATAGAATGCCGAGGAAAAACCGCCAGAATCTTGGGAGAAGTTTGGATACAAGTTAAGAGTTTATTTAAGCCTCCAATATGGGGTATAACACTTCTAAATTGTTCATTGATGTTCACGAATATGTTTGGGTGAGTACATTTTCTTTAAATAAATAATTTGTTTGCGTATAATTAACTAATATCTTCAAATTGTTTTGAAAGCTTTATATATTATTTAGTTCGGTTCTCTTAAAATATGTACTAATCAGAAACTAATAAAACTGTACTACGTTTATTTCTGCTACGTAGAATCAATATCTATAATCCAAAAACATTACGTAGCCAAACGTAAAGTATATGTATATATTATTCGTCAGCTACAGCTAGTGAATTCAGTCCATTTTTGTGATACTGTATCGAAATATATATCTTGCTCATCTCCACCCTTCACATTCATTATCAATTACTAGATCATTCAAAATTCCAGTGTACTTACACCGCTTGATTGGTTCGATTGTGCGCCTCTTGAAACAAGACTGATGTCTCATGTAGTTTCAGGTGGCACGTGCGCGCTGTCGAGGTGATATAACCTAAGATAAGCCACTGCAGGATATTCTACTAGGATATGAAAGACAATTTCGTCCGACTCTCCCCATATAATACAACCTGGATCATCAACAATGACGATCAAGTGTAGATGTATGGATATAAGGGTTTTCGAATGTTTGGGAGAATTCCGCAATGTGAAGCTTCGCCTGACTCATACAAGGACATCGCTACACTACGTCAGCCTACAGTAGCTATAATAGGGCGCTGAGTCCGGTCGATGAGATTCTGATCGTTGGATCCCAGATAGGATTTTCGAAGACCAATTCATCAGCCACTTCATTTCGTTTCCCCCCAGAGTGGGCGAGTACCCACATTGGCTGAAGTTTGTTCACCCCATGGTATTCAGACAAGGCCTATCTACACTCCAAAACTAGGCTGGAAATCATCCTATGAGTGCGAAGCGTATCAGGGCCGCTATGATGTCGGTGCAGATATGAAGCCACCTCGGTAATTTTGTCTCAGGTTCTCCACGGCACAGCTATCGGCCTCGAACGTAAACACCTAGGGAAATTGAAAGTTCACGAGTGCACGAGTAGACTGCTGCTCCACCACTAATACGCAGTACCCGCAATCACTGTTGTGATGTGAAGTTGTAGTGCCATGAACCCCCCAGGACCTCCAGAGTCCTAGTGGTCCTCATAGCCTCCGTTATTCCTACGCAGGCAAGTCGCTGAGCCTTGCCCAATGCCAGGCGGGATACAGGTCCTATTCTGTCACTGGCCTTCACACAACGGAAGCGTAGGTTATGATTGGGCTGATCATGGCCGTACAGATCCATTGCAGCACCCGCGACCATAGATCTCGTGTGCTAGCGAATACTCTCCTGCATGCCCAGAAGGATACAGCGGCCTTCTTCACTCGGATTTCCAGGTACATTTCCTTTAGGCTCACTCACTCACTCCGTCTTAACCCTTTGGGCATGCGCAGCGTACTGCCCGACCTCCTAGTGTACCTATCAACCAGCCTCTCCAACGCCTTCAATATCACTGATAGTTGTTAATTATTCAACTTTCAGTGAATTTAGAATCATTTATAAGTTTTACAAAATGTGATTCATTCAAAACTTACAGTCACACCTTCTCCAACAACTAGTAGCTATAGAAATTGTCCATCAACTTCTCTTAGGATATTTAAATCAAAAGTCTAATTTCGTTTTATTAATTGTTCCAATATTATTTCAAGTTATATGTTTCTGTTGATATTAATATAAGTTAATTATGTGTTTCAGGACATTTGGACTGGGCTTGTGGTTACCAAAGCTGTTTATCCTATTTGAACAATTTCAGAAACTTCATCCCAATGAATCCGTCTCTATTCAACAACTAGCCTCATTATCAACAGAGAAAAATTTAACATGTGAAGCTTCTTTTGACCCAGCAGTTATACAAAGCACTGTGGCTATGGGCGTCACCTCTCTAGTAGCCAGTGCTATATGTGGTTGGGCTGCTACCAAAGTTTCCATAAAAGTTATTCCATTCATAACTATGTTGGTCGGGGGACTTAGTGCCGGCTCTATATATTGGTTATCTTCGGCAACTCAAAACATGGTAGTCGCTTGTTTCTTCCAGGGATCTATGATTGTGGCGAATATGTCGATCAGTGGCGTTGGAGTAGAATTATTTCCTACCCAAGTTGGAGCAATGTCAGTATGCTTGGTAATGTGCATCGGAAGGGTTGCAGCTATGTTGAGTAATGTTTTGTTTGGACTTTTCATGGAAAAACATCCTGAAATTCCCATATTTGTCGTAACGGCCAATGTTCTAGTCGGTGCAATTTTGTGTTTGTGTATTCCAATTAAGAATAAAGAAAAACTGCAAACGGAAGCTTATGTTGTAGAAAATGGAAAAGGTGACGGAATGGCCATGATTTCTATAAGGAATAAAGAACATAATAATATGTAATTCAAAGAAGAAGATTCATACTGCGATTAACTATAAATGACATTTTCTGTACAAGACTGAAGTAATCGAAACGAACTTAATGGAATGCTGTTGAAATTTCAATACCTACTAAAACATTATTTATTTATTGTACCTTACACATTGTGTAACGAAGTGAATATACTTATTTATTATAATATTTTCTATATCGTAACTGTCTGTTTATATTATATTTGAAAACTTGACATTATCACATTAGGCATTCATTATTTTCTTTTTATTCTATTTTACTCAAATTATTGTATTGTTGAAATAATCTAACTTATGGATATTGAACCACTTTTCAAATAATGTGACCGTCTTGCAGAGCTGGGACGGTTACAGGTAAAAAGTAATCGATTACCGATTACAATTACTTTGCTAAAAAAGTAATCGATTACCGATTGCTGATTACTCTCAAAATTATAATCAATTACCGATTACTTTTGTAATCGCGAAGTAATCGCAATACCGATTACAAAAACGATTACTTTCTTGGATACTTGGAAAAAGTTTTCATCTAATTCTAAGTAAGACTTAATACGAGTCTTTTACGTCACATCAAATTACTTGAGCTAATCTGCCTTCATACCCGTGACCTCAAACAGAAATAGAAAATTCAAAATACAATATTTGTTCTATGTATTTTTATTATAGGATAGGAACGAAACGTATTATAATAAAAATAAGACAGTTGAAAAATACTGTTTTACTGTTTATTATTTTAAAATTACAAAATACTACCAAATCTATTCTTACGAATTCGTAATCGTAACAAAAAACAAATTATTTGGCAGAGGTTAAGTTTAATGCAAGTAAATTCCCACCCCTTACGAGAAACTAATCACAACCGTCTGTCTCGCAATCTCGCTGCGCAGCACACGCGCCAAAGAGAATGAGCGAATTAAAAACATTCCTTATCGCATGACGCATGGTCACAAAGTACTCATGATTACATAATGTAATCGTGATTACTCAAAGTAATAGCGATTACACAAAGTAATCGTGCTTTTTAGGAGGCCGGTAATCATGATTAAAAATTCGAAAATGATTACAAATTACACGTAAATTGTAATCGATTACCGATTACTGATTACTCTCTAAAAAAGTAATCGCCCGCGATTACTGATTACTGCAAATGTAATTGACTACTGTAATCGATTACTTTTTTACCTGTAATCGTTCCAGCCCTGCCGTCTTGGTAAAGAAACTTAACTGCATCATAATAAGATTGTGATGGATGTTTGGTCACTATTTGGCGCCTTCCCCTGTTCACAACTTTTCGCTGTGATTTAGATATTATTTAAATAATAACCTCATATTATATGGGAGGGTAATTATTAAAAATATTACAGAGTACTATAGGCCAATTGTTAGAAACTTCAAACTCACTGAAATAACAAAATGTCTTGTGATTATAGGGCTTATGTACATCGGATGTATTTAGTCGTTAATAACGTATACCTGAATTTGCATATAAAGTACTAACACACACAATTACAAACACACATACACACAAGCAAATACAGAAATACATACTATATGTATAACAAAAATACACATACAAATAAAAATATATACATACAACATAAGAGACGTACACACACACGCACACACATACACGTACACGTACGTTCATAAACACACATTTATATAATATATACACAATGAACTGTGATCAATTGATCATGTGAATTCTCTCACTTTTGTTAGCAAATTAGCTTTCGAACATTTCTGCGGGTCAAATGTGAATGATTGTAGGAACAGAAATAATATTGGAAATGATTCAGAAACCGCTAATGAAAGCGTTATATTATACTCTATGTTATATTGAAATTTTATCCAAATGGTCTACATAATAAATTTCACATCTTTCATTCAGATACCTGCCAGCAGGTTGATTTTCGAAATTAATCACACTATAATATATGACCTGTTTTATATTGACACATACCATCTCGTGAACTGTCAAAATTGTCACGGAATAAAAACATAAAATAGACTGACTCCACATCGATGACGTCACTTGAACCTTAAAATGAAAATTTCGAACACTTCTGCAGGTTAAATATATATGTGTGACACATATTTATAACCAGCAAAACACGGTTGTTATTATGATTTAATAGAATACTATAATTCCATTTGAAAAACTGAAGATGGATGTCAAAAATACCACAAAAACGGGAGTACCGCACTCAAAAACAATAATGTTCCCATTTTCACCACTTTAAGGCGGTTTGCAGAATTTCAAATCCACACGACCAATAGAAACGGCACAATTACCTCCTCAGGTAGTTACGAACACACATGTACATATATACACATAGACACGCACAAAAACACACAAGTACACGTACACGTATAAACATACTATCTATACACATAAATGCTAAAACACACTCATACACACAAACCAACATACAGAGCACAAACTCAGAAATCAACACGCACAGTTCGCTCTTCATATTTGTTTTCAGAATCAATATGTGAAGAGTAACGCTTTTTGGCATTTTTGTCATACTTTAAACTGTCATATCTCCCATTCTATCAGTTCTACAAGGTTTTATAAGTATTTTTGTCCATTATAAAGAAAAAATTACCATTTTTAGCTATATTTTGCCAGGAAGGATCTATCAGAAACGAAATCCATAGTAAGGTTTGAGAATATCTCTCAATCTCTGTGGTAATGATTTGTTCTAGAAATGTCCAAAATTTATTTTTTCTATCTCATGAATATATTCCTTTTTAATAACCTGTATTTATGGTAACAAATTCAGGAAGTCAATTTTCGCCGAGTTCTTGCAACTTTGCAATTCATATGACAATACAATATTATAGTGTCATTGACGCTCTGGTTGCCATTTTTCTTGTATACAATGAATAAACAATCTGCTATTAGCTAATTATCAAATACATTAGGTGACCAGATTGCACCAAAACGCACAAAATTATTGTTTGTTATTAGTCGAGTCAATTCAGAAAAAAAGCTCGGAATTTTTTCCAAACAGACCAATAACTTAATTTTTTTTGGAAATCGTTCCTGGACGGAGACTGAACGATATTGAACTTTAAGATCTAGTCGCTCGACCATTTTTCACCTGTTAAACCGGAAATTCGCCAATTTTCATGGGAAAATTTATTGTAAAATTTGTAAAATTGGTAAATATTGCCAAAATTGGCTGGAAAACTCCACTCGGGGGGTTTTCGGGGTCGCTGTTCACGATTCCGAAGTTAGATTTACCATTTTCGACCTCAGTACCTAGAAATTGGCCAATTATATTTCTGAAAAATGGCCAAATTTAATAATTTCGTAGTTTTTGTTGAAATTGACTGAGACATTTCACTCGGGGGTTTTCGAGGTCGCTGATCACGATTCCGAAGTTACAACTACCATTTTCCACCGCGGTAGCTAGAAATTGGCCAATTTTATGTCAGAAAAATGGATAAATTAGATAATTTCATAATTTTTGTTGAAAATGGCTAGAAAATTTCACTCGGAAGTCATTTGATATTGAATATGAAACAAATGATTTACAGTCACAGATAAATTCCCTGACTTTTGATAGCAGTGCCAATTTCAACAAAAATTACGAAATTATCTAATTTATCCATTTTTCTGACATAAAATTGGCCGATTTCTAGCTACCGCGGTGGAAAATGGTACATCTAATTTCGAAATCGTGATCAGCAACCTCGAGAACTCCCGAGTGGAATGTTTTAGTCAATTTCAACAAAAATTACGAAATTATTAAATTTGGCTATTTTTCAAACATATAATTGGCCAATTTCTAGATACTGCGGTCGAAAATGGTAAATCTAACTTTGGAATCGTGATCAGCGACCCCGAAAACCCCCGAGTGGAGTTTTCCAGCCAATTTTGGCAATACTTACCAATTTTACAAATTTTACAATAAATTTTCCCATTAAAATTAGCCAATTTCCGGTTTAACAGGTGAAAAATGGTCGAGCTTAAAGTTCAATATCGTTCAGTATCCGTCCAGGAACGATTTGCAAAAAAAATTAAGTTGATTGGTCTGTTTGGAAAAAATTCCGAGCTTTCACATTTTTAACATCTAATTTGACCCGACTATATACTATGTGTTATTGGTAAAATTATCTTTTCCAATGTTCAGTAAGTGAGTATAAAAGCGGGGGATGCTTTCTGGTTACGTTTCCCTGAGAAGAGTATTATGATTTTATTTCAACATAAACACTCAGCTAGCTAACATGGGAAGTAGTAATATTAATAACAGCACAGTGTTTTGAAAAAGTTATTAATTTTGCTATTTAAACTATAATATTTCATATCAACTCTCATTCTCCAGAATGTAATAACAATTTTGAAATTGCTTCTTCAAAATTGGTTTCAAATATTTGCAGTTCAATCTACGAGATTTGATTTTGATATATGGTTTCTTGAACTTTTCCCAAATGACATAGTTGATCTCAGAGCTCTTAATATTCGAATTTCCTACTAATAAGGTAGCCGAGTGGTAAGTGACCTAATATACTTGGTGACATTTGATTTTTGGCAAATTTCGCTTTTTGAAGGTTCCCAAAAAACTGTTGGTATTTATCCTGTTTGATTGTCGATTCTTCAAAATTCTATAATGAAAATATACGATATTCAGAAAAAACTTCCTCCGATCGTGATAAATGTGTAAGACAAATTTAAATTCAATATTAGAAAAATTGCGTGTTATAGTCGAATCTCAAGAAATACGTTCATACGGAAATACCTATTACATAAACTGTACTTGACCATGGTTGGTTTGCCTTATAACCAATACATTGGTTGACTCTTTGGAACGAAATCGACATTCTCTGTAACAAAATAATACGCCACCATTGTATAGACGTTGTAAGACATTTCTTATCGCTTTAGTAAAGGTAAAGAAGTAGCGGTAATTTCCAAGAATGACATCTAAGTGATTAACGTTTTGTTTTCAGCTTTATTAATTTTCATTTCTAAAATTCTGTAGTTTTATAGATCTATCTTTATACATAAAAGGCTAATACAACTCACTGAGTTTTTCGAAACTCAATCCCAAACGGGGTAAACGGGATTCGATATATTTTGACGTTAGTGACTAGTAATATAATCACGTAGAATTTAAGTGATAGACAGAACGATAAATGATTGAATCATTATCACAGCTCAGACTGTCTATGCTATGACAAACAACACACAACCCATCAACAAGGCAGGTAATGTTTTCATGACAGACAGCTGATACGCTGACAGTCACATAATGTCCATGACAGACCATTTCATATCATAAATAAGGAAAATACCTCTCACCGACTCACTCCTCACGAAATCTCCGAAACTATAAATCCGATCGATTTGAAATTTGGTAGGTAGATTCATTATACAATATAAACACCCACTTAGAACGGATTTTTCGACAATCAATCTCAAAGATGGTAGAGGAATTCGATATATTTTGGCGTTTTTGATGCTAATATATCACGTAGTGGGCTCATGATAAACAGTTCCATAGATCGATGGATCATTATCGCAGATCAGACTGTCTATGACAGACCATACATAAGCCCATAACAAAACATATAACACTCATATGGCAGACAGCTGATGCATTGATAGTCATTATATAATGTTCGTGACAGATCACTCCACAACATAACATATCCCTGTTAATTCACATAAACTTTCACGCGACATAGAGTATAATTTTACGTTTTTCCACACCCTTAGCTGTTTCTACTCATTAGAAATATTTATATTCTATATATCTATATATAGTTTTGTGAAGATAAGTTGATCAGAACTAAAAACTACGTTCAAATATGCAATTACATCCATTTATCTTGAATAGTAGACTTCCGCGGATAGCTAATCTTGAAAAATCTGGGCTTCCGGATGGATTCCGCGTCACACTAGCCGACGTTTTGCCAACCATTACAGGTGGCATCTTCAGGGCAGGCTTGATGCTTGAACTGAAACTGAACATCCATTTACATTGAAAAAATTATTTTTTCTGTTTTGTCTACAATATCAATGCAAATCTAACTGTAGTTACATGTAATCTAGGATCCACTGACATACAAATGGTGGATATGTCGGGGCATTAGTGGAATAAGTGAACAATAAATTTCTATTTATTCCTAGTATTAGTTATCATGTGTTCCATAATCATAAGAGATAAATCTTCATTCAAAATAAAAACATTAGTAAAAAATAACAAAACCTAATTTTTCAATGTAAATGGATGTAATTGCATATTTGAAAACAGCTTTTAGATCTTATTAACTTTTCTTTATAACAATTTTCGATATTGTCAAATATAAAGGTACTTTACTTCTGAGTAAAATTCATAACTTTTTTTCTAAAATTAATAATAAAAAGTTTTCCATATGGTTCCAATTTAGTGAGAGATATTGTATATTAGCTTTATGCATAATCACAAAAATGTGTATACATTGTTTCTCAATAAGCCATATAATTTTCGTCAAAAAAAAGATCTTGATAAAAATTCATACAAAACAATTAAAAAAGCTTCGCAAGTTTTTGGTAGGTACAGTTTCATGTCAAAAATATATCCACTTCTAATATCATAGGAATATATTCATGACATGTGACAGGGTTGAAGGTTGATGTATGCTTTTATAATGGGGAAGAGGGTAAAATGAACTATTGATCAATAAACGAATCACGGGGTCTCTGTATGCTTCTGTTTCCCTAATAAAACATTGTACCGGCGTCATGACGTCCCGGAATTGGTTGCCATGTGCGAACTCGGCGCATGTTTATTAAAGTTCCATGATAGAAGCTATATATTGTATTAAGCTAAATATGCATATACATAGTCATTCTAATATGAAAATATGTGATAGATAAATAGTTTTTCATTCATTATAATTTCTCCTGAAATCCACATTTTCCTAGATATGGGCGATTTTTCCGCGAAAATCTGAAACCGGACATATGTCCCCGTTCAGACAAAACATGATTTATTTCGTTGTTTTTTTTGAAATATCGGAAAATATTGATTTTTGGAAAAAACTTGTGGGAACAAAAATGTTCATTTCAACATGACACAAACAACTTCCAAGTATAACATTTTAATACTTCAAAATTGGTCATTTTTTATTTTAATGACAAGGTATTTTTTCGAGAAAATGTAAAAAGCTGAAAGCCCAAACATTCCAATGGCTTTATTTCGACACATTCTAACATTTTTTGGTCAATAACGGCGTAAGTTTCATCAAATTCCGAATCCATTGCGACGATTGTTTGTAAACATGCTTCATTTATCGCACTATTAAGCCATAATTAGTAGGACAGAAGGATAGTAGGTACCTAAAGGTAGTTAGGTCTGACACGTCTGATAAGTACATTAAAAGTAATTAGATACAAAAGTTTGGGAGCATCAATATAATAATAATTGTTGATGAGCTTATATAAGGTTATTAAATTAATCATAATTGGTCTATCAGTTATTATATCAATTGCGAGCACTCTACGAATCAAATAATAATTAGTGTAAATTATAGTGTTTAATTTTATAAGCGAGAATCTTTAAAAAATTGTTCTGGACTCTTTCTATGCAATTTATATAAGTAGCGGAATGAAGACAATGCAGCGAAATTGAGTCTGCAAAAGACATAGATATACATATAGCTGATATGCGACGTAGTTCGTTTATACTGTCTATAAAGGAAACTGAGAAATTTGTACAAAAATGTAATTAAAGATGGGGCGATGAGTGCGCGTGAAACTAATACAATAATTCTTATCTAGTGCATAGTAAATTAAAAATATATCTCGTGTTGGAAATCAATAGACAAAGTTTTGGTTCTCCAAGATGAATAGTGGTAACACGTATATTAGTCCCAGACAGCGGTTATGCTCTTCTCATGAGCTCGTCAGTGGAATAAGGCAGATGATGATGTTACTGATCAACCATCTCCGGCAGAGATATAACTACCAGTCAATAGACAAACCAAAACTTTGTGTATTGACTTCTAACATAAGATGTGTTTGTAATTCATTATGCATTGCTTAGGGGCCGTCACCTGGCGGTAGTATTCCCAACTGTTTCCCTGTCGATTATTTGAATCGCGAGAATTGTATTATCAATACCTGGCATTGTGAGTTACATTATCAGTGGAACACCTGCTTTCCGGCAGATGGTGTGACATCTAGGTTCGCCAAATAGTTTCGAAGGGGGTAGTTATATCACTGCCGAGGATGGTTGATATGTGACTTCATCGTCTGTTCCACTGACGAGCTCACGAGAAGAGCTGAACAGTTGTTTAGGATTAATAGAGGTATTGTCACTGTTGAACCTGGAGAACCAGAACTTTATTTAACACTTATCCAGGTTTAGAAACAAATTGTTAATAGAGCAATCAATTTGAAGACGAAGAAAGAAGAAGATCAGAGTCTACGAGGCACGATATTTACTGTTTTTGAAACACTGTTTGATATCGTTCATATAGACTATAGAAGATACATACTAAATAGTAACGGCTCCAGAAGTTATATCGAAGAATGCTGGTTCATGTCGTAGTATCTCGACAAACAGTACGCAAAAAGAAGAAAGAATCATAACATTGTTGGTGACCAAGTAACATTTAATCGAACAAATATTGAAATACATCATAATTTTCAACTGCAAACTTTTTACAAATCAACAGGATCCTTTTTGTATCATAGTATACAGGATGTCATATTTGTAATCTGTCAAACATCACCAGTCGATAGTACATCGAAAAATAAGTCATCATGCATAATTAAATATTTTTCAGAAACGCTTCGTAGGGGAGATACAGCTTTCTAGACTTTGGTTCAAAAAATGGTTTAACTTTCAGACCAGTGCGGCGATTTTGAGCTAATTTGGTCTAAGTACTCCTAAAATAGATAACTTTTTATTTGACACATATTTCGTCATGTCCAGGTGAGCTATTGTTTATTAGAGTTGAAATATGCTTAATTAACTGGAATAAATCACTATTAAAAGTTTGTTTTTTACTAATTTAATAAATAAATGTAACTATAGTTCTACAGCTTCTATAAAGTATGGTGTTAGCGAAACTATAGTTTATTGATTTATTGAATTAGTGAAAATCAAACCAGTTTTAATAGTTATTTTATTTAAATTTAAAATTGATTTTCATCACGTAATGGCTGATTCCATTGAAGCTTAATTAACTCATTACTAGTTAGAATAGTGAGAAACGAGGAATTTGGTATCCTTACGAAGAACTTGTCAAGAAAATAATTTTGTTTCAACCGGAAATTATATCCAAATTAATTAATAGAAAATTGCAGCAATTATCTTTTTATTTATTCTTTTTCAAATGAAAAAGTGACTATTCTCTTGTTGTGAAGGTCAATCGATGATGATCGTGAAAAAGGTTGGGGTAATTTTTTTCAACCTTTCATGTAGGCAACGACTCTCCTCTTTATTTTGAGGTCAAGAGTGCAAAATTTCATGAGTATGGGATTTCACCCGAGGAAAAGCTAACATGTGTTTTACAATTATATGTTTTATACTCTGTGTATTATTATATTTCGCGGATTTTTCAATATAACAATAATGCAAGATATTGATAATTATCATAGGAGCAAATCGATAGATATATTCGATACCTACAACTTTCTCTTTCAACTTTTTTCTATCCGAGCTATAGTTTTTTACTTATTCGAGGAAAACCGCTTTTTGCAACTTTGCCAATTTTTTAAGTTATGTTCGCTATTTCAGATCGAGTTGCATGAAACAGAAATTCACCTTTAAATTTAATTTCCTATACGCTCATATTTTTTTCCAAGTATTAATTCCTGCATGCACTTCTGTCTATTGCTTGGACTAATAGGGATAAGCTCAAATGTTCAATCTAACAAATTTACTAAACACAACAGGATATCGGATATCATTCAAATATTACCAGTTACAAACTACGGAATTTTATATATCGTAATGCCGGAAAATAAATATTAAGCTGTAAATTCACTGAAGCGCGGAACGTGTGTTACAAATTTGGCACTTTTAGTTTATTATCTATTCAAGTCACTAACTTAATAATCAATACAACTATCAATTTATATAACGGTACAATTATCAATTCTTTAACGGTACAATTTCAATCATTTAACTTTTAACTGACTTCATAAAAAATCTCCCTTGATCAGTCCGCCGCTGTCTTTTATATCCTTTTCGAGGTTCTGGTCCGTACCACCAAATCCTTATTTTGTGCCGTGGCCTTTTTCTTTATGTACCGAACAATGCTTGACAGTGACGCTACTTTTTATATCTAAAATTCGCGCGAATTTATCTTCATAAGGTTGTTCAAGCTTGGATGCGTTAATTTACTAGATCCCTGTTTTTGCAACATAAGTTAATAGGAATGAGTGCAAAATTTGAAGCGAGTATGAATGCGCTATGTGCGATTCATTTATTGAAATAATCACACTTATACGGAGGTTTAGAAACTGCGCTACATATATTCATTACAATGCAACACTACGCTCGAGAGAGAACTGTATGGTCCGGATTGACTCCGGGAGTAGATTCAGCAAGCAACGTCCTTTTAGTCTAGGAGCCAGAGCGATATTGATGGTCCGAACATTAACCCGATGGCACAATGGTTTATCGTTTGAGGACGGTTCAATGACCAATTCATCTCACAGACCGAATTTTCCCCGGCTGATCTCCAGATACAGCATCCGCATTTTTTTTGACTGGAGGATAACCCTTTTCAAGTTGCAATTACTTGAAAAGCATGCCATTCTTATACACTTCCACCATGTGGCATCATTTTTCATGGTGCCCATTTATCAGGCCGACCAGTTAGAATTGGACCGAAAATGGACTGCTAGTTAACCCTCCCAAACCTGGTGGAAAATGTTCATTGGTGTTGGCAATTGTTAACATACCCTATGCCATCAAAAGTTATCGGTTCAGTTCCGAGTAATTGGCCATTGTTTGGACCAAAAATGTTTCTTTTTTTCATTTTCTGGCTAAAACTTGCGGGTTACAAGATAACATGATGGCACCATGTTAAATAACTTTATAGGAGGTCAAATAAAGATTTAAAATTATTGCCATCACTCCTTGCCTATCCAAGCTCCCCAAAACCCCCTAAAACCACCCCCAAAACAAAACAAAAACAAAAAAACTGCCGTTTCTCCACAATCTCAAAAAGTTACTAATTTATGATAAAATTGGTCATATTATCCATATTATTCATATTTTTCTGGGGGTGGTTTTAGGGGATTTTGGGGGGTTTAAATAGGCAATAACTTTAAATCTTTATTTGACCTCAAATAAAGTTATTTGACATGGTGCCATCATGTTATCTTGTAACCTACAAGTTTTAGCCACAAAATGAAAAAAAGAAACATTTTTGGTCCAAATAATGGCCAATTACTCGGAAATGGACCGATAACTTTTTTATGGCATAGGCTATGCTAACAATTGCCAACACCAATGAACATTTTCCACCAGGTTTGGGAGGGTAAACTAGCAGTCCATTTTCGGTCCAATTTTAACTGGTCGGCCTGATAAACAAGCACGATAAAAAATGATGGCACATGGTGGTAGTGTATAAGAATGGCATGCTTCTCAAGTAACCGTAGCTTGGAACGGGTTAACCTCCAGTCAAAAAAAAATGCGGATGCTGTATCTAGAGATCTAGCAGCCGGGGAAAATTCGGTCTGTGAGATGAATTGGTCATTGAACCGTCCTCTAACGATAAACCATAGTACCATCGGGTTAATGTCCAGACCATCAATATCGCTCTGGCTCCTAGACTATTTGCGCGGGTCTCGAGATAAGTAATCCCTCGGCGCGAAACTAACAGTTGTCAATGCATAAGATCCGGTGAACTGTGCATCACATACATTGCACCACTAAAACCATGATATCGTCCTTTCTTATTCCAGAACACTGGCCGAAATGGATTCACCGGCTTGGTATACATATGCTGTAGGCCATTTGAACGAAGCCGAACGGTGACTCGTCAAACGTTCCTGGTAAAACAGGTAACTAGCAAGCAATCGCCCGTAGTGGGTCCGACTAAAGTAGTCCCGCCGGGGACGAACAAAAATGTTTGCCTCTGCTTGGGTAAAATGCTACACCATATGACTTTACTCCTAGTCCGGTGTCTGTGCTTCTTATCCCAGGTCTCTGAGTAATCGTTCCGCGCCCAGAGCAATGATATGGGGTAGGCCGATGAGATGAGGCCGACGGCTACTCGTCAAGCGAAAGCTGTTAATTGACACGAACGCGAGAAGGCAGGGGAAGAGGGACCTAGATGGTTCAAAAGACCGTCTCCTCTCCAATAAAGGCGTTGGTCTCTGCCGGGCAGTTGGCGTGCTGTTGAAGTAGGAGAGGGCCCTACGTGACATGTCTAAAGTCTAACGACGGGTGGGCAGTAAAGACACCCACAGGTACTATCGTGTGTAACACTACGGAATGCACATTAGGAATCCACGCATTTCTGTTGGAATAACGAACTGTTTAACCGGAGTTTACCTGTAATACTCGTATTTTCTACTTGACCCAATACAAATGATGTCAAATTTCAAGCTTCGTTACAAAGCATATGTGGTAGTGTAACCTATTTTCCGAGAATTTATATATAATAATATATATTTATAACCAGAAAAACTGTTGTCATTATAATTCAATAAAATACTATAGCTTCATTTGAAAAACTGAAGATGGATTTCATAAATAACTGTTGAAACTAGACTATCGCTCCCAAAACATGGAGTTCCATGTCATTACCACTTTGAAGCAATTTGCAAAATTTCGAATCTGTACGACCTATAGGAACGGCGCAATCGTCAACATGGGGAAAGACATACGCACGCACACACATCGATTGAATGCTCTGAACAGTTATATCCGCGAAAATCCGGAAATTCCGATTACAATACTCCCCTCATACTACATATAAATACGTATAGCGAGAGAAGTAAAAATTGTAATGAAAGGTGGCTTATAGAGAGAAAATAATTTTAGAAAGCAAGCTTGTTGCGGGAACTTCGAAGAACCTAAAGACTATAAAACATTGGCATCAGATGCTGGGCATCCTCCACGTTGATTAATTCATTTGAATTAGTGAATTGACTTCGGTTCGGTGCTTTTCGACAGTGACGGGAAGAGGAAGGGATCCGATGCGTTTGTCGGTGCAAGGTCCAACGCTCGGAAGTGATACCAATTGACTCCGATAGTGATGCGGTCACTCCCCCCCCCCTCTCTGTCATAAGAAATTTAGTAAATTTGAAAGCTCTAATATTATCCTTTATCGCACTAGGAAAATAAGGGTTAGAACAAGCTCATTCTTTCCTCTTCATAAGTTTTATTTCTCTCTTATGACAAGTATTTAAGGAATTCCAATGCAAAGGTGGTATACCAGGAACACATAATTTTTGAAAAATTGAAATTAAAGGTATAAATTATGAAGTAAAACTTAACAATGTTTGTGTCAACATAAGAGTACATTATTCAGTTCTAAAATTATAGTTCTTGAATAAAAATACAGCTACTAGTCCAGGCTAGGGACCGGAAAAAAAAAAAAAACATGTAAGTTCGAACCAAAAATTTTTTTTTGCATTAGCTTCAGGAGGTTCTCAGGATTATTCATACACCTTAAAACCTCTTGGGAACCCTAACCCCACCCATTGGGGGCGAAAATGGCCCGAAATCTCCAAGTCTTGAATTGTATTTTCTACAAAAAAAGGTATTTTGGCATTTCGAGTGCACCTAGTTGGTTGAGTCGCTGAACACGAATCCGTAGCCAGATTTACTTGCAATCCATCGTAGGAGTGGTCAAATCGACAAAATTGGCCAATCTCGCACCCCGCTGAATAGACCCAAAAAACCTTCTTGGTGCATTCGAAATGCCTAAAACACGTAAATTGCAAAATAACATATTAGGGGTGCAAAAATTGGCCAATTTTTAACACCTCTACGATGGATTGCAAGTAAATCTGGTTACGGATTTGTGTTCAGCGACCCAAAAAACCTTCTAGGTGCACTCGAAATGCCAAAATACCTTTTTTTGTAGAAAATACAATTCAAGACTTGAAGATTTCGGGCCATTTTCGCCCCCAATGGGTGGGGTTGGAGTTCACAAGAGGTTTTAAGGTGTATGAATAATCCTGAGAAACTCCCAAAGCTAATGCAACAAAAAAAAATTTTTCATTCGAACTTCATGTTTTTATTTTTTTATTATAGCTAAAATTCCGGTTCACAGCCTGGACTATACTTTGAGTTACGTTGGAAGCAATGTATACAGGTTATTTCAAATGCGAACCCGGATACTATAAGAGGTACGAAGATGGCTAAATTAGGGCAAAGTTGCGTATCAATGAGCCCGGTAATATTCCGGTTAGCTGTTATCTTTGGTATTTCCGAACATATGTTGGCAAAACTAAAATTTACGGTTTTCGTTTTCACTTTTTACTAGTATTTTTCAAAAGTTAGAAAAAATCTATAAATACATTCTCATTGGAACATTTTGAGCTTCATATTTTGACGAAGTCGAGAATCTTCTAAGACGTTTAATTTTTTCTCAAATCATCATCAACTTTATTTTTTCTTATGGGGCCATATTGGATTTTTGTAGTTTCGAATAGCCTGTTCTATTATCAGAAATATTAAAGAAAAATCTTTCATACCATATAGTAGACTTTGATTTTTTCAATTTGTTACATTTAAATGGTATTTTGTCCACGACTATTGTGTAAAATATGCATAATGCACGGGTTTCCTCAAGCATAATGATATCCATTAATCACTTAGTGAATAATGAAATCATTATTTATTACCATCAATATGACATTATTCAACGAGCATAATATGCATTAGTAAATGAGGTAAAATTAAAATTAAATTATTGTATACTTTTCAATAAAAGTAGATATTTTGCAGATAAATATGGATCCGCCATATTTCTTCCGATGTAGATGTTTCTTCTCATGTGTCTGGAGATAGCTCAAGCAAAGTGGTTTAAAATTCTACAAAATTCACATATCGCAAAAACAGATAATCCTGAAAGACGATTCCAATTTTGTGATTGGCTACAAAGGAGACCCAATTTCCAGCGTTCCTGGAAATTGTAATTTGTACAGACGAAAGCACTTTCACGAATTGTGGAATATAGACGAAAACAAACGGAGTATCATCGGTCTCACCGTAAATCTTATAGTTTCCGAGATCCCAATGATGAGAGTCGAATTCGAAACACCCAAACACCCGGTATTATCCTTATATACATAGAAATAAAGACCAATTTCATAAAGGTTTAAATTACAAAATTGGAAGTACGCCAGAGACAGATGGGGTTGTGAGATCACACTATCGGAGTCAATTGCCATTCGAGTTCAAGGCCGGCATATAGACGGTTCAACTTGCATCGTAAAATCACGGAATCAATGCATAGTGTGTGCATTGTGCTTTAGCTCATTTTCAAGGAAAGTCTCTATTTCTAAGAAGTCTAGAGTACTCTGGACTTCTCGCTTAGTTCAGTCTATGGTTGCAATAACATCTGATTCATAGAAATGTAACAAGTTTTGTTTTCATTCATATATCGTGAAATGATTTTATAATTGAATTCCGCTTAACAATGTTGAAAGACCCATGATTTTCTTGAAAATTCATAGATAATATTGGAAGCACTTCGTGGAACTTAAAATTGAGGTTAGATTTTGAACGAAATATTCGACGAGAGGCTACAGAGCTAAAGTCGTACCTTCCACCCAAGTCTACATGCACTTAATACATGTGTTCAAGGGCAAGGAAAACCAAATGTATTCAAAGAAGGAACATTAATTAATCACATTTCAAATAACCTATTAACCTAGTATTACCAAAAATATATAAAAATTATAAAAACTGATGTTGCTGCTTGGAGTTTCGAAATCGGGAAACAAAATTTTATTACTGGAATCTCAACCACCAGGTTTAAACATTGAATTAGGTATATCAACAGTTAATACACTCGCCGCTAGGAGCATATTATATTAACTGTATGTGTGGAAGGTACGATTTTTGCTTAATAGTAAATCCTAATATACGGACTTCAAGGGGATTGTGCGAGAATAATCTTTGACCATCAAACTTTTGATACATAGAAATCTATAGCATGCTATTGTTTCCGGTTATAAGCAATGCCTTTCTTCAGGACAAATTTCTAATTTTGGAAGCAACACACTATATTCACAATGTGGGGAAACCTAGAGAATCTTAGGAACATAGGGGCTTCCAGAACAACCTTCGACCATTGGTTTGAAATAACGCTTCAAGCATCTGGATCTGGCAACACTGTTGGAAGTTGAAACATTAGTCATCATTTCTGCTTAAATCAGGTTCACCTCTATCGCTACATAATACATATCCTCTACTATCTACTATCTCTCTATACAGTCAACGGAAAAAGGAATGCTCTATGAGTCAACGTTTTTAAACTTAAAAAGTAGGGTGGAATATTTCATCACTTCGTTCATTTAGAATTTTCAAATAATAATTATAATGGATAAGCCCAAAGTACTTTTACTTGGAGGTTCGTATTTCTTAATAATTTGTAGAATTTTCTTTTCATGTTCATTCAGTAATTTATATTATTTAATAATTTATACTTTCAGGATGTGGTTTTATTGGCCGCAATTTAACATCTTATTTAGTATCCAACGATTTAGTAAGTCACATTAGAATTGTTGATAAGGTTCCTCCTCAGGTGGCTTGGTTGAACAATGTTCATCAGATTCATTTTTCGAGCCCAATTGTTGAATTCAAAAGTGCTAACTTGATCAATTCAGGTTAGTACTTATTTTAACATTTTTGTTCCAATGAATACAGAAAACGTTTTAGATTCTTGCAAAAATGCATTTGATATTGATGTTGCGTGGGATTTTGTGATCAACTGTGCTGGTGAAACTAAACCATCCTTAACCGACCCAATATATAATGAGGGTATCCTGAAACTTAGTATAAATTGTGCCAAAGAAGCTGCTCAACATAAAGTTAAGCATTACATTGAACTGTCCTCTGGAAATATGTATTCTTGTGAAAAAGTGCCTCATAAAGAAGATGGGACTGTTGAACCTTGGACTTCCATAGCAAAGTGGAAAAGAGAGGTTTGTGTGAAATTTATAACTTATTATTGTTGGTAGAAATTCTGAATATGACACTACATTCGGTTAGATACTTTTCAATGTAGTCCTTGTTGCACATATGATGTGATAAATGATCTTGTGAAACTTCAATATCTCCAAAACATTTATTTGATAAATAAATTATTGGTTCTCAAATTCAACGATTTTGATCAAATTGATGGTTGAAGCTTTTACTTTGTGATAATTTAATAGAATAAAGCCGAAAAAGCAAATGTCCATTGTCCTGATTATATCCATAGGTCATTTTTCATGTTAAAATTTTTAGGTAGAGGAACAAATTGGAGAGATTCCAAATTTTAAATATACAATTTTGAGGTTGCCTATAGTTTATGGTTCAGGTGATAGAAATTCAATAATGAAACGTGTTATAGTGGCTGCCATTTACAGACGTATGGGTGAAACTATGAAGCTACTGTGGAATTCAGATGTTAAAATAAATACTGTACATATCATTGATGTTTGCAGAGCTGTTTGGTTTGTGGCTAATCGAGAAGACACTATAGGACAGGTAATATACAGCTAATATATGTAAAAACTGCAACAGCATTGAGACACTTTTGACCTTCTAGGAGCAGAGCTAATATATCTTAAAACCACAAGTATACTGAGAAACTTATAATAGCGTGTATTTGAATAATTTTATAGTTCATGTAGCAATAATTCCCGTCTAACGAAATTTTGCCATTATTAGTATTGGATATACAATGCTATTAGTCAACATAATTGACTGCAGAACTACTGAACAGTCCTATCATTGATTATAGTTTCAATAATTTCTCTGTCAAATAATAAGATACTATAATATTGAATTGAGTTGTCCATTACTTTGTGATATTAGATTATGACAATAATAATTCAGAACACTAGTTTTATTGTAATAAGATACTAACTTGAGGCAGTTTGACATTCAACTAATGCATGTAAAGAAATCTATCCTAATTTTTTTGCTTTGTGTCACCTTTGTAGATTATTGTTAAGTATGCTGAATTAGTAGACAAAGTTATGGTCCTCCAGGTTTGAATCGTGTTATCTGTAGGTGTTGAATTTGTATAGATGGACTGTAGATTAATCTATTTATTTGAATGATATTACAACTCTGTAATTATAATAATATGTGAACTATAAATACAGTTCTTTCATGGATAAACTCTAAACTGTTATTACTTTGACATTTTTTCTAACAGTAGTTTTATTTACTACTCAAAAACAAAAAACCAACTCTTGCTTGATGCAAAATGCTATGCTGTTCTCAACAGTAGGTATTATCAACGTGAATAACATTCTCAGTGGGACATCTGCTCTCCGGCAGATGATGTTAGAACATCTAGGTTCTCCAAACATTTTCGAAAGTAGTAGTTATACCTCTGCAGTAGATGGATCAGTGATTTCTTTTTCTGGCACGTTCCACTGATGAGCTCATGAGAGGAGCGAAACAGCTGTCTGGAACTAATGAACGTGTTGTCACTGTTCAACCTGAAGAACAAGATATTTGTCTATTGATTTTAACATGAAATGTGTTTATTCCACTTTTCATTGTTTCAGGCTGACAATTGTTATTTCCAACTGTTTCCCCGTCGATTCTTAGAATCGCGAGATCTGTATTATCAATGCGTAGCATTCTGAATAACATTCTCAGTAGGACATCTGCTTTCCTGCATATGGTGTTGGAACTCTTGGTTCTCCAACATTTTCGAAAGTGGTGGCTATACTTCTGCTGGAGGTGGTTGATCAGTGATTTCATCGTCTGGCTCGTTCCACTGATGAACTCATAAGACGAGCGAAACAGCTTCCTAGAACTAATAGAAGTGTTGTCACTGTTCAACCTGAAGAACCAAAACTGCCTATTAAGTCTAACACGAAATGTGTTTGTATTTCACTTTGTAATGCTGAATTAGGTTCTGACATATTTTCCCGATTTAAATTATTTTTTTCTTGTATATCGAAATTGATGGCTAGTAAAGCATGTTTTCATAAGTAATTAATTTTTATGTCCCCGCGTTATAATTAATAATTGAAAATGACAAATTTTTAAATATTCCCGTCTCCTGGCAAACCGGCTGCGATTAGCTTAATTAAGTAAATTTTCGCGTTTTTTTTAACATCCGCATCCACATCTAGAGATGTTGGAAAATATCACATCCGTAATATTCCTGATTGCATCTACTTTGGTGTTCAGGATATGATCAATCATCTTAGTATGGTAGTCATTATTTATTGCAAATTTTTTATTTTATTCAATTCTGATCAAAATTATCATTATTTACAATAATTTTGACTAGCTTTGTATCACAGACCTGCATGCAGCAAATTCATGTGATTTGGGTTGTAATGATGTTTTGTTTGTCTTGGATTAAGGCAATAGTTTGTTAAGTGCGTTTTGGGAAAAATTCCTTTTTTTCAGATTTATAACGTAGTTGATGATGCAGATTCAACTCAAGGAACAATATCAGAGTTGATATCAGATTTATTTGATATGAAGATAGAATATTATGGTAATATAGTGAGTGCCATTGTGGATTTAGCTAATGCAGCAGATCAAGCTAATGATAAACATCTCACTCCATGGGCTGAAGCTTGTCGTCATGATGAAATATTGAATACCCCATTATCACCTCACATGGATCCAGAAGTGTTGGTACACAAGCATATAAATTTGGATGGTAGTAAACTGAAAAGTATAGGTTTTCAGTTAGAAGTACCCAAGCCAACCATCAAATCTATTAAGGATGTATTAGATGAATATGTTTCTATGAAAGTTTTCCCACTATCTCTTGCTCCTTAGCTTTATTGTTTTTTTTATATTTATTATGGATGTACTTATAATGTTTACAATGTTAGAACTTACATTAGTTAGAAATATCTAATGCTTGGTTAATCAGAAAAATACAAGTGATATATGTATATAAATATATGACATTCCAATGTTTTATTGTGATTCCTAAGTACTGAAATGTCAATTTTGACAATCTGCTCAATTTATTCAAGTAATTTTGAAATCATACGTTTATATGGTATTGTTAACTAAATTGTATTATTGTTGAAAATAAAAAGATGTTATTGGTGAATAATGAGTTTTGTTGACATATGATTTGCAGGGCATTTTTTAAGTAATACGAACGTGGCCAAATAGCCACGTAGTAGTCCGCCGTGGCCACGTAGTAATCATAATCTGGCCACAACCAATTTTCGAAAATGCGTGAACAACACCTAACTGAAATAATGTCAGAAATTTTCTGAACATACATGATTTCCCCATAATGTCAAAAAATATATAACTTGCTAATTCTAATGAAATATACTGTCACGACTTCCGTTAGATATATAAATTCCGCACGTGCTCGAGGATTTTTGTCAGCATATAATTAAGAATTTGTGGGCAAGTATATAATAAGTTGGATATGAAAAATAACAATTTCTGAGATTGGTTTTTTTATTGCTAATGTTTTGGTATGAGTGAGTCACAACCCGTCGATACACAATTCGTCTATTGAATAGATATGATTATAAAATCACAAACCGCCATCTTTACGAAAAACTTCCGAACGAAATCCCTGTCGGAGTACAAGGTGAGATCCGGTTCTCGGTAACGCCTCTCTTTCTTGCGAAGGAACTCTGCTACTGCTGGCCTCGGATCACATACAGCTGTACCTACTCCATTCAGTGCCACAAACTTAGTTCATGGTCTCATCTGAAGTTGACAGTGGGTAGTTTGATTAGATTATAATGAGAAATCACTTCAATCATGGAACGAGGTGAAACGTTCTACGCGCGGGGGGGGGGGGGTTGTTTGAGGAGATATTTTTCTTATGGCCACCCAGTGAAAAATCCTAAAAAAATGCCCTGATAATTTGTATACACCAGGCTGAAACGCGATTCTCTTACGAAAATGTTCAACCATTTATATTTTATTTTATGGAGAAGGTAAAAGTATGAACAAGTATGACTACCTAGAACCCGATTTTGAATTTACCATTTCATTGTAAGTTTCTAACTTTTTACTTCCCTATATATGTAGTATAAGAGAAGTACCTATTGTAATCGCTCTAAGTTTCCGAACAAGTGGGAATATCCGCTTTGAGCCACTGAATAGATCTATGAATATTGTTTTTGAGATGATTTCTGTATGTGCATATCCCACTGTCAAGACGGATGTGCCGTTCGTATTGGTCGTATCGCTCTGAAGTGTTAAAAAGGGATTACTTTTGGGCCTTTCAAGTGATATTTTTGACAAACATCTCAGAAAACTCCTAAATTCCAACATATGCAAACGAAATCTTTTGGTATTCACTATTCAATTACGTAATAAGTATATTCAAAATTCAAATATTTCATGTGAAATTAATGTATTTTGTATATAATCACCGAACTAAGTTATTATACACATAATTTTTAAATATGAAACAAAGTCGATGCTTACAAAAAACAGAAAAATATTGTCATAAATACACATTGTGCATACAGCTAATTAATATAAAAATATTTTGTCAAATTCCAGTTCAAATGTAAACAATAAATAAATTTCTGAAGAAGGCGAAAGCGTCAAATGAGAAGATTGTATCATTAGGATACGTTTAAATAGCTGAAAACCTAAGAAAACCCACAATATATATATATATATATATATATATATATATATATATATATATATATATATATATATATATATATATATATATATATTGTATCATTAGGATACGTTTAAATTGCTGAAAACCTAAGAAAACCCACAATCTTCTCATTCTTGAACCATTTGGATATGTATGTTACCGTTTTCTTGGTATTCTGGTTTTTTATATGACTGAAAATAAAATAAGAATTCTTCTTTTTAGACGTTTCGAGAATATTTTATTATCTTTATCAAAAATTGTTTTATCAATTAGTGTTTCCATGTAATTTAGAAAAGAATAGATGGTTTCGATTAATGAAATGCGTTTGCAGCAAACTTGTGTTTAAAATTTACATTTCATTTCTATTATTAACAACCACGGTCGTACATACAGGTCTGGGTCCGCTAAGCGTCAACTGTCGCGTAGTACCAAAAAGGGTGGCGCAGTAATCGAAGAGTGACAACTGTCATTCTTGACTTGTAAAAAGTGGATGCTTGCGATTCCGGAAAGAAATCGTTTTAACGAGGTCTTTTATGTGTGCGAAAAAGGGGAAGTTAAGGTGAGTAATACATTTTGACAAGAGTAACAGTTCTATTCCTCTCTCAAATCAGAATAGTAAATATTGCGGTACGAGAAAAATTATTTTACTTAATAATGTGATTGTTGCCATACTTCGCGATCCAAGCGCTAGCTGGTGGCTGGGCGAGGGACTACGAGTTTGGCGACGCGTAAGAGACCCATGTCAAACATACGAGTCCCCAGACCTGTATGTACGACCGTGAACTAGGTCCATCATAAGAGATTCCTACCCGGGAACCCAGGAGCCAGACTCACTTCACTTCGAAAGTCTTGGATCCTAATTCCGCTTGTGGGACTCTAACCACATTCTAATTTCAAATTTAAATTTTGAAGGACTACTCATAGAGTTAAGAGTTAAGTTAAGTACTCGAGTTGTTTATTATTATTATTATCTCTAATGCTTTCACGCAGAATCTGTATAAATTCTTATCGTATGATCCCATAGATCACATGACAACTAGAAACTTTGATCCCCACCATGACGGCACCATCGAGTTATTATGAATAGAGGTAAAAAGCAATATGTCGAAAAAGTTACAATCATAATTGAAATAGAGCGTCATCCTTTGCAATCAACGGTGTAAATATAAGGACTTCTACTTATATGTAAGAAATAATACTTCTATGGTTTAAGCGACATAACTACTAATTACCTACAGTAGTATTGATCTTTACTTTATATTCAAACAAATAACATGTTTCTAAATTTTTAATCTGGGTTTCCCACATAATTGTTTAAGATTCTCTACGGTCTGGTCACAGAGGTATAGAACACTATGAGTCCAGTACCTCTGTTATTCTCTGTGCCGAAGATCAGTTTTGGGGATATCACAATTATCTGTGCTCAATATAACTTTATGTAAGAATTCAGACCAGAGACGCTAGACTCAGTAGTTATGATAGAGGATAGACGAAAGACGATAGACATTCCTATAAAAATAAGGTTGTTTTGGAAGAAAGGTTAATTTTATCAATATTCAACAAAATTAAAAACTGGCTGCTTTTTGAAGGAACAACTATTTCGATGAAAGATTCAATATGAGTTGATGTGTAATAATCTCACCACTTTTTACAAATTATTGTTTCACAAATTGATACGAAAACAAATAACTTGGGAATTTGTTATTAACATGTAATTCGATATTATAGAACTCACTATCAAACTTAAAAATGGAAAAACCAAAGGAATCTCAGAATGATCAAGAATCTGAGAAATATTATTCTGCGAATTCGTGTTATGAATCTTCAGAATATGATAATAATTCCTGTCAAATAATGGTAAGGACTCTTCTGCTACAAAACATTTACCTTATGTATTTCAATTACAGATTGATAATTCGGAGCATATTTTAAAAGTACTAAAGAATTTATTCGCCGAAAAAGAAATGTGTGATGTATTTTTCAAAGTAGGAAATAAAGAATATGGTGCACATCGATTGATTCTTTGTGCTTCTAGTGATGTATTTCAGGTAAGGGCTATATGAGTAGATTATATAATACTAAATGTAATTTACTCTTTCTGATGGTAGGACATACTCATCTAGCACAACATATAAGTGAAACAAAGTGTATACCTACTCATCTGTTCTTAGATCTGGTTTTAATTTACTGTCATTAAAATTATTTCAAATTTGGGAATTAAAATAGAAATAGCTGATAATTCGATAACATTTCTATAAGAAATAGGAATGTGTATTTTTCTTAAGAAGTCATACTGATTTTTAGAGATATTCAATTAAACTACCCGTCTAAAAGTATCTCACAAAGGTAAATCAGGCTAACCTAAATCCTTGAAAAGAGGTGTTGAAGTACTTTTTTTGACAATCTATATTTATTCTAACATTTCTTACAATTCACATTTTCTATCAAAGTAAATACCAAAGCTATAAAATGTTTTTATAATGTAGAAATGATTTAAAAAACATGAAATTTTCACAACACTGATACTGATTCCTTCTAAAATGTGAATACCAAAAAGATCTAGGTATGAAAACATATTCCTGAATCAATCAAGAATGAATAATTTATCTACACTAGACAAAGGATCATTTCAGAAAACATCTAAATTTGCTATTACATTTTTCATTACATTTAATTTAGTAAAAAACCTAGAAACCAACATTTGGTGTCTAAAAAAAGGTAAGTAGCCAATTAGGGTTGTCTACTGACTGACTCTATGTAGTGATAACAAGTGTCTGTCCAAGAGAAATTGATCAAAATGGATTAATAAGTATATACCAACTAGAGAATTTTCTTGCGAGTTTCTTGATTAGAGATGGAAGTGGTTTGAATATATAATGGTAAATATAATGAATATTGGAATTACAAATTATAAATTTTAAGATTGAACTGGTTACTTGTTGGGAATTCATTATATTACAAAAGAATACTGCACTGAAAATAAAAATAAAAGAAAGTGGTGACATTTTTACCACTTTTATTTTTTAATTAAAAGTGATAAAACATTTCATGACTTCTGTTATTTTAATAATAAAAGTTCACTTTGGAATTTTTTTACAGTGTTTTATTCAGTGTAATATTCTTTTGTAATATAATGAATTTCCAACAAGTAACCAGAAGTGATGCAAGGTTGGAAATATCACTCAATAATCTCAGACAGATGGAAAATCTAGCATTGTTATTTGATTGAATTTTTTCTGACTGCATTCTAACATCTCAAATTCGGTTGGTAATTCAAAGCCTCTTATGTCACCATGCTAATATGACATTATTTCTGTATTAGTTCAGATGTTATTTTCTGTGATCATGTTCTGTTATAACGTCATAGCTAGTCTATTCAACCCCTTTTTCATGACAATATAATTTTATGGATGCTATAACTTGTTATCAAGGTTCGGTATCTTATTTATGTAATCATGAAAAAAACATATTGTGAATTCAATAAATTCATGAAATTGGGGATGAACCTAGTTTGAAATTTATGATAACATGGCACAAATTAACTTATATTATTCCATAATTGTTTAATTTTGGATGAATAGTCAATGATTATTATCAAGAATGAGAACATTAATATCGCTCTACTTTTCTACAGGTTATGTTAATGAAACCAGAGTGGTGTGAGTGGCATGAGAGCAGCGTAGAGCTTCAAGAGATACCACAGTGTGAAAACTTTTTCCATCTATTTTTAGAATATTTTTATACTGGAAAAATTTTAATAACCCACACAAACGTAATGCCTATCTTAGCTTTAGCAGATAAATATATAGTTAAAGTAAGTATATGTTCAATTTATTTTCAAATGTAGACTTATTGGAATATCATGACAAAACATATAAAACGAAACAACTGATGAATCTTTAGTACTTTGGCAGAAGTGTGTTTACTTTTTTATTTTTTTCCCATAATTTGAATCTTTTTTGTTTTCATTTTATTATGTCACTGTCGCTAGCGTTGAAATTGAGTTGCATCCAATTTTTTTAGTGGAATGAGAATATGTTACGACATGTTTCTCAAAAAAGTTAAGTTTTAGCATCTTTCACATCTCTCAATGGTAGTCAAACTAGGATTCTAAAAAGAAAGGTATACTCATATACAGATTGTATTTAAATCAGCGTTATATAGTGATTTAATAAGTGTGAGTGAGATTCTTCAAAGATAGGGATAATTGGCTGTCTATTGATATCGCGACTGCCAGACGTCTAGCTAGACCAAATTATGCATTTTGCAACCAAATAATTTTGTTTGTGTGGTAAGCATAAAATAATTATCCAAAGATGGAACTAGAATTAGAATTGATTAACAATTGAGATACAAATGAATATATTCGATTTTTACATTGGTTTGCTTTGGTGTCGCCATCTGGTGCACTCAAATAGTTTAACCTTTCCCGTAATTTTCAAAGGTCGAAAAATCTAATAGTCTTGATCACGGTCGTACATACAGGTCTGGGAACTCTATGTTTGACATGAGTCTTACATGTGACCAAACTCGTAGTCCCTCGCTCAGCCACCAGCTAGCGCTTGGATCGAAGTATGGCAACAATCACATTATTAAGTAAAATAATTTTTCTCGTAACGCAATATTTACTATTCTGATTTGAGAGAGGAATAGAACTGTTACTCTTGTCAAAATGTATTACTCACCTTAAAAATAACTTCCCTTTTTTCTTTATACATGCTCGCACACATAAAAGACCTCGTTAAAACGATTTCTATCCGAAATCGCAAGCATCCACTTTTTTCACGTTTCCGCATCTTTCGGCACCTTAAAAACAGAAGTTTCTTGCTTTACACTTTTGTACCCCGTTTTGCATTTCGGCACAATGCACGGTTTCGTAAAATTTTTCTGAAAACGCCGGTATTCCTTGTATTTACAAGTCAACAATGACAGTTGCCAGATAACACGGTCGTATACGTGCCAGAGATCATTCCTCGACTCATGCGCCACCCTTTTGGTACTATGCAACAGATGAAGCTTAGCGGACTCACTTCTCACATAGGAAACAGCTTCGAGTTCTCAGACCTGTATATACGACCGTGCTCTTGATTTTTAAGTGGAACATCTACTCATAGATATATAATTTGGTCTTTTTTTCACTCTATTAGTTGGTTATGTATATCTTCGATAGAGGATCGATCAGTAACTTTCTCGTTCTATGAGCTCTTTAAGAAGAGCGAAACAGCTGTGTAGATTGTGACGTTACTGATCGATCTAGACTAGAGAGACCGTATCGTAACTATAATTGAATTGAAGTAGGTACTGTGAATTTATTTTATTATTCGTAGAACAGATTTACGAGATATTGAAAATTCTCAAATTAGTAATATATAACAGTGCTTTTTTCTCCAGTTACTGCCGTAAGTGAACTGAAAGTCTTGCGCGCAATGCAAATTGTTTGATTCAACCCACTACTGCGCTTCACTTGTTTCTCTTGTCAAACAATACAATCTATCTGACTCGCTCTAACTCGTAAGACTCTACACATTAATTATTGTACATTATTGTATCAGAAAAAAAATACTGGTACTCTTGTGCAGAACTTTTCCAATTTTTAATCGCTGAACTGAAATTAATTCACATTTTAATTATTAAAGCTATTTAATCAGATAATGGCAACCGAGTATATAGGATATGAAACAAGTTTCATTATCATAACCCTGTTTACCAGAAATTAAAATGTCGGCCAATAAGGTCATTGAACTAATAATAAACAAATAATTTTTTGGATCGATATTGTTTGTAATTAATAATGGCAACACGAATAAGGTAAACATTAATTTACTAAATGTACATTACATAAAATACTCCAGAAGAATATAACGTATTTAATGAAACTTGAATATAATGGTCCGAGTTAAATTTTAATAATTAGTAATATATTTCATTTGATAATTTACCGCCACTCTTGAATGAATAATTTCTTTTAAAATCAATCAATCCAAATTTCAATATATATTCCCATTTGTCATTAATTGTATATTCACATTATACATTACTGATTAAGTTGGGTTATTAAATTAATTCGAATAATTAATCATTAACAATGTTGTCATTATTATTTATTTTGAATATGTAAAATTTCTGAAGCTATTAATTTCGTTATTCTATATTCCGGGTAAATTAAATTTTACCGGTTCGAATTGAACCTTGTATTTTCTAAACGTAAGGCGGGTCAGTTGCACATGTTTATTAGGAATGTTTTCTCATGCAAGGATCAGGTCGACTCTCTTTTGTTGCAAGAACTATATCTGAAAGCGGAATTGACGCCCATATATTATAATATGGCTACACTGAAATATGTTAAAAAAGTATATCGACTCTACTCCATAAACACATGAGAGCCATAAAAGAGGGCAGACATTTTTGGCAATATATACATTTCGCATCAGTCTATCTCTAGTAGAAATGTCATCTCTTACGCGTGCCCGAAATGCGTTGTTTCTATTGGATATTATCAAGACCTTCGTCGTTCTCTTTCACTTCTAGCTTTCGTCCCGGCTCTAAGGGGGTTGTCTATGCGACTCTAGTCGCCATATCCGATTGACATTTGTTAACATTTTGGTTAGTTTCGTGTTTTTTATTCATATTTAACTACTATACTCATTTCTAGAGAGTGTCACTGTAAGTTACTTAACCTATGATATGGTACAATTTAATTCGTGGTATATACTTCTATAATAATTTAAATGCAAGATTTTCATTTAACCAGTTTATTATTTATCATATAAATCACGAAAATACCTTAAAAGCCAACTGTATTTTGCTCGCAAATGATCAGCGGCAACTTAAATTTAAAATAAGATAAAAGCCGCTGATACTTTTACTAGTTTCTTTGGTTAAAATCGATACAAAAAATCCCAATTCTTGGTTCTTGCTCTGTTCATATCATTTCTACTTGAGACCGATTTATGCGAAACTAATACAAGTTAGATATATCTTTCGCCTAATGTCGGCTTCAGCCCATAGCCTCTAGAGTCAATATAACAGATATACTAACTTACTCTGATGATGCCTACTTGGTAGCTGAAAGGTCCTCAGTTTATTCTACTATTCAATAGTTTAATATTTTCCTCATTCATTACCAATAATATTCTTCATTCAAATTCAATAAGTATAATTCTAATATTCACATCTTCGCGGAACCCCAGATATTTGTTGTTTGTCAGACTACGCTGACGAAACCAAAACGAGACGAGACAGACCCTTTATCTCGCGGGAACACTAGTAATTTATACGTTCTTCTACCGTGAATAGTCAAATACAAACATAGAATGTTAACAGTATTTATAGTGGATAAGGGTGATTCTTTCTATTTTTAGTGTCATAGTGTATCCACAGCGTGAACTCTTATAGTTTATTAACAGATATAATATTTTTTGGGTACACTCGACCGCCATCTTTTCTCCAGTCACTGGAGAAATGTCACGCGTTTGTACGTGCGTTCCGAACCTTTTTCGCCTTATTTTTACGACCTAAAATTAAACACGTCCCAGAAACCAGTTTTATTATTTATATTTTTCGCAACTGATGGAACGACAGTTATCAAGTGTAACACTTTTTTAAGGCAGCTGCGAATAGAATTTTGTTGGTTCTGAGGGATATACTGTGGGGTCCAAGAAAGCTGACGGGTGGAAAGAATGTCTAGAATGTCACGTGTGGTCCACAATAGCTACATAGCGTTTACTATTTTACTTGTTTGTTTATACTTCATTTTCTTACCGCATACTCGATACAAAATAGAAGAATAGACCAACGGGATTTTCACTTTTACGACACAACGTCATCACAATTGCTGTGCTGCAATTATATATTCCTTCTGAAAGCGGCATATAGCCGACAAAGGCAAACACAAAAGTCATTGGCGTGGAACACTATAGCGTATTCTTACCAGTTTGGTTTAATGATTATAACACGTTATAATTGAAACGTGCATTCCAATGATTACCGATGAAATCGTCTGTGATTTATAATATTATACTATAATCCTTACGCTCGATGCATATGACTTGGTACAATTTCGCTCTGATTCCAACAGTCCTACCCTTACCCCTGCGGTCAAATTTACCGGACCGTACAATACAAGTTTCACATTTCTAAATAGAATATTTTTAGAGAGGGATTAAATTTGGACGAGAAGTTGATTTAACGTAACATAAATTGTTATTTATTGAGCAATTTGTCAGGTATTAACAAGTCGTACAAATTTACAAATGTATATGGTTTTACTAGTTGAGAAAAATTAATGTAAACTCATAATAATCGTTTCTAAGACATGTTTAACATTTATGAGACAACGTTTGGCGAAAAAAGAAGTTTCGAAACACACATAAACAAACTCGTCGCTATGACATTTCTCCAGTGACTGCAACTGTTATGGCGGTCGAGTATATTGACCCCTTTCTAGTAAATTACACCGCAAACAGCATAATATAACATTCTAGAAAATCAATCACTCAAGTAACATTTGTTTTTATTTCACTAATTTCTTGGATGCAGGAATTTCATCAAATTAAAATTGTCAGGAATAATACCCCGAAGACTTATAGTGAATAACCTTGAAATGTTGCTTACAGGAATTCAAAAAGTATAAAAATTTAGTATATCTATGGTTTCCAGGTTAACGTGGTGTAAAATCATTTTGAAACTTGCTGGAGTTCGACAATTAAACTCAGATTTACACAAGAAATGGTAACATTTATTTTTTAATTAATGCTGACAAAATGTTTCACTAGACTGTGGCATTAATGAAAAATTAAATGTGACAACAAAAATTGATTTTATATTTAGAAAAGAAAATTTTCATCTCTTCGCAGGTGAAGAATATTTCATTTTAGATGAAACTGGTATAATTGTTTCGAATTTTTAATCGTAATTTTCATTAATTTGAGCAGGAAAATATCATAACCACATAAAACTCGTATTTTATATGCAGATATTTCCAGACTCTGGGGCCAATTTGAAATTCAGTATTTTAATACATACTTTGGGTGACTGAACCCATGCTAGAGCGTTTTTATGTGTCTTGAAGTTGGAAAACATAATAAATTGATATTTGCTTTAAAAGCATTGTTTTTACATTCAAAACATTGAGTTGTAACGATAGTAGATCTTATAAACCGATGAAATTTCATATTTAGCGTACCTTTCATTCGTTAATCACCTTCTGATGACGGTTAGTATCAATTAAAGAACCAATGTAGTCATTTCTTCTGTTTCCCCCTTTCTTAAATTTATATGGTAGTTATTTGCCTGGTTTCAGAACTTTCTGACACATAGATTGTCCTTTTTGGAAATTTTAACGCATAAATTCGGTTTCTAAACATACCTTGAATATTGCATTTTACAAATTTCATTTGATCATAAAAAATGCTTTATTTTCAATAATTGGACATTATGCTCTAAAGTCCAAACGTCCAACAAGTAACTCACCCGCAGTCTTCAAATATGAGAAACATAAAATACAATTTTTGTGTAGTTACGTAATTTTCTTAATGGCTTGAGAACCGTTATCTGTTTGGTAAAATCTTCTCAATAAACTTTTATACTAAACTACATTAATGAACAACCCTGGCATCTGGAAATACTATAATATAAATAGTTCAGTGAAAACGTCTATGTATTACCGAATGTACAATTTGGTTTTTTTGGCTAATTTTAAAGATTCATATATTGTCATTTTACATTTTTCTGCCATTCTCAATAAATACAAAACTGAATCCGTTTCATTGTTTAGGGTTTATCAAGGCTGTGTTTACAATATATGTGTAATCATGTACCACATGCAGCGTCTCACAATCAACTATTCTCATGGTTACAATATGCCCTGCCTTGTGGCCATAAAGAAATAGCCAAAATATGTCAGAATTATATCAAGTGGAATTTCGAGGCCGTTGCCAATACGCCAGACTTCAGCAATTTCGATCCCGAAATGTTCACTCACATTCTAAAACAGAACGACATAGTGGTTTACAATGAAATGGTTTTGTATAATTGTGTCGTGAGATGGTTACATTTACAGAAGGTTAAACTCCAGCAAAGTGTTTCCTCTAATAAAACTGGAGATGATACGAAGAACGTGGTGGAGAAAGTGATGAGTTGTATTAGATTTCCAATGATGACGCCTAGAGAATTAGCCGAATTATTACTATCACCTTTAATAAAGCAGCACAAAGAATTTTTCGTCGATCGAATGGCTATTGGAATGTCATTTCATTCGGGACAAACCGAAAGAATTGAGGCTGTTAGCTCTACACCAGAAGGAGCTTTATTGTTCAAACCTCGGCTATATTCTTCAGACTCTTACAGCGCAGTTATAGGGGTTGAGAATTTCAAAAGTATTCCCTATTATCATACGAATACTTACGTGTTCTCATCGCACACGTCTGCAGCGGAATGCGAATCTGACCGTATTAACGAATGGGTTGTTGATCTATTTCCGAAGGGAGTATGGTTCAAGCAGTGTCTGTTGATTGTTTGGCAAGGAACTTTGGAAGTCCCAGAGGAGATAGTTCCCACCGTACGATTATCCCTGACCTGTCGAGAAATGTCCGAGCCGAACTTAAGATTGAAAGTGGCCGTCCTTGTTTATGGTATTCAAGGCGGCGTAGAACATATAATGGAGGTAAGAGAAACAGTTTATCATTTTAACTCTGAAAACCGAGTGATGAATATCGATAACATTATTCCATTTGAAGAATTGAATCCCTCAGCATCGAAAACAAATAGCATTGATAGTCCTTATCTAATAGGTTCGAATAGAGATCAGTTAATGTTACGTGTAGTCATTACACCCCACACTTAATGAATGAGGCGTTGTTAATAAACACTAATTTATACTCACGTGTTTCATTCCCTGTCTAAACCACGAAAAGAATTTCAGAAGCGAAGGTATTCCAATGATTGGAAGGTTAATTCACTCAGAATCATATGTATATTGTTCTTAGCAGAGCCGGGGAATTCCCACAACTCAGAAATATTCAGGATCAACATTCAAATTCAAAAATAAAATCAAGCAAGGTAAGATATGGTGCGGAAAACACTTAATGCTTTCTGCTTATTATTAAGGTATTTCTATAAACGAGAGAGATATGCAAACCGTCGAAGTATACAATGTTGACCATTTATGTCAATAATTGTTATATTAAACATATGGTCATGTACTTGGAAAAACCTTGCTTTAATTTGTAACTAGATGCAACCTACCAAAAAGGGGATGCAATTGTTCCTGAAATAACATATATAGTCAGTATTAAGATAAGTATAATGAAGGTGTAACTTCGGTAGTCAGTGTCATGTAGTGTCCTTCATTTAACTATTAAACATACTCCACTTTTGTAATCAATGTGAGTGATTCCCTATTCGGATCCTGCTACTCCAGAGCCATTATCCCAAATATACTAAACGAACCTGAATAATCAATTGGCAATCCTGGGGGTCTCTGCCGTCAACGCCCCTTGCCAAACATTGGTTATCACTTGGCATTGGTTGACCAGGACTTTCTTTAAGGAAAGGAATACTGTTTAGTGGACATGGGAATATACAGATCGCCATGATTGATTATCACATTATTTGATGGAAATTGATAGATCGACAGGAAACTATGTACAAGTACAGGAAATGGCTATGGTATAACGGAAACGCAGAGAGTAGTTTGTGTAACAACAAAGTAACAGCAGGTCTTCAACGTGCAAGTTGCAAACAGTAAGGGAATAACGAATGGTTTCACAGAACAACAGGGTTTTCTTGGATCCGATCTCTTTTTGAAATACAGAGCTGTATATTACGAAACATTTCTATTTTCTTTTATGCTGTAAGGTAGAACTCTTTTAATGTCGATTCATTCAAAGGAAGATTGTTATAAAACATCAAGCAAGAGCATGAATGTGTAGTATAACCGAATGAAATATGCAACGGTGTATATGTTACTGTCCGATATTAGTGAATGTTAAGATGCACCAGTGTATGTCGAAAATCACCAATTTTCTCAATATTTTTTTTGTTTTGGACATACACCGGTGAATGTTAACATACTCCAAGGCGATTTTGTGTGTCTTAGAAACTGCAATTTACTAATTACGTGAATGTTAACACACGCCAGTGTTTGTTCGAAATGAAGTGAGAAAGTTAGAGTGTACAAATTACTCACGATATACAAATTACTAATGGTAGACAGATGACTGATGATATGAAGGCTACTGTTAATACCACACAAATTGCTAATGATACACAAGTTACTGGCACACAAACTAGAAAAAAATGAGGATGAAGAAGTTCAAAAATGTTTCGTATGTGAAACAATATATCAAGGTTCAAGGTTGTGTTCAAAATGTAGTATGCCAGTTCATTCATAGTGTTGTGTAAATTTATCAGAATCCGGAATATGTTTATTGTGCAACAGAAAAGAGCCATCTAAAAGAAATATAGAACTAGCGAAACTTGGGCTTCAAGATCGAGGAAAAAAAATACTTGAAGTATCGCAGGCAAATTTTCCTCCTGCAAAATGTGGAAATACTCTAAGATTGCGTGTTCCTGATGTCGACAGAGGTCGTACAGATTCCAGAAATATCCTTACATGTGTTACAAACGTGGATGGTGACTATTATCAATTGGCTACAAAACATGGGACGTTATCACAGATGTATACTAGAAATCAGTTTTCCATCTGTAAGGAAAATTTTATCAATATATCTGAAACTTCTTCTATAAAAATATCAATGCGTGAAATTGTTGCTTTGGAATCAAGATTTGGAGGACAAGTATATGAGCGTTGCAATTGTGCACAAAAATGCAACACCAAGATATGTAACTGTAAAGCTCGAGGAGTTATTTGTAATTCTAAGTGCCATAACAGTTTGCCATGTACTAGTAAATAAGTTTATTTTTTAATTCTTATAGCGAAAAATGCTGTAATACCTAATTATCTATAAGTAGGTACGTTGTAACGGATGAGTATTTCTTAAATTCTATAGCCAATAGGGCAATAGCATTAATGATAAGTGTACGATATTGCTTACATAACTTGGCAGGTAATGCTATTTGTATTACTGATTTAAGATTCATAAACAAGTTCTATTTGTTTTATTTATTATAGTTCTATGATTTCATTTATTGTAACTATTTGTGAGTTCATTTTAAATCAGGCCTGAACTTCATAATTTAACTCATCATGCCCGAAAACATAAAGTACAGAATAAATAACAAACAATCACCAGCTAGCTTGGTGGTTGTTAACATACACCAGTGTATCTTAAGACGCTTCGGACATTCACAGTAACATATATACTGCAGGTATAATTGCGAAACCTGTAAACGTTCAGATAACTGTGGTATTTTTTGAACGAGAAAGAAGTAACAATTAGGAACTTAACACCTGCTATTGAAAAGCTTTCCGATTACGATGTATGTAAATTCGGAAAAGAATACTTGTCACTTGAACGTGTAGAACGACTTCTAGACAAAATAAATTTACTTTGAAACAGGGAAGAGAGGACGTCAATCGAAAAATCTTTGCATAATACGCGGATTTTTTCCTTTAGTTGACGACCTTCTCCTTGTTATGAATATTCCAAAACAAAAGATTCATCTAAAATAGGATATCAGTTCAGTATATATATAAGACCATGTTGACAAAATGCTAGATTATGGTGTAATTGAGGAAACCATTTCTTCCCCGCTTCTAATAGTAATAGTAAAGCAAGAAAGCAATTAGACAAAAATGGAACTAACAAATGACGAGTTGTCAGTGATTACCACTCACTAAATGAACAGATATAACATAACATGACATGACAGGTTTTCACTCTCCTCCATATCTGATATTCTAGATTCATTGTCGGGTGTGGTATATTTTTCACATTTGGATTTGTCACAAGGATACTACCAAGTAGAATTAGATCCTGACAGCAGGAAATGCATGTCTTTTATTACAGACAAGGGTCAATACCAGCTAACTAGGTTACCTATGTTATTAAAAATAAGCGCAAGAGTATTGGAAAACTTTATAACGGTTAAAAGATGTAAATTTAAAAATAAATCCGATTAAATGTCGATTTTTCAAAAAAGAATTTTATATCTAGAACACGTAATTTTCTCAAACGGTATATCTCCCGATCCAGAGAAAATTAGCGTCTTCTAAATTATTAAGCTCGAAAAAATATATCTTAATTGGAACAAAAATTGTGAAGAATCGTTTGAGATGAAAAAGCACTAATAAGAACACCAATCGTACAATATACAAATCAAAAAAAAATCGCTTCAAGATGCGTCCGAATAAGCAATATGTTCCGTTTTATCAAACAATAATAGCTAACCTGTCGCATATGCTAGCAGAGCAAAATTATTGCACAATTGAAAATGAGCTTGTGGATGTAGTATGGGCAGTAAAACATTTTAGTAGACTAACCAAATTTAGATAGACGCTAGAATAGTATGATTTCACAATATCAAAACTGAAACGTACGCAAAACTCAAATACAAGTTGTAATATAGTTAATTTTAAGATACGTGATGAAGTGCTTGTAAAAAATGTCCCAAAGAACAAACTAGAACAATTATGTAAGGTGGTTTCGTGATTACGGAGCAAAGGAACCCCAACGTAGTACAAGTGGGAGATGAACAAGTAACTACACAAAAATCGGGTAAAATTACTACACACCTTATTTTTATTATTAGATCCTCATAGCGACAATATGTAAATGTGACTCAGTCACGTTCAGTATGTATTCTCTACCTATGTTGATATATGTAAACCACTGACCTAAAGGACGTTGATCATTCATCTCAATTACTGTTATATTAAACATATGGTATATCATTGTCATGCATTTGGAAAAGCCTTGCTTTAATCTATAACTAGAACAAACTACCAAAAAGGGGGGTACAGTTGTTCTTGAAACAACACATATATAAGTTATATAACTAATTCTACGAATAAATAGCAAACGTTGTAATCTGAATCAGCGTTATTGGATTCATGCGGACGGTAGCGATTCCAGGACATGTGTTGAGATGTGCTTCATTCTGTTAGATATTAGTTTAGTCTTAATTCATCTTTCATATTGTAAACCTCTTATAGACAATAAAATTATTTTTTAAAAAGCTATTTCCAATAGTTCGAAAGTTAAGTGGCGCAGTCGGTAGGATAGCTAAACAAATTAGTGAATATAATTTGGTTCGTTTCTACGATTTATTGGCTATCGAAAAACAAATATTTCAAGTTTGGTGGATTGAGTAGCCAAACGAGAAATCTAAACTTTCGTATTCCAACAGTCCATCATCGTCGTGAATGGTTCAAGACTACATGGAGTGGAGAATAATTCTGTTGTAAGTACTAATGTCATTTAGAGGTTCTAGTGATACTGAAAGTTCTGATTCTGACTCAAATTTAAATTTACATAAATCATTTCGATCTAGATCTCCAATATTCAAAAGAAACAAGGTAACAATGGCAGTAAATAATCAAGTTCATGCTCAAATTCCCCTTCTCAAACAGGAATACTTAGCTATGATTCCTGATTTCAATGGTGAAACAGAGTTACTACCTCGATTCATAGAAATTTCGGAGAAACTAGTAAATAAATTTTATAATTTGCAAAATACTGATGACTTCCAGAATGAATATCTAATGTCCAGCATTTTAGCTAAAATTAAAGGAGATGCTGCTAGAAATATCTCGTCTTGTGTTATTCACAATTGGTTAGATTTGAAAACTTGCTTAATTAACAGTTACGCAGATAAAAGAGATTGCTATACATTAAACATCGAGCTTACAGAGTTAAAACAAAACCCAAATGAAAACCCGTTTGATTTTTACAATAGAGTACAACATCTATTAAATTTACAAATATCGTATTTAGTTACACATTTGCCTGCTGACGAATCTAATGTTTTAGCTGGTTATTTTAGAAACAATGCTTTGAGAATTTTATTAAGAGGATTAAAAGATCCGATTGGTTCTCACATGCGTACAAAAAATCCAGGTGACTTAAATACAGCCCTGAGTATGCTTACCAATGATTTTCAATTAGAGATAAATCAACAAAAAATAGATAGACATAAATTTAATCCTAAAATTCAACCTTTACCAATTACTAATTACGCACATAATGTTCGAATTCCACAAGGTCCTAGTACCAGTAATTTCAACAGGCAACAAAACTTTACAAGATTTAATAACTATTCAACACAGAATAGGAATTCAAATAACCAACAAGTAAATCCAAACAAAAACATCCCTGTTCAGACTCCTATGAGCACTTCAACAAAAAATACTTATCAACCTACACGGTTTTCAAATCAAAATACTAACAATACTAGGAATTGGAATAGAAATAAATTGAATTATATAGCCGAAGAAATATATAATATCGATCAACAACCATCGGTTGAATTCCCGGAAGACTCGAATAATTTTTTAGAGGACGAAGCCCCGGACCAACCTTCGAATTAATGAATTTAACTAATTATCAAAGTGATCTACCATATGTAATCTTTCCCGATCATAATCTGAAAATTTTGATAGATACTGGTAGCACTAAATCTTTTATTAACCCAGAAACAGCTGAGAAATATTTCAAACGTGCGATAAGAAACGACCCGTTTCAAATATCAACTGCTCATGGTACATCAACCGAGATGTACAGTACGTTGATACCATGTAACAAGTTATTTAATACTCCAGATAAGCTTTCTTTGAAGTTTTATTTATTTAACTTCCACAACTGTTTCGATTGTTTGCTAGGAATAGATAACTTGAAAATATTAGAAGCAATTATTGATTTAAATAAAAATATGCTTATTACCCCAAATTGCTCTATAAACCTAAATTACCATAAACTTCCTCATAACACGAATTGTATAGTAGTGCAACCGAGGTCAGAACAAGTAATTAAGGTTAATATAAAAAATATTAAAGATGGTGAAATAATCATCCCATACACTAAGATAAATAATCTAGAAATACCTGAGTGTATCGCAAATGTGCATAATCACGTAGCTATATGTACGGTTTTGAATCCTTCAGAAAATAAAGTGACAATGAACATGTCAGTTTTCGAAGCGGAAAAGTTCGATGAATACGAACAAAACCAAAGTCCAAATTTCAATCATATCGAAACTGAAAAAGCTCAGTTTGATATTTCTAAAATACGTACAAGCCATATGAATACTGAAGAGAAAGAAGTAATTGTCAATTTAATAAGAGAATATTCAGATATTTTTCATACAGAAAATAAGCAACTAACTTTCACAAATGAAATTAAACACAGCATTAAAACCAAAGATGAACTACCTGTTTACACTAAGTCGTATCGTTATCCGGAGATTCATAAGGTAAAAGTGCAAAAACAAATTAAAGATATGTTAGATCAAAATATTATTAGGCCCTCAAATTCTCCTTGGTCCTCTCCAATCTGGATTGTTCCAAAAAAATCAGATGCTTCAGGTACACGTAAATGGCGTATAGTGGTAGATTATAGGAAACTGAACGAAAAATCAGTTGACGATCGATACCCTCTACCCAATATTAACGACTTATTAGATAAATTAGGTCGGTGTCAATACTTTAGCACTCTAGATTTAGCATCAGGGTTCCATCAGATCGAAATGGCTGAGGAAGACATACCTAAAACAGCGTTCAACACAGAGAATGGTCATTATGAATATTTAAGAATGCCATTCGGTCTAAAAAACGCGCCTGCAACCTTTCAGCGCGTTATGGACAACATTTTACGCGGTATTCAAAATGAAAAATGCGCGGTATATATTGACGATATAATTATATTTAGTACAAGTTTACAGGAACACGTGAATCGTTTGAGAGAAGTGTTCAAAAGATTAAGACAGGCTAATTTAAAACTTCAAATTGACAAATCTGAATTCTTACGTAAAGAGGTATCTTACTTGGGTCATGTTGTAACGCCTGATGGTGTCAGACCTAATCCAGAAAAAATCAATGCGATTCAAAATTATCCCTTACCAAAAACTACGAAACAAATAAAAGGATTTCTAGGGTTATTAGGGTACTATCGCAAGTTTATTAAAGATTTTTCCAAATTAACTAAGCCTCTTACAAATTGTTTCAAGAAAGATGCAGAAATAAATACGAAAGACCCCGAATACATTAAATGTTTCAATCTATGTAAAGACTTACTCATAAATGATCCTATTTTACAATATCCTGATTTTTCTAAACCCTTTAATGTTACTACAGATGCAAGCAATTTTGCAATAGGTGCCATATTGTCACAAGGAAAAATAGGCTCCGATTTACCAGTAGCTTACGCAAGCAGAACTTTGAATACTTCAGAAATTAATTATTCCACTATAGAAAAAGAATTATTAGCTATCATTTATGCAGTCAAATATTTTAGACCATATTTATTTGGGAGAAAATTTTATATTGTAACAGACCATAAACCACTACAGTGGCTGTTCTCACTGAAAGAGCCGAATTCAAAATTGGTTAGGTGGAGGTTACGCTTAGAAGAATATGATTATGAAATTATTTATAAAAAAGGATCTTTGAATAAAAATGCAGATGCATTATCGCGAATTGAACTTAACATGGTTCACGATACAAAAGATAAACCTAGTGTTATTCTCAGCTACATGGAAGAATTCAACAGACAGTTAGATAAATCTAATATGAACAAAAATCATGATGAAACAGAATCTTTGATAGTAGAAGTTGATGACAGAGTTGAGGATGATAGTGACACCATTCATTCAAATCACGAAGACCCTATTGTAGGAATAAAAATAACAGATTGTCCAGTTAATTATGGAAAAAACCAAATAATAATTTCAGAAGTTAACTTTACCCCTTCATGCCCAACGGTTATAAAATTGTATAAAACTAAACAAAGAATTCTAATACAATTTTCAAAGAATAATTTCGAACAAGAAATGATCGATTTCATCAAAGAATTCATCGTACCTAAAGTTAAATATTATATCTATTTTGAAGATCCGATTTATGAAAAATTTAGCACAGTACTTCAAACTCATTTCAAAAATTCGGAAATACAAATGATAAAATGCGATAAAAAATTAATTGATGTTTGCGATGACAACGAATTGTTTCAAATTATTCAAAACTACCACGAAGGTAAAACAAATCATAGAGGTGTGGATGAAACTGAAAATCAAATAAAAAGTCGATATTATTGGCCGAATCAACGTTGATCTATTCAGAGTTATATTAATAAATGTGAAGTATGTCGAATCACAAAATATGATAGGAAACCTCTGAAACTAAAATTTAATATCACACCCACGGCAATAAGACCTTTCCAAATTTTACATGTGGATAGCATAACCTTAGAAAATGCAAAATTTCTCACTATTATCGACTCATTTTCAAAGTATGCACAAGCTTATAAATTGAGTTCATCACAAGGTATAGAAGTCGTTAACAAACTTATTAAATACTTTACACACCATGGCATTGCAGAACAAATCATTTCGGATAATGGATTAGAATTTAAAAACTCATTAGTGAAGGAATTATTAGAGATTCACAAAATAAAATTACATTTTATTAGCTCGCAACATCCCGAATCAAATGGTTTGATAGAACGCTTTCATTCCACGCTTATAGAACACATTCGGTTATTGAATAATCAAACACAATATAAAAATGACTCCATTGAATCTAAAGTCAACTATGCGTTATTAGCATATAATAATTCTATTCATTCCGTAACTAATCTAAGACCATATGAAATAATAACAGGACATTTGGAAACAGAATCACCTTTTAATATAGAGATTGACAAGCAAATAATGAACAACTATATCATAAGTCATAAAGACAAGGTTAAACTTTTATATGAAAAAATTAACAAAGATATCCAAGAAAAGAAAACACACGTCATTAATAAAATGAACGAGACTAGAGAATCTTTACCAGATATCCCCAAAATTGTTCATGTTAAAAATAGACAAAAACAATCTAAAACAAAAAATAAATACAAAACTGAAAATCTCAAAAATGTTAATGCTGATTTAAAAACAGCAAAACTAATACCAACACATCATAACAGTAGAAAATATCCACTTGTCTAATATTAAAAGACCTACTAAGGAAACTTATGAGTTTAAAATTATTTCAGGTTCCTCTCAATCGGACAAGGAACAGAAATAAGAAACATCACCCAAAATATAGGGATACTCCCAATCAATCTAGGTCCTGCAAAACTTCAGCGCACTGAACATACCTTTGTTCATTATTTGGACGTAAAACCCCTTTATGAAGAATTTAACTACTTAAATTTACGTTATGATAATCTTAAGCTAGGTTTAATGAATAATACACTTATCACTAAGGCAGTAGATAGTTATGATAAAATAATTACATTTAGTCAATCGCTTATTAGAGATAAAATGAATAATTTTAATGCACACACGGCTATTAGAAATAAAAGAGGTTTAATAAATGGCTTAGGTACCATTATAAAGACATTAACGGGAAATTTAGATGAACAAGATGGAGAGAGAATTGATAAAATATTAAAACATATTCAATCTAATCAGCAACAATTACATTCCCAGCTAAAAATGCAATACTCCGTGAATAATCAAATTATTAAACAATTCAATAACACAATACAAGACATTCAACATAATGAGAACATTATTAAATCAAAAATTTATGAAATAAATGGAATCATGAAACAAAATGCTGATCGTGTAGATATTTTTTCAGTATACGAAGTTTATAATCAGTTAACTACATTATATAATGCTATATTTGAGATTTGGCAAGATATAGAAAATTCTGTTACATTTTGTAGATTGAAGATTTTACATCCTAGTATTTTAAAGCCTAATGAATTATTTTTAGAACTACAGAGAATATCAAATTATTATAAGGAGAACTTCCCGTTTGAATTAAAATATGAAAATATTTTAGACTTTGAATCAATTATTAGAACCAATTGTCGAATAGAATCAAATCGCATCAGTTATTTCTTATCAATACCAATTGATTACGAGCAAGAGTTCGAACTTTATTATTTACATTCTGTTCCAACAAAATACAAGTCAGAATTCGTTACCTTAATATCAGATGTCAGATACTTATTGAAATTTAACAATATAATTAAACCTCTAAGCGATATTTGTACCAAAAACAAAATCTTCCAATGCCCTAGCTACTTGCAACTCAATCAGCGTACATCATGTGAAGAAAACATCCTGAATTTCCGAAACTCAAGCCAATGCCAATTTATTAAATTAAACATTCAAAACAACCACATAGAAATAATTCCCGAAATAAATCAATACTTGGGCGTATTTCCGACTCAAGCAGTGATTAATAGTAGATGTCAAGAACAAACCGATTCGAGGACCCTGAGTGGAATCTTTCTCATCAAAGAAAATGAGTGTAAAACAGTCTTTGATAATCAAGAACTGAGTTATTTGGACAAAACCTATGGGAAACCTGTTGTTATCGATAATCTTCGAATGGAAATAGAACATACGAAAATTGCCAATTTTAGTATAAACTTGAAAAATTTAAAACTTGGAGAAATTCCGTTAAATCCGGCGATTCCTATTATAGAAGAACCAATTGGTAATTATCATATTCCGAGTATCTGGACTGTACTTTTATACTTGGGCATCATTTTGGCAATAATTTACTTTTCCAAGAATTGGATCCAGAAAAGAAGACAACTTATTGAGAATCCACGAACTGACATCGAATTACAAGAAAGAAAAGTTCACCTTCCAGCGGAAGCTTCATTCTAACAAGGGAGGAGTTATATAACTAATTCTACGAATAAATAGCAAACGTTGTAATCTGAATCAGCGTTATTGGATTCATGCGGACGGTAGCGATTCCAGGACATGTGTTGAGATGTGCTTCATTCTGTTAGATATTAGTTTAGTCTTAATTCATCTTTCATATTGTAAACCTCTTATAGACAATAAAATTATTTTTTAAAAAGCTATTTCCAATAGTTCGAAAGTTAAGTTATATATACACGTAATGTGTAGAACTGGATTCTCGGGTATTGATCCGCGTTGTGTGGTTTCGGTCCTCAAAAGTAATATATATATATATATATATATATATATATATATATATATATATATATATATATATAGTCAGTATTGAGATAAGTACGAGGGCAAGGTTTAGAGTCCCTGAAAAATGAAACAAGAAATGATTTATTTGGTCAAAACGTATTTTATTTCTCAACATAATCTCCTTGTAGCCTGAAAATCTTCGTCCAAGGTTTTTCAAGTTTTTCGATCCCTTTCATATAATAAGATTTCGGCAATCCTTCAAAATAGGCGTTTTTTTCAGCGATAACCTCATCGTTGGGTCCAAAATCTCTTTCCACGGAGCCACTTCATCAAGTTTGGAAATGGATAAAACTCGCAGTGGGCCAAATCTGTAGAATATGGTGGATGACGAACCAATTCGTACCGCAATTCATTCAATTATGCCATTGCGACTGCGGACATGTGCGCCGGTGCGTTGTCCTGGTGGAAGAGCACTTTTTTCTTTGCCAAATACGGCCGCTTTCGCTTCACATCGGCGTCGAATCAACCCAACGCTCTGCATAATATACGCCGGTGATCGATTTGCCCTTTTCAAGGTAATCGATATATATGATACCGTGTGCATCCCAAAAAACCTTCGCCACGACTTTGTTGGCCGATAAACCCACTTTGGACTTTTCCGGTTTCTATTCGCCAGGACGAGTTCACTGTTTCGACCGTTCTTTGGTCTGTGGTGTGTTGTGATGGATTCATGTTTCGTTGACGGTTACGAAACGGCGCAAAAAGTCTTTCTTATCGCGCTTGAACTTCGCCAAACATTCCTTGGAAGTTGTCACACGGTCGCGCTTGTTGTCAACAAAGAGCAAATGAGGCACCCATCTCGCAGATAGCTATCACATATTCAAAAATGTATGCAAAATTTTCCGTACGCATTCGGTTGAGATGCCCATAGCCTCAGCGATCTCGTGCACGTTGACTCACCGATCGACCAATATCATACCATGGATTTTTTCGACGCTTTCTGGCGTTGTAACCTCAATTGGACGACCAGAACGTTCGGCGTCCTTTGTCGTCGTAATACCGCAACGAAAATAAGTAAACCACTTGTGAATCGTTCCAATCGATGGTGAAGAGTCCCCATAATGTTTAACAAGCGATTTGGGTAATGTTTTTTACACGCAAGAAATAATGTTTATTCAAGACGCGAAATTCACTTTTTTCCGTGTTTACAAAAATCTTCAAGGTTGCTTGCCTTCGATGGGTGTGAAGACAGTACTGAATGACATATCAGTCTGACAATTTTGATTCGTTCTAGTTAAGGATGGTCACATGGGATCTTAGATAGTGGCGCCATCTGTTTTATTTTTCAGGGACTTTTCACTCTTCACTTGTATAGAATAAGTTCAACCAAGGTGTAACTTTTGTAGAATTATATATCATTCACGTGTTCATCTAACTATTACTACTCGAATCCAGCTACTCAAGAGATTTAAATATACTAAACGAACCTGAATAATCAATTGGCAATCATTGGGTTACTGCTGTCAACGACCCTTGTCAAACATTGATTATTACACCGCTTTATTCAGTAATTAAACAAGAAAAATTTCAAGAAAATGAAAAATATCTATTGTCCCCTTATCATGATCTACCATCTCGCCCATGATAAACTCGGAAACTTTCAAATGCGACAAAAAGAGAACCGGACATTGAAATGATTGAAAATTTCATAAAAGTTGCATAAAAATATAATATGGTTCAAATTTCAACGAAAACTAACATACACTGCTTACTCGATAGAAATATCCAAGAAATACCTCAACTACAAAGTTAAAATTTGTAACATGCTACTTATCTGCAGAATATAACAAGTTACGAAATGAGAAGTGTGAATAATCAAATATCGTAATATATTGTATATTAGCTGTTGCTTAGCCGTAGAAGAAAGCGTCGGCGCCGCCCCCGCGATGTTATTCACTAAGTTTCAAGTCATGTAAAATTTAACATTTTACTATAAAAGGTTTATGATTTGAATTGACAGGAATATCTATGTTATGGAATTGTCTGTTACGCACATTATGTGAGAGTGTATCAGCTGTTTGTCGTGAATTGTTGCCTGTCATAGACAGTCTCAACTCTGAACCATAGTCAAAGTATACCTTTGACTATGGTCTCAACTGTGATAATGATCCATTAATCTAAGGAACTGTTTGCATAGACCTTCTAGTACAAGGTCTATGATTGTACGCGATTATTTTAGCTGTCAAAAAGGTTAAAATCTATCGAATCCCTTAAGCCCCATTTGGGATTGCGTTTCGAAATATCCGTTCTTAGCTGGTGATAACGTGGTAAGGAACCTACCTGGCAAATTTCAAGTCGATTGTCTTTTTATAGTTTCGAAGATTTCGTGAGTCAGTGAGTGGTATTGACCTCACATATATACTAGGTGTTGTTCGCAAGCTACGCCAGCAGAAACAGCTAATATTCATGGAAGAAAGATGATATTCCCAAATTTCATTACTTAATAAAATTATTTCTAATGACTAGAAACCGCTAAAGGCGTGGCAAGACGCAAAATTATACTCTATGCCATGTGAAAGTTTATTTGAATTGACAGGATGTCTGTGATGTAAATGTTACCTGTCTTGTTGATGGGTTATGTGTTGTCTGTCATTACATTAACAGTCTGAACTGTGATAATGAACCATTAATCTATGGATCTGTCTATCATGTAAATTGCGCGTGATTATATTAGCAGTCGCAAACGTCAGAATATATCGAAACCCTTTTACCCAGGTTTCGAAAAATCGGTTGTTAGAGAATGCCTACGTCGTCTAAGGAACATATCTGCCAAGTTTCAACAACAAAAGAAATTCGTAAACTTACTTATCTTACATTACAATATGTGATGTTAATTTAAAAACACACGAGCATGCATCAGGTTGACTCTGGGTAGAATGATATAAATCAGTAGTCATTTTTATAATCAGCTGATCAGTAGCACTAACTTCCCTAACCCTAACCCTTAAATGTATGAATATTATAAATCCTTTGGCTGTTGTTTGAGGCCTTCGCCCGCGGAAACAAGAATCCCATGAACAACTCCATCGAAATATGTCATAATATACAGTGTTGAAACAAGAAAGTTAGATACTACTTCTGGTCTAAAAGAAGTTTCTGTTGATCAACTTGCAACTTCGTATGTCCGCAAACATCATTCCATATATGTTCAGCTTTTAATTATAAATAGTTTCTCTAAAACGTCGAAATGGAGCTCGCATAGAATCACCTTGTATATACTCCATTGCAGGTATCAAACATGAAATAATACGATAGTATATTCTATGGCAAAAATAAATCTCATCAGCAGCAAAAGAGGATATCAGTTTGCAACTTATTTTTGTTCTCGCAATTAAAAATATTTATATTTCTTGTTTATTTTCAACAACACATACTTATTTCTGAAAGCATACAATAAAAATATACGAAAACGGTTTTAGTCACTATTCCTTCTTGTGAATATATAAGGATGATTCTCTGTGGGGCAACTCAGGTCTCCTATACTTCTTCGCCCTCCAGGTAATTTCCTACCTACTGGCTCCAATATGGAATTCCACAAATCGTTTGCAACTATAAATGAATCAATGAATGGTTGTGAGATACGACATCTACAGGAAATCAAAATGTGAATGTTGTAGTTTCAGGGACTTTTTAGAGCCTGCACAAGCTTCAACTGTAAAAATGTGTTTTAAAGCATAGTTTTTTAAATTATTCATATCAACGCTTCACAAAAGTTCACTTACTTTTTATTTAATTATTAACATATTAACAAGTTCCTATTTATAATTTAGAAAAATGTGTCTCAGAAATGGTGGTACTTATGTTATCCGTTACATTATGATATTCCATTATAACAATAAAACTAAAAGGTCCGTAGCCACATTAATAATTGAAAAGTCTCCCTGATGATGAAAATAAAAAGTTCCGAATGCTTGAACAAACTAAAGAATTTCTGACATTGCTGCAGAACCCATTACAGATTATTTATTTAGGTCCTTATAACATTACTAGGAATAAAATTAATCTCGATTTTGAACTGCCTTGATAAGTCACTTCATAATGAGATTTCGAAAAAAGTATCTCATCCACCGTTCTCACCCATTAAAGCAGATTTAAAGATCTTGATGAAATTTTGGCCTTTCTTTCTCACTCGATAAAGCTACAAGTGCCGATCCTGATGAAAGTTTACATACTTGACCTTCAAAATGAGAGGACAGTTACTTTCTACATGAGATGCCAAGAAAAAACTACACCTTGAAGCAGATAAGATCCGATTCTTTGGTGAAATTTTATACACTTGGCCTTCGACTCAAGAGAAAGTCACTGCCTACATGACATTTCTTAAAATTGTCCATTCCTCACCCTTTGAAACAGAAACAGTTTCTACCGACGTGAAGCCCGGGCAAATATTTATAAATTAATGAAGTTTACAAATAAAATGTTTGAGATTCAAAAATGTAGAGGAACATTTATTGTTTTACATTATTAAACTTTTGAGACCTGCACGATAGATCTTTATATGTTTTTAATCATTTACAATATATATTCGGTTCTTAAGAGCTAGGGATAGACTTATAGTCGAGTCAAATAGGTATTTCATTACGAAAATCGTTAGATATGGACCGATTTTGATGAAACAAAGTGGATTCGATTCGGAATGACGTCTAGAAAAAAGCTTACCGGTTAGTTTTTTGTGTAAATTTGTTATTATTTTTTTAAACAAAAAATTGACCAATTTTCTGGCTAATTATTGGGAAAATTTAGTCGGGGGTTTTCGTGGTCGCTGATTACGATTCTGAACTCAGATTGGCCAAAATCGAACTCCCCAGCTGGTAATTGGCCACTTTAATTGGACAAACTGACCATTTTTTTATATTTCATCAAAAATAGCCAGGAAAAATCACTCGGGGGTTTTCGGAGTCGCTGAGTACGATTCTGAAGTTAAATTGTCCAAAATCGAACTCCTCAGCTGGTAATTGGCAGCATATACATATTTACAATATTTTTAATCAATTGCATATTATTTACAAAATGCATATTTCAGTAAGTACAAGTAAAATCAATCTTCATCGTCACTATCATAATCATAATAATTGTCATTGCGTGAATATTTTTTTGTTTTTTGTTTGAATATTTTCAATGCCTTCTTCTTCATTGGTATTATCTACTTCATCATCGTCATCGTCGTCATCTCCAGGTGAAATTGGATTGATCAGACTGAAATTGTTACTACAATTTCCCATGCAATTTGCACATGCAACAGTACAGTTCATATTTTTTTTTGCGACATCCACATCTGCTTGACGCGCATTTCTTTTTGCATGAGCATGATACTGTATTTAAAAGCTCTTCAGGAACTGGATTCAAGTTCAATTTTACAGGATGTAAGACTCCGTCTACTTTTTTCCATCCCCACTCTTCTGGATTCAATATAATACACCAATCCAACTTTGATCTTGAAAATAAACCCTTTTCAAATATTCCATAAACGCATCCAGTGTTGGTGGTAAGGACGATAAGCCGACAATTTCTTCTTTAGCGTTTTTTTTTACCTTTTTCAAATTCGATTTTAAAGTTCTCATTTTTGAATTCAGCTGTTGTTGGAAGTTTTGCCAATTTTTCACTAGGAGGGTAGGAGGTAACTCTGGATACATATCTTCATGACCTTATAATGCAAATAAACATTCCAACCCTCCAGGAAGTATATCATTCACAGACTCTTTTGGAACATAGGAATTGAAAATTTGTACATATTCTTGCAGTTGCGAAGTTCTTTGAGATTTCTCAAACATAAGTTTTTCTCCTTTGTTGAAAAAAGCGGATGTTGTATCGCAACCAGTGCTCTTGACAGTTTGAATAAGCTCCCTTCAAACTCTTGTTGGAGAATATTTTCCTTTCCGTTTTTCCATTGGAACTTTTAGGTTTAAGCAACAATAATTCTGCATCATTTGTTGCTAAACTATTGAGGATTATTAATATATCCACATCTTCAGCTACAACTACACTTTTCTTATCAGGATATTGTTCATTTAATATTGCTGTCTGGACAATGAGTCTATCTGCGTCTCCATCAGACTGATAACAAAAAATCCTAGCTGCATGTAATTTTTCCATCAAAAATTTTATGAATCATTCTTTATTGGCTCGATGACCCAGGAATCGATCTTGTGAAACCCTCAATGTAGAATGACCAACGAATTTGTACTCTATTGGAATAAATTTTGATGACCGCCGATTTCTTTCCCATTCTTTGGTGCTTGGAGCGTCGTATCCATCGAAGACAACATACACATTATTACCATAACATCGTCGAATGTACCGAATATAATTGTCAGCTATTGTTGAAAATTCCTGGTTAACTTCCCATTGTAGTTTGTATAATAACATACCCCCGTCAATTGTAAAACAATAATCATCTAACGGCAATAAATTTGTGCCAATCTAGCTGAAAAAACTAAATAAATCTGACTTTGTATTTCTTCTGAAGCCATACTGGTCAAACATTGAGAGAGGGTATGGTGATAATTCATGATGAAAATAATTCTCACAGTTGAAACCAGGCAAGTTTTGCATCATACAACCCCTAACTGAGGATTTCTGGTTAGTTTTGATGAAATTAAGAAAAAATGATCAATTTTGTCCAATTAAACCTGCCAATTACCAGCTGAGGAGTTCGATTTTGGACAATTTGACTTCAGAATCGTAATCAGTGACCCCAAAAACCCCCGAGAGATTTTTCCTGGCTATTTTTGATGAAATTTAAAAAAATGGTCACTTTGTCAAATTAAAGTGTCCAATTACCAGCTGGGGAGTTCGATTTTGGCCAATCTGAGTTCAGAATCGTAATCAGCGACCCCGAAAACCCCCGACTAAATTTTCCCAATAATTAGCGAGAAAATTGGTCAATTTTTTGTTTAAAAAAATAATAACAAATTTACACAAAAAACTAACCGGTAAGCTTTTTTCTAGACGTCATCCCGAATCGAATGCACTTTGTTTCATCAAAATCGGTCCATATCTAACGATTTTCGTAAGTCGGCCTGTTTTAATACCTATTTGACTCGACTATTAATTTTTCTATGCTAAATAAGTGCTTATTAGCACGTATGACTTATTGAAGATCTAAGATGTGTATTTAACATATTAATCGCAGTACATGCTAATCCCAAAAACATATTTCACTTGGTCTCTTTATAATTTTATTGAACATATATCAGTATTTGTTCACATCTTATTCATATGAAATGATCTGTTGCGGTAAAGGGTAAAAAAGTTATATTTATTGATACTCACATAAAGCGTTTCCCTTCTGACTGAAATGAAAACAATCTTCAGACAGATAACTGAGGTCTGTGTTACCTTTTCGATTTGTAGGGAACAGGTAACCTTTCATAAAAGATTGGGCAACTACAGTGAAATTGTCTCCATCAAACTCTTTCCTATTTGCTATATCAATTTCTAGCGATTGCCATTTCGCCATGATATCAAAATAAAGCAATTTTCTTCCAGAATCAAGTAGTCTGTTAGTCAGACATGGACATTCGAATTTCCTGAGCACCTGACAATGTAATGGCAGATCATTGATATTCACCAAAAGTGCCAAATCTAAAACATCCAAAAACCCATTTGTTGTAGTTCATATACATTCCAAAGTAGACTGATGGCTTTGCAAAATTTTGCATACTTGGTTGAAAACTCATTATTAATCAAAACATAATGCTTTCTCTCTATACTGAGTGTCCCAAAAGTCTGGAAACGGTTGAATATCTCGTAAACAAATCATCGGATCGCAAAGACAAAAAACACCCCTCTTTTTATTTTTAAAGATCTATTTAATGATGTGGTTTTTTAGTAGCATCATTAAATAGATCTTTAAAAATAAAAACAGGCGTGTTTTTTGTCATTGCGATCCGATGATTAGTTTACGAGATATTCAACCGTTTCCAGACTTTTGGGACACCCGTATATAATTTATCACTACCAATTCACCATAATCTTATATTCTAAATTAGTGAAAATTATGAAATAAAACTGCTTATCAAATCATGTTATTTACTGTTACGTTAGATCATAAACACATATATTGAGAAACTAAAAAATGCCAATTTGAATGAATATCGTAGAATCAATTCTGAAATTGGTTGGAAGTATTGTTTTAAGGGGATCAATTCACCGCGACACCAGGGCGATTGCGGGTGGCCCACATCAATAGTTCGCTGCTAGCCGCTAGCATCTGTTACTTTCTGGCAATTTTACCTGCTTTTTTAGCTGCTGATGTTAATACCATAGAGAGCATAATAGTATAGGGGAGTAAAGCCCCGTCTTAACGCGAGAAGGTTTCAAAAACTTATCCGTTCCCCACTCCGCTGACATTATATAGTTACACGCGGCAGTGGCGGCTCGTGGACTTTTTAAGAGAGGAGGCTGGACATAAAACGTTTTTTTTTAAATATACTCTACTCTGCCAATTAATTTAACTTTTGCACAGCGACCGTACCAGCTACTTCAGTGACAAAATTAATTGTTGTACAGCAAGAACCAACGTGGAGGTGTAGAGTTCATCTTGGCAAAACATTTTTTGTTCGTTTTTTGTTTTTTATTTTTTTTTTATTTTTGATTTTTTTTCTATTTTTTTGGAATTTTTCATATTTTGTTTTCTTTTAATTAATTTTATTAACTTTTTAGATATATTAGCGGAATTCTACGGTCTTTAGTTTGCGAAAAATGATCAATAATAATATCATAAAATGTATCATTTTGTTTTAAGTGTTTTACTAAATCTTTTTCAATAGATATCAAACTAACATTGTATAAACGATTTTGGTCCATTGTATTTCGCATGTAAGTTTTAATTCGTTTGAGAGTAGAAAATGATCTCTCTACCGATGCCGACGTGACAGGAATAGTGACTGTCAAACAAAGTAGTCTATAAAACTGAGGTAAAACTTGTTGCAAATCATTGTCTATCATATATTTTATCATATCGGCGTGACTGTCGTACTGGTCTAAAATATCTTTATCCGAGTATATAACGCATAATTCATTGTGCAGCGTTATTTTATCAACAAATTTATATTTTAGAACTAAGTTATCTAAAAGTGTATTGGGAAACTCTTTTGAAAAAGATTCGAAAAATCTTCTATTCGTCAAGTCGAAAAACTTCAATTCATGTAAATCGGAAAATCGAATCTCAATTTGACCTTTAATAGTATCTAAAATTTCATATAAAAGTTGTTTATAATGTAGTTTCTTGTCTACCAAATTATATGTTTTCCTCTTTTTCGCGGGAGAAGCCTCATCAGTTGAAATATTTTCAAATAAAATATTAAAATGAAACTGTATTACGGAAACTTGAAATTTTATCAATGAGATGTTTCAAACGATCTCTTGAATAAATTATATCAGTGAATTTATGTCGTAAAATTTGAAAAATAACATCAGTTTGTTCAAATATTAATTTAAAAGTATCAAGAAAAAACAAAAATTCTTCATTTTCTAAATAAGATTTTAAACCAACAGCATTCAATGAAACCTGATTTGTCGAAAAGTCATCACTGTTTAATATAAAATCAAATGTTTCAATAAATTGGTCTTTATTTTTGTGAATGGTAAACACTGCACGTGATGTAAAATTCCATCGAGTTGGAGCATTACAGGGAATTCTGTTTCCTACTATGTTATTCGAAATTTCAGTTCGTTTGCTAAAAAAATTTGAAAATGACGATAAGTTGGAAAAAAAAATTCTAACTTCCTTAATGGAATTACATGCATTACTTAAAACCAAATTCATGTTGTGAGCGTAACAATGGGTGAAAATAGCCTGAGGCGAAACTGATTTTATTTTTGTTTGAAGACCGTTTAAATGTCCCGCCATTACAGATGCGCCGTCGTAGGTTTGAGCAATTAATTTATTCGCAAAGTCAAATTGTTGAAATGTTTCCATTAAGAAATTAAATAAATTGATCGCTGTTCTTCCCGAACTTACATCGTAAAACCCTAAAAATCTTTCCACTAGTTGTCCATTTTTTACAAATCTAAAAATTATTGATAATTGTGATTTACACGTTATATCAGTTGTTTCGTCAACCTGCCACGAAAAAAAGGGGCATTTAATAACTCATCCTCTATGTGATTTCGGAGGACATAATTTATTGAATCAAGAATTTCGTTTTGTATTGTTTTTGAGGTACCTGCAAATACTGACGCGTTACTTATAAAATCGCGAAGCTTACTGTCGTATTTACAAAACAAATCTAACAATCCCCTAAAATTACCTTTATTAACTGAATTTTCAGTTTCATCATGCCCTCTAAAAGCCAAATCTTGAGATGATAAATACAATAGGAAATCAATGATTTTTTTTAAAACTTCGCGGTTTTCTTCAACTGTAATATTATGATTTTCTATTTACATTATTATTATTATTCACATTAACAATATTCTGTTTACCGGCTAATTTAAACTTAATACTCGATGTAATATGTTCCTGCGATTTTTCATGTCTGTCTAGTCCACGAGCTAAATTTTTCGAATCATTATAACCCAAGTGCCCCCAACATGAAGTTGTATCTGATGTGAATAGCAAGCAATACCAGCAATATAATTTATTGTGTACCTCAGATCCCGTTAACCATACATATTTTTTAAAATTATCATTTAAATGATCGATTTTAAAATTTACCTGTCATAACTAATACTTTCAAATCCGGTAAAGGCCGTTTATTTTTAAAAAACACTTTTCTGTCATATGTTAATCCACTAAATGGATTTTCTAAGAAGTTGGCAACTAAATCACTGATCATTTTAACGTTTAATAATCACCGAACAGATAAATTATAACTTAACCTGACTTCGCGTCGCGAAACAAAAATAATAACTGACGGAACACGTGTCGCAACGGCAGCAAGTAATCGTATTTCATACTTGACCGAGTGACCGAGTGCGAACGAAAGGCTAGCCTACAGAGGGTGTTGTCATATCCGCTGTTTTACCCTATTTGGCAATTGAACTGGTTGGAAAAACGGCAACTGTGTTGACCACACGTATTTAGCGTTTGAGATATATAGAGAATCTAGCCTCTGGCCACTGTTGCCAGATTAAAAATAACTACTGAGAACGGGGAATTAATTGTAAAATATAAAGAATTATCAGAGAAACAGGAAATAAAATGGAGAATGATCATTAAGATAAATTGGTGAGGAGGCTGAGCCTCCTTAGCCTCCTTCGAGGAGCCGCCACTGACACGCGGTCATCTAAGCGCGCGGTTGTAGGAGAGGAAGGGGAACGAGTTAAAATACCGCAGAGTAGGGTACGGATAACTCATCGCGTAAGATCGAACATGGTACGCAACGAATACATAGGCTATATAGGGGCTTTACTTCTCCATACTATACGATCTCTATGGTTAGTTAATACCGGGATATCAAAAATTATCTTGGTCAAGGGTGGTTGTGGAATCTAAAACGTGTGTCTTACTTTACGTTTGAAATAATATTATGTCACTGTCACACTGACATCATCAATAACCTACAGATTTCATACCTATTTATTTCAGTTGTAAAACAATAATGAACTACAAATTATGAAATAACGGTTTTGATAACACAACAAAACATATTTTCAAAAATTTAAAGTAAGACACACGTTTTACAATCCACAATCACCCTTGACCATTATTGTTTTACAACTGAAATAAATAGGTATGAAATTTGTAGGTTATTGATGATGTCAGTGTGACAGTGACATAATTATTTCAAACGTAAAGTAAGACACACGTTTTAGATTCCACAACCACCCTTGACCAAGATAATTTTTGATATTCCGGTATAAAGTACAACTGTCGAAAGCCTCAAAAAATATCAATGTGATATTTTTAAAGTGGTCAGCTTATTACATGTAATTTAGAATAAGTAGGTAAGTAAACAGTTCATGACAATAATTCAATATGGGTACTTTATACCGTCTTCGAACACTTGGATTTTTTGCAATATCATCCATCACATCACATTTATGTATTGATAGATCTATATATCAATTTATTGCACTGATTAGGAACAGATCTGTTGCATTCACAATTATGTTTTGTTGTATATTGTTTGACATGCTATATCCAAATATCTCCAGCGACGTGCGGTGTTATTTCGAAGCAAATAAGAAACAAAATTTGGGATGTTCACACAACTGTTTCAGTAAATCTTTTTATATAGACAACAAAGATAGTTCGTTAGTGGAATTTCTCAAAAACATTTGTATACGCTTAGGCACGGTACAAAAGCACTAGTAGCGAGGATTGTTGATACTAGTTCGCCGCGTCTTAGCACTTCAGAGGAGTATTAGGAAGTTCAATAATTCGTATGTATTGTTTTCTAAATTTATATGGCTTCAGTGGCTCAAGGAATTTCAGGTCTTGGAAATTTTCAAATCTGTTATTGATTTGCCCTATCTGATTTATTATTCCAATGAGAAGTCTGTGGTAAGATATTGTGATTGTAACGTCTCCAACAGTGTCAGTTCGTAAAGATTTTAGTTGGGGTTCTAAGTCTCCATCCTGTTTTTCCAGTGTCTCGAAATTGTTTCTTTTAAATTTATGATATTTTTGAATTCTTCAATTTTTTTAAATCTTATAACATTGAACTTGTTTTATAATATATTGAATAACTTAATATAAATTCTCGGGAAATACCATAAGCTTTATATTTTCTCGTCTTTACGTACGTTTCGGTCTCACGACCATCATCAGAAGACTTTCTAAAACTGGATTACTTAGAACTAATTGTATTACACAAAGCGTCCTTATCGTACCAATCTCAATTAAAATGCTCACGTCGCCGAAACGAACAGAAACACGAATAATCGAAATTGTAACACATCAATGTTATAAGTATAATATATCAAGAATCCACTGTTAATCAGTACTCTTAATAAATGCGAGTTCATGTTAACAAAGTCTATGAACGACTAGAAACGAGAACATTAGGTTCAAGTGTCCACTTTCAAACTAGATGTTAGATTTACGAGCTAATAGAAAAAGTTTTGTCAGCTACTGGAAATATACTATCAACATTCTACCTAAAATATATTTTTAACATTACAAAGACGCATGTAGGAATTTGCAAGAGTTTTAATTAATTAAGTTAGTATAAATCTGACTTAGTGTCTGAATATCTGTCCTATGATTTACAGATTTGGAGTCACGTTTTATGTGAATCATCTCCAGAATATATCTTTTATACTAATTGGTTTCCTTGTTTAAAATATTGACATTATTGTAATCGAATTGATGGTTATAATCAAAGCAGAGTTTAGCAAGGGCGGGGGAATTTTCTAAGTTTTTGTTTCTTGTGCTATAGTTATGGCCATACATTCTTTTTTGTAAATATTGTTTAGAGATTCCAGTATAAGTCCCATCGCAATCAAAACAATTTAATTTGTATACTGTGTGGGTTTGTTTATCTTTAGGTATTAAAGGTTTTAGATTTGAGAAATATTCTCCAACACAGTTAGTAGGCTTATGCGCGACATTTATATCATACTTTTTCAAACATTTCTTAATTTTCTCTGATGTCTCCGGATGTATGGTAATGTTATAACATTGTCTATATTACCTTTTATGTTATTTATATATGAAGATCCATTATAGATTTTGTTTATTCTTTCTTTAATGATAGGATTGAAAAATGTTTTGGGGTAGCCATTCATTTCCAGTGTATTACGAACAATTTTCAAAATTTTGGGACGGTCCTCTGCGTATATTGAATAACTGATTACAAAATGGGAAAATTTTTGAGAAAATATCTCATAATTGAATTGATTTTACTTTACACTATCAGCCGACGCAATTAATGAAGATCTGGCAACGATTTTGAAATGAGGACTTGTTAGTCTAATATAGTTTAATGCAACCTAAACTCAATCTTATATTTTCTCCAGGAAGGCTCTCCCACAATCCCTAATATGATGATGTCAAGTACAACTATTCTTCTGTAGTCCCCCGTTGGCTTATACTATGTTCTTCGAACACTAGTTTTCGTCTCGTGTAGTCTAAATATACAACAAACCCTTTTCTATTTATAATACAATGTTGATTCCAAGCCTACTCAAAACATCGTTAAAATAACCGCCAAGTTCAATAACAAAGAAGACAACCCACCGCATTTGCCCTTGAATTTGCCTGGTACTGCAATATGTTGATATTATTCCAACGACCGTACCGATCGGATGGTAACGGCGTTTACCGACGATCGCGTTGAAATGGTTTAGGCCGGGTTGTACCAACGTCGATCAGCAAAAGGTCAACGTTGATCTGTAGTTCTGTAGTTTACGTATAAATCACGTTGTACCACAGAAGTTCAGGTTGATCTTTAGTTCAATTTTCCGGTTCAGTTGATCGCTCAATAATCAAAGTTCAATAGAAGCTCAGTGATTTCGCATGAGCAGTAATTATCAATTATTACTTCCAGTGATTATAACTTTATAATTAGCTTTTGTTAGGATTTAAAAAATGGAAATAGATATACTTGCATTAACTGATGATGAAGAATTTGCGGAATTAGTAGAATTGGTATTACATCCTAGAAATCCTCAAATATTTGTCGAGCGACTGAATCATTTTAACAAGAAGAACGATGAAGAGTTTAGGAAAAGATTTAGGTTATTAAAAGAAATAATATAGTTTATAATTGAAGAAATATCGGAAACTATTGCAAGCGTTTCGAATAAATAACAATTCCTACTAGATAATGTATCAGATTTCTTCTACATTCAATCTTATCAGAATTGCTCCTTCTTTCAAATACAATTCAACCTAACACCATTAAAGCAAGAATTAAACAGGATCGGAAACACCTCGAACGTTATTGTGCATGCAACTACTGTTAGCATTGTCATTACATATTTTGATATTATAAAGCTTAATAAATTCTAGAAAATAAATAAAATAGAGGAAGTGCCACAATAGGTTTATTTTCGCTAATTGTACGACAACCGAATTACAGAAAAACACAATAACTCGAAATTTAATATGAAAATAGTTTCAGAAAATGTAAAAAGTGACAGATAAATGACACTTCATGGTTACCAACATAAATAAATTTGCGTTCAACTGAACTTTTGTTAACCTCGACTGGTACAACGTCTAATTGACTGAACGGAGTTCACGGGTGAACCGGAGTTCAGTCGAACTACGGATCAGTTAACTTTGGTACAACCTGGCCTTAGTATACGGATTTCTGGTGAGAGAGTCAATATTTGAATATTTAATTTAAGGAAAGCAAAATAAATGAAGTTTTTTTTTTTCTAATTATATGGCTTTGGTCGTAACCTTTAGCCAACAGCCTCTGTCACGTACAGCAAAGGTACAATATCAATAATTAATTGGAATAAAAGAATTCAGAATATAGTAAGGGTGCCATTGCCAAAATCAAAAACTTGTTATTACAAATCATCCACCTAAAAAACTTATAGACAGGGATAATTTTCACGTTAAGGGGTATAAATGAAGATCATGTAAGCTATAGGTAGGTATTACTTATAAAGTCAGGGAATCGATGCTTCCATTGAACGCACGTCTATGATTATCTCATAAGAGACTGTTTCGATTAGTTGCGTTTTTATTAGACTAGGAATTATCCGGAATGATTCTTTTTCATTGCCATTCTGTAGGAAAAATATAGCTGAAACTAACACCAATTGAACCTCTCCGTTTAGATTTTTTTTTGAAATTTAACAGATACTGTTAAGTTTCATCTTTTTATTTTGGGTCAAACCACAATTGAAAATATTTTTATAATGGAGGCTTAAAGAATGGTGAAAATGAATAAGGTGATACTAATTGATGGCTTATTGGTTCATGCATTTTTTAATTCGAGGTTAAATTTTAGATTATAGGGCTTGTGTTTCAATGTTCTCATCAGTGATTAATTCGTTTATCCAGAACAAACTATGAATACTTACCAGGTGTTACCACTAAATTTACAATTGTCCTTGGTAAATTATCTCGCAGTTGTCGCAACACCAATAATAAATCTTTCTTATGCTTGAGTAATACAATCTTTGGATCCTTGTAGTAGCACATTTCAGAACAAAAGTCATTGGCACCTATCAGGAAAGTTATCATCTGAAAATGTTGCAAAATATCAAATCTCATAACAAAGTTAAAATTCACTAGGGAGATGAACCAACAAGGATGGATTTTTCTTATATTAACGGACCTACTGTCTGTCTGTAAGCTGAAAAACTAGTAGGTATTATAGTGAATTTTTTAAATTTCAAATATACGAAGGCAGGGTGAAAAGTCCCTGAAAAATGATTTATTGTCAAAACCTATTTTATTTCTCAACATAATCTCATTGTAGCCCGAGACACTTCGTCCAACGTTTTTCTCATTTTCCGATCCTTTCCAAATAATACGATTTCGGCAATCCTTCAAAATAGGCATTTGTTTCAGTCATGACCTCATTGATGGAGTCAAATCTCTTTCCGCCGAGCAATTCCTCCAAGTTTGGAAATACATAAAATCACAGGGGGCCAAATCTGGAGAACATGGTGGATGACGAACCAATGTATAGCGCAATTCATGCAATTTTTCCATTGCGACTGTAGACGTGTGCGCCAGTGAGTTGTCCTGGTGGAAGAGCACTTTTTTCTTTGCTAAATGCGGCCGCTTCCGCTTCAAATTGGCCTCGAATCGATACAACAGCTCTGCATAATATACACCGGTGAATGTTTTGCCCTTTTCAAGGTAATCGATATGGAAAATACCATGTGCATCCCAAAAAAACTGTCGCCATGACTTTGTTGGCTGATAAACCCACTTCGGCCTTTTTTGGTTTTGATTCGCCAGGGCATGTCACTGTTTCGACTGTTCTTTGGTATCTGGTGTGTTGTGATGAATACATATTTCGTCCACGGTTATGGAACGACGCAAAAAGTCCTTTTTATAGCGCTTGAACATCGCCAAACACTCTTTGGAAGTTGTCAGACGGTCGTGCTTGTCATATTCAAACATTTTTGCAAAATGTTCCGTACCCGTTCAGTTAAGATGCCCATAGCCTCATCAGTCTCGTGCATTTTAACTTGCCAATCGTCCAATATCATACCATGGCTTTTATCGACGAATTCTGGCGTTGTAACCTCAATTAGACGACCCGAACGTTCGGCGTCCTTTGTGGTCATACTATCACAACGTAAATCAGAAACCACTTGTGAAGAGTCCTCATAATGTTTAACAAGCGATGCTCTGGTTTGCGTAGCGTTTTTTTCCACGTAAGAAATAATGTTTAATCAAGACGCGAAATTCACTTTCTTGCATATTTACAGAAATGTTCAAGGCGGCTTGTTTTCGACGAGTGTCAAAACAGAACTGAATGACATACCACTCCGAAAATGTCAAAGATGGTACATCACAAATGTCATCTGTTTTATTTTTTGGGGACTTTTCACTACTTGCCCTCGTATATTCAATAAGAATAATTCATACCAGTTATTTCCTATTAGTCCAGTCAATGAAATGATCGGAAGGTGTAGAAAACATCCAAGGAGTCTCCTTGGAAAAAACACCCCTCTTGAATGTTACCAACAAACATCCAAAAGAGATTAAAGAGATTAAGGAATTAAAAAAATTCAAAGCAGCTGTTACTGAATTGCTTATAACTTTAGAACCTTATACAGTTGCAGATTTTTTAGAACAATAAGTCTGTATAGTATGTGCTAACATTTTACGGTGATAGTGTTTCTATATCATTTATTATTTGTTTATATATGTATATATATGTAGTGAAGTGTATATACATATAGTTACTACGACGTTTTTTAATATTGTATTGTTCATGTTTATTTTTTAAATGTAGACAAACCATGATGAAGTAAAGATTATTATTATTATTATTATTATTATTAACTCTGTCAAGACTCGTCGTGTGCCTGATGTATATATATATATATATATATATATATATATATATATATATATATATATATATATATATATATATATATATATATATATATATTGGCTGAAAATAAAATAAGATTTCTCTTTTTGACGTTTCGATATTGTATTTATACCTTTATCAAAAATGTTTATGACAAGAATTATTAGTGTCCAGTTTTATGTTTCTCTTACTTTCCAGTCGAGTTCGATATTGACTCTAGGATCTTTCTTCATTCTTGTTATTAAAATGTTCGTCATATATGGAGTATTCTCCGATATCGCTGCTGGTTCGGCCACATTGAATTGTGATTCCCTCTCAGTGGTGATTGATGCTCTTAGAGAGTAACCCAATAAATTACTATTAAAATTCTTCAAAATATTTGGTAAAGTTAAGTACTGCTTCCAATTGCCTTCACCGCCTGAAAATATGAAAAAAAGTTGATCCACGTTGTGTTTACGATCACAAACGTTTCGACAGAATCACATTTTAACGTCACGATTGCAACCATACAACGCGGATCAAGTTATAGTATTGGGCATGAAGTCACTTTGAAAGAATTACTCTACTATGACGACTTTATTAGAAGATAGGTTATTCGATGATATATAATTATCTTCTAATTTCAATCAATAGATTAGGAGATTTGAACGAAGTATTATTTGGGCAAAGTCCCTTTAGTCCAGTCGTTCTGCAATTTGGATTGGAAATTTTTCCATATCTCTATTTTATGATTGATATTCATGTTTTTTGGCTCGCTGATCACGAATATGAGGGTTAAAAAAATCATAGATCCATGGCGTTTCGAGATATTGGCCATTTTTGACACAAAAATGGCAGTTTTTTCCAGTTTTCGTCGTTTTTGGCGATTTAAAGGAGAACAACACATTTTATCGACTAAACAGTGATGGCAAGTAGAAGTCTCCAAATTATTTGGGGCCTGATATAAGGCCCATTTTGTGTTTTTTTTTCGGTAACATAAAAATTGAATTTCGTAATACATATTTCCATTAAAAAGAACTTCATTTTCTGCTCAATGGTAGTATTTTATGTGTACTTTCGAATCAAATTTGGTTATTTGTCTATCTTTTTTTTTGGTTTTTTCATTATAACTCCGTCAAAAATGGGTCTTCGATCCAAACCAAAATGTCTTCTATAACATATCCAAAATCCAAGCACTTTGAACAGAAAATGGAGAAATAGGTCCGTTTTAAGTAATCAAGGTCCCAGAAAAAATGAATAATTTTTAGGTTAGAATACTCGTATGAAATTAAAATTTCACATGCAAATGAAGGACCGTTCTACAAGTATTTCAAGTCTATGTAGGTCTTTTTTGGAGAAGTAGAACTGGAGATATCTTCCGATGTAGGTTTGGGCTCACAGTCAGCCCAATTTTGACCCTAATCAAAAAAATCAAAAAAATTCTTACAAAAGAGGCTTCTGACTATCTAACCCTAAATTGTCGACGTCCCAAATATCTTTAATAGAAATTAGTTAGTTAAAAAAAAACCGGAGCAAAAAAAAGTACAAACGCGTAAGGTAGATTTCAAAAAAAAATCAAATTTTCGAATTTTAGGATACACAATAAATAATAAAAAGCAATTCATAGATTTACTGCTTTAACAGAAAATGGTAATCAGATTTTTAGAGCTTTGTGTGATGCAGATACATTAATTGTAAGCACCGCTATAGATTTAAGTGAAAAAAATCCAAACAAAAATATTCTTATAGTGGCCGAGGATACTGATGTTCTAGTTTTATTAACTCAATTAACATATTTAAAAAATATAACAAAACCCATTTATGTTCAAAAACCAAAGAAAACCGTTAAAGGTGAAACAAAACCAGCGGAATATTATCATCAAAATTCCTTCACTTATAGTCATATCAAACCTTTCTATAGTCATATCAAATATATGCTCCTAAATGACAAAAAAAATTATTGAAAACCTCGGCCACTTAGGTACGCTTTATTTCTTATACCAATAGATTTCAAAAGTCGACATGTTTACTTGAATGCTTGCCACCAACTGATGATGCAACCAAATTACACATTTTACGTGTTTATGATCAGGTGCAGCTTTGGATAGGCAATGATACCATTGACCCAACCAAATGGGGTTGGAAAAATACAGAAAATGGTCTTGAGCCTATTCAAACATATAAAGAAGCTGCACCTAAGAATTTGCTAAAACTTATTTCATGTGGTTGCAAAGTCAGTTGTAATGGCAAATGTTTTTGTGAGAAAGTAGGTAAACCAGGCACAATTCTATGTAAACACTGCGAGGGTAAATACTGTGCAAATAGCGCTGAACCGGAAGTTATATTATTAGATGATAATGAATTTGCAATAAATGACGATGTCGATGATGATGATGATGATGATCGTAATGATGATGATGACAGTAACGTGATTCCTTCATCAGAAGGAAATGATGATGATCAAGAACCTTAAAAAGTGATTTTGAAAATGATAACGATAATATCAATAATGATCAAATCACATCAACAACTTGCTACGAAAGTGATGAGGAAACTGAGGGTATGACATCATCAGACTATTCTACGACTGATAATGAAGAAAGCATTGCACTTAAAAAGCGTAGAGTATAAGTATTATATAGTATGATAGGTTGTTAGTTTTTTAATGAAAAGAATTAATTGTTATTTATCTCAAATAATAAAATGTATAAATGTATTATTGATAACTTTATTTTTTTTAAATAAGAAAGAAGCAATATATAGTATATATAACAATGTCACTCATTATTAAATGTATATATTTTTTTCAAAATTTTCCTACCTCAAGAAAAAATACAGAAATTATTATTATTATTATTTTTTTTCAATTCGTCAATAATAAAAATCATGTTTATTATTAGTTTATTGATTATTTTTCATTTTTTCAATTAAATAGTACCTTAAAGAAACCCATTATCGTAAATTATTAATAATAAATCTCAAATTCATTATTACATTGATAGTATTTCATTTTTCTATCTAAAAAAACATTCAAAGATTTACATTTTTTTTTGAAAACTACCTTACGGACGCTCGGATTTCGAGCGCGTTTGTATTTTGTTTGCTCCGGTTTTTTTTTAACCCGCGATATAATTTTTTTAAAGATATGTGGGAGGTCGACGACTAAGGGTTGGATAGCCAGAAATCTCTTCTGTGAGATTTTTTTTTGATTTTTTTGATATACTCAAAATTGGGCTCATTGTGAACCCAAACCTACATCGGAGGATATCTCAAGTTTCACTCATACAAAAAAGACTTACTGTGGCTTGAAATACTCGTAGAATGATCTATTTGCACGTGCAATTTCAATTCCATACGAGTATTCTAACAAAAATGATTCATTTTTTCTGGGACCTTGATTTTTTAAAACAGTCCCATTTCTCCATTTTTTATTCAAAATGCTTGGATTTTGAATATGTTATAGAGGACATCAAACTCTTCAATTTGCTCTTGATTTGAGTCAAAAGACCAATTTTTAACGGAGTTTCAATGAAAAAACCGTTTTTCCTAAGATGGCGGATTTTGGCGCCAAAGAAAAAAAAAGGACGAAAAAAACAAAATTGTTTTGAAAGTACACATGAAATATTACCATTGGACAGGAAAATTTGTATTAGCTCAATTCAATTTTTATGTTACCGCAAACAAAAACACAAAATGGGCCTTATATCAGGCCCCGAATAACTTAGAGACTTCTACTTATCGCCATTCGACGCATTTTCATTTCTCTACAACTTTGCTCATCACTGTATAGTCGATAAAATGTGTTGTTTTCCTTTAAATCGCCAAAAACGACGAAAACTCGAAAGAACGGAACGCCATGGGTCTACGATCTTTTAACCCCCATATTCGTGATCAGCGACTCAAAAAACAAATTGCAGGACGACTCGACTACTTTCCCGATGGACAGAATATATTGCAAAAACTACAATTAGAATCAAACCAACAGAACTGTGGGCTTCTAATTCAGAAGAAACCAAGGAAGGTCATTTAGTGTTCATTCCGAAGGAGATTTATCTCTAGGACATAGGACATTAAAAGCGACACACCCCGTCTCTAGCAAATTCAAGATTTGAGCGGGAAGGTGTTTGCGTTTTATTTGTAGTTTTTCCCAGGTTGATGCATATATTATGATTGCAATATCGTCTGCGTATCGGAATATTATTCCTTCTTTGAAATTTGTAGAGGTCATTTTCGAAAATGATAAACAAGAGCGGATATATAATTGATCCATGTCCAATTTCAGTTTTGATATACTGTGTATACGATTTACTGTTACTTAATTGGACATAATTGATTTCATCTAACTTAAATAAATTTGGCAGCACCGTACAGAAAAATAATAGGCCTATAGACTTGAGTTATCGGGTCGCCCTTCTTCTATATTGGCACTATTTTGCCTAGTTTTTAGCAGTTTGGATACTGAACCTCCTCAAACGGAAAGTTCATCAGATCAAGGTCTTGGATATAACAGATTTAGCCGATTCAAGCAGATATTATCGTATCCTGTCCTTTTCATATTTGACAACTAGTTTACTGCTTCTAATACATCTCACACAGAGACAGTAATGTGTTACCATTTCATTTTCTGATAATAAACTATGATTTTAGTATCATTTTGCGACCTATCCTCTCATTTATAATTTTCCACATTGTTTTCTTGTTGTTAGAAGCGGCTCTTATTAAATTGTTTATTTTCTTTTCAAGCTGATTTTTTATATACATTTAATCTAAAACAGTTTTTTTTAATTTTTGCCTAAATTGTAATCATGTTGACGAGAAGTATTAAATGAATGTAGAGGACAGGAATTTATTAAATTGCATTCAATGAATTGTATCAAACTTGCTTAAAAGGTATCTCTAGTTTCACTAATTACACTATCGAAAGAAGAAAGGTTAGATCTAAGCAAAAATTAGAGTTACACTGTCGTCAGACCTGTAAATACATATTATACATATCTGCTCTGAATACGATATTGCATTAAGTTCGTCGTTTTCAGTTCAGTATTTTGCTGGAAATTATAGTTATGATATTATCTTCAATTTCTTTTATTACCATATTGTTCCAATTTGTCGCTGTTAAATCAACAGAACTGATTATTATATAAAACAGGGAATTAAAAACTTGAAAAACACTCCATTCAATTTTATAGTAGGATGACATTTGATTACCTCCGCTGAAAGATATTCCTCTGTTTTCGAATATAATTGCTATCGGATTGGTTGCAGTTAAGGCATTTCCTGTAGACAAACTATCTCCCATGGCCCCAATTACATCAATATCGCCTGGTCTTAGAGTATGTACTGATATTGGAGGCGTTTTACTTCTTGCATTTTTCAGTGAACAAGGAAATTGGTTGAGTATGTCTTGCAGTTTCTGAAATCCTTGAATTTTAGTTACTATAAAGGAAGAACCGGTAGAAAATGATGTGATTGCTTATTATGATATACAAAAACATTTAAGTTTTCTAATTCTCCTCTCCCATTTTGGGTTCCGTAAACGAGCAAGCTAGTTATGGAAGATATGAAGAACTTATAAATTTATTGGATAGTTCATTCAATTATCTTCAACAATAATTATGTCATTGATAAGTCATAGATGTTCCCCGAAAAAATTATCATTCTAGTACTTTTGTTTGAACATGCTAGAGAAGGGTATACACATTTTCTGCAAGGGATAATATAAACGATTCGTTTCCTATAGTCTAAAATTACGAAGCGATGTATTGAATATCAGTGGCATGATGGTATTTTGAGTAATGAGATCAACATTGCAATGAGGATTCCTTATTATATACATTTCAGAATAGTGAGTGTCAGTTTTGATGTACAGGGTGTCCCATTTTAGGTACTTTTGCGGGTTATCTCCTTTATTTTTAAAGATAGAGAGTTGCGGTTTTCGCGACACTGTGCTACTTTTTCGTAAAACTCAAGATGCCGTCAACAGAATTTTCATAGCCCTTTTAGTTTTTAAGATACAGGGCATTTCTAAAAATGTTGCATTTTGTGACCCCCCTCGTATCTCCGTTATCCTTCAACTTATCGAGAAGGTAAAATGACATTCTAATAGTTTTTTTTCCGTAGAATGCAGTGGTGTAGATAACTTTTGTAACATATCTACTGTTTTTGAGTTATAAAGCAAACTTATGTTTTTTTAAATGGAACACCCTGTATATTTATAGACTATAAAATTTGTCTTTTTTTTACCTTTTCAAAAATATATGATAGTATAAACTTTTTTTCAGAAACACGCAAATATTTGACAATTTTCAGAAATTAAATACATATTTTAATAGTAGGCCATTGATATTGTTTATGACAAGAAACAGAAATAAACGTCAAATCTCTATCGCATTTAAGCTGTTTATTTTCGTTCTTTTAGTATCATTATTCAATAGATATTTATCAATTTTTCCGAATAATGGCAGTTTACGAAAATTATGAGAAATATGATATGATGGTATGTTTTATACAGAGTAATGAAAATTCTGAAGAAGCTTCGGAATTATACTTCCAAAGGTGGGTAAGCTATTATGGCTATGAAAATCTCTATTATCATTTAAATTTTTGCTTGTTAGATATCCAGAAAGAAGGCAACCGTTTTTTGGGATATTTGCCCGTTTAAAAGCAAATTTAGTTGAGCACGGATCATTTGTTCACCCGCGCCCTAAAACATACAACAAAGAGAACAGGGAAAGAAAAGAGATAGATACTTTAGGATATATAGAAGCAACACCTTCGTCCTCATGTAGAAAAATTGAGAAGGAAATCGGTGTGCCAAAAACTAACGCTCAGAGGATCTTGAAGAAATATAAGTATCATCCATACAAATTTAATATACTACAACATTTGCATCCTGGCGATGCCGAGCGCCGGGCACTGTTTTGCCAGTGGTATTTGCAACAAATCGATGCTAACGATTCATTTGGCAGACTTGTTATCTGGTCAGACGAATGCTTTATTTCAAGTGCTGGCATTTTCAATCGTCACAATACCAGGAACCGGCGTAGTGAAAATCTGCATTTAATGTTTGAAAGGGTACGACAAGGACGCTTTGGAGTCGGGGTTTCATGTTTTATTTTGGGTAGACATATAGTTTATAGGATTTTTGAAGGAGGTCTTACAGCACGTAAATACCTAGAAATTCTTGAGGAAGTTATTCTAGAACTGCTCGAAAACATTCCATTAGCCCAGTATAATGATGTTTACCTACAGCAAGATGGTGCCACAAGTCATAACTCTAGGCTCTTAAGGGCCTTTCTAAATAATAACTTCCCTCAAAGATGGATAGGTACCAACGGACCTGTAAGATGGCCTCCACGATCACCAGATCTCTCAATTTTAGATTTTTTTTATGAGGCTATATACAAAATGAAGTATATAAAACTCGATATGACGGCATTGCAGAACTTCGAGAGGCAATTCATTTAGCTTTTCGAAATCTGCGAATGAGAACAATGGTTCTTTTGAACGCTATTCAAAGAATCTCGAAGATGTGCCAATTTTGCATTAGAGAAAATGGTGGTCAATTTGAACATCACATTTAATTTTTTTTAATAATGTTATTTTTTTGTGTTTTTGTTATATTGTCACTTTACGCCACAAAACTGTTGTTACAAACTTACTGTTAGAAAAAAGATCTATGGGAATTTTTTTTAATAGATACCTATATACAAGGTATCCAATTATTTGTTAGTAATATGTAAGTTGCACTTGTTTATTATTGTTATCCATAGCCTACTATTAAAATATGTATTTAATTTCTGAAAATTGTCAATTATTTGCGTGTTTCTGAAAAAAAGTTTATACTATCATATATTTTTGAAAAGGAAAAACAAAGACAAATTTTATAGTCTATAAATATACAGGGTGTTCCATTTAAAAAAACATAAGTTTACTCTATAGCTCAAAAACAGTGAATATGTAACAAAAGTTATCTACACCACTGCATTCTACGGAAAAAAATCTATTAGAATGTTATTTTACCTTTTCGATAAGTTGAAGGATAACGGAGATACGAGGGGGGTCACAAAATGCAACATTTTCAGAAATGCCCTGTATCTTAAAAACTAAAAGGGCTATGAGAATTCTGTTGACGGCATCTTGAGTTTTACGAAAAAGTAGCACAGTGTCGCGAAAACCGCAACTCTCTATCTTTAAAAATAAAGGAGATACCCCGCAAAAGTACCCAAAATGGGACACCCTGCACATACATCATTTATCCCGATAAGATAAAAAAAACCGTATTATCAGTTGCATTGTCAGAACGCAATATAATATAATGTCTGATCAACTTTAATGCACACATTTCACTTATTTCGATAACTAAAAAGATCCTTTGTTGACCATTTTTGCGCTGAGGAAGATCAATAAGAATATCCGTACTCCAATCTTGGACGTCAGTGTACCACATCTTCACAAGTTCACCCCTTCTACACGCTCCGAATACACTAATGACTAACGCAACAATATTTTTGGGTAGGTGCTTCTTTCAGAAATATTAGAACTTCTTCGCGCGTCAGAAACTTTGATTTTTTCGATTGATAGTTTCTTTCAATTTGTTTCAGATATTGTTGAAATTTAACATAATTTCCTGTACTTCTAATCTTTTTCTTGACTATCAGTCAATCAACGTAGCAAACGTTACCCAAAGTAACTGGTAATTCAAGAGGAGGTGGAGTTTTGCTAGCATATTTTAAATATAATTCAAGTTGATATTGTTTGTATTACTTTAAAATTGCTTCGAAAAATTATTTCAATCTGTCTTATATACAGGATGTCCTCGAACTGCGTGGCTAACATAAAACCGAAGATTCTTTGATTCGAAAAAAATTTGTTGAGCCTTTTACTTAAGTGTCTTGTTTACCCGGTAGAGGGCTTCAAAGTTGCAAAAATAATTTTTTTTTTTCGGTATAACTTGAGAACGTGATGGAGGACTTTTACAATATTTGGCAGGTGAGTTACTGTCAATAATAGCCGTTTTTGCGAACGGAGCATACAGCCTTAGAGACCATAGAAATGGCTCAAACTTGAGGATGTAACGGGAAAAGTGTCCAGAACTTTTTTGTGGTCAATGTAATTCACTCTATATTTTTTATGTAGATAGCTTATCTAATTTGAAAACTTTTCTTACTCTTAGAAAATTTTGATAAAATTAACGAATTAGCTTGAAAAAAATAATTTTCGAGTCTCTGCAATTTTGGCTTACTAATTTTACTTGATTAAAATACCTAAGTTGCCTTTGCTTTTCTAATGTAATTTTGGCATTTGGAGAATTTATTCTCAAAACTGTCAGTTTTTACTTTGCTTTCCGTAAAAATTTTATAAAATTATGGCTCAAAATTTCACTAACACTGAAATGGTTAATATCTCGGTAAAACACGAATAATAAAAACAATAGAAATGGGGAAACGATGTGATTATTTAGGAAAAACAAATGCTAAATTAAAAGAAACAACAAAACTTTTTGGGAAATCGCTAAGGCATCAATTGTTCGAAATGTTGCCCATTTTCCTGAATACACAAATTAATTCGTTTCAAGAAATTGGATTGAACTCTGGCTAGTACTTCAGGATCATTCTTCAATAAATCCGCTTCATGATTAATTCGTTGCAACAATTCCTCTCGTGTGTTTACTGTAGCTGCATAAACTTTCGACTTCAAAGCGCCCCATAGAAAGAAGTCGCAGGGCGTCAAATCAGGGGAGCGGGCCGGCCAGTTCACTGGTGCATCGTGTCCTCCACCTATCCAGCGATCTGGATATTCCGCATTCAAATGTCGCCTCACAGCTAATGTGAAATGAGGAGGTGCACCATCATGGATAAACCAGGCCACGTCGAATGTGTAAGGGCAAGTCTTCCAACAGTTCAAGTAGCCTTTGTTCCAAAAAGTTCAAGTAGTTCTCCCCGTTCAATCGATCGGGTATAACGGTAGGGCCAATAATAAAGTTATCCACAATTCGAACCCAAACATTGATTTTAGTTTGATTCTGAAAATATGTAACTTCCGTTTCATGAGGATTTTCATCAGCATAGAAATGTTCATTATGGAGGTTAAAAAGACCACATCTCGTGAAAGTATCTTCGTCCGTGAACAGAATTCTTCTACAAAAATTGGGGTTTGCGTTTTGTCTTTGGACAATAAGCCGACAGAAATCTAGCCGATGACCTGGATCCATGGGTATAAAGTCTTGAACTGTTTTAATATGATGGGGATACAACAGTTCTTCTTTCAGTACATTATGAACTAATGATTTTGAGGCTCCAATACGAAGTCCCAAACGTAGTGTGCTTATCCCAGGTTCAGTTTCAACCGCTTCCAGTATCGCTTCTTCGAGCTCTAACGTCCTTCTTGTCCGTCTGCGTCCAGTTTCTCTGCGATTTTCTTCAAATTTGCCAGTTTCGCGAAGGTTTGCCGATTTGGAATTTTGCGATGCGGATATCTTTCCCTTCTCCGGCCATTGCAACTACAAAGTCCATAAATCAATAACATATCAACCATTTCAGTGTTAGTGAAATTTTGAGCCATAATTTTATAAAAATTTTACGGAAAGCAAAGTAAAAACTGACAGTTTTGAGAATAAACTCTTCAAATGCCAAAATGACATTAGAAAAGCAAAGGCAACTAAGGTATTTTAATCAAGTAAAATTAGTAAGCCAAAATTGCAGAGACTCGAACATTAATTTTTTCAAGCTAATCCGTTGATTTTATCAAAATTTTCTAAGAGTAAGAAAAGTTTTCAAATTAGATAAGCTATCTACATAAAAAATATCGAGTGAATTACATTGACCACAAAAAAGTTCTGGACACTTTTCCCGTTACATCCTCAAGTTTGAGCAATTTCTATGATCTCTAAGGCTCTGTGCTCCACTCTCAAAAATGGCCATTATTAACAGTAACTCACCTGCAGAATATTGTAAAAGTTCTTCATCACGTTCTCAAGTTATACCGAAAAAACAAAATTATTTTTGCAATTTTGAAGCCCTCTACCGGGTAAACAAGACACTTGAGGCAAAAGTAAAAAGGCTCATCAACTTTTTTTCGAATCAAAGAATCTTCGGTTTTATTTTGGCCACGCAGTTCGAGGACATCCTGTATAACTCCAGGTGCTTCTTCGATTCTGTATTAAAGGCTTTTTGACTTAATAGAACAAAAAATAGATTAATAATAGGCAACCTAAATTTAAATTTAACCAGAGTAACTCAAGTCAACCGAATACAAGATACCTCTATTGAATTATATTACAACTTTATAGCATTTTCTGGTTTAAATCAATTGAATACTGTTGAAGATGTATTTTGTAATTTGCTTGATGTTGTCTTTTCGGATATTAAGTGTAAGGTTATTAATGCGGTGGATCTCTTGGCCAAAATTGATACTAATCATCCGCTTTTTTGTATTGAGTGTAATTTGAATATGTCACATATGTTGAAGCTAATAAAAATATATCTTATGAGTACAATTTTAGTCTCGGAAACTACATGAATTAATGTGTGACACGAACTGGAATGTGTGTTGTACTTATAATGATGTCAATGAATATGTAGATGGCTTTTATGAGATAATATATTCATTATTTAATAAATGCATTCCAAAAACTAAAGTCAAAAAGAGGAAATATACGCTATGGTTTACTCTTGAAATAATTTCTGATCGGAAAGCTTAAGAGCGCAATAGAAAAATATATCGAAAGTCCGATATTAATCAATGTCATATAGACTATTTGAATCTTAGATGTGAACCCAAAAACGATATACGGGAAAGTCACACGAAATATAAAAAAAGTAGAATATGATTTAATTCAAAATCCCACTAAATTTTGATCTTATGTCCATAGTCGAGGCTTTTGCTGATCAAATTACACCATTACAACATGGATTTATGAACTGGAGGTCCACTACAATCAACCTCAGTACGTGTCTGAATCATTGGAACAGTTTCGTGAGGTTCATATAGTCTTTACTGACTTTTCTAAAGCGTTCGATAGAGTGAATCTCAAACTGATATTAGATAAGTTCTTGCATTTTGATATCTCTAGTGATATCATAGCTTTAATAAGGTTTTTTCTATCTATTAATACAAAATTTTCGGGATATAGGTCACACTAACACATATATTTTTACCCTCGTCTTTACGTACGTTTCGGTCTCACGACCATCATCAGAAGACTTATTAATACAATAACATGATTACTTAGAACTACTGTAATAACACAAAGCGTCCTTATCGCACAAATTTCGTTAAAATGCCAACGTCGCCGAAACGAACGGAAACATGAAATCGGACTAACACAGCAATGTTGCAGCGTAAAAATTAAAAGTCCACTATTAAGTAGAATTAACAACAAATACGAATACATTTCATAAATGTCTGCGAGAGACTAACAGACAAAGAGTTCTATCCTCTTTGCTAACAGACGAGACCATCTCAAGTGTTCATTTAAGCGCCAGATGTCATAATTTATTAGGTGATAAAAGAAGGACTCTGGTCTCTGAGAAATACTTAAGACAATTCTACCTAAAGTAAACTTTTACAATATAGGACGTAAGTAGGAATTTGCAAGAATATTGATTAATTAAATTAGTATAAATATGACTTAGTGTTTGAACGTCACTCCTATGATTTACGAATGGTATTCATTCATGCTCCAGAATGTACCTGAATCTGATGTCCCTGTGATGTTTTTTCCATATTTTAGTTTATTTACATGTTCTAAAAATTATACAAATGATTAATTACATGATTATTATGTAAAATCCTTAATGAAGCTTCTGATTTAAAATCAGCTTGGAATCTTTTTGAAATGCTCAATTTTATAGGTCTAAATAACCCTAAAAAATTCTCGAGAAATCCTTTTCCATCTTCTGCTTGAACTCTCAGTAACAAGCAAACCACCAATATAGTCTTAATTAGCATTCTTGTAAAAGTTGTTTAATAATTCGGAACGACCTGAAATAAGTGATTTAGTGTAGGTAGGTTAGAATTTCATTTTATGTTCCATGTACCTACCACCAATCGAAACAATATTGGTATTCGAAACTTTGGGTTAATTTGACTCTTGGGAATTGTTGTTGCCAAAGATGACCTTCGAATAGCTCGGGTGTTTGCATCTGCAAACAAAACGAATCAAATAGAAATAGCACGTCAAATGTGATGAATATGCTATTATTCATATTGTATTCTGTTAGATAAGGTTCAATACTTTGTTCAGTTACATTGTGATATACACTTTTAAACGTATAAAAATACAATTGCCATTTTGTTACGTCAGTACGTTGTTTTAAAATAAACTGTCAAAGTTCGAAATTACAATTGAACGGTTTAATAAATGTGGTCGTATTCATTTTGTTACGTCAGTACGTTGTTTTAAAATAAACTGTCAAAGTTCGAAATTACAATTGAACGGTTTAATAAATGTGGTCGTATTCAACAATGTAGTTTTATTTTTATTTGTTTATCAGTAACGCGTTTCAAATTCAAATAATAAAGATAGAGTTGTTAACGATACTTTTTTCTTGTTTTCATCTAATAAGAAATCTGGTTGTCTGTATGTAATCCAGTCAATATGTATAATTATTTTTTGGGTCAAATAATCTGTGATTTTTGTCAAGGGTGGATACTTTTTGCAAATGAACGTTGTAAAATTAGTGGTGGTATTATTTTTGGCTGGACCTTGGCAATTTCCCAACCTCACTTTCGTTTCCGAAAAATCAGAAGGTGCCAGATAATATTGAAATACGAAATATTAGATTAGATCCCCTCACCAACCTGCAGTCACGTAGTATAAACAAAAGGAAATTACATTTTTACAATTTCTTTAGCAAGTTGTAAGGTTCATTTACGTTGAGAATGTTATGAAAGTCGTGGATCAAGGTCAACCATTGTTATCAGGTTGAGCATCTGTTCAATGTTTTTGAATATAACTAATTATCTGATTCAATAAACTGTTTATAAGCAAAAGGAGTTCTTTACTTATTATATTAAATAAACAAACTATTCGTGATTTTAAATGTAATTCACGAACTGTTGTTGTGTTTACCAAATGTGTCGAGGAAAATACTTACTGGTTCTGCTTGCATCGAATCAAAATTCAATAGTGCCAACAAATATATATTTTGATATTAAATGGCGGAAACACAGAGAATGGCAAAAGGACGTATTTCTGAGAGAGGTTATTCCTATTATTACCAATTGCTTTTTGAAAGTTTACTCCATCGATTATTGAAATAAAACTGAATCTAACCTGAAAGTATTAGGTAAATGTATGGAAAATTAACTTTCAGCTTCTAGTCAATATTATTAATCCGTATTAAGCATTACATTTTATTGAAACAAACACTCAAAATATTCGATTATCAGAATCTTCATATCAATGGACAATTTCCAAATATAATATTTCAACAAACATTCGAGTAGAACCCATTTTTGGAGCCATACTAGTTGGAATATCATATCATATTTGTAGTTTTCAGACACAAAAATGAGTTAGAGAGTTAAGCACAAGGCTTAGCAAAAAATAATGTTCTCATTGCTTTTAGGAATCCGATATCCGATTTGCATAAGGAATCTACACTTAACAAAAGTCGCATGTGAATTGGACAAAATCATCGATTTTTCGAGTTATACCTACTGTAAATAGAAACAATCATACGTATACAATAACAATAATAATATTAAAGAACTGAGGACCTTATTATGTCTAAAACTGAATTACTTAAAACTAATTGTATTAACACAAAGCGTCCTTATCGCACCAATTTCAATTAAAATGCCCACGTCGCCGAAACGAACAGGAACACGAATAATCGAAATTGTAACACATCAATGTTATAAGTATAATATATCAAGAATCCACTGTTAAGTAGTACTCTTAGTAAATGCGAGCTCATGTCCACAAAGTCTACGAACGACTAAAAACGGGAACATTAGGTTCTAGTATCCACTTTCCAACCAGATGCTAAGATTTTCGAGCTGATAGAAAAAGGTTTGTCAGTTATTGGAAATATACTGTTGACATTCTACCTAAAATATACTCTTAACATTATAAAGATGCATGTAGGAATTTGCAAGGGTTTTAATCAATTAAATTAGTATAAATCTGACTAAGTGTCTGAATATCTCTTCTATGATTTACAGATTTGGAGTCACGTTTCATGTGAATAATCTTCAGAATAGATCTTTTATAATAATTGGTTTCCTTAGTTAATATTAACATTTTTGTAATCGAATTGATGATAATCAAAGCAGTGTTTAGCAAAGGCGGTGGAATTTTCAAAGTTTTTGTAAATATTTTTTAGAGTTTCCAGTATAAGTCCCATCGCAATCTAAACAATTTAATTTGTATACTGTGTGGGTTTGTTTATCTTTAGGTATTGAAGGTTTTAGATTTGAGAAATATTTTCCAACACAGTTAGTAGTAAGTAGTATTTATATATGAAGATCCATTATAGATTTTGTTTATTCTTTCTTCGATAGGATCGAAAAAAAATGATTTCGGGTAGCCAGCCATTAATGTCCAATGTATTACAAACAATTTTTAAATTTTTGGGACGGTCCTCTGCGTGGGACAATTTCACGGCGCGATCTGTAAGGCTGCTTATAACACTTTTTTTATAATATGCTGGTGCAACGGAATTGAAACGAAGATAACTTTGAGACCAAACTTCTTTAGTAAACCACGAAGTTTATTTTTCCATCTGCATCATGCCTAAGGTTCATATCTAGGAAATTTATGTTTTTGTTCACTTCTATCTCACAAGTAAATAGAAGTTTACAGTGTAAATTGTTAAATTTATTAATCACGTACTGAATTTTATCATTGGGGATACACATAAGGCAATCATCTACATACCGTTTGAAAAATACGGGTTGAAAATCTAATGAATTAATAACAGATTCCTCTAGGCATTCCATAACAAGGTTAGCAATAGTAGCTGAAATAGGAGATCCCATTGCTGTGCCGAATATTTGTCCAAAATATTGCTCACCGTATTGAAAATGAGTGCATTCTGAGCAAAACTGTACTGCATTTATAAAATCCGATCGATCTAGAGGTGTGTGGTTTTTAATCTCTGCCCAACGTTTTTTGATGCTACTCAATGCCAAAAGGACTGGTATATTTGTAAATAAAGGAACAACATCCAAGGAAATGAGTTGATGATTTACGGGTACGGATTGATTTTTCATAAATGCATTAAGATGCCATGAGTCTTTCACAAAAAATTAATTTTTTCCTATTATACTATTGATGCATTTTGATAAAAATTTTGATGAATTGTAGGTAAGCGCTCTAATATTACTTACAATGAGTCTTAGAAGTATATCACTCTCGTGTAGTTTCGGAAGCCCGTAGATATAATAGTCCAGGCAACAAACCGAAAAAAAAAATATGGTAAGCTATAATTTCCACATTTTTTTTGCATTTTGTTCCTAATACCCCTTAAATCATTCATGACTATCAAGACCGCGGGGGTCGACCTTTCTACCCCCCAAAACGGGGTTTAAACCCCTCAGAGGAGCATTCTTATAAAAACAATCCAAGTTTAGAAAATTAATGAATTAATAGCCGAAAATGACCCCTAGTTTTTTGGGTCGCTGATCATGATTCCGCAGTTAGTTTTCTCGGAAAACTCCCTCTAGATGGGAAATTTGGAAAATTTATATATAATATATAATTTATAGTCCGCTGTTATTTTTCCCAAAAAACTCTCCAGATGGAAAATTCGGGAAATTTGAGATTTTCCTGAAACGGTTATGAATAATAAACTATAATTTTGTTGCAAAAATGACCTCAAGTAGGTTTTTTGGGTCGCTGATCACGATTTCGTTGTTATTTTTCCCAAAAAAATATCTCCAGATGGAAAATTCGAAAAATTTGAGAATTTCCCAAGACGATTATGAATGATAAAGTATAATTTTGTTGCAAAAATTACCTCTAGTCATTTTTGAAACAAAATTATACTTTATTATTCATAACCGTCTCAGGAAAATCTCAAATTTCCCCAATTGTCCATCTGGAGAGAGTTTTTTGGGGAAAATAACAGCGGAATCCTGATCAGCGACTCAAAAAACATACTGGGTGTCATTTTTGTAACAAAATTATACTTTATTATTCATAGCCGTCTCACGAAAATTTCAAATTTCCCGAATTTTCCATCTGGAGGGAGTTTTTTGGAAAAATAACAGCGTAATCGTGATCAACGACCCGAAAAATCTACTAGAGGACATTTCTCCAAACAAAATTATAAATTATATATTACATATAAATTTTCCAAATTTCTCATCTGGAGGGAGTTTTCCGAGAAAACTAACTGCGGAATCGTGATCAGCGACTCAAAAAACATACTAGGAGTCATTTTAGACTCTTAATTCATCAATTTCCTGACTTTTGGGTTGTTTTCATAAGAATGTTCCTCTGAAGGATTGAAACCCCGTTTGGGGGGGGGGGTAGAAAGGTCGACCCCCGAGTCTTGATAGTCATGAATGATCTATGGGGTATTAGGAACAAAAACCAGAAAAGTTTTTTTCAAATTCTATCTTATTATATATTTTTTTTATTATGGCCTTTTTCCCGGCTTATTGCCTGGACTATAAGGTGCTAGCCCATTATGGCAAATTATGTTCAGCGCAAAACACCTCGAAGTGTGTTAGGGCCGGGGTGTCCAGGTGAATGGGACCCGGTGACTCGTACACTCCTTTCCAGAACTGCTCGACTTCCTCCACAGTCGGGGGGGGGGGGGGGCAGCAATTGTGAGCGGTAGAGATTCAAAAGGCCTAAAGGAGCTATCGCAAAACAAGGAATTTTGACCTGTCTGACCAGACGCCTTATAACGCCCATACCTCAAATCTACTACTAAATATGAAATAAGATTTTTTCTTTGTGACGTTTCGAAACTTAATTTATATCTGTCAAAAATTATTATGTTAATTTCTATGTAATTTACAAAAGAATAGATGACTTTGATTAATGAATTGCGACTGCAGCCAGCTTGTTTTTTTGAAATACATACAATTAAAACTGCAGAAAATATGGAAACGGTTGTGCGTGAAAGAGTAATGTATGGCCAATCAATTTGATTTACTTGAAATGGATTGGATCTAGTTAATTAAATACCTAAGATACTATTCTATGATTTACAATTCTATGTAACTATGATTATATTAGGAATTAATTATTCTATGATTTACATTTTACGTGCGAGTGAGTTATGCCGTTCTGAAACTGTGAGAGTCTGCTCCGAGCCTCCTCGACTAGTCGCTCTGACCCATGGTTCCCCTTAATGCTGGAATGGCCAACGTTATTAGTTATTAATTTTTTTTTTCGGTATGATGAATTCAAAGTAGGTGGACAAGTTTTTGCCTCTAATGTAAATCGTTCTTCGAAGTTGCGTATTATGTTAGTGCTGCTGTACCTATGTTATGAATAATCCCGACAATCAGTATACATAGGTACTGCGGAAGTAGGGACTATGGTTCTCCTTAATTTGAAGAATTATCACGAAGAGGTGCGGGAGAGCCTTCACGATAACACATGGGGTCTACGGTCACAGGTTCTGCACTGGATCTACACGGCCAGGATCCGCTCAATCAATCATAACCTGCACAGCCGTCTTGTGGTGGCTGGCGACAGAAACGGCCCTGTCTCGTCTGGTGCTGGACAAGGCTCAAAGACTTGCCTGCGTGCGGATAACGGGGGCTATGAGGAACGCTCTCACCAGGGCTCTAGAGGTTATGGTGGGTACCGTCCCTCTATAGCTCCATATCAAAATAGTGACTGCGGGTACGACGTATCGGCTGGCTGGTCTGAGCCAATGTGTCGGTGCGTCTGTGCCTCGCGGTCATGATAAAATTTGGGATTGGGCTGTCGAGAACGGCTCGACTGACGCAGGATGCGATAGTGCCTGCTGTCAGGTTTCAAACACCGGACGTCTTTAAAACACAGAGGACGGACTGGAAGAACAAGGACTCTGGCTGCTTCCGCCAGGGGACTCATGTGAATCTAGGACTGGCAAGGCCAGAGGAGCCGAAGTCTAGTTGTGTACACCCAGAAGGGATATTTCAGTTCCCCTAGGTCCTCATGCAACCGTTTTCCAGGCTGGAGTCTGTGCAATACAGACATGAGCTCTTGAAAACCTGAGATTGAACTACCGACGTAGGCTTACTTATTTATATCTGCGCTGACAGCCGAGCGGCCTGGGCGCACTCCGCGCCCACATAGTGACTTCTAGGCTTGTTTTGGAGTGCAGGGAAACACTGGCTGAATCAGCCAGAAGAAACGAGCTTCAGCTAGTGTGGGTACTCACACCGGCGCGATTGGAAACGAAGTGGCCTATGAATTGACCAAACGGGGTTCCTTGAGCGCCTCTGACCCCGATTCAACGATCGGAATTTTATCGACCACTGAGCTCCACGCCTTCAAGGAGCTACAGGTTAGACAGTGACTCTCGGTCTGGAGTGGTGCCCCCGGCATGAGGCAGGCGAAGCTTCACATTACGGAGTTCTCGCCTAAACTCTCTGAAACCCTACTCTCTATAAGCAGGAGAGGCTTAAAACTGGTGACAGGACTCCTCACAGGACACTGTCATCTGAATAAACATCTACACACAACGGGCTTTGTTGAAGACCCAGATTTCAGTAGATGTGGAGAGGCGGACGAAACTGCCTCTCACATCCTAGCAGAATGTACCGCACTGGCTTCTCTTGGCTCCAACACCTCGGCAGCACACATATGCCGCCTTAAATCATACGAGATATCAGTCCATTCAAAATCTGAGCCTTCGGCACTGCTGGACTGATTATATCAAGGGGCGCACAATTGACCCAATTAAGCGGTCTAAGTGCTCCGGGGTGGTCCGCTCCCGTTTTGATTGATTGATTGATATACAAACATATACCTATCTAATCTGTTCTGAAGATGACTTCATACTGCACAGCTAAATAACACTTGTTATTTCTTGTACTTTAAATATGTTTTGACTCCTATTTACTATTTTCATCAACTACTTATTTACATGAGTTCAAGAACTTCATATTCAATGAACACCCTTTTTTTTTGTTATAAAGTTGCTATAATTACATCACTTCCTAGAGATCTTCATTACATCTGATTAAAATCATTTACAAAAACAGTATGCGGATTACAAACTCAAGGGGCATATTGTTTGGTTTTACTTATCATTAATCTCCATATTAAATCAGAATTCTGAATTTCGGGGTCACTTACATTTTCGTTATCTTTCGTATGAAAACGTTTCAATCTATTCGAAGCTACAAAGATCTTACGAGGTCACAAGTAGTTTCATACTGTGTTATCCTAATAATATTCGCATTTCTATACGTGACAGTCGAAAGAGCATCTTTCAGAATTTTTCTTGGTTTCAAGATCTTTTATATTTATAATTTTTGATATATTTCTCACCAAATTATTCAAATATGCTTGATAACAACATTGCGAGAGTTTTTCGGCTTAGCGCCATAGATTATTTAGTAATCATCATTTGCGATCAATTAGTCCAATGCTAGTTTTGTTCCTTATGTCTTCATTCATTTATTCCAAGTTTCACAAAATATTGTTCATAATCGTCATTAATACATAGACATTGAAATTTTGTAACCGTAACAACATTCAATAGAAACGTTATATAATAGAAGTTAAGTATGTCGCCAAATTAGAAAATATTCAATGGCATATGCCGGAAAATATTCTTCCATCTTTTAAAAAATACCGAAATGATGATTTTTTGAATGTGAATAACACTTTGTATCGGAAAAAGATATTGAGAGCAAACCGTTCAAGTGTTTTCAATTCGTTTGAATATTGTGATTTATAAAAAAAATAGATTAATGGTGTATGGAGAACACAGCATCCTGTATGGAATTGTAATTTAGAGGATCCACCAATGAACTGCAATATAAGTAGATTACAGTTATTAATTTGATTTCAGTTACTGCATTGCCAAATGAGAATGAGAATTATGTGTTAGGTTCGTTGTGAAAATCATTTCATATATAGTATAAACTTTGGTTATTCATTGACTTACAGAGCCATAATGTGTATCAAAAATTGGGCCACAATTGACAGATTTTTTGCAAAGATATGGAATACAGCTGAAGGGTCCTCAGTACTTTTACAGTATGTTTACATTTCGAATATGCTGTCGGATTACTGGTGCAGTCCATGTTGCAATTGATCGAGATATCGGGGCTTACGGGACATAAAGGAACGGCAACGATTTTGATTCAAATCTTTTCGATAATTTATACTTGGATAATAAAATAGGTTTAGTCCTATATGTAGATATTGTGAAAAAAACAATTATCATTTTTGTAAGGCCTCGAGGTAGTTTCCAACGTAACATAGGGTCTTGCTTTTCATTTGTTGAATATTAGGGACCTTGCGAAATCCTTATCTCTTCAATTCTGATATTTTCATACGTTTTATACGCCCGCCATCCTGGAAGCGGCGATATACGAAGCATGATAAAGAAGGGGAAACAAATCAGTTGTGGAACAACTGGAGCGGCTTCGTTCACATCATTTGAGTTGTGTATTTCTTGTTAATATTTGTAACAATTTCATCTACTGATGAATATATTCTTTCTGATTCGATAATTTTCCTTAAAATTAATAATGATAGAATGTCAAAATCTTAATATTATTTATTAGAGGGAATTCCATGTCAAGGGCATATTAATGAGAATAATCAACTCCAAAACTTTGAATTATATTATTACATTGATTGTATATTTAGTGTTCTCATCCTCTGAACAAATCATTATTTTTTAGAAAATCTTAGCATTTCTCATATTCGATGAGGTGGCTTGTGTTAGGCAATAAGTTGAAATTATATTCAGACACAAAAATCTCTCTATCGAAGAGTTCGTGATATTTTCAAGGAACTGGTTGTTCAGAAATTATTCACTCCTCGTTTTATTGAATTTTACTATAATTTAAACGAATCAATGTATAAGTATATGTTATAAAAATGAATTACATTTATCGAATTAAACTGAACGATATGTGTATCTTTGTTGCGTACCTTATTAATAAAAGAAGTGTAAACTCGCCAGAGAGGAGAAAAAAGGGCGTAAGATATGGTACCGAATAACAATACCTCAGCTGGAAAGATTGAAGGGATTGGAACTCACGGTATGTGTAGGATACAACATTTCGAAAATGCTCACCCTGACAGTCTCCCTCCTCAGACAGATAGTAGAATAAAAGCTTCTACAGCTGATATAAGCTCAAAACGGAAGACTCCAATGGAAGGTTCTCAGTCTAAAAGTAGAGGGCACAGGCCAAATCTTGAATGCAACGATAGACTAACAATGGGTATACTATCCATTACCGGTTTGGGGAAGTTTCCGTGCATGGCCTGAGGAAAGATGGAGAAATAAAAAATAGCTCTAAGGAAAATGATGTGTAGATCCCAAGGAGCCTACACGACCCCAATCTTCACTGCTGAGTATCATCCTCAGAAAGTACAATAATGGAGGTTGAAGAAGTGAGTAAAGAGGGCAAAAGTCTTACCGGTGGGGACAATCGCCTTACTGAATATAAAGATAGTAAGATGGCAGGCGTTCACATCCTCCAGGTGAACGTACACCACGTCAAGGAGTTTCGGCAGTGATATCCAGGACGTTCACTGAGAACCAGTTAGGGATCCCGCTGTTCAAGAACCTTGGGTCTATAGGGATCAAGTAAGCGGTCTCCTCTGTCGAGACACAAATATAAATATGTCACATTAGTGATAGTAGTGGGTGTTTTATCATTTCCTGGATGGACATCTATTAGGGGATGAGAAAAAATAATAACTATATTTGTCTTTTGGAACTCATGCCGAGATATCTGTCACAATTCGAATCTACCTCGAAACAAGGAAGAAACAGGAGGAGGCTATAACAGCTTCATGCTATAGGGCAATAGACAGAACTGTATCTTCTTGAGATGTCGATAGATCAGTAGAATATTACCATTGGAAGAAAATACTTCTTGGATGTGCCGCCAACGACCACGCCCACAACTTGGTCAGCACGGTTACCAACCAGAGAGGTGAACAACTTTTAGAATCTACATTTGAACATAACATATTTGTAGAGTTAGATATTGCAGTAAGTACACCAAGCCTGAAATATTTAAATATAAACTGGAGAGTATCGAATATTACAGAATAATTCTGTTAAGGTTAGAGCGAAACCTTAGAAGGATTCCTAGAAAAACCGGTTAGAAAAAATTTTCATCCTTATCAAATTTTGTATTGTTTACTAATATTTTATTTTATTTAGCAAAGCAATGGAGTGACAAATAATTAGAAAAAACGACATAATTATCTTCATAATACGCGCCACTCACTAATGATCCTAATTTTAATGCAGAATTTCTTGAATCTTATACGAATACAGTTTTTATCAATCCCAGTCTTTTATTATTTCTTCAAATTACATGAACACTAATAAACAATTCAATACGATTATTTGACTGAAACATAAAGTAACTTTCCTATTAGCCATTATAAAGTATAAAGCTAAAACTGTGTTTAAAGAATCTTTTAATCATGGAGATAACTGAACATATTCTAATATAGAAAAAGTGATATCAGCTGACAAGTACGGTGAAAATTCTCAAAATGAATTTTCCATTATGTTGGCCTCTTTAATTGTTATATTCCTTCATGAATACCTTTGAATTCGGTTGTAAAAATGCAAACATGTCACTTATATTGAATGAATATTATTATATTATAACAAATCGATCGTGTTCTATTCATCCTTGTTCAAAATTATTACCTTACTTTATTTAAATTTCTGCTTACTGACGGATGACATGCTTAAATTTTGATCTGCTAGAATAAACTATGATGAGTTATCAGCAGTTGATAGGCAACTATTTTGCTGTAATACTGAAATCATAAAAAAATAAATAGAATAGATATACTTTTTCGTGATTTGGAACCAAAAAATTCATTTCACGTTGAAATGTAGAACATTTATCCAAATATCATGATATTATGGAATATCTAAATACATTAAACAGTGGTATTCCACATTTCCAGGTCCTTTAGTTTCAGGAGAATCTAAGATATGAAGGTTAAAGGTACCCATTTTGAACCAAAACAAAATCAACACTAAAATTCCAACAGAACTAACATTGAAACTCATGCGAATTCATCCTTCGCAAGAATCATAAACTCAAATAATTAATGTGCAATTTGCAGAAATAAATTTTACTTGATATACTTACCAATTATTTCAGTAATATTTTCACTATTCTTTAATGCAAATATAGAAACAGCATTGACTAGTTAGTAGATCACACTAAATTTAACTAAATAATTCAATTATCGATAAGTCAACTATATCAACTTCCTTTGAGTACCTATCGTGTCGTTGCAGAAAAACATTTAATTCATAGAAGTGTTCGCTGAGGCGCCGAATATAAAACTGGGAAGGTCAGCAGGAAGTCTTAATTCGTTATATTTTCAAATAAAGTTTTTTGGTATATCATTTCATTAAACTACATAGTAGACTCTTCCTTGGATTTAGGTGTTATTCATGACTATAAACCTATTGAATATTTTTATGGACGTTTTCTTTATCATAATTCTTAATTCCTTGAATTTTTTTTGGAATATTATATTGAGATAAAGATATTAGAAAACACAATTTCGTGATGGAAATGGGGCTTTCCATGGAGGGAATGAACCTCACAAAGTTGAAAATTTTCATTTTGGAAATAAACAGATTATTTTCTACTTCTACTTGTAGAACTTGAAACCAATATTGTCCAATATTGTAATGTTGACATTAGAAGCTCAGAATATTTGAAGTAGCGGTAGAAACAAACTGAAATAAATAACAAACACATCGAGTGTAAAAATAAGGCCTGAATATTGGGGACAAAACCCTCAACATCTTTGAAAATAAAGGGAAAAAGGGAACGGGCTAGTCCTTATTGATTAAAAATTTCAGATGTAATACACAAATACACATGTAAATTAAATAAAAATATAACATAAAAGCTAGAATAAAACTTTATTTCAATTAGATACAAAAATTAAACTATTTAAATAATATTAACAAATAATGTATTTTGAAATTTAATCCAAATTATAATTATAAATAAATTTGTTATATTCGAAAAACATAAAAATTTTATTAATTCATTAATAACTCATAATATATTAAAATCTTTTCAAATATTTATTTAAGTATATAAATTGTTTTCCAATACTAATAAAATATAATTGAATTAATTTTTTCTTTAAAATGATAAAAATGAATATTTTCCTTCGAAATTTGAACAGAATACTTAATTCAGTGAAATCGGTGTTTCATCAAATCCTTCAATCATATTTTTAGTGATGACTGGTACCCAAACTTCAACTTTGTTATATTCTTTTAATTGCCTCTGTGTCTATCTACAATACCTTGATTACAAATCAACTCACCAAATTGTTGTTTTGGATGACCTAGAACATTACGACTTCTGGGATTGACGCAAGTAGATCTTTACTATACACGTTGACTAACCCCAAGACCACATAATTATGGCAACCTTAGACAATGGTATTATGCAAAATAAACACGGAAACTGCTTCTTGTACTTCGAAATGAAGTTATAATTTATTTAAAATATACATAAGCTATACGATCATACAGATGTTCCACTGAGGAAAGTATAGCGTCTTGTCGGTGGGATTTAACCATTGTTCGTGAAGGCTAATACTATATACATAGTGATTATTGAAATTTACATTATGTTTCGAATATAAATAAACTCGAAATGTTTGAATTGTTAAACTCGCATGATATTAGTATTAATACTGTTATAGTATTTTTACGATAATAATAATGTGACGTTAGACTTGGTTACTTTTGCAACCAATTCATTTCAACAATTTCCTTGAGTAAGTGCCGCGCTATCTTCGTCAAACCAGGTATAGGTATTTCATTTTTATAGTTGGCAACATATTATTTAGTTGCCGATATATTGTACATTTCTTGATATCACTTGACAGTTCATATATTTGTTGTGAATCTGAATTTTGATAGAATTAACTTCAAAACAACAGCAACAATTCTTCACTGAACTGCAATTCTACGTTCTACGTACATTTACGTCGTGTGTTGTATTAATTGCGAAACGTGTACCTACATTTTTTACATCAGTATATTAAACTAAAAAATGAATGTGTGAATACGTCTATTTATTTATATCGACAGAACATGAATCTTCGAAGAATCGGTCATTACTGGCAAGATCTAGCACTAAAACTGTGGAAACGATGAATGTTGTTGAAGCAATGTGTTTCGTACTTCATGCTGGTTGTACAGAACGCTTTATTCCTAGTGCAAAATTAGTATTTTCTTCAAAAACAAAGGATGTTTGATCATCATGGTGAAATGTACACAACAACTTCTAAAATTGGTTTGAATTTGAACTGTAAGTGAAATTATAAGAATCACCACAATCGTTGTAAATATTGAATAAGCTGCCATCAAGCATCCCAATAAATGTGATGTACAATAAAGGTTAAGCTGGAATAATATACCTACATTACACGCCTTCAAACTACTGTGAAAGTGAACAACACACAACCATTATTATGTATAGCAGATAATTATGTTATTTATTTATTTATTCATTCATTTATTTACATTACACTCATTTAACAGACGTAGAGCCCAATTACAAAATGAGGAATAACACAAGATAAGATATTCAAGAAAATATTATAACAGGCATTGAAATTAAACTGAGATAACATAGCATTCTAAGAACAGAACATTATCATACAACTAGAACAAAAATTAAACAAGAAGAGAGAAAATGCAATCTATAGAGAACTGAGGATTGCACGAAACGCTTCAGACCTCATACAGATAAGTCAAACTACATGTGAATAGATCGACCCACATATGTATGTTGTTATTGTTAGTTCGGCACATGTCACCGATTGGCGAGCACTTGCTTATGTTTGTTCTCAAATCTAGACACATGAAAACACAAAGACCGCAGAATATCCGAACATTCCACATCCACAGAAGAATGAAAGAGTTTGAACAGGAATACTATACTCGACCTGGATCTCCGGTAAGCCAAGCTGTTGAAAGAAAACCTCTAGAGAAAATCGGTATGCGGATAGCCAATAACAGGATAGATATTGTCACATTTAAAAGCAAGATATTTGAGAAATCTGCGTTGAATCCCTTCCACAGAGACAACATGAATCTGGTAGAATGGAGACCATACCAAGGACGCATATTCCAACCGTGATCTTACAAATGTATTAAAGAGAAGAATAGATATCTGAATCTCGAAAAACCAACAATTTGTTAATTACATTTAAGATTATAAATAATTTATCTTTCTTATTTGATATATAAGTAAACAACTCCTAATTTTGTTTGTGAACAGCTTATCGAATAAAATCGTTCTATTTAAAAACATTGAAAACCTGCTCAACGTGACACAATGGCTCACCTTGTTCCATGACGTCACATCATTCTTAACGTAAATGAATACAATAAGGAATTTGCTGTCATTTTAAAAGTTGTACCTTTAAATATTATTCTCTACGATAAGCTGACAGACGATACCTTTAGGTGTTAACCTTAGTGTTTTAACATCGATTGAATGCATAATTAATGATCTCAATAATAAACTATGAAAGCGTTCAACAGTTTTTAGTGGATAAGAGTCATTTTCATCATGATCATAGTAAATCAATAAGTAAATCATTTTCAATTCCGGACATATTCAGAGAAATTATGATTAAATTAGGTTCAACTTTTGTCAATTGATCGGTAATATAACAATCTATCGATAACATTTACCAAGACAAATAAAGAAAACTGAATTACTGTAATACTTCTTGATCTACACAATACTGTAGTGGTTTTTCCGTCGTGGAACAAAATTTATGATAATGTTTTAAGCAAAACTTGTTAGACATAAATCTAATCTTAATTGATACTACCTCATGATCTACAGAATATTATATTAATAATAATATAATATATTAATTAATGGATAAAATTGTCACTCTTCACGTCAGCTCCGTGACTAAGTTATTGAATTTATCTTATTTTATGGACTCTCTGCATTAGATCGCCTAAAACCATCTCAAATCTTCCTGTTAGCAATATGGTTTTGCGTAGCACGCTAAAAATTACACACCGGAAACATCAAAACGTGACATCACATTTTTAGATCAGATCGGGTGAGTACCTGCGAAACACTGGATACTATCAGAATTCCGCTAATTCCTCGGATTATTTCTTACACGTTGGAATTTATTGGTGATATATATTCATCACATTGATTCTGAGATTTTATGAGTTTGAAAGGAGATAACGTATTAATATACGGTCGTTTACAACTGTTGAACAACTCTGCATGAGGAAATTCGAATATACCGGGTGTCCCAGTATACCTGTTCCAATGGATTATCTCAGCCATTTCGAAAGATAAAAATTTTAAAAGCTCATGATCTCCAATTCGTTCAAGAAACCTTTAACTGAGAAAAACAAAAATTGAAAGTCTGATTTTTATTCAAAATTATCTTTCCAACGAAGTGTCACACTTTGTCTTTTACATTTGATTTGATGGAGAAAACGACAATTGAAATTTCAAATTGAAAGAATTGCAGTAGGCTACGATATTTTGTGTAATCTTGATTTTGACTTCAATAATAATTGATAATTCATGAACAATTTTGCATTCGAGATGATGAAGAGAACGTCAAATTTCAAATTATTAGAATTGTAGTAGAACTGGAAGAATTAATAATTCTTAAATGAAAACCTTAGTGTGCCATGGAAACATATGAATACATTTGTTTGTAACTTTGATAGTGATTCATCGTTGGAAAGATAATTTTGAGTAGAAATCAAAAATTGCAAAAAATATACAAATTGCTATTTGAAATAAAAAAGTCAGAGTCACTTCCGGTCAAACCGGAAGTAACTTTCAATTTTTGTTCTTCTCAGTTAAAGGTTCCTAGAACCAGAAATAACCAAAAACTCGCCACATCGAGGTAGCTACAAATGGTGTTCACCGGAGGGCCAAAGAACCCTGTAAGTTTGGTTTGGTGATCCCTTAAATGAAGTCCCTGGCGCTTTCAGTAATAATAGGGAACTAACGCAAATTTTATTGGTATTCTAAACAGAGAGTTTTCGATCACACGTACTGGTTTTGAGAACAGCGTCAGTAATTATTTTGGAACAATTCATAAATGTATCACTCAAAATATGTGTTGGACACATTCAAATTTTGAATGAGATAAAATTGATTTTTCATGAAAAAATTCCGATGAAAGAGAACTCAAAATTTAAACTTAGAACTCATTCCGGGGAAAGAAGATACAACGTCGATTTGATAAAACAGTACATATCATTTTCTTCTATTTTGAAACTGAAATTCAGCAGTTCTTTTGTTTTGAGGCTAACGCAAAATTTGAAAAGTAGTTTATCACATCTTAGTCATTCCAGTTCCACTCACTGAAATGTTTCATATTGATCACTATGTTGCTGTCTACGTTCTTGAGGATATTTTCATTTAGTAGGAGAAGACTTCGTTAGATAGGATGGTTGCTTGGGAATAATTGTGAGAAATGTGTCTTCAGTAGGTTTGACAATTTTTGGAAGAACACTAAACGTGACTATCAGGTTTTTTGAGTCTTCTTTGATAATATGAGAATCTGCGAAATATATAATGCAAACTAGTGTTTTGTAACATTGAAGTTCTTTTCTTCATGTATTTCCGACACTATTGGTTTTTTCCTTCATGATCGGTTACGGTTACTAGTTGAATTGTGGTTACTATTGCATCCAGGAATACAACAACAACGAGGAGGCCCCTAGGAGGATAACTTATAAAATAACCCAGGAAATCACCATTACTGTTAATCTTGAAATCCAAAGAAAACTCTGAAGAAAATGTGAACGTACAAACATACATAAACTTTCACACTTACAATTCACATATGCAATAGCTTTACTCAAATATAATCCATGTACGATAGGCCTCGTGATTCACTTAGTTCACTAACCGAAATCATACAAAAATGGAAGGAACGTACCTAGATGACTTAGATATTTTTTAGAATACTTCCATTTTAAGTCATTTTTATACTTCAAACTAGAGATACCTTATCATTGTAATGTTTTTATTTTCATTCTGGTTACCAATGTCCGAAATGTTCCATGAGAGCTGATTCTATGAATCTATGCTTCCGGTTTAAAAAATTATTACCAAGAATACCATTGAGTTCTCATTCACCTGTCAAATCTCGTCCACTCTGATAGTATAGAATTCTTCTTTTACTTGTAGTTTTAGTTTCTATATAAGTCTTACCCATACATGTTATTACAAAATCACAAAGACACAAAACTATTGCAGACATTGAGATTATAATAGAAAACCGTTTAGATTTTCCAGTGAATAAAGGAATATTGTCTAGTATATAACCCACTCAACCTGTATACAATTGAAGAAAACTCAAATACTGTGTTTTTGATCTGGACGTTTACCAACTGTGGATAAGCTGGATGTGTATAAATCACGTAAGATAGTGATTAACATTACTTTTCTAGTGAAATAAAATTGGTTTGAAGTGAAGATTCTTCGAAAGAAGGATTCTTTTTCGAAATGAAAGTTGTTGTAATGCGAAAGAGATACAGATAAGTAGATTTTACTGAGGATTATAAAAAGCAACACAATAAAATGGAGATTCTTCGAAGAAAGATTCATTTTTCGAAAGAATGATCAATTTCCGAAATGAGGATCATTTTTGGAAAAAAGGATACTACATAATACAGTATTTTTTTCAGATCCTCAATTTTCGGAATTAGTTTTCACTTGAATTTTCAAACATGCATCTATGGATGTTCATCGATATAGGGATGGAACAACAACCAGTAGGTTGTGATTTTAGGCATATTGCATAACTTATTCCACATTTCCTATGTGTAAAATTAAACTTTCAGTGACGCTCTATTTTGATCATTCGAATCCTTCATATTATTACTTAACATTGAATGACAAGTTAGATTTCTTAATTGATGAACTTTTTTGACCTCGAAAATTATCATACAAGTATAAAAAAATAGTAATACAATGAACGTGAATAAAATAATAATAAATATGTCTCATGTGAGACATATTTCCGAAAACTCGTATCTTGCTGGTTGATCTCATTATTTAATTACATGTTTACCCAATCTAGTTAAGCTACTCAATATTTCAGCCATTACTGTCTTGTCGTCTCCTCAAAATACCCGTTTGGCCTTCTTAACTTATTCCGATTTATGACTTCAATACCTTTCCCCTACAATGCTAGTATTTTCTGGAGGCCCCGAGTTGTAAATTTAATTTTTTCAGGTATTCCCACGAATAAAGCTCGAAACTAGTAGTGACATTGATAGAAACATTTCATGTCAAGTAAGCTGTCCATTAACAAAGCATAGAAAGTAGATCTGTCAAAATCTAAGTTTCATTGTTCCTAAGTGCGTCGTAATTGTTGAATTTCGTACTTATTTACTTATGTTATTATTAAAATGGAGCGAACCACAAAGCAGTTCAACTAAGCTTTTGCAAAAATGTTTTCATAACTTTTTTAATAATTTTAATAAAATTATTACTATTATGGTATGAAACTTCCTTTTAAACTTTTTAATTGTAGGGTCGGACCTGCTTTTAGAAAATACGAATATGATGTAGAGTGGCACATAGTTTTAAGCAGGATGATTACTTCTATCGAAATCAACGAGAAAAATGCAGATTCGTTTTTTAAAAACAAAAGTTGGTGATTGGTCCAAAAATAAGCTACGTCGTATTCAAAAAATGTTGATCTGATTTTATGAAGGAGAAAAAGTGCCACTGGAAAAGTGGAGTCAGTTTTTCTGTATCTCCACAAACTAGAACTAACTACAGAAAGCGGAAGTGAAGAAATTTGCAAGTAAACTCTCACGTCACCCTGGTTGAAATCCACCTACATAATAGTCTAGGAGCTAGACCGATTTTGTTTGACTGAACATTAACCCGATGGCACTAAGGTTTATCGTTAGAGGACGTTTCAATAACCAATTCATCTCACAGACCGAATTTTCCCCGGCTGCTAGATCTCGAGATACGGCATCCGCATTTTTTTTTTGACTGGAGGTTAACCCCGTCCAAGTTGCGGTTACTTGAAAAGCATGCCATTTTTATACACTTCCACCATGTGCCTCATTTTTTATCGTGTCCGTTTATCAGGCCGACCAGTTAAAATTTAACCAAAAATGGACTGCAAATTAACCCCCCCAAACCTGGTGGAAAATGTTCATTGGTGTTGGCAATTGTTAACATACCCTATGCCATCAAAAGTTGTTGGCCCATTTCCGAGTAATTGGCCATTATTTAGACCAAAAATGTTTCTTTTTTTTTATTTTGTGGATAAAAGTTGCGGGTTACAAGGTAACATGATGGCACCATGTTAAATAACTTTATTGGAGATCAAATAAAGATTTAAAACTATTGCCATCACTCCTTGCTTATTTGAACCCCCCAAAACTCCCTAAAATCTTCCACGAGAATGAAAATAAATTAAAAAGAGCCGTTTCGATTTTAAACCCAGCCAGAGTCGCAATAATTCACTAATTTATCATAAAATTGGCCATAATATCCATATTTTTCATATGTTACCCCCTACGACAATTTATCATACCCTCCTCACGCTGAATTAACGCCAAACATACAACTGTAATTGAGCATGTTTTCCTTCACAACATTATTACGATACATTAATGTACCCCTCCCTCCACGATTCATCAATTCACCCCCTCTCAAGTACATCATCATCCCCCTTTTAAACAACCTCTATGCAGAACAATATTACAAAATCAGTATTCTTAAGCTTTTTCATTACAACATTATATAACTGTTTTATTCCTCATTACAGCACTAAACATATCACTAAAAGTAGATTATTTTCTCAAAAAAAAAAAAATAGAAAAATATATATATATGGGTGATTCTTTCTAAAATCGGCCACCCTATCCTGCTCATTTTCTCTTCTACGTTTGAATAAATAAAAATGTAAATCCGTGAAGCTTGGACGGTCTACTTTCGGATATTACTTGGCCTTTTTGAAGCATGACACCTTCAGATATCGATTCTCAGCTCATATTGCAAGATTATAAAAAAAATCATAAGAACAAAAAGTTCTTATTTTTCCATGTAGAAAATGATTATATAGTTCAAATTGTCATTTTGCAAACAATTAAAAGTCAATCAAGAGTTATTATTAAAATAAATGAGGAAGTAAGTAAAATTGCGTAAACAATCATTTCTTAATGTATTGAAAATATTGTTTTTCAAAATAATTACATTGGAAACATGAAATTACTGCTATATTTTTCCAAATGTAAATGTAAATTCATGAAAATATTTTTGTTTTACAGTCGTAGAGAACCCACCCATTTTTGAAATAATAGAACACTCTTTGAAAGAGAGTGGGAAAATTGTCAGATTGTAAAATAAATTTCGTTTTGTTAACAAATAAATTGATACACATTATGTACTTCCTATGTATTGTAGTTATTTTTACTTCTTTATTCTATGAATAGAAAGCAGAATCACAGCTTCAGTTTCCCTCCACCTCCCATATATCTTACTGTATCATCACCACGACTTAAGACGAGAGCTTCAATTTTTTTATGAATTTAGATGCATATTCTAATCATATTGATAGGCAAAATGAAAATGCAATTTTAATTTTTTTTTGAGATTCGACATTTTGAACTATATAATCGTTTTCTATATGAAAAAATAAGAACTTTTTGTTGTTACGATTTTTTTATAATCTTGCAATATAAGCTGAGAATCGATATCTGAAGGTGTAGAAATTGATTTTGTTCCAATTGAAAATAACATCAAAAGGAAGCAATATATCAAAAAAATTTCGAATGAAAATTGTTGTATTTTCTTTAAAAATACAATTGAAGAGTCGAAAAATTTCAATTCGTTAGTCTGCAATTTATATTGAATTTTTTATGAATTTTTTAATGGATGTTCATCCTTTGTTCCATGCCTCCCATCGCTGGAACGCGCTGTATTGAAAAAGGCCAAGTAGTATCCGAAAGCTTCACGGATGTAAATTTTTATTTATTGAAATGTAGAAAAAAAAATGGGCAAGATAGGGTGGCCGATTTCAGAAAGAATCACCCATATATATTTTTTTTCTATTTTTTTTTAGAAAATAATCTACTTTTAGTAATATGTTTAGTGCTGTAATGAGGAATGAAACAGTCATATAATGTTGTAATGAAAAAGCTTAAGAATACTGATTTTTTAATATTGTTCTGCATAGGGGTTGTTTAAAAGGGGGATGATGATGTATTTGAAAGGGGGTGAATTGATGAATCGTGGAGGGAGGGGTAAATTAATGTATCGTAATAATTTTGTAAAAAAAAACATGCTCAATTACAGTTGTATGTTTGGCGTTAATTCAGCGTGAGGAGGGTATGATAAATTGTCGTAGGGGGTAACATAAACCATAAATATGAAAAATATGGATATTATAAAAATTATAACAACGAAGTTGAGAAACTTACGATGAATCTTTGATGATAAATAAGTTAATTGCTAGCCAAAAACGGAAAATGGAACGCAATCAACTAACCAAATTACTTTCAAATAATTCAATGAAATTGAAAAGTTTCGTCCATCACCCTTTAGTAAACCATAAATTCCATAATTTGTTTTCTAAATTTTGGAGTGAAAACCGCTCAGGCGAAACCTTTGATAAAGTTCCCGATTTCCACAAATCTGGAATTCACAAATGAGGCTCAAGCTAGAAGGAGCATGGTATCTTGTTATAAAGAACAAGCTACCATTATAAAAAAGAATAATAGCGAAAAATAAGCATTAACAGAAGCTATTTGAAATACAGGTCACAACATTTCTCAAGAAAGTTTATCACTTATAAAACACAGTCTGTATAGATATCTAGGTAATTTAGAAGGGATGGAAACGTATAAGCTATGAAGCAATTCAAATTTATCTCCAGCTGGGGGTAACCCTTTGTTTGCATTCAAACATAGTTCAGTAAATGAAGGTCTTTACCCACGAATTTTTGGAGAGTGCTCCTTTATTTACGAAACTTGGTGGGTAAGTTGAGAGCGTCTCCAAGATAGTTTTTGGTCAGTTTGAATGCAGGTCCGTATTTGAAAGAAAAAAATTGATGATAAGACTGAGAATATGATACGTCGTATCCAAAAAAATTTGATGCCATTTGTTGAAGAGGAAGAAGTGCAACTGAAAAATCCGAATAGTGATGAAAATGGTGGAACCACACTGGTTTTGACGAGGGTTCGGCAACATTACATCTTTCAGCTTCAGGTATTGCTTGATAATCCTGATTTTGCAGTTCCACTTTTCCTCTTCCAAAAATGGCACCTAATGATTTCGAACATGACGTATCGTATTCTATGGCCTATTATCAACTTTCTCTTTTAACTTTTAAATACGAACCTTAAAGTTTCTTCGCCTACTCGGACACAATTTCGTGTAAGTACATTAAGAGATATAGAATCAAATTTTGTGAATTATGAAGAGAACTTAGATAATTTAAGATAATTGAAGTCGCAGTCTATTTAATCTATTACTATGTGACAAATTTTGATATTTCAGGTGTCAGTATGAAACAAGGTTATATTATACTGTGAATAATTTCGAAATGTTAGTCGAGTCAAATAGGTATTTCATTACGAACATCGAAAGATATGGACCGATTTTGATGAAACAAAGTGCGTTCGATTCGGGATGACGTCTAGAAAAAAGCTTACCGGTTAGTGTTTTGTGCAAATTTTTATTTTTTTTTTAAACGAAAAATTGACCAATTTTTGACTAATTATTGGAAAATTTAGTCGGGGGTTTTCGGTGTCGCTGATTACGATTCTGAACTCAGATTGACCAAAATCGAACTCCCCAGCTGATAATTGGCCAGTTTAATTGGACAAAATTGATCATTTTTTTCTTAATTTCATCGCAAATAAACAGGAAAAATTACTCGGGGATTTTCGGAGTCGCTGAGTACGATTCTGAAGTCAAATTGTTAGTTTTGATGAAATTTTGGGAATTGGTCAATTTTGTCCAATTAAACCTGCCAATTACCAGCTGAGGAGTTCGATTTTGGACAATTTGACTTCAGAATCGTACTCAGCGACTTCGAAAACCCCCGAGTAATTTTTCCTGTCTAGTTGCGATGAAATTAAGAAAAAATGATTAATTTTGTCCAATTAAGCTGGCCAATTACCAGCTGGGAAGATCGATTTTGGCCAATCTGAGTTCAGAATCGTAATCAGCGACCCCAAAAACCCCCGAGTGATTTTTCCTGGCTATGTTTGATGAAATTTGAAAAAATGGTCACTTTGTCCAAATAAAGTGGCCAATTACCAGCTGGGGAGTTCGATTTTGGCCAATCTGAGTTCAGAATCGTAATCAGCGACCCCGAAAACCCCCGACTATATTTTTCTAATAATTAGCCAAAAATTGGTCAATTTTTCGTTTGAAAAAAAAATAACAAATTTGCAGAAAAAACTAACCGGTAAGCTTTTTTCTAGACACCATCCCGAATCGAATGCACGTTGTTTCATCAAAATCGGTCCATATATTTGACTCGACTATGTAACCTGATAGCAGGTATCAGTATGAAACATAGAGTTGTGAAATACATTATGTAGATCATTTCCAATATATTTTCTGTTCTTACAATAATTTACGTTTAACCCGCAAAAGCTATTTTGATAACAAAAGTGAGGAAACACACGTGATAAGTTGTTTACATCTTTTTTCATTAAAAAATTTAGGAATGTTTCGAGTCGTGATACTTTGACACAGAATTCATCCGTAAGTCAAGAACCTGTCCGCGGAAGTGTATTATTCAAGATAATTTATCGTTCGTGAATTTTTGTTTGTTTCAAGAATCATTAAAAAATGTCAAATCCACTTTTTGATCCCCCTTAACTATTAGGCTGCCCAATCTCATTAATTTTCCTGTAATGCAGGCTATACTATTTTTTTCAAAAAATCTTGATGAGTACTGAAACTGATCTGAAACGTAATCGAGTCATAACATGTGTAATCAGTATTGCAGAACTCAAAATACTTCTAAATTTTGTATTAAAACAACCTACTTATTCAAATGAAAATTTAATGATGGTTGATCGGAAACGAAACGTAGGATATTAAATCTGATATTAACACGAGAAAGCTTATAAAAAGTGCTTCGAAGAAGTTCGTCTCTGATAGTAACACTAGGAAAAAATAATAACGATGATTTCTTTTGGTAAAATAAAATAATTGGGAATATTACTGAGGTAATATATATTGGCAGAGAATGTTTGTAAAATATACAAGATATCTTTTATAAAATATATTATGGTGTTGATTTGTTAAAAATATACCTACCACAATTAATTGATAGAAAAAAATGGCATGTTTCACTGAACTTCGCTGCCACAGTTTTATTAACACACGTATGATTTATTTATCACACGTATGATATCGCACAACAATATAATATTTGTAATTGATATAGCGCTTCTGAAGCCGTCGTTGATCCGTTGTTCGCCATTGTCGTCAACTAATCAGCACTTTACTGATCCAAGAATTGCCTTAGTTATTGTCCATGCCAAAGTCGGTATAATTGAAGCTCCTTGAAACAATAGGAGTGTCAAAGTGTACCTTCACATCTACAGGATATTTTTCAGCAATGAATCGCAGACTAGTTAATCAACAATACTGAGAAGAGGGAGGAAATGATACAATTTTTATTATAGTATTATCAACCAATGTGAGTGAAATGAACGTATTCTAGGGAACATTGAGTTTGTCATATTATTAAAATGAACACAGAAGCATTATCAAATTTTTCATCAAGACTCGCCATCAAAAAATATTTCGTTGTAAGTTGATCCATTGGACCAAATAACAATTTTTGCACAATTTTTTCAGTGGAATTTTCTGGATACTTGCTGATTCAAAAGTCTTGTTGCAATAAAAATACTTCAACCTCATGTTATTTCACTGTGAATAATGTTGTATATCACCCTGTATTTTATTATTCATTTTGATTGTGTGTTGTCATGGTAGATGTCATATATTAAAACAGATTTTGATTGTCAATAAAATAAAAGTAGCATGTTCAATAGTTTTCAACTCGTAAATTCGTATATCTATACAGAATAGTTTGACCTCAAGAGAGAAAACTATCTAACGATTAGTTTTCTAACATTTGGCGATCGTGACAGGACACTATATTTTAAGTATAGACAAAACGGAGAGAATCATAGATCTACACCGAACTGCTTTTAAGAAGATATGAAGTAAGATTGAAGACGATTCATCCATGAACACATACGATTTGATAGATATTTAGAGTAATATCAAAGTTGTAGAAGAAATAATGCTTCAGATAGTTGAATTGAATCAACTTTTTTTTGATTTGATGTTGGATTCAGATGACTGTGAAGACAGTATGAATGCTGAAGTTGAAGTTATGGATAATTTGAGTTCCCAGTACCACAAATTAAAGTTTCGTTGTGAAAATTTGGTGTGTCAAAAATAAGTCTCAAAGAAATCAGCCTCGAAAGGTAAACTGAAGGTTCCTAAACTAGAATTTCGCCAATATGGAGGTAACTTGAAGGGATGGCGCGGGTTTTGGAATCAATTCAGTAGGATTGATAAGGATTCTGATATAGAGGAGGGAGGCAAGCTTCAGTGTCTCATTCAGGCCACCATACCAGGTTCTAGAGCGAGACTAATTGTGGAAAGTTACCCTGCCACAAAAGGTAAATATGAAAAGGTCATTGACAGTTTGAGACGAAGATTTGGTAGAAGTATATGTCAGAGAACTCCTTCAACTAGTTTCAACAAACCTTCATATTAATCTTTTTTGATTTTTGAGTTTAGGTGTAAAATCTGATACTTGTGCTACTATGTTGTATCCCTTAGTGTAGTCTTGTTTAGGAGAAGATTTGATAAGAGCTTGGCACAGAAGTCAATTTCATTGATTTGAATCAAGTTTGAAGAAACGTCTTGACGCTCTGATGGATTTCCTTGGACAAGAAGTGATGAACGAAGATAGGATTTCTCTAGCTATGATCAGTTTTAAGGACAAGAAGAAGCAAGAAGATAGAAATACAATTAACAATACAAGTAAAGTGCCCACCGCTTCTGAATTGTTTAATAAAGGTGTTCCACGATGTGTTTTTTTGTAAAGGAACGCATTCCTCCTACCGGTGCAAAGAAGCTTTGAAATTGAGTTTTGCAGAGAAGAAGCAGAAGTTGTTAGAGTCTGCATGCTGTCATTTGTGTACTAGATTTGGTCATATAGCACGGCGATGTCGTTTAAGGGAAAATTGTGATACTGGTCAAGGAAAACATTGCACCCTTATGTGTTATGAATAAGTTTTGAAGGCGTTCAATACAAACGAAGTCAAGTCAGATAGTCATAACACAGAGAAAGCTGAACAGAATCTCACCAACCATACATATACTGAAGTTTTTCTACAAACTATGGTAGTTGACCTTAAAGGCGGAAATCAATCGAAGCAAGTAAAACTTCTGATTGGTACTGGTTCCCACAAGTCTTATGTTACTAAAAGGACTGCCGAAGAGATAGGTTATATTCCGATTCGAGAAGAAGAGCTGATACATTCGCTTCTTGGAGGAAAGATACGTGTTATAAAATTCGACTCTATAGTCTTACTGAAGACCACAGCTGTAACTTTGAAATTTTGGATCAGCCATTGATCTGTAGCAAAGTTAGTTCTGTGAGAAAACAACTTTGTTTAGAGGATGAATTGAAGCGCATGGGCATTGAAATCACAGATACAACAGATGGGCCCATAGATGTGCTAGTTGGAGCTGATGTGGCTGGTAAGTTTTATTCTGGACGAAAACATGATATGAAATGTGGTTTGGTTGCAGTTCACGCGTTATTGGGTTGGACGCTTATGGGAAAAGTAAAAAATGTTCATCGTCTTACATCGTCCACGATTATAACCTCGTTGTTTTCAAAAGATGTTGCTATATCTAACCTCTGAAGTTTGGATGTGCTTGGTATGAAGATCCTAAAAGGATGAAGTATTCACAAGAACAAGAGCATGTAATCATGGAACATTTCTCGAGTACTGTTAAACAGAAAGATAAGCGATATGAAGTGAGCATGCTTTGGATTGGAGGTCATCCTCCCTCACCTTCAAATTTTGATTTGTCATATAAAAGACTTTTAAATACTACAGAAAAGTTTAAAAAAGAAAATTTTTACGATGTTTACGATGAAGTCTTTAAAGATCGGCTAGTAGAAGGTGTTATAGAATGCTCACCTTATAGCGGATCTATTGAAAAATCAACTCAGTTTGGTCATTTCTTACCTCGTCATCCTGTTTATAAACCCAATAGCAGTAAAACACCTGTACGTCCAGTTTTTGATGCTTCTTCGAAAGAAAAGAATCAACCTTCACTAAACCAGTGTTTGGAAGATAGAGTAAATCTCATTGAGCTGATTCCTTCCATGCTATTGCGTTTTCGAACAGAGAAGATAGGAATTATAGCTGATATCAGACAAGCTTCCCTTCAGATTGAGTTGAACGAAAATTATCGAAATTCTATAAAATTTTATGGTATGATAATGATGGAAATTTGAAAATTTTCAGACATGCACGTATGGTATTTGGTGTAACATGTAGTCCTTTTTTGCTATTATAGAATACCATCTGAAAAAAAAACTATGGAAAACTCAATTTGTGGAAAAAGTTATTACTCTTCAGAAGTCATTTACAAAACTGATGAAGTCTTTCTACGTAGACAACGTTGTAGCAAGTATGAAAGATGAAGAAGCTCTTCACCAATTTATAGAACAGTAAAAAAATCGGTTGTCTGTAAAGTCGAATTACTGACGATAGTTGAACGTGACAACGTCATAAGAAAATACTGATGGAATGGTTTCATTTTTCAAAAGAAAATTTTAATTTTATTTGTTTGATAGATATTTTGTATGGATATAGAGAAGGAGGTAAATGGAAATCACAATTGAATTGATCAAGTTACATTTATTTGTACGCATAAATAGAATTATGTCAATTTAGCTTTTAAAAAGCCCGCCTCAATGTATTTGATATAGGAGAAAGTTGTTCCCTTTGACGGCTGGCTGGTCCTACCTGTCATTTCAGACACGTTGTTATGATATGTGGAAGATTTAACATTTATGTTTTAATTTTTTGAAATCATAGCTACGCTCGATAATTATTTCGATCGAATAGTAAAGCAATTGATTTTTTACTCATCTTGAAACAGTTCTGTCAACTTATTGTTATAGTTTTGTCAATTATAGCATAGCCTACAATCGCTGCACTAGCGGACCGATGCTATTTATTTTAATGATGAAAGCACGAATATTCGACAATATATCACTGAACATATATTTAATATCGAAAGAATCATTACATTTATCGCCGCAATTATCGTTGCTATAAACAATTGACACCACATTCACTTTTTACTGCACTTACGAAAACATGTAAATGTATTATTGTATAGCAGCTGTCCACGCACATCGCATCGGTCACTCAAATAGGAGAGCTCGCTTGCACTTCAAGCCTTAAATGGAACGCCTCAGAGCGAGGTAACGCACAGCCAGTCAGAGCAAGGTAACGGCAAATGAGTCATGTTTTCTCTTGCGTGCAGCCGGCTCCATCGAATTATAAGACGTTGTCACGTCAAAAAATATATCGACTCTACTCCAGGAACACATGAGAGTTCATTAACGCCATAAAAGAGGGCAGACATTTTCGGAAATATTTCGCATCAGTCTATCTCACGGTCGTATATATAAGTCTGGGAACTCTATGTTTGGCATGAGTCTCTTACATGTCACCAAACTCGTAGTCCCTCGCTCAGCCATCAGCTAGCGCTTGGATCGGAGTATGTTGTCAGGATGTCAGGATTAAGCGCCATATCGTTCAAACACGGTGGTATACGTGCCAGAAAACATCCCTCGACTCATGCGCCACTCTTTTGGTACTACGCAACATATGACGCTCATATAGCAAACAGCCTCGAGTTTCCAGACCTGTATATACGACCGTGGTCTATCTCAAGTAGAAATTACATCTTTTGCGCGTGCCAATTCTAGCTTTCGCTGTAAGGGGGTTGTCTACGCAGCTCTAGTCGCCATATATGATTTGTTCACGTTTTCGTTAGTTTCGTGTTTTTTATTCATATTCAACTACTATAACTCGTTTCTAGAGTCACTAAGTATAACTAACCTATGATATGGTACAATTTAATTCGTGTTATATACTTCTACAATAATTCAAATAGAAGATTTTCATCTAACCAGTTTATGATTTATCATATAAATCACGAAAATACCTTAAAAATCCAACTGTATTTTGCTCGCAAAGGATCAGTGGGAGCTTAAATTTGAAATACGATACAAGCCGCTAATACTTCTATTAGTTTCGATGGTTAAAATTGATAAAAAATTCCAATTCTTGATACTTGCTCTGATCATATCATTTCTACTTGAGATTAACTTATGCGAAACTAGTACAAGCTAGATATATCTGTCTTCTAATGTTGGCTTCAGGCCCTAGCCTCTAGAGTCAATATAATAGATATACAACTTACTCTGATGATTGCTACTTGGTAGCTGAAAGGTCTATTAGAGTGAAGTTAGCCACACTTTTCTGGCCACACTTTTCTAGCCACAGTTTCTGACGAGGAGTATGGTCCGCGGTGTTGCCATATCAATTATTTTTACGAATAAACTCATTATCAGTTTTCTTGGGTAACTTGAAGTCAGAGGGATATTAATAATTCAAGGAAGAGTGATATATCCATATTGACTTAGCTGGATAATATGGAATTAACCAAAATATCCCAAATTGTACGGACATGGCACTGATTGATTGTAGCTCAGTGACAGAAAAAAGTAATAACTTATGTTTCTACGCTTTCAGTATTGTACCAAAAATTTCCGATTAACGAAAAATATTCCGTATACCACAAATTTAACTTAGGTTTCTACGTTTTCAGTATTGTACCAAAAATTTCCGATTACCGAAAAATATTTCGAGTACCAAAAATTTGAAAACGCCATTCGATAAAGGACATCCGAAAAGCATATATACAGGGTCAAACCAATTTGTGTGGCCGGAAATGTGTTGAAAAACTTAGAAATACATTTTTATTCCATCAGTAAACTACCCGAAATATTCCGAGTACCAGAAATTTGAAAACGCCATTCGATAAAGGACATCCGAAAAAGTATACATACAGGGTCAAATCAATTTGTGTGGCCGGAAAAGTGTTGAAAAACTTAGAAATAAATTTTTATTCCATCAGTAAACTACCCGAAATATTCCGAGTACCAAAAATTTGAAAACGCCAATCGGAAAAGTATATATACAGAGTTAAATCAATATATATAGGGTCAAAACAATTTGTGTGACCGGGAATGTGTTGAAAAACTTAGAAATAAATTTTTATTCCATCATAAACTACCCGAAATATCCCGAGTACCAAAAATTTGAAAACGCCATTCGATAGAGGACATTCGAAAAAGTTCATATACAGGGTCAAATCAATTTGTGTGGCCAGAAAAGTGTTGAAAAACTTAGATATAAACTTTTTTTCCATCATAAACTACCCGAAATATTCCGAGTACAAAAAATTTGAAAACGCCATTCGATGAAATACATCCGAAAAAGTATACATACAGGGTCAAATCAATTTGTGTGGCCGGAAAAGTGTTGAAAAACTTAGAAATAAATTTTTATTCCATCAGTAAACTACCCGAAATATTCCGAGTACCAAAAATTTGAAAACGCCATCCGGAAAAGTATATATACAGGGTCAAATCAATTTGTGTGACCGGAAAAGTGTTGAAAAACTTGGAAACAAATTTTTATTCCATCAGTAAACTACCCGAAATATTCCGAGTACCAAAATTTTGGAAACGCCATTCGATAAAGGACATCCGAAAAGTATATATACAGGGTCAAATCAATTTGTGTGGCCGGAAATGTGTTGAAAAACTTAGAAATAAATTTTTATTCCATCAGTAAACTACCCGAAATATTCCGAGTACCAGAAATTTGAAAACGCCATTCGATAAAGGACATCCGAAAAAGTATACATACAGGGTCAAATCAATTTGTGTGGCCGGAAAAGTGTTGAAAAACTTAGAAATAAATTTTTATTCCATCAGTAAACTACCCGAAATATTCCGAGTACCAAAAATTTGAAAACGCCATCCGGAAAAGTGTATATACAGGGTTAAATCAATATATATAGGGTCAAATCAATTTGTGTGACCGGAAATGTGTTGAAAAACTTAGATATAAATTTTTATTCCATCAGTAAACTACCCGAAATATTCCGAGTACCAGAAATTTGGAAACGCCATTCGATGAAGGACATCCGAAAAAGTATATATACAGGGTCAAATCAATTTGTGTGGCCGGAAAAGTGTTGAAAAACTTAGAAATAAATTCTTATTCCATCAGTAAACTACCCGAAATATTCCGAGTACCAAAAATTTGAAAACGCCATTCGATAAAGGACATCCGAAAAAGTATATATACAGGGTCAAATCAATTTGTGTGGCCGGAAAAGTGTTGAAAAACTTGGAAATAAATTTTTATTTCATCAGTAAACTACCAGAAATATTCCGAGTACCAAAAATTTGAAAACGCCATTCGATAAAGGACATCCAAAAAAGTATATATACAGGGTCAAATCAATTTGTGTGACCGGGAATGTGTTGAAAACTTAGAAATAAATTTTTATTCCATCAGTAAACTACCCGAAATATTCCGAGTACCAAAAATTTGAAAACGTCATTCGATGAAGGACATCCGAAAAAGTATATATACAGGGTCAAATCAATTTGTGTGGCCGGAAAAGTGTTGAAAAACTTGGAAATAAATTTTTATTTCATCAGTAAACTACCAGAAATATTCCGAGTACCAAAAATTTGAAAACGCCATTCGATAAAGGACATCCGAAAAAGTATATATACAGGGTCAAATCAATTTGTGTGACCGGGAATGTGTTGAAAAACTTAGAAATAAATTCTTATTCCATCAGTAAACTACCCGAAATATACCGAGTACCAAAAATTTGAAAACGCCATTCGATGAAGGACATCCGAAAAAGTATATATACAGGGTCAAATCAATTTGTGTGGCCGGAAAAGTGTTGAAAAACTTGGAAATAAATTTTTATTTCATCAGTAAACTACCAGAAATATTCCGAGTACCAAAAATTTGAAAACGCCATTCGATAAAGGACATCCGAAAAAGTATATATACAGGGTCAAATCAATTTGTGTGGCCGGAAAAGTGTTGAAAAACTTAGAAATAAATTTTTATTCCATCAGTAAACTACCCGAAATATTCCGAGTACCAAAAATTTGAAAACGCCATCCGGAAAAGTGTATATACAGGGTTAAATCAATATATATAGGGTCAAATCAATTTGTGTGACCGGAAATGTGTTGAAAAACTTAGATATAAATTTTTATTCCATCAGTAAACTACCCGAAATATTCCGAGTACCAGAAATTTGGAAACGCCATTCGATGAAGGACATCCGAAAAAGTATATATACAGGGTCAAATCAATTTGTGTGGCCGGAAAAGTGTTGAAAAACTTAGAAATAAATTCTTATTCCATCAGTAAACTACCCGAAATATTCCGAGTACCAAAAATTTGAAAACGCCATTCGATAAAGGACATCCGAAAAAGTATATATACAGGGTCAAATCAATTTGTGTGGCCGGAAAAGTGTTGAAAAACTTGGAAATAAATTTTTATTTCATCAGTAAACTACCAGAAATATTCCGAGTACCAAAAATTTGAAAACGCCATTCGATAAAGGACATCCGAAAAAGTATATATACAGGGTCAAATCAATTTGTGTGACCGGGAATGTGTTGAAAACTTAGAAATAAATTTTTATTCCATCATAAACTACCCGAAATATCCCGAGTACCAAAAATTTGAAAACGCCATTCGATAGAGGACATTCGAAAAAGTTCATATACAGGGTCAAATCAATTTGTGTGGCCAGAAAAGTGTAGAAAAACTTAGATATAAACTTTTTTCCATCATCAACTACCCGAAATATTCCGAGTACAAAAAATTTGAAAACGCCATTCGATAAAGGACATCCGAAAAAGTATACATACAGGGTCAAATCAATTTGTGAGGCCGGAAAAGTGTTAAAAACTTAGAAATAAATTTTTATTCCATCAGTAAACTACCCGAAATATTCCGAGTACCAAAAATTTGAAAACGCCATCCGGAAAAGTATATATACAGGGTCAAATCAATTTGTGTGGCCGGAAATGTGTTGAAAAACTTAGAAATAAATTTTTATTCCATCAGTAAACTACCCGAAATATTCCGAGTACCAGAAATTTGAAAACGCCATTCGATAAAGGACATCCGAAAAAGTATACATACAGGGTCAAATCAATTTGGGTGGCCGGAAAAGTGTTGAAAAACTTAGAAATAAATTTTTATTCCATCAGTAAACTACCCGAAATATTCCGAGTACCAAAAATTTGAAAACGCCATCCGGAAAAGTATATATACAGGGTTAAATCAATATATATAGGGTCAAATCAATTTGTGTGACCGGAAATGTGTTGAAAAACTTAGAAATAAATTTTTATTCCATCAGTAAACTACCCGAAATATTCCGAGTACCATAAATTTGGAAACGCCATTCGATAAAGGACATCCGAAAAAATATATATACAGGGTCAAATCAATTTGTGTGGCCGGAAAAGTGTTGAAAAACTTAGAAATAAATTCTTATTCCATCAGTAAACTACCCGAAATATTCCGAGTACCATAAATTTGAAAACGCCATTCGATGAAGGACATCCGAAAAAGTATATATACAGGGTCAAATCAATTTGTGTGGCCGGAAAAGTGTTGAAAAACTTGGAAATAAATTTTTATTTCATCAGTAAACTACCCGAAATATTCCGAGTACCAAATGTTGAAAACGCCATCCGGAAAAGTATATATACAGGGTTAAATCAATATATATAGGGTCAAATCAATTTGTGTGACCGGAAATGTGTTGAAAAACTTAGAAATACATTTTTATTCCATCAGTAAACTACCCGAAATATTCCGAGTACCAAAAATTTGAAAACGCCATTCGATAAAGGACATCCGAAAAAGTATATATACAGGGTCAAATCAATTTGTGTGGCCGGAAAAGTATTGAAAAACTTAGAAATAAATTTTTATTCCATCCGAAATATTCCGAGTACCAAAAATCTGAAAACGCCATTCGATAAAGCACATCCGAAAAAGTATATATACAGGGTCAAATCAATTTGTGTGGCCGGAAAAGTATTGAAAAACTTAGAAATAAATTTTTATTCCATCAGTAAACTACCCGAAATATTCCGAGTACCAAAAATTTGAAAACGCCATTCGATAAAGGACATCCGAAAAAGTATATATACAGGGTCAAATCAATTTGTGTGGCCGGAAAAGTGTTGAAAAACTTGGAAATAAATTTTTATTTCATCAGTAAAGTACCCGAAATATTCCGAGTACCAAAAATCTGAGAACGCCATTCGATAAAGCACATCCGAAAAAGTATATATACAGGGTCAAATCAATTTGTGTGGCCGGAAAAGTATTGAAAAACTTAGAAATAAATTTTTATTTCATCAGTAAACTACCCGAAATATTCCGAGTACCAAAAATTTGAAAACGTCATTCGATAAAGGACATCCGAAAAAGTATATATACAGGGTCAAATCAATTTATGTGGCCGGAAAAGTGTTGAAAAACTTGGAAATAAATTTTTATTCCATCATAAACTACCCAAAATATTCCGAGTACCAAAAATTTCGGGTAGTTTACTGATGGAATAAGAATTTATTTCTAAGTTTTTCAACACTTTTCCGGCAACACGAATTGATTTGACCCTGTATATATACTTTTTCGGATGTCCTTCATCGAATGGCGTTTCCAAATTTTTGGTACTCGGAATATTTCGGGTATTTACTGATGGAATAAAAATTTCTTTCTAAGTTCTTCAACACTTTTCCGGCCACACAAGTTGATTTGACCCTGTATATATACTTTTTCGGATGTCCTTTATCGAATGGCGTTTCCAAAATTTTGGTACTCGGAATATTTCGGGTAGTTTACTGATGGAATAAAAATTTATTTCCGAGTTTTTCAACACTTTTCCGGCCACACAAATTGATTTGACCCTTTATATATACTTTTCCGGATGGCGTTTTCAAATTTTTGGTACTCGGAATATTTCGGGTAGTTTACTGATGGAATAAAAATTTATTTCCAAGTTTTTCAACACTTTTCCGGCCACACAAATTGATTTAAACCTGTATATATATTTTTCCGGATGGCGTTTTCAAATTTTTGGTACTCGGAATATTTCCGGTAGTTTCCTGATGGAATAAAAATTTATTTCTAAGTTTTTCAACACATTTCCGGCCACACAAATTGATTTGACCCTGTATATATGCTTTTCGGATGTCCTTTATCGAATGGCGTTTCCAAAATTTTGGTACTCGGAATATTTCGGGTAGTTTACTGATGGAATAAAAATTTATTTCCAAGTTTTTCAACACTTTTCCGGCCACACAAATTGATTTGACCCTGTATATATACTTTTCCGGATGGCGTTTTCAAATTTTTGGTACTCGGAATATTTCGGGTAGTTTACTGATGGAATAAAAATTTATTTCTAAGTTTTTCAACACTTTTCCGGCCACACAAATTGATTTGACCCTGTATGTATACTTTTTCGGATGTATTTCATCGAATGGCGTTTTCAAATTTTTTGTACTCGGAATATTTCGGGTAGTTTATGATGGAAAAAAAGTTTATATCTAAGTTTTTCAACACTTTTCCGGTCACACAAATTGATTTGACCCTGTATATGAACTTTTTCGAATGTCCTCTATCGAATGGTGTTTTCAAATTTTTGGTACTCGGAATATTTCGGGTAGTTTATGATGGAATAAAAATTTATATCTAAGTTTTTCAACACTTTTCCGGCCACACAAATTGATTTGACTCTGTATATTTACTTTTACGGATGTCCTTTATCGAATGGCGTTTTCAAATTTTTGGTACTCGGAATATTTCGGGTAGTTTATGATGGAATAAAAATTTATTTCTAAGTTTTTCAACACTTTTCCGGCCACACAAATTGATTTGACCCTGTATATGAACTTTTTCGAATGTCCTCTATCGAATGGCGTTTTCAAATTTTTTGTACTCGGAATATGTCGGGTAGTTCACTGATGGAATAAAAATTTATTTCTAAGTTTTTCAATACTTTTCCGGCCACACAAATTGAGTTGTGTATATATACTTTTTCGGATGTCCTTTATCGAATGGCGTTTTCAAATTTTTGGTACTCGAAATATTTTTCGGTAATCGGAAATTTTTTGATACAATACTGGAAACGTAGAAACCTAAGTTAAATTTGTGGTATACGGAATATTTTTCGTTAATCGGAAATTTTTGGTACAATACTGAAAGCGTAGAAACATAAGTTATTACTTTTTTCTGTCACTGAGCTACAATCAATCAGTGCCATGTCCGTACAATTTGGGATATTTTGGTTAATTCCATATTATCCAGCTAAGTCAATATGGATATATCACTCTTCCTTGAATTATTAATATCCCTCTGACTTCAAGTTACCCAAGAAAACTGATAATGAGCTTATTCGTAAAAATAATTGATATGGCAACACCGCGGACCATACTCCTCGTCAGAAACTGTGGCTAGAAAAGTTTGGCCAGAAAAGTGTGGCTAACTTCACTCTAATGAAAGGTCTTCAGTACTTTAAAAGTATTTGTCAGGTTCCCCTTTTATCTTTAGCATTAAGTTAGGTTAATTGAGTATATATTCAATATAATTCTACTATTCAATAGTTTTAAATATTTTCCTCAATTCATTACCAATAATATTTCTCATTCAAATTCATATGCTTATCAATAAGTATAATTCTAACATTCACATCTTCGTGGAACGTCCAGTATACTTACTGTCTATCATACTAGGCTAATACGGTGTTGTACCGTGAAGAGTCACATTCAAAAATATAGAATGTTAACAGTATTTATAGTGAATAATGGTGATTTTCTATATTTAGTATTATAGTGTATCTACAGTGTGAACACTTATTATAGTTTACCAGCAGATATAATATTTTTTGGATACACTCGACCGCCATCTTTTGTCCAGTCACTGGAGAAATCTCATAGTAACGCGTTTGTACGTGCGTTCCGAATCTTTCGTTCGCCTAATTTGAAAATTCAAAATTAAACACGTCCTAGAAACCAGTGTTTTATGAGCTTCCTAATATTTTTCGCACCTGTTGGAAGCACAGTTATCAAGCTTAACACTTTTTTAAGTCAACTGTAAATAGAATTTTGTTGGTTCTGATGGATATACTGTCCGGTCCAAGAAAGATGACCGGTGGAAAGAATGTCTAGAATGTCACCTGCGCTAAATAGCGTTTACTATTTTACTTTTGTTTATACTCCATTTTCTCGACACAAATTAGAAGAAATTCAAATCAAATTAAAATTTTCGGGAATAATACCTCGAAGGTTTATAGTGAATAACCTTAAAAAGTTGTTTGGAGGAATTCAAAAAGTATAAAAATTGAGTATATTTATGGTTTCCAGGTTTACGTGGTATAAAATCATTTTAAAACTTGCTGGAATTCGACAATTAAGCACAAATTTACAAAAAAATTGTAAGGTTTTTTTAAATTAATGCTGACAAAATGTTTCACTAGACTGTGGCATTAATGAAAAATTAAATGTTACAAAAATTGGTTTTTAATTTAGAAAAGAAATTTTTTCTCTATATTCGCAGGTGGAGAATATTTCATTCTAGATGTATAAGGATTCAAATTTGTAATCGTAATTATCATTAATTTGAGCAGGAAAATATCATAATAACTGGGGCCAATTTAAAATTCAGTTTTTTTAATACATACCTTGGGTGACTGAACCCATGCTAAACTGTTTTTATGTGTCTTGAAGTTCAAAAGCACAACAAATTGATATTTCTTTTGAAAGTATTGTTTTTACATTCAAAACATTGAGATGTAACGATACTAGATCATTCTTATAACGGTATATGGTAGGAATTTGCCTGGTTTCAGAATTTTCTGGCACACATATTGTCCTTTTTGGAAATTGTAACTAATGAATTCGGCTTCTAAACATACATTCAAACGATCATTTCTCGATGTGGGAACCAATGGTTTCATATGATTTTCCATGAAATTTCGCCTAAAGTTGGCATTTCTGTTGACAATTCGTTCGACTCTATTACAGAAGCCGAATGAAGTCCCTTTCATAGAATTAGCGATCTGTTGACACGTATCTTTCTCAACTACAAGATCTAACTCATATGAATAAGACGTTTTTTCCTTCAAATACAACGATATGGCTTCGTAAGCTTTTTCAACAGAGAGTTGTCTTTTTTTCATGATTTCCAAATAGTTACTTGGAAAAACAAAAACAAATACTTTATAATACCCAACTTGATTCTCAAAAACAGGTGAAGTAAAAATACAAATTCGTATTAAATAAAGAAAGGAAACAAAATCCACAAATAACTGAAATATATTTTCGACCCAAAGCGAATAATGTAACTGCAGAAAAGGTAAATATGAAACAGCGCTATCCGTCACTTGCTAACTCCATGCACAGTCGGAAGATATCGCGAGTACATACTTACTACTGAGGTGGAAAACGCGATTATACAGCGAAAGTAGACCGTTCATAACTTTGTTATCATGCATGTGACAACAAAAAACCTGATCAGCAAAGTTGCCTGGAATTTAATGCTGTACAACCTTTGCACGAAAAAATTTTTTTCTATACTTTCGAATTCATTCAATTTTTTCGACCCCTCCGACATCCCGTCAGTGACCCATCTTTTTTTGTATGCTACTCAATGACAACTTGATTTTTACGTCTAAAAATAAAAGTGACAGGTCATGTCCTTCTTCGATGTTCGATTTTTTTTAAATTCATTCAGTTATTTCAACCCCTCTGACGTCCCGTCACTGACCCATCTTTTTTTCGTATGCTACTCAATGACGACTTGATTTTTCAAAAATGAAATTGACAGGTCGTGTCCTTCGATTTCCGATTTTTTCTTGAATTAATTCAGTTATTTTGACCCCTCTGACGGCCCGTCACTGAACCATCTTTTTCTTGTATGCCACTCAATGACGAGTTGAATTTTCTGTACAAAAATGGAGGTGACAGGTCGTGTCCTTCTTTAATTGTCTATTTTTGTTTGAATTCATTCAGTTATTTCAACCCCTCCGACGGCCAGTCACTGACCCATCTTTTCTTCGTATGCTACTCAATGACGACTTGATTTTTCTGTTCAAAAATAAAATTGACAGGTCGTGTCCTCCTTCGATTTTCGATTTTTTCTTGAATTAATTCAGTTATTTAGACCCCTCCGATGGCACGTCACTGACTCATCTTTTTTCCGTATGCTACTCAATGACGACTTGATTTTTATGTATGAAAATTAAGGTGACAGGTCATGTCCTTCAATTTTCGATTTTTTCTTGAATTCATTCAGTTATTTTAACCCCTCTCATGGCCCGTCACTGACCCATCTTTTTTGTGCATGCTACTCAATGACGACTTGATTTTTCTATCTAAAAATAAAAGTGACAGCTCGTGTCCTCCTTCTATTTTCGATTTTTTTTTAAATTCATTCAGTTATTTCAACCCTTCTGACGGCCCGTCACTGACCCATCATTTTTTTTGTATGCTACTCAATGACAACTTGATTTTTATGTATTAAAATAAAAGTGACAAGTCGTGTCCTTCTTAGATTTTCGATTTTTCCTTGAATTCATTTAGTTATTTCGACCCCCCGTCACTCACCCATTTTTTTTGTATGCTACTCAATGACAAATTTCATTTGATTATATAAAAAATTCTTTATTTCCAATAATTGGACATTATGCTCTAAGGTCCAAATGTCCAACAAGTAATTCACCCACAGTCTTCAAATATGAGAAACATGAAATACAAGTTTTGTGTAGCTACGTAATTTTCTTCTTAAAAACTTAATTATATATAATATTTCCGAATGTACAATTTAGTTTTTTTGGTTAATTTTCCTGCCATTCTCAATTCGAAAAATAACTGTTTGTTCAGGGTTATCAAGGCTGTGTTTACAATATATGTGTAATCCTGTACCACATGCAGCTTCTCACAATATAAACTATTATCATGGTTACAATATGCCCTGCCTTGTGGCCACAAATAAATAGCCAAAATATGTCAGACTTCAGCAACTTCGATCCCGAAATGTTCACTCACATTCTAAAACAGAACGACATAGTGACTTACAATGAAATGATTTTGTATATATTGTGTCGTAACATGGTTAGACTTACAGAAAGTTAAACTCTAGCAAAGTGTTCCCCCTAACAAAACTGTAGATGATACGAAAGACGTGGTGGAGAAAGTGATGAGTTGTTATATATTTACAATGATGACGATCAGAGAATTAGCCGAATTATCATTATCCCCTTTAATAAATCAGCACAAAGAAGTTTTCGTCGATCGAATGGCTATTGGAATGTCATTTCATTCGGGACAAGCCAAAAGAATTTAGGCTGTTAGCTCTACACCAGAAGGAGCTTTATTGTTCGAACCTCGCCTGTATTCTTCAGACTCTTATAGCGCAGTTATAGGTGTTGAGAATTTCAAAAGTATAATCTATCATCATATGTCACACGTCTGCAGCGGAATGCGAATCTGACCGCATTAACGAATGGGTTGTTGATCTATTTCCGAAGGGAGTATGGTTCAAGCAGTGTCTGTTGATTGTTTGGCAAGGAACTTTGGAAGTCCCGGAAGACATAGTTCTCACTGTACGATTGGAAGTGGCCGTCCTTGTCTTGGAAGTGAGAGAAACAATTTATCATTTTAACTCTGGAAACCGAGTGATAAATATCGATAATATTATCCCATTTGAAGAATTGAATCCCTCAGCAAATAACATTGATAGTCTTTATCTAATAGGTTCGAATATAGATGAGTTAAGCTTATGTGTCATCATTACACCCCACACTTAATGAATGATGCGTTGTTAATAAACTGTAATTTATACTCACGCGAAGGTATTTCAATGATTGCAAAGTTAATTCACTAAGAATCATATGTACATTGCTCTTAGCAGAGCCGGGGAATTCCCACAACTCCTCAGAAATATTCAGGATCAACATTCAAATATTTTCAAAACATCAAAGCAAGGTAAGGTATGAGAGAGACAGAAAAAGAGAGAGAGAGAAAGAGAGAGAGAGAGAGAGAGAGAGAGAGAGAGAGAGAGAGAGAGAGAGAGAGAGAGAGAGAGAGAGATATTCGTGCAAGACTAGATTGGTTTGTAGTAAAAGAGATCTAGCAACAGCAAAGCGCTCGCCGCTCAGTTCAACGCTCAGTAGTAAACACGTACTCCAGGCAAATAAGACGAAAAAAGCTCATTTTACAGACCTCTCTGTACGGCGGAATCTTTTGATAGTAAAGTGTGGGTATTGACATGTAGGAACCAATGTCACTGACGCGAAGGCTGGCGCGGGGGTGCGTTGTGATATATAGATATATGTATATATTTGATTTATAGCCAATATCTCAAAAACCGATCAATGTATCAAAAAAAGTTTCGAGTGGTAGAAAATAAAAATTGCCACATAAAATCAACCATAAAATTTTTTGATTTTCCTCGCTATGTTACCCAAAAAACGTTATTATCTCGAAAATTAAGCTTTTTCTTGAAAACCTAGAAAATGACACGTTGGCCTTTGATATCGAAGTGAAAATTCTATGATTTTTCAAGAATTTTCCACAAATTTTCATTCTTATACTTACAGGTAGTTATATCACAGAGCTATTACATTTCTTCTTTAAGGCTTACTGCGAAATTAACGATTAATTGCGAAAAATATGCCTAAATACGATTTTCCGATTTTCTGTCGAAAATCTGACTTTTCTAATAACATTCGATTTGGAAGAAAATAAAAGTTGTTCAAAATGTATTTTCCTTTTAAACGAACGTTATTAGAAAAGTCAGATTTTCCACAGAAAATCAGAAAATCGTATTGAGGCACATTTTTCGCAATTAGTCGTTGATTTGGCAGACAGTAAGCCTTAAAGAAAATATGTAATAGCTCTTTGATATATTCAGGGATATAACACAGTATGAAAAGTGAAAATTGTGGAAAATTCCTGGAATTTTCACTTCGATATCAGCGTCAAACGTGTCATTTTCTGAGTTTAGAGAAAATGCTTAATTTTCGAGATAATAACGTTTTTTTGGGTAACATAGCAAGGAAACATGAAATATATATATATAAAACGCGGTTTAATATTTTACGCGGAAACCGCTCGGAAAATCGTAAAATGTTATGGATGATTTTTTGTGGCAATTTTCATTTGCTACAACTTTTGTTCGAAACTTTTTTCGATACATCGCTTGGTTTTTGAGATATTGACTATAAATCATATATAAATACATATATATGATTTATGATATATATCACAACGCACCCCCGCGCCAGCCTTCGCGTCAGTGACATCAGTTTTTAGATGTCAAAACCTACATTCTTCTACCAAAAAATCTCGCCGTACAGAGAGGTCTGTGGAAAATGTCTTATTTGCCTGGAGTGATGAGCAATAATATATATATATATATATATATATATATATATATATATATATATATATATATGTAGAACTGTTTTCTCGGGTATTGATCCGCGTTGTGTGGTTTCGGTCCTCAAAAGGACCAATTTCACGACGTTTCGGCAAAGTCGCATTTGCCATCTTCAGGTGATTCGACCGTAGAGTCTGGAAAATCTAGGCGAACTGTATATATATATATATATATATATATATATATATATATATATATATATATATATATATATATATATATATATATATATACAGGGTGTCCCAATATTGCTGGGACACAGAGCTACCACGTATTCTAGAGGTCAAAATAAGTCGATTGAGCCCAATTTACCTGTATACCAAAATGTACCGTTTGTCCGTGAGAAGAGTTCAAAGTTTACTAAAAAAAATACATTTTTGTATGTTGTTCCGAAGTGCTTTATACAAATTTAATGAAATTTGGTAAATGTGTATTCTAGATGATTAGCTTACTTTTAGTAATCAAAAAAACCCAAAGAAAATTGTAGAGGGGTTGGAACCACCCTCACCCCTTGGCATTTTTTCCCCCATTTTTGTAGGGGTGGGAATACGGTTTTAAGACTTTTTTATCTGGAAGGCCTACTCATTATCTTCATTTTCTTACTCTTGTAAAAACTCCGTATTTTGCGTAGTTTTCAAGAAAAAAAATGTTTTCGCAAACACTGATAACCGATTTTCGGGTATAGGTTTAATAAAATTATTAGACACAAATTACACAATACATTTACACAAGACAAACAAAAATTTTTATAACAAGTGTTCAATGTGACCTCCACCTTCATTAATACAGAGGTCAATTCGACGTAAAAAATTTAAATGCACTCTTCTTAAAACATCGTCATTTTCTCGTAGCGCATTTACAGCATTTTGAATTCTATTCCACAGTTGTTCGATGTTATTTATTTGAACCTCGTACACTTGTCTTTTTAATTCTCCCCAGATGAAGAAGTCACAAGGGTTTAAATCTGGAGACCGCGGAGGCCATTGAATGGGTGCTTCTTGTCCCCTACCTATCCACCTGCCACCAAATTGTTCACCAAGATATTCTCTTACTGCACGTGCAAAATGAGGTGGTGCACCATCATGCATGAAGAACGTATTTCTACGCAAGTTAAGAGGCAAGTCTTCTAATAATTCTGGCAAATTTTGTTGAAGGAAACGGAGGTAACTATCGCCATTCAGACGATCAGGTAATCGTAACGGTCCGACTATAAATTCGCCAATAATTCCGACCCAGACATTAATTTTAAATTCACGTTGATAATGTCTACTTTTAATGGCATGTGGATTTTCATCTGCATAAACATGATCGTTGTGTAGGTTTGTCATACCGCGACGTGTAAAACAAGACTCATCAGTAAACAAGATCTTAGTATGGAATCCGTTGTCGACTACTCTGCGCTCCCGAATAGTTCGTAAAAAACTTAAACGTAATTCGTAGTCAGGTGGCAACAATTCTTGCACTGGCTGGATGTGAAATGGCCGAATTAATTGATCTCTAATGATTCGACTTACAGTGCTTTTTGGAATTCCAGCTTCTCGTTGCAATCTTCTAGTACTGGTATTAGGATTGTTATCAATCATTTGAAGAACAGCTTCTTCCGCAATAGGTGTTCGAGCTTGTCGAGGTCTTCCAGCGTTAACTCTTACTGGGGTCAACCTCCCCGTTTCTCGAAGACGTCTTTCGATTCGGGCAAAAGTTTTATGGTTTGGAATTCTCCGGTTTGGATACCTCTCTTGATACACGCGAACACTTTCGCGGCAGTTACCTTGACAATATCCAAGAACTAATAACATGTCGGTCTGTTCATTAAAAGGAAAATTCATAATTGTGGGACGTCAAAGGAACAGCAACAACAGCAATAACAATTAAACAAAAACAGTGATGACAATAAGAAATAATAAAAAAACAAGCAAAAGAGAACAAATAACTGACACATTTACTGTTAACAATAAACTATGTTTCCTGTCAAAATCATAACATTTGGTTTTGTCTTTGTGTTCGCGGCCAACTAAATTTTGTATTACAATTTTATTAAACCTATACCCGAAAATCGGTTATCAGTGTTTGCGAAAACATTTTTTTTCTTGAAAACTACGCAAAATACGGAGTTTTTACAAGAGTAAGAAAATGAAGATAATGAGTAGGCCTTCCAGATAAAAAAGTCTTAAAACCGTATTCCCACCCCTACAAAAATGGGGGAAAAAATGCCAAGGGGTGAGGGTGGTTCCAACCCCTCTACAATTTTCTTTGGGTTTTTTTGATTACTAAAAGTAAGCTAATCATCTAGAATACACATTTACCAAATTTCATTAAATTTGTATAAAGCACTTCGGAACAACATACAAAAATGTATTTTTTTTAGTAAACTTTGAACTCTTCTCACGGACAAACGGTACATTTTGGTATACAGGTAAATTGGGCTCAATCGACTTATTTTGACCTCTAGAATACGTGGTAGCTCTGTGTCCCAGCAATATTGGGACACCCTGTATATATATATATATATATATATAATATATATTATAGAGAGTTGCGGCGTTACCGTGTTTGACTCATTGGCTGGAAGAGCCATGAAAAACGCATCTTCACCGCTGTAATATATGAATTATATTCATATACACGATTTACTTAAGTCACGTAATAATTACGATACACCTTATTTTTATTGTTAGATCATCAAAGCGACAATGTGTAAATGTGATATGTGTAAACCGCTGTTAACCATTCATGTCAATTGTTATATTGAACATATGGTAGATCTTTGTCATGCAGTTGGAAGAACCTTCGTTTAGTCTGTAACTAGAACAACCTACCATAAAGGGGGTGCAATTGTTCTTGCAATAACAGTTATATAGTCGGTAGATAAGTATAGAATAAGTATAACAAGGGTGTAACTTTGGTAGAGTTAGATATCATTCATGTGTTCTTAATGTATTGTACCTATGGCATTACAGAGTCATTAGTGCCCTTCATTTAATTATTAAACATACGTCACTTTTTAATCTATGTGTGTGATTCCCTATTCGGATCCAGCTACTCCAAAGCCATTATCCCAAATATACTAATCGGCAATTGATTGCCGTCAACGATCCTTGCAAAAATTGATTATCACATGGCGATCGTTGACCAGGCTTTTGTTTGAGGAAAGGAATACTGTCTAGTGAACATGAGGATAAACAGATGAGCATGATTGATTATCATATTATTTAATTGAAATGGATAGATCAACAAGAAACTGATTACCAGTACAGGAAATGGCTATGGTATGAAGAAATCGCACTGAGAAGTTTGTGGAAATTAGATATAGGGAACGCAAAGTCAACAACAACAAAACAAGGGAATAATGAATGGTTCCTCAGAAGAAGAGGGTATTCTTGGGTCCGATTTCTTTTTAAAATACAGAGTTGTTATATATTACGAAACATTTCTATTTTATTTTATGCTGGATGGTAGTACACTTTCAATGTCGATTCATCCAAAGCATGATTGTTATACAACGACATCAAGCAAGAGCATGAATACTATGAATATTACCGAATGAAATATGCAACAGTGATTATACTGCAGGTATAATTGCGAAACCTATGAACGTTCAGATACCTGTAGTATTTTTAGAACGAGAAAGAAGTGCCAGTTAGGAACTTCACACCTGCTATTGAAAAGCTATCCGATCACGATGTATGTAAATTCGGAAAGAAAACTTGTCAGTTGATCATGTAGAACAACTTCTAGACAAAATAAATGTAGATACTTCAAACAGGGAAGAGAGAGAATGTCACTCAAAGCATCTGTGCAAAATACACCGACTTTTTCCTCTAAATGACGACCTTCTCATTGGTACGAATATTACAAAACAAAAGATTGATCTAAAAAAGAACACCAGTTCAGAATATATAAGACCATATTGACAAAATGCTAGATTAAGTGTAATTGGGGAAACCATTTCTTCTCCGTTTCTAATAGTACCAAAGGAGCAATTAGACAAAAATTGAGCTATTAAATGGCGAGTTGTCATTGATTACCAGATGACCGGTTTCCACATCCCTCCATATCTGGAATTCCAGATTCATTGTCGGGTGTGGTATATTTCTCACAATTGAATTTTTCAAAAGGATACTACCAAGTAGAATCAGATCCTGAAATCAGGAAATGTACGTATTTCATTACAGACAAGGGTCAACACCACTTAACTAGGTTACCTATGGGATTAAAAATAAGCCCAAGCTACTCTCAAGAGTATTGACAATGGCTATTTCAGGAATAAACTGCGATTCATGTTTTATATATCTAGACGATCTTATAGTATTTGGAAAAACTTTATCATATAAATTTAGTGGAAGTTTCACAACGGTTAAAAGAACTAAATGTATTTTTACATTCGATTAAATGCTGATTTTTGAAAAAAGAAATTTTATATCTAGGACATATAGTTTCCGGTAATATTCCGATCCAGAGAAAATTTGCGTGATTAAGCAGTACCCAGTCCCAAAAGATGCTGGAGGTGCAAAACGCTGCATAGTTTTTGCTAATTACTACCGACAATTTATTCCAAATTTTGCGAGAATCGCGATTACTTTAAATTATTTAGCACGAAAACTATATCTTAATTGGGACAAAAATTGTGACGAATCGTTTGAGACTCTGAAAAAGCACTAATAAACACACCAATCGTGCAAGATCGTAATTAAAAAAAATCATTTTAACATGTGATATGTCCAGATACGCAATATGTTCCGTTTTATCAAACAGTAATAACCGACTTGCCTTGAATAGTAGATTTCCGCGGATAGCTAATCTTGAAAAATCTTGGCTTCCGGGTGGATTCCGCGTCACAATAGCACAACTTGATGCCAACGTTTCGCCAACCATTACAGGTGGTAATTTCAGTTCGAGCCTCAAGCCTGCCCTGAAGATGCCACCTGTAATGGTTGGCGAAACGTCGGCATCAAGTCGTGCTATCGTGACGCGGAATCCATGCGGTAGCCAAGATTTTTCAAAACCAACTTGTCGTATATGATAGCAGAGAGCATAGAATAAGACAGAACAAAATTATTGCACAATTCAAAATGAGCTATAGCATGGGCAGTAACACATTTTAGACTCTTCATGTACTGAAGAAAATTTGATATCTATACGAATTATAGACCGTTGGTATATCTGGTTGGCATGTCAAATCCATCTAGTAAACTAATCAAATTCAGATAGACGCTAGAAGAGTATGATTTCACAAGAAATTATATCACGGATAACGTCACAGCTGATGCTTTATCAAGGATTCGAATCAAATCTGCACACTTAAAAATAACACCGGTCATCACGATTTTTGGGTCTAACTTCTACGTGTTAAATTTTGGTTTCTCCTACGACAAAAATAAGGAAAAAAATTTATTTTCCGTTTAAAAGTTGCTTTTGTAGAAACTAGAACAATTTTTCAATTTTTCAATTTTTTATATTTTTTCTACACTTCCACTGTAAATTATAATTAGAAAACATTTTTTTAGATACAAGAGTCTTTTTTATTCAAGATTTGTGATAAACAATAACATATAGATGTAAAATAACAAGAAATTAATGTCTAAAAAGTGAATATTTTTCGTATTTCTTCTATGCTCGTATGAGCTGTCTCGTATTAAACCCCAAATGTAATCTCCCATCATATTCTCGTTGTACTGCCCTTGATATCGCCGTTCAAAGTCCATCACGTCTTGGTGAAAACGTTCTCCTTGTTCCTCGGAGTAGGCCCCCATGTTGTCTTTAAATTCGTCCAGATGAAAATGTAGCATATGAAGTTTATGAGACATTCTGCAGCCCATAACTTTAAAGCTTTTAAGCATTTTTTCAATCATACTTATCGTCGTAAATCAGACCAAAGCAAACTTTATGAACTAAATATGAATATTTAAGTGTTTTTCAATGTCTAGAATCAGAATTTAAACAAGAGAACAGAAACCCAAAATTTTTTTGTTGACCTGTGTAATGTGTGATAAAAGTCAGTCGAAGTATTCGCAATGACTCGAGCCCAAAAGATATGAATGGAGAAGGAAAAGCAATTTAATGGCTTCAACAGGATTGATCACCCATGAGTTATTGAGCTATTGAAACTTCCTACCATACACATGAAGGATACAATGTTTTGAAAAGAAAGGAAAGTAGAGACTATAATTTGAATAATTCATTGTGTTATGAGGAGGAAGGAATGATCATCGGAATTGTATCCTTATGTAGGGCTACAATTTCGATCGATATTGTACCCAAGTGCATTGTTGATAAACGTAGACACTTGCGTTAAGATTTTGATATGGCAGATATGCCTAGTGAAGAATTCCGAAAATAAGGCATTAATATGCGCGATAAATAAAGAAATGAAGCAAATGATAGGCAACCGGTATAAAAATAGGGTTGAATATATATATAATAAATGATGTAACAACAATACAAGATAAAGATACAAGACTGTTGATTTTGAACATTTTTGATACTTCGAAAATAGTAGAACACGCAGGAATGAACTGCAGGTTCAACAATATAAAAACAAAATACTTTCGGTCAGGTCCGAGTAGAGACGTGGAGCGATTGTTATACGCTGCGAAGATTGTCAAAGGTTTAACAATCAAGGACCACAAAGGAACCTCGTAACTACAACAGCGTAAACAGCTTTTGAGGAAGTATTCCTTGATTACTTGATTTAGTTGGTCCAATAAGCTCGTCGGTGACGATCGATACATATTTACTGCACCTGGTGCGCGTGACACCCGGGTCGATTACCTCATCTTCGAGGGTTAATGTTAAAAATGCAGGAATTGCTTTTAATTTCGTTAGTCGGGGGTTTTTGTGGTCGCTGAACACAAATTCGATGTCCAAAAAATGCTACAGTGCACCTGGTGCGCGGGACACCCGGATCATCTACCTTTTCTTCGAGGATTAATTCCAAAAATGTACGAATTGCTTTTAATTTCGTTACTCGAGGGTTGTTCGGGTCGCTGAACACAAATTCGATGTCCAAAAATGCTACGGTGCAACTTGTGCGTGGGACACCCGGGTTGTCTACCTCTTCTTCGAGGGTTAATTTTAATGGCGAGTTGTCATTGATTACCAGATGACCGGTTTCCACATCCCTCCATATCTGGAATTCCAGATTCATTGTCGGGTGTGGTATATTTCTCACAATTGAATTTTTCAAAAGGATACTACCAAGTAGAATCAGATCCTGAAATCAGGAAATGTACGTATTTCATTACAGACAAGGGTCAACACCACTTAACTAGGTTACCTATGGGATTAAAAATAAGCCCAAGCTACTCTCAAGAGTATTGACAATGGCTATTTCAGGAATAAACTGCGATTCATGTTTTATATATCTAGACGATCTTATAGTATTTGGAAAAACTTTATCATATAAATTTAGTGGAAGTTTCACAACGGTTAAAAGAACTAAATGTATTTTTACATTCGATTAAATGCTGATTTTTGAAAAAAGAAATTTTATATCTAGGACATATAGTTTCCGGTAATATTCCGATCCAGAGAAAATTTGCGTGATTAAGCAGTACCCAGTCCCAAAAGATGCTGGAGGTGCAAAACGCTGCATAGTTTTTGCTAATTACTACCGACAATTTATTCCAAATTTTGCGAGAATCGCGATTACTTTAAATTATTTAGCACGAAAACTATATCTTAATTGGGACAAAAATTGTGACGAATCGTTTGAGACTCTGAAAAAGCACTAATAAACACACCAATCGTGCAAGATCGTAATTAAAAAAAATCATTTTAACATGTGATATGTCCAGATACGCAATATGTTCCGTTTTATCAAACAGTAATAACCGACTTGCCTTGAATAGTAGATTTCCGCGGATAGCTAATCTTGAAAAATCTTGGCTTCCGGGTGGATTCCGCGTCACAATAGCACAACTTGATGCCAACGTTTCGCCAACCATTACAGGTGGTAATTTCAGTTCGAGCCTCAAGCCTGCCCTGAAGATGCCACCTGTAATGGTTGGCGAAACGTCGGCATCAAGTCGTGCTATCGTGACGCGGAATCCATGCGGTAGCCAAGATTTTTCAAAACCAACTTGTCGTATATGATAGCAGAGAGCATAGAATAAGACAGAACAAAATTATTGCACAATTCAAAATGAGCTATAGCATGGGCAGTAACACATTTTAGACTCTTCATGTACTGAAGAAAATTTGATATCTATACGAATTATAGACCGTTGGTATATCTGGTTGGCATGTCAAATCCATCTAGTAAACTAATCAAATTCAGATAGACGCTAGAAGAGTATGATTTCACAAGAAATTATATCACGGATAACGTCACAGCTGATGCTTTATCAAGGATTCGAATCAAATCTGCACACTTAAAAATAACACCGGTCAACACGATTTTTGGGTCTAACTTCTACGTGTTAAATTTTGGTTTCTCCTACGACAAAAATAAGGAAAAAAATTTATTTTCCGTTTAAAAGTTGCTTTTGTAGAAACTAGAACAATTTTTCAATTTTTCAATTTTTTATATTTTTTCTACACTTCCACTGTAAATTATAATTAGAAAACATTTTTTTAGATACAAGAGTCTTTTTTATTCAAGATTTGTGATAAACAATAACATATAGATGTAAAATAACAAGAAATTAATGTCTAAAAAGTGAATATTTTTCGTATTTCTTCTATGCTCGTATGAGCTGTCTCGTATTAAACCCCAAATGTAATCTCCCATCATATTCTCGTTGTACTGCCCTTGATATCGCCGTTCAAAGTCCATCACGTCTTGGTGAAAACGTTCTCCTTGTTGCTCGGAGTAGGCCCCCATGTTGTCTTTAAATTCGTCCAGATGAAAATGTAGCATATGAAGTTTATGAGACATTCTGCAGCCCATAACTTTAAAGCTTTTAAGCATTTTTTCAATCATACTTATCGTCGTAAATCAGACCAAAGCAAACTTTATGAACTAAATATGAATATTTAAGTGTTTTTCAATGTCTAGAATCAGAATTTAAACAAGAGAACAGAAACCCAAAATTTTTTTGTTGACCTGTGTAATGTGTGATAAAAGTCAGTCGAAGTATTCGCAATGACTCGAGCCCAAAAGATATGAATGGAGAAGGAAAAGCAATTTAATGGCTTCAACAGGATTGATCACCCATGAGTTATTGAGCTATTGAAACTTCCTACCATACACATGAAGGATACAATGTTTTGAAAAGAAAAGAAAGTAGAGACTATAATTTAAATAATTCATTGTGTTATGAGGAGGAAGGAATGATCATCGGAATTGTATCCTTATGTAGGGCTACAATTTCGATCGATATTGTACCCAAGTGCATTGTTGATAAACGTAGACACTTGCGTTAAGATTTTGATATGGCAGATATGCCTAGTGAAGAATTCCGAAAATAAGGCATTAATATGCGCGATAAATAAAGAAATGAAGCAAATGATAGGCAACCGGTATAAAAATAGGGTTGAATATATATATAATAAATGATGTAACAACAATACAAGATAAAGAAACAAGACTGTTGATTTTGAACATTTTTGATACTTCGAAAATAGTAGAACACGCAGGAATGAACTGCAGGTTCAACAATATAAAAACAAAATACTTTCGGTCAGGTCCGAGTAGAGACGTGGAGCGATTGTTATACGCTGCGAAGATTGTCAAAGGTTTAACAATCAAGGACCACAAAGGAACCTCGTAACTACAACAGCGTAAACAGCTTTTGAGGAAGTATTCCTTGATTACTTGATTTAGTTGGTCCAATAAGCTCGTCGGTGACGATCGATACATATTTACTGCACCTGGTGCGCGTGACACCCGGTTCGATTACCTCATCTTCGAGGGTTAATGTTAAAAATGCAGGAATTGCTTTTAATTTCGTTAGTCGGGGGTTTTTGTGGTCGCTGAACACAAATTCGATGTCCAAAAAATGCTACAGTGCACCTGGTGCGCGGGACACCCGGATCATCTACCTTTTCTTCGAGGATTAATTCCAAAAATGTACGAATTGCTTTTAATTTCGTTACTCGAGGGTTGTTCGGGTCGCTGAACACAAATTCGATGTCCAAAAATGCTACGGTGCAACTTGTGCGTGGGACACCCGGGTTGTCTACCTCTTCTTCGAGGGTTAATTTTAAAAATTCCCGCGCTAATTTTGAATATGATGATTATAAAATACGTTGCAGTGTAGTCCCAGTTTTTTTAAAATTAATCCTCGAAAAAGAGGTAGACGATTTGGTTGTCACGCGCACCAGGTGCACCGTAGCATTTTTTGAACATCGAATTTGTATTCAGCGACCCCAAAAACTCATGAGAAGAGAAATTGGGCTGATTTTACTGATTATTGTTCTAGTTTTCACAAATTGAAAAAATACCTTTTGAAAAATGCATTTTTGAGTGCAGCAATGCAAGTGAGTAACACCCCCAAACGGTTACTAGTAGATTTTTTTTAGACACAATTCCACGTCGATTGACGCCTCATTCATTGAATTTCGTTTGACTAGAATTTTTTCGAGATTTTTTCCTATATTTCCTCGACTACCAGTCGAATTAAGATATCGACTACAGCAAGCATGTAAGGAAGCTAGGGATTATTCAATACTACCAAAACTGAAACGTACGCAAAAATCAAATACAAGTTGTAATATAATTTTAAGATAGGTGATAAAGTACTTGTCCGATCTTCTATGAACTCTATGCTCATATAAATTATTTACAGTCCACTCGAATTAGCTAAGGTCATCAAAGAATATTAGCACTGGGCAGAAGAAGGATGTAAGCGTGACGCCAAGTTGCTTATGTTTATAGTTGAGATCACGGTCTGTACGATCGTGGTTGAGATTATGAAATTGTTGTATCAAATTGAATAAATTAATAACAAAATTATGAACATAAGAAAAATCATTTGAAAACGATCAACAGTAATCATACATGATCTTCGAGCCGCATGGGTTTTTCAGAGGAAAAACAACATAAATAAAAGCTTCATGGAATTATCGAGAATAACGGGAAAGTGAGTATGTTCCATTTCACCCTTCCTAACCTTCCTTATTATCAGAGAAAGAATTGTTGCTTCTATTGAGAGTTAATATTACAACACTAGATATCAAAAGTGCTGTAGTTAATATCGTATGGTAATCATACCTAAGTTTGTTCTTGTAGCATCAGTTTTAGTTCCTAGCCCAACATAATTATCGTAAACAAATTAGCTGGAATTAGAGTTATCGTACATTACAGTTCAATATCAAATCAAACAATAAAATTAATCAATCAATTTGCAAATTTAATCATGGCTTGTAATGAAAATAAAGCAGATTTAATGCAACTTATCATAAGGTGTAGCCAAATAAAAGGATGTTTAACAAGATTCTCAACATTCATTGACCAATGTAAAAACAATCAAGATGAAAGTCACATTGATCAATTAGAATCGCGCTTAGAAATCACATACCTGCACTGTTAGAGCAATTCAATAACATACAAAACGAAATAGAAATAACTAACGAAGACGAAATTGGTTCCAATGAGCGCTTAATATTTGAAAATCGTTATTACGAGCTAACTCAAATCGCAAAAAAGATGATTCAGATCTTTCATAATAACCATCCATCAATTGAGAATTCAGACAGGAATAAAATTAATATGCAAAACCAAAGAACTGATGATAATGGTCATTCTTGTCAAAATAATGGTAATGTCCGATTCCCTATCATAGAACTTCCCAAATTTTATGGGGAATATGAAAAATGGGGACAGTTTAGAGACATGTTTATATCATTAGTGCACAATGACACATATCTTGACAAATCTTAACAAATGAAAACTACCAGACAGCATGGGGTTTATTAGTTTCTCGTTATCAAAATGAATCTGTTATTATCAAACATCATGTAAGTGCTCTAATTGAGTTACCAAGTGTTGGAAAGGACATACATATCAGTTTACGTAATCTAAGACTCCATAAAAAAGCACATAAGATGTTTAGAAACATTAGGGGAACCTGTAGAACCAACGAATTCGGATATACTAGAGTTAGTCAGTCTATTCGTAACTACGGAATTTTGTATCGCCAACATGACGTGTAGAAATCCAGTACGGATAGAGGAATAGTACCCCACGGCATAGGCGTGTATTGTATAGGGTATTTTAAACAGATTTCCAGGGTACCCCACGCCACGGGCGTACTATTTATAAGGCAGTAAGGTACGTAACTATTGAAACATCAAAAATAAAAACTTTATAACCAATATTAACAGTGTAGCTGTAGACATAGAAGAATGTTTATGACAAATGTGGGTTTCTTCCATGTTTTACAGAAAAAGACTGGTATTTTGGCAATTAAACTGATTCACTTACTGACCACATTTGTATAATAGTATGGTCGTTTCTTCTTTTGGTGATTGCCATTCACCGATTTCTGTGTGCGTGCAAGTAACTATATTGAAGCGCAGATTATGAGCTGCTTATTACTTTGTTCATCTACATCTGGGCAATTAAGTATATTTTTATATATTCTTAACCAGTGAAAACATTTGTTTCTATCGAGGACATTATTAGATCACAATTATTTAATTTATATTGCAATACAATAATAGTTTCACTTTTTTCACCACTACATCAACCTATAATTTGGTTTCAAATCATATCTGTATAAGTATATTCATATAAAATCCATTGTTGGGCCCTATATGGAAAATTTCATGAACAAAAACTTCCGAAAGATGTTTAACATGATTATATACTTTTATTCTATTCTGTCTACTGATATTAAAGTACAGTAGGTATATCGCCACTACAGCATTTTTGCTTTTATTTCATCCGTATTGTCAGGAAACATTTGCAATAATCGGACTATGAGATGGGAGCAAAATATGCGTTGATTTTCTTGATTTCACGATGTAAGATGGTATATAACTAACAATATGAATGGGGAACATACAAGTAAGAAAAGTTTTAGTAAAATTGTAAACTTTTATTCAAATAAAAAATTGTCAATTTATTTATGTGAGAAAGTATATTGTATATTGTTGAAAAGTCTTCTTGCGGAAAATATAATTCTAAAAATGTTGACGTATTAATAATAAATATTAACAATTTATTGTTCCTGTAAATTCTAGTAAATCCTTAGTACATTCTTTAAAACATGTTTTAGGGGGATATCTAATCTATGACCGCAAATCCGGTGTAAATTTCTGAGTTGATGGTCCTTTCAAAAAACGTTTAATGATTTCGCCAGATGAGCCAGGTACTGCGCCTGAAAATCAATTACCCAATTAAAATTCAATGTGTGCAGCATATATGATTTCATAACAAAAATTATTACATATTATAGATAGTTGACTACTGACAGCAAATGCACAATTGCACATGTATAAAAACTACAAATTAATTGAATTACTTTTCTAAATTGTGGGACCTTACTGTAATTACAGATTCCGCACTTTCTGTCATAGCAAATTTAGTTTTTAAATGCTTTACTAATGTCCTCAGAGAATTCACTCTCTTTCTGTAAAACCTCACAGAAGCTTGTAAGTTTTTTATTTTTCGCCGTTGCTGTGAGACAGTCTTCTTTGCAATTTTCCAACTGACATGTGCTCTTGCTGGATTGTCCATATCTGATGTAGTACAATCACCAAAATAGCGTTTACCACGAAACTTTCTGAAAACATTAATATTAATTAGATGTTATAATGGTATTATATTTATTAACTTATAAACAATTTGACACAGTATATAAGGGTATCAACTAAATCTATGTCATAACATAAGGGGCATATTTTTTTAGAGAAATTTAGCCCAAAAATTCTTAATAGTTCATGGCCCCACTATTGACAAGTTTTGGGATACAGGTCATGAAAATTTTGGTGAATATCAAAAACTATTAGATATAAATGCATGAAATTTGCACAACTCATTCACCGTATACATTGCACTATGCTGATACTAGCAAAAGCCTGTAATACTACAGGTGGCCAGTTTTAGCAGAATTATATACAGTATTGTAAACTTTCTTTTGTGGAACTACTGCTCCTACTATTTGTTGATATTTCCCTTTCCTCCTTTCTTTTGGATTACTGGAACTACTGGAAGTTGTTGATGAAGACCTTGCTAATGGTACAGCTATAACGGATTCTTTCTCAGAAGAGGTATCCGATTCTGGTGATTTGCTAGATTTTTGGGTAAGGCTGCAGTGGCTGTTGAAATGAAGTAGTAATTGAAACGGAAACTGATTCAACTAAGGACTCCTCATTACTACTAACCATGATATCCTCATTAGCTGGTGCAAACCAAACGCTGCTTTTGGTCATAGATGTTGACGCATATTCACTTTCTGAAAGTTTTGCTTTAAAATAAATAAAACCATATATTAGTAAAACTGCTATGCTCTTAATTAAACATTTTACCTTTTAGGTGCTGAAACATCAATATTCTCTTTGTCGTCTCCATTATGTCTGAAACAGTTTGCAATTATTACTACCATGTTCCATCCCAACATATCTGGAATTACTTACTCAGGGTAAATATGTAGGCGACTTGTACTGGCAAATGCTGCTGTAGCACCACCTTTAAGGTCTTTCCTGCCGCCTGGCCCAGTTACAAAGTCACTTTCAGAAACAAACAGGTACCTAAACGATGCAAAGTACTAAAAGTAAAGAAAATTCACAATTTTAGAACACTATTAAGTCGTTAGCTTCTTGAATTTTCTAGAAAGTAGAAAGAACAAAGAACTGTATCACCAAAATCACTCAAAGATTTGACAGGTTAAGTTGATCGGAACTCGTCAACTACACTTTCAAATAAATGTCACTTTTCTTGACAGTAGGTACACGATTAGCGGCGGCGAATTACGAGTGCTAATATCGGAGATCTCTCTATTCAATCTTTATTTCTCCACACGATTGCTGGGAAGCTAGATGACAGTATGGTGGGAGAGAGACATGTTGGCGATACTCAAAAATGACTTTAGCTTATTCTAGTATATCCGAATTCGTTGTGTAGAACACTGTTCTATCTAATATCAAAAAAGTTGGATGCGGTAGCTCAGCAAGAATGGGAATCATTATTCATTTCAAAAAACTTACATAACTGTAAACTTAATTTTAAAGATTTTATTATTTTCTTAGAAAAAAGTTGCTTATTGCTGGGAACAATGTATCATGAAAAAGGTGAAAGTAGACTTAAGAGTAAGGTAGACGAAAAGTCAACAAACAAAAATCACGTTCCATATAAAAAACAATTTTCTGGCTACAATCAAAGTTCAAATACACCGATTTGTTTCTTTTGTAAAGAAAATCATCATATTTATTATTGTGAACAATTAAAATCACTTCCAGTATCGTCTCGCCTCATGGAAATAAATAATCTAAGATTATGTATCAATTGCTTGCGAAACAATCATGAAACATCACAGTGTAAAGCGCGAGGTTGTAAGAAATGTAAAAAATTGCACAACACTCTTTTACATATTGATCAACCAGACTCGAACAATAAAGTACCAAGAAGAAATTCAAATCAAGCAGGAAGTTCACAGCAAATAAGCAATGTGGCTTCAAACCATCATAACTTGATTGTCGAAACATCAGGTACTTCAGTAGATTTAGTCACTAATTTGTGTAGTAATCAGGAAACTCAAATCCTTTTATCAACTGCTGTTGTTCTAATCAAGGATTCGTTAGGTAACTGGCAAAGATGTAGGGCGCTTTTAGATAGTGCTAACTTTATAACCAGTAAAATGCAACGCAGGTTAAAACGTTAATATACCAATAATATGGGTAGTTCATCATTGGACATTAGCAAAAATATTGTAACAGTAAAATCATGTCAGAATGATTATAACGCGAATTTAACATTCCTTGTATTGGACAAAATCACTGCAAATTTACCGAACAATACATGTAATATCAATTTACTCGAAATACCCAAAGATATAGTTTTAGCCGATTATGAATTCAACCAATCGCGTGAAATCGATTTACTCCTAGGGGCTAGTATCTTCTTTGATTTAATTTGTTCTCAAAAGATCAAGCTCGGTCCAGGACTGCCAGTTCTACAACAAACGCAGCTAGGCTGGGTTGTATCAGGTATTATGCCAATAACCTTAATAAAAACGCCTGTTGTTTGTAACGTGTCAGTTAATAAAACTTTAGAAAATTCTATCGAAAAATTCTGGAACATAGAAGAAGTTTCAATATCTAAGGTCAGATCTATAGAAGAGCAGGAATGCGAGGACTTGCTTACAACAACCACAGATCGTGATCAATACGGGCATTTTGTCGTTAAGTTACCTATACGCGACAACGTTGGCAAATTAGGCAACTCGCTACATAACGCTATCAGACGATTGAACAGCATGGACGAAAATTCAGAAAAAAATGCTTCATTTAAAAGGAAGTATGTTGACTTTATGGATGAATACGAACTTTTAGGTCATATGACCCAAATTAGCTCAGTTGAATCTGACAGTATATCATCAGATATATTTTATCTTCCCATCATGGAGTAATAAATGAGTCCAGCACAACCACGAACTTGCGTGTAGTGTTTGATGGTTCATGCAAATCATCATCAGGTATATCCTTAAACGATTTGTTGAAAGTAGGACCTACAATTCAAAATGATCTTTCATCGATTTTGCTGCGATTCAGAAAACATGACATTGTTATAACCGGCGATATAGCGAAAATGTATCGACAGGTTATGGTAGCAGAGCAGAAGCGCGACTTCCAGCGTATCGTTTGGCGTTCTCACGAAAATCATGAAATTAAGCATTACCGCCTAAATACAATTACTTACGGTACAAGCAGTGCCGCATTTTTGGCAATACGAAGTTTACAACAAGTAGCAATTGAAAAGCAGCATTGTTTGCCCGAAATCGCGAGTGTTATCATTAATGATTTTTACGTGGATGACCTATTAACGGGAACAAAAACAATCGAACAGGCTATAAACTTGAAACACAAATTGTCTACTTTACTAGGTCAATATGGATTTAACCTTCGAAAGTGGGTGTCCAATAGAATAGAAGTGTTAGAGCGAAATGAATTTGATTCCGACGATCAGTATTACATTACCGAGGATGAAATTAAAAAAACTCTAGGTTTACTATGGCAAGCCAACCATGACGTTTTAATATACAAGATAGATGCATCTCATATAACCGATAAGAGTTAGACTTTAGAGTTTAAGTTTATTGATGCCAAATAACATAGTTTTTACACAGGTCAGAGTATTTAAGAAATATAGATAGCACTAAAATTAACTACAATTAACAAATACATATTTAAAATTTAACAGTATATAAAAATTTACATTATAAAAAGTTACATTGAGATAATTTTGAGATCTAGAAATTCTTGAATTGAATAGAAAGCGTTAAACATTATAAAAATTTTGATGGTGATTTTAAATCTTTTCTGATTCATATTTCTGATCTAAAAAGGACATTTATTAAAAAATTTGATAGTACATTATGACCAGTTTTTGACTTGCTCAGATGATGAAATTGGGTATGAACATCCATTTTACCACCAGTATCGTGGTCGTGGACGTCAGAATTTAATACCACATCACCAGCAAGAAAAGCATGGTGCGCATATAAGAGACATTCTAGAACGAACAGACTTGGGAAGGTTAAAATTTTCAAATCTTTGTATGTACTTTTGACACATTCACGATAGCGTTTACCTCCTAGGATTCTGATACCTTGTCTTTGAAGACTGAAAATTCTATCAGCTTCGGAGCAGTTACCCCATGAGATTAGACCATATCTAACATGCGATTCCAAACTTGCGAAGTAGGTAGAACGTAATACGTGAGTGGATAGTGAATTTGACAGGTTTCTTAAGACAAAAAGGTTTCTTTTAAGTTTCCCAGCTAGCTGATCGACATGCATCTTCCAGGACAGAGAAACATCCACAAAAAGACCCAGAAACTTGGTGTGAGCATTTTTATCTTGATTAAAAGTATGGTTTTATAAGGTAAATAAAAGTTTTACAGTTCTACCTTGATTAATGACCAGTTTATTAGCAGAAAACCACTAGAGGGCTCTCGACTATACCTCCTCACCCAAAGCCACTACGCATTCAGAATCAGGATGGGAAACAGAGATGGTATTGTCATCTGCGAAGAGTTCAATAATCGCACCCGGTAGGTAATCGGGGAGATCATTAATAAACACGAGAAACAATAAGGGTCACAAAATCTAAGCCTGGGGAACCCCTACCTCAATCAATGACCTCTCCGAATACCCACCGCCCGCAAAAACAGTCATAAAACGGTTTGACAAATACGATGTAATAAGCAGAAGACTGTTTTCACTGAAACCATACTCCCTCAGCTTGCCAAGCAGAATCGGGCGGGAGACACAGTCGAAAGCCTTCGTCAGATCTAGAAAAGTGACAATGCGTTTAATTTTATCCTCAACCTCAAAATTTTTCGACCCTTTAGGACTTTAGGGCTTTTATCTCCAATCATTATTGTAGCGAAAATTATGATGCAATCATTATGGCAAATGAAAATTGGATGGGACGATACGCTCCCAGATCATATCGAGCAAAGGTGGTCTCAGTTTAACGCAGACTTACAAAATTTAAATAGGCTTCATATACCGTGCCAAGTAATGCTTCCTAATGCTGAACGCGTAGAGGTTCATGGTTTTAGTGACGCTTCGCAAAAGGCATATTCAGCCTGTCCCTGTATTTACCTCAAATCAATTAACAATCAGAATCAAACTGCTGTAAGACTGCTTTGTTCTAAAACGAGAGTTGCGCCTTTAAAAACAATAACATTACCTCGTCTAGAGCTTTGCGGGGCCTTGCTGCTGAGCCATCTTTATGACAATGTTCTACAGTCATTGAATATTAAGTTCAATCGTGTTGTTTTATGGTCCGATAGCACCATAGTTTTATATTGGATAGCATCAACGCCAAATAGTTTGAAAATATTCGTGTCTAATCGCGTCAGCGAAATTCAAAACTTAACGCGTCAAGTCGAGTGGCGCTATGTGCCCTCGAGATTCAATCCAGCGGATATCGCGTCTCGTGGTTCAGGGGCATCTGATCTCATTGAGAATACCTTGTGGTGGAACGGACCACTGTGGCTTCGTCAAGATGAAGGCTTCTGGCCCAACAACATAGAATTAACTGCCAACGATCTGGAGAAACGCAAATCGCAAATAACTCTTGGTAACACAGTAAATCAACTGCAGTTATTCTCAAAATTTTCCTCTTTGTATAAGTTTCAACGAGTATTAGCATTTTGTTATCGCTTTATAAACAATGCAAGGAAATGTCAGATAATAAATACCCCACAACTATCTCTGGTAGAGCTTGATAACTCTTCACTAACCTTAATTAAAATCGCTCAGAATGAGTCATTTCATGTTGATATTAAATGTCTTCAAAAAACGAATCCGTTACCAATCGGGTCTCGCCTTAAAAATTTGGATCCTTTTATCGATAGCCAAGGTTTTCTACGCGTAGGTGGCAGATTATTCCAATCAGATCTTCCTTATGATGCAAAACACCAACTAATCCTTAGTCAGCATCATGTATTAACAAGGTTAATTATTCTCCATGAGCATCATCGACACTTACATTCAGGTGCTCAAACGATTTTAGCTTCTACGCGACAGCGATACTGGATCTTAAATGGAAGATCTTCTATTCGTAACATTCTCACAAAATGCATAATGTATTTTAGGGTGAATCCTAGAACAATTAAATGCAAAATGGCAGACCTACCCGTCGATCGGGTCACACCAAATCGCCCTTTTTTTATAGTTTGCGTAGACTTTGCGGGTCCTTTCAACATTAAGGATGGAAAGTTGCGAAATCGTTCAATTATCAAGGCTTACTTTTGCTTGTTTGTCTGTTTCTCAACTAAGGCCGTTCACCTAGAACTTGTAAGCGACCTTAGTACATCAGCATTCCTTAATTCGTTGAAACGGTTCATAGCACGTCGCGGTTTATGCAGACGTATTTACAGCGACAATGGAACTAATTTCGTTGGCGCTAGTGAGGAGATTAAAGCGCTATATTGCGCAATAGAGACATTTGTCAATGATAGTGCGGTAATCGATTTCTTTCTAAAGAATAACCTCGAATGGAGATTCAATCCTCCATATTCACCTCATCGAGGTGGATTATGGGAAGCTGCGGTTCGGCAAGCTAAGTATCATCTCAAACGAGTTGTGGGTAAACTTACATTAACATTCGAAGATTTGTATACTATATTCACCCAAATTGAAGCAATAATGAATTCTAGACCTCTGCATCATATCTCCAGTGATCTCCAAGACTTATCTGCATTAACTCCTGGCCACTTCCTTATTGGTCAATCAATGACCACATTACCTCAAGTAGACATCACTAGTATACCTGAAAATCGCCTCAAACAAAATGAAGCTATTCAACAAGCTGTTCAATTATTTTGGAAACGCTGGACACGAGAGTACCTCTACAATCTTCAACACCGTTCCCGTTGGAATGAAAATTCTCCAGAGTCGATACAAGAAAACGCTATGGTTCTTTTTATCGACGACAATATCCCACCTTTGTATTGGAAATTGGGCAGAATTATTACACTCCACAAGAGCAGTGATGGTATAATTATAACAGTTACTGTTCGTACTCAGTCTGAAACTACAGTGCGCGCATTACAAAAATTGTGTCTCCTCCCTATTTGTGATGGTATTTTGCTATTTTGTGCACTGAGCGCATTTATCTTAAGTAGTCTTAGTTTTATTAAAAGACTTCACACTTTCAAGGTCGGCAGCATGTCCGATCTTCTATGAACTCTATGCTCATATAAATTATTTACAGTCCACTCGAATTAGCTAAGGTCATCAAAGAATATTAGCACTGGGCAGAAGAAGAATGTAAGCGTGACGCCTAGTTGTTTATGTATATAGTTGAGATTAAGAAATTGTTGTATCAAATTGAATAAATTAATAACAAATTTATGAGCATAAGAAAAATCATTTAACGATCAACAGAAATCATACAGTACTCGTGAAAAATATTTCCATGAACTGGAACAATTATGTAAGGGTAGTTTCGTGATTACAGAGCAAAGGAACCTCAACGTAGTACAAGTGGGTGGGTAATGAACAACGAGGTCTAGTCAAAGAGTTCTATATAACTCTTTGGGTCTAGTAGACCTCGTTGGTAATGAACAAGTAGCAACGTGAAGATGGCTGCCAAAGTTGGCTGCTAAAATTTCCGAACATTGCCGATCGATCAGTGGCGTCGCGAAATGATTTCCCAAATTAAATATTCAATGTATTCTTATAGTTTTCTTATTTTGTAAATCTGAATAACATATGGGAAGATGTATGGTAGAATGAATCAATTTACATATCATACGTTATTCGATTCAATTTCCTCCACTATTGGTAATGATTTCCAAATCGAATATCTTTACGATTTCTTTTGATTAGGACTCTGGTAGATTCTATAATACCAAGAAAATTGTTGTAAAACACATTTACTACTATGAGTACAAATTGATGTAGAGCTGCTTGCTCTTCAATCTGGGATACTACCATAATTTCTTGAACTCGAGGACTACTAGGTCACATACGGGCACACATGAATTTACGAAAATAATTTTTGTCTCAACTTTCCGGAGCGACTGCCGAAATCAAAAAATACGGAAAAGCATCCCCATAATGTGTAGATTCTCAAAATACTAAAATAATTTCTTGCTCTCGGGGACTACTAGGTCACATACGGGGACACATGAATTTACGAAAATAATTTTTTTCTCAACTTTCCGGAGCGACTGCCAAAATCAAAAAATACGGAAAAGCATCCCCATGATGTGTAGATTCCCAAAATACTAAAATAATTTCTTGCACTCGGGGACTACTAGGTCACATACGGGGACACATGAATTTTCGAAAATAATTTTTTTTTCAACTTTCCGGGGCGACTGCCAAAATCAAAAAATATGGAAAAGCATCCCCATGATGTGTAAAATCTCAAAATACTAAAATAATTTCTTGCACTCGGGGACTACTAGGTCACATACGGGGACACATGAATTTTCGAAAATAATTTTTTTTTCAACTTTCCGGAGTGACTGCCAGAATCAAAAAATATGGAAAAGCATTCTCATGATGTATAAAATCTCAAAATACTAAAATAATTTCTTGCACTCGGGGACTACTAGGTCACATACGGGGACACATGAATTTTCGAAAATAATTTTTTTCTCAACTTTCCGGAGCGACTGCCAAAATCAAAAAATATGGAAAAGTATCCCCATGATGTGTAGAATCTCAAAATACTAAAATAATTTCTTGCACTCGAGGACTACTAGGTCACATACGGGGACACATGAATTTTCGAAAATAATTTTTTTTTCAACTTTCCGGAGTGACTGCCTAAATCAAAAAATATGGAAAAGCGTTCTCATGATGTATAAAATTTCAAAATACTAAAATAATTTCTTGCACTCGGGGACTACTAGGTCACATACGGGGACACATGAATTTTCAAAAATATTTTTTTTTCCAACTTTCCGGAGTGACTGCCAAAATCAATAAATATGGAAAAGTATCCCCATGATGTGTAGAATCTCAAAGTACTAAAATAATTTCTTGCACTCGGGGACTACTAGGTCACATATGGGGACACATGAATTTTCGAAAATAATTTTTTTTTCAACTTTCCGGAGTGACTGCCAGAATCAAAAAATATGGAAAAGCATTCTCATGATGTATAAAATCTCAAAATACTAAAATAATTTCTTGCACTCGAGGACTACTAGGTCACATACGGGGACACATGAATTTTCGAAAATAATTTTTTTCTCAACTTTCCGGAGCGACTGCCAAAATCAAAAAATATGGAAAAGTATCCCCATAATGTGTAGAATCTCAAAATACTAAAATAATTTCTTGCACTCGAGGACTACTAGGTCACATACGGGGACACATGAATTTTCGAAAATAATTTTTTTTTCAACTTTCCGGAGTGACTGCCTAAATCAAAAAATATGGAAAAGCGTTCTCATGATGTATAAAATTTCAAAATACTAAAATAATTTCTTGCACTCGGGGACTACTAGGTCACATACGGGGACACATGAATTTTCAAAAATATTTTTTTTTCCAACTTTCCGGAGTGACTGCCAAAATCAATAAATATGGAAAAGTATCCCCATGATGTGTAGAATCTCAAAGTACTAAAATAATTTCTTGCACTCGGGGACTACTAGGTCACATATGGGGACACATGAATTTTCGAAAATAATTTTTTTTTCAACTTTCCGGAGCTACTGCCAAAATCAAAAAATATGGAAAAGCATTCTCATGATGTATTAAATCTCAAAATACTAAAATAATTCCTTGCACTCGGGGACTACTAGGTCACATACGGGGACACATGAATTTTCTAAAATAATTTTTTTCTCAATTTTCCGGAGCGACTACCAAAATCAAAAAATATGGAAAAGCATTCTCATGATGTCTAAAATCTCAAAATACTAAAATAATTTCTTGCACTCGGGGACTACTAGGTCACATACGGGGACACATGAATTTTCGAAAATAATTTTTTTCTCAACTTTCCGGAGCGACTGCCAAAATCAAAAAATATGGAAAAGTATCCCCATGATGTGTAGAATCTCAAAGTACTAAAATAATTTCTTGCACTCGGGGACTACTAGGTCACATATGGGGACACATGAATTTTCGAAAATAATTTTTTTTTCAACTTTCCGGAGCGACTGCCAAAATCAAAAAATATGGAAAAGCATTCTCATGATGTGTAGAATCTCAAAGTACTAAAATAATTTCTTGCACTCGGGGACTACTAGGTCACATATGGGGACACATGAATTTTCGAAAATAATTTTTTTCTCAACTTTCCGGAGCGACTGCCAAAATCAAAAAATATGAAAAAGTATCCCCATGATGTGTAGAATCTCAAAATACTAAAATAATTTCTTGCACTCGGGGACTACTAGGTCACATACGGGGACACATGAATTTTCGAAAATAATTTTTTTCTCAACTTTCTGGAGCGACTGCCAAAATCAAAAATATGAAAAAGCATCCCCATGATGTGTAGAATCTCAAAATACTGAAATAATTTCTTGCACTCGGGGACTACTAGGTCACATACGGGGACACATGAATTTTCGAAAATAATTTTTTTCTCAACTTTCCGGAGTGACTGCCAAAATCAAAAAATATGAAAAATCATCCCCATAATGTGTAGAATCTCAGAATACTAAAATAATTTCTTGCACTCGGGGACTACTAGGTCACATACGGGGACACATGAATTTTCGAAAATAATTTTTTTTCCAACTTTCCGGAGCGACTGCCAAAATCAAAAAATATGGAAAAGCATTCTCATGATGTATAAAATCTCAAAATACTAAAATAATTTCTTGCACTCGGGGACTACTAGGTCACATACGGGGACACATGAATTTTCGAAAATAATTTTTTTCTCAACTTTCCGGAGCGACTGCCAAAATCAAAAAATATGGAAAAGCATTCTCATGATGTATAAAATCTCAAAATACTAAAATAATTTCTTGCATTCGGGGACTACTAGGTCACATAAGGGGGCCAAATTAATTTTCGGAAATAATTTTTTTTTCAACTTTCCGGAGCGACTGCCAAAATCAAAAAATATGGAAAAGCATTCTCATGATGTATAAAATCTCAAAATACTAAAATAATTTCTTGCACTCGGGGACTACTAGGACACATAGAGAGTAACGAATAGTTACGTATATTCGAAAGTAATGAAAATCAACATGTCTAGTCGGAACAAACTATTGTGAACACAGAACAACTATAAACATTGTAAAGATTCATAATTCTTTTCCACGCCTAATCGATTTCAAATATAGAAATTTGTCTGTGATTTCATGCCAGGGCCGGCCGCTTGTCTATGGTGCGGAACGAACCTCTCTAACGCGCAATTGTGCGAGAGAGATGAGTTAATCTAATTTTGAATTTATATTGTATCACACAGTGTATACACCAACATTCAAATTAGGTATACAGTCATAGACTTTCGTCATTCCAAACATTGTACTGTTTTAAGTTAGTTATACTCTTGAAACCTACACATTACCGAGGGTGAGCTGTATCATTCTATTTATTTGAATATTATTGGTACTTTTCAGTGCCATTCATTTTATTACCTAGTATATAATATCGCAAATATTCTAATTTTAAATCATGGTGGGTACCCACAAGGATATCGCGTTGTTGGAAAGAATTGCTAAAGCTGTTTTAACGTTTGATAAAAATTTAACATTCAATTCCCTTATCACTTTACAACCAGATCATCGGATTTTTGTTTATGTTTGTGAACAAATAGGAATAAGTAAGTTTACATTTCCGAGTCAAGTATACCGGCATATACATAGAAATAAATCCAAACTTGAAAATATATTTAATTCAATTGCTCGTGGTGATATATGCGTAAACGAAGAAAAAAATGCCATATTAGGAATACTGAACGACATCGCCAATAAAGAATCAAAAAATTTAAAAAGCTATAGAACGAATAACTCTTTATATACAAATATATGTCACAATCTTAAAATTAAATCCACAAATGTTTATAACAGAAAGAGAGTGTATTATTATTATAAGAAATATTTTACAATTGAAAGTGAGTGCAAGGAATTGTCAGGGAATGTGACAAAAACTTCTTTCGACGTTTCGGGAAATAACCAAAATGAAATTGCTATCTGTTCGACGCCGTTAACCAGCAATTTTATTCCTTCAAAAAAGGCGCGATTTGATCTTAGTGTTATAAAAGTAGATGAAATTGTTCAGTATTCTTCCTCAGGGAAACTAGAAATTCATGTAAAATCTAAAGATTCTGAAGAGGGAACAGTTTATGAAGAAACGGAAGTAGAAATGGAAGTTGTAGATGAAAAGAAACATGAGATTACGCCAGAAAGTTTCAATATACCGAAATGTTTTCTCAACTTATCAGTAGCAAGCGGCAGCATAGTGATTCCGGTAAATTCTTTTAATGTCGTAAATTTGCCATCAAGCTCTTATAAACAGTGTACGATTTTAGAAGGTACTTTTCAGCTAGAAAGTGATATTATGAATTTTATAATTCAGGATGGTCGGTTAGCTGGCAAATTTTATCCGTATTACTTTAGGAATAGAATACGTAATTTTGTAAACAACGTTTGTACAATCGTCATTAAATATCCTAAATATCTTAAAGATGGTTCTATTAAAATATTCGCATTATGTAAAAACAATAATTACAATTGTAAAAAATTCGTAATCATAGTACGGGGTCAGGGTGCTACTGGTCCCCGCTTTAAGTGGTTTGACCCGCCATATCCTCGAATGGAGAGCAATTCAAGTAACTGTAGGAGCCTGCACCGTAAGGGGTATCGCAAGTAGGGGCTGTCCGCAGGGCGGAGTACTATCGCCGCTAATATGGATCATATTAGTTGACAACCTACTTCGGCGACTCAATGAGTTGGGCTACTACACCATTGGATACGCAGATGATCTTACAATCCTGCTTACAGGACTTTATCTTGGAGTACTCTGTGAACTAATGCAGAGCGTTCTCAAGATAATTGAAGACTGGTGCATAGAATGCTCTCTGTCAGTGAACCCCACAAAGACAGAGCTAGTTCTGTTCACAAAGAGACGAAAGCTGGACCAGATGGTCCTACCAAAGCTTAAAGGTACCCAGCTCAGGTTGGCATATGAGGTCAAGTACCTAGGTATCGTGCTTGACAGCAAGCTAAACTGGCATCGACACCTTGAGGTAAAAGTCAGCAAAGCATGTGCGGTTTTTTGGCAACGTCGTAGGGCGATGGGGCGCTCATGGGGCTTGTCCCCTAAGATTACCCTGTGGCTATATACGGCTGTCATTAGACCCATGCTCTGCTACGGAGCACTTGTCTGGTGGCCCAGAATCCGACAAGCAAATGAAATAGCTCACATCAGTCGGGTACAAAGGCTTGTGTGCTTGGCAGTGACTGGGGCTATGAGAACTACACCAACTGCAGCCATGGAGACTATTCTCAATTTGCCTCCCCTGGACCTCTTTGTACAGGAGATGGCGCTGGGAGCGGCTCTAAGACTGCGGAATGGAAATTTGTGGAATGTGAAAAGAGGAGGTGGTCATGCTTTCATTCTCGAGGAGGCGTCCGTGAGGATACCTTTACTTGGAGCGCAAGCAGACCGCATACCGGCGAAGTTTACTTTCACCAAACACTATCACATCGATTTAGACGAAAATGACGAAACAAAGCCCGACATAAACATGTTTACGGACGGCTCCAAAAATAGCCGGGGATCAGGTTCTGGAATATTCTCCGAAGAACTTGACCTTCGCGAATACATACCTCTAGGATCCCATGCTACAGTGTTCCAAACGGAGCTAGTAGCAGTGACCCAAGGAGCTAGAATAGCGGCGGACAAAAATACCGCAGGCAAACGAATACGGATCATGACAGACAGCAGAGCAGCACTACAAGCCCTTAGTAGCCAAAAGGTTAACTCAGGTTTAGTTTGGGAGTGCCACAGAACCCTCGAAAATCTGTCACAGTATAATGATGTTCAACTCACCTGGGTGAAAGGACATAGTGGACATCAAGGAAATGAAGAGGCGGACAGGCTGGCGCGAAAAGGCTCCGGACAAACACTATTCGGGCCGGAGCCCTTCTTGCTGCTAACCTCAAGCACTCTGACTGCTTTGATAAAAGAAGATACCCTAAAACGGCATACCGAACGATGGATATCGAATGATAGCTGTAGACAGGCACATACTGCTATAAAAGCACCGTGCCCAAAAATTGCAAAGTTCTGCCTACGACTGACAAGATTTAATCTTAGAAGACTCGTAGGAATATGGACAGGACACTGCCGACTAAATAAACATCTCCACACGATGGGAGTCGTTGTCGACCCCATATGTCGAGGATGCTACGAAGAGGATGAGACAGCGGAACATGTGATTTGTCACTGCCCGGCGCTCTCATCGACAAGAGATGCCATTTTGGGGGACCCCTGGCCAAATCTGGTCAACATTGGCGACGCTCCACCCGGCGCGGTCCTCGGGCTGATCAACGCGATTGGTTGGCTCGATGGCTGAGGAGGGACAGGGGCCTTCGCCTTGAAGGGGTGGCACAATGGGCCCAGTTCAGAGGCCTAAGTGCCAGTATAATTATACACCCTTCACATCAAAATCCATCCATCCAGGGTGTTACTGTTTACACAAATTCTGTAGATTTTTGCCATCCGAATAAAATAACATCTTGTGTTAAGGGTGTAGAACGCGCTCTCGTAAAAAATTTATTACTGCGTAAGAAGCCATCAGAATACAAAAGAAGGTCTGTGATGGTTGCAAAAATACGAGTTTTACAATCGGGTAATTTACAGGACATAAAATCAGAATGCGCTATTAGGAAAATTAAATCAGAATCAGAATCTCATTGGGACAGGGATAAGAATGATATGTTAGATTTATATAAAATGCAAGAAGACCACGATGAGTACATAAAGCAGGTGTCAATGCCATTCAATGTAAAGGTCTTCAGTAAAGAACAATTTGAAGTTCTTGATAAAAGCGGAGGGGTAGACGGATTACCAATAATATTCTTTGATGCTACAGGCGGTATAGTTAGAAAGCCCACAAAAAAAAACAAAAAAGAGTTTATTTATACTGTGCTGTTTTACCTATCTCAACCGGTGGTATATTTCCGATTTCCGAATTTTTTGCGAAGAGAGAAATAAATGGCCTGCATTCAAGTCAGTAGTAACCGATTTCAGTTTTGCTAACATTCATGCAATCACCAAAGCATGCAACAGAATGGACTTATTGGACTATTTAGATGTCACGTACAAAATTGCATCCGGAACAAGTGAATTGAAGGAACTAGTTACCATCTACTTATGTTGCGCACATTTAATCAAAAATTTCAGTAATGATATTAATGAATGTTTTGCGGACCACGAGGTGCGAGGGTTTTATAAAGACATAATGGCGTGTGTGATTAATATAGGATTTCTAACTGAAATTGATGACTGGTTTCAAGACGTGGTGGTTCTGTTATTAACTCCAGTTTTAAATGAAATTGTTCAAGGTCATTTGTAAAAATTAATAAAATTTAAAGAGAGAGATATACCAATTACTTTAGATAAACATTTGTATGAATGTTTGCACGTCAATGATGATGATAAATATAAATTGGATGAAAAATCAGTCGGTTTACACAAATTAAGTATTTTTTACACTCACTTTAGTAAATTGTTTGAAAAACTCGACGCCATTCATAGATTTCCTTCTCATTCTGAGGGGTCAAGTAATAGATATTATAGTAGGAAATTTTTCGATATGATGTTATTCAAACATATGCCATTTTGTTCACTTTGGACGGGAATTGTCTGAAGAGATACGAAACAATGATCAATCGCAAATATGTATAGAAAATATAAATCGCGTTGAATTTCCTGAAATATTAACGAATGAAATTGAAAAGAAATGTTTATACTGCGGATACGGCCGTCTTGACGCAACCGCTGATTGGGTAGCTTGTCACGGATGTAAGCGTTGGAGCCATACAAATTGTGATCCATCGTCCGGAGATAAAACTTACAGCGGTTTTTTTCCTGCGATAATTGTGCAGCCGAAAAGAAAGTAAACCACGAAACAACCTCGTATAAGTGTCTTTATTGCGGTTTAGATGATTTGGATGTGTCCGTTGATTGGGTAGCTTGTGATGGGTGCAACGGGTGGATCCATCAAACTTGTGATATTAAAAATCAAACTTATAGTCGTTCTTTTTACTGTGAAGGTTGTTCCAACAATTTAAGATTCAAATGTAACGAAGCTATGCAGAAATTAGATAGTGATAGCTCGCAAAGACGTCTAATTAAATTAAATACCAGAGATCAGAGACAGTCTGCTATGCGGTTTGAGGAAAGAAAAAAAAGATTGACAGCGTCAAATTTTGGTGTAATATGCAAGGCAAGGAGTTCTAAAACTAAATTAAATTTAGCACAATCTCTCATAACGACAAAAAGTTTTTCAAATAAGACTACACAACATGGCATTGATTGCGAGAAGTTTGCGCTCGAAGCATTCCTCAATCGAACAAATTATGAATATGAAAAAAGTGGCCTAATAATACATAAAAATTATTCATTCTTAGGGGGGTCGCCGGATGGCCTTCTGAATGATGACGGACTCATAGAGATCAAATGTCCCTTTAAAGTGCGCGATTGTGAGCAAAATGAAACCCTAGCAAAACTCGATTACATCGATAGGGACGGACACACGAAAGTCAATTCGAATTATTATTATCAGATTCAGGGTTTATTAGAGATAACCAATAGACCATGGTGCGAATTTGTTCTTTATAATTTTAAAGGGATTCAGTTAATGCAAAGAATTCAAAGAAATTCGACATTTTTCAAAAATATTTTACCAAAGTTGAAGGAATTTTATTATTATTACTATCTGCCTAGTTTACTGGGATTTGAAAATATTGACGATAAGTCGCGTTAATGGAGACCCGTTAAAGATGTCACATTTCTATCAAATGGATTGGTGAATGACATTAATTATTACAAAAAAACCAATAGAGATTATGTCGTGGCACTTTTCAAAAATTTAGATTGCTTCAATCAAATTAATTATTCGGATGTTGCATCTCTTGATAATAATAGTTGGTTAACTAATTTTGTAGTAGACATAAGCTTAAATTTATTGAACGTTGAAAATGATTGATATTTAATCAAATAATACCGGAGGAAATTACCACCCTCATTTTTAAAGGAGAATTTTCCGAAACATTTTTGTCAACAATACAAATTAAGAAAAAATATGTCGCTTTACCGATTTTAATTAATGGAAACATCATTGCCTTGCAATCGTTAATTTTGAAAAGTCAACTTTTGCTTTCCTGGATCCAATCCATAGCAACATGCAGAAAACAAAATATTACTTAAATATATTTTGCAAATTCATAAATTGTTATAATCAAAGTAATCGAGATAATGAGCATCTAGATAGCAATCTATCTGTTTTAGTTTATAATCATGTTAAACAAAACGATTCTTATAGTTGTGGTGTATTTTGCATAAAATATTTTGAATGCATCTTGAATGACGGTAATATGATGGCAATAACAGATTTGGGGAGATATAGAAATGAAATTAAAACGTTAATTACAACCAAATCTGATGAAATGAAGAATTCTTGCGTGATATGCTCAAGAGTTATTGACAAATATAAAGCAATCCTTTGTTCGTACTGTAATAGATTCGTACACAGTGAATGCCTTTTAATTGGAGAGGAGGCTTTCATTAAGGATAATATTTGTCAATTGTGCCTCCAGTATTAGTTTTCTGCCAAATGTTCTCTGGTATTTAATACAATTAATATGTATATCAGATGACCAAAGATAATGCTCACTAGAAAATATTGAGCTTTTATTCCTGATAAAATATTAACGGCTGATGAAATCATTTTAATTTTCATAATGTGTGGTAAGGGTAAGGCTGTGAGGGGAGGTAGGAGGCCTTTTACAGAGATGAATCAAGCGGTGCGTCTCATCTCTGTCCTAGGGATAATATAAGTTAGGAAATTAATGTCATTCACAATATACATGTGAGGTAAGGGTAAGGCTGTGAGGGGAGGTAGGAGGCCTTTTACAGACATGAGTCGACTACGTGACTTGTCCCTGTCCTACAATAAATATAATTTAATTACTTTAACTTTAACTAATACGATGTGAATAGCACACCAGCATTAATAACAAGACGTTTTATGATGCACTTGAAGTGATGCAATTATTAATGTCATTTTCAATTTCTCATGTTCTTACACGTGGGAAGATAGGGCTCCTGGCGAACAACCCACGAAAAAAAAAGGTAACGCACCCTTGTGAGAGCTGACTGTGATTAAACTTCCATAACTTCAAAAAATTACAAGTTTCAGACGAGAGGCTCACTCGAAATTTCTAGCATAATCTTAATTATGCTCTCACACTGCAATACCTCCTGGGTGGGTGTGGAAAGTTGCAAGTAGTCAGTGACAATATGGCTTTCATATCAAGAGAATACCTTTCAATATTTTTTCATTTTGGCAGTCGCTCCGGAAAAAGGAGAAAAAAATTATCCCTCAAAATTCATTTTTCTCCGTATACAACCTAGTAGACCCCGTTTGCAAAGAATTATTATAGTACATCCGAAGAGTATGTTGCATTTACTCTTTCTAAGCTATTTCTAAAATTGTTAAAATAAGTCTTAGACTGCTACTGTTACATCGACCACATTACTATTAAGTTTCAATTGTCTACAACTAACTTGTGATGCTTCGATTGAGTAAGATGGATAAGATGATTCTATACAGGGTGTCCCAATATTGCTGGGACACAGAGCTACCACGTATTCTAGAGGTCAAAATAAGTCGATTGAGCCCAATTTACCTGTATACCAAAATGTACCGTTTGTCCGTGAGAAGAGTTCAAAGTTTACTAAAAAAAATACATTTTTGTATGTTGTTCCGAAGTGCTTTATACAAATTTAATGAAATTTGGTAAATGTGTATTCTAGATGATTAGCTTACTTTTAGTAATCAAAAAAACCCAAAGAAAATTGTAGAGGGGTTGGAACCACCCTCACCCCTTGGCATTTTTTCCCCCATTTTTGTAGGGGTGGGAATACGGTTTTAAGACTTTTTTATCTGGAAGGCCTACTCATTATCTTCATTTTCTTACTCTTGTAAAAACTCCGTATTTTGCGTAGTTTTCAAGAAAAAAAATGTTTTCGCAAACACTGATAACCGATTTTCGGGTATAGGTTTAATAAAATTATTAGACACAAATTACACAATACATTTACACAAGACAAACAATAATTTTTATAACAAGTGTTCAATGTGACCTCCACCTTCATTAATACAGAGGTCAATTCGACGTAAAAAATTGAAATGCACTCTTCTTAAAACATCGTCATTTTCTCGTAGCGCATTTACAGCATTTTGAATTCTATTCCACAGTTGTTCGATGTTATTTATTTGAACCTCGTACACTTGTCTTTTTAATTCTCCCCAGATGAAGAAGTCACAAGGGTTTAAATCTGGAGACCGCGGAGGCCATTGAATGGGTGCTTCTTGTCCCCTACCTATCCACCTGCCACCAAATTGTTCACCAAGATATTCTCTTACTGCACGTGCAAAATGAGGTGGTGCACCATCATGCATGAAGAACGTATTTCTACGCAAGTTAAGAGGCAAGTCTTCTAATAATTCTAGCAAATTTTGTTGAAGGAAACGGAGGTAACTATCGCCATTCAGACGATCAGGTAATCGTAACGGTCCGACTATAAATTCGCCAATAATTCCGACCCAGACATTAATTTTAAATTCACGTTGATAATGTCTACTTTTAATGGCATGTGGATTTTCATCTGCATAAACATGATCGTTGTGTAGGTTTGTCATACCGCGACGTGTAAAACAAGACTCATCAGTAAACAAGATCTTAGTATGGAATCCGTTGTCGACTACTCTGCGCTCCCGAATAGTTTGTAAAAAACTTAAACGTAATTCGTAGTCAGGTGGCAACAATTCTTGCACTGGCTGGATGTGAAATGGCCGAATTAATTGATCTCTAATGATTCGACTTACAGTGCTTTTTGGAATTCCAGCTTCTCGTTGCAATCTTCTAGTACTGGTATTAGGATTGTTATCAATCATTTGAAGAACAGCTTCTTCCGCAATAGGTGTTCGAGCTTGTCGAGGTCTTCCAGCGTTAACTCTTACTGGGGTCAACCTCCCCGTTTCTCGAAGACGTCTTTCGATTCGGGCAAAAGTTTTATGGTTTGGAATTCTCCGGTTTGGATACCTCTCTTGATACACGCGAACACTTTCGCGGCAGTTACCTTGACAATATCCAAGAACTAATAACATGTCGGTCTGTTCATTAAAAGGAAAATTCATAATTGTGGGACGTCAAAGGAACAGCAACAACAGCAATAACAATTAAACAAAAACAGTGATGACAATAAGAAATAATAAAAAAACAAGCAAAAGAGAACAAATAACTGACACATTTACTGTTAACAATAAACTATGTTTCCTGTCAAAATCATAACATTTGGTTTTGTCTTTGCGTCCGCGGCCAACTAAATTTTGTATTACAATTTTATTAAACCTATACCCGAAAATCGGTTATCAGTGTTTGCGAAAACATTTTTTTTCTTGAAAACTACGCAAAATACGGAGTTTTTACAAGAGTAAGAAAATGAAGATAATGAGTAGGCCTTCCAGATAAAAAAGTCTTAAAACCGTATTCCCACCCCTACAAAAATGGGGGAAAAAATGCCAAGGGGTGAGGGTGGTTCCAACCCCTCTACAATTTTCTTTGGGTTTTTTTGATTACTAAAAGTAAGCTAATCATCTAGAATACACATTTACCAAATTTCATTAAATTTGTATAAAGCACTTCGGAACAACATACAAAAATGTATTTTTTTTAGTAAACTTTGAACTCTTCTCACGGACAAACGGTACATTTTGGTATACAGGTAAATTGGGCTCAATCGACTTATTTTGACCTCTAGAATACGTGGTAGCTCTGTGTCCCAGCAATATTGGGACACCCTGTATATCAAGACACCAAATGAAAAATTATCGTCTTTCGGAATCGGAAATGCAGTATCCAATTATTGACAACGAACAATAATATTACTTTCCATATACATGATTCATTCTTTATTCAATACCGTAATCACGAAATTCCAGATATTCCATCTGTTTAATTTTATGATCTTTTATGGCTTAGAGAACTACCCTAGATCCAACGTTTATTATCTGTTGAAATCTGTTTATTATATTTATAATATCTGTTTCTGTTATAAACAACTTAGATAGGTTTTACTGTTTTGTCGAAACATTTCAGAATAGGACAATACATTAAAATATTCGTTTCTGACACTTACCAAGTAGCGTATAATTTTATTTTATTTGAATTTTATAAACTGTTTCACCGCAAATACATGGGAAATAATCTAATTCTATCATATATTTAATAATAGTTTAATATCATTTGAGTACTTAGTTGAAAATTTACCAGTAAAGGTTATTTCGGGAATAAATATCTGATATCGAAACTATCATATATCCTGACTTAGAACTATATTTTATATTGTAATTGGGATCTTTCTGCATAAACAAAAAAAAATATTGCATTCAAACGATATATTGAATTACAACGGAACTTGATGAATTTAACGATTTCTCATAATTCTTGACAATTTTATTATTTTAGTATTTTGTGATTCTACACATCCTGAGGATGCTTTTCCATATTTTTTGATTTTGGCAGTCGCTCCGGAAAGTTGAAAAAAAAATTATTTTCGAAAATGTATGTGTCCCCGTATGGAACCTAGTAGTCCCCGAGTGCAAGAAATTATTTTAGTATTTTGAGATTCTACACATCCTGAGAATGCTTTTCCATATTTTTTGATTTTGGCAGTCGCTCCGGAAAGTTGAAAAAAAATTATTTTCGAAAATTTATGTGTCCCCGTATGGAACCTAGTAGTCCCCGAGTGCAAGAAATTATTTTAGTATTTTGAGATTCTACACATCATGAGGATGCTTTTTCATATTTTTTGATTTTGGCAGTCACTCCGGTAAGTTGAAGAAAAAACTATTTTCGAAAATTCATGTGTCCCCGTATGTGACCTAGTAGTCCCCGAGTGCAAGAAATTATTTTAGTACTTTGAGATTTTACACATTATGGGGATACTTTTCCATATTTGTTGATTCTGGCAGTCGCTCCGGAAAGTTGGAAAAAAAATTATTATCGAAAATTCATGTGTCCCCGTATGTGACCTAGTAGTCCCCGAGTGCAAGAAATTATTTTAGTACTTTGAGATTCTACACATCATGGGGATACTTTTCCATATTTTTTGATTTTGGCAGTCGCTCCGGAAAGTTGGAAAAAAAATTATTTTCAAAAATTCATGTGTCCCCGTATGTGACCTAGTAGTCCCCGAGTGCAAGAAATTATTTTAGCACTTTAAGATTCTACACATAATGGGGATACTTTTCCATATTTTTTGATTTTGGCAGTCGCTCCGGAAAGTTGGAAAAAAAATTATTTTCGAAAACTCATGTCTCCCCATATGTGACCTAGTAGTCACCGAGTGCAAGAAATTATTTTAGTTTTTTGAGATTCTACACATCATGGGGATACTTTTCCATATTTTTTGATTTTGGCAGTCGCTCCGGAAAGTTGGAAAAAAAATTATTTTCGAAAATTCATGTGTCCCCTTATGTGACCTAGTAGTCCCCGAGTGCAAGAAATTATTTTAGTACTTTGAGATTCTACACATTATGAGAATGCTTTTCCATATTTTTTGATTTTGGCAGTCGCTCCGGAAAGTTGAAAAAAAAATTATTTTCGAAAATTCATGTGTCCCCATATGTGACCTAGTAGTCCCCGAGTGCAAGAAATTATTTTAGTACTTTGAGATTCTACACATCATGGGGATACTTTTCCATATTTTGTGATTTTGGCAGTCACTCCGGAAAGTTGGAAAAAAAATTATTTTCGAAAATTCATGTGTCCCCGTATGTGACCTAGTAGTCCCCGAGTGCAAGAAATTATTTCAGCACTTTGAGATTTTACACATCATGAGGATACTTTTCCATATTTTTTGATTTTGGCTGTCGCTCCGGAAAGTTGGAAAAAAATTATTTTCGAAAATTCATGTGTCCCCATATGTGACCTAGTAGTCCTCGAGTGCAAGAAATTATTTTAGTACTTTGAGATTCTACACATCATGGGGATACTTTTCCATATTTTTTGATTTTGGCAGTCGCTCCGGAAAGGTGGAAAAAAAATTATTTTCAAAAATTCATGTGTCCCCGTATGTGACCTAGTAGTCCCCGAGTGCAAGAAATTATTTTAGCACTTTGAGATTCTACACATAATGGGGATACTTTTCCATATTTTTTGATTTTGGCAGTCACTCCGGAAAGTTGGAAAAAAAATTATTTTCGAAAATTCATGTCTCCCCATATGTGACCTAGTAGTCACCGAGTGCAAGAAATTATTTTAGTTTTTTGAGATTCTACACATCATGGGGATACTTGTCCATATTTTTTGATTTTAGCAGTCGCTCCGGAAAGTTGGAAAAAAAATTATTTTCGAAAATTCATGTGTCCCCATATGTGACCTAGTAGTCCCCGAGTGCAAGAAATTATTTCAGTACTTTGAGATTCTACACATTATGAGAATGCTTTTCCATATTTTTTGATTTTGGCAGTCGCTCCGGAAAGTTGAAAAAAAAATTATTTTCGAAAATTCATGTGTCCCCATATGTGACCTAGTAGTCCCCGAGTGCAAGAAATTATTTTAGTACTCTGAGCTTCTACACATCATGGGGATACTTCTCCATATTTTTTGATTTTGGCAGTCACTCCGGAAAGTTGGAAAAAAATTATTTTCGAAAATTCATGTGTCCCCGTATGTGACCTAGTAGTCCCCGAGTGCAAGAAATTATTTTAGTATTTTGAGATTCTACACATCATGGGGATGCTTTTCCGTGTTTTTTGATTTTTGCAGTCGCTCCGGGAAGTTGAGAAAAAAATTATTTTCGAAAATTCATGTGTCCCCGTATGTGACCTAGTAGTCCCCGAGTGCAAGAAATTATTTTAGTATTTTGAGATTCTACACATCATGGGGATGCTTTTTCATATTTTTTGATTCTGGCAGTAGCTCCGGAAAGTTGAGAAAAAAATTATTTTCGAAAATTCATGTGTCCCTGTATGTGACCTAGTAGTCCCCGAGTGCAAGAAATTATTTTAGTATTTTGAGATTCTACACATCATGGGGATGCTTCTTCATATTTTTTGATTTTGGCAGTCGCTCCGGAAAGTTGAAAAAAAATTATTTTCGAAAATTAATGTGTCCCCGTATGTGACCTAGTAGTCACCGAGTGCAAGAAATAATTTTAGTATTTTGAGATTCTACACATCGTGAGGATGCTTTTTTTTTTTTTGATTTTGGCAGTCGCTCCGGAAAGTCAAAAAAAAAAAATTATTTTCGAATATTCATGTGTCCCCGTATGTAACCTAGTAGTCCTCGAGTGTAAGAAATTATGGTAGTATCTCAAATTGAAGAGCAAGCAGCTCTACATCAATTTGTACTCATAGTAGTAAATGTGTTTTACAACAATTTTCTTGGTATTATAGAATCTACCAGAGTCCTAATCAAAAGAAATCGTAAAGATATTCGATTTGGAAATCATTACCAATAGTGGAGGAAATTGAATCGAATAACGTATGATATGTAAATTGATTCATTCTACCATACATCTTCCGATATGTTATTCAGATTTACAAAATAAGAAAACTATAAGAATACATTGAATATTTAATTTGGGAAATCATTTCGCGACGCCACTGATCGATCGGCAATGTTCGAAAATTTTAGCAGCCAACTTTGGCAGCCAACTTCACGTTGCTTGAACAAGTAACGTAACTATACACAAAAATTGGGTAAAATTATATTATAACTCATACATAGATATAGTCATTTGTATTTTAAAGTGAAAATAAGGTACCTATTTAGAAAAGAAAAAAATGTAAATCTGACGATAAATATTTTTCCTCGCTGATAGGAAATGTAGTATAGAAATTATATTCATTAAGGTGATTTACCTAAACCACATAAAAAGTACTATATACCTTATTTCCATAATTAGATCCTCATTGGAACAATGTGTAAATGTGACTCAGTCACGTTCAGTATATATTCTTTACCTATGTTGATATATGTAAGCTGCTGACATGAAGAAAGTTGATAATTCTTCTCAATTATTGTTATATTAAACATATATCATTGTCATGCACTTGGAAAAGCCTTACTTTAATCTATAACTAGAACAACCTACCACAAAGGGGGTACAGTTGTTCTTGAAACAACACATACATAGCTCATTATTGTGATAAGTACAAGGACAAGGTGAAAAGTCCCTGATGAAAAATGAAACAAGAAATGATTTATTTGGTCAAAACTTATTTTATTTCTCAACATAATCACCTTGTAGCCCGTTTTTCACATTTTTCGATCCCTTCCAAATAATACGATTTCGACAATTCTTCAAAATAGGCGTTTGTTTCACCGATAACCTCATCGTTGGAGCCAAATCTCTTTTTAACGAACCATTTGCTTCAAGTTTGGAAATAGATAAAAATCGCATCGTACGACCGTGGTTCTAGTTAAAGATGGTACACCACGAATGTCACATGAAATTTTCGATTGTGGCACCATCTGTTCTATTTTTCAGAGACTTTTCACTTTCCCCTCGTATAGAATAAGTTTAACGAACATTGTTACTTCGGTAGAATTAGTTATCATTCACGTATTCTTAATGAATCGTAACCATTGGCATTACAATGCCATGTAGTGCCGTCCATCTATCTATTAAACTTACGTCACTTTTGTAATATATGTGTGTCAGAAATCATACGACCCTAATCCAGCTACTCAAGAAATTTAAATGTACTAAACGAACCTGAATAATCAATTGGCAATCATTGGATTAGTGCCTCACTGCCGTCAACGACCCTTATAAAACATTGATTATTACACCGCTTTACTTAGTAATTAAGCAAGAAACGTTTCAAAAACATATAAAAATTATTTTATTCTCGCTATTTATGAATAATGAAAATTCCATTGTCCCCTTATCGTGATGAACATTTCGGAAGAGAGCATATTATAATTAATCCTATCTCTCCCATGTTAAACTCAGACTTTCAGATGCGAAAAAAAAGGGCGGACAAAGGAGTCGAAATTTTGATAAAAGTTGCATAACAGTATTACATAGTCATTATTGGCTCAAATTTCAACTAAAACTAACATAAACTGCTTACTCTATAGAAATATCCAAGATATACCTTAGGTACAAAGTTAAAATGTGTTACATGCTAATTCTCTACAGAATATAACAATTTACGAAATGAGAAGTGAAAATAATCAAATATCGTAATATAGTGTATACTAGCTGTTGCTGCGGGCTCCGCCGTAGAAGAAATCGTCGGCTCCGCCGCCGCGATGGTATTCCCTAAGTTTCAAGGCCTAATTCACAATATTTCAAATAAGTAGAAACAACTAAAGGCATGAAAATACATAAAATTATGTCCTATGTCATGTAAAATTTTACATTTTACTATAAAAGGTTTGTGATTTGAATTGACTATGTTATGGAATAGTCTGTCAGTCTGAACTGTGATAATGATCCATTAATCTATGGAACTGTTTGCATAGACCTAGTAAAAGGTCTATGATTGTACGTGATTATTTTAGCTGTCAAAAACGTTAAAATATATCAAATCCGTTTTGCCCTGTTTGAGATTGCGTTGCGAAATATCCGTTCTTAGCTGGTACATACGTCGTAAAGAACTTACCTGCCAAATTTCGATCGTCCTAATAGTTTCGAAGATTTCGTGATGAGTGAGTCAGTGAGGGGTATTGTCCTCACATATATACTAGCTGTTCTTCGCAGACTACGCCCGCAGAAACAGCTAATACCCATTAAATAAATCGTCAGCTGCGCTTCCGCAATGACATTCCCAAGTTTCAATACTTAATAAAATTAGTTCTAATGAGTAGAAATAGCTGAAGGCGCGGAACGACGTAAAATGGTACTCTATGTCTTGTGAAAGTTTATTCGAATTGACGGATATCTATGTATGTACGTATCAGATGTCTGTGACGTAGATGTTACCTGTCTTGTTGATGGGTTACGTGTTGTCTGTCATAGCATAGACAGTCTGAATTTTGGTATTATTACACTAATCTGTGAATCTGTCTATCATGTAAATTGCGCGTGATTATATTAGCAGTCACAAACGTCAGAATATAACGAAACCCTTGAACCCCGTTTCGGTCGAGTTTCGAAAAATCGGTTCTTAGCGAGTGCCTACGTCGTCTAAGGAACATATGTGCCAAGTTTCAACAACAAGAAATACATAAATTAAGATCGTGGCCTTACAACCTATGATGTTAATTTAAAAACACGTGGGCTTGCATCAGGTTAATTATGGATAGAATGATATAAATCAGTGGTAATTTTTATAATTAGCTGATCAGTAGCAGTAACTTTCCTAACCCTAACCTTGGCTAGCACACTTTTATTCCCTTTCGGACACTACGGGTTGAATGTATGATTATTATAAATCCTTTGGCTGTTGTCGGACGCCTTCGCCTGCGAAAATAAGAATCTCATGGACAGCTCTCCATTGGAATATGTCATAATATACAGAGTGTTTAAACAATAAAGTTAGGTACTACTTCCGGTATAATCGTAAGTTCCTACAGATAAATTTGCAGCTTCGCATATCCGAAAATATCATTCCATACATGTTAAGCTTTTAATTGCAAATGGTTTCTCTGAAACGTCTAATTGGAGCTCGCAAAGAATCACCTTGTATATTCTCCATTGCACATATCAAACATGAAATGATACGATAGTATATTCTATCGCATAAATCAATATCATCAGCATCATCACAGGATATCAGTTTGCAACTTATTTTTGTTCTCGCAATTAAAAATATATATATTTTTTGTTTATTTTCAACAACATTCTTATTTCTAAAAGCATACAATAAAAATATACAAAAACGGTTTCAGTCACTATTCCTTCTTGTGAATATATAAGGATGATTCTCTGTGGGGCAATTCAGGTCTCCTATACTTCTTCGCCCTCCAGGTAATTTTCTACCTACTGGCTCCAAAATGGAATTCCACAAGTCGTTTGCAACTATAAATCAATCAATGAATAGTTGTGAGATAAGAAATCAAAATGTTTATAGTATTTTTTTAAATTGTCCATATCAACGCTTCACAAACATACACTTACTTTTTATTTAATTATTAAGATATTAACAAGTTCCTATTTAATAATTCAAAAAATTTGTTCCAAAAATGTTGGTCCTTATGTTATCCCTTACTTTATGATATTCCAGGATAACAATAAAACTAAAATGTCCATAGCCATCTTGATAATATTCATCCAGGAATCAAATTAACATTAGAAATTGAAGAGTGTCCCCAATGATGTAAATAGAAAGTTCCGAAAGCTTGGACAAACTAAAAAACTTGATTTTGAAGTGTCTTGATGAAATTTTGCCAACTTGACCTTCAAAACAAGAGGAAAGTCACTTTATAATGAGATTTCGAAAAAGCTATCCCATCCGCCGTTCTCTCCCTCTAAAGAAGAGTTAAAGATCTTGATGATGTTTTGGACACGACCATCAAAACAAGAGGAAAATTACTTTAAATGGGATTTAAAAAAAACTACCCCAACTTTCTTTCTCACCCGACAATGCTACAAGTACCGATCCTGATGAAAGTTTACACACTTGACCTTCAAAATAAAAGGGCAGTCACTTTCTACTTGAAATTTCGAAAAAAAAACTACACCTTGAAGCAGGTAAGATTCGATTCTCTGGTGAAATTTTACACACCTGGTCTTCTGATCAAGAGGAAGTCACTGCCTACATGAGTTTTCCTAGAATCATCCTTTCCTCACCCTTTGAAACAGAAACAGTTTCTACCGACGCGAAGCATGGGCAAATATTCATAAATCAATGAAGTTTACAAAAAAAGACTCAAAAATGGAGAGAAGCACTTATTGTTTTTTATTATTAATTATTAGAGACCTGCACGATAGATCTTACGCGTGAGGAAAGTTAGAGATCCATGGACAACACTTAATTTTTCTATTCTAAATAAGTGCTCACTAGCACGAATGATTTAGTGAAGATCTAAGATGTGAATTTAGCAGCACATGTTAATCCCAAGTAAAAATTTCACTGAGTCTCTTTATCATTTTATTGAACATATATCAGATGGTATTTGTCCACATCTCATTAATATGAAATGAGCTGTTGCGGTAAAGCTTAAAAAAGTTATAATATCATAGTCATACTCACCTAAAGCGTTTCCCTTCTGACTGAAATGAAAACAATCTTCAGACAGATAGCTGAGGTCTGTGTTACCTTTACGAGTTGTAGGGAACAGGTAACCTTTCATAAACGATTGGGCAACTACTGTGAAATTGTCTCCATCAAACTCTTTCCTATTTGCTATCTCAATTTCTAGCAATTGCCATTTCGCCATGATATCATAATAAAGCGATTTTCTTTCAGGATCAGCAAGTGTTCTGTTAGACAAACATGGACATTCAAATTTCCTGAGCAACTGACATTGTGATGGAAGATTATTGATATTCACCAAAAGTTCCAAATCTACAGTGAAAAACCATTTGTTGTAGCTCATATACATTCTAAAGCAGACCGATGGCTTTGCAAAATATTGAATACTTGTTTGAAAACCCATTATTCCTCAAAACATAATACATTCTCTCTGTATAGAATTTATTACAACCAATTCACCATAATCTTATATTCTAAATTAGTGAAAATTATGAAATAAAACTGTGCTGAAGATTATCAAATCATGTAGTAATTTATATACTGTTACATTAGATCATAAACACATATATTGAGAAACTAAAAAATGCCAATTCAATTGAATATCGTAGAATCAATTCTGAAATTGGTTGGAAGTATTGTTTCAAGGGGATCAATTCACCACGAAACTACTGCGATTGCGGGTGACCCACATCAATACTTCGTCGTTAGCATCTGTTACTTTCTGGCAATTTTACCCGCAGCGTCAGCTGGTGTTGTAATAGTCCAAGCAATAGACAGAAGTGCGTGCAGAAATCAATACCTAAAAAAAAAATATAAGCGTATCGGAAATTAAATGTAAAGGTGAGTTTCTGTTCCATGCAATTCCGAAATGGCGAACATAACCTAAAAAATTGGCAAATTTGCAAAAAGCGGTTTTTTTTTGAATAAGTATAAGACTATACTTGGAAAAAAGTTGAATTAGAAAGTTGTAGGTATCAAATAGATCTATCGATTTGCTCCCATGAAAAATATCGATATCTTTCATACTTTTCGAGTTATATTAAGAAAACCGTTAAAAATCAGGGTATCGTGAAATCGTTAACTGTTACGTTTCCATACTCGTCATTCGCTGTACGTATAGCCCATGGCAAGCTTGAAAAGTATTTTTTTTTCAATTTAAAATATTGATAATTTTTCGAAATATATTTTGATTTTTCGAAAAAAAAGCGCTCTAATAAATTGGCTAGATCTTCTCAGCGGATCGTTCTAGAATACCGATTTCGTGTTTATTTTGTTCTTGTAGAGCTGTGCTATAATGTTTTCAAAGAAATATAGCGATTTTTCGAATTTTAAAGGTGAAAAAATTACTTTGACAAATTGCACCTTTTTTGAACATGTTTTTTTTCAGATAAGTCTTACAATTTCCATTTTAGGGAAATGTCTTTGACGGAAATCGATTCCTGACATTTTTTCACGAATTGCCAAAAAAAAAATGTTTCATCTATGACCTTTTGGACCAGAGATAATTTTTATATTTCAAAAAAATCTTTGAGACACAATAAACATTTTAGAGAAGTTTACGTTATGGATGTTACTGTTAAATACCTACATTTTCAATAAAAAAAACGGGAATATGTTTTATTAACTTATAGTATTAGAAATTGAGTAACAAAGCGTACGCGGCTGCCGGAGCACTGATTTCGGGCGTTCAAAGTGGCTTGTGCTTGCAAAATCTTTAATATCTCGGCATTTGGATCACGTTCAAGAATCCTTTTGTACATATTCTTTCGTTAGTGAATCATACGGACGTTATGCTTGTTGTGCGACACTTGTGAAAACTAATATAAGACTGCTGTATACCGCTACTTTGATTGTAAGGATTTTATGAATATTTTATAATAATTTCCTAAATAAATGAAATTTCAAACTTATCCTAATATGTTGCATTTAATTAATTTTGTATCATGAAAAAATATTTACTGAAATAGTTAAATAATTGTTAAAGAGATCCGCAAGCATAACGTCATGATTCACTAAGCAGAATATTTGAGGTATTACAAGGAAAATACTATTTTGATGATAAATAATAATTTAAATGATGTAAAAGTAAAACAAATTAGAAATGTAGAATATATTTCCGAGTCTATTTTGCTTCTAAGGCGAAAATATATACGATATTCGTGTTTATCTCGATTTTTGTACGTGATTCAAAAGCCGAGATATTGAAGATTTTGCAAGCACAAGCCACTTTGAACGCAAGAAATCTGTTTCCCTCACTCCGCCGCACGCACCGACAGCCGCGTACGTTTCATTTTACTACTCAATTTCTAATACTATAAATCAATAAAACATATCCTGGTATTTTTTTATCTAAAATATAGGTATTTAAAATTAACATCCATAACGTTCACTTCTCTAAAATGTTCTAAACTGTTTATTGCGTCTTACAGTTTTTTTTGAAATAAAAAAATTATCTCTGGTCCAGAAGGTCGTAGATGAAAAATGTTTTTGGTAATTCGTGAAAAATGTCAGGAATCGATTTCCGTCAAAGACATTTCCCTAAAATAAAAATTGTAGGACTTATCTGAAAAAAACATGATCAAAAAAAGTGCTATAATTCAAAGTAATTTTTTTACCCTTAAAATTTGAAAAATTGCTAAATTTCTTCGATAACATTATATCACAACTCTTCAAGAAAAAAATAGGCCCAGAATCGTTACTATAAGACCATCTGCTGAGAAGATCTAGCCAATTTATGAGAGCACCTTTTTTTCGAAAAGTCGATATATCTCGAAAAATTATCAATATTTTAAATTCAAAAAAATTCAGTATGGAAACGTAATAGTTAACGACTTCTCGATACCCCGATTTTTATCGTTTTTTTAAAATATAACTCGGGAAGTATGGAAGATATCGATAATTATGAGGAGCAAATCGATAGATCTATTTGATACCTACAACTTTCTCATCAAACTTTTTTCGATCCGAGCTATAGTTTTTTACTTATTCAAGAAAAACCACTATTTGCAATTTTCCCAATTTTTTAGGTTATATTCGTCATTTCGGATCGAGTTGTATGATCTCACCTTTAAATTTAATTTCCTATACGCTCATAATTTTTTCCAGGTATTAATTTCTGCAAATTTACCATTAGGCCGTCGTCTATTGCTTGGACTATAAGTACAAAGTACAACTGTCGGAAGCCTCAAAAAATATCAATGTGATATTTTTATAGTGGTCAGCTTATTGAATGTTATTTAGAATAAGTAGGCAAGTAAACAGTTTATGACAATAATTCAATATGTGTACTTTAACCGTGTTCGAACTGTTGGATTTTTTGCATTATCATCCATCACTTCACATCACATTAATACATTGATAGATCTATATATCATGCATTCACAATTATGTTTTGTTTTATGTTGTTTGACAAGCTATATTTAATTATCTCCAGCAGCGTGAGGGGATACTTCGAAACAACTTTAATGGAAACGTACCTATCTATAATGTAATTCTATTCTCCTGTCCTTTTTGGCGAATTCAACACTTGCCAAAGAAAATTGGACTGTTTGAGTCAATAAATATAGTTCGCTAGTAGAATTTCTCAAAAACATTTTTATATTCTCATGCACTGTACAGAAGCACTAGTAGGGATGATTGTTGATACTAGCTCGCCGAGATTTAGTACTTCATAGAAGGCTCTAGTTAGTATTGTTTGTATTAAGAAGTTAAATAATTCATCATAATAATTCATTGTTTTCTGAATTTATGGCTTCAGTAGCTCAAGGAATTTTAGGTCTCCTTCACGTTTTTCCAGTATCTCGAAATTGTTTCTTTTAAATTTATGATATTTTTGAATTTTTCAATTATATTCAACACTAAATCCAATAAGATTAAACTTGTTTCATAATATATTGAATAACTGATTACAAAATGGGAACATTCCCGGGAAAATATCTCATAATTGAATGTATACTTTACTTTACACTATCAGCCGACGCAATTAATGAAGATCTGGCAACGATTTTGAAATGGGGATCTGTTAGTCTAATGGAGTTTGATGCAACCTAAACTCAATCTTGTATTCTCTCCAGAAAGACTCTCTCACAATTCCTAATATGATGATGTAAAGTAGAACTATTCCTCTGTGTCTCCCGTTGGCTTACACTATGTTCTTCGAAGTTAGTCAAAATATAAAGAAACCTTTTTCTATTTATAATGGCTCCATCGCATTGAAAAAGTGCTTTAGATGAATTATAATTTTGAGTGGAAAAACGGTGATAGTGTAATTCTCATGATTTTTGCAATATGTTAATATACTTCCAACGACCTTACCGATCGGCTAGTATCGAGTAACTAAACTGCGTTTACCTACGATGGCGTTAAAATGGTTAAAGTAAACGATTTTTGGTGAGAGAGTCAATATTTGAATATTTAATTTAAGGAAAGCAAAATAAATGAAGATCTTGTATCGTATAGGTAGGTATCGTATAAAATCAGGGAAGCAATGCTTCCATTGAGCGCACGTGGCTAATTATCACATCAGAGATTCTTTCAATTAGTTGCGTTTTTTATTAGACTAGGAATTATCTTGAATGATTCTGTTTCATGGCCATTCCGTGGGTGGAACATAGCGGAAATTTGTTGAATCGTATTCACCAATTGAACCTCTCCGTTTAGATTTTTTGAAATCGAACAGAGGTTTACAGAATGTCGAAAATGAATAAGATCGTGATACTAATTGATGGTTTATTTATTGATTCATGTATTTTTTAATTCGAGGTTAAATTTCAGATTATAGCGCTTAAGTTTCAATGTTCTCATCAGTGATTAATTCGTTTATCCTAAAAAAACTATTAGTCCAGACTGTGAACCGGGATTTTAGCTATAATAAAAAAAAAATGTAGGTTCGAATCAAAAATTTTTTTTTGCATTAGCTTCAAGAGGTTCTCAGGATCATTCATACACCTTAAACCTCTTGGGAACCCCAACCCCACCCATGGGGAGCGAAAATAGTCCGAAATCTCCCTCAAATTTGCAACATGCCAAGTCTTGAATTGTATTTTCTACAAAAAAGGTATTTTGGCATTTCGAGTACACCTAGTAGGTTTTTTGGGTCGCTGAACACGAATCCGGTGACAGATTTACTTGCAATCCATTGTAGGGGTGGTAAAATCGGAAAATTGACCAATTTTGCACCCCTAATATGTTATTTTGCAATTTACGTGTTTCAGGCATTTAGATTGCACCAAGGAGGTTTTTTGGGTTGCTGAATACGATTCCGAAGCCAGATTTACTTAAAATTCATCGTTGGGGTGGTGAAATAGACAAAATTAGTCAATTTTGCACCCCTAATATGTTATTTTGCATTTTACTTGTTTTAGGCATTTAGATTGCACCAAGGGTGTTTTTTGGGTCGCTGAATACGATTCCGAAGCCAGATTTACTCAAAATTCATCGTTGTGGTGGTGAAATAGACAAAATTGGTCACCAACACCAAAATATTGGTATCTTGAAATAGAATAAAACTATTTTCAAAATATATTTTTTTCCTTTTTACGTTTCTTTAGGCACAGGTATACAAAATCTCTACGCCAGGTATAGTATATAGTATACCTATAGGTATTAATATACAGGCATCTATCTTTATACCGGCAGGTGCACTATTTTTTAAGTAACGTACCCAGATATAGGTAATGTAAAAAAGGTAGATATAAGAAGGTGTGTTGTACTCATCATAATAATTGTTAAATTTCTTCTTTTTTTAATGCGTTGGGCCCCTTCGTATACATATTTAATATACAGAAAACCAAAGACTGTATCCTTCTAAACTTATCTCATTTCACAGCCCTGAGATCGTTACACAGGTTATATCCACATACATGTGCATATGTTCAAACGTCGCATCTGTTTATGACGTGGTCCACTGCTTGAAATGAGAGATTTTGTTTTCACCTTCTTATGTCGGACATAACAATCTATCTGTTCAGTTTCTTTATAGATGACAAAGAACAACATCCTCTCTTGTAGTTACATTTGTTTCACAGCGTTGATATTATTTTAGTTGAATATTTGTATTTTATATAGTTCAATTTATATTTTATTCAGCGACCCAAAAAACCTCCTTGGTGCACTTGAAATGCCTAAAACACGTAAATTGCAAAACAACATATTAAGGGTGCAAAATTGGCCAATTTTGTCAATTTTACCACCTCAACGATGAATTGCAAGTAAATCTGGCTTCGGATTCGTATTCAGCGACCCAAAAAACCTCCTTGGTGCACTCGAATTGACAAAAACACGTAAATTGCAGAATAACATATAAGGGGTGCAAAATCGGCCAATTTTGTCGATTTCACCACCCCAATGATGAATTTTAAGTAAATCTGGTTTCGGAATCATATTCAGCGACCCAAAAAAACTCCTCGGTGCATTCGAAATGCCTAAAACACGTAAATTGCAAAACAACATATTGAGGGTGCAAAATTGGCCAATTTTGTCAATTTTACCACCTCAACGCAAGTAAATCTGGCTTCGGATTCGTGTCCAGCGACCCAAAAAACCCCCTCGGTGCACTCGAATTGACAAAAACACGTTAATTGCAGAATAACATATAAGGGGTGCAAAATTGGCCAATTTTGTCAATTTTACCACCTCAACGCAAGTAAATATGGCTTCGGATTCGTGTCCAGCGACCCAAAAAACCCCCTTGGTGCACTCGAATTGACAAAAACACGTTAATTGCAGAATAACATATAAGGGGTGCAAAATTGGCCAATTTTGTCAATTTTACCACCTCAACGCAAGTAAATCTGGCTTCGGATTCGTGTCCAGCGACCCAAAAAACCCCCTTGGTGCACTCGAATTGACAAAAACACGTTAATTGCAGAATAACATATAAGGGGTGTGAAATTGGCCAATTTTGTCGATTTTACCACCTCAACGATGGATTGCAAGTAAATCTGGCTTCGGATTCGTGTTCAGCGACCCAAAAAACCCCCTTGGTGCACTCGAATTGACAAAAACACGTTAATTGCAGAATAACATATAAGGGGTGTGAAATAGGCCAATTTTGTCGATTTTACCACCCCTACGATGAATAGCAAGTAAATCTGGCTACGGATTCGTGTTCAGCGACCCAAAAAACTTCTTAGGTCCACTCGGAATGCCAAAATATCTTTTCTTGTAGAAAATACAATTCAAGACTTGGCATGTTGCAAATGTCGCCCCCAATGGGTGGGGTTGGGGTTCCCAAGAGGTTTGGAGGTGTATGAATGATCCTGAGAAGCTCCTGAAGCTAATGCAACAAACATTTTTCGATTCGAACTCACATGTTTTTTTATTTTTATTTTCCGGTTCACAGCCTGGACTATGTGGATACTTACGCGGTGTTACCACTAAATTTACAATTGTCCTTGGTAAATTATCTCGCAGTTGTCGCAACACCAATAATAAATCTTTCTTATGCTTGAGTAATACAATCTTTGGATCCTTGTGGTAGCACATTTCGGTACAAAAATCGTTGGCACCTATCATGAAAGTTATCATCTAAAAATGTTGCAATATATCAAATTTCAAAACCAAGTTAAAGTTCACAAGGGATATAAATCAACAAAGGCGGATGTTCTTACATTAATGTACCATGCAAATATAAGCTGAAAAAGTAGTAGATAATAGTGAACTTCCTAGATTTCAAATAAACATTCAATGAAAATAATTCATATCCTTTATTTCCTATTAGTCCAGTCAATGAAGAGTTTCACCTCGTATTAGAGTTCCAACATATGAATTTCAATGAATCTTTTTGCAATAGGTTAGTAAAGACGAAAAAATTAAAGTGGTGGAAATAATCAGAAGTGGTACAAAACACGTCTTTTGTTACGGGTTCCGTAACTTGTTGAATTTAGGTAATAATGAAAAAAATAATAATATTCTTACTTGTTTAACCCGAAATAAGATATTTTTCTGAAAAATGAATATTTTCCGAGTAATGGTCATTCGAAAATTGTTAAAAGTGAAGAACGGTAAATGTAAAAGGTAGAGAAAATCTGGAAATATTCAGGTGAATGTATGAAACAAACACTAGTTTTTCGTATTTACAATTTTTTTCTCATTTTCTGTTTGTCCGTCTTTTTCCGGAAAAAATTCAGAAACCAGCCCTTTCTTCAACAATGTAGCTTAAAGAATATCAATTAAAAAAATTGAAAAATCTCAGACGTATACATAGAGCAACAATTTTTGTTTCTTGATTTTTTAGAATGCACGTTTTCCGAGTTGAAGACAGTTTTTCTTGACGACAAAAATACTAAATTACTAGTACATAGAAAAAAATAAAAAATTCGTAAAATGAGATAAATTTATGTAGGTACAATTGTAAAAAAAAACTAGGAGGTCAGCCAGTATAAACATCTTATTTAGGGCAAAAAAAAGTTTATTATTTTTCTTTCATTTTTACCTAAAGTTACGGAACCTTGGGTTTCTTCCTATCATTTCCGCATTCAATTTTTTTTACCTCGTCTATAGACGTCATTACACATAGCACAAGATTTCATCGAAATCCATTTTAAAGAACTCAAATATGAGATTTTGGTCAGTTTACCGCTCCGTTGATTGGACTATACCATTTTACAGTACCATTGAAGATGGATTGAAAATTTACAATACCTTATCAACTTTAATAATATATTGTTATTGAAGTGAAAATTTGAATTTCATTCACATTTAACTATTCAAAATGCATAAAAATGATCATGGAGCATCGGATTGGATATTCGAAAACTAGTCTATGGTCATAATATTATAAGTAGACATTCATCGATTGAAAATCAAGACACGTTTCCAATGAGACTGGAAGAAAAGATTCATTTATTGCAATTTATAGAAAATACAGATTTGATTTAAATTAATAGCAGAAACATTAAATCAAGACAATGAATTTTAGTTACAACAGAAGAAAATAATGTACGTAGTATCATTAGTAGTTGAAAAATTTCGGCTTCCGGATGGATTCCGCGTCACAATAGCTCGACTTGATGCCAACAATCGCCAACCATTACAGGTGGCATCTTCAGGGCAGGCTTGAGGCTTTAACTAAAACTGGTTGTACTGGTTTCTGTAGCCGTATTTATTGTAGGAAAAATGCTTCACGCTACACAGTTCACTGCCTTTATCCCGGTGGTTAACTCCGTTCCGGCACCTGACCGTGCCGTTGTGTGATCATGTGCGAAGTGGAATTTTCGAGGATGGGATTCCAAATGTTGGGAAGGTAATAGCCTGAGTCACGGTTCAGATTATTCGGAAGTTTTAGGATTTCTATAGCTTCAAGGATTTTTCACTGATAGAAGTTTGGGGCTCGGGCTAGGATTTAGTATCTTCAAAAAGGATTTGATGATTAGTGTCAAACTTGTGTTCCGCAAGTGCAGATCTACTGGTGTCACGAAGCCTTGTACAGCGCTCATGTTCTTTCACACGAGTAGCTACTGTACGACTTGTTTCACCAATGAAGACTTTAACGCAAGAACAGGGAATGCTATAAACACCTTCTATGTGAAGAGGAGGAAGGGGATCTTTGATAGGTTTGTAAAACTGAGATAATTTTGGAAGTGTGGAAAAACGGGTAGAAATATTATGTTTTTTGAGGATTTTGGAAATTCGATCTGTTATATTTTCAATATATGGAAGATAGGCCGTGGATAAAGCAGGCGGGGGGGGGGGGGTTCTGGCTCGGTTCGATTTGGAATTTTAGGTGAAGTGTATTTCTTTATGGCTTTTTGAATGTTGTAATGGGAGAAATTGTTTGGTAATAAGGCAGATGAAAGATGTTTTAATCCTGATTTCAAGGATTGAGGTTGAGATAAGTGGACCAGGGAGTATATGACAGATTGCTTTAGGGCAGGGTGGTGGTGGGAAAGACCATTGAGGTATCTATCGGTATGAGTAGGTTTTCGATACACAGGATGTCCTAAAGTACCGTCAGTCTGTCGACTAACCAATACGTCCAGGAACGGGAGTGAACCTTGCGATTCGACTTCCATGGTGAAAAGGATATTGGGATGTAATGAATTTGAATGATTGAGGAAGCCATGGCAGCTCCCGAGGACTGCTCGTAAAACTTGCCATCGTATAGAAAATATGTGGAGGATAGACAAAAATCAATTAGCGGTAGCAAGTCCGTTGAAATGTTTTTGGCAGGTAACAATTGAGAAATTATGGCAAGGGTGTTTGGAATGGGAATATTGGTAAACAGTGATTCGACGTCGAAGCTGACGAGCAAATCGCCTGGCTCAACTTTTAGCTTTTGAAGTTTTTCAACGAAATGGAAGGAATCTAAGATAAAACTATTGGAATCACCTACAAGGGGTTTGAGAATAGATGACAGATAACGAGAGAGTTTATAAGTAGGGGATCCGATAGTGCTGACAATTGGTCTTAGGGGAACTGAGGGCTTATGAATTTTAGGCAAACCATATAAACGGGGGACATTTTGAACAATGGGGGATGAGAAATTTCTTATCTGAATCAAGAAGGGAAGAACGACGAATAATTTGTGAAATTGAACGTTCTATAGAAGAGGTGATATCTTTTGGTAGGAGCTTATAGGAATTAGTTTGCAGATGTTGCAGGATTTTGTTATCATAATCTGAACGATTCATGACAACAGTGGAGTTTCCTTTATCAGCCTTCAAAATAGCCAACATCCTGATTTTAAATTCATTACATCCCAATATCCTTTTCACCATGGAAGTCGAATCGCAAGGTTCACTCCCGTTCCTGGATGTATTGGTTAGTCGACAGACTGACGGTACTTTAGGACATTCTGTGTATCGAAAACCTACTCATACCGATAGATACCTCAATGGTCTTTCCCACCACCACACTGCCCAAAAGCAATCTGTCATAAACTCCCTGGTCCACAGAGCTGTCAACTTATCTCAACCTCAATCCTTGAAATCAGAATTAAAACATCTTTCATCTGCCTTATTATCAAACAATTTCTTCCATTACAACATTCAAAAAGCCATAAAGAAATACACTTCACCTAAAATTCCAAATCGAACCGAGCCAGAACCCCCCCCCCCCCCGCCTGCTTTATCCACGGCCTATCTTCCATATATTGAAAATATAACAGATCGAATTTCCAAAATCCTCAAAAAACATAATATTTCTACCCGTTTTTCCACACTTCCAAAATTATCTCAGTTTTACAAACCTATCAAAGATCTCCTTCCTCCTCTTCACATAGAAGGTGTTTATAGCATTCCCTGTTCTTGCGGTAAAGTCTACATTGGTAAAACATGTCGTACAGTAGCTACTCGTGTGAAAGAACATGAGCGCTGTACAAGGCTTCGTGACACCAGTAGATCTGCACTGGCGGAACACATGTTTGACACTAATCATCAAATCCTTTTCGAAGATACTAAAATCCTAGCCCTAGCCCCAAACTTCTATCAGCGAAAAATCCTTGAAGCTATAGAAATCCCAAAACATCCGAATAATCTGAACCGTGACTCAGGATATTACCTTCCCAACATTTGGAAACCTATCCTCGCCTGCCCTGAAGATGCCACCTGTGATGGTTGGCCAAACGTCGGCATCAAGTCGAGCTATTGTGACGCGGAATCCATCCGGAAGCCAAGATTTTTCAAGATTAGCTATCAGCGGAAGTCTACTATTCAAGATATCATTAGTAGTATACAGCTTCAGTCAGATCGACCCGGGTATTAAAAATTAATAAATGAAATAAAGAATAGACGCAGATGAGGATAGCATTATCCCCTAGCTAGAACAGAATGTGCGTGAATTAGCGTGATACTTGATTTATAACTCATCCTATACTAACTAACAATGCAATTTATTTGACTTTTGAATAATGATATGGATGCATTGAAATGTTTATCGGTTGAGGAAAATACCGATGTATCATCATCATTAAAAAGTGGATAAAAGTATAGATATACGTCGGGTGGAATTTTGTGAGAGTGTTATGGAAATGGCAAACAACGATGAGAATTTCATTTATTCATATATATATATACATATATGTATATGTTACATTTTCTTGGTATTCTAGTTCTTTAATATGACTAAAAATAAGAAGATTTCTCTTTTTGACGTTTAAATTGTTATGTTAATTGGTGTTTCCATATAGTTTAGAGAGGAATAGATGACTTTGATTAATGAAATGCGTCTGCAGCCGACTTGTGTTTTAAAATTCAACTAAAACTGCAGGAAACATTAGATCGGCTGTGTGTGAAAGAGTAATGTATGACTAATTATATACACATCCCCTTATTTACAAGAATTATTAGGTCTTATCTTACTTTCCAGTCCAGTTCGATATTAACTCTAGGATCTTTCTTTATTCTTGTTATTAGAATTTTCGTCATATATGGAGTATTTCCTGATATCGCTCCAGCTTCGGCTACATTGAATTGTGATTCCCTCTCAATTGTGACTGATGCTCTTAGAGAGTAACCCAATAAATTACTATTAAAATTCTTCAAAATGTTCGGTAAAGTTAAGTACTGCTTCCAATTGCCTTCACCACCTGAAAATAAGAAAATAGTTAATAAACAGAATATAGAGCGGGAAGGTGGTTGAAAATAATACTGATGTAGTCAGTATCCTCGCCCCTTTTATTTGTTCTTTTTCCTAGGTTGCTGAATATATTATGATTGCAATATCGTCTGCGTATAGGAATATTATCCCTTCTTTGCAGAGGTCATTTACGAAAATGATAAACAAGAGCGGATATATAATTGATCCATGTCCAATTCCAGTATTGATATCCTGTGTAATTGGACATAATCAATTTCATATAGCTTGTAATTAATTTTATCAGTACAGAAAAATAAAAGGCCTATAGACTAGAGTCATCGGTTCGCCTTTCTTCTATATCAGCACTATTTTGCCTAGTTTCAAGCAGTTTGGATACTGAACCGCCTCAAACGGAAATTTTAGCCGATTCAAGCAGACTGGAATATTATCGTAACCCATGCTTTTCGTATTTGACAGCTAGTTTATTGCTTCTAATACATGTCGCACATAGACAGGATGCAAATAATTGGCCTTATCATATCATGTGGAATTCGGGATATGATATCGTTTTTGTATTATTTTGAGTTTATTTTCTACAATATTTGAGAACTATTTTGCAAATTCATTACATATTACTAACCAATTTGTTACCATTTCATTTTCTGATGATAAACTATTTGTTTTTAGTATCCTTTTGACACGTATTCTCTCATTTATAATTTTTCACATTGCTTTCTTGTTGTTAGAAGTGGTTCTTATTAATCTGTTACGACATTCAATTTTTAATTCCTTTATTTTGTTTTTAAGTTGTATTTTGAATACATACTATTAATGTAGGCATTGTTTTATAATTTTGACAACTCAATTTGGAAATAAAGTTTTTTTAAATTTTGCCGAAATTGTAAGCATATTGACGATACGTATTAAATGGATGTAGAGGACATAAATTTGTTGAACAGCATTTGATAAATTGTGTCAATATTTGATTATTTAATTTGAGGAAAGCAAAATAAATGATGATCATGTATCGTATAGGTAGGTATTACGTATAAAGTCAGGGGAGCAATGCTTCCATTGAGCGCACGTGGCTAATTATCTCATGAGAGATTCTTTCAATTAGTTGCATTTTTTATTAGACTAGGAATTATCTGGAATGATTCTGTTCCATTGCCATTCCGTGGAAGAAATATAGCGCAAAGTTGTTGAATCGTATTGACCAATCGAACCTCTTAGTTTAGTTTTTTTGAAATTGAACCACAATTAAAAATGTCGAAAATGAGAAAGATCGTGATACTAATTGATGTCTTATTTATTGATTCATGCATTTTTTAATTTAAGGTTAAATTTTGGATTATAGGGCTTGTGTTCTAATGTTCTCATCAGTGATTGATTCGTTTATCCAGAACAAACTCCTTGGTGAATTATCTCGCAGTTGTCGCAGCACCATTAATAAATCTTTCTTATGCTATAGTAATACAATCTTTGGATCCTTGTAGTATAGCACATTTCAGTACAAAAATACTGATGTAGTCAGTATCCTCTCTCCTTTCGTTTTTAGTTTTTCCCAGGTTGATGCATATATTATGATTGCAATAACGTCTGCATATAGGAATATTATCCCTTCTTTGATGTTTGCAGAGGTCACTTACGAAAATGATAAACAAGAGCGGATGTATGATGTCCAATTCCAGTATTGATATCCTGTTTATACAATTTACTGTTATTTTGATTATATGAAAGAATAACTACTTTGTTTTTTATACCACTTTTATTAATAATAACGTGAAAACGTAACTATTATCAAACAATTAGAAAATTATGAATGAATGAATGAAACAGTTCAAGTATGAATGGAATAGAGTAAAGTAGGGTTGAGTATAAGGGATCAACGGAAATTCCAAAAACAGGTAGATCCTAGGAAAGTACAGTATTACATAGTAAACATAGCAACAATTTGTGAATTAGTGTGATTATAATTTAATATTCTAAGAATTATTTAAAGAGGGGTTTGAAAGACAGTACAGCATTACATAGTAAACAAGGTAACAATTTGTGAATTAGTGTGATCATAATTTAATATTCTAAGAATTATTTTAAGAGCCGTTTGAAATACACCTGAAAAGATCACTTTGATATAGGTCTAACTGATCATTGAGGATATTTTTATTAAAGTTTTTGACACCTTAATAAGTCTCTATTGATCTCATGTATTCAATTTAAAACCTCTGGTTTGGTTATGTAAAATGCATAGGCTATCTAAATTAGGGAAATTATGACCAGTTTGTAAAAAATGATTAGCAAAGGTTGAGTCAGTTTTGTTGAGTCTAAACGAGCGAAAATGTTCTTCGTATCTTAATTTGAAATTACGACAAGTTCTACCTATATAAAAGTCATCACAGTCTGGGCAAATCATCTTATAAGCTCCAGGTTTTCTATATTTATTGGTTTTGTCTTTGGCGTTGTATATAAGATGGCAAAGTTTATTTTGAGGTTTGAAACTGATTTTAAAATTATGGCGTGATAAAATGTTAGCAATATGTTCGCTTACTGTACCAAAATATGTCAAAGAGATGAATTTAGTGGTTACATCTGTGATTTATACGCGGATAAATTTTATAGAAAGTTAATTGTAGTAGTTTGCGATTTATTAGTTTAATTATTTGATCTACCGGAAAACCATTATTGATGGCTATTCGTTTGATCGTGTTCAACTCAATAGTGAGCTGTTCTATTGATAATGGTATCGAAAATGCTCTATGGAACATTGAGTGATATGCTGCTAATTTATGGCTACGAGGGCTAAGCGATGAGTTCGGAATAGTGATGTCTGTACAAGTGGGTTTCCTGTAGATATTGAAATTTATTTTATTATGGTCACGTATAAGTGTTAAATCCAAAAAGTTTATTGTTCTATCTTTTTCTGTTTCTAACGTGAATTCAATTTTTGGGTTAAGTTGGTTAATAAATGAAAGAAAGGAATTTAATTGTCTGGATAAGCCTTTGAAGAAGGCAAGTACATCATCTACGTATCTATACCAAAATTGAATATGTTTTTTTGCTAATAGTGGAGTAAATCTGGCAAATGGTTAGCGAAAATCTTACGATGCTTAGCGACCCGGTGGAAAATGTTTGTTGTGATACCAATAACAACCCCCTGAAATCTCTATTTCCCAAAGTGGGTGCAACCCCTTTTTTTGGCCAAAAAGGGGTTTATTGACATTTTTAAGAGTAGCTTAGCAAAAAAAATTAATATCTCCGGTTATATTGAAAATTAAGAAACCAAAGTAGAACCATTTTATTGTCGATGTCCAAGAAATTTCCAGTTCAAATTTCAAGTTGATCCCCCCTCCCCCCTCCCCGTAATAGATATATACTCATATATGCAAGGACTCTCTTAATTTAAATTAAAAATGTTGTATAGTTTTCCAGAAATTCAACTTTAAGTCAATTTTTTAGTTATTTTTCAAATTAAAATATCTCACGTCATTTACATCCGATCTGGATCTGCTTTGCGGGAAAATGTAGGTATTTGTATATAGTCTTATGTCATGGAACTCATTTTTTAATTTTTTTTTCGGCCTATATTGGCCATTTTGGTTGATTTATCTCAAAATCGAATAACGTTCACGTGAGGAGCGCGTAGCTGGCGAGTTAGAGAAGTGCAAACTGGTTGTACCTAATACGGCTTTACGACGATTTTTCGCGTGCCGTTTTCGCTCCATGTAGTTAGATTAGGTATCGGACCGTGCCCGACGGCCCTTCTTTTTTCGATAAATGTCCATCAAATAGAAAACTTTAATCAAAACAGAAACAGGTACTCTCAGGTCTCAGCTACGCGCGTCTAACGAGCGACGTACGATAGGGAATTTTCTAGCTACTAAAATATACCCGAAGCGGGTGAAAGCTAGCGGCTCACAACCGAAAATACTTTATCATAACTGGCGCCGCCCGCACGGGGCACGAAACGGTCCCAACGTAACAAGACCGAGGTAAAATGTATAAACTCTAACTGACGCGTAGCGAGCTTCTCGAGGGAAACGTCAAAACGTTCGTAGCTAATTACATAGGACGTCTAGCGTTCATGCAATTGTGTTTTTATACAATTTGAACCTTCTAATTTCGAAATCCCGAAGCCTAAAGCGCTATCAACTTCTGAGCCTCACAAAAAATTGACTTGAAGTTGAATTTCTGGAAAACTATGCAATATTTCCACCAGAAATTCAGAGGGTAGTTTTGGGACCATAACACCTATCATCAGTCCAAATTTCAGCCAAAGCGGTTTGAAAAATGACCGAGGTAGCCATTACGCAAGATTCCTTGCATATATATATATATATATATATATATATATATAAACAAGTTTAAAGTTTCTTTGCCTAATTGGCCACTATCGTGTATGTAACTTAAGAGATATAGAATTAAATTTTTCTGAATTATGAAGATAACTTAGATAATTTAACATAGGATTATAAAGATGAATAAACGTAAAAGATTGAACCATATATATATATATATATGTAGATCTGGATTCTCGGGTATTGATCCGCGTTGTGTGGTTTCGGTCCTCAAAAGGACCAATTTCACGACGTTTCGGCAAAGTCGCATTTGCCATCTTCAGGTGATTCGACCGTAGAGTCTGGAAAATCTAGACTCTACGGTCGAATCACCTGAAGATGGCAAATGCGACTTTGCCGAAACGTCGTGAAATTGGTCCTTTTGAGGACCGAAACCACACAACGCGGATCAATACCCGAGAATCCAGATCTACACATTACGTCCGCGAGAACCTAAGAAGAAACATATATATATATATATATATATATACTCATATATGCATATATATATATATATATATATATATATATATATATATATATATATATATACATATATATATATATATATATATATATATATATATATATATATATATATACATATATATATATATATATATATATATATATATATATATATATATATATATATATATATATATGTATATATATATATATATGTATATATCTATTACGGGGAGGGTGGAGGTCGGATCAACTTGAAATTTGGACTGGAAGCTCCTCGGACATTGACAATAAAAGGGCTCTACTTTGGTCTCTTAATTTTCAATACAACCAGAGATATTAATTTTTTTTTGCAAAACTACCCTTAAAAATGTCAAAAACCTCTTTTTGGTCAAAAAAAGGGGTTGCACCCACTTTGGGAAGTAGAGATTTCAGGGGATTGTTATTGGTACACTAACAAACACTTTCCACCGGGTCCCTGAGCATCGTAAAATTTTTGCCAACCTTGTCTTTTTTCTCGCCAGATTTACTCCACTATAATGTGCAGTTCATAATTTTGTCCTCCAGATCAGACATAAAAATATCTGCTAATAGTGGACTCAATGGGTTACCCATAGCGAGACCTGAATTCTGTACATACAATTTATTATTAAATTGACAGTAGTTTTGACTCAAGCATAGGTCAAACGCGAGTTCTATTTCATTTTGAATTAAGGGGCTAATATGTGATCTATCTAAAATGCTCCTGATTAGAGACTTACATTGAAATTGGAATATTTGAAAACATGTTTGAAACATCAAAGGAAACTAAAAAACCATTGGTTGGTATACGGTGTGTTTCACTAATTCGGACAATTCGAGAGAGTTTTTAACAGTAAATTTAGGTTTAAAATTAGTGAATTTCTTGAATTTCTGATTATATTTGATTGCAAGGTCCCTTGTTGGACTATTGATGTAAGACACTACAGGTCGTATGGGGGCATTTTCTTTATGATTTTTAATAAGTCCGTATAGTTTAGGAGAGCAAGGATTGCTATTAATGAGTTTATATTTTTCGAAACCACTGTCAAATAAAATTTCACTATTTTGTAGGAATTGTTTTGTTTTCAATTGAGAACGGTTAGTTGGGTCTTTACGTATTTCGTTTAATTCCGCTTGGATAAATACTGACATTTTATCCTCATAATCTTGTTTCGGGATGATTATTATTGCATTCGATTTATCTGCCTTTGTAAGGGTTAAATTGTTTTCTTTCAGTTTTTGATTATTTGATTTGATTTTAGATGTATCTGTATGATTGAATTGTTTTTTAGTTGATGAAAGTGATTTTCCTATTTCTAATTTTGTTAATTTAGAATTATTCGCGTTAATATTTTTTAAGGCTAATTCTACCTCAGCAATACTAGCTTCTAGAACAGTGTTACTTTGAATATGTGGAGAATACTTTGCTCCCTTATTGAGTAAACAAAGTTCTTCTTTTGAGAATATGATTTTGGAGTAATTAATAATTCTCTCACTAAATTTAAAATTTGTTATTTCTTGGGGGTGATTATTGACCGGTTTACATTTTAGAAGATTATTTAACTTTTTTGACTGTGAGATATTTAGTGTAAATGAATTTACTAACGCAATCTTTAACATAATCAAAAAATAGATCGAATCCAACAGGATGGAATTTATAAGATAATTCAGAGTGTAATACCTTTAAGTAATGTGAAATCACTGAACTTTTTCTGTTGAGATTTTTGTTTTCTTCTTTAAGCCAGATGATCCTCGCTTTTTTCAACACGTTCTCTGCTGCTGTGGATTTCGTCTTGGTTTTTAAACTGATATACTTGGGTGTGATGTTCAAATGTAAGCACTGTTGAGTGTTGATTGAACCAAATATTCTGAATCGTTGTTCGCTGTTTCTTCGATAACTTATGAAATTCTTTGGCTTGGGTTGCCGTACAGGCATTCTTCAAAAAATCGATGGTGGAAGCCGTTCTAGTTACGTTTTCACGTTATTAATAATAAAAGTGGTATAAAAAACAAAGTAGTTATTCTTTCATATAATCAAAATGATAAATTACCATAAAGTAACGGCTTCCACTATCGATTTTTTGAATTTACTGTTATTTAATTGTACATAATTAATTCTATATAGCTTGTAATTAATTTCATCAGTACAGAAAAATAACAGGCCATCAGACTAGAGTCATCGGGTCGCCGTTCTTCTATATTGGCACTATTATGCCTAGATTTAAGCAGGTTGGATACTGAACCTCCTCAAATGGAAAGTTTAGGCGAATCAAGCAGACTGGGAATTATCGTAACCTATGCTTTTCGTATTTGACGTTTATTGTCGTTTATTGTTCCTAATACATGTCGCACAAAGACAGGATGCAAATAATTGGCCTTATCATACCATGTGGAATTTGGGACATGATATAGTTTTTATGTTATCTTGAGCTTATGTTCTTCAATATTTCAGAAATGTTTTGCAAATTCATTACATATAAAGCTAATTTGTCATCATTTCATTTTCTAATAATAAACTATTTGTTTTTAGTATCCTTTTGCGACATAGTCTCTCATTTATAATTTTCCACATTAATTTCTTGTTGCTGGAAGTGGTTCTTATTAGAATGTTATGACATTCAATTTTCAATTCCTTTATTCTATTTCTAAGTTGTATTTTGAATGTACGCTTTTAATGTAGGCATTGTTTGGCAATCCAATTCAAAGTTTTTTTTTGAATTTTGTCCAAATTGTAAGCATGTTGACGATAAGTATTAAATGAATGTAGAGGACAGGAATTTGTTAAGCAGCATTCAATAAATTGTATGAAACTTGCGTAAAAGGTATCTACAGCTTTACTAATTACACTTCCGAAAGAAGAAACGTTGGATCCAAGCAAAAATTATCATAACACTATCGTCAGACCTGTGAATACATACACACGTCTGCTCTAAATACGATATTGCACTAAGTTTAATGACGTTTTCGGTTCAGTACTTAGCTGGGAATTCAAGGCGATTATGTGAATTGACTATACTATCTCTGCAGTATAAAGCACTGCCACCTGTATTCATTATTTTGGAATGTCCGGGTATACTCCTGCTTGTCAAATACCACCGTTTATAGCTATTGTATCGAAGACAACGTCATAGTATAATATTATCGTCAATTTGTTTTGTTACCGTATTGTTTGGATTTATCAATGTTAAATCAGCAAAACCAATTTTTGATTCATTATATAAAACATAAAATTGAAAATTTGAAAAATATTCCAATCAACTTTATATTAGGATGACATTTGATTACCTCCGCTGAAAGATATTCCTCTGTTCTCGAATATAATTGCTATCGGATTGGTTGCAGTTAAGGCATTTCCTGCAGTCAAACTATCGCCTATGGCCCCAATTACATCAACATCACCTGGTCTTAGAGTATGTACTGATGTTGGAGTCATTTCACTTCTTACATTTTTCAATGAACAAGGAAATTGGTTGAGTATCTCTTGCAGTTTCTGAAATAATTGAATTTTAGTTACAATAATGAAAGAACCGGTAGAAAATGATGCGATTGTCAATTATAATATACAAAAACATTCAAGTTTTCGAACTTTCCTCTCCCATTTTGGATTCTGTAGACGAGTAAGCTAGCTATGGAAGATGGAGACAGAAGAACTCATAAACTTATTGTGTAGTTCAACAATAATTATGTCATTGATAAGTCATTGATGTTGGCCGATAAAATTATCATCTCTTGTAGCGATTTGTTGTTTGAACATGCTAGAGAAGGGTATACACATTTTCTGCAAGTGATAATATAAACGATTCGTTTCGTACAGTTCAAAATTATCAAGCGATTTATTAAATATCTAGGTGCATGATGGTATTTTGAGTAATGAGATCAATATTATTATATACATTTCAGAATAGCAGTGACTGTCAGTTTTGATGAACATATCCCAATAAGATAAAAAAATCAATCATCAGACGCATTGTCAGATCGCAATATAATATAATGTCTGATCAATTTTAATGCACATACTTCACTTTCTTCGATAACTAAAAAATTTTTTTCTTGATCGTTTTTGCGCTGGGGAAGATCAATAAAAATATACCCAAATCGTAGACGTAAGTATTTACATCTACACAAGTTCGTCCGTTCTACACGTTCCGAATACACGCAATAATATTTTTCAGTTGGTGCTTTTTTCAGAAATGTTAGAACTTCTTCGTGCGACAGAAACATTCATTTTTTCGATTGATAGTTTCTTCCAATTTGTTTCAGGTGTTGTTGGAATAAATTTTTTTTTTGAGTATTTCTAATCTTTTTCATGGCTATCAGTCAATCAACATGGAAAACGTTACCGAAAGTAACTGGTAAGTCGAGAGGAGGTGGAGTTCTGCTAGCAATTGAAGAAAACTTGGAAAACAGATTCAATTATATCGGAAATATACATTTTCAATTAACAACTTAAGTTGTAGTTTCAACATGCGATTAATTTTGAAACAATGCGCGACTTCAAAGAAGCACACCTGTAAACGCGAAAAGTTTGAATTTGGAAATCTAGGTATGTGATTAATATAATCGTCATTGGTGTTCATTCATGCTCCAGAATGCACCTGAATCTAATGTGCCTGTGATATTTCTTCCATATTATAGTTTCTTCATGTTCTAAAAAATGATATAAATGATTATTTACATGATTATTATGTAAGCTCCTTAATGAAGCTTTGGAGTTAGAATCAGCTCGTAGACTCCTTGAAATGCTCAATTTTATAGGTCTAAATAACCCTAAAAAATTCTCAAGGAAGCTTCTTTCATCTTCTGCTTGAACTCTCAATAACAAGCATACCACCAATATAGTCTTAATTGGCATTCTTGTAAAAGTTGCTTAAATAATTCGGAACGACCTGAAATAAGTGATTTAGTGTAGGTAGGTTAGAATTATATTTTATGTTCCATGTACCTACCACCAATCGAAACAATATTGGTATTCGAAACTTTAAGTTAATTTGACTATTGGGAATTGTTGTTGCCAAAGATGACCTTCAACTAGCTCGCATGTTTGCATCTGAGAACAAAACGAATTAAAAAGAACTAGCTCGTCCAATGTGATAAATATGCTATTATTCATATTGTATCCTGTTAGCTCAGGTTTATTACTTTTTTCAGTTACCTTGGGATATATTTTTAAACGAATTAAAATGCAATTACTTATTTCGTTCATTATGATTATGTCAGTATGTTGTTTCGAAAACGAACTGTTAACGTTCGAAATTTAAATTGAACGGTTTAATAAATGTGGCCATATCCAACAATATCTTGAATAGTAGACTTCCGCGAATAGCTCATCTTGAGAAGTCTTGGTTTCCGGAAGAATTCGGCGCTACAATAGCTCAACTTGATGCCGACGTTTCGCTAATCATTACAGGTGGCATCTTCAGGGCAGGCTTGAGACTTGCACTGAAACTGGTTCTACTGGTTTCTGTAGCCGTATTTATTGTAGAAAAAATCCTTCACGCTACACAGTTCACTGCCTTCATTCCGGTATATAACTTCGTTTTGGCACCTGACCCTGCCATTGTGTGATCATGTGCGATGTGGAATTTTCGAGGATGAATTTCCAAATGTTGAGAAGGTAATATCCTGAGTCACGGTTCAGACTATTTGAATGCTTTAGGATTTCTATAGCTTCAAGGATTTTTCGCTGATAGAAGTTTTGGCTCGGGCTAGGATTTTAGTACCTTTGAAAAGGATTTGGTGATTAGTGCCAAACTTGTGTTCCGCAAGTGCAGATCTACTGGTGTCACGAAGCCTTGTACAGCCCTCATGTTCTTTTACACGACTAGCTACTGTACGACCTGTTTCACCAATGCAGACTTCACCGCAAGAACAGGGAATGCTATGAACACCTTCTTAGTGAAGATGAGAAAGGGGATCTTTAATAGGTTTGTAAAACTGAGATAATTTTGGAAGTGTGGATATACGGGTAGAAATATTATGTTTTTTGAGGATTTTGAAAATTCGATCTGTTATATTTTCAATATATGGAAGATAGGCAGTGGATGAAGCAGAAGGGGGGGGGGGGCTTGTGGCTCAGGTAGATTTGGAATTTTAGGCGAGGTGTATTTCTTTATGGCTATTTGAATGTTGTAATTGGAGAAATTGTTTGATAATAAGGCAGATAAAAGATGTTTTAATTCTGTGGACCAAGGAATTTCTGACAGATTGCTTTTGAACGGGGTGGTGGTGTGAAATAACATTGAGGTACATATCGGCATGAGTGGGTTTTCGATACACAGAATGTCATAAAGTACCGTCAGTCTGTCGACTAACCAATACATCTAGGAACGGGAGTGAACCTTGCGATTCGACTTCCATGGTGAAAAGGATATTGGGATGTAATGAATTTAAATGATTGAGGAAGGGACAAGCTTTTCGCGACCATTTTGCCAGATAACAAAAGTGTCCTCGACATATTTAAACCAATATTTCGGCTTGAAAACAGATGAGTCAATGGTATCTTGTTCAAAAGTTTCCATGAAGATATTAGCTATGACCGAAGAAAGTGGGGAACCCATGGCAGCTCCCGAGGACTGATCGTAAAACTTGCCATCGTATAGAAAATATGTGGAGGATAGACAAAAATCAATTAACCTTAGTAAGTCCATTGAAATGTTTTTGGCAGGTAACAATTGAGAAATAATGGAAATAGTGGCTTCTGTGAGCCGGAAAAAAGGCCGAAAAAAGCAAATATTTCAGAGCCTAACGAGACTCTGTCACTCCCCCGTTTTCGAAGATGCTAAGCACGACGACGGTGGTTCAAGCTCTTTCTGAGTTGACCGTCACCCCCAAACGGCCAAAAACAACCCCCAAAAAGAGTGAAACGCGGATATACCAACATATTCCGAGAAAAACTGCGTCACCTCCCGTTTTCGAGGATGCTGAACACGATGCCGTTACTTTGGAATTTCTCCGAGTCAACACCACCCTTTAAACGGCAAAAAAAACGCTGAAAGGGGTGAAACTCGGATATACCGACATATTCCGAGCAAAACTGCGTCACCTCCCGTTTTCGAGGATGCTGAACACGATGGTGATTCTGGATCTTCTCCCCGAAGCAAACTAACCGCTCAAACGGACAACAACTACCCCTTTGATATCCTGAATTTATGAAGTGGATAAGAAAAATCCGATAAGAGAAAATGTATAACAAATCATTGAATACACACCGGATGATGTTTCCACATTTGTTGACTGACTGTTCACCATGAAAAATAGGCGTATACATCGCGTCTGGCTAGGTTATTTGGTGGTTTTTAGGTGAGAAAATCTCCTGTATGGCATCAGTGGTACAATTTTACATATTTTATTTTATTAAATCATAAACATCTTTAATTCACGCGTACAATTACTTATTAACTATATATACAAATATAAAACTGTTTCATTGACGCATATAACTACATATCCACTATATATCCATATAAAACATTATTATTGACGCATACAATTACATTCATTATAGGTAAATATGAAACATAGTTATAAAATCCATTTTCATAAAAAAAAATGATCCGCTCAATATAATCTACGTCGCTCACAAGTGGAATTACAGGGTTCGAATATCTCGTAGTGAACATTACATCCTTCAATTTTCATCTTTTTTCGACCCCAGTTTCGGTATCAGATTCGCTAATTTGAGTTCCAGGAATCAAATTTATTAACATAATGTCATTATCGGTATCATTATCTTCAGTTTCAGGGATGTCAAGTTCGCCTTCTACGATAGTATTTTGACAATCCCGCCCGTGACAACCGGTGCAAAAATCTGTACATGGTAACCCTAATTTTACGCAAGTACATCTTTTTGAACACCCAATTTTACAAGAACAATGATATTCTGCTCTAAAAAAACTCGGTACTAGATCTTTGTTTGAAAATTTCGGTTCAAGACATTGGTTGCGCTCTACCCATCCTCAGTCTGTTGGATTGAGTTCTCTTCCTAACCAGTACTGACATTGCAGATACACTCGTAATGCGTGCTGTCTTACCGAGTCTTCAGTGGGAGGAAACGAACAAATATTCATGTCTCTGGGCCTTGTGCGCATATATTCATATCGAATAGAAAAAATGGAGGTGACGCAGTTTTTCTCGGAATTTGTCGGTATATCCGAGTTTCACTCCTTTCGGGGGTTGTTTTTTGCCGTTTAAGGGGTGGGGTTGACTCGGAGAAACTCCAAAGTACCGGCATCGTATTCAGCAGCATCCTCGAAAACGGGAGGTGACGCAGTTTTTCTCGGAATATGTCGGTATATCCGAGTTTCACCCCTTTCGGGGGTTGTTTTTGGCCATTTAAGGAATGGGTTGACTCGGAGAAATTCCAAAGTACCGGCATCGTGTTCAGCATCCTCGAAAACGGGAGGTGACGTGGTTTTTCTCGGAATATGTCGGTATATCCGTGTTTCACCCTTTTTGGGGGGTTGTTTTCGGCCGTTTGGGGGTGACGGTCAACTCAGAAAGAGTTTAAACCACCACCGTTGTGTTCAGCATCCTCGAAAAGGGGGGGGGGACAGAGTCTCGTTAGGCTCTGAAATATTTCCATATTTTTCCGACTCACAGAAGCCACTAAAAGGGTATCTGGAATGGGAACATTGGTAAACGTCGAAGCTGACGAGCAAATCGCCTGTGTCAACTTTTAGTGTTTGAAGTTTTTTAACAAAATGAAAGGAATTCAGGATAAAACTATTGGAATTACCTACAAGGGTTTGAGAATAGATGACAAATATCGAGAGAGCTTATAAGTGGGGGATCCGATAGTGATTTATGAATTTTAGGCAAACCATATAAACGGGGACATTTTGAACAATGGGGGATAAGAAATTTCTTATCTGAATCGGGAAGGGAAGAATGACGGATAATTCGTGAAATTGAACGTTCTATAGAGGGGGTGGGAACTTTTGGTAGGAGCTTATAGGAATTAGATGTTGCAGGATTTTGTTATCATAATCTGAACGATTCATGACAACAGTGGAGTTTCGTTTATCAGCTTCCAAAATAGCTAAATCAGGATTTGATTCGAGTAAATTGAGAGCTTGAATTAAAGGTTTGGGGCAATTTGATTTAGAAATCTTGGAATGACGAAGAATTTTAGCAGTTTCGAAACGAATTTCATCTGTCGTGATCATAATTTGATTTCGAATTTCCTTAAAATATCCTATCTCATGAATTCACATCCATCCAAAAACATATTTAAACGGGCTAATTTAGCTTTGATTCGGGAACGAATTGAGTATGCTAAACGCGAGATCAATTCCATCAATATAACTCTGGCCTTCACCTTGAACTTTCAAATACCTTTCAGCATCCGATTGGTTGGTTCTCGACCGAATTACCTATGATCAAGCCGATCAAATTCGTACCCTCAATTCCAAACGTCATATTCAAAAATTCAATAAACTCCTTGCCTCCCAACACCCTCAGCACCAACCTTCCAGACCAACCCCTCTTGTAGAAACTGTGGTTAATTCATTTTCACATACCCTTATTGAAGCACAACAATCAGTTCTATCTGAAGGTCCTATTTCCGTTTTCTCCCCCAAAAATATTCCCACGATATCCACTATTTCTGCTGTAGAAGCATCCTTACATAAAGTTCCCCATCTCGCAGCAGATGAAATTCGTTTCGGAACTGCTAAAATTCTTCGTCATTCCAAGATTCTCAAATCAAATTGCCCTGAACCTTCGATTCAAGCTCTCAATTTACACAAATCAAATCCTGATTTAGCTATTCTGAAAGCTGAGACTCCACTGTTGTCATGAATCGTTCAGATTATGATAACAAAATCTTGCAACATCTACAAACTAATTCCTATAAGTTCCTACCAAAAGATCCCACCCCCTCTATAGTACGTTCAATTTCACAAATCATTCATCATTCTTCCCTTCCTGATTCAGATAAGAGATTTCTTATCCCTCATTGTTCAAAATGTCTCCGTTTATATGGTTTGCCTAAAATCCATAAGCCGTCAGTTCCCTGAGACTAGCACTATCGGATCCCCTAGTTATAAACTCTCTAGATATTTGTCATCTATTTTCAAACCCCTTGTGGGTAATTCCAATAGTTTTATCCTAACTTCCTTTCATCTCGTTGAAAAAATTTAAACGCTAACAGTTGACCCAGGCGATTTGCTCGTCAGCCTTGACGTCGAATCACTGTTTACCAATGTTACCATTCCAGACACCCTTTCCATAATTTCTCAGTTGTCACCTGCCAAAAATATATCATTGCACTTGCTACCGTTAATTGATTTTTGTTCATCCTCCACATATTTTCTATACGATGGCAAGTTTTACGAGCAGTCCTCGGGAGCTGCCATGGGTTGCCCACTTACTTCGATCATAGCTAATATCTTCATGGAAACTTTTGAACAAGATGCCATTGACTCATCTGTTCTTAAGCCGAAATGTTTAGATATGTCGACGACACTTTTGTTATTTGGCAACATGGTCGCGAAAAGCTTATTCCCTTCTTCAATCATTTAAACTCATTACATCCCAATATTCTTTTCACCATGGAAGTCGAATCGCAAGGTTCACTCCCGTTCCTAGATGTATTGTTAGTCGACAGACTGACGGTACTATAGAACATTCTGTGTATCTAAAACCCACTCATACCGATATATACCTCAATGGTCTTTCCCACCACCACCCTACCCAGAATCAATCTGTCATAAGCTCCTTGGTCCACAGAGCTGTCAGCTTATCTCAACATCAATCCTCAAATTCAGAATTAAAACATCTTTCATCTGCCTCATTATCAAACAATTTCTCCCATTACAACATTCAAAAAGCCATAAAGAAATACAATTCGCCTAAAAATTCGAATCGACCTGAGCCACAAACCCCCCCGTCTGCTTTATTCGCTGCCTATCTTCCAGATATTGAAAATATAACAGATCGAATTTCCAAAATCCTCAAAAAACATAATATTTCTACCCGTTTTTCCACGCTTCCAAAATTATCTCAGTCTTACAAACCTCCCTCCTCTTCACTTAGAAGGTTTTTATAGCATTCCCTGTTCTTTAGGTAAAGGCTACATTGGTGAAATAGGTCGTACAGTATCTACTCGTGGTAAAGAACATAAGCGCTTCACAAGGCTTTGTGACACCAGTTGATCTGCACTTGCGGAACACAAGTTTGACACTAATCATCAAATCCTTTTCGAAGATATGTACTAAAATTCTAGACCGAGCCCCAAACTTCTATCTGCGAAACATTCTTGAAGATATAGAAATCCTAAAACATCCAAATAATCAGAACCGTGACTCTGGATATTACCTTCCCAACATTTGGAAACTCATCCTCGAAAATTCCACTTCGCACATGATCACACAACGGCAGGGTCAGGTGCCAGAACGGAATTAACCACCGGAATAAAAGCAGTGAACTGTGTAGCGTGAAGGATTTTTCCTACAATAAAGACGGCTGAAGAAACCAGTAGAACCAGTTTCAGTTCAAGTCTGTATGTAGTCCAGTTAATATGTATAACTATGTTTTGGGTCAAATATTCTGTCATTTTTGTTAAGGATTTTTGCAAATGGACGTTTTAAAATCGATGGTAGCATTATTTTTTGGCTAAACCTTTGCAATTTCCTAACGTCACTTTTGTTTCCGAAAAATCAGGAGGTGGTAGATAATGATGAAATACGAAAAATTAGATTAGATCCCCTCAACAACCTGCAGTCACGTGGTATGAACAAAAGGAAATTGTATTTTTTCAATTTTTGTAGACAAGTTATAAGATTCACTTACGTTAAGAATGATACGAAGTCATGTATCAAGGTTAGCCATTGTTGTCAGGGTGAGCAGCTTTTCAATGTTTTTGAATATAACTGACCATATGATTCAATAAACTGTTCATAAACAAAATTAGGAGTTCTTTTTTTATTATATTGAATAATACAAATTATTTTTCATTTTAAATGTAATTTACGAACTGTTGTAGTGCTTACCAAATGTGTGAAGGGAAATATTGACTGGTTGCGCTTGCATCTAATCAAAATTCAATAGTACCAACAAATATATATTTTGATATTAAATGGCGGAAAGATAGTGAATGGCGAAAGAATTATTTATCATCCTTGCTTTCAGAGACTTTACTTGTTCGATTATTAAAATAAAGCTGAATAGACACCTGAAAGAATAACACGAGCTTGAAAATAAAGGGATAACCAGATTCTGCTCGTCTAGTCTGCCTACCCGGAATTTCGTGGTGGAATAACGTACGAGATATTACGATGAGCACCGACCAAGGAGATCTATAGATCTCTACGATATTCTAGAGAGGTCAATAAACTCGTAAGTGTCACCAATCAGACGAATAGTTCTCTTCTGGATATAATCTGAGACCTTCATGTATGTATGTTTGGCAGCTGAAACTCAAACATGCAAACATTAGGTCGAATCTGCTTTCTGGATTCTGAAGAGCTGCTGTCCTATGAGAGGGTGCTGTTGGTAGTGATACCGAGCATGGGTATGAAGAACTTTAGTTGACAGCATCATATTACGGATTGTATGATCCGCCTTCCTGGATAAAATACAAACTAGAGTTTTGGTTGTTTCGAACTTATTAGATTATCAGGTGACCATTTCAAAATTCTTGCCAGATCTTCATTTATTACGTCAACCTGTCTGTCTTGTAGTAAACGAGAAACTTGGGTCAATACATCATATGACGTAAGTTTCCCAAGAAGGCCTTGGTGCCAGACACAATTTATAAAGATTATATTAATTTTTTTCCGATACAATAGAGTACTTTCAGTACTCAGATTAATCTTAAATAGGTAAGCAGCAGTCAAGCAGTTCAAAATGAGAGTTGATAGAAACATGGCAACGTAGGAACGTGTAATTAACACATGTTCTTTACGGACTCGCGCTCTTTAAGGAAATAATATATTACTTTTTTGATGTTGGTCATGGGTAAGAATATAGAACATAGGAAGCAGATTGTAAGAATGAGAACTCGTACATACCACAAACGATAAAACTTCTCTATATGAACAATTTTATAGTAGGTATATAAGTATTATCAAAATGTAAAAGAAAATACAATCATTTTTGAAAAAATTCAGTGAATGTATTGGAAGTTTGAGTAGTAGTAAAATAACAGATCAAAGTATTACTTATTTATTTAAGAATTATTTTAGCATTTAGGGCAATATTGATAAAACGAAATGACTGTTTCAACCTTTTCCATAGATGTTTGTACGCACAGTGGAGGAAGTATTATTTATAGGTGTCCAAAACTAATGCCAATCGATGGATTAATCGAGATGAAATGAGCAAATTATGCACTGAGGAACAATTTGTATGACCCGATGGCTTAATTTAGTCTGATTCTGACGTTGATGACATTTTCTTAGCACGTCATGGCATGCTTTCTCACAAATGAATCAGCACTTCAGTTTCTATAGTGACTATAGCTCCTAGCTGATCCAGATTGTGATACCAATCCTACAAAGCAATCCACTACAGAATATGATACATCCTCGGATGACGAACTGCTTGCCGTCCTGTCATGAAGCCAAAATTGAATAAAACACACTTTAAACGTGGAAGGAAAGACTTCAAATGAACTAAATGATTTTCATTGCCACATAGCTCTCAGGCGGTGAATTTTCAAGAAGCGAGTCACCTATTCAAATTCTCTCAAACATTCTGGGAGATGATTATTTTGTTGGCACTATTATAACCGAGTCGAACATATAATTTTTCCGCTGATTGCTTAAATATGCCATGAAGACCAATCATTTTGCTGCGTAGGCTGCAAGTTTGCTCTTTGCTGCCTAGGCAGGATGATTGATAATCGTCTGCAATATTAGTATTTTGGTGTCAATCGGTAAAAATAGATTTATTGTTTGTTCTGGATTCCATAGTATACTACTGTTTCATTTTTAGGAAACTGTTGATATTTCGATCAGTGTTCTTATAGCTGTAGCGTTCTGCTTAGTGAGATTGATCGAAATATCACCTATTGATAAAATATTACTTCTGAAAAAATCAAGAACAATTTTATTTTTTTTAATTTTTACCAAATCAAACTATCGATCAATAAGTACTGTTTTTATTTTTGTAATCAGCCCTATGAAGGGTTTAATATAATCATAGTGAATCAGCTTACGTGTGTCTATTTTGGGATATCGGAAAGAAGTCCACTCTGTAAAATTGGGAGTAGGTACCTAATTATTGAAAATAACTTTTAATTTTAATTTTTATCCATTTTCTCTTGAATTTCACAATCAGAAAATTTACAAGAAATCAACTTATTTTTCAATTTATATATTTCTGCTAAATACTGTCTGATGATGGACGTAAAACATCGAAACTCGAGTAACGGATGTAACTAAGTAATATGTCATAGTTAACATATATTAGTATATTATTATACAAGTATGGCCAAAACTCTATCTACATTCGCAATTATATAAAATTCATCGACTACATGTTGAATTTGCAATACTTGATCTCTATCAGGTGAAGCTGATAGTTTCCTCAGAAATTTAGTATGGTTTGGAATAGTATAATCTGAGTTTTTATTTGGATGGTCATGATTCCAACCATGCTGAGTGTTCAGAGAGGGACAAATTTTAGGATTTAAGGAACCTTACAAAATGAAGTGTGATCCATAGATCACTAACTTGCCTCACTTGTAGGGTTTGAAAGTATATTGCAAATGATTAGAAGCAGATAAGACGTAGAAAGACGTCAAATTTTACTGAATGTCATTGCAGTGATTATTCGAATTGACAATATACCTGTGTTTTACAAGGGTCAATACTGTAGGATCTTTAATGTATCACTAGCTGATATATTCAGGTTTGCCCGGGCTACAGATCTATGTGACTTCACACTTTGATTACGCGATTGTGATGTCATTCAAATCTCAAAATAATAATTTCGAACACTTGTGTGAGTTAAATGTAAACGTATCTATAGACTGCGGACAATAGCTAGTCTATCTAGTTATGAAAGGAAAATACAATTCACTCACTGCCTGATTCACGAAATCTCCAAAATTATAAATCAGGACCGAGTTGCAGTTTCGCAGATATGTTCGTTATAGGACGTAAGCACCCGCTAAGAACTAATTTTCTGAAACTCAATCTCAAACGAAGTAAAAGGAATTCGATATATTTTGATGGTTGTTACTGCTGATATAATCCCGTATCATTTACATGACAGACAGCTGATATATTGACAGTCACATGATGTTCGTGACAGACCATTACATATCATAGATATCCCTGTCCGTTCAAATAAACGTTCACATGACATAGCGTAACCATTGGGCGCCTTTCCACGCTTTGGCTGTTTCTACTCATTTGAAATAATATGCATTAAATCTTGAAACTTGGGGGAATACATCACGGTGGCGCATGGTTCAATGAAATACTATAGTTATGTTTGAAAATACATGTCAAAAGTACCACTTTCAAGCGGGCTTCTGCACCCCAAAACAGTACAGTTCTTGTGCACTTGCACCACTTTGAGGCTATTTGCAAAATTCCAAAACCGTACGACCAATAGGAACGACGCAATAGTCTTACGCGGCTTACGCACACGCAGACATCATTTCAAAAATAGTTAGAACGGCTCCAAACGGATATTTCCGCGATAAACCGGAATACATTTTCCAAACCGATTACAATGCTTCCCTTTTACTACGTATAGTGAGGAAAGAAAAAAGAACTAATTCAAAATATTCTTTATACTATATTCATATTCTTTCGATGCATTTTGATGAAAGGATTCTGATATGAGCCGTTTCAAAATAATCAAACGGTATTCGCTGAAAGAACAATTGCCTTGTTAATTATACAGGGTGTCCCAGGTTTTAGTAGCAGAACTTCAACAGTCGATAGAAAATTTGATTTTGAGAAAAAAGTTCCCATTAACATATATGCACAGACGCTTAGTTTTTGAGAAATTGAAAAAAAAAATTTGTATTTTGCAAATATCTCCGGAACCGTTTATCTTACAGAAAACACTTTTGCAAGCATTTTCTAATCATAGTAAGCTATGTTCTGTGCGATAAAAAATATTTTTTTCGTCATGATTGGTGAAGATTTTGAAGGGGTAGTGGGTGTTTTTCTCCTCCACAACTTCTACGCCACTGGAAATAATATGGTTTTGAGACGAGCATTTGAACCGCCAATGTTTTCTACACAAAAAAGGTACTCCTTGTTATAAGCACTAAAGTTGACCGTTTTCGAGAAAAATCAACTTTTATGTTGACAATTTAATTCATGCACTAAAAATGCCATATGTCGCGGTGTTTTGTCATTATGACAGCGAAAAAAGTTTGCCCTAACTTTGCCAGCGACAAAACGGAACCTAACTTTTGAAAGCATGACAACCACCATTGTAAACAAATTTTTGATGACGTTATGTCAGTTTTTCTCAAACTTGCGTTGTCAGAAAAGTATCATATTTGTGGAAATGTCGCGATTTGGACAGTCTTCGAGTGGAGAAATTGAAGAAGCCATCAATAATAATGTGCCTCGCAATACTGTGAATTCAACTACGTCAATTTGGCGACAATTTGCGATGTTTTGTTTGAAAAAAAAAAGAACTCATTGCAGAAACTTCCACTGAAGAGTTAGCTTCTATTTTATGTGACTGGGCATTCAACATGAAGAAGAACAATGGAGAAGACTATAAAGAGAGTGCAGTCAAAACGATTTGGAACACTTCAGCAAAAATGTAACAAGAGAAGTACTTCAGAGGATATAAAAGAATTTTTAATCCGTTCACGGACATACAGTTTAAGAAAGCGAGAAAAGCAGGCGACACAAAACTCAAAATTTTGCAAGCAATCCGAGAAAAAAGAAAGGTGAGTTCTAAGGCTCTCACAAAACAAGAAATTTTTGAAATGGCACTATTCTGGAGTGAAGAAGAACCTGTAGGCCTTCAAAGAAAATTGTATCATATTGCTGCCTATGAATTGGCTTGGAGAGGTGGAGAAGCAGCAAATTGTAAGGTATTCTATTTTAAAATCGAGACAGACAACCGTGGAAGAGAGACCGGAAGAGTTGAATATAACCCAGTGTTTTCGAAGACAGCACAAGGTGGAAATCAGAAGTTGGCCGACAGTAAATGGTTGGTAGCAATCACTGAAGAAGATTGTGTATGTCCAGTACAATTGTTTAAACAAATTATGGGAAGACGGGGAAACCATATCACATGTGAAAATTTTTTTTAACTCCAAATCCTTTCTGGCAAAAAACAAATTCGAGAGGATGGTATAAGAATTCTCCTATTGGGATAAATGAAATATCTAAATGGACCAAATCCTCGGCGAAAAATATTGGACTTGATGTCAAGCGGGTGAAAATTACGAACCATTCTAATCGAGCTGCCGCCGTAACTGAATTGTCCAGGAGTGGTATAGGTGAACAAAAACTTGTGAAAATTACGGGACATAGCAACCCATCATCATTAAAACCGTACCTTCAGTTAGATGAAGAACATCATAAAAAAATCGTTGGTTCCATTCGTACTACCGTCCAGGAAACAGTTACTACCACCGCTCAAAATACTAGCATGCAGCAAACTATTAACAAAAGGCAAGAAAGTCCTGAAAATCAAGCTTTTTGTAATAATTGTGTTTTCAACAATTGTACTTTTCCGTTAAATTAAATAAACTAATTTACATCTTATTTTTTAATTTATTGATTCACATATTCATTAAATTGTCTTACCGAATTACACTCTAGCTTTTTTTTTGTCGAAGTAAACTTGACATTTATAATTCGAATTTTGTTGCCATTAGGCAATTCAACATGTCAAGTTTACTTCGACAAAAAAAAGCTCTCGTGTAATTATAAGTGAAAAATATGGTAAATTCTTACTAATTAAACAAAATTTATTCAAACGTTAGAACAAGTAACAAAATCAACAAATTACCATGTTTTTCAACATAAAAGTAGATTTTTCTCAAAAACGGTCAACTTTAGAGCTTATGGTCAGTATCTTTTTTGTGTAGAAAACATTGGCGGTTCAAATAGTTGTCTCAAAATGGTACTTTGCCCAGTGGCGTAGAAGTTAGGGAGAAAAACACCCACTACCCCTTCAAAATCTTCACCAATTATGACTACAAAAAAAAATTTTATCACACAGAACATAGCTTACTATGAGTAGAAAATGCTCGCAAAAGCTGTTTTCTGTACGATAAACGGTTACGGAGATATTCGCAAAAAACGAATTTTTTTTTTCAAATTCAACACCGTATCTCAAAAACTAAGCGTCTGTGCATATATGGTAATAGGAACTTTTTTCTCGAAATCAAATTTTCTATCGACTGTTGAAGTTCTGCTACTAAAACCTGGGACACCCTGTATAGGTGTATTGAACCCCTTATCTAACTAATCTACAATATGATTGCTAATACAAACGATTAAATACATGTTTTGTATGACTTACAAAAGCAAAAATATGTCTGTAGTTATGATTCAGTGATTAAAGTGAATTGACTGTACCTTAGGGTATTGTTTTTTATCGAGTTATGACTACGTTACTTTGACACGAGATTGACAAAACTTAATTTTTTTGTTTTGAATACCACACTATATTATAGGGAATTTATTTTGTTCTGATGGAGGAATCTCCAGAAAGTGTATTTCACACAATACATAAAATGCAAGCATCATACCTCACTGGCAGTACACGTGAACAGTTAAAATCTTTGCGTTATTGCTACAAAAGTTAGTAATTCTTTTCAAAATAAATTAACTAACATGATTTTCCCAGTAACGTCATTATCGATGAAAAATCTTGAATGAGTACCGACTTAAATATCAATGATATTATTAACAAGAGAATAATAAAAAACAAGTTTCAACCATGCTATATGTTGTTACACTGCTACAAGCAATTTTGAGGCTTGTTGAGATTTCCATAATTGGACTCTTCAGAAACAACAAATACAAAATCTCTCCATAAGAACGACTCCGGGGAATAAGATAACTAGAGCTAGATGTACTCATTTCGTATAAGTAGTCAACGTATTATCACATAAAAGAATAGGGTCCCCTGAATGCACTATCCAGAGTCCTTTCGTTCCCCCGGGTCACGTCATTGAGGCTTTGAAGTTCATTGTGATCACCCTTTCCATATAACCCTAAGCTCCACTTCAGGAAGCACGTCCTCTTCCAAAAGCCTAGCACCGTGAGAAAAGAGGAGCTCATTATGATCTCTGGGTCCAAGGGTACTGCTCCAAGCAGTTCCATTTTAGATTCCGCAGTTCATTATAATATGAGCAGGGGTTTCCTCCCTTTTCTCGCATAACCTGCATTTTTGATCCACATTGTGGCCTATTTTCGCTCAGTGGTATCTCAAGCATCCATGGCCAGTACCTATGAATACTGGGACATGAAATTCATTCATGTACCTTATTAGAATGAACGTGACAGATTAAAATGTAAATAATTATATATGCAATATGTAATATGAAGATGTAGATAGCATGCAACAAATCAATACAATAATGAAGAATGAAATTTTGAGTTTGAAATTAAAAAGTTTTTGACAAAGGGGGAGATCTACCACCGAAACGTTAACAAAGTAACATTTTATTCAAGACTGAACCTAAAAAACCAATAATTATCCAAAATTTAAAATATTAGAAGATTGGTTCAAACAAATAAATTCTCAGTAAATTTGCCAAGGAACAACTTTGGTCTCCTTAAATTCTTCATAGAAAAGCATAGTTGCTGAGATATTAACGGTTTTTTTTCATCAAAAACACTATTTTTCCCTGAAAGTATATATTATGCCCCACCTTTCTATACATTTCAATTTCAACTCCCAAGAAGAAAGTCTAAAACCGAAAAAATCCCGTAAAATGACTGTTTTATCACAATACTTGCACATTTATTTCTATCAACACCATGTAACCTAAATGATCATATTTGATATATTCGCGAAATTTATAGTTGGAACATATTCGTACTATTTTTGGTTTGTATCCAATAAACATTAAAAAACAAACAAAACTGGATTTTGCTACAGAATTTCTAATCTTTGAAACATTTTCCTTTCTGGTGAAATATGTACATCATCTATATATCTCTTATGCCCTCTATATGTTTAATTCTGTTAAATACTCAAGTATGATTGGATAAAATCACTGACAAACAATTATATAATACCCGTAGCAATGCATATTACTATCGCCGTCTTTAATAAAGGCTATTAGTTCTTAGTCAGTATTATAGTTTTTCAATAGGTAGGGTGAATATAATTAGAAAGTAGTAAATATTTGGAATCAGTTGCACTATTTTTTTCGTAATTTCCAGGTTCCTAAATTTTCAATGGACCATTAAGAGAGTTAAGAATTACGATAGCAACCATCACAACTTTGTAATTATAGTACTTCCTTTTGAAAAAATATTTTGAAGCATCAAGTACAAGTATGATAGCTTGAAAGAAAAAACGAAAAACTAGTCTTTCTAAAAGTATAGTAGTTGTAGGTATCTGGGTTAAGCAAATTGGATTCTGGGAGGAGTGACGCGATGCGAGAAATTACGTCACCGATTTTTTCCCTCAAGCTTTGCTTTTACCATATTCCCGACCGTACAAACATACTAACAGAGAGTAACTTTATCTAGAGGGAAACTTATTTCGATTAGTAAAAATGAAGTAGTTATCTACTATATGATTTTGTGCTTGGTACCCAAGGATACGATAATATCTACTATGTGCAAATCGTTCTCTCATAGCATGGTTAAGACTAGGAGAACAGCTCTCACAACTTGTCAATTATTGTCGTCATTCGGTAAGTAAGGGTGATAAACTGACAGGATTTAATTCAATATGTACATTATAACATTACAAAAATTCAATAAAACTTTGTAAAAGCGTAAGTATATTTATAAAATTTGATAAGTTAAAAAGGGATTTTTGAGCAGTAAAACAACTATTTGGCCACTATTTCTATTTCCACTATTGCGAATATGATAGACAGTAAAATAATATGCTAGTATGGATTAGTTGGTAATCTGCAAATGTACAGTAAGAATTGATAAATGGTCAGTATGCAATAGTCGGTAGGGTATTTACAAAAACAAATAATCTAGTAATTTCGTATTCTCACAAAGATAACAATTCAGCAAATTTACCTACGATAACGTTTTCTGCATGTGTACAAGGTTAAGGGAATTGAAAAAATTGCAAAAACAAACTTTCAAATAATCTACTAACCTAGTATTCCTAATAATATATAAAAATTGAACTAACTTACCTGCGATAACGTTTCATGCATGTGTACAAGGGCAAGGAAAGTCAATAAACTACAAAAATAGACTTTCAAATAACTTGCCATAACTTTTCTTATTGCAGTTCCCTGTATGTGTACGAGGGCAAGGAAAATCAAGAAATTACAAAAACAAAGATTCAAATAACCTACTACCCTAGTAGTTCCAAAAATATTTAACAAACTAACCTGCGGTAACTGACTGTTTTCTATCTTACTGACAGTTTATTATTTTCACCGACCATTTATTAATTTAACTGACGGTTTTCTATCTAACTGACTGCTTATTATTTTCACCGATTATTTATAATCATACTGTCCATTTGATATGAATTACTGGACAAGTGTACTGTTCAAAAAATTAAAATACTGATTTGATTTGTACCGATACAGTAATATCGTGTTTCCAGGTATCCGTGACGTAATTTTTCGCATCGCTCAAACTTGACAATACCCACCCTGGAATATACGCATCCTGGTAATAAAATAGCTTTGCCGTACACCTACTATTGCTAATAAAGCACTACATACCAGAGACCAAGAACTAAGAAACATGAGCTACTTTATTTTGACAAATCAGAATAACAGCAATAAAACATTCATCTCGTCTCATCTTGGCTGATTTAGTCTCATCTCGACCTCATAGTCGATATAAAACCCAGGCAAGATAAGGCGAGACGAGACAGTACTGTTGGAGAGGAAAATTGATCGTATTCATTCATTGTTGTAATTATCATGAATACCCCATATTAAGTACTATAACCGCTTCCATCTATCATTTATAAGCTACCTTTAAATTTAAATAGATGAATGCATGAAATGTTGCATTAAATGAAATCCTGTTGACTAAATAAAATCTTTCTTTCATGATTACAATACTCGTAATAAGAGAAATATTCGTACAGATTTTCTTAGACTTAAAAAATCTCAAAATGGCTAAAATTTTTAGTGTTTCAATATTTTAATAAATTGCCCGAACTCATTAGAGAATTACCAATGGAAAAATTCAAGAAATCTGTTGATAATATTCTATTAAATACCTAATATATTTTATTCCACAGAATTTTTTTTCAGATAAGTTTCTAAATTTAATATTGTGTTCTTATTTATATTTTATGATGACAAGTGTAAACATATTATGTACATAACATGAATAAAATGATCTATCTATCTTGTAGATTGTTTTCAAGATCATTGTACTAAATTGCATTTCGATTTTCTTTCACATGGAGCTATCTTTTTAACTAAAGTATGTACAATTTCTAGTGGAACAGAACTTGTTAGAGTTATGAAAATAATGTTGAGGTTGGCATATTTGTACATCAGTGTACATGAAGGCTTATATCATGTACTATATCGAGAATATTGAGTATTGAAATCATCGCTGACAATTCTTGCCGGGTTCTTCGTAAGTTCGGAGATACAGCTTCCATGTTTCACCAACGGACATGTTAGTGCATATCAATAATAGCTCCGCGTGATATGGTTTTAGAATATTTGACCCATCAGATCCTTATCAATTTTTATGATATACCCACAGTAAAAACTTTGTTTGTGAGTATTCATTATTATAAGCGTGTTGGCAAGGTTCCGTGCCAATTACTGATTGATGAACAGTAAGTAGTTAATTAATCCAGACAAAAAATCCAAGGTAATGTAGTTTTATTAGATCAATGAAATTGCCGATATTATTTGGTATACACATACACGAACTGTTATTATTCATCGTGACTAGACTAGTGGCGGCCAATCATGGATTATACTATTCTTTTGTTTTCCCATTAAATAGTAATGAATTGAGTAAGAGCCAACTTGAAACACATACCCTTACATACAGCCTGGCGTTTAAGCTAACGGATACTAAATATTTGAATTCCTTATGAAATTCTGATGATAATACATATGTTGTTAAAAAGTAGGTAGGTTGGTAACTGTTTGACATTGCTACACTATTCTCCAATCAGGAAAGGTCTTCAATAAATATTGGCATTTTGTATGTCTTTTCTCACATTCACAGTTGACCAGAGGAAAAGTTTTAAGTTGCAAATCTGATATAATAACCCATTCATGCCCACAGCATGATATATTTATTATACGTCACTCAGTGCTCACAGAAGTCTCTTCAAGGTTATGTGTGATTGATGCATTGACTTAATAGTAAATGAGTCTTTTAGCCGCCCTTGATTTTGAATATTGAAATGAGTTACCGGTAAGAATAAACTTTTCAATTTTTAGTATATAAGACATGTTCACATTTTCTGTGTATACTCATATAGTTTTTCATATCTTTCTTCGATGAAAAGTTGTGTTACAATTAAAAATGAACTTTGAAAGTTAGGTGTATATATGCTATATCATATGGTGGAAATCGTAGAAACATTTCGTTTAAGGTACACAAAACGGTATGACCTGCCAAGCACAAAAGATGCGGAAGAAGCGGTAAATTATTTCCATTGTCTCAGTTTAGATGATGCAGAATATGAACAATTGCTGCCGAATGTGTTGATGAAGTGATTTCACAGCTCGCGATGTGGAAAAAGGTGTATTTTCAAAGAAAATGGAGATGTTTCCAAAAATGGTAATTGGAAGCTCAAACGTTACGGATTTTGGTACTTTGCAATATGATGGCTACATTATCAAAATTGATACGGGGTGCACTGGTGAAAAATGGAACGCAAAACCTTGTCCATTGATTGCTACTTTAATTCGCTGTCTCTGTTGGATACTGTCCGGCGGCCATGATATAGACTGTGGTAGGGTAATACGAGGATATCGTGTGGAAAAGCACCTCTGCTTTAACCAAAGAAAGAAAAACGCGATGCCCATCATGATCTTCATGAACTGCCGAAAAATATTACTGTAACAAAATGGCACGATAACAAGTTACCGTAGGGACTAACATAAGTGATGAGTCTATATTTTCAACTGAAGGCGTATGTAAAAGATGGTCAAGAAAGGAATAAGCATTTGTTTCTATTGAACAATAGTACAGTTTTGTAACATAGGGATGGGTCCTGTAAAGAGTTAGAATTAGATCAAAAGAATGGTATTCTTCTATTTTCCAGCTCTGTTTGAATGATTAAGTTATGAATATGTGGACGCTCTGTGGACATGTTGATTCAAATATAGGATTGGTAGGATATATACGACGCATTGTACTAGCTTTCTCACCTCATGGTACCACTGTTGGTGTCAAACCAAAATTACAATCTCAAGTTGCGACAGTAAAGACCACCGTATAGATACACAAGAAACCCAGCCTCGCTGTGCCAGATATAGAAAAAGTGGATCTAGGAATTTTCTTCGAAAGCAATTCTTCGAAAACAATTCTTCGAAAAACAATTCTTCGAAAATGCAATTCTTCGAATACCATATTCTTCGAATAAACAATTCTTCGACTAATAATTCTTCGAATAACAATTCTTCGAAGTATCCAAAAGGAATGACTTTGTTCAGAGATTTAAATCAGGTATAATTTATCTAATCCCAAGTTTGCAACTGACAATAATCCCTTGGATTGTGTTCCATAAAATAAAATTAGTTTTAATTTAATCCTGTGCAAGTAAATATGGATGCAGAATTTGTTTGTGATATAAATCAGGTATAATTTATCTAATCCCAAGTTTGCAACTGACCTGAGTGGGTATAAAAGGGATTGTGTTCCATAAAATAAAATTAGTTTTAATTTAACCCTGTGCAAGTAAATATGGATGCAGAATTTGTTTGTTCAGAAAAAGGAAAACGTAAATTGTTGTTCGAGGGACATTTTTATTTTAAAGATGTTGAAAAAGGTGAAAAAGTGTATTGGAAGTGCGCATTTTTTGAAAAAAGAAAAACAAACTGTCCAGCGAGAATAATTACTGTCGACGATAAAATCAGTAAAATAACAAAAGAACATAATCATATTGCTGACGCCTCAGAGGTGGAAGCGACCAAAGTGTACGAAAAAATTCGAATCAACTCGAAAATAAGTAATGATCCTCCGCACAGAATTATATCAATTGCTTCGACTACATGTTCCATAACGGCAGCTCCCAAGCTTCCAAGTGTTAGCAGTATGAAACGGAGTATTCGCAATATCAGACAAAAAAATCTACAAGGACCAGCTCTTCCTACTAATAGAAGCGAAATAATATTTTTGGAGGAATATACGAAAACCTACAAAAATGAAAATTTTTTGCTATATGATGCCGGTCCAGTGGACGAGAGAATATTAATTTTTACTACAGAACAAAATCTCCAATTATTGTCTAACAGTAAGCATTGGTATATTGATGGCACATTTAAAACCGTGCCGTTATTATTCCAACAATTACTAACCGTTCACGGACTGCAACACAATTTATCGGTACCTTTAGTTTATGCACTCTTACCAAAAAAATCAGAACGAATTTATGATCAATTTTTTCAAAGAACTTAAAAATTTGAAATCATCTTTAGTGCCTGCAACGATTACCACTGACTTCGAAAAAGCATTGATTAATGCCTGCAATAGTGCTTTTCCAAGTTGTAGAAAAAGAGGCTGTTTCTTCCACTTCAGTCAATGCATTTTTCGAATGATTCAAAGGAATGGATTAAAAAAACGCTATGAGACTGACTGTGAATTTGCTTTCAAAGTAAAAATGTTGTGTGCTATTGCTTTTGTCCCAGTGGATGATATAGTTATGGCTTTTGAACAATTATATGATAGTGAAATATTTCCGTCAGAAGCCGAAAGTGTTATTAATTATTTTGAAGATACGTGCATTGGGCGACCAAATCGGAAACAGCGAAAACCACCACAATATCCATACGAATTGTGGAATCTATATCAAACAGTTTTGGATGATTTACCGAGAACAAATAATTCGGTAGAAGGATGGCATCGAAGTTTTGAAACACAAGTATCAGCAGTTCACCCCAACTTGTGGAAATTTATAAAATGTATAAAAAATGTGCAAAGTCTAAATGAACTTCGTGTAGAACAATATTTAAGCGGATTTGAACCACAAACACCAAGAAAGAAGTACAAAGATTGTAATCAACGAATCAAAACTCTTGTAAATCAGTATGATAAAAATAATATAATAGAATACATTAGAGGTTTAGCTCACAACATATCATATTAATCTATAATATTTTTATTACCTTGGTATTTGATAGTATTTATGTCATTTATCTGTAATTTTTACTGTAACCTTTTACTGTACTGTAAACTTTTACTGTAATTTATTAATAAAATGTTGACATAATTATAACAAATAAAAAAAGTAGTGTTTTATTTCCAGTTCCTAATAACCCCACATTTATAGGTATTCTCAAAAAACAAAATGACCTTATAATTTTCATTTATTATTAGTATGTTCCGCATCATACGTTTATATATCATGCGAGAAATATTGATTATTGTCTAATGAAAACTTATCCCAGATTTTAGTAAATCCAAATAATAAAGCTGTCGAAGAATTATTAGTCGAAGAATTGTTTATTCGAAGAATATGGTATTCGAAGAATTGCATTTTCGAAGAATTGTTTTTCGAAGAATTGTTTTCGAAGAATTGTTTTCGAAGAATTGTTTTCGAAGAATTGCTTTCGAAGAATTTTCCGGATACCAGAAAAAGTATACAGTTTTAGAGCTCCAAGTGCAACGTTGGTCTCTATCACAAAGGCTGCTTTCGACTAGGTATATTATGAAAAATGATTTGAATTTTCAATTTAAATTGAAAATGATCTATGCACTATTTTTTATAACAATTACAAAACAAGTTTATTTCAATATTCCATGTGAAGGCGTTATGCAATTCCATTCTGGGTATCACTGGGCTAATAGATAACCGTCAAGTGTTCGGTACAAGTACAATAAATATGTTTTCAGTAGAACCCTCATATCCATTTTCTTGTCTCATGTACCTATGTCGCGACCAGTTAATTGATGAACCAAATGGATCCCTGATAAAATTATTATTTTATAGGAAGAAAAATATATTTTCGCATTTTATATTTTCTCATTGAATTTTTGTATCAAGTGATCAATTAAATCCAACCCTATTAACGGCGGCCATGATTTTGAAAAAGTGAAACGTCTTGTTCTTACTAAGATGGACGCAGCGGTCAGAAGTTTCTCTTAAATAAAATATCTATTAAAAGTTCGATTTTCACTGATTTAGTTATTAGTTCTTAACTAGTGAAAATCGACTTTTAATAGTTATTTTATCTAAGTTTAGAATGAATTTTCATCACTTAATAACTAATTCTATTTAATTTCAGAACTTACTATCTTTATTCTAGTGTCAATACACCAATAAGAAACGTTTGTGTCCTTCCCGGTGTACACACAAGCCTCCTTACACAGACAATACATTTTATGGGTTATGTCGAGAATTTCCGGCTAAACCGAAAAGTACTGCCGAATAAAAGCTCATAAGAAACGAATGTTTTTATTTGTTAATTTCACTGTTCGCTAGGCTCACTCCGTCCTTCGCATAAGCTCGTCTTATTTAAATTAGTGGAAAGCCCCCTTTGTCGGGTGCCGTGACTGGAACGTCGTGTTTCTCTGTACAATCGCCTAGGTAACGCAGATAACGATGGATTAAACAGAGCGAATTGCGTCGAGTATTTCGACGGTCCGCACGGCTCAAAATCTCGAAAACGGCTCACGGTACGACCACCGAATACAGATACGCTAAAGCTATACAGAAGTTAATCTTAGTTCCGGTACCTTTGAAGTTGGTGTTCCAAAAGAAATCTCGTGCAACGTCTAGGGGCATACTGATATTCATAATTAGAGTTAGCGTACAATAACAGTCTAGCACGTAACTCACAATTCATAGGAGCGGTATGAAATCCTAATGTGATAAAATGTAAAGGAATCGTAAACTCCATATTAACAAGATGTGCGCAGATATGCGCGAAGCAACACCAATTCCTATCAAAATTACTAAGATTAACTTCTGCATAGCGTTAGCATCCTTAAACTCTATGATACGACTTCGAATTTTCATGTCAGTAAATTTGGTGCATCATATCTAGTTTGTGTAAAAATTTCAAGTGAATTGCATTCACCATTTGGCCGCTACACGAAGATATACCTTGTGCTATCATATAACCCGATACAAGAGAAGACTTCGTTCGCAACGCCACTCCGTCTTAATAAAATGCTCTGGATATTTCACTTTAGTCTTGGAATTTTTATTTTAATAACGTTGAATGCTGCATCATTTGTTATATGATGATTCACCGCAAGCAGACCACAATAAAAAGGTTTACTGATAACACCAAACGAAAGTTAATGATTGAAAGTTAAGTTTTACCACAAATATCTGAATTTGATCAATCCAGTAAAACGTTCCAACCTATGCCTTTTACTCTAGTCTGATAAAACCACAGTGGAGAAAAAAGCTGATGGCATTCTAGTTGTAGACGTTGGTTTGAAAACTTGTGACGTTACACGTCCACGTGAAAATTATGATGTTCTGTATAATCTAAGAAGCAAATGTTACTGAAATTGCATTTTTTTTGCAGCAAAATACCTTATTTAATATTAGTATCAGACATTAGTTATATGATTATAGTTTGTCTCAGAACCTAAAGATGTAATAATAAATAATGTACAGGGTTTCTCATTCAAAAAAGATATTTTGATTTGACAGTTGGTTTTGGGATACATTGTTTGAATCTTATTGTTTATGTTTGAATTTAACCGCCATTGATGGCGCGCGCCGGATGATTTCACACCACCTGCTCACTAGACAGACAGTAGTATGAAACGAGGTCTCAATGTAACATCGCACTTGTGAACTTGTAACCTTATACAGTATAATATATCTCAAAATTGTGTTAACACATGTAGTTTTAATCAAACACGTCAACAACATAAATGTATATGTATATCTGTAAATATTTCCTTTGGAAACTTCTCAAAACTCAATGCAACTTCCACATTTCCGTCAAAAACGTCAAATGAAAGAAAGTTTATATGTGTACCTATCCAAAAAATTATTGAATAAAAAAACCTGATTAATGCAATATATGGAAAGATGCAGAACTAATTTCCAATAGTATTTGATTCATAAAAACGGTATAAAACTTTGAAATTATATAAAATTTGTGAAAAGCGTCTATCCAAATGTACTGATATCAATTTCATAGCCACTCACTGTATTTACCCAAAGAGTAATCAACTTATCAAAAAAATCGATAAATATACCTCCTTTTTTACTCGCTAAATTTCGGGGCTCATGTATTTAGATAGTTATGGAATCTGTAAAACTCGGCTTATAGATTTAATATATTGTTCAGGAATCTATAGTTTAGTTTTATCATAATGCTTCTCCGAGTGAGTACATTATTATGTATTATGATTATTTTATTGAGTATTATGTGAAAAAAGATACTGCCGATGAGAACTGTGAAAAAGAAATATTTTGAAAAAGTAAATGAAAAGGGTATTAATTACAACAAAAAGCAATTACAGTCCATTGTTAGCAATATTTTGGTCCAGCGAGCCGGATATATAAAGCCGTTTATAGCAGTCATTCCTGAAACTCATACAAAATATCCAAAGGCGTAGTGATCCATTGCAGCTGAAAGTTCAAGTACAAGGTCTTACGTGAGAATTGAACGAGTAAAACGCAATATAGAACCTAGAGAGAAATGAGCCATTCCTTTTTCCTTTCATACTCTTATTTTATATCCCAAACTTATTCCTCTTTTTGCACTGGTTGAATTGTTATTTGATTCAGTTACCTGAACATTTTCAATATGTCAGGGGAGGAAAGAAGAATCTAAGTAGGCAAAGGGGTTCTATAAAACCAAAATTGACAGCTTTCTCGAATTATGTCAAGAGTTTAGACATAACATATTCAATTTATAAGAGCGCATTTCCAAAGCTGATTGCATCATAAGTGCATATGATAATTTATTGGTTGCGGAAAATGAAATGCAGGGTCAGTACGATGAGCGTGCTATAATTGAAAATGATAGAATTGCATTCGCTAAAAAATCACGATATGTATGAATTGTCTTAAAGGTAGCCATTTCGAAAGAATATGCCGATTTGAATATGCATTAAAATACTAACGAAACTGAGTCAAAAGTAGCCTTATCATCAATGGCAATTGAAGTGAACCATGTGGCATATATTGAAGTTATAGTCAGATTTAAAAAGGCTCATGAAGCACGTGCTTTGCTGGATTGCGGTAGCTATTTACAATATAAATATGATTTGCTTGTTTGCTCTAAATATAGAGGTTTCAACTCAGACATAACTTGTTTCATGCTTCCTATCATAACAAGTACCCTCCCAAATATTAAATTAAGTAGAGGTTTCGTAGACATTCCTAAAAATAACTGATCCTGAATTCAACAAACCTGGAAAAATTGATATTTTTTTGGTCCTGATCTATTTTGGAAAGTTTTATGTGTCGGTCAAATAAGTTTAGGTGGAAACAAACCAATTTTACAAAAAATACAATTTGGATGGATTGTTTCGGGTCAAATGGCGAACAATTTTCAAACAAAAGCAGTCAAATATCATGTAGGTATAAATTTTGATTTACGGGATCAATTTTGCAAATTTTGGGAAATTGAGGAGTTTACGATTATCAAGAGATTTTCCAATGAAGAAATGACTTGTGAAAAACACTTTGTTGAAAACATGCAGCGCAATGTAAACGATAGATTTATAGTATCTCTGCCTCTGAAAAAAATCACCAAATGTGCTGGGTGAATCTGAAGAGCTAGTGAGAGAACGATTTTGGTCCCTTGAAAGGAAGCTATAACGCGATTTTCATTTCAATCGGCAATATCAAGATTTAATGCGCGAATATCACAATTTAGTTCACATGACTCAGGTCTGCGAATTTAATTCAAAGTAAAATCATAATAAATATTATGATGAAAGTTAAAGAGTTTATTCCATGCCTCATCATGGTGATAGTTTAACAACAGAATTGAAGTTATGTTTGATGCGTCTGTACTCACGATGACTAATATTTCTCTTAACTATATACAAATGGTTCGACCGACGTTACAAGATGATCTTATTGCAATAATTCTAAGATTCAGATCTCATGTATATGTAATGTCAGCTGACATTGCAAAAATGTATCGTCAAATACTTGTGGATCCAGAGCAGCGTTCATTACAGCGTATCTTATGGAGATAATCATTTTTGGAACCTTTAAAAGCGTACAATCTTAATACTGTCACAAATAGTCAAGCATCAGCTTCATATCTCGCAATACGGTGTCTGTTTGAGTTGGCTACGGAGTGTGAATCAAAGTTTCCGCATGTTGCCAATATAATAAGACGTGATTTTTATGTGGGTGACTTACACACAGGAGCAGACAGTATTGAAGAGACGTCTTCAATATGCCAAAACGTTTCCAGAGCTTTAAAACAGGGATGTTTCGAACTCAGAAAATGTATTTCAAATGAGCTTAGTTTCTTGAATAGTGTTAAAAAATCAGATTTATCATGTAGCATCCTCAATTTTGGTACGGATGGAAAGACAAAAACGTTGGGATTATCGGGAAATTGTAGATTTCACGAAGGTTCTCGGATGGATAAATATAAGCCCTCACAGGCTAAAAACCTTTGTGGGAAATCGTGTAGCGGAATTTCAAAATTTGATTAACAATTCAGATTGGCGACATGTACCTTCCAAAGAAAATCCTGCTGATTTATTATCTAGGGGTATTTATCCGAATGAAATAGTTAATAAGATCAATCAGCAATGTTGTGCTCGAAATATGTGAGTTGAAATCAACATTTCTTATAATCAATACAGAAGATTTTCATGTTCTTAAAAAACATTCCTGCTTTGCTAAATTAAATTGGGTTGTGGCCTATAACATTTCACTTCATATAATGGGAGACTTACCTAATAGTCGATTCATCTCTGATCATCCATTATTTCAGATAACAGGGCTTGATTACGCTGGTTCTTTTAATACCAAAGATAAAAAAAAAAGGTCGAGGATCTAAAATTTTCAAATGCTATGCTTTCTGTGTGTTTTGCAATCAAAGCTATACATTTAGAACTCGTATCCGATTTGATAATAGAATGCTTTTTTTTGGCCTTAAGACGATTTGCAGCTCGACGTGGCAAACCATCAAAAATTTATTCGGACAATGGTTCTAATTTTATTGGGACCAATAGAGAAATGCAAGACTGGTGGCAAATACGAATGACCTTATTCTTCTTATTTTGGCGGACTTTGAGAGATCTTAAAAGGGTCATGACTAACGCAAATTTTACATTTGAGGAGTTTTATTCTCTGCTAGTGTAGATTGAGGCCATACTCAATTCCAGACCTCTTTTTCCTTATCATCCGATCCAAATGATTTTCCACCTCTAACCCCGGCTCATTTCCTGTTGTGTAAGACGTTGAACACCATAATAGATCCCGATGTTAAGCATATACCTGAAAATAGGTTATCGCGTTATCGAAGGGTTCATGTTATTCAGCAGCACTTTCGGAACCGTTGGAGCAAAGAATATGAGTCTGAGTTACAACAGAAATCACGTTGCAAAATCAACCGACACTAGCTTCAAGAAGGCAGCCTAGGATGACAATTTACCTCTAGTCCAATGAAAAAAGGGCCGCATTATCCAATTATATCCAGGAAAAGATAGCGTCAGCCGTGTTGCAACGATAAAAACATCATCCAGTCTAATTCGTTGAGCTTTTAGCAAAATATATCCTCTGCGCCTTGGAGAAGTTGCTGGCATTTAATGTTTTATTTATTATAATTATTATTTGTGTGATGAAATTTGTTCATTTCAAGGTCGGGGCACTTTCAGGAATCTATGGTTTAGTTTTATTATGTATTTATTATAATGCTTTTCCGAGTGAGTACATTGCTATGCAACCGTATTGATTATTATGTAAAGAAAAAGATACTGCCGATGAGAACTGTCAAAAAGAAATATGTCTTAGAAAGCAAATCAAGAATGGTATCAATTACAACAGAAAGCAATTACAGTCCATTGTTATCAACATACATCGGAAGATAAAATCAATTCTTGATTTATAAAAAAGATTGTAAAATCTATCTAATTTACTGTTATCAATCCAAAGTCATTTTATTGGATTCGTTCAAAACGGATTATGTATATCTAATGTTATAAGTTGTAGATTACCTATATAAAATGGTCATGATTTATATCAAATTAATTCTTTCCTAGTTGTGTCAATGATTCTAACAATTCACCCGGCAGCAATATAATAATACATAATTATAAAACCTGAGTTTTAAAACACATATTTTCAATTCGAATAAACTTCCAATGAAGTAGAGTATGATTTGCCGTATTTCCGCGCATTTGATGTTTCTAAATGATTTGCAACATATTTTCTGTTCCTACGGATTTTATCAGTTTCTGCGTGCAAAGTCCCGCAGAACAGCTGATGTATCCAAAAGTGGACGATTGAGCTAACAAAAGCTGATGGCAATAGTAGTAACAATAGATAACTCATATGTATATATGATAATACAATAAAGGTCCTAGTTTCGACCCTTGTAAAACACGTATGTTGGCCATTCGAAAAAAATGTCAGTGTAATGACAGTATGAGTATAATTTGACGTCTCTTCAATTGTTGCAATATATAATTTCTAATCAGTTGCAATATATTGTCGGTTCCAACGTGTGAGAGAAGTCATAGTAATATTTGGATCAGTTAATTCGAAAATTAGTTCAGTTCATAATGTTTTATTATTGTTTGCACTGTAAGTTATTCAAACATACAACTATCTTATCTGATTTGAAGATGACTTCATACTGATGCACATCTAATGTTCTAAAATAACACTTGTTATTTATTGTCCTTTAAATATGTTTTGAGTCATATTTACTATTTTCATAAACAACTTATTAACATGAGTTTAAGAACTTCCTATTCAATGAACACGTATTTATTGTTACAAAGTTACTACCTATAATTACATTACTTCCTAGAGATCTTCAGTATATCTGATTAAAATCATTTACAAATACAGAATGCGGATTTCAAATTTAAGGTGCATAATGTTTAGTTTTACTTATCATAAGTCTCTATACTAAATCGGATTTGTAAATTTCAGGGGCATTCACATTTTATTCATCTTCCGTATGAAAAAGTTTCAATCTAATTGAAGCTACAAAGATCGTACGAGGTCACCAAGTAGTTTTATACTGTGTTATCCGAATAATATTTACATTTCTATACGTGACAGTCGAAAGAGCATCTCTCAGAATTTTTCTTCGTTTCAAGATCTTTTATATTCATAATTCCTGATATATTTCTCACTAAATTATTCAAATATGCTTGATAACAACATTGCGAGAGTTTTTCGGCTTAGCGCCATAGAATATTTTGTAATCTTCAATCATTTGCCATCAATTAGTCCATTGCTAGCTTTGTTCTTTGCCTTCAATCATTTATTCCAAGTTGCACAAAATTTTCTTCATAATCGTCATTAATACATACATATTGAAATATTGTAACAGTAACAACATGAAAATATTTGTTGTGGTTACGGATAGAACGGTTGTGGAATATTGATTCTAATAAAAACAAATAAAATTGGTTGTAAAAAGTGTAATAAATTTAATAAAAATGATATGATACTGTGCATATTTAAATGCTGATTACTGTAAGTACACTGATGCAATCGTTATAATTGTCGTTCCGGAGATATCTTTAAAAGTAATGAAATGATTGGAGTTATACTATATTATGGAATGGATGAAATTCCTTAACAGCTCGAACAGGTATCCTTTTTTTACAACTTGCATAAACGAAACAACATAGCATAAGCAGCTGATTGCATTGTTACGGATTTCGAAATAAGATAAATTCGTGTCTCACATTTATAAACATATCTAAACGATATCCAATCTCGAATATATAGCTGAATATGACAAGCTACCCAAGAATACATTCACTAGATACATTATATTCAAAATTTGAATTAAATTAAACAAGACTTCTACACAAAAATTATACAAACTGAGGAGGAAATTCTTGAAATTACAAAATATTACGAACAAAGAATAACTATAGAAGAAAAGAATACAAACTGGAAGAACTATATTGAACCTAGAAAGGAAAGGCAGGAAAAACAATATTATTATCTTTGGAATAGAAGTTGAAGGGAATATCAGTATTTTAAGTTCTCTATTACAAAAGCTAAACCCAATACTGAAAACTAATTTGAATTAAAATGATGTAAATCATGTGTACAAAACGAGTAAATATAGAGTAGAAATAATGCCCCTATAATAGTAGAGCATAGAGCATATCAAAGAAAATTAAGTATCTCAAATTAAGGAAAGAAACTGAAAGATACAAATATTTATATACAAAACGATTCATGCTTAGAAGATAGGTTGAAAAATAAAATATTATATAAACATCTTAAGCTATCTAGCTCCAAAAATATTACTACTTACATAAAAAACGGAAAATTAGTAATAAATGATCAACCTTATCCCTCTCTTCCTCACACTTGATGAAAACGAAAAAATAACCTCTTCATGAATAAGAAAAATACAAAGTCGTTGAGAAGTACTACTGTACCTAGATATGAAATGAAAACCTGATCAACCTCAAAATAATAAAATCTATTCAAGAATACTTAAACACCTCACCATCCTTTGTTGTTTTGTACTCTATTGAAAACCCTTCTTTGGCCTTCTTGTGATGTATTTATGTAACCGTGATCGGGTCCACGAAAGGAATCTTTCTAATAATAAATATGATAACAAATATAACAATTAATATGGATCCATACATAAGAGATTTGAAATGTGAAATAATAGAAACCTTTATATTGAACTCAGTTGAAGAACAGATTCAAATACTAATTGTAAATAAACAAAATAACAATTTCAAAATACTACACCAAAATATCAGGATTGTAGCAAGAACTATTGATGAGTTCAAAATATTTCTAAGTAAAATTGAGATGAATTTTGAATGTATAATCTTCACTGAAACCTGGGTAATACACAACATTGATATCTACAATATTGAAGGATACAGTATCATATACAGGGTGTCCCAATATTGCTGGGACACAGAGCTACCACGTATTCTAGAGGTCAAAATAAGTCGATTGAGCCCAATTTACCTGTATACCAAAATGTACCGTTTGTCCGTGAGAAGAGTTCAAAGTTTACTAAAAAAAATACATTTTTGTATGTTGTTCCGAAGTGCTTTATACAAATTTAATGAAATTTGGTAAATGTGTATTCTAGATGATTAGCTTACTTTTAGTAATCAAAAAAACCCAAAGAAAATTGTAGAGGGGTTGGAACCACCCTCACCCCTTGGCATTTTTTCCCCCATTTTTGTAGGGGTGGGAATACGGTTTTAAGACTTTTTTATCTGGAAGGCCTACTCATTATCTTCATTTTCTTACTCTTGTAAAAACTCCGTATTTTGCGTAGTTTTCAAGAAAAAAAATGTTTTCGCAAACACTGATAACCGATTTTCGGGTATAGGTTTAATAAAATTATTAGACACAAATTACACAATACATTTACACAAGACAAACAATAATTTTTATAACAAGTGTTCAATGTGACCTCCACCTTCATTAATACAGAGGTCAATTCGACGTAAAAAATTGAAATGCACTCTTCTTAAAACATCGTCATTTTCTCGTAGCGCATTTACAGCATTTTGAATTCTATTCCACAGTTGTTCGATGTTATTTATTTGAACCTCGTACACTTGTCTTTTTAATTCTCCCCAGATGAAGAAGTCACAAGGGTTTAAATCTGGAGACCGCGGAGGCCATTGAATGGGTGCTTCTTGTCCCCTACCTATCCACCTGCCACCAAATTGTTCACCAAGATATTCTCTTACTGCACGTGCAAAATGAGGTGGTGCACCATCATGCATGAAGAACGTATTTCTACGCAAGTTAAGAGGCAAGTCTTCTAATAATTCTGGCAAATTTTGTTGAAGGAAACGGAGGTAACTATCGCCATTCAGACGATCAGGTAATCGTAACGGTCCGACTATAAATTCGCCAATAATTCCGACCCAGACATTAATTTTAAATTCACGTTGATAATGTCTACTTTTAATGGCATGTGGATTTTCATCTGCATAAACATGATCGTTGTGTAGGTTTGTCATACCGCGACGTGTAAAACAAGACTCATCAGTAAACAAGATCTTAGTATGGAATCCGTTGTCGACTACTCTGCGCTCCCGAATAGTTTGTAAAAAACTTAAACGTAATTCGTAGTCAGGTGGCAACAATTCTTGCACTGGCTGGATGTGAAATGGCCGAATTAATTGATCTCTAATGATTCGACTTACAGTGCTTTTTGGAATTCCAGCTTCTCGTTGCAATCTTCTAGTACTGGTATTAGGATTGTTATCAATCATTTGAAGAACAGCTTCTTCCGCAATAGGTGTTCGAGCTTGTCGAGGTCTTCCAGCGTTAACTCTTACTGGGGTCAACCTCCCCGTTTCTCGAAGACGTCTTTCGATTCGGGCAAAAGTTTTATGGTTTGGAATTCTCCGGTTTGGATACCTCTCTTGATACACGCGAACACTTTCGCGGCAGTTACCTTGACAATATCCAAGAACTAATAACATGTCGGTCTGTTCATTAAAAGGAAAATTCATAATTGTGGGACGTCAAAGGAACAGCAACAACAGCAATAACAATTAAACAAAAACAGTGATGACAATAAGAAATAATAAAAAAACAAGCAAAAGAGAACAAATAACTGACACATTTACTGTTAACAATAAACTATGTTTCCTGTCAAAATCATAACATTTGGTTTTGTCTTTGTGTCCGCGGCCAACTAAATTTTGTATTACAATTTTATTAAACCTATACCCGAAAATCGGTTATCAGTGTTTGCGAAAACATTTTTTTTCTTGAAAACTACGCAAAATACGGAGTTTTTACAAGAGTAAGAAAATGAAGATAATGAGTAGGCCTTCCAGATAAAAAAGTCTTAAAACCGTATTCCCACCCCTACAAAAATGGGGGAAAAAATGCCAAGGGGTGAGGGTGGTTCCAACCCCTCTACAATTTTCTTTGGGTTTTTTTGATTACTCAAAGTAAGCTAATCATCTAGAATACACATTTACCAAATTTCATTAAATTTGTATAAAGCACTTCGGAACAACATACAAAAATGTATTTTTTTTAGTAAACTTTGAACTCTTCTCACGGACAAACGGTACATTTTGGTATACAGGTAAATTGGGCTCAATCGACTTATTTTGACCTCTAGAATACGTGGTAGCTCTGTGTCCCAGCAATATTGGGACACCCTGTATAGTGAAGAAAACTTGAATAAAGCTGGTGGTGTAAATAGCGTATATTAAAAAAAACTTAAACGTAGAATCAAAAACGGCAACACTTGGAGAAAACAAAATAGTACAATTAAAAATAAATTATTACAATAAAATTATTAATATATGTGCCATATATAGGAACTCACCAGCATGTCCATCCATATTTAATGATAATCAGAGATATTACATAACCAAAAATAATACCAAAGATGACATGAATATTACAGTTGGTGATATTAATATAGATTTTTGAAAGATAAAAAATTTACAAATGATCGGTTATAAATGGAATAACTAGAATAATTAACACCGGAACTGGAACATATATTGATCATATTTTTATTGAAGCAGAAAAAATTTAACGGATTTCATAATACCTGCTATCTGAACACTTTACCACGACATTACAGATCATTTTTCCTTCACAAAAACATGATGAAACTACTTTGCCTGCATATAAAACAAGAATAGATATATGAACTTAGCGCGTGATACAATTTCGACTCATGGAATAGCCTATATTTACTATATGGAGTAGAAGAGGTAACTAAAGAATTCATAAATAAAATAAAACTAACAATTGAACAATGTACAACCCGAATAAAAACAAGCAAAATATATAGCAAGAAAAAGAAGTACATCACAAATGCGCTGCTGAAGAGTATTAATCATAAAAATGAATTATTAAGAAAAATTATTAAAAATTCTGGGAAAAAACAACTGTCGGAGCAATATAAAGTATACAGAAACAAATTGCAGGGAAATCAATGAACAATTGTCGGAGCAATATAAAGTATACAGAAACAAATTGCATAAGCTCATCATAAAGAAAGAAAAAACGAAGTACTTCAGGCAAATGTTAGAAAACATCTTACTGTTTCAAATTGTGGCGGGAAGTCGTGAATGATGTGACATAATAATCCTAAGGAATATTTAAATTATTTTGTAAATTGGAGCACAAAATGGTACCTTGGTAACGGACCATAATGGGATAGCCAATATGTTTAATAACTACTTCATAGGAATAGAAGATCCAAAGAAAAAATTCCAATTGTTCTAACTCATTTCATCTGCTACCTACATTAAAAGAGGACGTTAATAGAACTATTTTCACGTTAAGAAATGGGAAATCAAGTGCATGTGATGGAATTAGCGCTGAGATTTTGAAGAGTATTGGGGAATTTACATGTGATCCTCTGTGCTACATCGTTAATCTAATATTCATGAATCTCTTCTGAAGGAATCTTTAGTCAAGCCAATCTTCAAAAATAGAGACCAAACAGACATGGGTAACTATAGAGTAAACCAAAAACTTGAAACCAATCTCTCAAAAATCGAAGAGAAAATAATCAAAAACATAAATAGATTACTTTCTAATTTACAGTTCGGGTTTACTCAAGGGAAAATACCGTACATCTTTTAACTAGAAATGCTCATAACAGCTTGGATAATGGGAAAATATCGCTATGCATATTGACTTGCAAAAGGCCTTTGATACTGTGTCCCATGACTTATTGTTGGAAAAAATGGGAAGTATGGGATCAGTTAGATTGATAAAAAGTTATCTTACGAATAGGAAACAAATAGTTCAGAATGATACATCTCGGAGTAATTCACTAGAAATAACATGTGGAGTGCCGCAGGGGCCTGTGGTAGGTCCTATTATTTTTTATATTTATCTGAATGAGTTATTCGGCGTTCCAAAACAAACGTATTATTATTGCTTTTGCGGATGATGCGGCGATGTTCTATGAAGACGTTTCCTGGGATTAGCTAAAAGATGAAGGGGAAACAGATGTAAAGAAAATATTTAATTAGTTTTCACAAAACCGACTCACGGTATATCTGAATAACTTTCTCTTGTTTCGCCAACAGCTTACCGTATTTTAAAACAATCGAATTTAACATTAATGTAGAGAAGATAGAAATGCATGAGGCTACAAAACATACTTGCCTAAGAGTAGTTTTCGAAAGATATTTAAAATTGCATAAGAAAATTAAATTCCTATTGAGGAAATTGAGATAGGTCTTGTGCAGATTTAAACAATTGCGAAATATAGATTTGAATGTAGAATATTTGAAAATAGTATATCATCCTCTGGTAAAAAGCCAACCGATTAGAAGTACCTAATTCAGAAACGAATAATAAAAATAATATACAATAAGAAACTTTCTTACTCATCAGATCAACTTTGTAAAGACTCTTAAGTTCATGGATACCGACAAATATTTTACTGTCAAGAGGCTGTAAAACAATATATGGGAAAAAAATGGACCGCAACAAGCTTCACATATTCATGACACTAGATATAGGAAATCTAAATTAAGACTACCAGCGATGAATAAAGTTGAGAGACAAAGAGGCTATTGATACCTGGCGCCTAAAATATATAATCCAGATGATGTTAAACACATTGAAAATATGATAAATTTTAAAATAGAAGGTAAAGAACACATACTAAACTGTGATAGAGAAGAAATAGATGTAATAGTTAAGAATGAAGTGCAATTATGAATAGTGAGTTTGATGGCGGCGTGCGTATGATGGTTCATAATGATAATGTATTCCCGTATTGAGACTCAATAAAGTCGAAATTAATATAAATATTCATTATTGTTGTATCGTAGGAATGGTTTGAAATTAATTATATTTGTTGATTAATTGTGGCTTATAATATTAATATTATATTGTATGTATGTATGTATATGTATTTTTATATGTATATGTGAAAAAATATTATTATTAACTTATATCTCACCACACACAAGGAATATTTTAGTTAATATTACTTCTTTTTTCCTCCTTTTCTCCGTTTATTAGAATTACCTGAAGTTTTGTATATCTATTGAATTGTAATACTTTTCCAATTAACGTTATTACATTATTATATATTATTCAATAGAAATGTCTTATAATGGAAGATAAGTATGTCGCCAAATTGGAAATTATTCAATGGCATATGATGGAAAATATTATTCCATCTTTTAAAAAATACCGAAATGATGATTTTTGAATGTGACTAACGCCTTGCATCAAAGGAAGATATTGAGAGGAAACCGTTCAAATTTTTTCAATTAGTTAGAATATTGAGATTTATAAAAATAATAGATTAATGATGTATGGAGGACACAGCATCGTGTATGGAATTGTGGTTCAGAGGAGCCAACAATGAATTGCAATATATGTAGATTACAATTAATAATTTGATTACAGTTACTGCATTGCAAAACGAGAATGAGAATTCGGTGGTAGGGTCATTCTGAAAATCATTTCATATATAGTATAAACTATTATAGTTCACACTGTGGATACTCTATAACAATATAAATATGAAACAATCACATTTATCCACTAAAAAAGTTTACTCTGGGTGATGGTTAATTTGTAGCGGAAAGGTCCTCAGTACTTTACAGTATTTTTAGTGGATAAGGGTGATTGTTTCTTATTTATAAGAATAGTATGAATCACTTCTCATTGATTGAGATCGTCTGAAGTCTCATCAGTTTATTTTGTTAGCGTTTCGAATATGTTGTCGGATTGTTGGTGTAATCCGTGTTGCAATTGATGAGATATCCGGGCTCACGGGACATAAGAAACGTCAACGATCTTCTCCATATTTTATACTTCGAAAATAAACAGCTTGTTAATCAGTCCTATATGTAGATATTGTGGAAAAAACAATCAACATTTTTTAAGGCTTCGAGGTAGTTTCCAACGTAACACATTGGTTCGGAACCTGATTGTCATTTGTTGAATATTAGGAATCTATGAACGATATTCTTATTTCTACAATTTTGATATTTTTATACGTTTGGTCCGCCACTCTGGGAGCGGCGATATATGGAGTATGATAATGATAGGGGAACAACTGGAGCAGCTTCGTTCACATCATTTTACTGTTAATATCTATAACAATTCCATATATTCTGGAATATATGCTTTCTGATGAGATAATTTTTCTTAAAATTAATATTGTTAGAATGTGAAAATCTCAATGTTATTCATTCGAGGGAATGCCATGTCAAGGGCATATGAAGGAGAATAATCAATTCCCAAAACTTTCAATTATGTCATAGATTACATTAGAAATTTCATCATTTCCAATTAACTGTATATTTAGTGTTCTCATCCTCTTTACAAATCATAATTTCTGAAGAAATTCTTAGCATGCTGAACATAAGATACAAACTTCTAATATTTTTATGGTTTTTCGAAAATAGTCTCATATTGGATAAAGTGGCTTGTGATAGGCAATACGTCGAAAATATATTTAGACACAAAAATCTTTCTATCAAATAGTTCGTGGTATTTTCCAGGAAGTGATTGTTCAGAAATTATTCACTCCTTTTATTGCATATTACCTACTATAATTTAAACAAATCAATGTATATGCATATGAGTGCAAACTCACCAAAGAGGAAAAAGGACGAAAGTACCATCAGCATCTTCACGAGAGGCAGTTATGTAACTGCTTTGAAAACAGAGAAGCTTCTCATCCTTCCGAGAGCATCTTCACGAGAGGCAGTTATGTAACTGCTTTGAAAACAGAGAAGCTTCTCATCCTCCCGAAAGCGTTCCGTGAAACTACCACCACAGCGGACGAACAAACCTAACTGGTATAGGCAATAGTGGAACAAATGTGTACCAGATGGGAGCATAAGCTCCAATTCGGAGGCATCCATTTCCACCAGAGCATGATCCTTTTAGATTATAAAACATTACTATCAGCAGAATGGTTATGAATAACAATACTACAGCTGAAAAGATTGAAGGGAGTGGAACTCACGATATGTGTGGGACACGACATCCTAAAAATACTCACCCAGACAGATGGTAGAATAAAAGCTTCTACAGCTGATGGAAGCACAAAACGGAAGCCTCCAAGTGAAGGTTCTCAGCCTAAAAGTAGAGGGCAAAGACCAAATCTTTAGAGCAGAAATAGACTTACTATCCTACCAAAAAATCAAGAACAACGAGTATACCGTCCATTACCGGTTTGAAAAATTTCCGTGCTTGGCCTGAAGAAAGATGAGGAGGAGAAAACGGAGGAAATGACTCCCAGCTCTAAAGAAGACGATGTGTAGAACCCAAGGAGCCTACACATCTCCAATCTGTAAGACCGAGAATCACCCTCCGAAAGTACAATAATGGAAGTTGAAGAAGAAAGTAAAGATGGCAACAATCTTATCGGTGGGGACGATCCCCTTATTGAATATCAGTTATATGGCTGGCGTTGAAATCCCCCAGGTGAACGTTCACCACACCGAGAGAGCTTGGACAGTGATATTCATGACGTTCACTGAGAACCAGTTAGGGATCCCGCTGATCCAAGAACCTTGGGCCTACAGGGATAAAGTGAGGGGTTCCACCTGTCGGGACACAAATGTAATATGTCACACTAGTGATAGTACTGGGTATATTATCATGTCCTGGATGTACATCTATTAGGGGGTAATGAAAAATAATAACTATTTTTGTCTTTTAGAATTCATGCCGAGAAGTCTCGTCACAATTCGAGTCTACCTCGAATCAAAAAAGAAACTAGAAGAGGTTATAATAATTCGTGGTATATGGCAAGAGACATTAGATCAGTAGAGTACTGTCATAGGAAGAAAATATTTCTTGGATGTGCCGCCAACGCCCACAACTTGATTTTGAACCGCACATACATCAACCAGAAACTAATATTTAGAATTTATATTCAAAAGGCACTTTATCGAACATAAACTGAGCCTGAAATTTCTATTTATAAACTGGAGAGTATCGAATATTACAGAATAATTCTGCTGAGGTTAGAGCCAAACCTTAGAAAGATTCCTAGAAAACAGTTTTGGAAGACATTTACATCTTTATCAAATTTTGAATTGTTTATTTATGTTTCATTTGACATAGCAAAGGAATGGATTGACAAATTGGAAAAACCACATAATGATTTTTATAATACACGTCCACTTACTAATGATCCTATTTTTAAGGAGGAATTTCTTGAATTTTATACGAATACAGTTTTTATTAATCTCAGTCTCTTATCTTTCCCTTAAATTACATGAACACTAACGAACAATTCAATATTCAACTGAAAAATGGAGTAACTTCCCTGTTAGCTGTTATAAAGTATTAAACTAAAACTGTGATTGAAGAATTTCTGAATCATGGAGATAACCGAATTTTCCATATCAGAAAAACTGATATCAGCTGAAATGTTCGGTGAAATTTCTCAAAATAAATTTTACAGTACTTTGGTCTCCTTCATGAATACCTTCGGATTTGGTTATAAAGAAGCATCATTAGAAATATCATGTCACTTATTATTTATTGAATGAATATTATTATATTATAATAAATCGATGGTGTTCTACTCATCCTCGTTCATAATTATTACCTTACTTTAAATTCCTGCTTACTGACGGATGACATTCGTTAATTTTGATCTGCTAGGATAAACTATGCTGAATGAACATGATTAACTATTTTGCTAAAATATTGAAATGATAAAAAAATAAATATTATGAATATAATTTCTCGTTATTCGATTCTATCGAAACCACAGAGTTCAATTCACGTTTTGAACTTTTTGGTTTCCATTTATCTGAATATCATATCATGGAACATCTAAATACATCAAACAGTGGTATTTCACATTTCCAGGTTCTACAGTTATAGAAGAAAACATCAGGAGCCTCTAAAATATGAAGCTCAAAGGTACCCATTTTTAACCAAAACAAAATCAACCCTAAAATTAAAATAGAGCTAACAAGGAAACTCATGCAAATATATCTTTCGCAATAATCATAAAGTGAAATAATTAATGTGCAATTTATATATTTGAAATAAACTTTATTTGATTTACTCACCAATTATTTCAGTAATATTTTCACTATTTCTCAATGTAAATATAAAAACAGCATTGACTAGTTAGAATCACACTAAATTTAACTGAATAATTCAAGTATCGACAAATGAACTATATCAACTATATCAACTTCCTCTGAGTACCTATCGTGTCGTTGCAGAAAAACATTTAATTCATAGAAGTGTTCGCTAACGCGCCTAATATATAACTAGGAAGGTCAGCAGGAAATTTTAATTTGTTTGATTTTCAAATAAAGTTTTTTGTAATATCATTTCATTCAAATAACATAGTACACTTTTCCTTGGATTTAGGTGTTATTCATTACTGGTCTATAATAAACCTATTGAATATTTTTTATAGACGTTTTCTAATTCTTAATTCCATACATTTTTTTTTGGAATACTGTATACAATTTCTTAATGAAAATGGGGATTTCCATGAAGGAAATAAATCTCACAATGTTGAAAGTATCCATTCATTTTAGTCGTGATGCGATGAATGATATATATTACAAAATAAGGGTTTTGGAAACAACCATAATATTTTCTGAAGGCATTATCTCGTACAACTTGGAACCAATATCATACAGTTGGCAATGAAAGTTCAGAATATTCGAAATTGAATAACACATTGAGTCTAAATATAAGACCGTTGGGGACAAGACTATCAACATCCTTGAAAATAAAGGGGAAAAAGGAAATGGGTTCTTATTGATGGAAATTTTCACATGTAATTTCACAAAAAAAAACATGTAGATTGAATGAAAATATATCATAAAAGCTAGAATAAGACTTTATTTCAATTAGATAACAAATAAACATAAATCTTTATTAATTAATTAATTAAACTAATCAAATGATTTTAATGAATAATTTATATTTATTAATGAAAATATGATACTTAATTACAATTAATTAATAAATTAAAAAATTAATAAAGCGTCCAAAGCGTTTCTGTCTAACGTTCTCCTATGATTTTCATCTTAATATATATTTTCATAAAATCAAAATTACTTCAAAAATTCCCTACAAATATTAAAAGAATACTTAGGAAAAGTTAATTCCTACAAACTAATAAATTTAACTATATATTTGAATAATACATAATTAATTTATAATAAAGATTCTTGACCCAGGTATGAATTATATATAAATTTTCGGGAAATAGGTCACATTAACACGTATGCTTTATATTTTCTCGTCTTTACGTACGTTTCGGTCTCACGACCATCATCAGAAGACTTATTATGTCTAAAACTGGATTACTTAAAACTAATTGTATTTTGTATTACACAAAGCGTCCTTATCGCACCAATTTCAATTAAAATGCCCATGTCGCAGTCTAAGACCCATTGTAAGTAATATTGGTGCACCTACCTACAATTTATCAAAATTTTTATATAATTCTATCAATAATGTAATAAGAAAAAATGAATTTTATGTGAAAGACTCATGGCATTTCAATGAATTTATAAAAAAATCAATTCGTACCCGTAAATCATCAACTTATTTCCTTGGATGTTGTTTCTTTATTCACAAATATACCTGTCGTTTTGTCATTGAGTAGCATCAAGAAACGTTGGGCAGAGATTGAAAGTCACACACCTCTAAATCAATCGGAGTTTATAAATGCAGTACAGTTTTGCTTAGAATGCACTTATTTTCTATACGGTGAGCAATATTTTGAACAAATTTTTGGCACAGCAATGAGATCTCTTATTTTAGCTACTATTGCTAATAGTGGAGTAAATCTGGCGAGAAAATAAGCAAAGTTGGCCAAAATTTTACGATGCATAGCGACCCGGTGGAAATTTTTTTTATGGTACCAACAACAACCTCCTGAAATTTTTATTCCCCAAAGTGGGTGCAACCCCTTTTTTTTGGCCAAAAAGTTTTTTTTTACATTTTTAAGGGTAGTTTAGCAACAAAAAATTAATATCTCTGGTTGTATTGAAAATAAAGAAACCAAAGTAGTACCCTTTTATTGTCAATGTCCAAGGAACTTCCAGTTCAAATTTCAAGTTGATCCGACCTCTCCCTCCCCGTAATAGATATATGTATATACAGGGTGTCCCAATATTGCTGGGACACAGAGCTACCACGTATTCTAGAGGTCAAAATAAGTCGATTGAGCCCAATTTACCTGTATACCAAAATGTACCGTTTGTCCGTGAGAAGAGTTCAAAGTTTACTAAAAAAAATACATTTTTGTATGTTGTTCCGAAGTGCTTTATACAAATTTAATGAAATTTGGTAAATGTGTATTCTAGATGATTAGCTTACTTTTAGTAATCAAAAAAACCCAAAGAAAATTGTAGAGGGGTTGGAACCACCCTCACCCCTTGGCATTTTTTCCCCCATTTTTGTAGGGGTGGGAATACGGTTTTAAGACTTTTTTATCTGGAAGGCCTACTCATTATCTTCATTTTCTTACTCTTGTAAAAACTCCGTATTTTGCGTAGTTTTCAAGAAAAAAAATGTTTTCGCAAACACTGATAACCGATTTTCGGGTATAGGTTTAATAAAATTGTAATACAAAATTTAGTTGGCCGCGGACACAAAGACAAAACCAAATGTTATGATTTTGACAGGAAACATAGTTTATTGTTAACAGTAAATGTGTCAGTTATTTGTTCTCTTTTGCTTGTTTTTTTATTATTTCTTATTGTCATCACTGTTTTTGTTTAATTGTTATTGCTGTTGTTGCTGTTCCTTTGACGTCCCACAATTATGAATTTTCCTTTTAATGAACAGACCGACATGTTATTAGTTCTTGGATATTGTCAAGGTAACTGCCGCGAAAGTGTTCGCGTGTATCAAGAGAGGTATCCAAACCGGAGAATTCCAAACCATAAAACTTTTGCCCGAATCGAAAGACGTCTTCGAGAAACGGGGAGGTTGACCCCAGTAAGAGTTAACGCTGGAAGACCTCGACAAGCTCGAACACCTATTGCGGAAGAAGCTGTTCTTCAAATGATTGATAACAATCCTAATACCAGTACTAGAAGATTGCAACGAGAAGCTGGAATTCCAAAAAGCACTGTAAGTCGAATCATTAGAGATCAATTAATTCGGCCATTTCACATCCAGCCAGTGCAAGAATTGTTGCCACCTGACTACGAATTACGTTTAAGTTTTTTACAAACTATTCGGGAGCGCAGAGTAGTCGACAACGGATTCCATACTAAGATCTTGTTTACTGATGAGTCTTGTTTTACACGTCGCGGTATGACAAACCTACACAACGATCATGTTTATGCAGATGAAAATCCACATGCCATTAAAAGTAGACATTATCAACGTGAATTTAAAATTAATGTCTGGGTCGGAATTATTGGCGAATTTATAGTCGGACCGTTACGATTACCTGATCGTCTGAATGGCGATAGTTACCTCCGTTTCCTTCAACAAAATTTGCCAGAATTATTAGAAGACTTGCCTCTTAACTTGCGTAGAAATACGTTCTTCATGCATGATGGTGCACCACCTCATTTTGCACGTGCAGTAAGAGAATATCTTGGTGAACAATTTGGTGGCAGGTGGATAGGTAGGGGACAAGAAGCACCCATTCAATGGCCTCCGCGGTCTCCAGATTTAAACCCTTGTGACTTCTTCATCTGGGGAGAATTAAAAAGACAAGTGTACGAGGTTCAAATAAATAACATCGAACAACTGTGGAATAGGATTCAAAATGCTGTAAATGCGCTACGAGAAAATGACGATGTTTTAAGAAGAGTGCATTTAAATTTTTTACGTCGAATTGACCTCTGTATTAATGAAGGTGGAGGTCACATTGAACACTTGTTATAAAAATTATTGTTTGTCTTGTGTAAATGTATTGTGTAATTTGTGTCTAATAATTTTATTAAACCTATACCCGAAAATCGGTTATCAGTGTTTGCGAAAACATTTTTTTTCTTGAAAACTACGCAAAATACGGAGTTTTTACAAGAGTAAGAAAATGAAGATAATGAGTAGGCCTTCCAGATAAAAAAGTCTTAAAACCGTATTCCCACCCCTACAAAAATGGGGGAAAAAATGCCAAGGGGTGAGGGTGGTTCCAACCCCTCTACAATTTTCTTTGGGTTTTTTTGATTACTAAAAGTAAGCTAATCATCTAGAATACACATTTACCAAATTTCATTAAATTTGTATAAAGCACTTCGGAACAACATACAAAAATGTATTTTTTTTAGTAAACTTTGAACTCTTCTCACGGACAAACGGTACATTTTGGTATACAGGTAAATTGGGCTCAATCGACTTATTTTGACCTCTAGAATACGTGGTAGCTCTGTGTCCCAGCAATATTGGGACACCCTGTATATATACTCATATATGCAAGGAATCTTGCGTAACAGCTAACTCGGTCATTTTTCAACCGATTTGGCTGAAATTTGGACTGGAGATAGGTGTTATGGTCTCAAAACTACCGTCTGAATTTTTAGTGAAAATATCAAACAGTTTTCCAGAAATTCAACTTTAAGTCAATTTTACAGTTATTTTTCAAATTAAGATATCTCATGTCATCTACATCCGATCTGGATCTGCTGGATGCAGATTTTATGTCATGGAACTCATTTTTCATTTTTTTCCCGGCCTATATTGGCCATTTTATTTTCGGTATTAATATCCCCAAAACTTGTGTCAAATTAATTAATTTGAAGTTTCTAAAAGTGCGAAATTTCGCAATTTTATGAGAATATTGTGAGGCTCAGAAGTTGATAGCACTTTAGGCTCCGGAATTTCGAAATTAGAAGGTTCAAATTGTATAAAAACACAATTGCATGAACGCTAGACGTCCTATGTAATTAGCTACGATCGTAATCATTTCGACGTTTCCGTCGAGAAGCTCGCTACGCGTCAGTTACAGTTCAAACATTTTACCTCGGTCTTGTTATGTTGGAACCGTTTCGGGTCCCGTGCGGGCGGCGCCAGTTGTGATAAAGCATTTTCGGTTGTGAGCCGCTAGCTTTCACCCGCTTCGGGTATATTTTAGTAGCTAGAAAATTCCCCTTCGTACGTCGTGCGTTGCTGAGACCTGAGAGTACCTGTTCCTGTTTTAATTAAAGTTTTCAATTTAATGGACATTTATCGAAAAAAAGAAGGGCCGTTTGGCACGGTCCGATACCTAACCTAACTACATGGAGCGAAAACGGCACGCGAAAAGTCGTCGTAAAGCCGTATTAGGTACAACCAGTTTGCACTTCTCTAACTCGCCAGCTACGCGCTCCTCACGTGAACGTTATTCGATTTATCTTAAATTAACCAAAATGGCCAATATAGGCAGGAAAAAATAATTGAAAAATGATTTCCAGAACATAAAACTATATGCAAATACCTACATTTTCCCGCAAAGCAGATCCCGATCGGATGTAAATGACATGAGATATCTTAATTTGAAAAATAACTAAAAAATTGACCTAAAATTAAATTTCTGGAAAACTTTTCAATATTATCACTTGAGACTCAGATGGTAGTTTTGAGACCATAATACCAATCTTCACTTCAAATTTCAGCCAAATCTGTTTTGAAAAATGACCGAGTTAGCCGTTACGCAAGTATGTATATATATATATATATATATATATATATATATATATATATATATATATGTATATATATATATATATATATATATATATATATATATATATATATCTATTACGGGGAGGGGGGAGGTCGGATCAACATGAAATTTGGGCTGGAAGTTCCTTGGACATTGACAATAAAAGGGTACTACTTTGGTTTCTTAATTTTCAATACAATCAAAAATATTAATTTTTTGTTGCTAAACTACCCTTAAAAATGTCAAAAAAACCTGTTTGGCCAAAAAAAAGGGTTGCACTCACTTTGAGAAATAAAAATTTCAGGAGGTTGTCGTTGGTACCCTTAAAAAACTTTTCCACTGGGTGGCTATGCATCGTAAAAGTTTCGCCAACAATTTGCCAGATTTACTCCACTATAACCTTGTCATGGAATGCCTAGAGGAATCTCATTAGATTTTCAACCAGTATTTTTCAAACGGTATGTAGGTAGATGATTGCCTTATGTGTGTTCCCAATGATAAAATTCAGTACGTGATTAATAAATTTAACCATTTTCCACTGTAAACTTCAATTTACTTGTGAAATTGAAGTGAACAAAAACATAAATTTCCTAGATATGAACATAAGGCATGATGCAGATGAAAAAATAAAAACTTCGTGGCTTACTAAAGAAGTTTGGTCTCAATGTCTTCTTCATTTCAATTCCGTTGCAACAACACGTTATAAAAAAGTGCTTGAAACAGCCTTACAGATCGGGCTATTAAATTGTTTCACGCATAGGACCGTCCCAAGAATTTGAAAATCGTTCGCAATACACTGGAAATGAATGGCTAAACAAAAAAATTTCTCAATCCTATCACTAAAGAAAGAATAAACAAAATCTATTATGGATATTCATATATAAATAACATAAAAGGTAGTACAGACAATTTTATAACATTACCTTACATTCCGGAGACCTCAGAGAAAATTAGAATTTTTGAAATGTATGATATAAATGTCGCGCATAAACCTACTAACTGTGTTGGAAAATATTTCTCAAATCTAAAACCTTCAATACCTAAAGATAAAAAAACCCACACAGTATACAAATTAAATTGCTTAGATTGCGATGGGACTTATCCTGGAATCTCTAAACAATATTTACAAAAAAGAATATATGACCATAAGTATAGCACAAGGAACAAAAACTTAGAAAATTCCACCGCCCTTGCTAAACACTGCTTTGATTATAATCATCGATTCGATTACAATAATGTTGTTAATATTTTAACTAAGGAAACCAATTATTATAAATGATCTATTCTGGAGATGATTCACATAAAACGTGACTCCAAATCAGTAAGTCATAGGACAGATATTCAGACACTAAGTCAGATTTATACTAACTTAATTAAATAAAAACTCTTGCAAATTCCTACATGCGTCTTTATAATGTTAAAAGTATATTTTAGGTAGAATGTCAAGTATATCTCCAATAATTGACAAACCTTTTTCTATTAGCTCGTGAATCTAACATCTGGTTTGAAAGTGAATACTTGAACTTGATGTTCTCGTTTCTAGTCGTTCATAGACTTTGTTGACATGGACACGCATTCATTAAAAGTACTGCTTAACAGTGGATTCTTGATATATTATACTTATAACATTGAGGTGTTTCTGTTCGTTTCGGCGACGTGGGCATTGTAATTGAAATTGGTGCGATAAGGACGCTTTGTGTAATACAATTAGTTTCAAGTAATCCAGTTTTAGACATAATAAGTCTTTTGATGATGGTCGTGAGATTGAAACGTACGTGAAGACGAGAATATATAAAGCATAAGTATCAATGTGACCTATTTCCCGAGAATTCATATATAATAATTAATTTATTCTTTATATTTATCCAACTAATAATATAAATAATAAATAATATAAAATATAGTAATAATTTCCCACAACTTTCATTTTAAAATTTGATTCTCAATTATATATGGAAACACATTTGTTATATTCAAAAACCATGAACACGTATAGAATATCAAAATAAAAAATTTTGAAAGATACCTGGATGAAATCTTAGATTTGACAGAATGATAATGTCATCAGCTAGAATAAATATAATCTTGTTTTGCATACTTCGCTGGAACTGCTTTGCTGATATCTTTAACAATTTTTTTTCAATTATTGTTGAATCTGCTGCCTAGAAATACTATTCTAAGATTTAACATAGCTCATTATTCCACGATATGTTCTATTTTTATTACTATAGTTGGTAGAAAATTATATTTTATCAATTTTTGTTACATGTACAGATTCAGTTTGTTCCGCAGTTATTTCTCTCAATAAAATATAGTTGCACAGAAATATAATTTTACTACTTAACATATTACGTTGATTTTGAGTTACTACAATTGGTAGAAAATTATTTTATCATTGTGCCAACAAAATTCCAACATAATTCGCTTCAAGGTACCATTGCAGAAGAAAAATTTCAAAAAACATCTTGTTTGTCGTGGTGACCCTAGAAAAATAATACATTTTATTGGTCTAAAAACGTTTGGTGTGAAATTCAATGATATATATAGTTCATGGCATAATGGTGTATCCAAACTACATTCAGAATCAATTGTTGTTATTTTGTTCACATACACCAAGTGTACATATTAGGGTGAGGCGAAAAAATTAAATTCAAAAATTCAAATAGCATTACTTTCCAAAACTTGTCTTTGGGGGTGGTGGTGACCTACAATTTTTTTCAGATTTCTTAAATATAATCTTCTGCCTCCAACGTGACCTTGAATTATAGGTACCTAATGTTTCAAAATTTCATATTTAAGCATTCTCTTTAACTATCGATTTTTTTCGAAAATTCAAATAGAATTACCTCCAAAAAGTTGTCTTTGGGGGTGGTGGAGACCTAATTTTTTTTTCAGATTTTTTAAATATTATCTTCTGCCTCGAACGTAACCTTGAATTATACCTTACGTTTCAATATTACGTGTTTAAGCATTCTGTTGAACTATCGATTTTTTTCGGAAATGCAAGTAGCATTACATCTTGGAACTTTTCTTTGTGGGTAGTGATGAACTACATTTTTTTCCAGAGAAAAAATAAGATTCTTGGAATGGAAGTACATGATGGGAAGACCCATCGTTGTGTTGTCATAGAAGAACATCTGTCGTTGATAGAAGAGCCAGGTTCACAATATTTAGGGTTCTGCAGAAAATATTAAAGAAGCCATTCTAAACTTTTTCAGAACCAATGATATCAGTCTTCAGCATCTGACATGTATTGGTTGCGACGGTACCAATGTCAATACCGGATACAAAGAAGTTGTTATAAGGATCCTAGAATTAGAACTGATACGTCCTCTTCAGTGGTTTATTTACCAACTATAAGGGAATGAACTTTGGTTCTTTCTCAGTACCTTGATGGCAGCACGACTGGACCACTAACATTTTCTGGAGACATCGGCAAGTCGCTGCAAAAATGTGTGCAGTTGCCTTTAGTTAAATTTGAAAGCATTAAATGCAAATTACCGTTCATTGATAGGGAGAACAGAGAAATTAGCACAGATCAGAAGTATCTCTGGGACATGTGCCAAGCTATTTTAAAGGGGCATTGTTCTCTCAGTTTGTGTAACAGTGAACCAGGCAAGTTGTCTCATGCAAGATGGCTAACGATTGCCAACCGTATTCCCGAAGTGTATGTTGGAACAGAAGGACCGCCGGATCAGTTGAATTTATATTGAAGGTTTATGCTCCTCTATGGTTTCAAATAAAGACTCAACCATTCTGTAACTATGGAGCTCGTCACACCTGGAAGAGTATTAGTTCAACCAGATAATTGAGCGACGATGTGAAGAAAGTAGTGGAGCCCGTCATTCAAAGGAACGCTTATTTTGCTCATCCGAAAAATATTTTGTTGAGTATGATAACTGATGAGAGGCGACACATACGAAAGCTAGGGCTACTACGTATCCTCAAATCCAGAGCCGAACAAAGGGAAATTTTGACAAATGTCACGAGACAATTCAACATTCCCCTGTATCTGATGAAGAGTTGCAGTTACTTATTAGGCACATTGAAACGTCAGTACTAAATTTTACAAGAAATCCTTGCCACACACAATCAGTGGAACGTTGTGTAAAATTAGTAACATAGGCTAGCATGTTTAATGTTGATTCTGCGTCAAGAGATGGCTTCATCCGAGCTAAAATATAGTCTCGACAGAATCTTCCAACTTTTGAGACAAAATCAAACTTTCAAGTAGTTCAGGGTTTTGCCAGCAGTCGTTTTGGAGTATTGTTATTGAGGTTTTTGGTTTATTATGTTTAAAAGAATATAATATGTATTTAAAACCTTGATTAGTGTTTAATTAAATAAATATTCAGTGTGATGTAACATTTTTGCCGTTTCTAAGAAGGATTCACATCTTTGAGTTACTGAGTTAGAGGCAGAACAATTTTTTGAAATTAAGTAGGGTTTTACAGAAAAATCACTTCAATTATTAGGCAACTTTTGACGGGTAATGCATTTAAAAATTTGCAAAAAATTTTTTTTTTCGTATTTCGCCCCACCCTTGTACATATGTACCAGTACCTATCCTAATCTAAATTCATCGAATCTACAGAAATATCAAAATCGCGATTTTTCTGATACACCAATAGGTATAAACAATAAAAGATGATGCTCACATCTACTATAAAAACATTTCCGTCTTCCTATGCATTTCTGGTAACTTATCACCTACTTCAGTATTTTAAATGTAACAACCTATTGGTATATTATCAAGTCTTTAGGTAGATCTCTTAGAAACAAATTCAACGATACAAAATAAATTCTATCAAAGTGTCATCGACTACTAAAAAAACATCAAATTAATAAAAAAATAATTATTACAAATGTTCAGATTGATGCTCATGTTCATTGATAAAAACCGGGCTGAAACAATTCGTGTACAAGTTGCTCTAATCACATCGGGTGTTATGGTACGACAGCCCATTCTAACTGTATCATTTAAATAATTCAAACCCTGTAGGGTGTTGCATAGAACCTTTTAAGTATCCCCGAGGACAACATTTAATAATATCCGGGAAACGAGAATGCCTAAGAATTCCACCATTTCGCCCAATCCATTTTTTAGGAAAGGCGTTATTAATATATTATCTAACTTACCGAAAAAGTGAGGGAGTCCTCCATCTTGCTGCCACCTCATTGTGTCCCTTTTTTGATTGAGGGAGTGTTTCAATTGACTGAGGTAGAACATTTTGAAGGAAATCTGAATGTTTTCCCTGGGGCAATGTTCTTTCATCAAAATATGAACCAATCAACCCGTTGAATACACCGTACCAAACATTGACTAACCATTTTGTTTGGAAAATAGTTACTCCCATCAATTTTGGATGATCAATAATATTAATTATGGGGCATAGTAATACCATTGTTTTGGAACCACTCACACTCCACTTCACAATATTTTGTCTTCGAAACTGTAATTTATTCTAACGTATATCCTAGTATAAGAAATCTTGTATCTTCTTTCCATCATGGGTTTGTTGAAAAACAATCCACAGTTGCCAACAGTGGTCAGGAAGTTGTAAGTTACATAAACTTTTCGCGAACATTTGATACGAATTTACACTCGATAGTTATTTCTACACTTCAAACACTGTTATTTATTTCAGGGCTAATTCATTTTATGAAGTCTCAACTGAATGAGCGAAAGTTCTACGTTATGTATAATGGATATGAATCGTCATTACATTGTGCTAATTCAGGTGTACCTCAAGGATCAAACCTTGATCCTTTGTTATTTTTATTATTTATTAATGATCTACCTACCACACTTTTATGTTTAAAGCAAGCTCCTTGGTGCAGATGGCTTAAAAATATACTTCCCTTTAAAAAAATCGAGGGTTGCATTAAACTATGAAATAACTTGGACAATGTTCATGAAGGGTTCTGCAGTAATAAGTTATATTTAAATATAGCTAAATGTGACGTTGTAGCGTTCACACGAAGTATCCTTTCTACTACGTATATACAATTAATAATCATTCAATATCACCTTAAACTATAATCAAAGGTTCTAGAAATAACATTTGAAGATGAACTCAAATTTCAACAACATATTACTAACATCACATCTTTTGCCAGTGGAATGCTAGGTTTTATATTTAGATCCTTTGGAGCTTTCCGACGTCAAGGCTCTACCAGCTCTATTTTGTACTTTTGTTAGGTCCAAACTTGAATATTTATTCAGTATACTTGACTTATTTCATAAATTAGACGGGCAGTTAATTTAATTCATTATATAAAACATAGCAATATCAATCAAAATGATCGGGTGCTTGTATACATAAATGAAAAACTATCGTCTACACGTGAACTGAAAAACCTAGGTAATATTATCATAGTAATTGAATGAACTGTACAAAAACTTAATACCAATATAATAATACACTTCTGATGTGGATCAGTGGCGGCTCCTCGAAGGAGGCTAAGGAGGCTCAGCCTCCTCACCAATTTATCTTAATGATCATTCTCCATTTTATTTCCTGTTTCTCTGATAATTCTTTAAATTTTACAATTAATTCCCCGTTCTCAGTAGTTATTTTTAATCTGGCAACAGTGGTCAGAGGCTAGATTCTCTATATATCTCAAACGCTAAATACGTGTGGTCAACACAGTTGCCGTTTTCCAAGCAGTTCGATTGCCAGATAGGGTAAAAGAGCGAATACTGCAACACCCTATGTAGGCTAGCTTCTCGTACGGAATCGTCGGTCGCATGAAATACGATTACTTGCTACCGCCCTTCCGCTAGAAGAATGCGACACGTGTCGTGTTCCTTTAGTTCTTGTTTTTGTACCGCGAGGCGAAGTAAGGTTAAGTAGTTAAGTTAAAATTGATGTAATCGGTGAACGTTAAAATGATGAGTGACTTAGTTGCTGGGTTCTTAGAAAATCCATTTAGTGGATTAACATATGATAAGAAAGTGTTTTGTTAAAAATAAACGGCCTTTACCGGATTTGAAAGGATTAGTGGTGACGATGACAGGTATGTGTCAAAATCGAAATACACAATGAATTATGTTGCTTGCTATTTACATCTGATACAACTTCATGTTGGGGGCACTCGGGTTATGATGATTTGAAAAATTTAGCTTGTGGTATAGACAGACATGAAAAATCCCAGGAACATATTACATCGAATATTAAGTTTAAATTAACCGGTATACAAAATATTGTTAAAGGAGGAAAACATATAATTTGGTAGACAAGAAACTACATTATAAGCAACTTTTTTTATGAAATTTTAGATACTATTAAAGGTCAAATTGAGATTCGATTTTCCGATTTACATGAATTGAAGTTTTTCGACTTGACTAATAGAAGATTTTTCGAATCTTTTTCAAAATAGTTTCTCAATACACTTTTAGATAACTTAGTTCTAAAATATAATTTTTTTGATAAAATAGCACTGCACAATGAATTATGGGTTATATACCTACTCGGATAAAGATATTTTAGGCCAGTACGACATTCACGCCGATATGATAAAATATATGATAGACAATGATTTGCAACAAGTTTTACCTCAGTTTTATAAACTACTTTGTTTGACAGTCACCATTCCTGTCACGTCGGCATCGGTGGAGAGATCATTTCCTACTCTCAAACGAATTAAAATTACATGCGAAATACAATGGGCCAAAATCGTTTATACAATGTTAGTTTGATATCTATTGAAAAAGATTTAGTAAAACACTTAAAACAAAATGATACATTTTATGATAATATTATTGATCATTTTTCGCAAACTAAAGACGGTAGAATTCCGTTAATATATAAAAAAAGTTAGTAAAAATAATGAAAAATAACAAAATATGAAAAATTTCAAAAAAAAATAAAAAATATCAAAAATCCAAAGAAAAAAAACGAACAAAAAATGTTTTGCCAAAAGAAACTCTACACCTCTACGTTGGTTCTTGCTTGGCAACAATTAATTTTGTCACTGAAGTAGCTGGTATGGTCGCTGTGCAAAGGTTAAATTTATTGGCTGAATAGAGCATATTTTTACAAGAACGTTTTATGTCCAGCCTCCTCTCTTAAAAAGTTCACGAGCCGCCACTGATGTGGATTTAGTTATCAACCTGAGGAATGATGCGAATGACGAAACACAAAATGGAATGCATATTCTTGCAGGTAGATATCATGAAGAACCATGATATAACAGAAAACTATCTGAATATATTGGCAGAACACAAATTCACATCCGCTATCAATGATACATGACACAAAAAACCGTATTGACCATACATTTATTAAAAACATAAGATTGCACGATTACTTCAATCATTCTACAGGTCCGCATTTCTCAGCACGAAGCAGTTATTCCCAACGTCAGCTCTCCTGAAATTAAAAACAAATAATTGAAACACAGTTCAAATACCATATAGATTACAATAAACTGAAAGTTGGGTTGGGAGGAGAGTCGTGGCAAACATGTATAATAATGAGGAATTTGAAAAGAGTACAGATATATTTATTGCTGAATTGAAAGACCACAATGACAGCATTGACGCATGTACAGTAAAAACGAACATAATTAGACAGTTAAAAAGTGTTGGATTAATGAATTCTACTAGAAGGCAAAATTGGCTATATCAGATAATGAGAATAAACCCAAGAAATAGAAGATACAAAACCAATATTTTACACAATGAAAAAGGTATTGCGAACGAATTCAATAAATTCTTTACAAATATTGGGAATAAACTAGCTGATAAAATAAAAAATAAGCAAGAATCAAATCAAAATAGAAATGATCTTGCAACCTCATTTTATTTAACAGAGGTGAATGAGAGCGAAGAAGTTAAAACCATGGAAAGTTTGAAAAATAGAAAAGCTCCAGGGCAGGATAAAATCAAATCTGAAACTTCAAGAGAACAAGCAATTCTGCCCAGGACTGCAATTCTACGTTCTACGTACATTCACGTTGTGTGTTGTGTAAATTGCGAAACGTGTACCTACATTTTTCACATCAATATATTAAACCAAAAAATTAATGTGTCAATACGTCTATTTGTTTATCTCGATGAGACATGAATTTTCAAAGATCGTACTGTCGGTCATTCCTGGCAAGATCTAGCAAGTAAAACTGTGAAAACGATGAATCTTGGTGAAACAATGTGTATCGTAATTCATGCTGGTTGGACAGAACATTTTATTCCTAGCGCAAAAGTAATATTTTCTTCAAAAACAGAGGATGTGGATCATCATGGTGAAATGTATCAAGACAACTTCTAAAATTGGTTTGAATTCCAACTGTTTGTGAATTTATAAGAATCACCACCATCGTAACCTCCTTCCGCTTGAATGGTTAATTACAAGTGGGGGAGGTTGACACTTACTGTCCTCTTATGACAATAACTGACCTGCTCGGGTTTCTTGAGGGTCCAGGTTCCCTTTTTATATAGGTTTTAAAATTGCTTTTTCTCTTTCGTGTGGATTGCCAAATAAAACAGATGTTTCTAGTTCAACTAACTTTATTAATTATCCCTATTTTCATTTGGTATATTTACACTAGCTATGTACAATATATTTACAAAATATTGCTCAGAACAGGCCGTTTAATGCGTGCGTTTTCCGTGCCTAAAATAACTCGCTAATTAGATGTTTTTTTATCGTCGGTTAGCGCCGGGAGTCTCCACCATCTGTGTGAGGTGATAGACAAGTTTTTGTCTCTAGGTCTAGAAATGAAACGCGACAATCTAAATATTTAGTACACCTCTAACTTCGACGGAGCGTGGATCGTATGTTCACTCTGACCTGTATTTCAGACGTAATTTCTTACGAAGCGGGGCATTTCGGACCAGGTTGATTTGTCAGTGATCTTCGGCTATAACTGAATTAGTAATTTCACACGTCGGTCTCGGAAAGTATCACAACGTAGCACCTGAAATCAATTCGCAGGAGCTGAATCGCAATCGTTCAAGCTACCAGGATTGATCTTCAGGCTGTACCGGCTGTGAATTTATTCACAATTCTACAAATCGGTCTCGGGCAATATCATAATTTAGCCTCTGAAATACAATTCGCAGGAGCCGAATCGCAATCGTCCAAGCTACCAGGATTGATTTTTCAGGCTGTTCCGCATGTGAATTTATCCACAATTCTACAAATCGGTTTCGGGAAATATCCTAACTTAGCCTCTAGAAATCAATTCGCAGGAGCTGAATCGCAATCGTCCAAGCTACCAGGATTGATTTTTTATGCTATTCCGGCTGAGAATTCATACACAATTCTACAAATCGGTCTCGGGCAATATCCTAACTTAGCCTCTAGAAAACAATTTGCAGGAGCTGAATCGCAATCGTCCAAGCTACCAGGATTGATTTTTCAGGCTGTTCCGGCTGTGAATTCATTCACAATTCTACAAATCGGTCTCGGGAAATATCCTAACTTAGCCTCTAGAAATCAATTCGCAGGAGCTGAATCGCAATCGTCCAAGCTACCAGGATTGTTTTATAGACTATTGAATTTATTAACAAAGTTCGAATTTGGAATCGGACTTATGTACTGGAATGTTAATTCAATAACTTGAATGGATTTTATACGACAATTAATACTCACTTTCTATCTCTCGGATTTGCATAATGGCAACTGCTTCGGGTTGTTTCGGAGAATAAATTACTGCAGGTCAATCTCGATGCTGGTCTGGCAAGTAAGTCCCTTTTAGCTATGGAATGGGCTCGCTTTTATACAGATCGTGGCATGTGACGTAACGTGAACAGGTGACCGGCTTGTGAATTCTGTTCACCAGTTTTTATACATAGATGTGCACGAAGTTTGATCTCTTAACTTTGCCTATGTAATTCGACTTCACTGAAATATTCAAATTGATTTGTAAGTCATGGAGAATGCTCCATTACACGTTGTGGATATTGAATAAACTGCCATCGAGCACCCCAAGAAATTTGATATACAATAAAGGTTAAGTAGGAATAATATACCCACATTATGATACCACCTTTGAACTACTGTTTTTGATCTTAGCAATGGTGAATAATCCACAACCATTATTATGTAGCAGATAATTCCAAGTTAGGTGAAAAGTCCCTGAAAACTGAAACAAGAAAAGATTTATTTGACCAAAACTTATTTATTTCTCAACATAATATCCCGATACACTTCCTTCAACGTTTTTCAAATTTTCCGATTGCTTCCAAATAATACGTATCCGGTAATCCTTCAAAATAGGTGTTTGTTTCAGTGATGACCTCATCGTTGGAGCCAAATCTCTTTGCGCCGAATCATTCCTCCAAGTTTGGAAATAGATAAAATCGTAGGTGGACAAATCTTCAAAATATGATGGATGACGGAACCAATTCGTAGAGATATTCATGCAATTTTACAATGGCGACTGCGGACGTGTGCGCCGGTGCGTTGTCCTGGTGGAAGAGCACTTTTTATTTGCCAAAAGCGGCCGCTTCCACTTCAAATCGGCGTCGAATTCATTCAACAAGTTCTGCATAATATACGCCAGTGATCGGTTTGCTCTTTTCAAGGTAATCGATATGGACGATACTGTGTGCATCCCAATGAACAGTCACCATGACTTTGTTGGCGGATAAACCCATTGTGAGCTTTTTCCATGTTTCGTCCACGGTTACGAAACGGCGCAATAAGTCCTTCCTGTCCCGCTTGATCATCGCCAAACACTCCTTTCAAGTTGTCACATCTGGTAGATAGTTTTCTCATGTTCAAAAATGTATGCAAAATGTTCCGTACCCATTCGGTTGAGATGCCCATAGCCTCAGTAATCTCGTGTAATTTAAGTCGCCGTACGTCCAATATCATACCATGAATTCTACCAACGATATCGGGCGTTGTAATCTCGGTACTACCACAACGAAAATCAGTAAACCACTTGTGAATCGTTCAAATCGATGGTGAATAACGTTTCACAAGCGATGCTTTGGATGGATTGCGTAATGTTTTTCCCACACGAGAAATAATGTTTAATCGAAACGCGAACTTCACTTTTCTCCATATTTACAAAAATCTGCAAAGCTGCTAGCTTTCGATGGGTGTCAAAACAGAACTGAATGACATATCAGTCTGGAAATTTTAAAGCGTTCCAGTTAAAGATAGTACATTATAAATGTCACATGGGATTTTCGATTGTGGTGCCATCTGTTTTATTTTTCACCTTGCCTTGATATAGAATAAGTTTAACGGAGGTGTACGATAGAATTAGATATCATTCACGTGTTGTTAATGAATTGTACCTGTGGCATTACAATGTGATGTAGTGCCGTTCATCGAACTAGTAAACATACGTTTTTTTTTTGTAATCTATATGTGTGATTTCCTATACGACCTGTATCCAGCTACTTAAGAGATTTAAATATACTAAATGAACCTGAATAATCAATTGGCAATCATTGGGTTAGGGTCTCACTGCCGTTGAGGACACTTGTCAAACATTGATTATTATACTGTTCTACTCAGTAATTAAACAAGAACAATTTCAAAAAAATTAAACAATTCTATTTTCTCCTTATTGTGAGCATATTATAATTAATCCTATCTCGCCCATGTTAATAAAAGGCTTATTATTTGAATTGACAGGGATATCTATATTATGGATAACAGGCACATAATGTGAGAGTGTATCAGGTTATTTGTCATGTTTTATTGAGGGGTGAAGTGTTGCCGGTTATAGACAGTCTGAACTGTGATAATGATTCATTAATCTATGGAACTGTTTGCATAGACCTAGTACAAGATCTATGATTGTACGTGATTATTTTTCATGTCAAAAACGTTAAAATAGATCGAATCTCCTTTGCCCCGTTTGGGATTGCGTTTTGAAATATCCGTTCTTAGCTTCTGCCTACGTCGTAAAGAACCGATCTGCCAAATTTCAAGTAGATCTTCTTTATAGTTTCGGAGATTTTGTGATGAGCGAGTCAGTGAGTCAGTGAGTGGTATTGGCCTTATATACTAGCATTTTTCCGCAGGCTACACCCGCAGAAACAGCTAATACCCATAAAAGAAAGCGTCGGCTGCGCCTCCGAGATGACATTCCCAAGTTTCATATACTTAATAAAATTATTTATAATGTGTAGAAACGTGATTATATCAGCAGTCCGTCAAAATATATCGAACCCCTTTTACCCCGTTTGAATTGAGTTTCGAAAAATCATTTCTTAGCGAGGGCCAACGTCGTCTAAGAAACATGTCTGCCAAGTTTCAACAAGATATATATTCATAAGTTGAGATCGTGGCCTTACAACTTGTGATGTTAATTTAAAAACACATGGGCTTGCATCAGGTAAACTCTGGGTAGAATGATATAAATCAGTAGTCATTTTTATAATTAGCCGATCAGCAGCACTAACTTCCAACCCTAACCTTGGTTATTCCCTTTCGGAAATATAGGATTATTGTAAATCTTTTGGCTGTTGTCCGAGGCTTTCGCCCGCGGAAACAAGAATCCCATAGACAGCTCCATCGAAATAAATCATGATATACAGTGTTAAAACAAAAAAGTTACTACTTCCGGTGTAATCGGAAGTTCCTGTAGATCAACTTGCAACTTCACATATCCGCCAACATCATTCCATTCCATACATGTTTAACTTTTAATTATAAATGGTTTCTCTAATTGAAGTTCGCAGAATTACCTTGTATATTCTGCATTGCAGATATCAAACACGAAATGAAACGATGGTATATTCTATCGCAAAAATAAATCTCGTCAAAGTACAGAGGATATCAGTTTGTAACTTATTTTTTTCTCGCAAATAAAAATATATATATTTTTTCATTTTTTTATTTTCAACAACATAATTATTTCTAATAGCATACAATAAGAATATACAAAAACGGTTTCAGTCACTATTCCTTCTTGTGAATATATAAGGATGATTCTCTGTGGGGCAATTCAGGTCTCCTATACTTCTCCACCCTCCAGGTAATTTCCTACCTACTGGCTCCAAAACGGAATTCCACAAATCGTTTGCAACTATAAATCAATCAATGAATAGTTATGAGATACGACATTTACAAGAAATCAAAATGTGAATGTTGTAGTTTCAGGGACTTTTCAGAGTCTGCACAAGTTTCAACTGTAAAAATGTGTTTTGAAGCATAGTTTTTTTTTAATTATTCATATCAACGCTTCCAAACATTCACTTACTTTTTATTTAATTATTAATATATGAACAAGTTCCGATTGAATAATTCAGGAAAATTTGTCTCAAAAATGTTGGTACTTATGTTGTACGTTAATTTATTTATAGCCTTCTTGATAATATTCATCCAGAAATTAGATTCACATTAGAAATTTGAAAGTGTCTCTGATGATGGAAATAAAAAGTTCCGAAAACTTGGATGAACTAAAGAATTTTTGACATTGCTGCAAAACCCATTCCATTATTTATTTAGGTTCTTATAACATTACTAGGAATAAAATTAATCTTGATTGTGAAGTGTCTTGATCAAATTTTGCCAACTTAACCTTCAAAACAAGAGAAAAGTCACTTTATAATGAGATCACGACAAATATCTCTCCCGCCGTTCTCCCCTTTTAAAGCAGAATTAAATATCTTCATGAAATTTTGGACACAACCATCAAAACCAGAGGACATTTACTCTAAATAGGATTTTGAAAAAACTGCACCAACTCTCTTTCTCACCCGATAAAACAGCAAGTACCGATGCTGATGGAAGTTTACACACTAGACCTTCAAAATAAAAGTGCAGTCACTTTCTACTTGAGATTTCCAAAAAACTACCCCTCGAAGCAGGTAAGACCCGATTCTATGGTGAAATCTTACACACTTGACCTTCGAATCAAGAGTAAGTCACTGCCTACATGAGATTTCTTGAAATTGTCCATTCCTCATCCTTTGAAACAGAAACAGTTTCTACAGACGCGGATCACAGACAAATATTTATAAATTAATGAAGTTTACAAATAAAATGGTTGAGATTTAAAAATTCAGAGAAACATTTGTGGTTTTCCATTACCTACTAAACTTTGGAGACCTGCACGATAGAGTTTTATATTATATATTCATTTACTATATATTTTTGATTCTTACGAGTGGGGAAAATTACAGATCCATAACTAACATTTCATTTTCTATGCTGAATAAGTGCTAATTAGCACGTATGATTTAGTAAAGATCTAAGATGTGAACTTAACTTATTAATCGCAGCACATGTTAATCCCAAAAAATATTTCTCTGGAGTCTCTATCATTTTATTGAACAAATATCAAATGGTATTTGTTCACATCTTTTTCATATGAAATGAGCTGTTGCGGTAAAGGGTAAAAAAGTTATAATCATATTGATACTCACCTAAAGCGTTTCCCTTCTGACTGAAATGAAAACAATCTTCAGACAGATAGCTGAGGTCTGTGTTACCTTTACGAGTTGTAGGGAACAGGTAACTTTTCAAGAATGGTTGAGCAACTACTGTAAAATTATCTCCATCAAACTCTTTCCTATTTGCTATATCAATTTCTAGCAATTGCCATTTCGCCATGATATCATAATAAAACGATTTTCTATCAGGATCAGCAAGTACTCTGTTAGACAAACATGGACATTCGATTTTTCTGAAGAACTGACATTGTAAAGGAACATTATTAATATGATCCAAAAGATCCAAATCTGAAACAGCGAAAAATCATTTGTTGTAGTTCATATACATTTCAAAGTAAACTTATGACTTTGCAAAATTTTGCATACTTGTTTGAAACCCATTATTTCTCAAAACATAATGAATTATTTCTATATATAGAATTTATCACAACTAATTCACCAAAATCTTATATTCTAAATTAGTGAAAATTATTAAATAAAACTGTGCTGAAGATTATCAAATCATGTAGTAGCTTATACTGTTACGTTAGATCATAAGCACATATATTGAGAAACTGAAAAATGCCAATTTTACTGAATATCGTAGAATCAATTCTGGAATTGTTTGGAAGTATTGTTCCAAGGGGATCAATTTACCGCGAAACCAGGGCGATTGCGGGTGACCCACATCAATAGTTCGCCGTTAGCATGTTACTTTCTGACAATTTTACCCGTAGCGTCTGCTGATTTTACTATCGGAAGCCTAAAAAAATATCAATGTAATATTATTAAGGTTATTGCATGTTATTTAGAATAAGTAGGTTGAATTTCCAGCGGCGTGAGGAGATATTTCGAAACAACTTTAATGAAACTTTTATGTTTTTTCTTATGTTGTTTGTCAAGCTATATTCATAGATCTCCAGCGGCGCGAGATGATATTTCGAAACAGCTTTGATAAAACTTACCTATCAATAAAGTACGGTACAGAAGCACGAGTAGCATAGATAGCTCTATTACCGTAGAATGAAATGTCTTATGGAAGGGACCAAAACTGTCATGGCCGGCAAAAATATTTCGCTTCGAAAACACGGGAGGGCGCGTCTAGCGGCCGAAATTAATAGAAACTATAATGCGCATGTGATTGTTATTGTTGTTCAATAGTAGCCATTTTTAATTCATTTGTGGATTTTGTTTCCATGCGACTTGTTGCTTGCTATCATATACGCAATGTCTAGAACATTATTTTTGCATAATATTTATCATGGGAAAACACGGTTGTGCTATACGCAATTGTCAGCCACTTCAGAATTATAAACGCTACCGATTTCTGAATCCCAAATTCGATATGGGCTTATTGAATTTATTGCTGAAGTTTGTGAATCTGGTTCTTCTGAAGTATACTCCCGAAAAAATAAACAGCAATTACCGGGTGTGCTCAAGACATTTTTCACCAGAAGATATCGGATCAAATGATGCTTTGAAGAAAGATGCAGTCCCGACGCTTCTTCCACCAACTCAGGTTAATAATGATTTTTTTCAGGTGCAGAACTCGATTTGCCAAATGGAATCAGGAATCATATTGAATCAGGCAACATCAACTCAATTTCTGTTGAAGATACTGAAGAAGTAGAACGAAGGCAGCCCAATATATTTTCAAGTACGAGTAACAATGAAGCTATTGCACCTCAACAGCTAACACCGTCACGAGTCTCACGACCAAAGTCAGGTGGAATAAACATTATGATTTCTATGTTATAGGATATAACATTTCTTGTTGATAATATGTACACATATTGAAACATTACTATTTTCCGAAGTACCTTCCAAGCAATACATTCTTTTTTCAATAAGGCAATAAATAAATAGCAAAAAACGATGTTGAAGTATCATGTACACACGAGGTGATAATAATACACAATTTGTATATTTTTGTTTTAACTCATTTCAATTAGTCTCGATATTTAATTGTATTTATATGTATATCTCATGTAATTTTGTTTTAACCCATTGTAATTAGTCTCGATATTTAATTGTATTTATATGTATTTTTGTTTTAACCCATTGTACTAAGTCTCGATATTTAATTGTATTTATATGTATATCTCATGTATTTTTGTTTTAACCCATTGTAATTAGTCTCGATATTTAATTGTATTTATATGTATATTTTATGTATTTTTGTTTTAACCCATTGTACGAAGTCTCGATATTTAATTGTATTTATATGTATATCTCATGTATTTTTGTTTTAACCCATTGTAATTAGTCTCGATATTTAATTGTATTTATATGTATATTTTACGTATTTTTGTTTTAACCCATTGTAATAAGTTTCGATATTTAATTGTATTTATATGTATATCTCATGTATTTTTGTTTTAACCCATTGTAATTAGTCTCGATATTTCATTGTACTTATATGTTTATTCTATGTATTTTTGTTTTAACCCATTGTACTAAGTCTCGATATTTAATTGTATTTATATGTATATCTCATGTAATTTTGTTTTAACCCATTGTAATTAGTCTTGATATTTAATTGTATTTATATGTATATTTTATGTATTTTTGTTTTAACCCATTGTACTAAGTCTCGATATTTAATTGTATTTATATGTATATCTCATGTATTTTTGTTTTAACCCATTGTAATTAGTCTCGATATTTAATTGTATTTATATGTATATTTTACGTATTTTTGTTTTAACCCATTGTACGAAGTCTCGATATTTAATTGTATTTATATGTATATCTCATGTATTTTTGTTTTAACCCATTGTAATTAGTCTCGATATTTAATTGTATTTATATGTATATTTTATGTATTTTTGTTTTAACCCATTGTAATAAGTTTCGATATTTAATTGTATTTATATGTATATCTCATGTATTTTTGTTTTAACCCATTGTAATTAGTCTCGATATTTAATTGTATTTATATGTATATTTTATGTATTTTTGTTTTAACCCATTGTAATAAGTTTCGATATTTAATTGTATTTTTATGTATATTTTATGTATTTCTTTTTTAAGACGTTGAATGCCAAAATCAAAAAACTACTAAAAAAATTAGCTTATTTTCACACCAAAATTCTGAAAATTACTTCGGCAGTCAGCCTGTTAAGTCATTTCTATTGTTTTTGATGTTTTAATTGTATTTGTATATTATATTTTATATATTTCTGTTCTAACTCTGTTGTTGAATAAAAACTGTTGGTAAAAACTATCGACTTTCATTCCCTACTTAAATTGTTAGAAAACAAAATTTGCAGTTATATGTGTAACTTGATTTGAATTTCCCTCCAAACCATCATTTAGTAGGCTTCCAATCCGCGCGCGGCGATCTTATCGCTGTTTCGGTACCTAACACGGAACATTTCATTCTACGGAGTATAGTTATCTATGACTAGTAGCGAGGATTGTTGATACTAGTTCGCCGAGTCATAGCACTTCAGAGAAGGCTCTAATTACACTCTAGCTCGACTATTCTAGCTTGGCCTCTTAGGTTTGGATGCGCAGTAGTCTAAAGCTGGCTTCACACGGTCCGGCAGGCTTGTCAGTTCTAACTGAACAGTCCACCTGAAGGCCTGTCGCCTGAACGTGTATATACTCCGGTCGGCCTGTCAGTTATAACTGTTCAGGCGGCCGGAAAAAGTTCAAAAATATGTTCGTCCATCCGGCCGGCCTGATGCAATCCGACTACTAAACCGAAAAACGCTAACGCGTCGTCATCTGTAGAGGCCATGATAAGTTGAGACTGAAAAATATTTCAGATTCACCTGAACGTTTGGAGGGTCGTCAGTCCATCCGGCGACAGGCCTCCAGGCGGACTGTTCCGTTAGAACTGACAGGCCTGCCGGACCGTGTGTAGCCGGCTTAAGGCTGGATAGTTCAGTTTAAGCGGTGTATTCGTAGTGTTTACATCGTACAGTCCGTAGACAAATTTTAAATCTTGTGTTTAACGTCTAATTTTAAGATGAATTAATCATTATGCTTCTGTGTTGTATCGATATAAAATCCTTCGTTTTTGCAGCTTTTGATACTAACCATTCTTTTATAGGTTCAAGAACGTGTTGCGAGAGCAACGGGCGTTTCCACTAGGAATATTCGACGAATTAAAAATGAATCGAAACAAAATGAAATGGGCCAGTCAACAACATAATAATAAAAAGTAAGAAAACAGAAAAGTTAAAACTCTTCTTGACCACGCAGATTCAGCAATTTTGCTAAAAACGATTGTTAATCATCACATAACAAAAAAGGGTACCTAGGTTGTACAGAAACGTTGCGTAAAGGAATTCATAAAGTTGGTTTTCGATGGAGAAAATTAACGGAACGACAGCATTAGACTGCTCGGAATTGAATTTCTTAGAATGATGCGTCACTACCGAGTACCTATAATATACATGGACGAGACGTACATTCATTCATCACATACTCACTCAAAAAGATGGAGCGATGGAACTTTAGAAGGCTTGCAAAAACCAATAGACAAGGGATCTCGTCTTATTATAGTGCACGCAGATGGCGAAAATGGGTTTGTTCCCATTATTAGATGGAAATCAAACACCACAAGTGGCGAATACCATAATGACATGAATTACGAGAACAATTTGCTACCAAAAAGTGTTGTGGTAATTGACAACTCGCCCCTTAGCATAACAAACAAGTGGAAAAATCGCCAACACCATTGTCAAGGAAAGCGGAAATGGTTCGGGGTTAGAGGTATACCTTTCGATAATAAAATATTATTTGGAGTTATAATAATAAAAAAAAGTTTAGATCATTTCAATTGAATAAAAGTGATTCAAATCTTTCTAAACCCTTTTCAGAAAGCCAACACAGTTTTCCTCCACTAGAAAACATAAATATGTTACATAAAATCACGAAGGGTAGAAAACTTAATATATTAGAATCTATAGAAATATTCAAACAATCTACTCAAGGAGCAATTAGATTTAGGAGATTTCACTTTTTTTTACACTGTTAAATTCACTCTTTCTTTCGAGCATTTCGGAGGCCAAGATAGAACGGTCGAGCTGTAGTACTGTTTGTATTCAATAATTCGCATGCATTGTTTTCTGAATTTATGAATTCAGTGGCTCTAGGAATTTCAGGTCTCCATCCCGTTTTTCCAGTGTCTCGAAATTGAATTTATGATATTTTTGAATTCTTCAATTTTTGTCAACACTAAATCTAATAAGATTTGAGCTTGTTTCATAACATATCGAATAATGATTACAAAATGGGAAAAATCTCATAATTGAATATATTTTACTTTACACTATCAGCCGACCCAATTAATGAAGATCTGGTAACGATTTTGAAATGGGGATCTGTTAGTCTGATAGAGTTTGATGCAATCTAAACTCAATCTTGTATTTTCTCCAAGAAGGCTCTCCCACAATTCCTAAAATGATGATGTTAAGTAATTCCTCTGTAGTCCCCCGCTGGCTTACACTATGTTCTTCGAACATTATAGCTTTTCTTCTCGTGTAATCAAAATATACAATAAACCTTTTTCTATTTATAATGGCTCCATCGCATTAGAAAAGTGCTTTAGAATAGTTATAATTTTGAGTGGGAAAAGGGTGATAGTGTAAACTAAATTATATTATATTACATTGTTACCCCTTATAGTACTAGTAATTCAAGTTGAAACGAGTCGAATGACTCCATTTGTATGTGTAACGTGTAATAAACAAAAACAATGTTGAATCCAAGCCTACTTAACGTATCGTTAAAATAACCGCCAAGTTCAATAACACAGAACACAGACTTCCGCATTTGCCCTTCAATTTGCCTGGTACTTGCAATTTATGTTGATATACTTCCAAGGACCGTACCGATCGGATGGTATCGAAAAACTGAACGGCGTTTACCGACGATGGCGTTAAAATGGATAATGGTTAATTTTAATATTTAATTCAGGGAAAGCAAAATAAATGAAGATCATGTATGGTATAGTAAGAGATTGTTTGGATTAGTGGGGTTTTTATTACACTATGAATTATATGGAATGATTCTTTTTCATTGCCATTCCGTGGGAGAAATATAGCTGAAACTTGTTGAATCGTATTCACCAATTAAACCTCTCCGTTTAGATTTTTTTTGAAATCAAACAGAGGTACTGTTAAGTTTCATCATTTTATTTTGGATCAAACCATAATTAAAAATATTTTTATGATGGAGGTTTAGAGAAAGTCGAAAATGAATAAGATCGTGATACTAATTGATGGCTTATTTATTGATTCATGCATTTTTTAATTCGAGGTTTACTTTTAGATTATAGGGCTTGTGTTTCTATGTTCTCATCAGTGATTAATTCGTTTATCTAGAACAAACTATGGATACTTACGCGGTGCTACCACTAGATTCACAATTGTCCTTGGTAAATTATCTCGCAGTTGTCGCAACACCATTAATAAATCGTTCTTATGCTTGAGTAATACCATCTTTGGATCCTTGTAGTAGCACATTTCGGTACAAAAATCGTTGGCACCTATCATGAAAGTTATTATCTGAAAATGTTGCAATATATCAAATTTCAAAACAAAGTCACAAGGGATATAAACCAACAAGAGCGGATTGTTCTTACTTTAATGTATCATGCAAATATAAGCTGAAAAAATAGTAGATAATAGTGAACTTCCTAGATTTCAAATAAATATTCAATAAGAATAATTCATATTACTTATTTCCTATTAGTCTAGTCAATGAAGGGTTTCACCTCATATTCGAGTTCCACAAAATGAATTTCGATGAAACCTTGTGCAGTAGGTTAATAAAGACGTCAATAGATAGGGTGAAAAAAATTAAAGTGAAAATCATCACAAGACGTCTTTCATCACGGGTTCCATAACTTGTTGAAATTAGGTAATAATGAAAAAAAATAATATACTAACCTTTTTAGTTCCGAAATGGAATGTTTTTCTGAAAAATTAATATTTTCCGAGATATGGCCACTCGAAAATTGCTAAAAGTGAGGAAGGATAAGTGTAAAAGGTAAAGAAAATCTGGAAATATTTAGGTGAATGTATGATATAAACAGAAATTTTTTTATTTAAAACTTATTTCTCAAGTTTGGTTTGTCCGACGTTTTCCGAAAAAAAAATAAAAAATCAGCCCTTTCTTAAGCATTGTAGCTTTAAAAATATGCAATTGAAAAAATTGAAAAAATAAAGATGTATACATAGAGGCTTTCTAAACAAGTTTTGTTTCTTTATTTTTTTAGCATGCATGTTTTCCGAGTTGAAGACAGCTTTTCTCGACGACAAAAATACTAAATTATTAGTACATAGAGAAGTATCAAAAAATCAGTAAAATAGGATGAATTTATGTACTATTGTAGAAAAATACTAGGAGGTCGGCCAGTATAAACATTTTATTTAGGGCGAAAAAGATAAGTATATTATTTTTTCTTTCATTTTACCCTAAAGTTTGGGAACCCGGGTGATTTCTAATCGTTCCTATCATTTCCGCATTTATTTTTTTTTACCTCGTCTTTTGACGTCATTCCTACACATAGCACAAGGTTTCATCGAAATTCAATTGTAGATCTCAAATATGAGATTTATGATATTTTAGCGCTTCGTTGATGGGACTATACTATTTTACCGTAAATTACTTCCACTAACAATGAAGATCGAATGAAAATTTACAATACCCTATTAGCCTTTAATAATATATTGTTATTAAAGTGAAAATTTGAATTTCACATTCCAATATTCATTATGCATGACCATGGATCATCGGATTGGATATTCGAAAACTTCCAATTATTACAGTCTATGATCATAATATTATAAGTAGACATTCATCGATTAAAAATCAATATACGTTCCCAATGAGAAACAATGAATCAAGTCAATGAATTTCGTTAAAACAAATGAAGAAAATAATGTATGAACTATCATTAGTAGTATACAGCTAGAGTCAGCTCGACCGGGGTATTAAAAATTAATAATTGCGATAAAAAATCGACACACATGAGGATAGCATTATCCCCTACCTGGAACAGAATGTGCGTGAATTAGCGTGATACTTGATTTATAACTCTTACTAGACTAACTAACAATTGAAATTATCTGACCTTCGAATAATGATATGGATACATTGATATGTTTATCGGTTGAGGAAAATACCGATATATCCATTCGTCGGTGGAGACTCTTGATATCAATCAAACACATATTAGGACATTAAAGAGTGGGTAAAAGTAATGAATTCACCCTGGGTGGAATTTTGTGAGACTGTTATAGAAATGGCAAACAACGATGAAAATTTCATTTATTCATCGATGAGTCATCATTTCCTTTGCATATTTATTATTTATGGAACAGACTTTCGCGATGTCAAGAATTCCCAAATATCCATTTTTATGAAAATAAGAAAACTAGAACCAAAACTACTAAGCTCTATGGAAGCTATATTTTAAAATTGGTTTCGGTAATTAATTATAAGAAAAATTATGTTATGAATGCGTGTAACATAACATCATTAGAAATTGAATTCTCAATTTCTCGAGTAAAGTCGATATACTTCTAATGCTATCTATATATATATATATACATCTATGTTACATTTTATTAGTATTCTGGTTTTTTAATATGACTGAAAATAAAATAAGATTTCTCTTTTTGACGTTTAAATTGTTATCCTGATCAGTATTCCCATATAGTTGAGCAAAGAATAGATGACTTTGATTAATGAAATGCGTCTGCAGCCGACTTGTGTTTTAAAATCCAAGTAAAACTGCAGAAAACATTAGATTGGTTGTGTGTGAAAGAGTAATGTATGGCCAATTATATATACATCTACTTATTTACAAGAATTATTAGGTCTTATCTTACTTTCCAGTCGAGTTCGATATTAACTCTAGGTTCTTTCTTCATTCTTTTTATTAAAATTTTCGTCATATATGGAGTATCCCTTGATATCGCTCCTGTTTCGGCTACATTGAATTGTGATTCCCTCTCAATTGTGATTGACGCTCTTAGAGAGTAACCCAATAAATTACTATTAAAATTCTTCAGAATATTTGGTAAAGTTAAGTACTGCTTCCAATTGCCTTCACCACCTGAAAATATGAAAAGAAGTTAATAAATAGAATACAGAGTGGGAGAAGGTGGTTTCAAATAATACTGGTGTGGTCCAGTATCCTCTCCCCTTTTATTTGTAGCTTTTCCGAAGTTGATGCATATATTATGATTGCAATATCGTCTGCGTATAGGAATATTATCCCTTCTTTGATATTTGCAGAGGTCATTTACGAAAATGATAAACAATAGCGGATGTCTTGAATAGTAGGCTTCCGCGGATAGCTAATCTTGAAAAATCTTGGCTTCCGGATGAATTCCGCGTCACAATAGCTCGACTTGATGCCGACGTTTCGCCAATCATTACAGGTGGCATCATCATGGCAGGCTTGAGGCTTGAACTGAAACTGGTTCTACTGGTTTCTGTAGCCGTATTTATTGTAGGAAAATGCTTCACGCTACACAGTTCACTGCCTTTATTCCGGTGGTTAACTCCGTTTCGGCACCTGACCCTGCCATTGAATGATCATATGCGAAGTGGAATTTTCGAAGAAGGGTTTCCAAATGTTGGGAAGGTAATATCCTGAGTCACGGTTCAGATTATTTGGATGCTTTAGGATTTCTATAGCTTCAAGGATTTTTCGTTCATAGAAGTTTGGGATTCGGGCTAGGATTTTGGTATCTTCGAAAAGGATTTGATGATAAGTGTCAAACTTGTTTTCCGCAAGTGTGGATCTACTGGTGTCACGAAGCCTTGTACAGTGGTCATGTTCTTTCACACGAGTAGCTACGGTACGACCTGTTTCACCAATGTAGACTTTACCACAAGAACAGGGAATGCTATAGACACCTTCTAAGTGAAAAGCAGGAAGCGGATCTTTGATAAGTATGTAAAACTGAGATAACTTTGGAAGTGTGGAAAAACGGTTGCAAATATTATGTTTTTTGAGGATTTCGGAAATTCGATGTGTTATATTTTCAATATATTTTTCAACACTTCCAAAATTATCTCAGTTTTACAAACCTATCAAAGATCCCCTTCCTCCTTTTCACTTAGAAGGTGCTTATATCATTCCCTGTTTTCGCGGTAAAGTGTTAAGTGTGTAAAGTGGTTGGTGAAACAGGTCGTACAGTAGTTACTCGTGTGAAAGAACATGAGCGCTGTACAAGGCTTCGTGACATCTGCACTTGCGGAACACTAGTTTGATACTAATCATCAAATTCTTTTCGCAGATACTGAAATCCTAGCCCGAACCAAACTTCTATGAACGAAAAATCCTTGAAGCTATAGAAATCCTAAAGCATCCAAATAATCTGAACCGTAACTCAGAATATTACCTTCCCAACATTTGGAAGCCCATCCTCGAAAATTCCACTTCACACATGAACACCGGAATAAAGGGAGTGAACTGTGTAGCGTGAAGGATTTTCCTACAATAAATACGGCGAGTAGAATCAGTTTCAGTTCAAGCCTCAAGTCTGCCCTGAAGATGCCACCTGTAATAGTTGGCGAAGCGTCGGCATCAAGTCGAGCTATTGTGACGCGGAATTCATCCGGAAGCCAAGATTTTTCAAGAATAGCGGATGTATAATTGATCCATGTCCAATTCCAGTAATGATATCCTGTGTATACGATTTACTGTTATTTAATTGGACGTGATTAATTTCATGTAATTTGTAATTGATTTCATCAGTACAGAAAAATAATAGGCCTATAGACTAGAGTCATTGGGTCGCTTTTCTTCTATATTGGCACTTTCTTGCTAGTTTTCACCAGTTTGAATACTGAACCGCCACAAACGGAAAGTTTAGCCGATTCAAACAGACTGGAATATTATCGTAGCCTATGCTTTTAATATTTGACACCTAATCTATTGCTTCTTATACATGTCGCACAGAGACAGGATGCAAATAATTGGCCTTATTACACCATGTGGAATTCGGGACATGATATCGTTTTTAAATTATTTTGAGTTTATTTTCTGTGATATTTGAGGAATATTAAAGAAATTCATTATATATTGCTTACTAATTTGTTAGCATTTCATTTTCTAATAATAAACTATTTGTTTTTAGTATCCTTTTGACCTATTCTCCCATTTATAACTTTCCACGTTGTTCTGTTGTTGTTAGAAGTGGCTCTCATTGAACTGTATATTTTGTTTTTAAGTTTTTTTTATAAATGATTTTAATGAAGCCATTTTTTGTATTTTTGGCAATCCAATTTAAAAACCAAGTTTTTAAATATTTGTCTAAAGTGTAAGCATGCTGAGGATAAGTATTAAATGAATGTAGAGAACAGGAATTTATTAAATTGCATTTAACGAATTGTATGAAACTGGCGTAAAAGGTATCAATAATGATTCTTGACCCAGGTATGGATTGTATATAATTTTACAAGAAATAGGTTCCACTAACACATATGCTCATTATTTTCGTCCATCATCAGAAGACATATCAATGTCTGAAACGTGATTTCTTAAAACTAATTTTATCATCACAAGTCGTCCTTATCGCACGAATTTCAATTCAGAATGCTCACGTTGCCGAAACGAACAGAAACACGAGTAATCGAGATTGTAACACACTAATGTTTTAAGTATATGAATCAACAATCCACTGCTTAGCAATTTCCTTATAAAGTCAGAAGTCATATCAAAGCACAGTTTGAAATATACGACTAAACGACTGAAACATAAAATATAACGCTCAAGTATCCACTTTCGAACCAGATAGTTTCTTTAGTTGAAATATTGAAATTTTTGTACTGAGATTGATGGTTATAATCAAAACAATGTTTAGTAAGGGCGGTAGAATTTTCTGAGTTTTTCTTTGTAGTGCTATACTCATGGCCGTACATTCTTTTTTGCAAATATTGTTTAGATATTTCTGTACAAGTTCTATCGCAATCTAAATAATTTAATTTGTATACTGTGTGAGTTTTTTCATCTTTAGGTATTAAAGGTTTTAGATTTGAAAAATATTTACCAACACAGCTAGCAGGTTTATGCGCAAAACATATATCATACTTTTTAAACATTTCTCAATTTGCTCTGAAGTCTCCGGAATGTATGGTAATGTTATAAAATTATCTGTATTATCGTTTATGTTATTTATACATTACGTTCCATTATAGATTTTGTTAATTCTTTCGTTAATGATGGGGTTGAAAAATGATTTTGGGTAACCATTCAGTTCCAGTGTATTACAAACAATTTTCAGTTTTTTTGGGACGGTTCTCTGGGTGGGACAATGTTATAGCGCGATCTGTAAGACTGTTTATAATACTTTTTTATAACTTGTTGGTGCAACTGAATTGAAGCGAATATATCGTTGAGATCAAACTCCTCTAGTAAATCATGAAGTTTTTATTTTCCATCTGCATAATGCCTAATGTTCATATCTAGGTAATTCATGTTTTTGTTCATTTCTATTTCACAAGTAAATTGAAGTTTACAGTGGAAATTGTTAAATTCATCAATCACGTACTGAATGTTATCATAGGGAACACACATTAGGCAATCATCTACATACTGCTTAAATAATCTGGGTTGAAAATCTAATGAATTTATTGAGGATTCCGCTAGGCATTCCATAACTGGGTTATCAATAGTAGCTGAAATAGGAGATCCCTTTGCTGTGTCGAATATTTGTCCAAAATATTGCTCACCGTACTGAAAATAAGTGCTTTCTAAACAAAAGTTTGCGGCATTTATAAATTCAGATTGATCTTGAGGTGTGTGGTATTTAATCTCTACCCAACGTTCTTTGATACTACTCAATGCCAAAACGACTGGTATATTTGTGAATAAAGAAACAACGTTCAAGGAAGTCAATAGATGATCTACGGGTTCGGATTCATTTTTTATAAAATTATTATTATGCCATGAGTCCTTCACATAAAATTAATTTTTTCCTATTATGTTGTTGATAGATATTTCACTAAGTTTAATGTCGTTTTCAGTTCAGTACCTAGCTAGAAATTCCAGATGATTATATGAATTGACTATACTATTTCTGCAGCATAAAACACTTCCACCTGTATTCATTATTTTGGAATGTCCGAGTATACTCCTGCTTGTGAAATATCACCGTTTAAAGCGATTGTATCGGAGACAACGTCATAGTATCATATTATCGTCAATTTGTTTTGTTACCGTATTGTTCCGATTTGTCAATGTTGGATCAATACAACTGATTATTATATAAAACAGGAAATTGGAAACTTGGAAAACACTCCAAATCAATTTTATATTAGGATGACATGATTACCTCCGCTGAAAGATATTCCTCTGTCCTCGAAAAATATTGCCATTGGATTGGTTGCAGTTAGGGCATTTCCTGCGGTCAAGCTATCGCCCATGGCCCCAATTACATCAATATCGCCTGGTCTTAGAGTATGTACTGATGTTGGAGTCAGTTTACTTCTTGCATTATTCAGTGAACAAGGAAATTGGTTGAGTATTTCTTGCAGTTTCTGAAAAACTCGAATCTTAGTTACAATAAAAGTAGAATCGGTAGAAAATTATGTGATTATTTATTATGATATACAAAATCATTCAAGTGTTCGAATTTTCCTCTCCCATTTTAGGTTCTGTAAACGCGTAAGCTAGTTATGGAAGATGGAGACTGAAGAACTTATGAACTTATTGAATAGTTAATTTAATCAGCTTCAATAATAATTATGTCATTGACTTTACCCGAAGAAATTAACATCTCTAGTAGCGATTTGTTGTTTGAACATGCTAGAGAAGGGTATAAACATTTTTTGCAAGTGATAATAAGAAAATCGGTTGTCTGTAGAGTCGGTTTACTGACGATAGTTGAACGTGACAACGTCATAAGAAAATACTGATGGAATGGACGGCTGGCTGGTCCAACCTGTCATTTCAGACACGTTGTTATGATATGTGGAAGATTTCACATTTATGTTTTAATTTTTTGAAATCATAGCTACGCTCGATAATTATTTCGATCGAATAGTAAAGCAATTGATTTTTTTCTCATCGTGAACTAGTTCTGTCAACTTATTGTTATAGTTTTGCCTATTATAGCATAACCTACAATCGCTGCACTAGCGGACCGATGCTATTTATTTTAATGATGAAAGCACGAATATTCGACAATATATCACTGAACATATATTTAATATCGAAAGAATCATTACCTTTATCTCCGCAATTATCGTTGCTATAAACAATTGACACCACATTCACTTTTCACTACACTTCATACTTGACGAAAACATGTAAATGTATTATTTTTTATAGCAGCTGTCCACGCGGACGCATCGCTCACTCAAGTAGGAGACGCTCTCGCTTGCACTTCAAGCCTTAAATGGAACGCCTTAGAGCGAGGTAACGCCGCATGCTTAAATGGAACGCCTCATGAGTCATGTTTTCTCGTGCATGCAGCCGGCTCCATCGAATTATAAGACGTTGTCACGTCAAAAACGATTCGTTCCGTAAAGTTCAAAATTATGAAGCGATATATTGAATATCTAGGTGCATGATGGTGTTTTGAGTCATGAGATCAATATTGCCATGATGATTCCTTATTACATACATTTCAGAATATCAGTGAGTATCAGTTTTGATGTAGATACGTCTGTTATCCTGGTAAGATAAAAAAATCTATCATTATCACTATTGTCAGATCGCAATATAATATAATGGTTTGATCATTTTCAATGCACACATTTCACTTTCTCCGATAACTAAAAACTAAAAAAATTCTTCATTGACCAGTTTTGCGCTCAGGAAGATCAATAAGAATATGCGTATTCAAATCTTAGACGTCAGTATCTACATCTTCACAAGTTCGGCCCTTCTACATGCTCTGAATACACCGATGACTAACCAACAATATTTCCCAGTTCGTACTTTTTTCAGAAATGTTAGAACTTCTTCGCGCATCAGAAACTTTGATTTTTTTTGATTGATAGTGCGATGCGCTCCCTTGTCACCTTTGGCGTTATATGACTATTACAAGAAGTCAACTGGATTTGTTTTCAGTTGACTGGTTTATCTCGGGCGTCAGATTTTGTTAAAGTTTACTCCTCATTGACAACTTCTGCTAGGGTTCTCTCCCCAAAGCTTGTCACAGTGCTTTCAAAAAAGCCCAGTCCCAAGGTAGTTCAGTGAAGTAATAACCGAGTCCGAAACGGACAGAATGAATAGTACCGAAATTGTTGGCTTTAATTACAATTGATACTTGGTTATAACTTGGCTTATGCAAGATGAAGCAGAAATAAATTTAATGAAACGGAAAAGTCCCCAATGATGAATTTATTTTTGCAATGTAATACATTGAATCTATTCACTTGGATCTAAATGTTTGGAACCGACTTATGAATAGGGGGTGTATGGAAGCTTTTTCAAATACAACGGGGAAATAGCTAAAACAGCGGGCATGCCAGAAACAACTAAGGGCGCTAAATACAATAATCTTGCGCGTGAAATGTGCAAGCGGGCAAGTGAAACGGGTCAGAGCGGTTCCCAGTCAGCTCCGGGTGCCGCACCTAACTCCGGGTTATCACGGAAGTCACACTCCAATTAATTATATATCCAAACGTCTTATTCAATTGACGCCCCTTCTAACTAGGTCAGTATGCGGATTAACGGGGTAATTTTATAATAATGTCCCACCACCTTACATGCAATATTCTTTCAAATGTTGAACAATTACAGTTCCTGCTTCCGGTCAAGAACAGCGTGCAGGGACTGGAATTATCGGCTCAGCAATACCTTTCTGTTTCCGGACAAGAACAGTGTATAACCAGATATTGCCGAGATACAATCAACATATCAATTTCAGTGCCCACTTCTAGACAAGAACAGCTTGTGGCCACCGTCTGTGGTCTATCAACGATATTCCCCTATTTTCGGACAAGAACAGTGTACAGGAAAATGCGGTGATTCCAATTCGCACAACTCATTCACTGTCGGACATCATAAAATTACTTAAATATGTTTCGGATAACTCTAATCGGTATGCGGGCAGATAGAGTGAGGATAAATTGACTCTGAATTTTATGATTCTTCAATATTTACTTCCGCTAACAACCTCTCGCAGCCGCAAACAACCGAAACAGACCAGTCTCCGTTATGAAAATAAGCAATATGTATGAAAGACATGATTTAATATGGAATTGGAAAGTTTGTAACGAAGCTCAAAAATATTGAATAATTATTTAATGAGAAACACTTATTTTGATCATAAATTTTAGATTTCGTTTATATTGGTATATAGAATTCATAATTCTGAGTAATATTATTGTTGTATAGGAATAAAGATAGTACCGGGTATAGACATCCGTGTAGTATACGGATCAGATTTGCATTCATTTCAATTCATAAGCCGCTTATATTTAATTCCATTCTAAACAGTTTATATTTAATGTCAACATGAAATAACGAAACAGATGTACTTAAGCATAGAAACCATGGCACAGAATTGAGGAACTAGTGAAGTGCCGCTACTTCTTCTACTTGAAAATTGCGTTCACGATGCTCCACCAAGATCTTTTGGTGAGCCAAAAAAACGTTCAAAGTTTGATGCGTTAATTTGAACGATCTTTGTTTCTAGACATATTTCATCAGAATGCCTGCAAATATGATTCTTAATATATCCATTTGAAATTATGGAATTCTATTAATGTATAGGTACTATTAAACTGTCAAACTAGTATTAAATATAATCATCCGGAATTATTATGTGTTTTAAAAGCCAAAGTGAGAACTATGATACGATTATACACCACGGAATGCATATTCGGAGATAATGAATCGTATTTCTTTCAATGGATACCGATCAAAATAATTTAAACTGCACATCCGAATTTACGCGCAATATACGCGTTTTCTGTCTAACCAAGATTAAATACTTATTCAAATTTTGAGCTTCGTTACAATAGTTTCTTCCTATTTGTATCAGGTATTGGTGAAATTTAACAAATTTTTAAGTACTTTTTCATGACTATCAGTCAATCAAACATAAAAAACGTTACCCAAAGTAACTCCAAGTCGAGACGAGGTGGGGTTCTGCAAGCACTTGAAGAAAACTTGAAATACAGGTACAACTTCTATATCGGAAATAGAAATTTTCAATTCACAACTTGAGTTGTAGTTTCAATATGCGATTAATTTTGAAACGATTCGCGGCTTCAAGCAAGCACACCTGTAAATGCGAAAACTTTTAATTCGAAAATCTAGGTATGTGATAAATATAATCGTCATTGGTGCTTCGGGATGCACCTGAATCTGATATCTCTGTGATGTTTTTTCCATATTCTAATTTCTTTAAGTGTTCTAAAAAAATTATATAAATGTTTATTTACATGATTCTTATGTAAGCTCCTTAATGAAGCTTTGGATTTAGAATTAGCTCGGGAACTTTTCGAAAAGTTCAATTTTATAGGTCTAATTAACCCTAAAAAATTGTCCAGAAAGCTTCTTTCGTCTTCTGCTTGAACTCTCAGTAACAAGCATACCACCAATATAGTCTTAATTGGCATTCTTGTAAAAGTTGTTTAAATAATTCGGAACAATCTGGAATAAGTGATTTAGTGTAGGTTGGTTAGAATTTCATTTTATGTTCCATGTACCTACCACCAATTCAAATAATATTGGTATTCGAAACTTTGGGATAATTTGACTCTTGGGAATTGTTGTTGACAAAGATGACCTTCAACTAGCTCCCATGTTTGCATCTGCAAACAAAACAAATTAAGTAGAAATAACACGTCAAATTTGATGAATATGCTATTATTCATATGGTATCTTGTTAGTTAAGGCTTAATACTTTTTCAGCTACCTTGTGATATATTTTTGAACGAAAAAGAATACAATAACTTATTTTGTTCATTATGATTACGTCAGTATGTTGTTATTAAAATGTAATGTCAAAGTTTGAAATTACTATTGAACGGTTTAATAAATGTAGTCATATTCAACAACGTAATTGTATTTTTATTTCTTTATCAGTAACACCGTTTAAATTCAAATATTGAAGATGAAATTGTGAACAATACTTTTGTTTTGTATCCATCTAATAACAAATCAGGTTGTCTATATGTAGTCCAGTCAATATGTATATCTATTTTTTGGGCCAAATAATCTGTGATTTTTGTTAAGGGTGGATACTTTTTGCAAATGGACGTTTTGATATCGATGGCGGAATTATTTTTTGACTAAACCTTGGCAATTTCCTAACCTCACTTTCGCTTTCAAAAATCAAAAGGTTGTAGATAATAATGAAATACGAAATATTAGATTAGATCCCCTCACCAACCTGCAGTCAAGCGGTATGAACAAAAGGAAATTGCATCTTTACAATTTTTTTTGCCAAGTTATGACGGTTCATTGATGCTAATAATGAACGAATTCATGGTTCAAGATCAGCCATTGTTGTCAGGTTGAGCAGCTTTTCAATGTTTTTGAATACAATTAACCATCTGATTCAATAAACTGTTCATACTTATTAGGTACATTAAATAATAAAAATTATTTGTAATTTTAAATGTAATTCACGAACTGTTGTAGTATTCACCAGTTATGTGGAGGTAAATAATTAACAAATATACATTTTGATATTAAATGGCGGAAAGACTGTGAATAGCAAAAGGAATTATTTCTCAGAAGGCTCATCCTTGCTTTTTGAGACATTATTTGATCGATTATTAAAATAAAACTGGATCTACACCTGAAAGAATTAGATAAATATGTGGAAAATTAACTTTCAGCTTTTAGTCAATATTATTAATACATATTATGATGTTAAATTAAGCATTATAATTTATAATAAAGAATTCTTGACCCAGTATGAATTATATATAAAAATTCTCGGGAAATAGGTCACATTAACACTCTGTTATAAAATTTTTTGTCTCAACGTACGTTTCGGTCTTACGACCATCATCAGAAGACTTATTACTTCGATAACCTCATTAATTAGAAACAATTGTATTAACACAAAGCGTCCTTATCGCACAAATTTCGTTTAAATGCCAGTGCTGTGTTATAATTCCGATTTCATGTTTCTGTTCGTTTCGGCGACGTTGGCATTTAAACGAAATTTGTGCGATAAGGACGCTTTGTGTTAATACAATTGTTTCTAATTAATCAGGTTATTGAAGTAATAAGTCTTCTGATGATGGTCGTAAGACCGAAACGTACGTTAAGACAAAAAATTTTATAACAGAGTGTTAATGTGACCTATTTCCCGAGAATTTTTATATATAATTATAATTTATTGAAACATACACTCAAAATATCCGATTATCAAAATTTTCATATCAAAGCGTAATTTACAAATATAATATTTCAACAAATATTCAAGTACAATCCATTTATGGAGCCATGCAAGTTGTAATTTTCAGACACAACAGTGAGTAAGGGAGTTCAGCACAAGGTTTAACAAAAATAACGTTATCATCGCCTTAAGAAAGTCGATTTTCATAAGAATCTACTTACAAATGTCGCATGTGAATTGGGAAAAATCATCGATTTTTCAAGTTATACGATTGAGTGATTGTAAATAGGAACGCAATAAAATAATGTGTTATAGTGAATTCACAGTGTGATTTCTTGTATAATTTATTATATTGATTGAACTAATGCTCACATTTTGTAATGCGTTCTAAGTTCCATACAACTAACTCATACCATACATCCTTATTTGAGACATATTCAAGATGCTATACTTTTTACAGCTTTCAATTATTTACAGGAGCCGAACTCCGAACATGTCGACAGTACTCTAGGACAGGTCAAATCTGTGTTTTGTAGATTATGAAGAGTGAATGGAAAACAAAGCGGTTTTCGCAATGGACCTCCTAGGATCATCACATGAGAGGGAGCAATATTTGTACCCGACATCATCATATTAGGGATTGTGGGATCCGCTTGCCTGGAGAAAACACAAGTTTGAGTTTTGGTTGCATTAAACTCTACTAGATTATCAGATCTCCATTTTAAAATTGTTGCCACATCTACATTAATTGCGTTAACCTGTTTCTGTCTCACTCCTCTGGATTAATTGGATGATACAGGGGCTCTAGATGAGAAGGCGGTATGTAGAGTACCATCATCTACAAAACTGTAGACAGGACAGGTGGTCACTTCCAACAGATCTTTGATAAGGAATAGAAACAAAGTTGGTACCAAGATAGATCCCTATGGAACACCAGCGTTGATAGTCATTGTTTGGGAGGATACTTCATCAACAAGGACATGGGGTTATCTATCTGAAGGATATTAAGCGATATCGTTGAAGCGGCAAATCATGTGACGAACGTTCCCCAAAAAGGCCTTGGTGCCAGTCTCGATCAAGTATTGTAGAGATATCCATTGCTACAGCTATAGATTGCCCATATTTTACAATATATTTCTGCCGTACATGTGTTACGTAGGCAAGCAGGTCACCTGTTGATCTCAGCTGACCAAAGTCATATTGCCGTGCATTCACGATTTTGGAACTCTCTAGATATTGTATGATCTGGATGTTGATTGCTTTTCCATCACTTTGGAAATTATAGATTATAGTGCAACGGGTCATGAATTATTAGGAAGCGTCTTTATCCCTTTTTTCGGAATTTGTTGAAGTCTAGCTCTCTTCCAACTGGAAGGAAACATAACAAGTTAGTATTTAAAGGTGAATAACCTACAGAAGACTGGTGTTAATTCTGGCGCACACTTCTTGAGAACGATAGGTGGAATTGCGTTTCCTCATAGCCCTTTTGGTATTGAGATCAAGCAGAATGCGTCTTATCGTGTACCGACGAAAGACAATTACAGGCGTATGGCTATCGATGGCAGCAATATTAGGAGTCCTCCCTTGTGGGTCCGATCTGGAATTTGCTGCAAACATTCCAGCAAAAACGTTGGATTTTTCTTGTGGAGTAGTAGCCAGTGTGCAGTCATCTTTGGTTAGGGGAGAGAATGAACTGGAAAAGAAATTTATACCAATTGGTTTAGCGAAATTTCAAAATCAACGGGATCCATTCGGGCATTCGATAAGCTTTTATCTTATTTTGGCGTTATATACTTCTTTCGAAGCGCTTATTCTGTGATTGTAGATAGTTCTGGCTTCAACAGGTTCTATTCTGATCTCCAGACATGGATACCCGCGCCAACTACGGTATGCTTTTTGTTTTAGAGCGACAGCCCTAGAACAGATGTTATTGAACCATGGTTCATGATGGTGATTTGTTGGTATGGGGTATGTAAGTTTCCATTCCTAGCCTGATAATAGCTAAGATCTCTTTGGCACATTGCCTGCGGTCATCAGATTCATGAAAGGAAACTCGGAGAAATGCATGCGAAGACCATTCCAGTAGGTTGAGTTGTAAAATCAAACTCTACTATGTTGATATTATTTTTATTTGTAAGTTCACTTACTCTAGTTTCAATGTTATTACAAAATCTCCAGATTGTATTCAAATACATTCAAAATACGTAATTTCAACTATAAATACTTATCGGTAGAAAAGGATTACTGTGGTCGGTCGTTCGTGAACTTAGGAAGATTTTTTTTCGGAGCTGGTTGAAACCCTCTATGGGCATCTTATGGGCCTGTAACATCCCATAAGGTAGTGTGGGAGTTCCTGAGTTCAGAATTTAATCACCTCAGATGTAAGCACTAAACACTCCACCTCGTGTGGTAGGCTCGATCCTGCTTAACGGACCATTGTATCTTGCCTCACCACTTTCTTGGGCCATCGGAAAAATTCCGCAGTCGCCGCATTCGAACCCGCGACTGGCAACCACAGTAACTAAAAGATCGATGCTTCTACCACTGAGCGTATTACACGTTGTGTTCAAATGATTATTATATTTGTAATAGCTGAGTATAACAGCTCATCAAGACAATAATTCATGGAAGAAATAAATACATTAAATAGCTTGAAATTATAGTGAATAAATTAGGTTTGTTCGATCATTAAGAATTAAACTATTAATTTTGTGTTTGTAAAATTCCCGAGATTTCAACAAGATTAGTTTCGAACCTTTATCAGTTTTATGTAAAATATATAAGTTGTCTATTTCAGGGAAGGAATGATTATTATCGAAAAAAATATCTGCAAATGTGTCCACAACTTCGACGTTCGATAGAAAAATTAAGACTGGTGAAGAGAAATGAAGAGATAACCAGCTTGCACTCGTCTAGTCTGGCAACCCGGAATTTCGTGATGGAATAACATACGAGATTTACGATGAGCACCAGTTTTATTTCCGGTTCGTAGAAATAAGTATTTAAAAAAGATTGGAAAACTACGATGTTTATTTGCAGCAATGTTGAAGCTACAATAATTCATACAGTAATGATCCTCATTCGCAGGTGGATCTTATATTCATAACTTATTCATATCTCTTAACCTTGCTGGTCGAAATTCTAAGCATTCGTAATGAATTTTGTTATGAATAGACTAAAATGTCTCATTCAAGAAGATCTTTCATTAATAATACACTAATCTGTTGATCTATTACAATATGTTATTATAATTAATATGATGAAGAGTGTCTTTATAGGATATATAACTCACCGAACAAGGATCTCTACGATGTTCTCGAGAGGTCAATGAAATCGTTAGTGTCTCATCACCAATCAGACGGATAGTTCTCTTCTGGATATAATCTGAGACCTTAAGTGTATGTTGGGCAGTTGAAACTCGAACAAGCAGACATTGCTCTAGGTCGAATGTGCTTTGTGGATTCTGAAGAGCTGCTTTCCTATGAGAGGGTGCTGTTGGTAGTGATACCGAGCATGAGTATGGAGGACTTTATGGGAATGATTGTACCTGACATCATAATATTACGGATTGAGGGATTCCTTGAACGAGGAGATTTCGATATACTGTTGGTACCAGTAGCATAACAGTCAGTGAATGGAAAGATCGAAGGAAATAATAGGTGCAGAGAATGACAAAGGAAGGAGTTAAATGACCAAAAAAGCATAGAAAACTATAATCAAAACATGGGTCACTAAAATGGTTGCTGAAGATCTTTCATCAGCTGGTACATGCTTCAATTGTGAATTCCTACATACTGTATAAAGTTGATTCATCTACTAAACAGCCTGAATTTAAAAATCATAGCTCATATTTTCTACAAAAGAATCACAAATATCGTGGTTGGAAGTAGGTAAGAAAAAAAATCATGGCAGGGCAGCTATTAAGTATCGAAAATACGGTCAGAGTTGCAAACGTCGGTGATAACTTACCAGAACCCACTTATTCATGAAAATGTACCTATAATGTGCAGCACTGGAAAAAGACCAAACCTTTCGAGTATAGCGGGCACAACTTGTCGGGTAGCCCTATGTTTACCGAGTTATCCGCCATGGAGAAGTGTACTATAATAGTTATTTGTTTAATTAGGAAGCAAAGTAGTAGAATGGATACCGAGGCTGAAATTCAGCCAAGGCAGTCAATTTGTTTAGCTGCTGAGTTGGACATATAATTTTTTCGCTGATTGTTTGAACATGCCATGGAGACCAATCATTTTGCTGCGTAGGCTGCAAAGTTTGCACGTTGCTGCCTAGGCAGGAAGAAATGATACTTTGATGATGGATAATTGTCTGCAGTATCAGTATTTTGGTGTCAATCGGCGAAAACAGATTTATTGTTTACCTAGTATACTACTGTTTCATTTTTAGAAAGCTGTTGATGTTTCGACTACTGTTTTTATAGGTGTGGCTTACCGCTTAGTGAGATATAAAGGCCGAAATATCCCCTGTTGATAAAACATCACCTGCTTAAAAAATGTGCATCAAGAACTATTTTTGCATTTTATTTATTTTTGCCAAATGTTTTTTGTTTTTTATTTTTGTAATCTGCCCTATGAAGGGTTTAATATAAACTGAGTGAATAAGCTTACGTGTGTATATATTATGATTAGAAGTGCGCTAAGTAGAATTGAGAGTAGGTACCTAATAGTAAGAATAGCTGTCATTAATTCGTTGCATCTTGACTTTTTATTTCCATCCATTTTGTCTTTAATTTAACAATCGGAAAATTTACAAGAAATCAAGTTATCATTAAATTTATATATCTCTGCTAAATACTGTCTGAGGATGGACGTAAAACGTCGAAACTCGAGTAACGGTTGTAACGAATACATGTCATAGTTAAGTATGGCCAAGTTTATCTACATTCGCAATCATATAAGTTTCATCGACTACATGTTGAATTTTCAATACCCTCGCCATAGAAACAGGAATCAGGCGGAGCTGATGTTTTGCTAAGAAATTCAGAATAGTAATTTTCCTAACAAGTGCGGAAAGTGATGCTTTCCCGCACGCGACTGCCGTTAACCCGAACGACGCGGAGCGGAGTTCGGGTAAGCAGTCGAGTGCGGGAAAGACACTTTCCGCATGAGTTAGGAACAATACTTTTTCTACAAGCGTAGGAAACAAATTCATTTTTTCAATTATTTATTCATGCAAATGGAAACAACTAACAAGAGTAACATTTTCTATCCACTAATTATTCGTAATATTTATTGTAAATGTACAATTTGATGCATTATGTAAATTTATAGCGGAAGCCAGCATATTTTTTGAAGATGGCTGATTTCCTGAAGAAGAAGGTAACTCGGGCAATACATTATCGAAAGAAATCGAATGTGCAGGCACAGGCATCAAATCGTCGCCGATCGATATAGACGTGGATGGTTCTAAAATGCACCCGGAAGACGATGTAGTGTTCAAATTGACAATTTTGTTGGACATTTCTTTTTTTCGATTGGTGGAGTCTTCTAAATACCCCTCTGCAACTGAAGTCGATTTCCATCCTCCTAGGCGTTTGATATTAGTTATACCCACACCACAGTCAGCAAGTAAAGTGGCTGAGGAACGCCTGAAGCTGTGACCAGTGTAAAGCTCTGGATTTTGAAGGCGCAGATATACTGCTATTTCGGAAGGTATCTTTCCTATGGTATTGATTCCTACACATTGCACAGTACATTTTCCACTTTTGTAATACAAGAATAAACGACGGTGAGGAGTCTCTTTTGGACGTAAATGTACATAATTTCTGTATACGTTCAAAAAATAACCATCATTTGCTTCTTCAGATATCACGAAGGATCTAGAGGAATGATTTTTGGAATCCTTGATATTAACAATTATCAGGTTTTCTTTGTCGTCTATGTCGTCAATGGTGAGTTTTGTCAGCTCTTCTCGTCTGCAAGCACCAGCTAATCCAAAAATTGCTACCAACTTAATCATGAGGTATATGTCATCGGGTGCTTCAGTCATAAATTTTGAAACGTCTTCTTGAGTGAAGATTTTGGCCTTTTTCGGTCAAAAACCGACATTCTGTTTTTTAATGAATGCAGTTATTTTGTAAAATTTGCTAATATCCAAATTTTGCTTAACTTTAATACACTCTTCAACATTGAATATCTTGCCCATAAAGTGTTCGGCTTCCATGTTTTAGACATTTCTAGAAAATAAGCCAAGAATACTTCTTCTTTATTTGGTGTTTTCACTTTTTTATTGTTGCCCCATTCAATAAAACTCGTGTATTGCTTCTCATACCTTTGTTTAGATTTCGTTGGCAATAACTCTAAGTTCGCATCTGTAGCTGCTTGCACGATTTCTTGTGGAAGTTCTTCATCAGATGAATAATCCATTGTGGCAATTTCACTGAATCGAAAATTTTATATAAGTAACGCTTTGTCTGTCACTCTGACAATTACAAACAAATTTGTGTATTGATCGGCATGACAACATCAATTGTTACCTACTCGTTATCAGATCAATCAAAGCCTATATATAGGGTGATTTTCATAACAATACATTTTTATTTATCAATATTTGTTCATTTTTTCAATAAATAGTGCAAAATGATGGATGATTTTGAACAAACTCACTTAGTATTGCAACAAAAAAGCTTGAACTTTCATATTTTGTCACCCACCACTTATATTTTACGAGGATATCATATAAATGTTTTTCCCGCACTAGTGTGGGAAAACTTTTCCCGCACAACTGTGGGAAAATGACACTTTCCAAACTGAATTGCGTGCGGGTAGAGGGTGAATCACGCAAGCTTGTAGGAAAAAATTTATTTCAATTTCTGTTGAGGAATTGGAATAGCTCTTATTTGGATTGTCCTGATTCCAACCATGCTGAGTGTACAGAGAGAGACAAATTTTAGAATTTGAGGAACCTTACAAAATAAAGTGTGATCCACTGATCACTAACTTGCCTCACTTGTAGTCTTCAAAAATATATTGCAAATGATTAGATGCAGATAAGACATAGGAAGACGTGAAATTTTACTTTATGTCATTGCAGTGAAAGTTCGTTCGAATGACAATATACCTATTTGTTTTACAAGGGTCAATACTGTAGGACCTTTATTGTATTACTAGCTGATATACTCGGGGTTGACCGGGCTACAGATCCATGTGACTTTACACTTCGATTATGCGATTGTGACATCATTCAAATCTCAAAATAATAATTTCGAACACTTCTGCGAGTTAAATGTGAACGGACAACAGTTAGTCTATCTATATATAAAAGGCAAATACCACTCACTGAATGATTCCAAGTTTTGCGATGTTCGTTTTGGATCCATTTGTGGATACACTCCCTCACATATGAATGAGTTATGCCGTTCTGAAACTATGAGAGTCCGCCCTGCAGCCTCCTCGACTAGTCGCTCTGCTACTTGGTTGTCTTTAATGCCGGAATGGCCAACGTAATTAGTCTATAATTTATTGTTACATTTGACAAGGGGTTTGAGTTATTTAATTTGTTACAACATAATTTTTTCTTATTAATCAGTTGTTATTGGTTTTCCTTTTCTTGTTATATTTATATTGAATTAATTAATGTAAATGATCCGTACTACATCATTTTCTTGCTTCTCTTCATTATTTTTATAGTCACTTAAGATTAGGAATATGGTTTGTACTTTTTTTAACTCACTCTATAGTAATTGGAATTAGTGAATTTGGCAAAGCATCTAGATTCGGATGAATTTCAATAATCTTGCAAACAAAAAAGGAAAATAGGTCGAATAATACAAGTGCCATTGTGCAAGTAATAGTGATACCACGAGACGAGACGAGATAAAGGGTCTTGTTTCATCTCGATTCCGAGACAAAATTCTTCATCCTACTTATCTCGACTTTCTTTACCATACTATGTGTGATGTGGAATAGAGTCGCCAAAAGAAGCTGTAATCATAAGAAGCGCACACGTAGCTCATTTATTCTAATATATGGTAAATACTGTGAGTACAGTTATTAAAACATCTTAGAAAGATTGAGGTGAATGTCTTCCGTATAAATTATGATCCCTCGCCGAGCTTGACCCCGATATCACTGAATATTTTCTCCTAGCATTTTGGATACTTAGTTGCTTTGAGGCTACTTAGGTCTCAAAGAAGAAATAAAAAATTTTAAAGAAATTCTTGGAAGCACAGATTTTGAGAAAAGCACTGTCCTTTTAAAGGACGCTAATATTTGACGGATAGTAAGAATTTTAATATTTTTCTATAAAATAGTGCTGGAAGGGAAACACTGAAAATCAGTTGAATCTTCAATACTTTGCATACAAACCATGAACTAATTCTTTGCCTGGAGTTCAATATCGCAAATTTTGTAGACAATTTACAATACAGATTCCTTTTTAACAACACAATGTAAGCTAAATGATCATATTTGGCATATTCGCGAAGTTTCTAGTTGGAACATGTGCTATTTTTGGTTTGTATCCAATATACACTAGCAATGCCTTTTTTGCTCAATCAAAAATTGAGCATATATCTGTAGACTATCCTGGAAACGAGCTTACTTGCCTTTATATTGAAATGCAAGATTTTTCCTTGTTTTTGATCTGTCTTTACAGGCCACCTACTCAAACGAGTTCTCCACTAGATGATGTAACCTGTCTCTCCCAAATAATCACAATTCTTATTATGCATTTGTCGATATGATGATTAATACCAATCTGTCGCAGGTTGTTATAGAATTTACTCGTTATCGTGTAAATCAAAATTTTCCCCTACTAGACTGAATAATAACTTCCTACATCAACCTATTATTTTTACCAACTCACCACCCACCGATTGAAAAATCGGACCATATTGTTATTATACTTAATCTACAAGTTTTTGCCCACAATTCATGTGGTACTGAACGTACAGCGAATGAAATTATTCATGAAGGTGTAAACGTGAAACTGATGAATATGAATTGATAACAATTCCGCCAACGAACAATGGATGGAACTACGGAAAACCATTCTTGAGGCTGTTGACAACAATAGCAGAATTTTCAAATATAGGTGTAATCCTAAAAAGCCTTGGATAACTCATGATTCACTAAATAAAATCAAATTTGAACAGACTCTCTGGCTAAGATATACACGTACTAGATCCGAAGAAAATTATTTGCGCCATAGGAATTTTTCTAATTTAATTACTGAACAGGTGCGATGAGCCAAGTCTTCCTATGGAAATTAAATTATTACTTCCTCCAATAAAAATGAACTGTACAAGTATGTAAGACAACAAACTAGCTTCACTGTGCGTGTACCTGAAGTTAAAAATCAAGATGGGAAAATCTGCAGCAACGATGAGAAACTACTGAAAAGCGAATTTTTTCGCTTCAATCTATACGCGTGAAGCCCAAGGCCACTTACCCATTTTAAGCTTGGTTAGAAACAACTTTGCATTGAAAACTGCCACCTACTAAAGAAAATCAACAACCTCAAGACAAGAACCGCCAGTTCCGCTAACGGTTTTTCTTCAACGTTATTGAAAAACTGTATACTTACAATTAGCAAATCAATCGATCTGATTATGGAAACATCATTTAAAACAGCTATGCTACCTACGGATTGCATCTCTGCAGACGTCGTTGCTGTACACAAAAATGGGATAAGCTTAAAACTATCGCCCAATAACCCTCACTCTCATCGGAGTTAACATAATGGAACGTATAATAATTGACACCATGTTAGCGAGTTATTGGGGTGGATATCAGCTCTTCTTTTTGGTCGTAGATTCAGATTGAAAATTGGTTGAAGTTTTTCACAATATGTAGATATAGTCAGCGAGGTACCTCAAGGATCTCTGATTGGTCCATTATTATTATTAATTTATACTTCCGATCCACTACTAGTTTCCTCTACATGTTCGCAATATGCAGACGACATCAAGTTGTATACGAACCTTCCTCTACACCACCAGTCGCTTCAACGGATTGGAACGTCATTTTGGAATAGTGTCATTTATGGCTGGTGCCATTAAATACAAGCAAATGCACTGTTATTTATATTGGATTAGAAGAGAATCCACATATTTCCTATCATCTAAATGGTTTACAGTTAAGCACGGTTACTTCACAGAAAGACCTCACATGGTCACGCCACATGAAGAAATATGCAAGAGGGCGAATACTTCTATATTTTTGTTTAACAAAGTTTTTTCCAATTTGACAGTGCAAACATCATGCTTTCTTTATAAGACGACCTATGATTGAATTTGGTTCCTCGGTGTGGTGTCCAGTGCTTGAGCGCGATAGAAATTTGATCGAATCAGTGCAGAAAAGAGCTACGAGAATGCCGTTTGATACTATTCGTCTGGATTACCAGCAACTTTTGGGATAACTTAAAACTCCTAAAGCAGAATATAGGCTTAGGCGGGGTGATCTAATCACAACGTATACGTGGTCACTCTTTCAAATTAATGCATGAAAATTATAAAACATCCTGTAGGCAACATTTTATTTGCAATAGAATATTTGGTGTATGGAATCCGTTGGACTCTGACACTGTTGAATCATCTTCCGTAAGGTCATTCAAGAATCATATTAATTATCTGCTATTCAGCAGTTGATGTAGTCCAATATAGGTCTTATCATAAATTGATTTTTCTATTTGCTGTTGTATTTTGTAATATTGATATTATCTAGTATCTTCCTCGAATAGGTGTTATTTAGCTTCTACAAATGTTATTATGTATAATTGAGTCACATATAATTTTATCCTAACTCTTATCCTAATGAATAATAGTAATAATAATGAACATTGAAAAACAAACAAAACTGGATTTTGCTATAGAATTTCTAAACTTAGAAACCTTTTGCTTTCTGGTGAAAGATGTTCATTATCTATTATATAACTCTTATGCCGCTATATGTTTAATTTTGTTATATACTTCCAATATGATTAAATAAAATCACTGACAACAATTATATAATACCCATAGCAATGCATATTACTATCGCCGTTTAATAAAGACTTTTAGTTCTTTGTCAGTATTATAGTTTAATAAGGTAAAACTTTGAATGGGTAAGGTGAATATAGTTAGGAAGTACTAAATATTTGGAAAGAGATGCACTATTTTTTCGTAATTTTTAGATTCCTAAATTCTCAATGGACCATTAAGGGAGTTGGAAAATTGCTATAGAAACCATCGCAACTTTTTAATTATAGTGCTTCCTTTTGAAAAAATATTTTGAAGGATAATAACTTGAAAGAACCAAAACTACTCTTTCTAAAAGTATAGTAGTTGAGGTATCTGGGTTGAGCAAATTGGATTCAGGGATGAGTGATGCAATGCGAGAAATTACGTCACCAATTTTTTCCCTCAGCCTTTCTTTCACCATATTCCCTACCGCATGTTTCCTATCCCTATACCGGTAGCGCTACATGGAGCGCTAATGACATAGGATACGCAAAATTATCAAATATTTCATATCCTATGCGATTAGTGCACATTTTGCAAGTAGGACTTTTAGTAAAAACAACAGAAGGCATTGTTATTTTAAGTAAAACAAAGTTTATTATTCAAGGTACCACTGTGAGTTTACGAATTAATTTGGTCATTGTATTTGTTCTTGTATTATTTGAGGCGTCAAAAGCAAGTGACCTATTCTAATAATAGGATTTTACTATAGGTCTAGATCACTTTTGCTCTTAATGCGAATTATATTTGCAAAACATATTGATTGGACGTTAAACCGTGTTGACCTTTGCAGAAATGAAAATTATGGCAACCGTGAAGTTAATAGCTTTGTTCACAAGCTTTTGGAATAGATAAATATTTTTGAGGAAAATGGAATTAAGTTCCATTAACGAAATCCATTTTGTTGTGTTCTGCTTACTCCTATTATGCAAAGAGCTCACAGTATGCAATTTTCTGGTGGATTAGTATTTGTGGATTCATGTGGTTCCTATTATCAGGGTGGATTCTCCATAACGCTTCTTCTAGGAGCTAGTAAAGTAGAGGAAATACCATTTAGGTGTATTATACATAATTTTTCAAACTCGGGGAGTCTATGAATTAGGATTTAAAATGTTAACAGTTACTTCTGTAGGATTTTGGGGGGAGAATATCCAATGGTTCTCATGACAGATGATAGCTCTGCAGAAATAGGTGCCCTTCAGACAGTTTTTCCTACTTCAGAACATCTTTTATGTACGTTCCATATTCTACAAGCAATGTGACTTTGGTTGTTAGATACATCTCATCAAATAGAAGAACAAGACACACGAAACTTGATGCTCTTGTTTCGCGATGTGCTTTACGCACAAAATACAGTAGATTGTGAACTACATAAAAATATCCTTCATGAAAATGACATTGCTAAAATATGTGACATGTTCCTTGCTCATTTTGAAAATATCTGGACACGAAAGTGAAAATGGGCTCATTGTTTCCGCAAAGATCTTGTCACTAGAGGTCACAATACGCAGAACACCACCGAAGTGTCAATTAGTATATTAAAAGATTCCGTATCACAAAGAAGTAAAGCGCTTAATGCGGTGTCTCCCACAGGATTTATCATACATTCATTGGAAGCAAAAATGTATGCAAATGGTCTTGGAAAAAATTGGATCTTTATTACAACAAAGGCAGTCTTCTTAAAGTCACAAAGGAAAATAGTTGCAAAGTTGGTGATAATATTGATGAACGTTTTTTTCATTCTATGAATTTTGCAGAAAACCGTCAACAATCAAACGTAGATTCGTTTAATGAGCCAATGTGTTCTCATAATTCTTCAGTTGCAAACGAGACTATGAAATTGACAGGAAAGGCCACCGAAAATAGAGAAAATTCTATTTGTACTAGAATTGATAATTTCGATGCAGAATATGAAAAAGAACTTAACTTTCTCGAAGACAACCCGAAACATATTTCACAGTTTGCTGCATCTCATCCATCAGAGTATATGCTTGAACGCGTCTAAGAGTTAAACACAAAATTATGAATCGTCGAAAATGAAAATGCATTTTACAATATCTGCTCATCTATCATGGATATGAAACGAATTAGACGTATTAAAGTTCAACCCACGTCAACATCTCGTCATACAAAGAAGGATTTACATGCAGGAATAAGAGAGATAACAGCTGGCAGACCTTCCAAAATCGAATCTTTAAAGAGATGTCAAAAACGTAAAATAAATTTATTCGAAAACATAAATTGTAATCAGTCAAATGGGAAAAGGCACGGAAACTCACACTAATTGTGCATCTAATAATTAAAAATAATTCTAGTCTTGTGAAATATATTATTACCTATCTTATTTTTCATTACTCTTTCAACATAAGGAATTATAAATAAACAAATTTATTCCCATTTATTATTAAATAAAAGACTACGCGTTTTCGTTATGCTGACAGGATTTAATTCAATATGTACATTATAACATTACAAAAAGTCAGTAAATATTGTAAAAGAATCAGTAAATTTATAAAATTTGATAAGTTAAAATGAGTTTTTGGAGCAGTAAAACAACTGTTTGGTCAGTATTTCTATTTCCACTATTGTGAATATAATGGGCAATGAAAATTAATAATATGCCTGTATGGATTAACTGGTGATCTACAAATGTGGATAAGAATTAATAAATGACCAGTATGCAATAGTCGGTAAGAAATTTACAAAAACAAATAATCTACTAACCTAGTATTCCCACAAAGATATGAAAATTTAGCAAATTTATCCACGATAACGTTGCTGCTTGGAGTTTCCGACATGTGTACAACGTCAAGGGAATTCAAAGAATTGCAAAAGCAAACTTTCAAATAACCTACTTACCTTATATTCCCAAAAATATATAAAAATTGATCTGTGATATCGTTGCCGGTTGGAGTTTTCGGCATGTGTATTGAAGCGCAAGAAAAATGAATAAATTACAAAAACAAATTTCCAAATAACCTGCGTACCTAGTATTCCCAAAAACATATATTATACAAACTAATCTGCCGTAACTTCGCCTCTTGCATTTTATACATATGGGTACAAGAGCAAGGAAAATCAAGCAATAACAAAAACAAATATTCAAATAACCAAAACCAACCTGCGATTACTGACTGTTTCCTATCTTACTTACCGTTTATTATTTTCACCGATCATTTATTATCATACTCACCATTTGATATATAAAACTGGACAAGTGTACTGTTCAAAATATTGAAATACTGATCATTTAATTTGTACCCATACAGTAATAACGTGTTTTCAAGTATCAATAATCACCATGGTAATATAAGCACCCTGGTAATGAAATAACTTTGCCGTACACCCACTGTCGGTAATTAAGCACCACTTACCAGTAACAACGAGCTAGGAAACATTAGCCATTTTATTTTGACAGATGAGAATAACGGCTATAAAAAAATTATCACGTCTCGCCTCAGCTGATTTTGTCACGTCTCGACTTCATGGTCTAGATAAAATCCACGCAAGATGAGACGAGTCGAGACGAGACGAGACGCCAAATTTGTTTCATCTCGGCGGCATTAATAGCAAGTTAGACTGTATAAAATGGTACTGTTGGAGAGGAAAATTAATCGTCTTCATTCATTGTTATAATTATCATAAATAGCCCATATAGTGCTATAGCAGCTTCCATTTATCATTCATAAACTACCTAAATTTAAATAGATAAATGCATGAAATGTTGCACTAAATAGAATCCTCTTGTATATTACGTTTATGGTCACTGTACTAAATTTCATTTCCTCTCAGATGGAGCTATTGTTTCAACTAAAGTATGCACAACTAGCGAAATCAATTTCTGAGAACTTGTTAAAGTTATGAAAATTATGTTGAGATATTGTAGATGAACGTTGATATCATATACAATATGGAGAATATTGAGTGTTGAAATTATTGCAGACAATTCTAGCCGACAATTCTAGCCGGGTTCTTCGTAAGTTAGGAGATACAGCTTCCATGTTTCAATCAATCGATAGATACCAGCGGCCATGTTAGTGGATATCAATAATAGCTTCGCGTGATATAGTTTTAGTTTATTTGACCCATCAGACCCTCATCAATTTTAATAATATAACCACAGTAAAAACTGTATATAGTGGGTATTTATTATCAGCGTATTAGGAAGGTTCCGTGTCAATTACTGACTGATAAACAGTAAGTAGTTAATCAGTGCATACAAAAAATCCAAGGTAATTTAGTTTTAGTTGATCAATGAAATTGCTGATATTATTTGTGGTACATATACTTCAGGAACCGTTAATATTAATCGTGATAAGATCAGTGGCGGTCCAATCATGGGTTATACTATTCTTTTGTTTTTCCATTAAATAGTAATGAATTAAGTGAGAGCCAACTTGAAACACTTACCTTCATACACAGTCTGGGATTCGACTTGACATTGCTACACTCATCTCTTCAATCAACATTGGCTTTTCTCTGTCTTTTATCACATTCATAGTTGACACAGAAGAGACGTTTTAAGTTGAAAATCTGATATGCATGCCGAATTATATGGTGAAGTCCGATAAAACCGTGGAATACGAAACCGCGGCGTGTGCAATCCCACGCCAGTAATTGCACGTTATATGTATATTGTTAAGTTAGTTCTGTAGTAGCTTTGCTCGAATAAAGTTAGCAGTAATTCATCATTGTAAAGTTTATTCTTTTTTCAAAAAAACTGAATTCAAAAATTTTACATTCAATTGGCGCAGTCGGTAGGATAGTGTCCGTATCCCTTTCGAAAAACAAAACATCGTAGAAGATACGTTAGCTCCAGCTATTTAGACGCTATCGAAAGAACCAGAACAAAACGTTCTCGTACCAGAGGTTGGTTTCTCCGAAAACTACGAAACGTAAGTGTTGAGCAAACCTCCTTTACATTTGTTAATCACCCTTCCTTTCATTCCATTCGAAGTTTTGTTTGATGAGTAACTTTTCAAGTAACTCTGATCTAACAAACTTGTCAGATATTGAAACAGAAAATACCGTTCGAGGTAAAATAATTTTAAAACCTTCCAAATTAGATTTAACTTGCAATTCTAATTGTTCTAATACCGAAATAATTAACATGGATTATGCTGCTGGAAAAATGACAGACACTATTCCATTTTTCGATGGAAATAGTGATTTTTTAGAAATGTATATCAAATTAGTAGATTCAGTGTATAACAATTATGGTTGTACAAATAACAATGCTTTGAACAGTTCTGTATTTAATATAATCGTGTCTAGATTCACGGGCGAAGCCCAACAATTTATATTTTGTCAACCTGATTTAAATACATGGCCAGAAATAAGAACAGCCTTAAGAAACAAATTCAAAGATACAACTGACATGAGTGTTTCAACTCAAGAATTGATGAGTATGCACCCTGATCGTGGTGAGAATTTAATTAATTTTACCATTAGACTAAAAACTATGAAAAATAAAATAAATGTTAATGTACAAGGAAATTCAGAACTCACAGCTGAAATGAAACAAGCTTTGATTTCTTTGAATGAAAAGAATGCACTCAATGTACTGAAAGCAGTGTCTCCAACAGAATTTCGACAATTAATCAATGAACATAAACCACGCGATATAGAACATTCTATTCCTTTAGCTGAAAGATATGAATCTGAACAAATCACACTTAATAATATCCGTAATCCTCATAGACCATTAAACAATATAAAAATGCAGAGGCAAAATCAATTTTCCAATTTCAGAAAAAATCAACCAATTCAAGCTTTCGTCAGATAGAGTACTAATAACCATAATTATCAAAATCAGAATAAGATCGCATTTTCCAGTCAACCGATAAATATTCAATCAATTCCAACACCACAACGTAAACTACCAACTAATTCACAAGTATTTGGGAAGCCTACGAATGTGTTCAGACCAAATAGAAATAATGTTCCAAATTATCCCAAACCTGAACCCATGTCAACGGTAACAAAAAATACAATGTCATATCAAAGTAACAAATTTCCTCAACAACAGCAATCGACTTTTAGACCACAATATCGAAGTCAATATCCTAATTACACATTCGAAGAATTGAATAATGTTGAACAAACAGCTGAATCTGATAATTACGATAACGTAGATCCCAACGCTGATGTGTACAATGAATATGAACCCACGAGTTATTCAAGTACAAATTGCATAAACGAAGATTCTTGTTACAGTCATAATTCAACTAACAATTCACAGGAATATGCAGAACCTGAAACTGTATATGATAATGTTCATTTTCTAGACGACGATCCTCAATCATACCCCAACGAATAGAAGTGAATGCATTGCAAGCTAATTCATTGCCCTACATAGAAATAGCTAAACCTAAGATAAAATTACTTATAGATACAGGATGTTACATTTCAATGCTTAGACCTTATGTAGCTGAAAATCACTTTCCGTTTAATATATATTCAAGTAATACACCAATATCGACATGTACAGGGACGAAATTAGCACTTACCAAATGCAAAATACCGGCATTTAAAGAATTTAATAGTACTGATACTTTAGAATTTGTACTGTTTCCCTTTCACGATTATTTTGATGGTATAATTGGAATCAGAGATTTACAAAAAGTAAATTTGAATATCGATTAGAAAAATCAATGTCTTCATAATAATAACTTAACAATACCCTTCAAATATAGGCAAGATTTTGAATTTCAGAAACTTGAACTACCTGCCAAATCTACTATCATGATAATTACACATCCTTAGAATTCACTAATCCACACGATAAACCACAACTTTTACATTTTAGCTCCAAAGCTTTAAATAATTACGTATCTCCATATTCCGAAGAAACATATGAATGTTTCAATATTGAACAATTTTATGATAATAGCAGAACAGACCAACATGTAGATCTAAAACAAATCCGCACTTCACACTTAAATAGCGAAGAAAAATATGCAATAGAAAATTTGCTGAAACAATATCGAGAAATATTACATGACAACGACAAAAAACTTACCTTTACAAAGACAGTTAAACATGAAATTGAAACCGGTTCATACTAAAACTTATCGTTATCCTTATATTCATAAAGAAGAAGTAAACCGACAAATTACAAAAATGTTAGATGATGGTATCATCAGACTCACAGTCACCATGGAGCTCTCCTATATGGATTGTTCCGAAGAAATCCGATGCGAGTGGCAAGAAAAAATGGAGAATTGTAGTTGACTATCGTCCAATCAATGACAAAACTATAGAGGACCGCTATCTACCAAATATTTCTGATATCCTCGATAAGCTTGAGATATGTCAATTTTTCACCACTCTAGATCTAGCTTCCGGTTTCCATCAGATAGAGATGCACCCATCTTCTATACAGAAAACGGCTTTCAATGTCGAAAATGGACATTATGAATTCGTACGCATGCCCATGGGATTAAAAATTCCCCTGCGACCTTTCAATAAAAATGGACGAGGTCATGAAAGACGTTCAAAATAAAATTTGTCTTGTTTATATGGACGATATAATAATATTTTCCACCTCTCTTCAAGAGCATTTAAGTAATCTTAAACAAGTATTTGAAAGATTAAGATCAGCCGGATTCAAAATTCAATTAGATAAATCTGAGTTTCTACAGAAACGTGTAGAGTTCCTAGGACACGTAATTACGCCTGATGGAATTTCGCCAAATCCAAAGAAAATAGAAGCAATTTCCAAATTTCCAATCCCGAAAACTCAAAAAGAAATTAAATCATTTTTAGGCTTAGTGGGCTATTATCGAAAATTTATCAATAACTTCGCGAAATTGACTAAACCAATGACAAACTGTCTTAAGAAAAATATGAAAGTAGAACACACACACCAGACTTTGTAAAAGCCTTCCAATATTGCAGAGATATTATTTCTAACGGACCTATATTAAAACATCCTGACTTTACGAAGCCATTTATTTTGACCACAGACGCTTCAAATTTTGCCGTAGGTGCTGTACTTTCACAAGGTACTATAGGTAGCGACCTACCAATAGCTTATGCAAGTCGTAGACTTAACCCGGCAGAAATTGATTACAGCATTATTCAGAAAGAGCTGTTGAGTATAGTCTGGGCGGGCCCTACCTATACGGAGTAAAATTCGACATAGTGTCAGATCATAGGCCGTTACAATGGCTATTTTCACTTAAAGAACCCAGTTCGAAACTTCCCCGGTGGAGACTAAAATTAGAAGAATACGACTACACTATAAAATATAAAAGAGGAAAATTAAACACAAATGCAGACGCACTATCACGAGTAGAAATAAATGCCATGGAAAACGACAATGCTTCAATGATAGTCAATATCACTGACGAAGACATTGAAAGAATTATCGACCAAGAAATCCCCAATAATAACGATCATAATAATGACGATACAGAAACTGTACATACTAGTCATGAAAATCCAATTTTAGAGGTAAAATATACCGACAAAGCTTATGCAAGTCGTAGACTTAACCCGGCAGAAATTGATTACAGCATTATTCAGAAAGAGCTGTTGAGTATAGTCTGGGCGGGCCCTACCTATACGGAGTAAAATTCGACATAGTGTCAGATCATAGGCCGTTACAATGGCTATTTTCACTTAAAGAACCCAGTTCGAAACTTCCCCGGTGGAGACTAAAATTAGAAGAATACGACTACACTATAAAATATAAAAGAGGAAAATTAAACACAAATGCAGACGCACTATCACGAGTAGAAATAAATGCCATGGAAAACGACAATGCTTCAATGATAGTCAATATCACTGACGAAGACATTGAAAGAATTATCGACCAAGAAATCCCCAATAATAACGATCATAATAATGACGATACAGAAACTGTACATACTAGTCATGAAAATCCAATTTTAGAGGTAAAATATACCGACAAAGCTATTAACACCTACAAAAATCAAGTTGTTATTCTCGTAAAAGATCGCGAAAAAATTGTAGTTAATAAAATATTCGATCATACTAGACTTATCCGCATCATAACAAAAGACACCAGAGAAGAATATATTCGAAACGTGATGCGCGAAAGAATTAAGCCCGACACCTTACACTGTATGTATTTCAATAACGAAAACGCGAAGCTGAAGTTCATTAGAATATTACAAAATAATTTCAATAAATCGCTGAAGATAATCATTAGCAATAACATACTCACGAACATCACAGAAAAGGTAGACCAAACTCAGAATATCAAATATCAGCACGAAACAAAGACATGTCACCGTGGCATTCAAGGAACTACACAAGCACTTAAGAGATTATACTATTGGCCCAAATTAGACCAAGATGTACAAGAATATATCAATACTTGCGAAATATGTCAAGTAACTAAATATGAAAAACATCCACATGTAATCTTTTATAAACCAACACCTACTGGGAATGCTCCTCTTGAACATATTTATATAGATACCTTCAAAATTGATTATACCTCTTATTTGACAGTAATAGATAATTTCTCAAAATTTGGACAAGCTATTTCAATTAATACATGTAACGCGATAGAAATACTAAACGCTCTAATTAATTCATTTAGTCATCACGGAATTCCAAGAAAAATCACTTGCGATAATGGTGTAGAATTTAAAAACGCAGTCATTGAAGGACTCGCGAAACTGTATAGTATAGAATTACATTTCATAACAAATTTACATCATGATAGTAACAGCCCAGTTGAACGCTTCCACTCTACATTAATAGAATCAATAAGAGTTCTCAAAACTACAAATAATAAATCTAACATAGCTCAGCATGTAAAAACGCTATCTTAGCTTATAATAATTCAATTCATTCTAGTATTGGATTTACACCTTTTCAAATAATTAAAGCTAATCCTCAAGACAAAACACCTTTCGATTTCTTAAATACTAAAGTAACATTTGAAACGTATGTGAAAGAACACGCAGATATACTCAAAACATTAGAACCAATTATTAAAGACCGAATAACCTTAAGTCAAACAAAATCTTTGACAAAAAAGAACGAGAAAAGAAAGAAACCACCCGTGTTGAAATTAAATAGACCTATCTATGTAAAAACACCAGGTCGCATACCGAAAAGTCAGAATCGCTATACCCGAGCAACCAATCCCGAAGATTTAGGTAATGAAAAATTCGTATCATCGAAACAAGTTTATCATAATAGTATATTAAAGAACGAGTTTCCTAAGACTCGTCTTAAAGCACGAATTCAAGTTTAAAAAACGAGTGGCGAAGCCACGAGTTCTTTTAAAGAATGAGTGCTTCAAGGTCTTAGGAAACGAGTTGTTTATACTATTTTTTGTAATTTGCCCTTTTTATGCCGTTTTTAAACAAAAATGTTTAATTTAGTCCATTTAGGGATTTTTATGGTGGTTGGTAACATCTTAATTTTGAAAGTCAAAATTTGATTCAGTGGTTCTGTGATCGCTTTTGTTTCCGTAATTTTAGTTTCGTCTCTACTGGAAAGAGCAATAACACTAGAAAACGACTATTAGTACAAATATCTAAACCATATTGTGTATTAGCTGAAATCAATTCTTCCACTGGACACGTCGATGACTTTCTCTTCTTGAGTTGTTGATGCTCGACACTGTCATTTAAACTGACATAATGATGACAAGATAATTCCGCATCAAGCTCGCCATCCTAAAAATGTAAAAAGTTCCGTGCTTTTTTTGGATATTAAGACACGGCAAGTGATGACGTTGCGTTCGTTAATGGGTCTATTAGAAAATCAAAATGGAGGCAAATTACAAAAAACAATTATTAAGCCACAACGTTTGTTACAGGATCATGGAAATGATAATACACATAATATCTCTCTTAACGCTGACCAACATAATACAATCGCAGAATGTACAAATAGAGACGCTAAGGAAACCGATTCTTCCTGTGCAACGAGGCCGGGCACGAATCGTAATAAGTAAACATACATTCCTTCACCATATAAACGTAGATAATTTAAAAACGCTTGTCGATGAAGCATACGAACAAATATTATAAGCCGAAAACCGTATGAGGTCCCCTAATCAATACCTTGCAAATGTGCTTGACAATAAACGAAAACGTATCATTGAACAAATACACAAATATGCCGAAAGTCTACATTATCTAATACCTAGTCGTGAAAGACGTGGAATTATGAATTTCGTAGGCAAAATTCAGAATTGGGCCTTTGGTACTATGGATGACGATGATCGCAAGTACATTAACACTCATCTTAATAGCTTAAATGACAATGAAAACAATCCACATTCAGACTTGCAAACGCAGCAAACTCTATTAAAAAATTTAACTCGAGAGTACAACGATGCTATCAAAACATTAAGTTACAACCAAAACAACATATATAAAGAGATAAACGCCATATTAAATTACACCTCTGACAGAACGCAAAGTATCGCAGATGTGCTGGAAATTTCAATAATATTAGATAACTTCTCAGCACAATTAAACGAAATTGGTCAATTAATAGAACAAATTAAAATGGCTCTAGCGTTCGCACATCTTAATGTATTGCATAGTTCCATTTTACCTCCAAAACAATTATTCTCGATATTAGAACAAACAGAAAAGTTATATCCAGGAGATAATATACCTCAGTTAGTCAATATTCATAACTATTATCAAATAATGTCTGCACAAGTTCTCATTGATAGCGAAATGATCATCTTTAAAATTCACATAGGCATCGTAAAATCTTCATATAATTATCTACATCTGTATCCTATCCCAATCCAAAATAAGATTTTGATAATCCAACACCCCTACCTATTGCTCAACGACTTAGACTATTGGATCACCGAAGAGGATTGTCCCGAATTAGAAGATACGTACTACTGTCGTCAAATTATCCTATCGAAAGAAGAATCCTGTATACCCGATCTTCTTAGAGGACTTAAGAATGAATGCCGTCACCTACGAGTCAACATATCAATGGATCTAGTAGAACAAATAACATCAGATACTGTCCTGGTAACCCCGAAAACTGAAACACAAATTTAAAGCTATTGCCCGCAAGAAGGAATACATCTTCTCAAAGATGCCAGTGTGATTCACCTACACCACTGCGAAGTTGAAATAAACGATGTAACATATACAGAGTTTAAAACCTTCAATAACGATTTCCTATTTGAAACACCCAAAATTGAGTTCAACTCACAGAATTAAATGGCGAACCCCTGCAACTGAAAACAACTAAGCTGAATGAAATCCAAAGTTTAATGAAAGCTGTTGAAAATCTGAAACTTCATGAAATCATTACACCAAAATCAATATATTTGGAATGGACCAACACCTCATTAATCATCGTAATCGTTATAACATGCCTAATACTATTCTGCTTCAGAAGATTAATTGAAAAATACTTTAAAAATTTATGGAAGTCAAAGTCGACACCGACTCTCGAAAAAACTCCTCCTCAGGAACCCCGTTTTTCCGATCTTCGAGGGGAGGAATTATATGGTGAAGTCCGATGACACCGTGGAATACGGAACCGCGGCGTATGCAATCTCACGCCAGTCATTGCACGTTATATGTATATTGTTAAGTTAGTTCTGTAGTAGCTTTGCTCGAATAAAGTTAGCAGTAATTCATCATTGTAAAGTTTATTCTTTTTTTTTATACTGAATTTATAAATTTTACATTTAATTGCCCACAGTGGTCTCCTTAAAGTTCTGTATGATTGATGCACTGACTTAATCAGTACCTAAGCAAGTTCTTCGACTTTCGACATAATATTCCGGACGTTGTTTATTTTGAAGATTGAAATGAACTCGGTAAGAATAAACTTTTTAAGTTTCAGCATTTAAGACATGTTCACATTTTCTGTATATAATCACATAGTTTTTCCCTTTGATGAAAAGTTGTGTTACAAATTTTTATGTGTACTGATTATATCATACGGTGGAAATCGAAGGATCATTTTGTTTCAGGTACTCATAAAAGTATAGCCTGCCAAACACAAAAGATGCGGAAGAAGTGTTAAATTATCTACAATCCCTCTGTTCAGATGATGCAGGATACGAACAATTAGATGCTGTCGAATCTGTTGGGGATGTGATTTCAGAGCTCGCGATGTGAGAAAGGTGTCTTAGCAAAGAAAATGGAGATATTTCCAAAAATGGAGAGCGGAAGCATATACGTTACGGATTTTGGTGCTTTGCAATGTGACAGCCACATTATCAAAGTTGATACTGGTGAAAAAATGGAGAGCAAAACTCTTGGCAGTAATGTCACTGAGAAGTTGTGTGTGGAAAATCATCTTTCCCATAACCATGTAAAGAAAGAAAAACGTGATGCCCATCATGATCTTCATGAACTGCAGAAAAGTATTACTACAATAAGATGGCACGATAAGTTACCGTAGCGACTAACATATGTGATGAGTCTATATTTTCAACTAAAGGCATATGTGAAAGGTGGTCAAGAAAGGAATTAGCATTCGTATCTGTTGAACGGCCAACATTGGTACAGTTTTGTAACATAGGCACGGCTCCTGTAAAGAGCTAAAATTAGATAAAAAAAATGATACTCCGTATTTTCCAGTTCTGTTTGAGTGATTAAGTTACGAATATGTGGACGCTTTGTAGACACGTTGATTCAAATATGGGATAGATGGAATATATACGATACATTGTATTAGCTGTATCAAGTTATTCACCCTATGGTACCACTGTTGGTGTCAAACGAAAATTACAATCTGAAGTTGCGACAGTAAGGGCCACCGGATAGATACATAAGAAACTCAACCTCGCTGTACCAGATGTAGAAAGTGTATACAGTTTTAGAGCATCAAGTGCAACGTTGGTCTCTATCCTCATGACTGCTTTCGACTGGGTATATCATAAGAAATAATTTGAATTTTTAATTTAAATTGAAAATGATCTATGGACTATTGCTTATAACATTACAGAATTACAAAACAAGTTTATTTCAATATTTCAGATAAAGGCGTTATGCAATTCATAATTTTTCATTTTACTCATATTTATAGAATATGGATACCCCAAAGCTATACATAAGTTAATCTTAGTCTCGGTACCTTTGAAGTTGGTGTTCCAAAAGAAATTTCGCGCAACGTCTACTGGCATACTGATATTTATGATTAGAATGAGCCTACAATGAAAGTCTAGCATGTAATTTACAATTCATAAGAGCTGTATGAAATCCTGATGTGATAAAATGTAAAGGGATCATAGCCTCCATATTAACAAGATGCGTGCAGACATGCGCGAAAAAACACCAACTCCTATCAAAATTACCAAGATTAACTTCTGCATAGCGTTAGCCCGGTAGAATCTCTAAATTCTATGATACGATAGTTTGTGTCAACATTTCAAGTGAATTGTATTCACCGTTTGGTCGCTACACGAAAATATACCTTGTGCCATCATATAACCCGATTCAAGAGAAGACTCCATTCGCAATGCTTACTCCGTCTCAATAAAATGTTCTGGTTATTCCACTTGTCTTAGAATTCCTATTTCAATATTATTGTGTATTGTAAACTACGTTTAGTGCTGCATCATTTGTTATGTGATGACTCACCGCAAGCAGACCACAAAAAAAAAATGTTGTCTGATAACACCAAACTACAGTAAGACGCACAAGTGCGGTTTGGTGTGATCAGTTAAATAAGTTATTTTTGGCACATTCGAACTGTGAGTTGATTGATAGTTTACAGAAATTTCGATTAGTACACTTTTGGTCAGTTCTTCTCGTTGAAGTTCCCGAAGCGGGCGAAGCCAGCATAAGGTAATAGTTTTGTAATAATCCGACGGATAATTGCTTTTGGGGTGGCCCCCGCTTCAATGATTTCATAAAATTGATTACTTTGAAAAACGGAGATTTCTTGACCTCCGTTTCGTTCGGATAGTTCTTCACCACCTACCCGATCGGTAAGTCCAGCCAGCTTTATGTCCACAGGGATGATCCATTGTTGCATTGATTCAAGTCATATAGATTATTAAGATTTCACAATCAAAATTAATGAAAATATTTTTAATTTTGTTGAGATAATGTCTCTATAAAGTAATAAATTAATTTTCTAGTCAAGTCATGTAGAACCTTAAATCCAACTTTATTTTGTACCCAAGATCATATTTTTGGAATCAATTAATATCCTATTTGTCAAGATTTAAACAAATTGAATTCACGAAACTTAAATTAATTTATCAATTTGTGTTCATATAAGTAAACAAAGAGGAATTTAAATTCAACCTACGTTCAATTTTGCTTGTAGTATTGTAAAAGAAGGAAACCCGGAGCTGTAGGTAGCCAGCGTAGGGGTAGTTTGGAGCATTGAATTGGCTCATAGTTAGAACTCAGTTGTGTAGCAGAATTGAACGTAGGATTTGTGCAACAAGGGGTATGTTCCCTAGAGCTGAAGCTGCGCTGGACTCGTGCGCGTCTTTCGCGTTTCGCGGAAAGTGTTTGTTCCCTTTAAAATCATTTTGTGACAATTTCATAGAATACATAATTTAATCCGTCGTAGAAATCGAGTGTGTAAATTCTCTGTGCCTTATTTCCACAAGGGATTCGAGAGGGAATTGTGATATTAGACCAACAGGGTAAGTGCATTTCGATTGCCAAAGAACCACTGTTATATTGACTCCAACCTCTGAATCGGCGATTTAATATAATGTGGTTATTTAACCTTCAGATCATGCTCCACCCGCCACTGTTTATTTTGTTAACATATGTTTTTTCAGCCATTCAGGCTAGTTTGAGTGTTTAATCGTTATTCCGCTTATCGGAGATTACTTAGGGGGCATGATAGAGTATCAGGTCGTACGGCTTACCTCAGGTTACCAGGAAGAGAGGAATCCTTCTTAAATTCTAAGTATTATCTATCAATCATCGGCGTGATCGAACGCGAAATCGATCACTGTTCCGTTGGTAATTAGCTTTCACTGATTCCAACTCTCTTAATTAAGAGAACCGGAGCAAGAACTCGCTGGCTGGCGAAAGGGGTAGAATTAGCGACATTGATAACAGTTTCCCAGGTTCCCACTGAGGGCGTTTGTTGGATTTTGATGTACTAAATTTTGTTAACTTTTATTCAATACATATTTATTATTTAATTTGATTAACGAGTTTAACTGATAATTCCAAATCACCTCTCAGCGAATACGACATTCGGAATATACGCTTGAATAGATATAAAGATATGATTGCACGAAATTCGAGATCATCCCTTGAGAGGGATCAAGGCATCGTAGTCGAAAACAGCTTCTAGGTGAGCTAAAATATACACCTAGTGGTGGCAGCTTTAAGGAACCTCAAGGGTACACGGACCAACTAAGATCTTCGATATCCGAACAGGTTTCAACGAACAAATCTTAATTTCATATAACACGTCGATGAGGTATTAACGCTACCTGAAATAATACGCAGCCGACTGTTACAAGTACAAGTGTTACAAGCAGTGAGATAGGCTTTCAAACCTTTTCACTTGTCTGGAACAATTAAATCTGAAGCTCAGATTTATAAAATATGCCGCTCGGACCACTATTACAAATGGTGGCAGCGGTGGGATTGTAAATTGAGCGTGGAAACCCTGAAATTTGGGGATCCGCACTTTAAATTCTACAAAAAAGAATTCACGCCTTAATTAACGGAAGGAAGTTAGAAACATAAGTTGTATTATTCAAGCGTAAAATAATGATTACAGTGTAAGTGAACTAAGTTGAACGGTGATATGGGACAATAGACTGGCGTTGTTGAACTCAAGTAAATTGACATCGGGTTACATACGCGGAATCAGTTGCATACAGGAACATTTCAAATATTCACTAACGAAAGGAATTCCCTCAGTCAGCATATAGATTGTAGTAAATCTGAATCGTATAATCTGTACTCTGCAATTGTGAAATAAATAACCATTTTGAATTGAAGTCAAAGATAGGTGCTCTAGTTGTGCTTGGTGGTGTTCTCGCTTCACAGGAAATATTTTCCCTTGTATATTGAACTGAACTAACGATTCAGGCGACGACATCGAAACCAGCTGTCGTAGGATCAGGAGAATAATTGTGTTATTGCAGGTTGTTTTATGTTATTTTTTTAGCTGGTATAGTTGCAGCCAGGGCTAGAGTACGAGTTTTGTGTTGAAAACATTCGCGTATAGTATCCAGTTGATACGAATTATATTGATCCTAGGTAGTAAGGAAGTAAAGCACATCTAACAAAAAGGCCATGTTAGGAAACACTGATAGAGCAATAGGTTGTCGTTATAGTAGATTTTGAAATTTTATATTTGGATGTTCATATTTTATCACTGCTTATGAACTGGAACTGTTTTCAATTTAAACGGAGTGTATCCATCCTTTTCAATTCAAAACCCTTGTTCAGGGTGGGGACGAGTAAGCGTTCGGCTGAGGTATTAATGGAGTTATGAGCACAGCAGACACGAGGGACGTGTATGTGATTAGTCAATTGATGAAGTCACGTGGGGTTCCCTTGAATTGAAATACAGGATTCAAGTAGATTCAGGTCCAGCGGTCTAGCGCGCCTTGAGATTGAATGAGGTCAATGAGCTAACCGGCTGATGAGATTCAGATGGCGTGTGACGCTTTCTTTTGTTTGTTTTTATTTTATTAGAATCTAAAATAAAGCAGTATTCCATGATTCAATGTTGGAAAGGTTAGTGCCAGTAGGTAAGGTCCAAGGTATTTGAAAGGAATTTTGTTTTTTTGTGTGTATTGCAATCAATGGATTGGCATTGTGTTCACCTACTAGTGATAATTCAAATGGAATCATGGGAACTCAATCAAATTGAGATGTTAGTAAACCTTTTACTCGTCTGTAATAAGTCACCAAATCTCAAATGTACGAGCTATATAAGTATACTTTTGTTCACGTCGGCTAATTAGTTAACGGCTTACTAATCAGCAAATGCTTGAGTCTATCTAGTCATTGAAGAAATTAATAGTCAAATATTACGCACAGTATTGGCAATATAATAACTAACTGGATGGAGAAAGTGGTATGTAAGATCGTAGAACCCCCCCCCCCCGTATCATTTCCGGACAACTGATATTAGAATTAGATGGTAGCCGGAACCATGACTGAGGGGTAAGATCTCCCAAAAAGGAGCGACTGGGCCAATGGGCGAATGCTGTCTCTAGGTGGAATTGGGGACCGGATGTTAATATTGACCAGATCGGAAGGGTGGTTGTAGCCTGTAGTGGAAATGTGGTCATTGTATTGGACTGTCTCAGTTTCTGATAGAAATGGAAAGGGAACTTAGAAAAATTCATATTCCTGTTCCGGAGTGGTCCTGTGCAATGATTCCTCATTTCAGTGTGTGGATGGTGTGCGAATGTTGGTGTTGAAATTATTCGCGCACTTCGAGATCACATTCTCGCACATGAGAAATGTCTCGGAGTGCCAGGGTGAGCATCGAGTGCAAGGACATTGGGTATGACGCGGGTCAATGTGTAGGCTTTGTCTGGAAACAAAGAAGCAAGGATAGGCTCCAAATTGCCTAAGCGTATTGATATTGAGATGTCGCATACTTCGACCAATGCGTCTGATGCTGTTGAGAGAAAGATCCACAATACACGAGGTCAGTAAAGGTCATACCCAAGAGTGCTGTCAGCACAAGAGTGTCCAGTAAGGACAGAGAGGCCTGATAGACTAGCGAGGATCTGGCATAAGATTCCTAGTGAAAAAAAGGTAAACTGGAAATGGTTAGGCTAGGTTTTGTTTTTGTGGAGAAAGTCCAGGTTGGACTGTTGGACCAGTTGTGCCATTGGAGAAGGACGGGAAATAAGTCCGGAGTTTGAAAGTGACTTTTTTGGGTTCAGGATGGACAGGAAGGTCAGGTAGGCCAATTGTGAATCTCGCAGGTAGAATTCGCCAGTAGGGGTAGTCGACCAGGAATTTGGGTCGATACCAAAATGTGACACACCAAGCGCAGGTAAAGGATTTAGTATGTATGTTTGAGACCCATGAGTGATTTGGACAGATAGGCCGCCTGCAGAGAAGCTGGAAGTAGTCGTCAGTAAGGCCAGGAAATTGGTGTGAGGAAGTGCGTGGGGCGGGTGACAGAACACCGCCCAGAGTATGAATGAGACGAACAGGTGTAGATGACGTGGTATAACATCGGTAAAATTGAATAAGTGGTAGCCGGAGCATCGAGACCGCAGGATATGCAGGGACGGAATGATAGCCCCTCACGCTCTCCGCTTGCCCCAGATACCGCCCCATTAGAGAACGAGCAATGGCCATTGTTGTGGAGGGGATGTATGAACGACGGACGGAGTCGCTCCCTGGAATGAGTGAGGAAATGGGACGATATATGTATTCGCGGTGAGAGCGAGCACTGCCAGCAGAACCGAGGGCGCTCTCGCTCTGGAGGCAGTCATGTATGCTTGGCGGGGAAGATTCTTTTTAGAGGTGCTTCATTTTTGAGACTCCTCTACAAAAAATTTTATATGGCCACAAACACCCTAGGTCGAGTGGCGTCATGGCCACCTAGTTGTGGCAGCTTTGAGGAACCTCAAGGGTACACGGATCAACTAAGATATCCGATACCCGAACAGGTTCCAACAAACAAATCTTAATTTCATATAACACTACGATGAGGTATTAACGCTACCTGAAATAATACCCAGCCGATTGTTTCAAGTACAAGTGTTACAAGCAGTGAGATAGGCTTTCAAACCTTTTCACTTGTCTGGAACAATTAAATCTGAATCTCAGATTTATAAAATATGACGCTCGGACCACTGTTACAGTTTCGAGCTAAGTTTTACCTCAAATATCTGAATGTATCCAGTTCATCAAAACGTACCAACCTGTACCCTTTACTCTAGACTGTTAAAACCTCAGCGGAGAAAAAAAAGGAGATGGCATTTTAGTTGTGAATTTTCACGTTCGCGCCTTTTCATATTACGACACTGTTTCCCTACCCCCGAATGTGCCAGGCGTGCTAGTACCACCAGTACGTGTCGAACCACCCTGCACATAAATCATTGAATATAGTTTGTTGAGTACAACAACGAGTTTTATTTCACGGTCCTTCGAATATCGCAAACATTTGATCCTACGAGCCGGATTGGATACCAGTAATCAATCACCCGTGAGTGGATACAGCACCAAACACGTTCCGCCCTTGTGTGAAAACTATTATCAAGGAATCAACCTTTCTACGTCCAGCATCATCAAAGGTCAGTCCTATATTCCCTTCTCCCTTTATCTATCTTGTGTTACCATTTTGTATATCTAAGTAAGCTTCTTTCGTATAATTGCATTTTAGGTTGAAATTCAATTCAGTATCATAAACTCATCAACTCGATATTACATATCTTATTTTTGTATCATAAGGTCTCGCTAGAAGTAAAATGGCAGATAGTAAATGAATTGGCGACCTTAAATTAGAGTGCCGAAACATAAAAAGTTCTATTACAAGGTTACAAAGTGCTGTCAATGCGGATGATGACTTAGGTCGATTAGAAACTGATTTAGAGGCTGCCACTAAGTGTTTTGTTCAATATAATGCGATTCAATTTCAAATCGAGAAATTTCAATTAGCTCAAAAGGGCGCAGACGAAAGCGTCTTGGAGGAAGAGAGTGATAAAGAACGTGGTAAAATAGAAATGCAATACCGAGCTATTGTTAGCAAATTCAAATAATTGTTGGTCCTAAAAACTGCAGTTAACTCAAACGCTCCCGGTAGGAGTCCAACTGTTATAAATATCACTAATAACGGAAATAGGGGAAGCGTAGAATACGTTAATTTGAAACCCATACCGCTGCCTGTTTTTTCAGGAGAATACTCTGAATGGTTCACATTTTATGAATCGTTTCCAGTGTTCAGTTGGTGATGACGATAACATGGCCAACATTCGTAAGTTTCATTATCTAAAGGGTTATTGAGAGACGAAGCTTTACGCTCAATCGAACCTATATCCGTTTCCGAGGATAATTACGTAAATGCAATAAATCTGTTGAAAAAACGTTTCGGAACCGAGAGACACTGTTCAAGAACATTTATCGAACATTTTGCACCTCCATCCCATTTCAAAATCATCTCCAGAACTACGTACTCTTATAGACACATACTCTTTTACACTTAAACGAATTTGCACCTACGGCATCATACACCTCAGCTGATACGCTGATTAGCTCCGCAACAAGCCAGGTACTTCTTTCGACAGTTTAAGTCCTACTACCAGATTTTATGGGTGACTTACATCACTGCAGGGCAGTATTAAATCAATGTTCTGAGGTATCGCTAATTACTGAAGGAATGTGTCGAAAATTGGGATTGCAAACGCAGTCAAGTAACGCCTCAATAACAGGAGTCTATCTGTCAGAAAGCTTTGTCCGACGGCGTTGTAACGTAGAAATTAAATCAAGAACAACTGAATTTACACAGAACGTGGAATGTTTCGTTTTACCTCGAATAACACGGCTGTCGCCATCTATTTCCTTTCATAAGGCATCTATCATGTTACCGAAGAGCGTTGCTTTGGCCGATCCGAGTTTCAATATCTCTCAAGAGATAGATTTGTTGTTAGGCGCAAAATTATTCTGGTAGCTATTAATCAGCGGCCCTTTTCAGTTACGTGAAGATCAACTTTATTCCCAGGAAACGCAACTCGGGTTCATATTAAGTGGAGATTTTGATCTGAAAATCCAGTCTCCGAATTTGCTTGTAATTTGATTTCTAGTAAGGAAAATAGCCTGCACTCTCAGGTAATAAAATTTTAGGATAATGAGAACGTAGAAGCTGAAAAATTTGAAACATTTGAACAGCAAAAATTTGTGAAAATCATTTTAGTAAATGTATCAGGAGGGACGAGGTAAATTTGTAGTACGCCTGTCGATTCGAGGCGATATAAGCTCAGTAGAAACTCGAATATTTGCATTAAAGCGTCTTATATCTCAAGAAAGGCGATTTGGGAGAGACCATAAACTGGCCATTTCTTACAGAGAATTTATAACCGAGTATCTCAATCTCAATCACATGGAACGTGTTCCTTTCAAGGAACCAGACAACCTTAATTCGGCGTATTTGTCACATCTGGCAGTATAAAAACAAACAGTCGATGGCCCGAAGATTAGGGTAGTTTACGACCTAATAATTTAAATCTCAACGACAATTTAATGACGGGGGAACATCTTTGACAGATTTAAAAAGGCTCATAAAGCCCGTGCTTTGCTGGATTGTGGTAGCTATACAATATAAATGTGATTTGCATGTTCGCTCAAAATATGGAGGTTTCTACTCAGATCTTGTTTGGTCCTACCTAGCATAACAAGTACCCTTCCAAATATCAAGTTTAATAGAGATTTCCTAGACATTCCTAAATATAGCTGATCCTGAATTCAACAAACATGGAAAAATTGATATTTTGATTGGTGCTGATCTATTTTGGAAAGTTTTATGTGTCGGTCAAATAAGTTTAGGTGAAAAACAAACCAATCTTACAAAAAACACGATTTAGATGGATTGTTTCTGGTCAAATGGCGAACAATTTCCAAACAAAAATGTCAAATGTCATGTAGGTATAAATTTTGATTTACGGGATCAACTATGCAAATTTTGGGAAATTGAGGAGTGTGCGATTATCAAGACATTTTCCAATGGAGGAATGATTTGTGAAAAACACTCCATTGAAAAACGCAGCGCGACTTAAGCAGTACATTTATAGTATCTTTGCCTCTGAAAAAATCACCAAATGTGCTGGGTGAATCTGAAGAGCGAGTAAGAAAACGATTTTGGTCCCTTGAAAGGAAGCTACAATGCGATTCAAATTTCAATCGGCAATATCAAGATTTTATGCACGAATATCGAAATTTAGGTCACATGACTCAGGTCTGTGAATTTAATTCAAAGCAAAATCATAATAAATATGATGATAGTTTAGGAGTTTATCTCATGCCTCATCATGGTGTACTCAAATCTGATAGCTTAACAACAAAATTGAGAGTGATGTTTGATGCGTCTGCACTCACGACGACTAATGTTTCTCTTATTTCGCTTTGATTATAACCATCAATTCGATTACAATAATTTTAATATTTTAACTAAGGAACCCAATTTTTATAAAAGATCTATTCTGGAGATGATTCACATAAAACGTGACACCAAATCTGTAAATCATGATACAGATATTCAGACACTAAGTCAGATTTATACTAACTTATATAATTAAGACTCTTGCAAATTCCTACATGCGTCTTTATAATGTTAAAAGTATATTTTAGGTAGAATGTCAATAGTAGGTATATATCCAATAACTGACAAACCTTTTCCTATTAGCTCGTAAACCTAATATCAGGTTTGAAAATGGATACTTGAAACCTAGTGTTCTCGTTTCTAGTTGTTCATAGACTTTTTTGACATGAACTCGCATTTATTGAGAGTACTGCTTAACAGTGGATTCTTGTAATATTATACTTATAATATTTGAATTATTCGTGTTACTGTCCGTTTCGGCGACGTGGGCATTTTAATTGAGATTGGTGCAATAAGGACGCTTTGTGTAATACAATCAGTTTTAAGCAATCCCGTTTTAGACATAATAAGTCTTCTGATGATATTCGTGAGACCGAAACGTATGTAAAGACGAGAAAATATAAAGCATAAGTGTTAATGTGACCTATTTGCCGAGAATTTATATATAATTCATACCTGGGTCAAGAATCTTCATTATATAATATCAAGATTGATCGATAAGGTTAAATAATTCTTTGAATCTCAAGTTAACTCGATGTATTATTTGGACAGATTCCACGATAGTTCTCAGATGGATAAATACAAGCCCTCACAGGCTGAAAATCTTTGTGGGAAATAGTGTAGCGGAATTGCAAAATTTGGTTAACAATTCAGATTGGCGACATGTCTCTTCCAAACAAAATTCTGCTGACTTATTATCTAGGGGTGTTTATCCAGATGAAATAGTTGATAAGACTTTGTGAGTTGGAATCAACTTTTCTTATAATCTATACAGAAGATTTTCATGTTTTAAAAAGATATTCCAGCTTTCCCAAATTAAATCGGGTAGTAGCACATATATTTCGGTTCAAGAATAATTGTTCAAGAACATCTTCGGATAGAAGGATATTACCTTTGACAACAACAGAGTGCGAAAATGAATTTTCAAATTTGTTATCGATGAAAAGGGTTTAACAAGAGTTGGCGGACGTTCGAGCAATTCAAATTTTAAATTTGACAAAAGATATCCTATTTTGTTTCCTCCACATCATCACATAACGAATATGATTTTCGTTAGTCAACGTTTTCGTCTTTCTCATCCCGGTAATCAACTTTTATTAGCCACCTCCAGAGGAAAATTTTGGCCTATCGACGGACAATATTTAACCGAAAGTATTGTTCGAAATTGCTTGAAATGAAAATGAGTTTTAAAATACATATATTTTCAATTTGAATTATTTTCCAATGGAATGAAGCGGGGGTCTCCAAACTTTCTAGCCTAAGAGCCGTACTGCATACTCCAGTACGTTCTAAGGACCAAAACTATTTAATTTTCTTGTCATTATCTATAATTTCTAGACTAGTCGCCAAGTACGCGCCCTGAGCCAGCATACGCTTGCTTAATTCGCTAGTTCAATTACTATTGTGTACGAATTGTACTTTATTGTCACGACCAAGACACTTGTAGTGGTAGTACCCTTTATCGCTAACAGATAGTGCTAGTAGTACCTTCGAAAGCGCAGTAACAATTAAACATTCGCAAATAATCCCATTGTTTCGGGAATGCTCTGGTGTATTCCACTCACTTCTAGATGGCAGTAATTGGAGTATAAAAAGGCTAGCGGCGCGACCGCGAGTCAGTTCACCTAGGGAAGGCGAAGGTAGCAAAACTGTTTGTTGTGAAATGAAGTAAAGCGTATCTCCTCAAAACGTGGTTGTGCGTGTTTGAAAGACATCTTCCTGATAGTATTTTGATATGACTTGTTGTTTTTGTGTATGATTTACTAGTATGACTAGTAGACATTGAATGCAGAACATTCAGAGATCAATGGGACTTTCAATATTCCGTAATTGAGTCCAGTAAGAAGGTAATGTTTATAATGGTAGTGAGATTCATTTCAATTATATGTTAGTTATGATGCTTAAGTTAAATTTTCTTCGTATTTTACTTGTGATTAGGCTTTGTCTAGCAAGTAAACAAGACCGAGTTATTATCATTCTGTGTCTTTTTATCCAACTTATCACAACAACAATAAGGCATTAGCTGTCGCGGCCCGGATTGATGACACTGGCGGGCCGGGTTTGGCCCGCGGGCCGTAGTTGAGAGACCCCTGAAGTATAATTTGCCGTATTTCCGCGTATTTGATGTTTCTAAATGATTTGCAATATATTTTCTGTTCCTACGGATGTTAGCAGCTTCTGCGGGCAAAGTCCCGAAGAACAGCTGGTGAATATATATCACAACCAAACATTTAATCCGCCAAAGTGTCCAAACGTGAAGAATTGAGCTAACAAAAGCTGATAGTAATATCGGTTACAGTAGGTAATTCATACGTATATATGATAATACAATGAATGTCTTAGTCTCGACCCTTGTAAAACACATATGTTGTCGTTTCGAATAAACTGTCAGTGTAATGACAGTATGAGTATAATTTGACGTCTCTTCACTTGTTCATAATTCCTGCAATATATTGTCAGTTCGAACGGGTGAGAGAATCTTTGGATCACGGTTAATTTGACAATTAGTTCAGTTCATGATGTTTCATTATTGTTTGCAATGTAAGTTATACAAACATATAACTATCTCATCTGATATGATTCCATACTGCACATCAAATGTTGTAAAATATCATTTGTTTTTTGTTGTCCTTCAAATATGTTTCGAGTCATATTCACTATTTCATAAACAACTTATTTACATGAGCCTAACAACTTCCCATTCAATGAACACATATTCATTGTTACAAAGTTGCTATAATTACATAACTTCCTAGAGACCTTCAATAAATTGATTAAAATCATTTACAAGAACAGTATGCGGATTTAAAATTCAAGGTACATAATGTTCAGTTTTACTTATCATAAATCTCTATATTAAATCGTATTTGTTAATTTCAGGGGCATTCACATTTTCTATATCTTTCATATGGAAAGTTACCTACTCAAATATGCTTGATAACAATGTTGCGAAAGTTTTCAGGCTTAGCGCATAAACTATTTTGTAATCTTCCATCATTTGCCATCAATCAGTCCGATGCTAGTTTTGTTCCTTGCCTTCAATCATTTATTCCGAATTTCACAGAATTTTGCTAATAATCTTCATTAATACATTGAAATATTGTATACGTAACAACATTTAATAGAAATGTTCCATAATAGAAGATTATGTATGTAGAAGTATGTCGCCAAATTGGAAAATATCCAATGGCATATTCCATCTTTTAAAAAATACCAACATGATGATTTTTCGAATGTGAAAAACGCCTTGTATTGATATTGAGAGGAAACCGTTCAAGGTGTATGGAGAACACTGTATGAAATTGTGGTTTAGAGGACCCACCAATGAACTGCAATATAAGTGGATTACAATTATTAATTTGATTACAGTTGCTGCATTGCTAAATGAGAATGATAATTAAGCGGTAGGTTCCTTGTAGAAATCATTCCATATAGTTTAACTTCGGTTCTTCATTGACCGTAATGTGTATAAAAATTTGGGCGTCATATGATAGACTTTTTGTCAAGATAATATGAAATAAAACCATAATAAAATTAACACTGTGGATACTCTATAACACTATAAAAAAGAAACCTTATCCACTGAAAAAGTTTACTCTGGTGATGGTTACTTGGTAGCTGAAAGGTCCTCAGTATCCTACTGTATTTTTAGTGGATAAGGATAATTGTTTCTTAAGATATAATCACTTCTCATTGATTGAGATCGTCTGAAATCTAATCAGTTCATCTTGTTAGCATTTCGAATATGTGGTCAGGTTGTTAGTGCAATCCATGTTGCGACTGATCGAGATTTCCGGGCTCACGAGACATAAAGGAACGGCAACAACTTTGATTCAAATCTTCTCCCTTTTTTTATACTTGGAAAATAAACCTTGTTAATTAGTCATATATGTAGATATTGTGAGAAAAATAATTGACATTTTGTAAGGCTTCGAGTTAGATTCGGTACCTGATTTTCATTTGTTGAATATTAGAGAGCTTGCGATATTCTTATGTCTACAATTTCGATATTTTTAGTTTTGGTTCGCCATTCTGGAAGCGGCGATGAACGGAGCATGATAAGGAAGGGAAACAAATCAGTTGTGGAACAACTGGATCAGCTTCATCATTTTCCTGTTAATATTTATATATTTATAACAATTCCATCTATTCATGAATATATTCTTTTTCATCCGATAATTTTTCTTAAAATGAATTTATTCGAGGGAATTCCATGTCAAGGGCATATGAAGAAGAATAACCAATTTCCAAAACTTACAATTATGTCATTACTTACATTGGAAATTTCATTATTTCCAATTGATTGTATATTTATTGTTATCCGTGCATGGCCTGAGGAAAGATGAAGAGGAGAAAAGGGGGGAAATGACTCCCAGCTCTGAAGAAGACGATGTGTAGAACACAAGGAGCCTACACATCTCCAACCTGTACGGCCGAGAATCATTCTCCGAAAGTACAATACTGGAGGTTTCAGAAGAAAGTAAAGATGGCAACAGTCTTACCGGTGGGGACGATCCTCTTACTGTATATCAGTAAGATGGCTTGCATTGACATCCCTAAGGTGAACGTCCACCACGCCAAGAGAGCTTCGGCAGTGATCTCCACGACGTTCACTGAGAACCAGTTAGGGATACCGCTGATCCAAGACCTTGGGTCTACAGAGATCAAGGCCCCACCTGTCCAGACACAAATATAATATGTCACATTAGTGATACTACTGGGTGTATTATCATGTCCTGGATGTACATCTATCAGGGGGTAAGGAAAAATAATGAATGAGTCTACCTCGAATTAAAGAAGAAACAAGAGGAGGTTATAACAGCTTCGTGGTATATCACAAGAGAGTAGATCAGCAGAATACTGTCATAGGAAGAAAACACTTCTTGGATGTGCCGCCAACGCCCACAACTTGATTTTGGACCGCACGGACATCAACCAGAGAAGAAATCAACATTTAGAATTTATATTTAGAAGGAACCTTATCGAACATAACATATTTGTAGAATAAGATATTTCAGTAAGTATACCAAGCCTGAAATATCTACTTACAAACTGGAGATTATCGAGTATTACAAAATAATTCTGTTTAGGTTAGAGCCAAACCTTCCCAGTCTTTTCTTCAAATTACATGATCACTAACAAACAATTCAATATTTAACTGAAAAATAAAGTAACTTTCCTATTAGCTATTATAAAGTATTAAACTAAAACTGTGATTAAAGCCTGTTTAACTGTTATATTCCTTCATGAATACGTTTCAATTTGGTTGTAAACAAGCATTGTTAGAGATATCATGTCACTTATCATTTATTGAATGAATATTATATTATAACAAATCGATCGTGTTCTACTCATCCTCTTTCAAAAATTTCTGCTTACTGACGATTCTTAAATTTTGATCTGCTAGGATATGATGAATTATCAGCAGTTGATAGGCTTTTAACTATTATGCTGAAATATTGAAATACCAAAAAATAAATAGAATAGAATAATTTATAGAAGTGTTCTCTAACGCACCGTATATATCAGTAGGAAGGTCAGCAAAAAGTTTTAATTTGTTTGATTTTCAAATAAAGTTTTTTGTAATATCATTTCATTCATATAACATTCTTCCTTGGATTTAGGTGTTATTCATGATTGGTCTATGATAAACCTATCGAATATTTTTATGGACGTTTTCTTTATCATAATTCTTAATTCCTTACATTGTTGTTGGAATATTATATTGAGATTAAGATCAAGATTTCGTAATGCAAATGGGGCTTTCCATGGAGGAAACATATCCCACAAAGTTGAAAATATCCATTTTGGAAACAAACAGATTATTTTCTACAACTTGTAGAACTTGGATCCAATATTGTACAGTTGGCAATGGCAGTTCAGAATATTTGAAGTAGCGATAGAAAGAAACTGAAATGAGTAACACATTGAGTGTAAATATAAGGCCTGACTGTTGGGGACAGAACCATCAACATCCTTGAAAATAAAGGGGGAAAAGGGAAACGGGATAGTCCATATTGATCAAAATTATAACATATAATACCACAAGAATGTACATGTAAATTAAATAAAAATATAACATAAAAGCTAGAAAAAACGTTATTTCAATTAGATAAAAAAGTAAACATGAATTTTTATTAATAAAATTGATAAGCTAATCAATTTACCTCCTTAAATAATATTAATGAATAATTTAATTATAATAATAAATAAATGAAAAAATTATAAAGATTCCAAAGCGTTTTTGTCCAACGTTTTGTCTTTATATTTCCATCTTAAAATTTTATAATAAAAAAAAAATTTTTATTATATTAAAATAGCTTCAAAAATTCCCTACAAACATTAAAAGAATAGTTATATAAAATTGATTTCTACAAACTAATAAATTTAACTAAATATTATGATAATATATGATTAATTAAACTTTTTATTTATTCAATTAATTAAATAAAATATAATAATAATTCCCTTCACCTTTTATTTTAAAATATAATTCTCAATTATAAATATCAATAAATTTGCTATATCCAAGAACCATGAAAATTTGATGAATATATTAATTCATAAAATATTATAATCAAAAATTATAAAAATACGCCTTTAAAGTTTCATCTAAAAACCATAAGAATAAAAATTTTCAATTCATTTCTTATTTTATATCTTAAATAGTTATTTAACACTAGAAATTATATAAAATCAGCTGTTTAAAATTCGAGAAGTTTAAATAATAAAATTTCAATTGATATACTCTGATACACAAGGTACAATGAATGAAATTTTCTTTTTGAATATTTATTTTTATAAATTCTTTTTCAATGCTAATAAAAGATGATTGAATTATTTTTTTCTTAAAAATGATAAAAATAAAAATACCTTTAAATTTAAAACAAGAACATTCAAAAATATAGTTTCATATTTAAATTAAACTCTTCAAAGATATTTTTTCAATGTAAATAAAACATTTGTATAAGCTAGTGCTCAAGTTGTTTTCGGAAGCATTTCCGAGGTCACGATAATTTTCTTAGAATATTCGACACCAGAAAAAATCCCGGAATTATTTAAGCTCGGGTGGTATTCGGTAATAAAATTTCACACCATATTGACATATTGTATTTGAATAAATTTACTGCAAACTGCATTCAGAATTCATTATTGTTATTTTGTTCACATACACCAGGGGTACATAAAGTTGTTCCACCTATTCTAATCTGAAGTCATCGAATCGATAGAAATATTAAAATCTCGATTTTTCCAATACACTAATATTGTATTTTCTTGTATATCGGTTGTCCCACGACGTCTTAACTCACCAATATGTTCAAAACTATTCCAACGACAAATATCAAATTTGGTAGGTATGAACAATAAGAAATGATGCTCACATCTACTATAAGAACACTGCCGCTTTGCTTTGCATTTCTGGTAACGTAACACCAACTTCAGTATTTTAAATGTAACAACCTGTAGGTATTTCATCACGTCTTCGGGTAGACCTCTAAGAAACAAATTCTATCAAAGTGTCATGTACTACTAAACAATTAATAAAAAAATAACAACATACAACAAATGGTCAAATTCATGAACATGTTCATTGATAAAAAAAAAAACTGGTTGAAAGAATTCGTGAACAAAATGCTCTAATCATTTCGTGTGTTATTGAACGACATGCCATTCTAATTATGTTCTTCAAATAATTCAAACCCTGAGGGGTGTTGCATAAAACCACTTTGTATCCTTGTATCCCTAGGGGACAAAATTCAATAATATCCGGGAAACAAGGACGTCAAAGAATCCCACCTTTTCGCACAATTCGTTTTTCAGGAATATATTATTTAACCGAAAAAGCACTCCCTCACCGAAAAAGTGAGGGAACGCTCCATCTTGCTGTCATCCCCCATTGTGTTCCTTTTTTTCTTGCGGGAATGTCTCCAATCAACTCAGGTAGAGTATTGTGAAGGAAATCTTAGTTTAATTGTTCCTGCATTTCTCAACATTGAGCAGTTACTCTCAATGTCAGCTCTCCTGGAATTAAAAACAAATAATTGAAACACGTTTCAAATACCATATAGACTACAATAAACTGAAAGCCGGATTGGGAGAAGAATCTTGGCAAAAAATTCATGATAATGAGGAACTTGAAAAGAGTACAGATATATTTATTGTTAATTTGAAACACTACATAGACGCCATGTACAGTAAAGACATAAATAATAAATCAAGAGTTAAAAAGTGTTGGATTAGAGATGGATTAGTGAATTGTACTAGAAGGAAAAATAAACATACCCAACAATTGAGTATATTAATAATTTCAAAGCTTATAATAGTTATAAACTGAATTCATTACTGAATTATTACAAAAATCAAATAAGCATAAATAATGAGAAGAAACACTTATGGAATTGTGTGAATGAAAATACAAATGGTCAACAAACAAAACGATGCTCCAAACGAAATAAAAAATACGAAAAGAATATTTTACACAATGAAAAATCTATCGCGAACGAATTCAATAAATTCTTTACATATATTGAAAATAAACTATCTGACAAAATGAAAAATAACCAAGAATCAAATCAAAATAAAAATATTTTTGCAGACTCATTTTACTTAACAGCGGTGGATGAGAGCGAATTGGTTGAAAATTTAGAGAGTTTGAAAATAGAATAGCTCCAGGGCAGGCTAATATTATATCTGGAACGATAAAAAAACAAAACATAACATCAAATCTCCATTATGCTTCTTGATTAATGAATGTCTTGAAAAGGAAAATTGCTGTCATCAAATCAGTGTAAAAAAAGCAGTAGCAAGAACATGACTAATTATAGACCAATCTCCTTGATACCAACAATTTAAAAAAATGTCTCAAAGCTTCTGAAATCGAGATTGATTTCATCTTTGAACAGATATCAAGTAATTTCCAAGAACAATTTGACTTCGATGTAGCATGCATTCGTAGAGTTAACTTGGAACCTCTATCAGGGATTGAATTCGGAAAAACCCACATGCATCTTTGTCAAACTGGCCAAAGCCTCTAACTCTAAGTCATGTTCTTCTGCTACAAACCTGGTATAAGAGGTACCTCGCTCAAACTGTTTGAGAATTATTTGGATAACAGGAAACAATGTGTTCATACACACAAGTAGAATCGGAGTAGATCAGGGAACAATACTTGACACGATTCTGTTCACGTTATATATGTCATCATTTTAATTCCATATTTTTATTGTTGTTATCTTATCTGTGTACGGTACGATAGATGAGTATCTCATACATGAGGTATACCAAATTCTTCAGTCCTTGCCTCTATATTCACCTCCTGCATATTTTTTCACAAAAGAATAAGAAACCATTGTTTAATATCCTTCCCGTAAAAAATATGGGAACCACATTATAAGAGTAAATATTCTAAGTCACATCCATGACCATTTCAGAATATTCAGTCTAATGAATTCTGTGTTCAATCATATTTTTAGTGATGACTGGTATCCAAACTTCAACTTTGATATATTCTCTCAATCCTCCAATTGCTCTGTGTCTATCTACAACATCTTGATCACTAATCTACTCACCAAATTGTTGTTCTGGATGACCTAGAATATTATGACTCCTAGGATTGACGCAAGTAGATCTCTACTAACAAGTTGACCCACAGCACACATAATTATGGCAACCTTAGACAATGGTATTATGCAAATAATACACGGAAACTGCTTCTTGTACCGGGATATCAAAAATTATCTTGGTCAAGGGTGGTTATGGAATCTAAAACGTGTGTCTTACTTTAAATTTTTGAATAAAATATCCCCAAAACTTGTATCAGATTAATTAATTTGACGTTTCTAAGAATACGAAATTTCGCAATTTTATACGAAAGTTTTAACGTTGAGTACTCGCTAGCGTACGGCCGGCGCCAGTTGTAATAAAGTATTTTCGGCTATAGGCCGCTAGCTTTTACCCGTTTCAGGTATATTTTAGTAGCTAGAAAATTCCCTTTGGTACGTCTCACGTCAGACGCTCGTAGCTGACAGCTGAGAGTACCTGTTTCTATTTGAATTAAATTTTCATATTTAAACGACATTTTGGAGCCCGAGACTGTGCTATTGAGTTGACCCGGTTCATGATCTAATGACATTGACCGAAAACCGCACTCCAAATGTCGCCTTAAAGTCGTAGGAGGGAGCACTATTTTGCACATTTCTAATTTGCGAGCTACGCGCTCCTCACGTGAAAGTCATTCGACTTACGGAAAATTAACTATTTCAAAACAGTTTTCGAGCCGGTTTGTGGCTGTTTCGACCTTGTGAAAGGTTCAAAGTTTACATTTCGACAATTTAGTAATTTAGTTTTTCTTATTACTAAAACCGTTATTTCATAATTTGTAGTTCATTATTGTTTTACAACTGAAATAAATAAGTATGAAATTTGTAGGTTATTGATGATGACAGTGTGACAGTGACATAATTATTTCTAACGTAAAATAAGACACACGTTCTAGATTCCACAACCACCCTTGACCAAGATCATTTTTGATATCCCGGTACTTCGCAATGAAGCTATAATTTATCTAAAATATACGTAAGCCATACGATCATACAAATTGTTCATGAAGGCTAATAACTATAAACATAGTGATTATTGAAACTTACATTACGTTTTGAAAATAAATGAACTCCAAATGTTTGAATTGTTGAACTCGCACGCTATCAGTGTTAATAATGTTATTATATTTTTACTTTGCAACCAATTCATTTCAACAGTTTTCTTAAGTCTTCTTCGTCAAACCAGGTATATTTCATTTTGAAAGTTGGCAACACATTACAGAGTTGGCGATGTATTGTACATTTCTTGATTAGACTTGACAGTTCATACATTTGTTGTGAATCTGAATTTTAATAGAATTAAACTTCAAGAGAACAAAAACTATTCTGCCCAGGACTGCAATTCTACGTTCTACGTACATTGACGTCGTGTGTTGTGTAAATTGCGAAACATGTACCTTAATTTTTTACATCAGTATATTAAACTGAAAAATGAATGTTTAAATACGTCTATTTATTTATATCTACAGGACATGGATATCCGAAAATGGTACTGTCGGTAATCCCTGACAAGATTCAGCACTAAAACTGTGAAAATGGTGTAATAATAATAATGATAATTTATCAATTTGTGTTATTGCAACAAGGGTTATGCATCCCTGGGGCTAAAGCAGCGCTGGACTTTTTTGCGTCTTCCGTGTCTCGCGTAAAGTGTTTGTTTCTTATTTAAAAAGCATTTTGTGACAATTCCTTATCATACCAAATGTATTCCGACGTAGAAATCGAGTGTTCAAATTTGTTGTGCCTTATTACTACAAGGGGTCCAAGAGGGAATTTGTGAAATAAGACCAACGGCGTAAGTGCATTTTGATTGCCAAAGAACAACTGTTATATTGACCTAAACCTCTGAGTCGACGATATAATATAATGTGGTTATTGAACCTTCAGACCATGCTCCGCCCGCCAATGTTTATTTTGTCTTAAGTGTTCTATACAAATTCCGCTTACCGGAGATCACTTAGGTGATATGATCCAGTATCAGGTCGTTAGGCTTAACCCAGGTTACCAGAGAGAGAGAGAGAGAGAGAGAGAGAGAGAGAGAGAGAGAGAGAGAGAGAGAGAGAGAGAGAGAGAGAGAGAGAGAGAGAGAGATAGAGAGGAATCCTTTAATTTCAAACATTATCTATCAATCATCGACGTGATGGAGCGCGAAATCGATCACTGTTCCGTGTGTGCCAATTAGTCTTTCATTCGATTCAAATTCTCCAGAGATCCTGGGCAGGAACTCGCTCACTGGCGGAAGGGGTAGAAGTAGCGACATTGATAACGGTTTCACAGGTTCCCATTTAGGGGTGAGCCTGAAGTTGACGTTTTTAAATTCATGTATTATTTCCATTTCTGAAGTTTGTAGTAATTTATATTCGTTTGCGGTGTTGTAATGTACCAAATTTTGTTAACTTTTATTCAATACATATTTATCGTTTAACTTGATTAACGAGTTTAACTGGTGATTCCTAATCACCTCTCAGCGTATACGACCTACAGAATTACGCTTGAATATATATAAAGATATAAGTATAAGTAAATGTACGAGGCGGTCCCTGTAAAGAGATCAAGGCTTCTAGGTGGGCTGAAATATACACCTAGTGGTGGCAGCTTTGAGGAACCTCAAGGGTACACGGATCAACTAAGATCTCTGATACCCGAACAGGTTCCAACAAACAAATTTTCAAATTCATATAAATTCACGTCGATGTGGTATTAACCCTACCTGAAATATTACCCAGCCGACTGTTACAAGTTTAAGTGTTACAAGCAGTGAGATTGGATTCCGAACCTATTCACTTATTGGGAAATATTAAATCTGGAGTAATTTCAGTTCAGATTTATTATAAAACAATACGCTCGAATCACCGTTACAGTGGTGAATGTTGGTGAATCATCTGTATTGTACTTCATGCTGATTGTACAGAACGTTTTATTCCTAGTACAAAACTGATATTTACTTCAGAAACAAAAAATGTGAATCATCATGGTGAAATGTATCAAAATAACTTCTAAAATTGGTTTGAATTTCAACTGTTAGTGAATTTTGAAGGAACACTACGATAGTTGTGAATATTGAATAAACTGCCATCAAGCACTCCAAGAAATGTGATATACAATGGAGGTCAAGTAGGAATAATATACCTAAATTATAATAACAGTTTTAAACTAGTGTTGTTGATCTTGGCAAAAGTGAATAAGGCACAACCATTATTATGTAGCAGATAATTACGAGATCAAGGTGAAGAGTCCCTGAAAAATGAAACAAGAATGATTAATTTGGCCACAATTTATTTTATTTCTCAACATAATCCTTGTAGCCCGATACACTTCGTCCAACGTATTTCAAATTTTTCGATCCCTTCCAAATAATACGATTTCGGCAATCCTTCAAACGTTTGTTTCAGCAATGACCTCATCGTTGGAGCCAAATCTCTTTCCGCCAAGCCTTTTGTTCAAGTTTCGAAATAAATAAATGAATAAATACGATAGATATTATATATACATACATGAATAGCGCATGGTATACAAACCTCTGTTCAGTCGATGACTCCAACACGTAAGAGAGACAGAAGACCTATTTCAGCCTGGTATTAGACAGAGATGAAGATCATTCTGACCACGTGACAAGTGGCAAGAACGTGCATAATTTACATTGTTTTATATGGAGCACTTTACGAATTCCATGAATTATTAAGTTATAATCCTATTTGATCGGTTTTTATGATTCAACAACAATACATCATAGTATTATGTACAAAATTACATTGAAGATATAGAATTAAATATCGCTCATTTTGAATTTATCATTTTTCCATGAAGCACCCATATACAACTTATTCTGTATGTCATCAATGGAAAACTTTAGTATGTAATTAACTGAAATTACTCTCCCCCACGTTAACTAGGCATATTTATATCAACAGCTTCAATTATTAATTAATACATATATTCAACTACAGAATCATTACCATACATGACCTAATAAATAAAACAACATCTTTCATATTGTCGTGAAGATTTAGTTATAATATGGAAAACAAGTAACATATACATATTCGAAATTAAGTAAGCTATACAAGAAATATATCTATAAATATCAAAATGCTCAAATAATTAGACAGAAATAATATAGCTATTTCTTGGAGTGGTTCGAAAAAAAAGAAGTATGTCATTTATTAAAATTATTAATCTAATTCTGCTACCATGTAACCCAAACCTGGATTTTTCCTGAGCCAGAGATTGAATCCGATTGTGCCTCAAGATGCTAAATATAAAGAAGAAGAACTGGAAATTATATAAATGAACAGTTATTGTTATTCAGTGGTGAACTTCTGATATTGTGGCTAGTCGCAGATTCCAAATCGGTAGCTCACCTTTTGTGTTATAATAATAAACATTAGCAAAATATTCCAGTTTCTAAAGAATATAAAAGTGATATAAAAACAGGGTTTTAGTTTAAAGCATTAATGTTTATAGTTATAATTAGATTATAGGTCACCTTAATTTTAAACTTAAATTTTACTAACATAGGAACATTATTATATGATATTAGGTATTAGGTTAAAAATACGAATTCTTCGGGAATAAAAGTAAACATTGTTCTGAAATGTCCTGCCTATCCTTCACATGTTTTAATACATTTTTCAGATTTTTTTAACCTTTGCATTCATTCTACGATTCCTTGTAGTCAAGTATTTGATTACTATTTTTTGCTTATCAATAGTATGCTACGCAATTAGAAAAATTATATTCATGTTAGGGCATGACGGTATAGCACAGAAAAGATGGTATCAAAATGTTATAAATCTACTAAGTATATAATCAACCAACTTTCTGGTTCATTTACAGGTTGTTCTTCATTGATCCTAAATGAGGTGCCCTCACAACAAATAATGTTTGCATCATCACTAGTGAAAACATAATAATAACAACATTTACCCAGCTAAAAATTATGACAAATTCATATTGTTTACTAATTTCTAAGTTCTCTTGGTTTCACCTTACGTTTAAAGACATTCGCCGGAAAATTTAAAATACTAGGAGGAACTACATGGTCTTTTACTGATTTCTTTCCAAATGAATACACGAAATCGTTTTCTGTAAAGTGTTCACTACAAAGATGATAATTCTTGTTGGGCACGAAGTTTTTTCTCTTCATTTAAATTTAGTAAATATCAGTGAAAACTAGGTCCTCCTTTTTGATACCGATTTGTACATCCAAATGCGGAACAAGATTTCACCATGCATTGTTATATCTTAGATTTATTAAAAGTATCCAAGAAGACTAATTGATCACATACTTCACCATTATAACATTATTGTCGTCGAAGAGTTATTACACAATATCATTTGATAAAATGAAAGCAAAAAGCCAAACAACTAATCACAACTAAAAAACAAAGCACCAAAGAAGTATTCTGTATCAAAATAATGCTATTTTCTTTTGAAAACAACATAATATGATAGATTACAGTAACATGTACTCTTATGGCTAGAACGATGTTTTGCCACTTGTCAGCTGTTCCATATGTTGGAGTCAATGAAAATCCCTGATGCGCTATCCATGTATGTATATGTTACTGTGAATGTCCGAAGCGGAGTGTATCTTAAGATACACTGGTGTATGTTAACAAGCACCAAGCTAGCTGGTGATTGTTTGTTATTTATTGTGTTCTTTATGTTTTCGGTCATTCACCAGTGAATGTTATCATACACCACAACGACTTGGTTGATCTTCATTCTCTTCATGATGAGTTAAATTATGATGATTTAGCAAAGATATCTGCAAAACAGAAGTTCGGGCCTGAATTAAAATGAACTCACAAATTGTTACAATAAATAAAATCATAGAACTATAATAAATAAAACAAATAGAACTTGTTTATTATTCTTACCTGCCAAGTAAGGTAAACAATAACGTACACTTATCATTAATGCTTTTGCCCTATTGGCTATATAATTCAAAAAATACTCATTCGTTACAACGTACCTACTCATAGGTAATTAGGTATTAAAGCATTTTTCGCTATAAGAATTAAAAAAAACTTATTTATTAGTACATGGCAAACTGTTATGGCACTTAGAAATACAAATAACTCTACGAACTTAACAGTTACATTTCTTGGTGTTGCATTTTTGTGCACAATTGCAACGCTTATATCCTTGTCCTCCAAATATTGATTCCAAAGCAACAATTTCACGCATTGATGTTTTTGTAGAAGAAGTTTCAGATATATTGATAAAATTTTCCTTACTGATGGAAAACTGATTTCTAGTATACATCTGTGATTACGTCCCATGTTTTGTAGCCAGTTGATAATAGTCACCATCCACATTTGTAACACATGTAAGGATATTTCTGGAATCTGTACGACCTCTATCAACATCAGGAACACGCAACCACTGCCGGATTTAGGGGAGGGCAACCGGGGACTACAGCCCCGGGGCTTCCACCAAAGAGGGGCCCCCACAATAGACTTCGGAAAAAAATCTTTTAAATTCCGACTAGTAAACACTAGTAAACAACTTTTCCTTTGATCTTTTTTCTCGCTAATTCTTGTTCCCGATTATAGTTATATATGTTTGTTAAATACTAAAAGAATTTACTTGGTTTCACAATAAATTATTTATTGAAAAACTCGACTGAAAAAATTTTTCATTTTATTTGGAAAATAATTTGGGGCCAGGGGACCTCCACTCCTTTGTTGCCCCGAGGCATCCAGACTCTCTGAATCCGGCCCTGCATGCATTCTTACAGTATCTCCATATTTTGCAGGAGGAAAATTTGCCTGCGATAGTTTAAGCATTTTTTTTCCTTGATCTTGAAGTCCAAGTTTCGCTAATTCTATGTTTCTTTTAGATTCCTCTTTTCTGTTGCACAGTAAACATATTTCTGATATTTTGCCCTATTAGCGGTGCGGGGACGGGTGGTCGGCGTGGAAAAAAGAGAGAACAATAGCACTCTAACCTTCTCACTTCATTTCGAACAAACACTGGCGTGTGTTAACATTCACGTAATTAGTAAATTGCAGTATCTGAGACACACAAAATCGCCTTGGAGTATGTTAACATTCACCGGTGTATGTCCAAAATAAACAAAACATTGAAATAATTTTGGACTTACACCATTAATATTGGTGATTGTCGACACACACTGGTGCATCTTAACATTCACTAATATCGGACATTCACAGTAACATATATATGATATCTATGATAAATACCACCGCTTTCACTTCAAAGCGGCGTCCAATCGATCCAACCGCTCTGCATTATATACGCCGGTGATCATTTTGCCCTTTTCAAGGTAATCGATATGGACGATACCTTGTACATCCCAAAATTATTTTGATGTGCAAATGCAATAATCTGAAGTTAAAACAGCAATTTTAATACTTGCAATTACAAATTTAATACAAATAAATGATATCGATTTAAAGCTATAAGCTTCCTCTTCTGAAGTGCTACCAAGTTAAGTAAGCTTTTTACCTCATAGTATATTGAACAAAATTCACCATATCATTAATAAATAACTATGCAACAGAAAATGAAATACACTTCCACATGATCCAAGATAAGTAATATGAAAGATAATACTCAAACTTGTATGGCTCTAAAAACGGATTCTAAGAAGAATATTTGTTGAAATGTTATATTCTTCCTACTAAATTAGTGTTACTGATATAATCGAGAGTTGATTTGGAAATCGTGCATTAAATTGAATATTTTTATAATCGGGTATTTTGACTATTTGTTTCCATACATAATAATGCTTAGTTTGAATTTACAGTATTTATTAATATTGGCTTCAAGCTGGAAGTAAAGTTCCCGTATCTTCATCTACACCTTTAAGGTGGAATTAGAAACAGTATGTAGGTTAGGTACTTTCTTCATTTTCTTCAAACATTTGGTAACACCAACAATTTGTTAATTACGTTTTAGATTATAAGTAATTTGTCTTACTTTTTTTTTTGCGTAGAGGAGGAGAAATCTTGCATAGACGCCTCGGGTGCCCGAGCCCCCGGGTTGTGCCGGATTCCTACCGACTAAAACCCCTCCTCCGTGGGGTTGGTTCTCCATCCTAAGGAAGCCCCACAGAACTGCGGTCATTATAGTTCTTTTGTGCCCTCACTTGTTTCTACCTCCTCATCAGTCCGGTGTATTCTATGAATTTCAGTAGCCTGATATAGAGGATACCTCTGATTCCCTCGGGTGTAGTCTTATCGTCTCCGAGGTATGTCCGACGACCAACCGTGTATGCCGTGCACTGACACAGCACATGCATGGGTGTCTCATCTTCCACGCCGCAACCCCTGCAAGTGGGCTGATCAACCAGTCCCATCGTGTAGAGGTGTTTGTTGCATGGGGAGTGTCCGGTCAGGAATGCAACAAGATTCCGTATTTCTTGTCTGCTGAACGTCAGCAGATTTTTCACTTGTTGCTGCTGGAGATGTTCCATCAATCGCTTGGAGTACGACATATGGGGCAGTTCTCTTCAGTAGGCACGGTGCTCTATCTCGAGCCATTTTTGGATTACAGATTTCGCTGTGTCATGAGAAAAGCCACATATTGGGGTTCATTACTAGTGCCGTTAGTTCTTTGACGCAATCAAGTACACATTGTGAGGTGATTGTAGACTCCAGTGCCTTGAGCACTGTCAGGTTGCTCACTATGATTGTGATTTGTCTATTCTCATAGGCTCACTCCCTCATAATTTGAGCACATGTTATAATTGCAACCATTTTTGCTTGGAATTCTGTCGCAAGAGTTCCTAGGTTCAAAGACATTTTTCCCCTTGGTCCGTTTTCTCGACTATTCCAGCACCCGTACTCTTTTCCGTCTTGGTGCCTTCGATAAGCCATCTGGAATCCCCCGGTATCATATGAGGACTGCCCTCAGCGTTCTCCCGCCCATTCACGGTTTTAATCATGAAAGGCACGGAAGTGCTGTGAACCTTGATCCTGTCGGATCTCATCCCCAATGTCCCAGGTGATCCAAGCAATCCGAGGATGCTTCGGCCGTCTTTCCTATTTGATATATATAATGAGTAAAGAACTCCTAATTCTGTTTATCGAATCAAATCGTTAGTTGTTTTCAAAAACATTGAGAACCTTCTCAACCTGACATACAGACACATAATGGGTAACCTTCTTCCATGATGTTATATCATTCTCAACGTAAATGAATATGATAAGCAATATACTGTCATTTCAATATTTATACCTTTGAATATTATTTTTCACGATAAGCTGGCGGACAATAATTTTAGGTGTTAACATTAGTGCGTTAACATCGATTGACTATATTAAGAATAATATATTAATTAATGGATAAAATCGTCCTTTACTTATAACTCACTCCTTAGTAGTTTGTTCACATACTACTTGAACTTCACGTCAGTTCCGTATGTTAGTTATCATAGATCTTATGACTGCCGTGTAAAGTTATAGTGCTATCTTTGGAGATAATTTTTTCGATCGCTCTCCAGCACTGCCAGAGGGCGGCGATAGTTATTTCATTTTTTACATCTCGCTGCGCGATTAGATTCCAATGTAAAATGTACAATATATATTAAAATAAAAAAAGTATCTTCGCATTCTCAATATTTGTCCATTTATAGATATAGGAATTTTTGACATCAATGAAATCATGTACCTTAAGTCTTCGAGTTTTTATGATATATTGCTTGATTTTATCCTTGAAATGTCCAACTAATTTCATATCTTTCATTTCAGATGGTAAGGAATTATAAATTTTTGCAAGAAACATATGTGATCTTCACCAAATGTTTTCCTCATTTTGGAAATGATAAAGGAATTAGCTTTCTCTCTTGTGTCATGTGGTAAATTTGTAAAACTTTATCTGTATTTTGGAAACAATATATAGCTAATGCTTGGTAAAGTAATTGTCTGGTATCTAGTATTTTACTATCTTTGTATAGAGATTTCGTGCTGTATCTGAATAGTTTAGTGAATATTATTTTCAGGATCCATTTTTGAGTAACGTTAATAATATTCAAACAGTGGTTTGTTATTTCTCCCCAAGTAAGAATTCCATAATTCAGAATTTTGTATTGAGGCTATATATATGGTTTTTAAATTATTCTAATCACAGAACGTTTTTAGATATTTTAAATTTGGGATAACACATCTAATGTTAGATGTCTTTTGTATCCTCATTATATGTCATTTATCAGTATTCCCAACATTTCCTATTTTGGTATGCATTGAACAGGGAACAAACTTTGTTCCATCGACATTTATTAAAAGTAATCTACAATTGAGAAATTGAAATATTTCAATAAGATGATTTTGAACATAGGTTTTAAGTTCTGTCCAGTTTCTTGCTTTATAGATAATGACTTTATCATCTGCGAAACTCAAGATTCTTCCATGGATAGACAGTTGAAATATGGCATTGATATAAATTAAAAAGAGAATAGGCCTCTATATGGAACACCACATTGAATTGCCTTTTCAGAGCTAGTAGTATTATTGCTTACCACAACTTGTTTTGTGTTTTCTAAATAGCTACGAAGCAGTTTATGTGCAAAACCCCTGAATCCATAGTTATATAGTGTGTCGAGCCGGATTTCGTGATTGACATTATCGAAGGCTTTAGCCAAGTCCACAAAGATAGATAGACAGGCCTGGTCAATATTTAGGTTCTTATATATTTCTGATGTTAAATAAGCCGTAGCATCCTCGGATTATTTCTCACACGTTGGGATTTATCGGTGATAGATTCATCACAATGATTCTGAGATTTTAGGAGTTTGAAAGGAAATGAGATATTAATATACAGTCGTTTATAACTGTTGAACAATTTGGCATGAGGAAAATTCGAATACATATAGCATCATTTAGCTTATTTGTGATGAATATTTGTTTGATACCAATTTTTCACAAGTAACCTAGAACTCACCACGTCGAGGTAGCTGAAATGATGTTCACCGGAGGGCCAGAAGCCTTTGGTTTCTGGCGCTTTCAGTAATGATAGGAAACTGAGAAAAAATGTATCGAACGCAAATTTTATTGGCATTCTAAAACATATAATAGGTGCTGAACCATCTATGACGAATTGATTTATTACCCAAAACCCACTCAAATTTCGAAGAAGTTGAAATTGATCATGAATATATTAAACTGAACTGAGAATTTAAGCCCACAACTGATGACTGGATGAGAAGATACAACGTCGATTTGATAAAACAGTACATATCATTTTCTTCTATTTTGAAACTGGAATTCAGCACTTCTTTTTCTGTGAGGCCAACGCAAAAAGTCTGAAAAGTAGTTTATCACGTCTTAGTCGTTCCAGTTCCACTGAATGTTTCATATCGGCCACTATGTTGCTCTCTACGTTCTTGATGATATTTTCGTTCAGTAGGTGGAGACTTCGTTAGATATGATGGTTGGTTGGAAATAATTGTGAGAAATGTGTCATTAAGTTTGAGAATTTTTGGAAGAACACCAAAAGAGCACCATCAGGTTTTGTGAAAGAGTCTTCTTTGATAATATGAGAATCTGCGAAATGTATCATGCAAACTAGTGTTTTGTTACATTGAAGCTCTTTTCTTTATGTATTTACGACATCACTGGTTTCTCCTTCAGGCTCGTTAGGAAAATGGAATGTAGAAACGGCTAAAGAGGTTCCTAATAGGTAATTGTGGTGTTCTATTGCATCCAGGAACACAACAACGAGGCCTCTAGGAGGATAACCCAGGAAATCACCATTACTTTCAATCTTGAAACCCCAAAGAAAATCTGAAGAAAATGTGAACGTACAAACATACATAAACTTTCACAGTATACGACAGGCCTCGTGATTTACTAAGTTGACTCACGGACATCATACAAAAATGGAAGGAACGTACCTAGAAAACTTACGATATTTTTCAGAAAACGTCCACCTTAAATAATTTTCCGGCTACTGGCTAGAATATCTTGAGAATTCATATCAACAACATATGCGTGAGCATCGAACGGGCACCTGCGCATTGTGTACATCTAACTCTGTGACGCTATTGATTTTCAGACAGAAATGATCACTGTTAGCTAACAAATATTCAGAGATCTAAGGAGCCCCCTTCCTAGAGCTATGTATGGCGTTGTTTAATTAAAGTGAAATGTCATGTTAAATAAATGATTGTACCTAGGCAGTTCCGCTCCCGCTCTGCTTCAATTAGACGTGTTATGTTGTTAGCTAAAATGTTTATTTGAAATATAATATCAGAAGTGGGGGTCACCCAACGCCGTCATAAAGATATAGTATATAAAAAAAACGCAAAGAGCATTGTTTTACATTGGAAGAGAGCAACAAAGACCTGATCAATTTGCATGAAAATAAGATGAAGGCTGACAGAGCGTTGTCCGTGGCGATTGTTCAAATGTACCGTACAAAGAACAACGCAAAGAACTGCAGTTCAAACACTATATAGACTATGATAATCGCATTCTCGTAATCCACCGTGATTATTGGAAAAATTAACACATAAGACATTTGAAAACAATTCACTAAAGAGCTGGATTCCTCAAACTTATTGCATTAAGCACTGAGCATCTTCATCAATCGAAAATTTGACGTCTCAACAAACGGACGAAACACGAATAATTGAAAATGTAACCACATTGATGTGTAAAATATATGAATATGTATTAGAAAACCACTACAACCAATATTTCTATAGTTGAAGACATCATATATCAACGAGGAGGTGAAAATAGATAGATCTTTTAAATAAAAATTGGTTTCTTTGCCAAACATTTTTTATAATCAAACTGATGCTTAGTGAAATTAGTTTAAAAAATCCGGCACTTTAGTGGCGTGAACAAGTTTTCAAACGCCATCTGATGATGGTCGTGAGACCGAAACGTACGTTAAGACGAACATAGTGAACATATAGGTTAATGTGACCTACTTCCAGAGAATTTACAATAAGTAAATTTGTGTTTTATTCACATTTTATTTTCAATAAGCAACTAATAGTTTTTTTTAAAACCGGCCAGAAATTAGTACTTTCCGGTTTATTTTTAGGCCAGGAAATCTCATTTTGTCGGACCGAGCCAGAAAATTATTGTGATAGTCCGGTAAAAGCTTTTACCGGACTCATTTTTATTTACTTGCCGGCCTATCTTTAATGAAAAAAATAATAAAATAGTTAGTCTAAGATAGCGGTCAATTGGTTTCTATAGTAACCGAGTTTTGTATTATTTAAAATTATAAAATAACTTGACATATTTTGACGTTTAGTTGAAAACGTGACATTTATTATAAAATGGATATTCAAAATAGCTACATTTTTGAGATTGCCAAACCCAAAGGAATACACAGGGCATTGCTTTAGGCGTAGTTCGGCGACTTTGCTGACATCATAAACTTAAAACGACATGGTGGTTGGAGTTCATCTCAAGTTGCCGAAGACTACATTGAGGATTCAGTTCAGAATAAGATTGATATAGCTAACAAAATTCAAAAAGCAGGTAACTCAAACACAGAAATTGTCTCAGAAACTCATTATAATGTAAGCAGTTCAAAAAATCTCACGTCAACGAATAATTTTGAAATACCGTGCTTACAGATAAGTAATGCTAATAATTGTACGTTTAATATAACTATTCAAAAATGTTTATATTTGTAAACCAAAAATTAACGATTGTTAAAAGAAATTGTTAAAATTAGTTAATAAAGAGTTCTTGTTATAAAAATGTAAACTGAATAATATGAAGTTTATGGTACAGCAATGCCCGTTTAAAAAAAATATTGTACGTGATACGTCCCAAAAGTGCTTTTACTGGACTCGCAGGCTGTGCCCACTCGTCCAGTAAAAGACCACTTTCGGGACTTGCTACGTAAACTACTATTTTATACTTTGGCTACACGAAAGGAAAACCTATGATGTTCGAAGAACATCGTGTGAGCCAGCGGTGGAATGTTGGGAGACGCGACAGGCATTCGAATGTGTCTTGAAGGTTTGGAGGTTATAGGTATAGGGAAAGACTTCACTAGGTAAAGAGTTCCACAACTTTCAGGAAGTGAGTGAACATTTTATTTAATGAGAATTATTTTTGGTTTAGTTCCATTCTCATTTGACTGCACAGAGAACTTCTTCTTTTGATTGGGTAAAATCTAGGAAATGTGGATATGCCAGATGGTCAAATTTATCAAATAGATGTAAACGGAGACAGTAGGATGAAAACACCAAACCACTATTATACCTTAAATGATACGCTCATAAGAATTTATATAACATACAAAATGTATCTCACCCGCACTGAAATCCACAATCAATTCAGAAAATCATTATTATTCGTCATAATTAGTCTCAATAAGCAATAATTTTCACCCCCCCCCCCACCGTTATCCCGCACCCTATTTTGCAAGATATCCAAAAATCGTTGGCTCTCTTAATGAATTATCAATTTTTATAGAATCACGTATTTAAGATAAGGCTTGGGATCGATAAAGACATCATGATCTTTGCATTGATGTTGTCAAAAAACTGGTTTGTCGGCGAACTAGTATCGGCGAACTGGTGTTAGTTCAGTAGACGTAGCCAAAACTACAATGAACTATCGGAATATTTTCATACAGGTGACTTTTGCCTGAAACCTTCCGACGAGTTCATTGACCTATCTAGAACATCGTAGAAAGGTGGGAGACGTCTCCCTTTTCTATAGATATTTCCATGGTCGGTGTTCATCAGGAATCTCGCCTGTTGTTCCACCACGAGAGATTCCAGATAGGGGGTAACGTTATAGAATTAAAGTTATACGAAAACATACTTATTTATTTGCAATTGGTGACGAGTTTATTGTTATTGTTCATCGTGTAATCAAAAAAATCACAGATGAATGTAATACAATAAGTAATAAGTAGAATAAAATGCTCCTATAATAATTAATTATATATAAAATTCTCGGGAAATAGGTCACACTAACACTTATGTTTTATATTTTCGTCTTTACGTACGTTTCGGTCTCACGACCATCATCAGAAGACTTATTATGTATAAAACCGGATTACTTAAAACTAATTGTATCGCACCAATTTCAATTAAAAATGTCCACGTCGCCGAAACGAACAGAATCACGAATAATCGAAATTGTACCACATCAATTTCGATTATCCGTGGTTCTATTTGTTTAATCGAAATTGGTGCGATATGGACTCTTTGTGCTAATATAATTAGTTTTAAAAAATCCCGTTTTGTCATAATAAGTCTTCTGATGATGGTCGTGAGACCGAAACGTACATAAAGACGAACATATAAAACATAAGTAATAATCTGACCTATTTCCCCAGAATTTTATATATAATTCATACCTGGGTCAAGAATCTTTATTATAATATAATAATTAATTATAATTAAAGGTACCTACCTAATTGTTAAGAAACTTATTGTATGTACCTAATAAGTCTTTAATTGGAACATAGATTAAACCATATATCTATGGTTTCAGCGTTAATGTAGTATAAAATCATTTTAACTTTCGGAATTTGGGTAATTGAACTCAAATTTACACAAACTATCAAATTGTTTCACCACACTGTGGCATTCTCAAAGCTGGGAGCTGATAACTAGTATTGAGAATGCCACAGTTGTTGTCAACATCAATATTAAATTAAATGTTGCAACTTCTCTTCAATTTTCCAACTTCCGAAAGTTAAAATTATTCACCTCCTGTACTATTTGATGAAGTTGGGTTTATGCAAATTTATTTGCACAAATATATTGTGCAACAAACACCAAACAAACCTAAGATAATACATGCTATTTATACTAATTATTAGCTAAGAACAAAACAGGAATATGCTTCAAAACAGTTTCAATAGGGGGAGTCGTTAGGTATCTACAAATATATTTATGGATTTCCAGTGATTCTAATTACGTTAATTTAAAACTATTTTGTTGGATGTGAAGTATTTCAGGATTTTCCGGGAAACTGTGGTCGTATTCAATGAAGTAGGTATTTGGCAAATGTGGAATCCTCTTTTTTTAATCTGATCCGTTTTTGTTTTTTGAAAACATATTTTAGTTGTCCTTGTTCTCCCGAGTTTAGATATATATCATACCCGCATTTATTCCTATGTAACAGCCCATAAATTCCATCAAGGTCGAAACAATAAAAATGCTCCCAATTAGAATATAGGCCCGATGTTTTTTGATCGTTGTTGTTCTGAAAGTTCTGAAAGTAAGATAACAAATAAATCCACCTTAAAGGACTATTTAAAATTGAAGTCAAACCGAGATCAAATTCAATGTGATGAAAATAAAAAAGCAGAGAAATAACGAAAAACGATTGATACAACAACACTTTTTGACTTACCGTACATACTCATTTAGAGATCCCCATCTGAATACATATTCATCTATTGGTTCCTCCAAAAGCGTAGGCTGTAAAGGTGGCAACGACGAATCAGCACTTGTGCTTGGCTGAGGTTATCTGTTTGTACTCAAACTTTCACTGGAATACCCTATTAGGGTGATTCCTCAACCACTCCGTACTTGCCAAAATGGTTTTTGTACAGGTGACTTTTGTCTGAAACCTTCTGCAAACCTTTAGGGAAACCCTAAGGATCATTCGTCACCCACTCCGTACTTGCCAAAATTATTGTTTCTCAATTGTAGAATTAACAAATTAACAACTATATAAAAAAAGTATAATATAACGGAAATAACATAACAATTACATAACAGTATATTTTCTGCGTACAGTTTGTTATACATATAGGGTTGAAATGATCAAATATTGGGCTCACGGGAAAACATTATTCTGCACACTTTTAGATTTGTTTAATTTTTCTAGCTTACCACATAGTTGTAAACGGAGACAGTATCTTAATGATACGCAGACAAAATGTGGAAATTCAATTGTTCACAAAAATTTTCATAACACGCAACATGTAACTTACCCACAGAATGTTAGAAATAGATTCAGAAATAATATGATAAATAAGTGATAATCCTCAAGCTTGAAATATACAATTAATTCAGAAAATCCACGAGAAATCCATAGTTAAATATATGAATTTTCAAAAATTCGAGCACTAGTTATGACAACGCAAATTTTGGGTTAAAGGAAACGTAAAAACATAAGATTGTAGATATTATTGATATTATATTCTAGAGTAGCCTCCAATCTGTTCATGGAATACGACAGGCCTTCGGGCAAATTCCTATAATTGAAATAGCCAAATCTCAAGTTACACAACATCATAGCATAGGAGTAAACTATTTTGAGATTTCAGATAAGGAAAATCAGAAAATGATATATTTTATTTTAGGTCATCATTATTTCTGCAAATCTCGGCTATCTACGAACGTAGCTGTTGTAGTTCTTCTATTGACTACGGTAGTTCGTCTCAGGGTGATATTATAATCATTGTCTAATTTTAATGTAATTTTTCTATAAAGATTCCGAAACTGATCATGTACCTGTAAAAAAATTAAATATAAGTAATCGGATTCCATACAAATATCCTGAGTATATTCTCTCTCTCTCTCTCTCTCTCTCTCTCTCTCTCTCTCTCTCTCTCTCTCTCTCTCTCTCTCTCTCTCTCTCTCTCTCTCTCTCTCTCTCTCTCTCTCTCTCTCTCTCTCTCTCTCTCTCTCTCTCTCTCTCTCTCTCTCTCTCTCTCTATCTATCTCTCTGGAATTGTTGAAACTTACTTCTTTGTTCAAATAACAAAATAAAGTTGCAACCATGGTCCCCTGTAATGCTTCATTTATATAGCTTGCATAATAAAATATGAGATAGTCCGAGCATGGTTTGTTGTCGATCATAGAGGTATTAGCAAATATCAAAATTGGAACTCCAAACAAAGGTAATAGGAATAAAGTTGCTCTGAAAGTTGCCCTGTAATGAAAAATGAAAGTACAGTAACTATTAGACCTTGGTCGTTTCAATGCGATTTCATGAATTGATCATTCAAAAGGGTTACCAGTGTCTTTCCGTCTAACTTCTCATCTAGGACAATCTAAAAGGTTCTTTAATCGATCGGGTCGTTATAATATCTTCAACCATAGCTTTAGAAGGCTATTTCGCTCTTACAGGATGGTAAAAAGGCCAAAATACCTAAGCTCCGTAAGAGCGAGATAGCTATGTAGAATTATTAGCTTTTAATGTTACTGATCAATTCAGATTAGAGAGCTTATAATTGTTATCTGGCGAAAGCCAATAAAAAATAAATTAATATATTCATTTATTTCTTATTCTTACATTGGTACGGTTTGGTATCGCCATCTGGCGCACTCCAACACTCCCCGTATTTTTTGTAAAGTTCGACAAATCTATCAGTCAATGTCGTACATTTTTTGATTTCTTAGTGGGACATCTACTAGTAGATGACGTTAGATATTTCGGTTTTTCTACCATTCTGTATCGTGGTTATGTATACTTTCAACAGGGATCGTTCAGTAACTTTGCAAGCTTCCTTGTTCTCTGTAAGAGTGAAACAGCTGTCCAGAACCATTAGTTTGTTATGTTACTGATCGATCTAGACTAGAGATACCTCATCATTGTAATGTTTTTATTTTCATTCTGGTTGCGAATGTCCGAAATCTTTAATGAGACCTGATTTTATAATGGTTCCGGTTTAATAAATTATTATCGAGAAATAATGTTGTGTTCTCATTGTCCTGTCACATCTCGTCTACTCTGATAGTAAAGAATTCTCTGAGTTCTAATTCGAAAGTGTTTTCACCCGCTACTTGTATTTTTGGTTTTTATATAAGTTTTACCCAAGCATGTTATGACAAAATGAGGACATGAAACTATTGCAATCTTTGCAAAAATTGAGATTATAATAGAACTCTGTTTAGATATTCTAACGAATAAGGAAATATTTGTCTTGTATATAACGCACTTAGTATAAAATTGAAAAAAATAAATTACTGTATATTTGATCTGGAGGCTTACCAACTGTGAATAAGCTGGATTCCTATGAATGATTTAAGAATTTAACTAGGACTGTGAATATGAACTTAAAAGCACTGTCAATAATATTTCTTACCAGTTCCCCGACTATATAGTTTGCCGAAGCTCCAGCTATTAGTTCGCCGACTCGCGTTATGCAAATTGGTAAGAGTAACGATTAACATTACTTTGCTTTGTGTGATACACGGGTTGGACCCCTTTGCAGTGCCTTATTCGACTAGGAATTGATAATCATCATTATTATTCGTCATAATTAGTCTTAATAAGAAATAATTTTCTGATATAGGAAACTTATTCGAAAGCAATTATTCGAAGGCATATTGTTCGAATTGAATTTTCTACGAAATGATAATTGTTCGAAATGAAGATTCTTTGGATGAAGGATCCTTTTTCGAAATGTAAGTTGTTGTTATTCGATTTATGGCAAAAGATACAGAAATAAGTAGATTTTACCGAGAATTATAAAAAAAGCAACACAATGAAATGAACATTCTTCTAACAAAAGCTAAAATGAACAATTTTACTTAATACATACGCTAAATTTAACCTAACCGAACGGTAACAGAATACAGAAGGTATAATGCAAGAGGGTGAAGGTGTAATAAGATCTTTTGTATCCTTAAATTCGACATTCGAAAAACCCTAATTTCGGATAAATATCCTAATGTCGAATAAATATCCTTTCGAATAATTTTCAATTCAAATTGCTCTCGAATAATTCACTATAATTTTCACCCACACCGTTATCCCGCACTCTATTTTGTGATATATCAAACAATCTTTTTGCTCTCTTGAGTATAACGTTATAGAATCACATATTTTAGATGGGCTTGGGATCCATAAAGACATCTCGATATTTGCATTGATGTTGGCTTCTGTTCATAACATCACAACAGAAAACTGGTTTGTCGGCGAACTAGTTTTAGTCCAGTCAACGTAGCCAAAAATAGTATGGACTATTGGAATATTTTTGTACAGGTGTAACGAAGCTTAAATTTTGAAATATCATTAATTTGGATCAGGCAATAAATACGGATATTACATGTAATCTCAGTTTGAACAGTTCATTATTTCAATAGATATGCATGAATTCCGAATGTGTATTCTGTGTTTGTCACTTTTCTAAATCTCCGTAATTTCGAATAAGTATGATAATTCAAATAGATGAATCTAATTCATACCCGTTCAAAAATTGCATTTCATTCCGATAAAATATGTAAAATATGTTGCAAAAACAGTGGTCTGGCAAGTTAAGACACCAAACTTTGAACATCATTATGTATGAAAAAGGCGAACAACCAAAAAAACTCCGATAACACTTGCTTACTGCGCCGAGCGAAACTAGTGGAGCATCATGAACGCGAATTTTAGATCTAAAAAGTAGCGTCACTTTTAAGCATTGTTCGGAACATAAGTAAAAATCGGTTGTCTGTAAAGTCGGTTTACTGACGATAGTTGAACGTGACAACGTCATAAGAAAATACTGATGGAATGGTTTAATTTTTCAGAAGAAAATTTTAATTTTATTTGTTTGATAGATATTTTGTATGGATATAGAGAAGGAGGTAAATGGAAATCACAATTGAATTGATCAAGTTACATTTATTTGTACGCATAAATACAATTATGTCAATTTTGGAAGATTTAACATTTATGTTTTAATTTTTTGAAATCATAGCTGCGCTCGATAATTATTTCGATCGAATAGTAAAGCAATTGATTTTTTACTCATCGTGAAATAGTTCTGTTAACTTATGGTTAGAGTTTTGTCAATTATAGCATAACCTACAATCGCTGCACTAGCGGACCGATGCTATTTATTTCAATGATGAAAGCACGAATATTCGACAATATATGACTGAACATATATTTAATATCGAAAGAATCATTACCTTTATCGGCGCAATTATCGTTGCTATAAACAATTGACACCACATTCACTTTTCACTGCACTTCATACTTGACGAAAACATGTAAATGTATTATTGTATAGCAGCTGTCCACGCGGACGCATCGCTCACCCAAGTAGGAGAGAGACAGATGTCGAACGCTGCCGATCGCCGATTGTGCCTCTTTGTCGCTCGTTCCGCGCTCTCGCTTGCACTCCAAGCCTTGAATGGAACGCCTCAAAGCGAGGTAACGCCGCATGAGTCATGTTTTTTCGTGCGTGCAGCCGGCTCCATCGAATTATAAGACGTTGTCACGTCAAAAACCCTCGGCACAAAATAAGGAATTGGTGGAGCAGACTTGTCCAGAACCTCGGAAAACATATAAAAGCCGTGACATACAAAAGATCGCTCTCTTTTTTTGTGATTTTGTTCAGCAATCGATACAGTTGCTCTTTTGTGCTCTTTTTGGTTATTTTGATTTTCAAGCCGTTTAGTATCTCTTTTGTGATTTCGATTATAAATCAGTACCGGTGAAGTGTGATCATATTAGAATCAAAGTGAATTGATTATCCGAGTTTAAGTTAGATTTAAACTGCGAATTAACGATAGTGTTCCGTTCAAGTGAATTGTTACTTAAGGTAATTGATAACAAATAGTTTATATTTTTGGGCATTATATATATATAATAAATAATAAACTCAATTAGAGTAATTAACCGAGAAATCGTAAAATTTGATATCGTACAATCGGAATACTACTCATTACGTTAGGAACTGTTTGATTTGTATTTTCCGCAAATTGATAATTCTGAATCATTTATCAACCGATTCCGTACCGTTGAATTGAAATTAGTTACCGAACATATCGTAGAATAGATATGTTATTACAGTTTTCATATACCGTTTGAGCTTCATTACATTTTCCGTCTGGGTGAAATTTTGTGAAATAATACGTTCAATTGCATTTATATTGATTATTCTGAAATTGTACTTGTTATATTTATCATATATTCTAATATTTGGAATTCCCCGTTTTATTAAATAATTTCTGCTCCATCTTCAAATGAGCCAAGTTTTCACCAGGTATCAATTGTAATTAAAGCCTACAATGTTGATACTGTTTTCTGCCCAATGGACTCTAGTTATACTTCACTGTAGCTACCCTAGGGACAAGGCTATCTATAGATAGCATAGTGACAAGCCTTGTGGTGAAGACCCTAGCAGAAGTCTTCAAAAAGGAGTGAACCTTTAGAAAATCTGGCGCCCGAGGATTTGAAATAAGCACTTTACCGAAAAGTCGCAAGGTACACGTCATACAGGTTACTTTTGTCTGAAACCTTCCGCAAACCTTTTGGGATACCCTATTAGGATCGTTCGTCAACCATTCCATACTTGCCACAATGGCTTATCAATTGCTGAATTAACAAATTGACAACTATATAAGCAAATATAATTGAGGAAATAACATAACAGTATATTTTCTGCGTACGGTTTTTTATACGTATACGGGTTGAAATAATCAAGAATATGGCTTATGGAAAACATTATTCACACACTCTTATTTTCTTGTTATTTCTCTAAATAATCCATATTTCGGCCGTTAATCGCATATTTTTAATTTTGGTGTATTTTCGGTTCAAAGAGATGGCTATATTGGATCCGCCATTTTGAAATTCTAATTTTCAACGTCGGATTCGTAATCAACGACCTCAAAAACATTTTCACATTAAGACAGAACATTGTTTCCAAAATATTACATTTGTTGTTAATATAGTATTGACCAATTCGTTAATTAAGCAATGACCATTAGGGTATCCCAAAAGGTTTTAGACATAAGTCTGAAGATATTCCGAAACGAAATACTTGGTCTATAAATACTGTACTATTGAATTCGAGTATGTGCTCTTCTAGATTATATAGTTAGATTCTAACTTTGAAGTCTGATTCGTACCCTATATTATCTATTCAGTTAACTAGGAGTATTACCAAGCTTACGATTTGTGAGTCTTGAGTTTATTTTCCCTTATAAAAAAGTTGCATAAGGTCCATAATACCAAATCATGAATTCTATGTATTTGGTCGCGCTTAAATTAATAAGCAAAAATTCAAATACGTATTTTGGCAGCTGAATTGCCTTCAAAGATTACCATTTCTACAGGTAGATTGAAGATGACTACTCAGTTGCCGAAATATTGAAATTTATAATATTGATAAAACCTCATTACATCCTTAGTTCTACCGATCTATAACAGATGGCAACATGGCCGCCGAAATACGTATACCCATGTCTTAATATTGATATCGTGCTCAGTATATTACCTTCTTGATATTTTCCTGTTGACTGGTCTTCGTTACTGCATTGAGAAGCTAATGAATACTCAAAAATTCAAATACTGAATCATAATTATGTGCCCTACTACATAATACAGTATTTATTTCAGAACCTCAATTTTCGAAATTAGTTTTCACTTGAATTTTCAAACATACAACTACGAATATTCATCGACAAAGGGATAGCACAACAACCAGTAAATTTTGGTTTTACGCATATTGCATAATTTATTCCACATTTGCTATGTGTAAAGGTGTAAAATTAAACACTCAGTGACGCACTATTTTGATAATTTGAATCCTTCATATCATTATCTAATATTGAATGACGTAGCAGTTAGCTTTTTTAATTGATGTTCTTTGTTGACCTCAAACATTATCATAGATATCGAAGCATAAAAAAATTGTAATACAATGACGTGAATAAAATAATAAAGTGTACATACTCATGTGAGACGTATTTTTGATAACTCATATCTTGCAAGTTGATCTCATTATTTAAGTACATTTTTACCCACTCTAGTTAAACTGCTCAATATTTGACCCATTACTTTCTCATCTTCTCTTCAAAACTACCTGTTTGGCCCTCCTTAACTTATTTCGACTTATAACTCCAATACCTTTCCTCTACAATGCTAGTATTTTCTGGAGGCCTTGTGCTGTAAATTTGATTTTTTCAGGTTTTCTTACTAGTAAAACTCGAAACTACTAGTGGCGTTGATAGAAACATTTTATTCCAAGTAAGCTGTGCGTTAACATAGCATAGAACATAGATCTGTCAAAATCTAAGTTTCATTGTTCCTATGTGCGTCGTAATTATTGAATTTCGTACTATACTTATGTTATTATTAATATGGAACGAACCATTAAGCAGTTCAACTAGGCTTTTGCAAAAAAAAATTTATGGTATGAAACCTCCTTTTGAACTTTTTAACTGCAGGGTCGGACTTACTCTTAGAAAATACGAATATGATGATTTACAATATGTCCAAAACTTTATAAAATAATTAAGAGTGGCGGCACATAGTTGTAAACAAGATGATTACTTCCATCGAAAAAACGCAGATTCATTTTTGAAAAAGTAAAGTTGATAAGTTACGTCGTATTTAAAAACTATTCATGCGATTTTATAAAAGCGAAAAAGTGCCACTAAAACAACTCCAGAAAATGGAAGTAAACAAATTTAAATTTTACTTTTATTAAATATATTAAAATATACTTTCTTAAAGTAAAGGTCACGCAGGATGAGATTTAAAATTATCGTGTTTACGCTGTACATGAGTATCTACATCTTGTTCAATATGAATGAAACACAACTATCCATAATACACTTCAAAAAGTTGTTTCTTTAACCGTTTGATTCTCATCCAAATGACATTAATATTATCAAGGATTGTCTCGAATTGGAATTTGAAATATTCAGAAACCCCACTCAAACGAGTAAATATATTCATTTAATAGTCTTGTTCATAGAATATTATACGTTTCTTTTTAGCCACAAAAAGTATAACAACGAAGATGAGAAACTTACGACAAATCTTTGATAAATATGTTAATTGCTAGACAAAAATGGAAAACGGAACGCAATCAATAATCCAAATTACTTCCAAATAATTCAATGAAATTCAAAAGATTCATTTATCATCCTTTAGTAATCAATAAATTCCATTTTACCTCGTTATAAAGAACAATCTACCATTATAAAAAGAAGAATAGTGAAAAATAAGCATTAACAGACGATATTTGAAATACAGGTCACACCATTCCTCAAGAAAGTTTTCCACTTATAAAACACAGTGTGGACAGATATCTAGGTGATTTAGAAGGGATGGAAATGTATAAGCGATAAAGCAATTCAAATTCATCTCCCTTGTTTGCATATAAACATAGTTCAGTAAATGATGGTTTTTACCCACGAATTTTTTGAGAGTGCTCCCTTATTTACGAAAATTGGTGTGTAGGTTGAGGGCGTCTCCCAAATAGTTTGTGGTTAGTTTGGACGCAGGTCCGTATTTAAAAGAAAAAAGTTAGATAGGCCTGAGAATACGATACGTCGTATCCAAAAAAATTTGATGCCATTTTTGAACAAGAAAAAGTGCAACTGAAAAGTGTCCGAATGGTGGTCCCTAGTGGAACCACACTGGGTTTGACGAGGTTTCGGCAGAATTACATCTGCCAGATCCAGGTTTTGCTTGATAAAGGTACTTTGGCAATTCTACTTTTACCTCTTTAAAAATGGCACCTAATTTTTTTGCATATGACGTATCGTATCATCAGGCCTATTATCAACTTGTCTCTTTCAACTTTTGAATAGGAACCTTAAGGTGGAATCACTATTTTATCTATTACTATGTGGCAAATTTTGATATTTCAGATGGTAGTATGAAACAAGGTTATATTATAGAGTGAATAATTTCGAAAATCAACCTGATAGCAAGTATCAGTATGAAACATAGTTGTGAAATAAATAAACTATGTAGACCATTGGAATAAAATTCAATGTAACGTAGAGTATAGCTTGAAGACTTTCATTAGCGGTTCCTAAATCATTTCCAATATATTTTATGTTCCTACAATAATTTACGTTTAACCCGCAGGTTTGCCCGAAAGCTATTTTGATGCTTACAAAAGTGAGGAAACTGATGTGATCAATTGTTCACATCTTTTTTCCTTACGGAATTTAGGAATATTTTATATTCCTAATAGTCTGATTACGTTTCATCACAGTTTTTTTTGAAAAATTTTGCAAGTACGAGCATATATCACTATTAACTATTAAAGATGACATCTTCAGGGCAGGCTTGACCTGAAACTGAATCTTCTCGTTTCTTGCTGTAATTATTGCATGAAAATTGCACGCTACATTGCTCACTGACTTTATTCAGGTGGTTGCTGCTCCGATAATTTCTCTCACCTCCGTGTGATTATGTGCGAAATGGAAATTTCAAGGATGACTTTCCAATTGTTGAGAAGGTAATATCCTGTGCCACGGCTTAGATTATTCAGGATATCATTTTTCCAACATTTGTAATCTCATCCTAAGACATTCATTCCCCTTAGCACAAAACCACACAATGGCAGTGTCAAGTACTAGAGCACAGTCAAGCACCGGAACAACTATGTAGCGTGTAATTTTCACATCATAGAAACAGCGCTGTAGGATCAATAAGAATTTGTTCCAGTTCAAGTCTCAAGGCTCTGCCATGTAATGGTTGACGAAACATCGGCATCGAGTCGTGCAGAACAAAAAATACTTCTCAATTTTGTATTAAAAAACAGACTTATTCAAATAAATATTACTGATGGTTCATCGAAACCGAAACGTAAGATATTAAATCTGATATTGATACGAGAAAGGTTATGAAAAGTTGATTCGAATGAGGTTTTTTTTCAGATTCGCATCTGACAGTAATACTAGGGAAAAATAAAATAGACAGGAATAACGACGATTTCTTTTGGTAAAATAAAATAGTTTAGAAATATCACTGAGGTAATATATGTTAGCAGATAATATTTGTGAGATATTCGAGATATCACTTACAAAATATATTATGGTGTTGATTTGTAAAAATATATCTAACACAATTAATTGATAGAAAAAAATTAAAAATAAACTTACTTAGCATGTTTCACTGGACTCCCCTGCTTTAGTTTCATTAACATCACGCGTATGATATCGCACAACAATATGACATTTATAATTAATATAGCGATTCTAAAGCCGTCGTTGATCCATTGTTCGCCATTGTCGTCAACTAACCAGCAGTTTACTGATCCAAGAACTGCCTTAGTTATTGTCCATGCCAAAGTCGGTATAATTGAAGATCCTTGAAAAAAAAAGAAGTGTCAAAGTGTATCTACACATCTACAGGATTTTTTTTTTCAAAAATGGATCGCAGACTAGTTAATCAATAATTCTGAGAAGAGGGGGGGAATGATACAATTTTCCTACAGTATATCAATCAATGAGTGAAATTAACGTATTGAGAGGAACATTGAGCTTGCCATATTATTGAAATAAAGACAGATTCTTTATACATCACAATACGACATCTAAATCTATTCCACTGTAAGTTGATCCATCGGATCAAATAACGAATTTTTTACAATTTTCTGAATACTTGCTAATTCAAAAGTTTTGTTGCAATAAACAGATCTCAGCCTTATAATATTTCACTATAAATAAGAAACAATCACCCCTCCTATCCACTAAAAAGACTGTTGAAGTACTGAGGACCTTTCAGCTACCATGTAGTCGGTATCGGAGGGAAATAAGTTAGAAAACAAAATGTGCCTATTCAAATACTATTGGTATATAGGGTATATAAGGGATTACCCTCAGTTGTAGATAAATCTGAATACAGTAAATTGCTTTTTGGCTTATATATTTACATCTCTTATAAATTACCTAGATATTTATCATTACTGTGTTTCAAGAGTGATACACTTCCTTGAGAAATTGATGGTATCACCTGTATTCAAAATATATTCGGCTAACGTTGATAGAAAGAAAAATAATGGTTAGCGTTGGCATTTTTGAAGGAAGTTTATCACTCTTTGAACATAGTTATATGGCTAATTTAAAATGGATGGAAATGTGTAAGCAAAAAAGCAATTTTATGGTTTCAGATTTATATCCAACTGAGGGTAATCCCTTATGTAGCCTGCTAATTACAAATAGCATTTAAACGGTCACGTTTTGTTTTCTAATCTAGTTTACTCTGATGATGACTACCTAGTAGGTGAAAGGTGCTCTTTAACAGTATTTTTAGTTTATAAGTTACATGTGAGTTTATAGTTTTCCAAACGGAGAAAAATAATTGAGTCGAGATACAGCTTGAATATTTTCCTGATTTGGAAGCAGAACAATTTGTTCATATTGGAAAATAGGGCATAACTATGTTGATGTCGCTTTTATTTATAACTTCCTTGTGAATAATAGTTTCTTGTACTGAAACTGTATCTTCTCGTTTCTTAGCCAAATTTATTGCATGAAAATTGCACGCTACATAGTTCACTGTCTTTGTTTCGGTGGGGTTACTGCTCTGGTAATTTTTCTCTCCTTTGTGTGATCATGTGCGAAGGGAAATTTTCAATTGTTGAGAAGATAATGTCCTGAATCACGGTTTAGATTATTCAAGATATTATTTTCCCATCTTTGGAATCTCATCCTAGGAAATTCCACTTCGCACGTGATCATCAATGGCGGTGTCAAGTACTAGAGCACAGTCGACCACCGGAACAAAGGACGTGAACTATGTAGCGTGTAATTTTCACATCATAAGAACCGCTCCATAGAATCAATGAGAATTTGTTCCAGTTCAAGTGTCAAGGCTCTGCCATGTAATGGTTGGCGAAACATCGAATTTTCATACCTTGAAAACCGCGCTATAGAATCCAGAAGAATTTGTTTCAGTGGTTACTCTGAATAATAACTAAATCAATCAATCGAAAATAATAACATCTACCTACTTCACTACATACCAAAAATTGAAATTCAAAAAGAAAAGAGATTTGTTAGTTGAATTCTAAATTAGGACACATCTTGTACAATGATAAATCTAGCTGCCTTGTCAAGGATGAGATTGCTTTGTATATAGGTCAAACAGGTTGCTCATTTTCTAATCGGTTTGATGAACATGGAAGATGCTTTAGACTTTTAAAAACAGGTTCCACATTTCTCATTTTTTTTCGATGATAACCAGTCCTGAAATAGACTGTTTTCCTATTTTACATACAGATAATTAGACTTGAAATTTGCAAACAAAAACAATACTCTACTCCTCCATGATAAAACGTACCTAATTTCTTCACCACTGTTTAAAGTTATTTGATGTATTCATTATAGAAACTATTTTTCCTGTTTCTATATCATGTTATTACGTAGAAAGGGTGAAATTATAGAATTTTTTTGGGGGACAATTTTCTTTAATACATTGCTTAGTAGTTTATTTTTTCCTTGAATGTTTATTTATTCACATAATATGATCTTTAACATAATATATTCTATCTTCAAACTCCATTGTTTCAAAATTTAAATATTTCTAGGAACAATAAAAATATATCTAATTCATTATCACCTGTTTTACTAATTACGATCCATGTTTACTTAACATGGGTTGCGTGTGAATTATAGCGAACCTCTGAGAATATTTGAATATCTCTAATGACAATCATGACTCATGATCAGGGTACGCTTTTTTTGCCTCACCTCACGATGTTGACCGCAACCACTGCTTTAGTAACGTATACCCGATGCTATGTCTATTTATATCTATGGTCACTGTACTTGACCATACTGCACATATAATTTTTGTTGAAGATGAGTACATGAACCTAATGTACTCATCTATACAATAAATTAATAAATACTTTAGTATTACCTGCTGTAGCCAAATAAATGTACATAATTTTCGGTTCGTTGGCAAAAGTTCTCACTAGCATCTTATGCAGGTAAAAACTATCGGCCAACATGCAACAGTATACGGCGTTTAATGTCAGTGCCGACAAGCTACTGAGGATTCTGCACCAAATGCCATTGTCGCTGTATATCGAGTGGTCGCCACCATCAATTTCAGGTATCAAAATTAGTTCTTCCGTGAGCACCGTCAAAACATATCTTAGTACAATGGTGATGATCAAATTTCTGTGTAGTATGATCCTCGTTTCACTTCGAAATTTTTCGAAACCAACGAATATCACTATTGCAGGCAGTGACAAAACAATAGCCACCATGAGCATCTTGCTTCGAACGTTATATTTGTGTCGATATATTGGCGCAATGGCACATCGCCCATTGTAATCTGTACGTTGATTCCACGTTCCATCAGCATAACATTCTTTTGCACTTTCTACTGCAAGGAATAAAAGAATAAAGTACAACGGAATAGACTGTGTATAGTATAGAAGGGAACATGAGCATAGGTGCCCGGACAGGACCAAGAAGGAACAGTTGGAAACTTGAAGGGCAGTCGGCATTTCTAAATCGTCACTGCCGTCTATTGCGTACATATAGAGTTCTGAATTCATTGGATGATTCCAGATATCAACAGAGTATTATTATCAAGTATACCTGCAACAATTGCATCGCGGAGAGATCTTTTAGTACCCTGTGAAGGAAAAAAGCATGGATGAGGTCTACAATGTCAAACGAATGGCTTGCATAATGATGAAAACTTTTCTGGTGTAAAGTCTTGCATATTGAATTTTGTTATTGTTTTATTATTCTTTAAAGAGGGAATTTTTTTGTTGGCTTGTATTTATATACTTATATAGTTCGTATTATAAGATTTGTATCCGTTGACGCAAAAAAGGTTTATTCTGATGCGGCTTTCACCATTCTATGGAAAATATTTCCTCACTCAATATCTATTATGAATATGACTTTGGAGGAATTCAGTACGTAGATAATTAATTATTTCTCGATATTATTAGATCACTATTACAAAAGGTGCTCAAACCTGATCGCAGGTCACAAGGTCTTCTTGCACCGACAGTATATTCAAGTAAGTGACGAGGAATTCTCATTTTCACACGATACTGAAATATCTCTCCATAAATCACTCGTAATTGAAATAACGCACAGTTTACTTAATGTTGTCATAGTATTACTTACATGAAGATTCCTTACGTAAAGATTGAATTTCGATCATGGGCTGAATAGATCGGGTTTTGGCAATCGTGGATTGGAGGCCGCGACTTTTTTTTCTGATTAAGGGTAAGATCTTGATCCGGCAACGTTTACGAGTCATACACTAATTCGGGGTTTCAATCGTTTTGACTAGTATATAATCAATTATAACTGACATAATTTTCATCCGGTATTCACGGGTGCATGTGCGTGCGTGCGTGAGTGAGTGTGTGTATGTGTGTGTGTGAGTGTGTGTTGGGTGTGTTGAGTGTGTGTGTTGGGTGTGTTGGGTGTGTGTGTGTTGGGTGTGTTGGTAGTGTTGGGTGTATTGGGTGTGTTGGTTGTGTTGAATGTGTGTTGCATGTATGTTGCGCGTGTGTTGCGTGTGTGTTGCCTGTATATTGCGTGTATGTTGCGTGTATGTTGTTGCGTGTGTGTTGCGTGTATGTTGCATGTATGTTGCGTGTATGTTGCGTGTGTTGCGTGTGTTGTGTGTTTTGCGTGTGAGGCTTGCGCGTAGGTTTGGTTGTGTCACATGATCCCGAATTTGTTGAGGAAGTGATTCCAGATATTCTTGATGTGAGAAAATGTGTCTTCGCACAGTAAATTGAGATCATAACTGCTTCCAAAATGTATGAGTAGGAACGGGTTTTGGTGATGGCTACCTTATCAAATTTGATACTGGTGAAACCGATGGAAGAATGGTTTTACTGAGAAGTTGTGTATGAATTTATCACCAGAAATAAGACGACAAAAGACTGAGAAAATTGCACACATCCGCATCCAGTCTAACCGTACACTTAATCAAACGGATAGTGGTATCTTAGAGTGATATTGACGGAATTTTCTCATATACCTTCAAATTGTTATGAATCTGATCAATTTTGATCAAAATTATACTCACAAATACAATCTGGAGATCCGGAACTGTATGCTTGATTAGAACAAGGCAAAGTAGCGTTGGTATTTGGCTTCGTTGCCGGGAAACAGCTCCATGCATCCCATATTGCTGGACAATCTCCTTGGTCTCCTGGTGAAAATCTATTATTGTATTAGTATTTTAAAAATGTGTACCTAGCAGACGAATTTCATCAAGAATACTTCATTGCAATCACTATTTCGAGAATGTTGGAACTTGGATCACTCATGATTATACTTGGAGTGTGCTCTAAGAAGAAACCATTATTGCTAATACTACGAGGACTAGGTGTCCTTTTTCACGTTTGTAATGACGATATTCATATGTGATTTTGATAAGTTCATAATCTCAAGAAGACCTTGTTCATTTTTATGTGTGCATGAGCTATCTTTGTGCCCATTCACATTTGATGGAGGTGATTTAATTTCTCCTCCAAATTGTGGAATGGTGTTATCACACCCAAGTATATCAGTTCAAAAACTGAAGCGAAATCCACAACAGCAGAGAACTAAAAAAAGCGACGCGACGATCCTCTTTGTTAAAGATGAGAATAAGAATCTCTAGAGAAAAGGTTAAGTGATCTCACACTACTTGCAGGTATTACACTCTGAATAATCTCATAAACCCTTGCCCAGTTACATTCGATTCAGTTTTTGATTATGTTGGTAAATTCATTCATACTCAAAGTCTCACACAAGCAAAGAATCAAAATAATTTTCTTAAATGTATGTAATTTTAGTGAGGAAGTTATTTTTATTAATTACTGCAATACCAAGTTCTCAAAGGGAGAACTTTGTTTCGAGTAAGTGACCAAAATATTCTCCACATATTAAAAATAACACCTTCCTAGATCATTCCTAGTATTTCTGAAGTGAGAATATTGACGTAAATAATTCTAAATTACTAAAATTGCAATAAAAACAATTCAGTAATTCAGGTATGCATCTGAAGTCAAATGTATTATTCAGGAATTGAAAAAAAACAATTTATAGTTGTAATATAAAATACACTTCTGATCAATTTTCACGAACTTTCTTTTTTATTAAACAAAACATGACCAATTTCAGATTCACAATTTTCGATGAAGCCACCGTTTTGTGAAACATGTCACGTTTTGTTTAATAAAAACGAAGTTTCCGAAAATTGAATTCGAAAAAATGTTTTATTAAAACTATAGACATGAATTATCAACAAGTGAGCACCAAAATCATCCAAAACAATTTATTCCTCACAAAGGCGGATAAATCGAAGGCAATAATAATCATCCCTAAACAAGATTATGAGAATCAAAGATAAGCATTTATTCAAGTTGAATTAAGCGAAATACTCAAAGATAGATTCAACTAAACTTTCTCAATTGAAGACAAAACAGTTCTTACAAAATAGTGAAGTTGGTTTCGAAAAATTAACTAATTAGCAGCAATACATGCTCTCCTAAGCTTTACGATCTCATTTAAACTCATAAAGATAGCCTTATACGAGCTATAGTATCTTAAATTAATAGTCCAACACGAGATTTTGCAGTCCAATTTTAATCAGAAATTGAAAAAATTCATTAAATGAACCTGAATTTACTGTAAAGAAACTCAGTAAATTGTCTGAATTAGTCAGAGAATGCCATATACTTATGGGTTTCTAGTTTCTTTTGTTGTTTGAAACATTTTTTCGAATATTCCATATGATGATGATATTATGAAACAGAACTTGCGTTTGACCTCGGTCAAAACTGTTGTCAATTTTATAATAAATTTTGTATACAGATGAAGGGTAACCCGTTGAGTGCACAATTAGCAGACATTTTCATGTCTGATCTAGAGGAAAAAATTATGAACTGTACATTAGTAAAAAAGCACATTTAATTTTGGTATAGATACGTAGATGCTTGCCCTCTTCACATCCAAACAATTGAATTCCTTTCTTTCATTTATTAACCAGCTTCATCCAAAAATTAAATTTACGAAACAGTAAAAGATAGAAGAATCAAATTTTTTTAGACTATACAGTAATACCATAATAGATTAAACTCCAAAATCTACACGAAACACACGATTACAGACACCACTATTCCTAATTCATCGTTTAGTCCATTGTCATAAATTAGCAGCACTCTATGATACATTGTCAATACCATTTTCAAAAGAAAACCTCACTATTGAATTGGACACAATAAAACGAATAGCTATCAATGATGGTTTTTTGAATACGTTCCCAAAAATAGCTATTTTTCGGACTAATTTCAGTTCGTAGAATGTTTCATTTTCAGTCTAGCTCCGAGTCGTCATAGCAACCTTTGCGGACTATTTTAAATAATTCAGTAGATAATAGCTCACAAATTTATTGAACGTAAGAGTACAGTTAAAATACATATTATAATTCTAACACAATAACACTAACAATATCAAAAACTAACAGGTAGTCTAAATAAATAATCTTCTCAGTAATACTTTCCGGATTTCGGAGCATTTTTGAAAATGTGTTTTGAATTGAATTGATAAATAAACAAAACAAACTTGTTCCTATGGTACAAGGCTTTCTCTTTCAAAACTACTTTTATTCCAATAATAACTAGGGTTTCGAATAATTCGCTGGTAATGGTATTCTGGAAAATTTTAAAGAGCTTTTACAAAAAAATATTGTTTGCAACACGTACCTAAATAAGATTTTTTAGAACTCATTTGCTATTCCAAACTCAAGTAACTTCTATTCCGGGAACAAAAATCTTCATTTCAGGTACTTGTTACAAAAATAGCTATTTCGATACATCAACTAACAAAATTAATCACCCGGAAATAACAACAATTAACTTATTACAAGACTTACCAGTATATAAAACATATAGATGAATCAACAAAATTCATCTCTTTGACGTATTTCGGTTCCGTCAGCGAAAATATTGCCTTTAATTGATAAACATAATCAATGATATTGCCAACATTTTAACACGCCATGATGAGTTTCAAACCTCAAAATAAACTTCATCTTATATATAATGATAAAGACAAAACTAATAAATATAGTGAACCAGGAGTTTATAAGCTAATTTGTTCAGACTGTGATAACTTTTATATCGGTGTAAGTTGATAACAAGAACATTCTCGTTCTTTCAGACTTAACAGACTCAACCTTTACTAACCATTTTCTACAAGCAGGTCATCCTTTACCTAAATTAGATAGCCTAAGTATACAACCTATTCAAGCCAAAGTTTCAAATGAAATACACTAGAATCAATAGAAATCTGAAAAAACTCCTGTAACAATATCCTAAATACGGATTATTGAAAGTCATTACAAGTGGAAGCAACAGATGCGCTTCTTAAGTTCCACATTTTTGCGGATGAATAATGACATGGTTCTTGTAAGAGAAAACAGTCAACACGTAAAGTCAAAATCATCTTGTCATTAACTATAAGTGTATTATTCACTAAAAAGAAGTCAACGTGACATTGCGATATTACAAATTATGTTTCAATCAATTTTATTTGATGGAGATATTTCAATTTTTAGCCAGAGTCGGGGTATATAATCGTATAACGAAAATGTGGCGAGATATTTAATATTTTGAGTTAAAAAATTGCTATAAGAATGTGCCCTCAAATAATTTTCCATGCTTTCCGTTTTTTAGATAACGCGTATTTTTTGTTATTCCGGAACTCGTTATATCTCTCGCACAAGAATTAATAACCCCTTTTTGTTGAAGAAACTTAACCTTCGGTCGCTATCTTGAAGGACGTAAAAAATGGCTGGAAAAACTTACATCGGTTAAGTGATCTGATTGAATGTTGCCCATCCTATTTAGAGAATTTCAATAACTTTGCTATAGTTAAAATGTCTACCGTTTTCTAGGTAGGCAAGGTATTCATTAATCAAAATTAGTTAAAATAGGTTCAAAAACTGAATTTTTATAAGGATCGTTTATTGATAAAGTTTACTATAGAGAATTTATGTGGAGCTCGCAACTGGAGATAATAACAGTAGAACTGCCTCAGATTTTTTCATTTAATAATAATGAAAAAACGACTTCAACCTCGAACCCCTTTCCAATATCATGAATAATTGTTGAGTATATGATACTGTCTTCATGCTCAATAATTGTTCATATATTATTCGTCCCATTTTTAAATACATCTAGAATTTATTGTAGATCTTTTATACGAGTAGATACGGAAACAGTGCATAGCTTACCTTCAATCATGTTTTCACTACAACATTTATCACCTTGTTTGCAGCAATCATACCATAGGTCATAGTACTTTTCAGTTTTGAAAGATTTCCTAATGTAGTCTGTTGAAGTTTCATTCGTATGATCGAAAAAATATATTGTACCGTCTTCATCCTTGAATATGAAATAATCGAATTTTTCTCTCAAACTTTTTTGGGAAATGTAATGAAATAAAACAGTATAGAACGATTTAATATCATGTGGTCCATGCCTCAAATCTTAGAATTGGGCGCCGATGTGTATTCAGTATATTCTAACAAATGAACCGTTATGTTGATTCTTGCTTGGGGTTTTTGTTGTTTTCCGGGTTATAGGCAGTATGCGTTGTTTGTCCATTTCTGCGATGAGCGACTTACGCGAGAAGCGTTGAAATTTTGCGTAGAATTTATCGCACGTATCCGGCTATGACCCTTCAGAGGACCAGTCCCTGCTGAGTATGAGAAATTCAACTCTCATGGTTATCCATTCATACATTATATACAATTATAATATGGGTGGAATTTCAAATGAGGTCACAAATACCTACTAATATAGGCAAAAAGAAATGCTGGCACTAATAGGCTCTGAGATTATTTGAGTATAACTAGAACAGATGGTAGTTGGAAGCCCGTCTACAAGATGCAACTTATAGATTTGAAAAGAAACCAGGAGATAACTACTTATCTCGATATTCCACAGAATGCCATTGAGAAGATCCAACAAATAGAAGAATCTATTCATAGAATACGCCGAACTGGACGCATCCAGTACAGAAGCACCAAAGTCAACAAGTCTTCGAGACCACATCATTCAAACTCACTACAAAGGGATAACTTCAGATATTTCCATCGGAATAGAAGTTCTTGAGTAGATGCATTCTATACAAAGGCACACTACTTACGAAGAATCAAAGACATGCTGTCTTCTGTAGGCAGATACCACCATCGAACTACTACCAGCAGATGAAGGCAATGTCATGAGCATACAATGCCAACACCGAAAAAACTTGTCAATAGATAGTTATTCTAAACTCTATAATGATGTGTGAACTTTATGTGATGTTGAATTCGAATTGTTATCCAAGGATAACTTTTCCTCCGTCATCGATTTCATGAGTGTCAGTAATACATACGTTAAGTGGTTAATCAAAATATTGTAAAAATTAAGAATGAGTACTCACGTGCATCACATTTATAATATGATTCCCACATGGATATTTGGATTTTGTAATGTTATATATAATTTTCAATCTATATGGATTTGTGTAAGTATAACAATCGTGATCTATGAAAAATCTCCAACATGTATCTGAATAATTATTTCCTCGGAAATTGCAGACCTGGAATGAGAAATCAAATAAAATCATTCAAATAATATAAAATTTCGTAAATTATGTAGTGCATACTAAATGAGAATGAAATCGTGGTGATCTTAAAATTCGGTTGAACTTGCATTTATAGGATTACATAAGAACTTTCAATAATGATTCTTGACCCAGGTATATATATATAAATTCTCGGGAAATAAGTCACACTAACATACATGCTTATTATTTTCGTCTTTACGTACGTTTTGGTCTCACAACCATCATCAGAATACGTATTATGTCTGAGAGGGTATTTCTTGAAACTAATTGTATCAGCTCAAAGCATCCTTATCGCACCAATTTCAATAAAAAATGCCTAAGTCGCCGAAACCAACAGAAACACGAGTTATCTAAACTGTAAAACATTAATGTTTTAAGTATGTGAATAATTAAGAATCCACTGCTTAGCAATTTTCTTATAATGAAGTTGAAGCATCCACTTTCGATCCAGATGTTGTAGACTTGTGAGGTAATAGAAAAAGGTTGTCAGACCTTATTAGAGATATTGCTATTTGAGCACTCTACCTAAAATATAATTTTAACATTATAAAGACGCATGTAGGAATTTGCAAGGGTTTTAATTAATTAAGTTAGTATAAATCTGACTTAATGACTGAATATCTGTTCTATAATTTACAGACTTGGAGTCACGTTTTATCTGAATCGTCTCCAGAATAGATCCTTTCATAATAATTGGTTTCCTTATTGAAAATATTAACATTTTTGTAATAAAATTGATGGTTATAATCAAAGCAGTGTTTAGCACGGGCTGTGGAAATTTTTGAGTTTTTGTTCCTTATGGTATACTTATGGCCATACATTATTTTTTGTAGATGTTGTTCAGAGATTCCTGTATAGTATAAGTTCCATCGCAATCTAAACAATTTAAGTGTTAATTAATACTGTGTGGGTTTGTTTATTTTTAAGTTTTGAAGTTTTCAGATTTAAAAAAATATTTCCGAACATAGCTAGTAGGTTTATGCTCAATATTTATATGATACTTTTTTAAACATTTCTTAATTTTCTCAGAGGTCTCCGGAATATATGTTAATGTTATAAAATTATCTGTATCACCGTTTATGTTATTTATATATGACGTTCCATTATAAATTATTCCTTTAATGATGTGATTCAAAAATGTTTTCGGAAATCCTTCCATTTCCAGTGTATTACGAAATATTTTTCAATTTTTGGGACTCTCCTCTGGGTGGGACAATTTAACCGCGCGATCTGTAGGGCTGTTCATAACACTTTTTTTATAATTTGATGTTGCACCGGAATTGGAGTGAAGATAACGGTGAGACCACACTTCTTTAGTAAGCTACGAGTTTTCTATTTTTCCATCTGCATCATGCCTAGGAAATGTTTTTGTTCATCTACATATCGATTTAAGAATACTGGTTGAAAATCTAATGAATTTTTCACAGATTCCTCTAGGCTTTCCATAACTAGGTTAACAATAGCAGCTGGATCCCATTGCTGTGCAGAATGTATGCCCAAAATATTGCTCCCGGTATTGAGAATAAGTGCATTCTAAAGAAACGTTACTGGATTTATAAATACAGATTGATCCAGAGATGTGTCTCTGCCCAACGTTTTCTTATGCTACTCAATGCCAAAACGACTGGTATATTTGTAAATAAAAAATCAACGTCCAAGGAAATTATAAGATGATCTGCGGGTACGGATTGATTTTTTATAAATTCATTGAAATGTCATGAGTACGTACGTGAAGACGAAACTAATAAGCATATATTTTAGTGTGACCTATTTTTTTTTCATTATACAGGGTACCCTCGAGCTGCGTGGCCAAAATAAAACCGAAGATTCTTTGATTCGAAAAAAAGTTGATGAGCCTTTTTACTTTTGCCTCAAGTGTCTTGTTTATCCGGTAGAGGGCTTCAAAATTGCAAAAATAATTTTGTTTTTTCGGTATAACTTGAGAACGTGATGAAGAACTTTTACAATATTCAGCAGGTGAGTTAGTGTCAATAATGGCCATTTTTGAGAGTGGAGCACAGAGCCTTAGAGACCATAGAAATGGCTCAAACTTGAGGATGTAACGGAAAAAGTGTCCAGACATTTTTTGTGGTCAATTCACTCGATATTTTTTATGTAGATAGCTTATCTAATTTGAAAACTTTTCTTACTCCTAGAAAATTTTGATAAAATCAACGGATTAGCTTGAGAAAATTAATTTTCGAGTCTCTGCAATTTTGGCTTATTAATTTTACTTGATTAAAATACCTTAGTTGCCTTTGCTTTTCTAATGTCATTTTGTCATTTGAAGAATTTATTCTCAAAACTGTCAGTTTTTACTTTGCTTTCCGTAAAAATTTTATAAAATTATAGCTCAAAATTTCACTAACACTGAAATGGTTGATATGTTATTGATTTATGGACTTTGTCGTTGCAATGGCCGGAGAAGGGAAAGATATCCGCATCGCAGAATTCCAAATCGGCAAACCTTCGCGAAACTGGCAAATTTGAAGCAAATCGCAGAGAAACTGGACGCAGACGGACAAGAAGAACGTTAGAGCTCGAAGAAGCGATACTGGAAGCAGTTGAATCTGAACCTGGGATAAGCACACTACGTTTGGGACTTCGTATTGGAGCCTCAAAATCATTAGTTCATAATGTACTGAAAGAAGAACTGTTGTATCCCTATCATATTAAAACAGTTCAAGACTTATTGCTCATGGATCCAGGTCATCGGCTAGATTTCTGTCGGCTTATTGTTCAAAGACAAAACGCAAACCCCAATTTTTGTAGAAGAATTCTGTTCACGGACGAAGATACTTTCACGAGATGTGGTCTTTTTAACCTCCATAATGAACATTTCTATGCTGATGAAAATCCTCATGAAACGGAAGTTACATATTTTCAGAATCAAACTAAAATCAATGTTTGGGTTGGAATTGTGGATAACTTTATTATTGGCCCTACCGTTATACCCGATCGATTGAACGGGGAGAACTACTTGAACTTTTTGGAACAAAGGCTACTTGAACTGTTGGAAGACTTGCCCTTACACATTCGTCGTGGCCTGGTTTATCCATGATGGTGCACCTCCTCATTTCACATTAGCTGTGAGGCGACATTTGAATGCTGAATATCCAGATCGCTGGATAGGTAGAGGACACGATGCACCAGTGAACTGACTTCTTTCTATGGGGCGCTTTGAAGTCGAAAGTTTATGCAGCTCCAGTAAACACACGAGAGGAATTATTGCAACGAATTAATCATGAAGCGGATTTATTGAAGAATGATCCTGAAGAACTAGCCAGAGTTCAATCCAATTTCTTGAAACGAATTAATTTGTGTATTCAGGAAAATGGGCAACATTTCGAACAATTGATGCCTTAGCGATTTCCCAAGAAGTTTTGTTATTTCTTTTAAATTAGCATTTGTTTTTCCTAAATAATCACATCTTTTCCCCATTTCTATTGTTTTTATTATTCGTGTTTTACCGAGATATTAACCATTTCAGTGTTAGTGAAATTTTGAGCCATAATTTTATAAAATTTTTACGGAAAGCAAAGTAAAAACTGACAGTTTTGAGAATAAATTCTCCAAATGCTAAAATGACATTAGAAAAGCAAAGGCAACTAAGGTATTTTAATCAAGTAAAATTAGTAAGCCAAAATTGCAGAGACTCAAAAATTATTTTTTTCAAGCTAATCCGTTGATTTTATCAAAATTTTCTAATGGTAAGAAAAGTTTTCAAATTAGATGAGCTATCCACATAAAAAATATAGAGTGAATTACATTGACCACAAGAAAGTTCTTGACATTTTTCCCGTTACATCCTCAAGTTTGAGCCATTTCTATGGTCTCTAAGGCTCTATGCTCCGCTCTCAAAAACGGCTATTATTGACAGTAACTCACCTGCCAAATATTGTAAAAGTCCTTCATCACGTTCTCAAGTTATACCGAAAAAACAAAATTATTTTTGCAACTTCGAAGCCCTCTACCGGCTAAACAAGACACTTGAGGCAAAAGTAGAAAGGCTCATCAAATTTTTTTCGAATCAAAGAATCTTCGGTTTTATTTTAGCCACGCAGTTCGAGGACACCCTGTATATAATAAAAGATTTCAAAATCTGTAGATAATGTACTATGTTTTTGCGTTATTTGGAGAAAAATAATGGTGTTGTAATTTTTTTTTTCACGTTATTAGCAGGATGCAGTAATCTTTGATGGACCGTAAGATCACAGTTACATTTGGAATCATCATCATTTCAAAATACGAACCTCAACGCTTATCGCTGTTTAGAAAGTATTTCGCATACTATGCCGTACTAAAAGGAAAGTAATGTGATGACTAATACTCACTCCCTCTGAACTTTTTGAAGTCGATTCCATTTTGTAATAAGTAAATTGAATAATATCAATTCAAATTTACCTTTTTTTTCTATACTTTGACTACACCTTTAACCTATAATGTTCCAAGAACATCGTGTGAGCCAGCGGTGGAATGTTGGGAGAGGGGATAGGCATAGGCATAAGCTTTTTATAGAGAATTTCATCATTCTTGTGTTTTCAATAGCGTTTCAAATAATTATGACTAATGAATAAAAAGGTGATTTCTGTTCAAAACTGCAGAATATGCATATCATAGTAATAATTCCTTAATAAAATCGACCATAAAAGGATTAATTTTGAAAACATTAATTTTGTCGTTGACTTTCTAGTAAGTAAGTAAGTAATAGTTTCTTCAGCAATATTATATTTTATTTTCATACATATACTATCTACAGACAGTACTTAATATGTATAATAGTTTTCGATAACAAATACTATGCATCAAAAATCCTTATATCTATCACAATTTTTCATTTCATTTGGTAACGATTAAAACACCTGAGACCTCTAAAAAATATACTATTTTTATTCAAAATGTAATGTACTGTACTGATATGATGACGTCATTTTATTTTCATTCTAAATATCATATCCAACGATTTATGTACAATTTTCTGTTTCAGACTGATAAGATTGGAAATATATAACATGTATTTTATATGTTTATATGAATCACATTCCAAAATAACGCTCAGTACACGATTTTGAATTATTTGTAACTGTTGGTATTCATCTTGAATAACATTATAACGTAGTATTCAACAATTATGACTGAGGTGCAACTCTTGCAGAAATAATGGCTTTTTGGACAAAGGGAAACTCAGCAGTGAATTAACGGTTATATATTGCAGGAGAGATTTTTGGTGAAGCAGCAAGTTGCTTAGCAATTTTGCAATTATTTATGGATCGAAACCTCACAGCCCGCTTTAGTGGAGCTGTTTTATTATTAAAATTGATTCGTATCAAACCGATGAAAAGTGTTGAAAGTGAAAGCTGTTTTTCAACGCTTAAAGAGTGAAAACGTTTTTGAGAAATACGATAGCCCTGGACAGACTAAATTCACTTTGCATGATAATTATGGGGAGAATACTAATTGCAGCGATTTCAGATTTTAATCATTGTGTAATTGACATTTTTGCGAATTGGTAGTCTGAATGACTCTCCACAAATTAATCAAGGTACCTATCTATAATCACTAAAATAGAGGTGCAATAGTGCAAACTAGGACATCAGGGATATACCCATATGAAGGTAACCTATTGTTGACTATGGTACGTACCATTGCGAATGCATTAATCAGTCATCAAAAAAATCCAGTAGCATGAGTCTGGTAACACAAGAGCAGCACATAGGCAGTAACATTACTATAGATAATGCTAACTTTGCAAACATCCAATAAGTAATTGAAGATGATCTAGATCACCTTGTCGAGATATATAAATAAATTATGATTTTGTTGATTAAGATACGTATCCTTAGAATTTATAATGATTTTGTTATTAATTTCTCACAAATTCAAATCCCACAAGGACTAAAGCTCCGTGGAATAACCAGAGATCAAATTTCCAAAACTGTAAGTTTGAGACCGAAGTAATTATGACAGGGAAAAAAACCTGAACTCAATTTCTCTTCATTTGCCTTAAATTTGGATTACGTCATAGTAGTATTTATTCAAAGAACGATTAGCTGCTGTAACCGACTATGATGTTACGTAAATTATTAACACACAAGTGTCTTATATTTGAAGTGTAACGGAGACCCTGGAGATTGAAAAATCAAATTTTTGGAACACATGACGCCCTAATGTGAACTTTTGGGATACATGATGCTTCAATATGAACTTTTGGGAGATATGATGCTCCAACGTAAGCTATTTTTGAGACATGAAGCTCTGATGAAAACTTTTGGGAGACCTGATGCTCCAATGTAAACTTTCGGGAGACACGATGCTCCAACGTAAGCGTTTGGGAGACATGATGCCCCAATGAAAACTTTTTTTAGAGATATGATTCTCCAATGAAAACTTTTTTGCAGATATGATTCTCCAACGTAAGCTATTTGGGAGACATGAAGCTCCAATGAAAACTTTTGGGAGACCTGATGCTCCAATGTGAATATTCGGGAGACATGAAGCTCCAATGTTAACTTTTGGGAGACAAGCTCCCCCATGTGAATTTTAGGGATATTGGGATACATGATGCTCCAATGTGAACTTCTTGGAGACATGAAGCTCCACTATAAACGTTCGCGCTACACAAGCTCAGAAGGTAAGCTATACTTTTTTTTTTGATTTCAACTTTGTTATTGAAATTTTCGTTATATGTATTGCAGGACGAGGTTAAGTGCTTCCTGATGATATATTGAAATTTATGTGATTTATATGCCAGGATAAGCTGTAGTCTTCCCTGATGTAATTAATTTGTTTGATTTTGAAATGATTACCAAGATGAGTTGATGCTTTCTTGTCGGATAATAAAATTTTGATCAACATATAGGTAGAGGGTTTTCTTAGAGCGTACCACTTGTTAGTCTGGCCGTGTTAGTGATGTCCTAATATCGGATACGATACTGACGAATGTTTTTTTTTAGAATTCTCGTGTGTGTAGAATATTCATGTATAGACAGTCATGTAATAATTACCCATCTATGGGGATTTCATGCGAGGCGGATAATCACACATGAGTTCCTGTCGCCACATTGCACATTCTCTCCCTGATTATCGGCCTGAATACTTTTATTGTGATAGAATTAGCAATAAATGTCGGTAATTTTTATAGAGGGAAAAATTGCTTTAAGTAGATAATTATGATACAAATTGAAGGAACTGAAATCGAACCCTTTTTGATAGTCGCAAATCGTCCAAAAAAAATGGTAAAAATGGCCAAAACTGGTTTTTCGCGTCGGACATTGTCGGATGGAGTTAAAAAATAAAAAGCTTTTGATAATCTTATGCGCCGTGAGAAGACGGAAAAAATGAGCTGCAGATGAACCCGATTGGTCCAGCGGTGACACCGGAAATTGCAAAAAACCATCGATTTTGTTCGAAATTTCAAAAATTGTTCTTTTAAAGATTAAGAGCTGAAATATTGATAGGTTGTAGCTTTTGTGCCCACCAAGTACCACAGAATGATGGATGTACACTTTTTGTAAGCCGCAGCTTAATGCAAAAAAAGCACTTTTGTAAAATAGCCCTAAAAAAGTTGTGGTGCGACGATCAAAAAGTGTTGGATTTTAGTTCCTTCAATTTGTATCAAAATTATCTACTTAAAGCAATTTTTTTCTTCGAACTCAGAATTAAAAACTTCAAAAAGCTGATTCTATCACACTATTTGCTGCATAATTGAATCTGATTACGTTTATTTGCACATCAGTTATCATTGTTAATTATTCGCCTAGTGTTTCTAATAAATTATATTTGATTTCTAATCTGATAATTTTGAATCTAACAATACTTCCATAGCTTCCTCATTACTTATATTAGTCGAAATCGAAATTAAAAACAACCTATTAAATATGAGATTTTGCACCCACAGAACCTTGTTCCCTGCTATCAATTGTTCGTAATATATATCCCTACCACGTTGAATCCTTTGCATACCTTCTATTAATTTCCGTATGAAAGAATGTTCCGTTGACTCCAATTCATTTTGTAACCCCCTGTTTGCTGCTTCCGCATAATGATTGTAAGTTTGTACAAGACAGTCAGAAAATCAAGATTCTATTATCAACATTCCGCATCTCCTTAGAAAATGAAGGTGCTCTTCTATTATTACCAAGTCTGGATGATCTACCGCTGTACGTGCCTTCAAAATAATCTAATACTGCTGGCAAATCTTCACGCAGGTGTTCCCTTAACTCATCAATCACATTGTCAAATATTTGAGGGGACAAAAAATTCTCTTGTAACGGTGTAAATGCTGCACTTCCGCCAATATCACATGTAGCAAATAACTGCCCTGCAAGTATAAATGTACCGTCTATATGCCAGGTACAACATTCTCAAATTCTTTGGACCCCCGAATATTAAAATTCGTTCTTCTTCAGACTCGCTGTCATCGAGTAGAACATTTTCATTCTCGTCATCATTAGAAGCAAACCTGCTGTACCTTTCTGGTATTTCTAAATCTACTAACAAAGTCGGCATTGGCGATGCAGCATGCATTTCATTTTCCTTCCTTCTTATCGTTTATTCAGGGCGCAGTGATTGAGCTGCCTGAGAGACTGGGTGGTCAATTTCCCCATGTATAACTTGCCCTGTATATATTATATGGTTTCCTTTGCTTTCCGTTCCATAATCTTACTAATAACTTGAACTTCTGCTTTCGTAGAATTAGGATTATGACTATACTAAATGAGAATTTTTAAATTCTTCGATCCTTACATGAAAACGCTTACATTTCCATCTTCCTCTTTGTTTACATTTATAAAACTGCGTTAAATGGTCTGCAGTGAAAAAGTATAAGTCGTGCAAGAAGTTTACCTTCCCTCCGTTTGGATGAATCTTCTTGGGTGCCATCAATATTGTTTGAATATGAGCGTGCGGACGTTCAGCGGAACACTGTTTTGTTGTATTCAAGTAATTAAAATCGCTCACACTGTTAATAATTTAATCGATGGTAAATTACCGACAGCTCATACAACAAAATGTGGGGAGGAAAAAGAACACGTAGCAATTCTGAAGATTACTAAGTTCAAATTATGCTGAATCAAAACTGGAGAGATGAAAATAGCGATGGGACAACAATTTTACAGTGGAATTATAATGCTGAGAATCACCTATCAATCTCCAATCTGTACCTATGACAGCTTGATATCGATAATCTTACAAACAATTCTGAAAGCGTCTTATCCTTTGTTGAAAGTGAAACCCGTTATAATTCAAACTTGGCACCTTGAAAGGCATTATAAATACAAAAAGAGACTTGTAATTATGAATTAACTGAAGTATGTTTACTCGTTAAATAGAGTATTTACAACATAGTTTTGGTTCACCAGGTTGAACAGTGACAACACGTCTTCAAATCCCAGACAGCTGTTTCGCTCTTCTCATAAGTTCAGTAAGACGAGGCAGACGCGAAGTCACTGATAAACAGATCAACCATCTGCGAAAGTGATGTAATAAAACATCTTCACAATGTTTGGCGAACCTAGATGTTTCAATGCAATCTGCCAGGAAGCAGATGTCCCACCGTGAATGCAATTCACGATGCTGTGCATTGTTGAAACAGTTCCCGCGATTCAAATATCGACGGGGAAATAGTTGCAAATACTACCACCAGATGACGATCCCGCAATTATGATAGTGAATTATAAATACATTTCGTGTTAGAAGTCAACAGATGAAGTTTCGGTTCGCTAGATTGAACAGTGACAATACGTCTTTCAGTCCCAGACAGCTGTTTCACTATACTCATGAGCTCATCAGTGAGACGAGGCAGACATGAAATCACTGATCAACCATCTCCGAAAGTAATATGATCACTGCCGGAGATAGTTGATCAGTTCATCAGAGGCCTCGTTCCACTAACAAGCTCATGAGGACCGTTAACGAGCTACAGAGATTGAAAAAAATAACAATTTCAATTTTTAATTTCTAAAATGCTTCAGGCAATTTAACCAACCTTGGCAAACATATTTAATATGTCAGTGAATATGGAACAAACAGTAACAGTGTTGGAGGTGTGAATATCATCATCATTATGTATTCAATAATAGAAAGAAGGTGTATTCCGTTATTGAGAGATTTTAGGTAATCTCGTATAGGGATGGAAGATTCCCATACTACAATATGCGCTATACTGTTATCTCCATTTTCTGTCTCTTTACATTTTTTGTATTCAAAATTTAAATTTTAATCAGGAAATTTTTAAATAATTTTTCATGCTTTAATAATGATTCATTAATTTATCTGAACTTTTTATATATTCAATAGAATGAAATTAATTTGGTGAATAAAAAAAATTAATACATTTGCATCTTAAATATTTTTTCCCCACAAAAAAATTAATTTTTCATAATATTAAAATAGATTCCCTACAAATATTTCAAGAATAATTGAATAAAATTAATGCCCTACATACCAATAAATTTAACTAAATGTTTTAATAATAAATAATTAATTCATACTTTTTATCTATTTAATTAATAAAATAAAAATTTGCGATTTATTTGACCAAGTGCAATTTTACGACACTTAAATATAGTACATTTTAGTTGGAAATATCTTAGGGAGGCTATGCACAATAACATAATGAGAAGCTGTCATTTTATTTAATCATTGTGAATTGCCAAATTTATCTTATTTTTTAATAAAATTAGGTTTTAATCATAGCTTATTCAAATGCTATCATGACCAATATGGTTTACCTTTATGGCCTTCCAGATGGAAATGGTAGTGAGGCTAGGCGAATTTATATTGAAAAATTTGCAAAACATCCAGCTCCAGATTCAAGAAGGTTCAGAAATGTATTTCAACGCCGTTCGGATTCGGTCTCATTTCGGAAAGGTCCAATTTTTGGAAGACTTTTGAGTGTTAGAACGCATGTATTGGTGAAAGCCATTCTACACGAAATCGAATAAGATCCGAATACTAGTACCAGCAAAATCGCTGCTAATCTTAATGTGAATCATAAATTATGATCCGTCCTGAAACATCACCAGTTACACCCGTACCACATTCAAAGGGTTCAAGCATTACCGGCGCAGAACTAACCCTGCTCGCTTTTAATTTTGCAAAAAATTGAACAGAATGTTAACTTTACCGCTGACATATTGTTTATTGACGAAGCTGATTTTCCATGCTATAACTAACTTCCACAATAATCACGTTTGGTCTGATGAAAACCTTCATGACATAATGGAATCTCGAATACAATATCAGTTTTCTTTGAATATATGGGTGGGCATCATTGGAAATTTTCAACCAAGAACTTCAAACGGTGCCTCAAACAGACATTTTCTTGAAAACGTTTCAATACACGAACTACTTTAAGATGCTTAAGAATGTGGTTTATGCACGATAGGGTTCCTCACATTCTAGTTTGATTGCTCGTGAATGTTTGAATAAAAAATTCTGTTTTGATTATTTGTAAATTCCTGAGAAATAGGTCACATTAACACATATGTTCACTATATTTGTTCGTCTTCACGTACGTTTCGGTCTCACGACCAGCATCAGAAGCCGTATCAAAAATAATCACTAACTAGAACGGAATTTCTTGAAACTAGTTGTACTAAGCACAAAGCGTCTTCCTCGTATCAATTGCAATCAAAAATGCACAAGTCGCAGACACGAACAACAATATGAGTAATTTCGAATTGTAACACATATCCGTCCTTTATATAAAATTCATTTTTCCCATTATATTATTTACATATTTGGATAAAGATTTTAACAAAATATAGGCAAGCGCACCAATATTATTTACAATGGGTTTTGAAGGAATATCAGTTTCATGCAATTTTGGAAGCTCATAGATATATGGTGTTTGTCCATTATGGCAAAAATGGATCAAATTTGTATACTACATGAATTTCACTTGTTATACTATAGATTCATCTATCCATATACTACATTTCAACCCAAGAATATACATATTTGTGTATTAGGACTAATTTAATACACAATTCCATATACAATTTGGGACACATATACAGAGCATAGTACTAATTGTATAGAACTTACTTTTTCCTCAGATCTAGCACTACTCACTAACAACTGTATTAATTGGAAGAGTAGAATCAATCTCAGCACCATTGTAGAAAGTAATTATCTACATCATTCAAAGAAAAAGTTTTAGAATTGTGAAGTATGTCATTCCATTTTAGATAACAACTTATTTGTGGTAACGAAATTATTCGAAATCATACAATCTATATCTTATCAATAAAATTAATATTTATGGGGATAATCCATAAACACTATTTTATTGTATTAAACGATAATATAATTCTATGCAATCATATATTAATCATGTAGAATGCCCCATCCGTTATCTAATCTGTCCCAGATGCTACTTTGGAACCAAAAAATTTTGTTATCCATAATAAAATGATTCAGAACAAATTATTGCGTTGTCTCAAGGAAGTCTCTAATGTATAATTATATCTCCATTATAAGGTTCATTCACTGGCACTGTATCTAAACTTCTCCAAAATATCGTAGAAAGGTGGGCGATCTCTACCTTTTTTATAGACATTTCCATGATCGGTGTTCATCAGAAATCTCGACTGTTATTCCACCAGGAGGGATTCCAGATAGGCAAACGAGACGAGCTCAGACTGGTCATTCATTTATTTTCAAGGTCGAGACATGTCGAAATCGTTTCTACCAACTTCATTCTTCTATCGAACGGCTAAGTTGTGTAATTCTTTGCCTCAAAATAAGTTGTAAAAGAGTTCCCAATGTGGATGCACTATAACACTATACATAATAAACAATCACCCTTATCCACTAGAAATACTGTCAAAGTACTGAGGACCTTTCATGTAGTAAGTAGCCATCTCCAGAGTAAGCTAAAATAGAAATAAGAAATCAAAATGTGCTTGTTTAATTAATATTTGGTATTATAAATGTGTATAATGGGATTGTTCTCAAATGGAGATGAATCTGAATTCATTAAATTGCTTTTTCGTTTATACATTTACATCCTTTCTAAATTACCTAGATGTTTGTCGTTACTGTGTTTCAAGAGTGGAAGGTTATTTTTGAGAAATGGTATGACCTGTATATAAGATATTTTCGGCTAATGCTTATTTTTTACCATTATTTGTCTTTATATTGGCAAAATGTTCTTTATACTGAGTTGAAATGTTCCTTCTAATTTGAACCACATAGCATTTTAAACACTACTCACAATCGATTTTGTAAATCCCGGATTTGTGGAAGTCGGAAACCTTATCAAAAGTGTTGCCTAAATGGTTTATTAGCTTGTTCTTAGATTTATAGAAGAGGTGTATTGCAAATTTAGACAACCAATCATGGAATTTATTAATTTTTGAAGTAGGATAAGTAACTTTTGAATTTTATTGAACTTTAATCTGGTTAATGGGTTCCGTTCCATTTTCCTTTTTTGCTTAGAAATTGACATATTGATCGAAGATTTGTCGTAACCATTGTCCAACTCTATTTGTTAGTAACTCAAATTCGTTCTTACAAATTCGCTGGGGACGCTTAAGAATCTATGAAGTAGACTATTAAATATAGCTATTTAATAATTGAATGATGTAACTGAATCCGCAGGAATATACCTATTTGTTTGAGTTGGTCTTCTGTATTTGTTGAATTCTCGGTGATTATCATCTTTCATAACGTTAATATCAAGGAAAGGAAGCTGATTATCTATTTCTATTTTGACAGGAAGTTTCAGAGAATCAAATTGGCAGTATTCAAGAACGCGAGAATATCATCTACATATATATACCAAACTTTTGGAAACTGATTTAATTTTCATTTTAAGGAGGTTTCAAGTTCGCTTAGAAAAATATTGCTCTATCTGGAGAGTGGATTGCTCATTGCACATCCGCATGTTTGCTTATAGTAGTTTTTGTTAAAAGTGAAATAATTTTCCTCAACACATAAAGACGTAAGGATCACGTATTCTGTGCTGTGTATTGAGGATATTAATATTTGAAAGCCATTTCATCAGAATGCTTATCGACTCAGGGATTGGGGTATTTGTATATTGTAAAACAACATCCTTTAATGGCCAATATTTTTCTAAGCGAACTTGCAACCATCTTTGAAATGAAAATTAAATCAATATTCAAAAGTTTGGTATAGATATGTCGATGGTATTTTAGCGACTGTAAGTAAAGACTTTGATTTACATTGCTTTTTGAACACGCTTAATAGCTGAATTTGATTCACTGAAATAGATTGTCGAAATAGAAACAGATGATCAGCTACCGTTCCTTGATAATAATATTAAAAAAGAAAGTCATCACTTAGATTCAACATATACCTACAGAAACAAATAGGTATACTCCTCTGGATTCATATATAAACTCTCGGGAATACTTATGCTTTATATTTTCTTGTCTTTACTTACGTTTCGGTCTCACGACCATCATCAGAAGACTCACTATGTCTAAAATTGGATTTCTTAAAACTAATTGTATTAACAAGCGTCTTTATCGCATCAATCTCAATAAAAATAGCACGTCGCCGAAACGAACGGAACACGAATAATCGAAACTGCAACACAGTTGTTATATGTATAATATATCAAGAATTCACTACTACACAGTATTCTTTATATCTGCAAGTTCGTGTCAACAAAGTCTGTGAACGACTAGAAATGAGAACATTGGGTCAAAATATGCACTTTCAAACCAGATGTTAGATTTACGAGCTAATAGAAAAAGTTCTGTCAGTTGGAACTATACTGTTGACATTCTATCTAAAATATACTTTAAACATTATGAAGACGCATGTAGGAATTTGCAAGAGTTTTAATTAATTAAGTTAGTATAAATATGATTTAGTGTTTGAATATCTGTCCTATGATTTACAGATTTGGGGTCACGTATTATGTGAATCATCTCCAGAATACATCTTTTATTATAATTGGTTTCCTTACCTTCTACCTAAAATATACTTTCAACATTATGGAGACGCATGTAGGAATTTGCAAGAGTTTTAATTAATTAAGTTAGTATGAATATGACTTAGTGTCTGAATATCTGTCCTACGATTTACAGATTTGGGGTCACGTATTATGTGAATCATCTCCAGAATATATCTTTTATTATAATTGGTTTCCTTAGTTGAAATATTAACATCATTGTAATCGAATTGATGGTTACAATAAAAGCAGTGTTAAGCAAGGGCGGTAAAATTTTCAAAATTTTTGTTTCTTGTGCTATACTTATGGCCATACAATCTTTTTTTGTAAATATTGTTTAGAGATTCCAGTATAAGTCCCATCGCAATCTAAACAATTTATTTTGTATACCGTGTGGGTTTGTTTATCTTTAGGTATTAAAGGTTTTAGATTTGATAAATATTTTCCGACACGGTTAGTAGGCTTATGCGCGACATTAATATCATACTTTTTCGAACATTTCTTGATTTTCTCTGGAATGTATGGTATTGTTATAAAATTGTCTGTATTACCTTTTATGTTATTTATATATGAAGATCCATTATAGATTTTGTTTATTCTTTCTTTAATGATAGGATTGAAAAATGTTTTTGGGTAGCCATCCATTTCCAGTGTATTACGAACAATTTTTAAATTTTTGGGACGGTTCTTTGCGTGAGACAATATAACCGCGCGATCTGTAAGGCTATTTATAACACTTTTTTATAACATGTTGGTGCAACTGAATTGAAATGAAGATAACGTTGAGACAAACCTTCTGTAGTCAACCACGAAGTTTTTATTTTTCCATCTGCATCATGCCTGATGTCCATATCTAGGAAATTTATGTTTTTGTTCACTCCTATTTCACAAGTAAATTGAAGTTTACAGTGTGATTTGTTGAATTTATTAATCACGTACTAAATTTTATCATTGGGAACACACGTAAGGCAATCATCTACATACCGTTTGGGAAATACGGGTTGAAAATCTTATGAATTTATAACCGATTCCTCTAGGCATTCCATAACAAGGTTAGCGATAGTAGCTGAAATAGGAGTTCCCATTGCTGTGGCAAATATTTGTCCAAATTATTGCTCACCGTATTGAAAATAAGTGCATTCTAAACAGAACTGTACTGCATTTATGAACTTCGATTGATCTAGAGGTGTGTGGTTTTAATCTTTGCCCAACGTTTTTTGATGCTATTCAATGCCAAAACGACTGGTATATTTGTAAATAAAGAAACAACATCCAAGGAAATTAGTTGATGATTTACGGTTACGGATTGATTTTTTATAAATTCATTAAAATGCCATGAGTCTTTCACATGAAATTCATTTTTTCCTATTACATTATTGATAGATTTTGATAAAAATTTCGATAAATTGTAGGTGGGCGCACCAATATTACTTACAATGTGACTTACAGGTATACCACTTTTATGTAATTTCGGAAGCCCGTATATATAGAATGCTAGTCCATTATGGCAAATTAATTTATTTTTCAATTCAATGGGGATTATCTTATTTTTGTGACAATTATTTATTAATTTATTCTTGTTATTTTGTAATGATATTGTAGGGTCAGATTTTAATTTTTTAGAAGTGGTTTCATCATTTAAAAGGTTTCATATTTTGTTCTCGTAGTCATTTCTATGCATTATGACGGTTTTATTACACGTATACGCGTTCAAAACTAATATTTGAGGGTTAGCATCTTAGAACTCTTTCGTTTTTTCTTGTATGATAGTTAAAACGATTTTTAGCAATACCCACTTCCGCTTTTTGTTTTTTCTTTTTATTTGTCAAGATGTTACAAATTTTGTTTACCTAATTTAATTTTTTTCCTCTGAATTTTTATTCCTAATTCCGCATTCTAAATTAGCAATTATATTGTCGATAGGCAGTTTTTTATTATTAGGCAATGCAAATTTCGGACCTAAGCTTAACGTGTGTTGCACCTCATCCGGAATTATTGTGTCAGTTAGGTTTTTCAACCATTGTTCATTGATATTTTGTTTTTCATAAGCTACGTCTTTCATTAAATTATTTATCTTTCTTGATTGAATGACTTTGATTTTGTTGACATTTTTTCGAAATTATTTTGCAGATTTTGAAAACATTGCGAGATGAAATTGCTATCAAAATTTAGACAACAGGATTGTTTGACGCGTTTAATTTTGTTTTCAATCTCTACTACATTCGCGCATGCTTCTTTAATGCATAAATTTAAACAATTTTTATGAAGAGAATTTAATAATTTTGCTTACGACTTCTTATTTTGCTCCTTGCTAAACATATTATTTAGATTTAATGAAATTCGGAAATACTTGCAGATTCCTATATCTTACCAGAAATATTCTGCGATTTTTCTCTCTTGCTAATATCTTCATTAACTTTCCGTATTCCTTTAAAACTCTAGGATAGGTGGTTGTTCCTTCCATATTAAGGCTTATATCCCAGCCGAAATTATAATAAAGATTCTTGACCCAGGTATGAATTATATATAAATTCTTAGCAATATATATATATAATTTATACCTGGGTCAAGAATCTTTATTATAACCTCCGGATTCAGTTACACCAATTGATTATAAAATAACTCCATTTAATAGTCTTGTTCATAGATTACTAAACATACTTTTAAGCCAGCAAAACTGTAACAATGAAGTTGAGAAACTTCAACAAATATGTTGGTTTGGGTAGAGGCAGGAAAATGGGGATGAAGGTGAGAAGATGAGATGGGAAACATCGACCAAACAGTGAAAAATGGTGGTTGCCCATTTCACAGCACCCATACTCGTATGTCAATGTAGTCGTATTTCACCGGGCTATGAATAGAACATCTACCACTTATGGTTGTTCTTTTAATCGTCTTTGACAACAGCAACATAGGGAAATTTTCAGTTTGTCCCCACACGGATGAAGGATGGAGTATTGATAAACATATGTGATGAAAATGATTGTAATCCATAGTAGCCCTCACATAAAGTGTTTTCCAATAGGATTTTTTTTTTATTTTGATCGGGCCAGTAGAATATCTCTTCATTATCTCACAGGTCTCCATACTTCCCATCAACAAAATCTTGAATCAACATAATATGACCTTTCAAATTCTCGTTCCACTGTATTCACACGTAAAATCTAACGGGTTTGAATGTATTTTCTCATGTCGCCTTATAGAACATTCGATCTTGGAAGTCACTTTGACAACGGTTAGATACATACATCTTGACTTCTCAACTAATGATTCGTTATGGAGACCGGACTTTCAAAGAAAGGGGTTGTTTTCAACGTTTTGGCGTAAGGGTTATGACATTTTTTACACTTGGTGAGAATCTACAGGTAGTTTCAAGGGTCCATAGGGTTATTTTTAATATTTTGTGATGTTTTTCAGTAGCTTTTGCTTACTTTTATTGAAGGATTAAAAACACTAGGGAATATTTTTTTTTAAATAGATCATTCTCTTTGGCAAATAAAGACATATTTTTTGCTTATACAACAAATTATTCTAAGTCAAACTGCTTTGTAGGCAAGTGAAGAAGATCTCGTTTGAACAGTGTTGCACTGGAACAATTTAAGTTCGAAAACCGTACATACGTATACCCTGCTAATTGCATAGTGACGCGACGTCTGGAAGCACTGGCTTCAAATTCTTTCCTATCTTGATTTACATTCGTTACTTCCCCGAAGAAATACTTGAACTTGCATTTTTTCATAGTTGTAAAGCATCAACGAGTCATTTGCGTTCGTCTATAGAATCCGAGGTGATGAGAGGAACGTTTATAAAACTTCTTTCGTTGTGTTCTGTTGGATTGATAATCGATTTTGGGTACAAATCTGCAAGAGGGATGTCGCTACCATTACCTTCTTGTTTCTGAGGTTCCTCTGCATCACCTCTATCGGATTCCTCCTACAGCTCAATTTCATCCTCACTTTTTACTACCATTTCAATGATTTCTTCACTATCTTCACTGTCGCTTCCAGAATCTGCACCAGAAATACTTCTACCTGCTTCTACGGTAATCTTTTTATCTTCTTCTGTAAGGCTAGGGAATTTACCTTGCACCTGGTTACGATAATGAGGGGATATCCCCAGTCGGACCAAGTGATAACCAAGTGTTCTTCATTTCCGATTGAAATTATTTGTCAAACTCGTTTTTACGTATTGGACTCTCTGTGATTCCGATACAGAACGGAATAGGGGATTTTGTGTTTCAAGGCAGCATTTCTGTACAGCGTGTTCGGATTTATATCATCTAGCGTTTTCAGTGTGGGTTATATTTATGATCAAGTTGCATCTTGTGATCTAAGCAAAAGAGACTTTCATAGCGTGGAAAAAATATACTTGGGTTATTAAAAACAGTTAGATAAATAGATTCTATTGGGACATTAGAAACAGAAGGATGAATAGAAACAGATATATTTGGGTCAATAGGAACAGGAGATGAATCAAAACAGGTGTATCTATTCACCCCACTCTTATTTAAAAGATGAGGTTATGGACAAAAAAATCGTTACAAGGTAAGTAATCTGGATATGGCAAAAATGATAAATGCTAATTTTATGGGAGATACTAGGGTTCATGGGGTTATAATTTGAAGTTACTTACCTGCCTGCTCAATTCTCAGTGAATCAAATAAATAGAAATAGTAGTATTAATTTTATCAGTGTTATATATAACTTCAGTACATTCACACACGTTAATAATAAAAACAATACTAATTAAGATCAATAGACATACAGAATAGGATGGGAGATGATTAAAATGATAAATCAGCAGCATACAAAGCAAAACTTCAAATATAAAGAGGACAAGATAAACAATTTACATGATAAAAACAAAATCATGTACTCGTATTCATCATAGCTATAAAAAGCATTATCTAATAGGAATTTGAGAATTAAAATTTTAAAATTATATGATAGTGATTTAATATTTTATTGGAGCTTACTGTTTCTGTTCTAGTCAGTCACAGAACTCTGGCAGCAGCTCAGATTTGTCATGGGATGGAAGATTAGCAATTTTAGATTTAATAAACAAATAAGCACTCAAATATGAACATACATGGTAGAGTTAGTATGCCGAGACCACGGTCGTATATACAGGTCTGGGAAAATTCGAGGCTGTTTCCTATGTGAGAAGTGAGTCCGCTAAGCATCATCTGTTGCATAGTACCAAAAGAATGGCGCATGAGTCAAGGAATGATCTCTGGCACGTATACGACCGTGTTCTCTGGCAACTGTCATTGTTGACTTGTAAACACAAGGAATACCGGCGTTTTTAGAAAAAAATTACGGAACCGTGCATTGTGCCGAAATGCAAAACGGGGTACAAAAGTGTAAAGCGGATAGGAATCGTTTTAACGAGGTCTTTTATGTGTGCGAGCATGTATAACGAAAAAGTGGAAGTTATTTTTAAGGTGAGTAATACATTTTGACAAAAGTAACAGTTCTATTCCTCTCTCAAATCAGAATAGTAAATATTGCGTTACGAGAAAAATTATTTTACTTAATAATGTGATTGTTGCCATACTCCGATACAAGCGCTAGATGGTGGCTGAGCGAGGGACTACGAGTTTGGCGACATGTTAGAAACTCATGTCAAACATAGAGTTCCCAGACCTGTATGTACTACCGTGGCCAAGACCAGTAAACGCTTTTCTACAGTCAGTTTCATAATATAACCCCGCAAGAATTCGCACAGCTCCACTTTGCAGGCCAAACATTCTGTTAGTGATTGTAGAATGTTCACCTTGAGATTTCCAATATAAAGTAGGATCTAAGTATACACCCAGAAATCAGACAATGCTCTGTTCAGTAGTGGGTTGGTTTAATCCTTCCAGTGTAAATATCATTAGTTGAGTTTTGGAAGTATTGAGAAATAATTCATTAGCTCGATCCCAAAACCATGCACTCAACCGAACGTCATCATTCAGCTCTACAACCTCGGAGAGTATCTTACCGCTGTTACTTGCAGTGATATCATCTGCAAATAGAATTATCTTGGTGCAAATGAAAAATTTACCTAGATCATTAATGAAGATCAGAAGCAGAATCGGGTCTAACACAGACACTTGAGGTACCCCACAATTAATGATTTGTGTTTCTGATTTTATATTGTTCTGCAGTGCACACTGTGTTCGTTTACTATGATAAGTTTAAAGAAGACCGATTCTATCGAAATGGAGAATGTATTTACGAAGTTTATTCAGCAGCATCGAATGAGAAACACATTCGAATGCTTTGCTCAGGTCTATGAAGGTAATCAACAACATTTCTCAACCCTCGAATACATCATCAATTGCATCTATAAGTGATATAATTGCATCTTTGGTTGAAACGTCTTTACGAAAACCAAACTGAGATTCATTGTAAAGTACCACATTTCAAAAAAAGTTGCAATTTTCAAAATTCTTGGCTAATATGGGCAACAGTGAAACAGGCCGATAGTTACTTGAGTCATTTTTATCTCCTTCTTTAAAGGCAGTAGACTTGTTTTAAACAATCAGGAAATTTATATTCATTCATATATAAATTTATAATTTTAGTTAGGGGGATATAGATAATATTTTTACCAATTTAATAATAGTCACAGTCAGACCATATACAGGCTGCTCCAATAGTGCGTTCAAGTACAATATCTCAGTTGTTATACAAGTTACAAAAAACATTAGATACAAAAATTGTAGGGACCGCAGAGAGCTATGAACTAAAATTATCCATGAATGTACAGGATTGGGCATAAGTCCGTATCAAACCAAACGTACCTTCTTTTTAAATAAAGCATCCTGTATATTGTTTCAATTTTGAATTGCCCTCTTATTGGCCTATCACCCAAAAAAATAAGAGGTACGTTTGAAGTTCCCTGTATCTGTTTCAATACGTCCGTATACAAACTATTAACTTGTCAAAAACCTGCAAAATGTATTCCTATTCCAACTTTAATAACTCTATTCAAAATTAATTCGTATTAGTGTACAGGATGAGTCAAAATTCTGGGCTTAACTTTTCCCGATACATTTAAATAGAACACAGTGTATGTTATATGTTATTTGGATACCGCTACTAATGTTGTTTTATTTTCATTAACCATTCCCTATATCTAAACCTACTATTTACTGAAATATGCGCCATTTTAAAACAAAAATGCTAATTATTATACATCAAGTTAAAATCGAAGTTAGCCTTGGGAAACCAATAATTTCTATCTCTTGGAGCAATTAATTTTCAAGTAATTACTAGATTTCGAAGTGATAGAGAAGTTTCTATTTCAAGACGTGATGATGATTTATCCAGACAAGAAACGATCGATATGATTTATGTGTTAGAAGCAAGTGACAAAAACTGTTTGTTAGAAATCAGAACTTATTACGAAAAGTATCCCGATAGAAGACAACCCTACATATTTTTTTAATGGAACAGTCTGCTTATAGTTAGTCTATCTTTTTTCTTTCACCGAATATAGGTTGTTCGACTATAACCTTTGTTATAAGAGATATATTGCCGGTTTTCTAGAAATCTTTTAATTTTCGCGACGTAATTTTATTACGGATAGAACTGGAATAGTTTTGTCTCCTCAATTTCAAAATATTTTCAAAATTGGTTGATACCAGTGAGAATCAAGAAAAAAGTGTAAAATATTAAAATTATTTTGTTTCACATGGCTAACTCTGATGCTTTCTTCATGTCTGAAAATTTGCATTTCTGCTTTCAAACTGACGAATATCTCAGTATGTAGTGCGTTTTGATACAGGCAATGGTAAATGAAGTTAAAACAACAATAGTAGTGGTCCCCCAAAAAGATATAATATGCAGGCTGTTCCAATTGAATTTATCGAGAAGACTTAGACCCAGGATTTTGACTCATCCTGTCTATTTTTGCGAGATGGTTGAAACCCCTTATGGGCACCTTATGGTCCTGCAACAACCCATAAGGTAGTGCGGGAGTCCCTGAGTCCGAATTTTAATCACCTCAGATATACCCACTAAACACTCCCCCTTGTATGGTGGGCTCGATCCTGCAACCACGGCAGTCTCACCACTTTCTCGGGTCATCGAAAAAATTCCGCAGTCGCTGGATTGTAACCCGCAATCGGCATCCATAGTGATTAGAAGATCGATGCCGCTACCACAGAGCTACCTGGCCCTGACTCATCCTGTACACTAATACAAAATAGTTTTTGACAGAGCCACTGGAGTTGAAATAGAAATACATTTTGGATGTTTTGGATAAATAAATTGATTGTATACCGACGTATTAAAGAAAAAACAGAGAGTTAAACGATTCTGTATAGACCCCAACCACATGTTGATTATGGGTTTCTGGTTGATGCACAAATTTGACGTTGACACATGTCTCGTTGCTTTTCTGCTACATTGAAACGAAATTATGGATGTGCGTGATAGGGCGAGGGAACGTTCTACAAACATAACTCGTGTACTCAAATAAGAACAGAAAAATATATACCACCGATACTACCAATTTTATGTTGCTTGTTCTTGCTGAAAGTCAGGTATGGAAGTAAGAATGAAATTTTGTAAACGCATGTGATACGCGATAGCAATATTGCAACAAAACTATCGTCCGCAGTACCATAAAAATTTCAAAACTTTTTTATTTTGATGAATATTTTGTTCCACCACAGTGTTATTAGCAGTTCCGAAGAATTTCATTATCCAAGAACGAACTTCCGATTGTCTTTAGTAACTCCGAAATCTACAACACAGCAGCATCCATATATCATGAACCGATTCTGAAGAAGGATCGTTGTAAGGCTATAGTAAAAGTAATATTCATACTGAAACCAAGTCGCATAAACTATATCCTGGTGAAATCATACCGCCGGATTGGTCTGTTCTCTTAAAAACTTTTAAAAAATTATGCAAAAGTAGGGAGATTGCCAATTAAAATAAGAACTCAATCCACACACATGCTTACACTCACAGAAGATCAACAGAATTGGTTCTGCATATTGTTGCCGACCAAATCGAAAGAGCGTTGAGGGCGTTCATGGATATTGAAGGTGAGTTCGAGAAGATTACCTTCGATAAAATTACGAAAGTTCTCTCCAGGCATGGGGTGAACCACACATTATATCATTCTAGAGGATACTGGTGCTGTATTTTCACTCCTACTATGCTGCCCTCTTAAGATCTGAGACATCAAGTGGAAAACAACTATTTTGAGATATTCAATATTTTGTTATTTTTGGGAGCAGTTAAAATAAAATTTGGGTCTATTTTCCAAAAAGTAGAAATACATATCCTCAATATTACAAACAGCAGTAATTTATTCTCGGAAAGATATTTTGTAGATAGGATAACTTGTCCTTGTACACAAGTGGAATTAACTGGGAGCAAAATGTCCTAAGTATTTCAAACAAAGCTAACATGAACATACTATTATTATTATTATATAAAAATTAACTCTGTCGAATTTTCAGAAACAGGAAGATTTTTCCAAAACACGAGTCCGTTTTTCGATATATGAGACTCTAATTTCTGAATTAAAAATTTTTTTTTCCAAAAGTCAAATATTTCCAACCTCTTTGAAAGTTAATTTGAACAACATCTTTTGAATAGATATGCTCGGGGAGATTTTGAGGTTAAGTTTCAGAAGTATAATCTGTAAAGTAAAAAAAAAATGGCAATTCCATTTCCATTAGTGTTACTTTGCCTGAATTAGCACACTGAACTATATCTTTTAAATCTGTATAGTCGTATACTTTTTCTTCTTTTCAGTGATAATTCCACCTAGTGGAAGAAGGAATCAACCGACATAAAAGTATGTCCGGGCTTAAAAAAAATTAATTCTATATTTTCGAGCGCTATTCCATTCGAATTAATAACTTATAGAAAAAAGGATATAAGGGTTCAATTTTTATTTTGACTGGCACAATTGTCCAACCAAATAACGATATTTTAGATATTTCGATTAGCAAGTATAAATGCATAGAACGTTGATATGATGTCATGCACTGACCTTTCCGCCACAGCTTCGTGCCAGATCACATCCCATATGGATAGAAGCCTCTTTTGATCTACAGAAACGAAATTTCCGTTGATGGCGATTATACGAGGAGTAAATATTATTTCTTTAAGTGTTTCGAGCGTCGGAAGCATAATGACCTACAACAATAATTAAATTTAAAAGTACAACAACAAAACGGTATTTTATAAGCTTACCTTCTGGGGTTTCTCATACTTCTTTCGTTTCCGCAAACTGCCATCTTTTTTTATACAGTATTGCTTCACTTAAACCCCATCATATGCGGTAATATAAGTTCTAGTACAGGGAGACAGATTTCCTTGCTATCGTAATATGTGACATCCTCGGTAGCATTAACTGTTTTGTGTTCTATTTCAGGGTGCAAAATATCGTTTTGGCGAACAGCAATTTTATTATTAGATTCGTTTTCTTTGCCGAATATTTTAATTTTTTTCACTGTAGGCGTGAAGTCAGTATAATCTTTACTCGAAGATTCAAGGTCACAATTATAATTATTGTTAGACGATCAATAATGTCTTGGAGAAAAATCCGGATCATTGTCGTCGTAAGATTTTGATTTAGTAACGCTCTTAGATTGTCGCATAGAATTTATTTTTTCTTGAAACTGCCGATTTAACGCCATGGAAAGCATTTGCTTTGTTCTTTCGGAACCAGTAGAATATGTCATCTAGTAAAAAAATAGTAACACATAACGGCAAATAATACAAAACAAAAGATGTATCTTGCACTATTATTATTGTTTCTGTTAATTTGACAGGTACGCTACTAAACAAACACGAATTATCTTAAACGTTAATCTTACCTCTGTGATTTTGTTTTCCATAATTTCACGAAAAGCAGCCATAAACCGACAGAATACAAATTAAAATATTTAAGGTTATATTTGACGACTAGGACCGAAACTGTTTTTAAATAGTGTGAGATAGTAGTCATGATAAACAAGTTTGTCATATCTGAAGCATTTAGGACATTTAGCTTTAGGTTTTACGAGTTCTGCTAAGAAGATATGTACTATGTGCCAAGTTAGGACAATAATTTATATTAGCAAATATTAAATTGGGCAATTTTATTTAGGATAAGCCTAATATTTATGAGTCAGGACTAATTTTATAGCATTAAAATAACTGTTGAGGTTGAGATATGTTTTCACACTTCACTTACTAATCACATAGGTAAACTGCTTGCCAATACAACACTGTCTTTATCTGAAAAAATTAATTTTTGCAGTTAGGACAACCAGTCCTAGCTGGGCAGTATGGAACATAAAGCACACCAGCATTAATCGCTTGAAGTAAGATACTGGACAGAGAACTCTCGGACTAATTAAAGGCGGACGGCGCCGGTTGTGTGGTGGTGGTGTCAGATGACACATTAGCACTATTAGCAGCTGCATGTGGATGTAAACAAATCAGTGTTTGTTCAACTGCTTATGATCGTAAAATAAAGTAAGAGACTTCAGTGACTATTTAAAGCACATGATAAGTGAATTTTGAACAAATTAACAGAGAATGCAAAGCTAGTAGCTAATATTCAAAGTGTTAACACTTGGCTCGTACAAAAAGATACTTTATATAGGAACTTTGCAGATCATAGAGATGAAGCTTCTTTAAACAGAGATCTAGTTCTTTCAAGACAATTACCTAACGAGAAACCTCAAGCATTTTTTGACCGATGTTTATAAATTCAAAATCTGCTATGTTCATATTTTCACGAAATTACAAACGAAGCCTTTATGACAAATTAACTTTAAGAACGTTCCTGTATGGCCTAAGATAACCTTTAGGTACAACGATTCGTTGCATGCGCCCAGGTACTTTGAACAAGGCCCTACAATTCATTATACAAGAGGAGAATATTCATTATTTTCAAGAAGTAACAAATAAATCTTACGTTAATCAAACTCCTAATCAAATCAGACCTAGCAATCAAAATCATAGACCAATACAGACTTTTTCTAAGACACCATTTAATTACCAAATGGGTAATCAATCTCGTTATCCCAATCAATTAATATTCAATGCCTAATTTCAATCAAAGAAATAACTTCCCATCCCAACCAATACCGTATCAACCAAAAATAAATAATCTACCGCAGAGATATTTTACAAACTCGCAAGTATTTAAACAAGGCCTCAAAACCAAAACGTATTTAGACGGAACCAAAATAAAACCTTCAATAATCCAAGTCCGATGACCGTATCAACCAGACAAACAGATATTCCCAACCAACAAAGACCTTCAACGTAACCGCAATCCTTGCAGAAGACTTTTATTTCGGAAGTGATATTTAATACCGAAGTAACTGAACCGGAAGAAACAATCTCAGGCAGTGAGAACATTACTTGAAATTTCGATGAACATTACGATGATCATCAAAGTGAAGACCCTATTTCAGAAAATTATTACAATATTGACGTAAATTTTCAAACGAAATGGTTAATCCAGGACAAAACATAAAAGTGCAAATAATATCCTATAACGCCAGTAATTCTAGCGAACTACCGTATGTTATATTACCGGAACATAATCTTACATTTCTAATAGACTTTCTAGCTTTCTGCGAGTAATAACTTCTAGACTTATGGCCTTCAATCCCATTTGAGAGTTTATTCTTCGAATAGAGTATTAAGTTACCATCAGCGGTGGTGGTTCTTCACGGTTTAGACTGTTTACGTTTTCCTAATAAACAATATTTTCAAAAATATATTCCAATGACAATTCATTATTTGATTTTATTCTCTAGCTATCTGCGAGTAATAACTTCTAGAATTATGGACTTCAATCCAATTTGAGAGTTTATTCTTCGAATAGAGTATTAAGTTACCATCAGCAGTGGTGGCCTTGCGGTCGAAGGATCTGACTAGAAATCAGATTCCTTCTGGAATTGTAGGTTCGAAACAATACTTTTTACATATTTTTCTTCACGGCTTAGACTGTTTACGTTTTCTCAATAAACAACATTTTCAAAAATATATTCCAATGACAATTTATTATTAAGATTCATTTTCTAGCTATCTGCGAGTAATTTCTTCTAGAATTATTATGGACTTCAATCCCATTTGAGAGTTTATTCTTGGAATAGAGTATTAAGTTACCATCAGCGGTGGTGGCCGTGTGGCCGAAGGATCTGACTAGAATTCAGATTCCTTCTGGAATTGTAGGTTCGAAACAATAGAGTTCCAAACAATACTTTCTACATATCTTCCTTCACGGTTCAGACTGTTTACTATTTAAATTCCACAACACATTCCACGGACTCATTGGATTAGATAACTTGAAACTCTTACAAGCTAACTTAGACTTTAACAGAGGAATACTGATAACACCTTAGGCTAACATCAAATTATCTTATCATGATATTCAAAACGAACTCAACCTTATCACAGAAAAACTACGTTCCGAACAAGTATTAAAAATAAAGACATCAATAGCTAACGTTCCCCACCAAAAATTTCATAATTTCGAAATTCCCGAATCTCTAGCCATTGCTAAAGATGGTGAAGCTTTAACGACAATATTGAATAATACCACTCAACCAGTTACTTTAGATTTGCCAGAACTGTTGAAAAAATCGATAGGAAAGAAATTTTAAACATTAACTTAAACAACTTCGATGAATCAACATAGCATACTAAATTAGATTCAACCAAAATTCACACCAACCTCTTGAACGGTGAAGAAAAAGTAAACAGTCTGAACCTATGTAAAGAATATTCGGATATTTTCCATTTACCTTTAACATTTACGAATACAATTAAACACCGTATTAAAACAACCGACGAAACACCCATATACACAAAATCCTGTAGATATCGATACGTTCACAAACAGGAAGTTGAGAGACAAATGAAGGAAATGTTAAAAGACATAGTAATTCTCCTTGTTGCAGTGCAATTTGGGTTGTCCCAAAGAAATTAGACTCGTCCAGCAAACAAAAATGGCGTGTAATTATAGACTATAGGAAACTAAACGAGAAAACTATAAGTAACAAATTCTCACTACCTAATATTACTGACTTCTTAGACAAACTTGATGAATGCCAGTATTTTACGACCTTAGATCTTGCTAGGATTCCATCAAATCGAAATAGAAGAAGAAAATATCGGAAAAACTGCTTTTAACACGGAAAACGAACATTTCGAATACGTTCGAATGCCCTTTGGTCTTAAAAACGGACCCGCAACCTTCCAACGAATAGGAATAATGAATAACATTCTACGCGGAATACAAAATGAGAAATGCTTAATGTATTTAGATGATATTAATATTTTTTCGACCTCTCTTCAAGAACATATTGAACGTATTTCAGAGACTTCCCGAAGCAAATTTCAAAATTCAATTAGACAAATCAGACTTTTTACACAAGGAAGTAGCATACTTAGGTCACGTAGTTACTCCTGACGAAATTAAACCAAATCTGGTATTGTTGTTAATAGTATATATAAATGTAAATCATTTTTGGATTCGTATATCAACATTCTACAAACATGTAATGAGCGATAACTAATAAAATACAGTAACAAAAGGTTGGTATATATAGGAATAATTTATGAAAACAATTATATTTATAAATTTTTAAGCTATTGCATATAGCTTTTATCGCGGGCTTTGAGCGCGGCGACCGAATCAAGAAATTCCGTAACGAAAAATAATGTAAGACCTAAACACCTAACATGTGTCGAATTAATTAATTAATTTGAAGTTTCTAAAAGTGAGAAATTTCGCTATTTTATACGAATGTTATAACACTCTAGCGCTTTAGACTCCGGGATTTTCACGTGGCCTATCGAAATTAGAAGGTTCGAATTATCTAAAAACATAATTGCATGAACTCCAGACGTCCTCTGTAATTAGCTACGAACAAAATCATTTTGACATATGCCTCTAGGAGCTCGCTACGCGTCAGTTAGAGTTTATACGTTAGACGCGCGTAGCAGAGACCTGAGAGTACCTGTTTCTATTAAGCTATTGCATATATTGCATATAGCTTTTATCGCGGGCTTTGAGCGCGGCGACTGTTTCAAGAAATTCCGTAACGAAAAATAACAGGAACTCGTTTATGTTGCGCTCTCTCGGGTGACTAATATTGAAAAATTGTATATCACGGCAAAAAACGATAATTCTACATCCAAGTTTTATAATAATCGAAGGCAAGCTGCATCGACTGCATCTTTGTTGCAAAAATTCAAAAGACTGCCTTTAAATAGTGTTCAGACGACAGCTCAAAGTGTCTTAGATTTCATTAGTAATAGAAATGGCATTTCAATAATGACTTTCAATTGCCAAAGTCTAAATAGTCACAAATACGATTTACAAGATTCAGTTACGAGACAAACAAATGTGTTACTTCAAACCGAAACTTGCATGGCGCATGATAATTCGATTGAAATACCTAATTTCAATTGTATTGTTCAATTCAAACGAGATACTGTTCCAAAAGATGGGGTAGCTATTTACCAAAATAATAATAATATAACTAATATTATGACTCCGAATATTGAAATACATATTGCACACGTTAGCGATGTTAATGTTAGGCGCTCATTTGTTGGAGATATTTGTGCGTGTGCCCCACGCTCAAAAGTAACTTGAATTAATATCAAAGAAAAAACTTGAATTAAAATATCAAAGAAAAAAAATACTGCATAAATTTAAAAAAATAAATAATTATAATTGCATAAGTTGAGAAAAAATGCTATGCAATAGCTTTACCGCGGCAGTCCCCGAGTGCCACACGTATCTTTTTTTAAATCTATAATATTATTTATCAATTCACGAGAAGAATATGGAAATGCTATCCGAAATATAGGATACTCAGCATTTTTTAAATATTTTTGGAGCAATAGTCAAATAATGGTATACAGAAGATTTTGCCGAAAAACACATTCCAGAATTAGTATTGACGCTACAGGAGGTGTAGTAAAGGAAATTCTGTAGGGTGACAAATTGAAACCAAAAATTATTTTGTTGTATGAAATAGTCATAAATTACAATGGTCAATATCCGAAAAAGGAAGCAAGATTCCGAATGTGTATTTGAGAAATGATGTAGCCCACATTATTAAACTCATAACCACGTGGACATCGTTGAAAAACCAGCATCCTATTACCAAGACATTCTATATCCGGGTTTTGGGTCAAATTATCCAAAGCCAAGATATTGCAGATCTTATGGAACTTTTGGAGGCACTGTTTTTCGTTGCATACTCTGACACTGAGGAAGTGAATGAGGAAGGACCTACGACATGTGAAATAAAAAAACAGTGGTTATTACGAAGAATCGCCACAGGCACAGTGGAACTAATTAATTAATTACAAAGGCAGAACTTGATAGTGACTGGAAAGAAAATCTTCCTAATAAAAATACTGAAAAACTTGCGTTTGGCAACCCTTTCCGTGCTTGGGTTCAAGATATTGCAAATAAAACGGAACGCATTGTTAACAAGGCGGGCGAAATTGACGACAGAGGTAACCAACAAGTTTTGCCAGCCCTAGTTGTAGAAGTTTTAAAGCTTTCTAATACGTTACCAATGTGGACGAGCTTGATGTGCAAATTTTTTCCTGCATCAAAATGCATTGCATCCTCTGCATGTTCTGAAAGTAATTTCAAGAATATTTAAAATAGGATTTTCCGAGATTAACAGCTTCCATTACGAGTTGATGACTTTGTCTTAGAATACATAAAAAATCAAAAGGGTCATATAAAACTGGTAAAGGCAAACGTAGAACAGGTATATTGTAACTCTTCGTATATATCAAACAACTGTTTCAATTTTGCAAATTTTTTTAGCAAGATCAAACTGAAAAATGTGTAATTGAAGAAGCGGTACAGAAAACCTCATATGAAAATGTTAATTCCTGGAAGAATATAATTTGTCCCACAGAACAATCGAACATTGAAGAGGAATCGATATCTGCCGATCATAATAATGTAACATCAGCTTCAGTAGACATAGGTAGGTTATATTAACTTTTCTTGGGAGAATTCAAGATATTTGCTCTTATACAAAGTGCTTTTTTTGAAACAAAACACCTATTCCTATCGATTTGATGGCGATAAGATGTTGAAGGTTCCGACTTTTCTGAGTTGCAGCTTCAACTTGAAAGTTTATGTTTTTCTTGAATGGTACATACCATTGTAGGCTCGGTTTTATTGAAAAGTAACTTTTTTTCTAATATTGCAACGGTCGATATGAGTGATAATCTTAGAGACGGAGGTATACGGAGTTAAGAAATTTGGCCAATTTGATTTTTTTCATGACAATTCACACTTTTTCAAGAAAAAGAAAGTCTCGTTGAGCTGGGCTGAGAGAACTGCAAAACTATCTACACTTAACAAATTATCTGCCATGGTAGTTTTAGAAGTTTTCGAATAACAGCATCCAAAACAACTCACCTTGTACCATACCATCATTCACAGGGGGCCCAGAAACGCTTCATAACTGTAAATTGCCTTTAAATACTATCAGATGTGAAAGCTCAATTTCGAAAAACCATTTTTGTAGATACTATCTTCAAATTTTGAAATAGCAAGCTGGAATTTGGTATGAATAATGACCTTTTAGAGTGATATTCATCAAGTTTTTCCATACGACGCCGATATTGCTTATATGCCACACTTTCACTGGCAACTCTTATCATATCTTGTCATGTTTTTTACATAAGTATCTGCGTTTAAAAACAGTACAATCTATTTTTACTACTTTATACACCTAAAACGCTCTAAATTAGTATAAAAAATTAAAAACATAACATTTAACATTTTTATTCGTGCTAAGACATGTAATCGACAACAAGAATAGTAAGAAATATTACTATTATTACAACAGATCTTTGAAAGAATTATAAAAAATCCACTCAAGTTTTCGATAAGAAGCAGCATTCTTTTATGTGCATAAATACACATCAAAATCGATTTAAAATTAAAACGAGACATTTATGTTAATAATGACGAGGAAAAAATGTTCCCAATTAAATTCCGCATGACACGATAAAAAAAATGCACCTCAGAAAATCTGGACCGGATAAAGGTTGCACCGTTTCTCGTATTATCTTTACCAAATTTCAGCTCCAATATCGCCAAAACCCGTTTTCAAAATTGAATTCTAACACTCTATTACTCCTAATTGAAACACTTCTGCACATATTTTGGCTACACTTATCGGGATTATTTTCTGGGACACCCATATGTGAAAGCCTGTTGACTGAAGATTATATTTCCAGGAATCAGTTTACCGGATAAAGTTTGTTCATCCTGTCAACTTGCCACAACTATCCATAGTATCGACAATCTACTTTGTTCAATTTATGGTATTCCGAAGCATAATAACGACAACTGCGTGGTCCATTATGAAGAGCTGATGTTATGCAAACCATGTTTCAATAAGGGAATTCAAGATAGGACTGTCATTGAACAGCAGGCTGAAGAGCACTGGATGCGATCTAATGTACCACCGAAGAAGCGTCCGAAGTCGTCTTATTTAGAACCTGATTCAGAATTACTTTTCACTGATTTCTCAAAAAAAGAGTAGCTGCGATTGGCTCATTAAGAAATGGAAATGTTGTACATGCAAATCCCCTTAAAATAGCAAATAACTTACTGACGTTGAAAAACACGTGCAATTTCGATTCACAATTGCTATGTGTTGCATACTGCGACAGTCAAAAATTCAAAATATTTCTTGATAGCTTTTCGGACAATTTATTGTGCGATTTAGTTAAAAAAATTGTGACATCAACACCGGCTTATCTTCTCCGCAGAAAAATGTTATATAACAATTTCCCACACACTAAGCTTCCTCCTAATATTACTTGTGTTCTTGGCGAAAGCACGATTTGTGATGCCGTCACCAAAATATTTGATTCTATTCACTTGGGAAGTCAAGTGGTACGCTGCATTTCATGTAGAGATAAAATAATAAATATCATGCATTATATATCTTTGGAGATGAATGCCCCTGTATGATCAACAAACAATTTTCGAATTATATTCTGCCACAAACCGAAAATAGAAAATGAGCTAGTTGTCCTGGAAGATCTATAAGGAGGGAAACTACTTTCAATAATAATTTTATACTTATAGAGCCGATTAATACCATCAAACACACTTTGTCTCTAGAAACTACGTTGGATTCCATACCAAAACTTACAATCAATACAGATTTATTTTAAGAGGAATCGTTGCCTATCAAGGAATTCTAGATCCACAACATCTTGGGCATTTTGTTGCATATGGTTACCGTCACAATGATGAATGGGTTCTTTACAACGATCTGCATAAAAAGCCAGAAACCGTTTCGCCATAGTCAATGGTCATATAGAAAAGTGACCCAACTAAAAAATAATATTAATAGCTGTATATATTATTCAATAGAATTGATGTCGAAAAATTTTAAAATTTTTGTTAACTAGTAAAAGTTGCAACCTAAAATTTCGAATTCATTTTAGTTATGTCACTTTCCTTTTAGTAACTAAATATTTGTTAAAACTTGTGACTGAAGGAAACGGAGCAATAAAGAGAAAGTGGTAAGTAAACCCTTGATATTATAATTTTTTATTAGAAAAACTTATGAAAATTTACTAAAAAATCAGCAAATTTAGCAATCAGGCATATTCAATAAATAGTAAGAGATAATAGAGAAAAATTAAATACAGAAGTCTTTGTAAGCTGTAGGAATGTGTTGAATAGTAGACTTCCGCGGATAGCTAATCTTGAAAAATCTTTGCTTCCGGATGAATTCCGCGTCACAATAGCTCGACTTGATGCCGACGTTTTGCCAAACATTACAGGTGGCATCTTCGGGGCAGGCTTGAGGCTTGAACCGAAACAGTTTCAGTTCAAGCCTGAAGACGAGTGCGAAAGGGAAGATCGTTATTTAGTGCAATATGCTCGCAGACACCGCACAGCTTCAGCTTCAGCTCTCAGAAGCCATTTTCAGCGTAAGTTTCGTCGTGTTATATCGACATCCACAGTTCGAAGAAGACTCCATCATGCTAATTTACGTGATAGAAGACCATTACGGGTCCCCACTCTACTTCCAAGACATCGTGCAGCCCATCTCCGATGGACGCAAGAGCACAGGGGTTGGCTTTTGCAGCAGTGGAGGTGGGTGTTATTCACAGACGAAACCAGAATTGGACTGGTGAGTGATGACAATCGGGAAAGAGTCTGGAGAGAACCAAGTCGTCAACAGCGAGTTGCTCTCTATCAAGGGGGGTACTGTAATGTTTTGGGGAGGAATAATGTTTAACCGCCGCACCCCATTAATTAACATTCCACAGAGTATGACCAGCCAAATTTACGTCGAACAGGTTATTACGCCCATTATCTATCCCATACGTAACGAATTAGGCGAAAATTTTGTGTTTATGGACGACAACGCCCGACCACACCGCGCAATACGGGTGCAGGATACACTTCAAGCAGGATATATCAATAGATTGGATTGGCCAGAGAACTCGCCGGATATGAATCCGATTGACATGTGGGATTACATAAGTAGAGCCATTCACAATCGAATTAACCCACCTCAGACTGCAGATGAGTTAGTCGTCGCGGCGGTAGAGGAATGGAACAAAATTCCACAAGACACTATAAACCGCTTGATCATTTCAATGCACAGACGTGTCAACATGTTATTCCAACGTGGAGGAGGTCATACCGATTATTAGTCAGTGTACAACATGTTTCATTACTTTTTTATTTAATAATGTTTTTCGACAAATTCACACATTTCTTACTTTTTAATTATCTAAGTATCCCAGTTTGTGTAAAATAATCCTTTCACAAGAAATAGATTGAACAAATAGTATACTTTGATAGATATCTTCTGTTTCTCTAATAAAAAATTTCATTAACAAGACTGAATGGGCCACCAAGACTTTTGACGTTTAGTGTACATACGTACGCTTTAATGTACTTTTTATTATATATAAAAATTCTCGGGAAATAGGTCACAATAACACTTTGTTTTAAATATTCGTCTTTACGTACTTTTCGGTCTCACGACCATCATCAGAAGACTCACTATGTCTAAAAAGGGGGTTTATTAAAACTCATTATAGCACAAGCGTCCAAATCGCACAATTTAACTTCAATCAAAAGAGCCCACGCCGTCGAAACGAACAGAACCACGAATAATCGAAATTGTATCGTCAGAATTAATGTATACAAAAATTTTTTTTGTAGTAAGAATCCGCTATTCAGTAATATTATTAAAATATATGAGTGCATATTGATTGGTATTCTCACAACAAATGAGAAGAACGAAGTTATTTGTCAAGTATCTACTTTCGAAACCAGATGTGTAGGATTTATGACTAGGCACTTAAGAAAGGTTTCAGACCTGTACTGGGAAATAACTATTACGAATTCTTCCTGAAAACATTTACTACACTTATAAAGACGTATGTAAGAATTTGCAAGAGATTATTTAATCAGATTAGTATAAATATGACTTAGATTTTGTGGGTCTACCCTATGATTTACAGATTTGGGGTCCCGTTTTATGTGAATCATCTCCAGGATAGATCTTTTATAATAATTGGTTTCCTTAGTTAAGATATTAACATTTTTGTAATCAAATTGATGGTTATAATCAAAGCAATGCTTAGCAAGGGCGGTGGAATTTTCTAAGTTGTTATTTCTTGTGCTATATTTATGGCCGTACATTCTTTTTTGTAAATATTGTTTAGAGATTCCAGTATAGGTTCCATCACAATCTAAACAATTCAATTTATACACTGTGTGGGTTTGTTTATCTTTGGGTATTAAAGGTTTTAGATTTGAGAAATATTTCCCAATATATAATATATAATTCATACTGGGTCAAGAATCTTATTAGTACTTTTTATTTCTAAGCTTGTTGTCTTTGATCAGGTAAGGGCCGCAATAGTCAATGCCAAGTTGTGAAAGGCCTGGATGGTGTGACTAGGCGCAGGTAAATCACCCATTTTTTGATATACCTTTGAAGGATCACCTCGAAAACAGATAACGAATTTTTATAATACGCGTCTCACCAATTGTCTGACACTCAAATGCCAATATTGAGTTTTCCATGAAAAATGCGGCACGAATCCTGCTCGAAGGACCAATTTTATGTTAGGTAGCACTGCTAGTTCTGGGGGATGTAAATTCCTTTGCGAAATGCCAATCCAAATGGTTATTAGTTTATTAAAAATACAGCAACTAGATTGTATCTACATGGACTGTAAAAACGACATAAACAGTCGTTACTTGAAAATAAGAACTAAAAACAAAAAACATACTAGCGTCCTTACACAACGAACATTGAGCGTGGACCCCAGCGTTAAATATGAATATCAGTTCACAGAACATAACATCATAGAAATAAACTATAGATAATTTAATATTTGAATATTTAAAAAAATTTCAGAGTTGAATGTGATAGCAAAAACATGTATTTTAAAATTAAACAGAATTATTAATAAGTATAATTAACGCAGCTAATAACCAAAACTGTTGATGTCGAGAATAAATCAATTTAAAGGAATACATATTGCACGTTCCATTGTCCGAAAATATTAATTAATAAAAATTCACTTGGGATCAAATAAATGGAAATTCTATTTTCTAAAAGCTATTCATTAAGTTAAAAGATATTCTTACGATTTGGCAACTTTGAACAGTTCCTATTCTCTAGCCACAACTTTCAAGATATTATTCTCAACGAGGTCTAGTGGATTATTCTTAGGTATCTAGAAAATAGCATACCAGCATAAGTTGTTTCTCAATTAATAGAAATGAGGCAATATTTCGATCACGGTTGGGAATCATACGGTATAAATAGTTCCACACTTTACAGGTATCATACTGACGTACAAAACGTTTGATGCAGTATGATACCCACAGAAATAAATATCCTTATTGAACAGTATCATCCAATATTATACCGTATTAAACACATGATTATGCACATTTGCAGCATTATCTTCTATTATAAGTATATATCCTTCACCTTCATAAATAAAGCATTGCATGGATCAGTATAAAATTTCCTGTAGGGTCTGTAGACCAAGTGAATGATTCCCTATTATGAAATTTGAATGCTACTGGCTTAGAAGACTTAGAAGACTTAGAAGAGCTTGAATACCATTCGGAATAATAACAGGAAGTGAGCCACTGATAATTTTGAGACATCAAGTGAAATTGATATAGACATAAATTCGCAATCTACGATATACCGCAATAGCAGATTTTACATTCACTTTAAACATATATTAGATAAAATCTTTAGAATAGAAGAAAATGATCAACATGATGAAAATGCATTGTACTGCTCAGATATGCTTCTTATTATCTTGAAGAAATATTTGCCTTATTTACCTCTTTGGGCTAATATAATGACAAACAATCTTCAATCTAAAATTTCGCGCACCCAGCGTTATAGTAATGCTCCAGTGGAAAACTGGTTCGGACAAGTTAAAAATAATGTTCTGTTGGAAAATAGAAATTTAGGATGTACACGATTTTTGAGGGAAACTAGGAAAGTAGTAGAAAGCATCCATAAAGAATGTTGCTTTAACATTTCAAGAGTAAGATGTGCGATACCCATTAAAAGAAAACGTGGGAATGAAGATGATAACGGGCATATGTCAGAGGAACAATGGAATAAGAAGAAAAAGTACAAGCATTCATATTTTCAACCGAAATTGTTGAATACGTACGTAGACGGATCGGAAAAACATAATACCAGTATTGCTGCCGTGCGGGAAATTACTTTCAATAAAAACACTTCAGTCGTAAACGGAAATTATTATCAAAATTATAATAGCACAGATTACGTTGTCGGTGTATATCCCGGCGCGCAACCTGTATATAAAATTTATATCTCGGACTACGAAGCATTAATGATACATGTCAATGAGAAAAAGATGTGGCTGGGTAATTTTCTTATAGATATTTATTTATTTAAAATTGCTGAAGATCACAGAGACATGTTTGGTGTATTAACTTGATTTTAAATCATCTCATGTCAAATTTAACTGTAATGTATACGACAAGTGCTTAAAGCCATATTTAAAGAATAAAAACCATTGGTGCTTGGTAGTATGCGATATGAACGCTAAAAAATTTTCGTTTTTTAATCCGGCGGGCAGTTCATCAGCGGAAACCAACAAATATTTTAGAATATTCACTAAACGTTTACATTTAGGATCAGGCTGAATTTCCACGGTTAATGATCATCCTGTGCAAAGCGATAGTTACAATTGCGGTGTATTCGTTGTTCAATTTGCAATGAACATAATATATGAGAACGGTCACACTATTTTTGATTGTTTTGAGTCCAGACAATTTAGATCAGATATGATGAGGAATCTATTAAACTTTTCGTGCGATATGAGTTATAGATGCTTGATATGCGGTTTAGATTTATTAAATATTACTACAGATTGGGTACAGTGCGACATTTGTACGAGATGGATAATGATTCCTTGTTTACCACTGAATATGCAAGATAATATGAATTTAAATGAACGCTATACATGTTTTTTATGCATGGAATATGTTAAAGTTTAAATTTATATTAGTAGTTTCTTCTTATTGAATGATACATAGACGAATGTGTAAACGTTTTGTTTCAATAGCTATTCGTATGCATTAACGCGGAATTATTTGAAACGGCAGCGGATTTAAAGTATCAATATTTTCAATCGCCTATTAGCCTAGTTAGGGCTTTCGGAATTAAAATTTTTCGAATATACTCTCGTAAATGGAGATAGTTATTACAAAAATACCAGTATAGATTATGTCGTGGCACATTTTACAGATTTAGATTGTTTCAATCGAACTAATGGTATTTAATACGACAAATAAATCTCATGTGACTATGTAGATAAAGATTACGAGGAAGTATTGAGCTTTTAGCAGATAATTTAATCATTTTATGTGAGGTAAGGGTAAGGATGTGAGGGGAGGTAGGAGACCTTTTACAGGGATGAGTCAAACGGTTCGACTTATCCCTGTCCTAGGGGTAATATAAATTAGGTAAATAATACGATTTAGAATATTAGGACGCCTCTTACAATGGGGATTCAACGACGTGATTGGTCCCGGTCTTAGAATAGCAGGAATAAAATGTGATCAATTTTCGATACACTTATCAATGTCATTTTTAATTTCTCGTGTTCATGCACTCGACACACGTGGGATGATAGGGCTCCTGGCCAACCGCCCATGAGAAAAAAAGGTAACGCACCCTTGTGAGAGCTGACTGTTATAATATATTATGTTAGGAAAATAATAGAGAAAGGCACTGATTATTATTTTATTACGATGTTTTGTAAACGAAAACTGAATAATAATAGATTAATGCTTTGCCTCGCGTTCTCACTTGCCGAGGTTCAGTTATTAGGGGCGTCCCCGTAATCGCCGATCGCTCTGGAGCCGACAGACTGGCGCGGCGCCAGAGTTGACCTCAGCCAGTAGTAGTAGGTAGTAAACCCAATATTACCGCATTTATGCTAACATATATATATACCTACAAGTTCTTTCAAAATGTCTCTGACTTTCATAATATACCTTCGGTTTTCACACTGCAATACCTCCTGGGTGGGTGTGAAAACTTGCGAGTAGTCAGTGAAAAATATGGCATTTATATCAAGAGCATGCTTACCGAAATTTTTTCGTCGCTGCGAAAAGTTGAGAGATAAATTATTTTCTGAAATATAACACTAATTGAACAATTGATTATTCGACTATTTTGTGATTTAATCAGTCGACGATTACTATTAGTTCTATGAATCAAATGGTCGAATAATCAATTAATTCACTCTAGATGTGCGTATTCTGCTCACGTGAATGCCGCATGTATTTGTCAACGTGCGCTCTATCTTGGGAGTGGATAGTCCATAAGTCTATTATAGTAAGCTACAAATCCAGGAAATAGTCGGCGTCAAAAAAAGAAGGCGGATTTAGCACACAGACACCTGGCAAACCTATTTCTCTCAACGGCCGCCGGGACATTGTAGAGGGCGTTCCGGTAAGTGTACAAATCTCTGTACTATCCGAGGGGACGAACTAGCCCTTTGTCGGGTGCCGCACCAGCAGACGCGACCCGCAGTCCTGACATCCTGTTTTTTAATATTATTTCTGTCCACAATCGGTCAGATAGTTAGCGCACCCGACGACGCATGAAACAGAGCGAATGGCGTCGAGTAATTCGACGGACCGCTCCGATAAAGGTACCACCAAATTAAAATCTGAATGCCAAAATTTCAAGTGGATTGCATTTACCGTTTGGTCATACTCGAAAACATACCATGTGCCATGTGAACTGATTCAAGTGAAGACTCCGTCCGCTCACGCTCATTCCGTCTTAAAAATGTATATAAACTACGAAAAAAAACTTTTTTAATCCTTGAAAGTCTCAGTTTTTATTTTTTATAGGTATGCTATCTCATTTGTGCCGTATTGTGTATAGTATCAAATTGAAGGTAACAACATCAGGAATGTACACTGAAAGGTTGATCATTGCACAGAGAGTTTGAAGGGGTCCTTGCGCAGAAAGAAATTGAAAAAAAAATTAAAATCCATGAGAAGTGTCACTTTTTATTTTTTCTAAGTCCTATGCTATCTCGTTTGTGCCGTATTGTGTATAGTATCAAAGTGAAGCTAACAACATCAGGAATGTACACTGGAAGGATAAGCATTGCACAGAGAGGCTGAAGGGGTCCTTACGCAAAAAGAAATTGAAAATAAAGTTAAAATTCATGAGAAGTCTCAGTTTTTATTTTTTCCATGTATGCTATCTCGTTTGTGCCGTATTGTGTATAGTATCAAATTGAAGCTAATATCATCAGGAATGTACACTAGATGTCTCATCATTGCACAGAGAGGCTGAATGGGTCCTTACGCAAAAAGAAATTGAAAAAAAATTAGAATTCCTGAGAAGTCTCAGTTTTTATTTTTTCTAAGTATGCTATCTCATAAGTGCCCTATTGTGTATAGTATCAAATTGGAGCTAACATCAAGAAGAATATACACTGGAAAGCTGATCATTGCACAGAGAGGCTGAAGGGGTCCTTGCGTAAAAAGAAATTGAAAAAAAATTCAAAATTCATGAGAACTCTCAGTTTTTATTTTTTCTAAGTATGCTATCTCATAGGTGCCCTATTGTGTATAATATCAAATGAAAGCTCACATCTCCAGGAATGCACAATGAAAGTTTCATCGTTGTACAGAAAGGCTGAATTATTCTCACGCAACAATGTATTCGAACTAAAGTAAAAATCTATTAGCATTGTCAGTTCTAATTATTTCCACTTGACTAAATTAGAGAGTGATATGTCCTATAATGAAATCAGTATTACATTTCCTATTCATTTAAAATATGTGTGAGAAGCTTTAAGTTAGAAGCGCGCAGTGTTGCCATGTCGGAATGAGGCTGGGTTTTACACAGGCTCACTTCACACACATGAAGCTGGAGTACATTCTGATCAATGTCTCCTGAATCCCTCGTGCATGATAATTGTTTAAAGCAAATGTTATTTGTTGGAAGTTCGAACCAATAGGGAGGAGAGATCAAAATATCATGGTCATAGTTACCTACAGCTTTACAAGCAAAGCATAGTATGGTAATAAAAATTTCTTAGTTCTAGCTTGTTCTTGTTAAAAAACCATTTAGGCAATACCTTTGAAAAAGTTCCTGATTTCGAAAAATCTGAAATTTGCAAAATTGATTGTAAGTCGCGTTCAAAATTCATTTTTCAACAAGTGTTTTAAATGCTCATTCAATAACTAAATTTTTGTTTGTAGGAGTAAAGGATGGACATGACAATTGCAGTGTGCATATCTACGCTCTTGAAGTTACTGATGGAAATGGGTAATTAATATAAGTACACACTTTTGTGCATATTTCCTTACACTACTAACTGAATAAGAACCTTTAGTGGTTTGAGGTAATGGAGACAGTTGGTTTGGAATTGAACGGGCAGGTTCCATGAGTTTTGAACCCACAGCATGTATACTTGAACAATTCTGTGAGTAAAACTAAATTTTTATATTTTATACACATTTCTCAATGTATTTGTTACTTCATGTATCCCCAAAATACATCCCATACTGCCAGCTTTACTGCAGCAGGCAATCGATATACTGGCCCCTATCCTGTGTGAAATGCTGAGAGCCAGCCTGGCACTGAGCTACATACCGGAAGAGTGGAGGGCGGCAAAGGTGGTATTTATACCAAAGCCAGGGCGAGACTCTTACGCCCAGCCAAAATCTTTCCGTCCGATCAGTCTAACTTCGTTTCTCCTGAAAACCCTAGAGAAACTGATCGACAGGCATGTTAGAGATGGAACTCTTATGAGAAATCCCCTACATCGCAATCAGTATGCTTACCAGACCGGGAAATCCTGTGAAATGGCGTTATTCGAGTTAATACAGAGAGCAGAAAAATCGCTGGATTGCAAAAAAATTGCACTAGCGAGCTTTCTGGACATAGAGGGAGCTTTTGACAACACCCCATTCGAATCAATTGTCCGAGCAATGCGAGAGCGAGGGGTGGAGGATCTGCTCTGCAGATGGATCCACAACATGCTTCGAAGCAGGATAGTCATAGGAACTCTCAATGAGGTCGAAAATAAGGTGCGGGTTGCTGTAGGATGTCCGCAGGGAGGTGTGCTGTCACCTCTGCTGTGGAGTCTGGTGGTGAACGAACTTCTGTTACTCCTTGAGAGCAAAGGATTCTGCGTAATCGGATATGCGGATGACATCGTCATAATAGTACACGGGAAGTTTGGGAGCACAATAGCATCTATGATGCAGCATGCACTAAACACCGTGGAAAAATGGTGCAACAAGGAAGGACTCAAAGTGAATCCTACGAAAATAACCATTGTACCCTTCACAAAGAGAAGGGACATTGGAAACATACAAGACTTAGTTTTGTATGGAAAAAATATACAGATGACGGACACGGTCAAGTACCTTGGGGTAAGCCTAGATAAAAGGCTGACCTTTGGGAAGCATCTGGAGAAAACCGCTAACAAAGCGATTAGGGCCCTGTGGACCTGTCGTCGTACAGTCGGGAGAACCTGAGGACTCACTCCACGAGTTATATAATCAGCAGAGTTAATAAACATGACTCTTCATATATCAGATTTCACCTAGAGTTCATTAATACCGAGCATTATTTATATATGTAAATTACAGAATCTAGCCAGTCTTTATATTGTATTTGTACGTACAACTACCATTATTTAATAAATTGTATTTTAAAAACGTTATTCGTTAGTGAAAATACTTAATTGGCGCAGTCTTAAGGATTCTCGAAGGCATCTATCTAAAGATATCCCTTGAATATCAACTCTTCATCGAGAAGAACCACCAAAATTCGTATAAGCCTACCGAAATCTACATCGGATTGGACTTGACGAGGATGAAATCATCTACACTGTAAGTGCTCATTGTTCCCTTTAATTTCATGTCAGACTCCTCAATTTTACCTAATCAAGAGGTTGATATTAGTGCAGAAATTGAGTTATCTTTGATTAAAACATTGGAAGCATTAAACTTATCTAACCAACCAGAAATTGATAATTCTAACAATTTAACATTTGAAATGGCTAGACCAAATTTTGATATCAAGATATTACAAATTGTACCAGACTTTGATGGTAATCCATGCAAATTATACAGATATATTTCAACAGCTACAGATTTATTGAACGATTATTATGATACTGCAAACCCGAATTCGGCACAAAACAAATTGTTAATAAACTGCATACTTTCCAAGTTAACCGGACCTGCCGAAGAAGTTTTTTCTCTAAGTGGTAGTAATGATTGGAATACTATTAAAAATTTATTGATAACACATTTTGGTGACCAAAGAAACGAAAGTAGTTTAATTTCAGATTTAGGATGTTTACGAAAAAATCCAAATGAACAGTCATTACCATTTTATTCAAGAATAATTTCTACATTGAATGTTCTGCATAACAATGTTAATTTGGACGAAGCAAATGAAGCTGTAAAAGTTAGTAAAAAGTCTCTGTACGATTCCCATGCCTTGCATACATTACTTGTTGGGTTGAGGGAACCCCAAAGCTCAATGATTAGGTCCATGAAACCAAATTCTTCAGCTGAAGCCCAAAAATATATTATTGAAGACAATAACATAAGATATTTGCAAAAATCTAATCAATCTGTTCAGAGACCTCAAATATTCAAACAACATACACAACAACCAATTCAGAATTTACAGAACTATTCTCAACCAAACTTATTTCGGCAATCTCAATTCAATCAATATCAAAATTTTCCAAATCAATTTCCTAGGGGCCCTATCCAATTTAAACCCCGATCGGTAACGCAATCACCAAGATATTTTACTAATAATCAAGTATTTGGTCCACCCCGCAATGTTTGGAAAAATTCACCAAATGGCCCATCTACGTCTAAACCAACACCTATGAGCGTTGTCACCCGAAATCAGCAGGGTCAAATTCCCTCTAAAGCTACTCCTATGAGTGTAGTATCTCGTACGTTTAATATTCCACGAAATAACAGGCCTTACCAACAGCCTACCCGAGATTCATACTTTCAACGAGATCCAAATCAAACTAATAATTTTATTTCCGAAGAACTCCATAATGTGGAATCTCATAATTCAGTTGACGAGACTAATGACGCACAATGTTCTTACGACTCGGAGTGTTATTTTAATGACGACAATGAAAATTTAGACGATAACAACCAGTACGATTATTACGACGAAACAGCTCAGAATTTTCAGGAAATGACGCTGGAAACCGAAAACACATAATTGAATTAAACTCTATATACGATAAAAAAGAACTACCTTATATCCAAATTCAAAATCCACCTATAAAATTACTAATAGATACTGGCGCAACAAAGTCATTTTTAAACCCAGAAATTGCACGGCAATATTACCCGGGCACAATATTCAAAGAACCATTTATAGTTACTTCAGTTTTTCAACAATCACAACGCGATTATTGAGCGAAAATTCCACCTTTTACAGAATTTAATCATCACGATCCTCTTAAATTTCATTTATTCAAATTTCACCAATATTTTGATGGATTAATAGGACGAGATACACTAAAACAACTGAATGCACAAATTGACCTTTCAAATTCAATTTTGTACACTCCGAATTCTGAAAACTGTATCCACTATTATGAATCAAAAAAGAAACTTTTATTCTTTTGCGAACTAGAACCTAACACTGCAATAAAGATTAAAGTTCCTGTCAAACAATTATCAGGCGACGTAATTGTGCCCCCATTAAAATTTAAAAATTGTTTTATAAGAGAGACGTTAACGACAGCGAACAATGGCTATGCCATGGTTGAATTAGAAAATCGAAATGACTTTAATACCGACATTCAATTATTCAATCCATTAGAAACAAAATATTTTCAATTCGATGATTATGAATTGTATCATGTCGATATCGCCACATCTCAAGCAGAAACACCGGATATCTGCGACTTAATACGTACAAGTCACATGAATTCCGAAGAACAATTTCACATAAAAAAATTATGCCAATCTTATGCTGACATCTTTCATTACGGAGGACAAAAGTTGACATTTACAAATCAGGTTAAACATCAAATCAAAACTAAAGACGAAATCCCCGTCTATACCAAGTCATGCAGGTACCCTTTCGTGCATAAAGCCGAAGTACAAAATCAAGTCGAGTCAATGCTCGAACAAAACATTATAAGACCAAGCAATTCGCCATGGTCATCTCCAATTTGGGTTGTTCCCAAAAAGGCCGACGCTAGCGGCAAGAAGAAGTGGAGAATTGCTGTCGATTATAGAAAAGTCAACGATAAAACTATCGACGATAGGTACCCATTACCAAATATTAGCGATATTCTGGACAAATTAGGGCGATGCCAATATTTCTCAACCTTAGACCTAGCTAGTGGGTTTCACCAAATTGAGATGGCTCCTGATGATGTAGCCAAAACGGCTTTTAACATCGAGAACGGCCACTACGAATACGTGAGAATGCCTTTTGGATTGAAAAATGCACCAGCCACCTTCCAACGTGTAATGGACAACATCCTGAAAGGTCTACAAAATATAATATGTCTCGTATATATGGACGATATCATTATATTTTCCACATCCCTTCAGGAACACATGATAAATTTGAAGAAAGTTTTTCAAAGACTTCGTGAGAGCAATTTTAAGATCCAACTAGATAAGTCGGAATTTCTCAAGAAAGAAGTTACCTTTCTAGGGCACTTAATAACATCTGATGGTGTGAAACCTAACCCCGACAAAGTAAAAGCAATAATGGAATATCCTATTCCGAAAACCACATGTGAAATCAAAGGATTTCTTGGGCTTTTGGGTTACTATCGGAAGTTCATTAAAGACTTTGCGAAAATTACAAAACCATTTACATTATGTTTAAAGAAAGGATCCGAAATAATACACGACGAAAAATTTTTGAAGGCTTTTAACTACTGTAAACATATATTGACGAATGACCCGATCTTACAATATCCAGACTTCGACAAACCATTCAACCTTACCACTGACGCTAGTAATTTTACAATAGGTTCAATTTTATCTCAAGGCCCTATTGGCAGTGATAAACCGATCGCTTATGCATCACGAACACTCAGTGAATCCGAACAAAACTACAGTACAATTGAAAAGGAACTTCTGGCAATTGTCTGGGCAACCAAATATTTTCGACCATACTTATATGGGAAACGATTCCTTATCATCAGCGATCATAAACCATTGCAATGGCTTATGTCTCTAAAAGACCCAAATTCCAAACTTGTCAGATGGCGCTTGAAATTAGAAGAATTTGATTATCAAATCCTCTATAAAAAGGGCAAGAAAAACACCAACGCCGATGCGTTGTCACGCATAGAAATACACCCCTCCGAAATTGAAACACCCGGTACATCAGTACAATCAAAAGTTCAAAATACCGCTAGAACCCCGTTCTTAGAATACATGGAACGATTTAACGAAACCGTTTCAGGAGATGAAAATATTGACTTAGTATCAATCGCAAATAATATAACGGAAACGCCAGATATAACTGATGTTGAAGAAACCGATGGAACAATCCATACCAATTCAGAAGATCCAGTTCAAGGAATAAATCCAAGCGAGTCATCCATAAACACCTTTCAAAATCAAATATACCTTATTAAATCCACTAGACCTCGAAAATTCACAAGAAAATGCTTATGGGAAAATAATAAAAAGACCTTGTGGAACATCTATATTGTAAACAATGACTTAAAACCCGTATTAACATTTTTTAAAGAACACGGCCTACCAAAAAAAACATACGCTTTTTATTTTGAAAACGACGACAAAGACGAATTGTATAAAATGCTAAGTAACTTGATGATACAAACTTGAAAACATCATCAATACGGACAGACAGAAAGAACTGTTGACATACAACCACGAAACCAAAACAAATCACCGCGGCATATTAGAAACTATTCAACAGATTAAGCGTAAATATTACTGGCCGAACATCGCCAATGATGTTAGACTTTACGTAAACAGCTGCGAAATATGTCAACAAACTAAATACGATCGAAATCCACCTAAAATTGAGTTTGAAATTACCGCAACACCCAAAAGACCATTTGAAATTGTACACATGGACGTCTTTCAAGCAAACAACCAGAAATTCTTAACTATCATTGACAAATTCTCTAAATATGGACAAGCGTTCCCTTTCACTGGGGCAAATGCTATTTCCGTGGTTCAGACGTTAATAACGTACATGTCTTTTCATGGTATTCCGCTCCAAATAGTAGTGGACAGCGGTCCAGAATTCAAAAATTCTACTTTAGTTGATTTTACCAAACTTCATAAGATTAACCTTCACTTCACTACTTCCAAAAACTCTAACAGTAACGCCCCTGTCGAAAGATTTCATTCTACGTTACTTGAACACTTACGAGCGTTGAAACTCGAGAAACCTAATGTTGATGTTGTTAGCTTAATGCCTTATGCTATCTTTGGGTACAACCATTCAATTAATTCATTAACAAAAGAAAAGCCAATCGACATTATTCACGGACATTTAAATAATAAAGATCCTTTTGATATTGACATTAACCAAGAAATCATGAACAATTATGTACAAGATCATAAAGAAAGAACCCAAATCATTTACGACCAAATACATGAAATTAGTCACTCTCAGAAAGAAAAAATTATCGAAAAGGCAAATCAAAGCCGTGAGAAACCAGCTGAGTATGTGGAAAATCAGGAAACGTATAGAAAAAATGTAAAAACGCGAGGTAATAAATTAAAACCGCCATTCACTAAAGAAATAGTGGAACACGACGAAGGTATCAAACTAAAAACACAACGTAATACATATCATAAAAATATATTCAAAAAACCGAAAGCTTTAGTAACGAAAACTAATTTGTTACAGGCTTCTTCTATTGATGACAACGACCCCGACGTTGAGTAAAAACATTAAAATCACCGACTTGAGACAAAATCCTGGTATATTACCATTTAGATTAGGCAACGCTAAAGTAAAATTAGGTACCCACACCTTCTTGCATTATATAAACTTGAGACCAATAATCGAAGAAATCAATGTACTGAGCTATGAGTATAGGCAAATCAAAACATCGCTAGTTGAACAAGGCACTAAATCAAACTATGACTTTTCACTGTTAACAATAGAACAGCACATAGAATATCAAATCAAATGTGTAACCGATAAGTATCAGTCAGTATATCCTTTCAACAATAGAAAGAAACGAGGATTAATTAATGGCTTGGGCAATATAATTAAAGCTATTTCCGGAAACCTAGACGCGGACGATGCTAAACGCTATGACGAAGCAATCGAAAAGTTACAGGAAAATCAAGGTAATATTGTAAATTCTCTTAATCAACAAATCTCTTTAACTCACGAAATTCTAGAAAATAATAATAGAACGCTATCACTGATGTTACATAATCAAGGCATCATAACTCAAAGAATCCAAGAAATACAAAATAACATAACATTTTATTTCTCTCTTAGAGATGCACTTACGCAAATAAAATTTAACTTGGATACATTGGATTCGATACTTACCAATATTGAAAATTCAATATCGTTCGCTAAACTTGGAACGTTGCATTACAGCATAATATCTATAAATGATATGAAAGCAATATTAGATTTACTCTTAAATAATCATTCAATAGATCAATTAGTTTATTCTGATTACGACGATATTCACAAACTATATGATATAATTTCAGTAGAAGCATATTATTCAAAAGAGATATTAGTTTTTACACTGAACATACCTCTTGTTCACACGAATACCTTCATCCATTACCATTTATACTCCATACCAACACAAAACTCTACAACCATCATCCCCAAAAAAACCTACCTTACAATGAGCAACGAACTATTTCAATACGAATCAGAACGATGTAAATATTTGAATCCGGACTTTTTATGCCCGAATAACCAACTCATTAATGGCATTCAAGATAAAGACTGTATATTCTCAATACTCCAAGTTCAGGACAACATACCAGATTGCAATATGGTTAAAATAAGTACCGAAAACTCTCTCATAGAAGAAGTTGATGAAGAGCACTACATCGCTATATTCCCAAAACAAGAGAAGATCGAAACGCATTGTGAACAAACAGACTTTGTTATGCTTCAAGGAACCTACCTCATTGAAGTCCCATATGATTGCAGTATCGGAACTGACCAATATATCTATGTAAACGACAAAGGTGAATCCTATGAAAAGCCTTTACTCCTGCCAAAAATCAAGATAAATCAGCATATGGAGAACACAAGTAACTTACAAATCAATGAAGTTTCCCTCGACGAATTACATCGCATACAACTAGAAGGAAACCGCCATCAAACTGTGCATATCAACGAACCATTATCGTTCAACTCCAATCACCACCCCTGGACAATTCCTTTGTATGTACTAGTTCTACTAGGAATAATATGGTACATCATACATTTCTTCAGAAAATCCAGAGCTAATCAACCACAATCAGAAACTTTACCTGTCACCATTGAGACCCTATCACGGAAGAAAAGTCAGCCAACAACCCAGGACCCATCATCAGTTTTGTTCATACCTGCCAAAACTTCCTCTTAAGGATGGAGGAGTTATATAATCAGCAGAGTTAATAAACATGACTCTTCATATATCAGATTTCACCTAGAGTTCATTAATACCGAACATTATTTATATATGTAAATTACAGAATCTAGCCACTCTTGATATTGTATTTGTACCTACAACTACCTTAACTACCATTATTTAATAAATTGTATTTTTTAAAAACGTTATTCGTTAGTGAAAATACTTAATTCACGGATGGTACACTGGGTGTACACAACCATAGTGAGACCCATTGTAACATACGCCGTCATCGTGTGGTGGCCAAAGACAAAAACTAAAGCATCCCAGCATTCACTGAACAGAGTTCAGAAACTGACATGCTTAGGAGTAACAGGCGCAATGTCGACCACACCAACGGCTGCTATGGAGAAGCTGTTGGGGTTGGAACCACTGCACCTCGCCGTTCAGGCAGAGGCCATAAGAGGAGAGTATCGCTTCGATCTTATCGGCCAAGGAAAGGCTGATCAAAAAGACCGAAGCATCCTCGGATTGCTTGGATCACCTGGGCCATTGGGGATGAGATCCGGTAGGATCAAGGTTCACAGCACTTCCGTGCCTTTCATGATTAAAACCGTGAATGGGCGGGAGAACGCTGGGAGCAATCCTCATATGATATCAGGGGGGTGGAATAGTCGAAAAAACGGACCAAGGGGAAAGAATTTCTTTGAACCTAGGGACTTTTGCGACAGAATTTCAAGCTAAAATAGTTGCAATTACAACATGTGCTCAAATTATGAGGGAGAGAGCCTATGAGAATAGACAAATCACAATCATAGTGAGCAACCTGACGGTGCTCAAGGCACTGGAGTCATACACAATCACCTCACAATGTGTGCTTGATTGCGTCAAAGAACTAACGGCAATAGTAATGAACCCCAATAGAGTAACACTCGTTTGGGAGTCTGAAGAAACCAAACGAGAAGGGACAGAAACTGCCGTCGCACTCGCTAAAGCGGGGGCGGAAAAACCACTGATCGGACCAGAGCCAACCTGTGGCATTTCTCATGCCACAGCGAAATCTGTAATCCAAAAATGGCTCGAGATAGAGCACCGTGCCTACTGGAGAGAACTGCCCCGCATGTCGCACTCCAAGCGACTGATGGGAGATCTCCAGCAGCAACGAGCAAAAAATCTGCTGACGTTCAGTAGACAAGGAATACGGAATCTTGTTGCATTCCTGACCGGACACGCCCCATGTAACAAACACCTCTACACGATGGGACTGGTAGATCAGCCCACTTGTAGGGGTTGCGGCGTGGAAGATGAGACACCTATGCATGTGCTGTGTCAGTGCACGGCATACACGGTAGGTCGTCGGACATACCTCGGAGACGATAAGACTACACCCGAGGAAATCAGAAGTATCCTCTATATCAGGCTACTGAAATTCATAGAATACACCGAACTGATGAGGGGGTAGAAGCAAGTTAGGGCACAATAGGACTATAATGACCGTAGTGCTGTGGGGCTCCCTCTAGGACGGAGAACCAACCTTATGGAGGAGGGGTTTTAGTCGGTAGGAATCCGACACGACCCGGGGGCACGGGCACCCGAGGAGTCTATGTAAGATTTCCCCTCCTCTACGCAAAAAAAAAATATATATCCCAAATCATTAAGAAAAGAACGGAGAGAGTGAGTGACTGTGTGATTCTAGTTTCATCTCTTGCTACTTTGTATTCGTATATGCACGTCCCCACCTCATTTTATCAATAAGAAGTTTAAAACAATGGTCCTAATGAGAACCAAGTTCTCTGTCCAATAGGTCACCCCTAAGTCTTGAATCCAGAATCAAGAACACAATCTCACATAAGCATCAGCAAAGGTCCAGAAATGTGTATTGCAACTAAATTTTAGATATCTGATACAAGTAGTTGGGTACTTTTCCCAAATTGTCCATGGTGCAAATTACTCATTGAGCATTTAATGTTATTTCTACTTGGTAGTTGAAATCTTATCTAGAATTGTCAGTTTCTCTGAACCCCGCCTTGCAATTTTTGTTTTGGAGGAAATCTGATAGAGCATCACAATTGTAAAATTAATTTTTGATTAATAAAATATAACAGTATTGCAGTTTAGAACCAACGAATAACTGCCAATAAGCAATATATTCTCTGTGATGTCATCCCAATCACAGGCTTTGCAATGTTAATCCTATTCCTAATTACGTACCCAGTCCATAGTATGCAAAGAACTATATCTTAGTTGTATGCAGTTAGAGAAAGCTTGAAAGGCTAAAGATCTAAGCGGTATTCAGACCATTATACTGAAACATGACTAGTTTTATTTCTATTATCTATAATATTATTAATTTATTAACATCATGGTGGTGCATAAATTTGATCTAAAAATTTCAATATCCATCTAGCTAATCTAGCAGAAATACTCAGAAACTTACAAAAAGTCAGAAATGTCATGGTTAGGCAATTGCAACTAGGCCAGTTGGTAACTTTTGAAATAGTTTTTTTAGGACCGTTCATTATTAACTAAAAAAATGCGCTGCTTAAGAAGATCTTGATGACATTTTTCCGTATCCGTTTAAACAATAAGTTATCACAACATTTTTCTATTCTCGCTCTAATTAAGTAACGGAAGAAACAATTGAATCAAATTGAAGGTATTTATAAAACCCGTGTTTTAAGACCAATTACGGTCGTTTATCTTTAACCGTTGATTTGTTATTAACAAATGAGATAGGCTGGGCAACAATCAACTAAATCACTTCAACAATGTAACTAAGATAACGCACTCTCAGGGGCGCAAACTTCCCATATCCCTTCCAAAAGTGGTGAAGAATTCTCGTGCTCAAGCCATTATATTTATATGATATAACATAATAACTTAGACTAAGCATCCATTCATAAAAATATATTAATAAATAGTCAACATTTTCTTCAATAAAACTACTTCTTTGTTACACGAAATCATCTCTTATCAGACTTTTCTTTACTGCATCGAATAAATTATTTATGAGATTAAAATTATAATGTTACAAATAAAACTCAAAGTAGATTCTCAAAGCACTCACACAATCGAAATAACTATTTCTTTTAATGAAGGGTAATTTTTTTTTGTAAGAAAATGTAAATAAAGTTCCTTTCAACTGCATATATTCTATTATTTTAACATATTATACCATATAGAAATGTTATTATCAACGGGGTTTCAAACCCCTCCAAGAATCTATTTGCTAATTAACAATTTGTTTATTAATAACTCAATAATATGCAATTTATTCGAACGAAAAAAATTCTTTGACAAAAAACAAAAAGTTTCATCCACTACAATCAAACACTAGCTAGGTATTAGTTTGGGAGAAAAAAGTGGATTAAAACCTTAATTTGTTCGCAACACATTAACGGATGAAGTTGAAAGGCTGTAGTTGATCTTCAATTCGATTAAAAAAATTTCTTTCGACATACCTTTACTTAATAACAGCAAAAATAGAAATACTATGCAATAATTAATAAATAAATTATCTGCGGATGCGGAAAAAGTTATTGAGAGATTCATCAGCTCATTTTTTTTATGTGATAATGTCGCTGCGGTCCTAAAATAACGAAAAAATACCAATTTGGAATCATCCCTGACTGGCCTAAACTGGTAGCTTAAAAGTTTCTAATTGAATAAAACTGCTATCATTTGAGGATATGTCTTTCTATAATACCTATTTAACGAACAAGTTTATTAATAAAAGCTATTTGTAATGGAGATATCTGTTCAGAAATATATCTGGCAACTGCGCATAAGCAACTGTATTATGGGAATAATGCTTTTCTGTGAACGGATCCATCGAACAATAGGTATCATAGGTTTTCCCTCCAATACAGAAACACAAACACATAACCATAACCAATAATAAAGAAAGCAGTGATGCACTCATGCATGTGCATGTTAACGAATTTTAGTCTACAATTATTTACAGTCCACTAGAAGTATTATGATACAAGAACAATTAGAATTTAAACATTGGACCTGCGAGCCACATGCGATGTAAGTGCTTCCGTTATTTTGTCTTCCTTAGTTCCATACAATTAGAATTTACAATAATACGTACAATTCAATTGTCAGATTACAATGTTACTAAGTTAAGTTTCAATACACCTACAATTATAAGCATTTGATTTATCTTTATAAAGTGGCACCAAAGTTAAAAGATGATGTAAAGATGCTCAATCGTAAAAGAGAGAGTGTTATACAAAAATTCGAAAATTTCACACGTTTCTTAAATAAGTTAAAAGTGGAAATAGATAATATCAATAATATCGATGCATTGTCAGACGAATTATTCATTGATTTACGTGATAGGATCAATAAATTAGAGGATTTTGAGAGTGAATTCAATGAAATTCAGGGCAATATTGAGTGTACAGTTAATGACGATGATTTACAAGAGCAATATAACTTCAGAAGTGATTTAAATGATAACTTTTTTAGAAACAAGGCAATTGCAAAAAATATTATAGAAAAATGGGAATCACAAAAGTATTAATGATAATGATAATGATAATGTACTTTATTGCTGTATAGTTTATACACTAAATTAGATTATACATTTTCGAAACAATTAAAACAATTAATAAATGTGATATATTGAGGAGTGACAGCTTGAGTTAATTAAATTAACTTGTGTGCTGTCATTTCAATAACATTCATAAGTATACAACAATAACCGCAAACGAAAGAAGAGTAAAAAAAAGAAAAGTAAAAAAAAAAAAAAAAAAATGCTAATAATGAAGGTAATAATGGGTGTGATAGAAAGTCTTCATCAAACTCATCGAAACATTCTGCCTGTCCACCGAATATTAGGTTGGAATCAGTGAAGCTTTCTACTATAGAATTGCCCAAGATCGATGGTAACTATGTATAACAATTGGCTTTCATTCAAAGATACCTATGATTCTCTGATTCACAACAATTCTCAGTTGTCTGACATACAAAAATACTACTATTTCAGGGCTTTCTTGGTGCAAGATGCTCCCAAGGTCATTCAATCAATTGAGTATACAGCTGCCCACTATATGACTGCATATGAATTAATTTGTGATGGATATAACAATAAGAAGTTATTTGTTCAAAACTGTCCATTTTTGAGTTGGAACCTATTCAAAAGAATTCTGCTAGTCAATAACATAATTTGAATGATTCAATTTTCAAATGTTTGAGGTCGTTAGAAAGTTTAGGTGAACCTATTCAATATTGGGACACTATACTAATTCATGTTATTAGTTCTAAGCTTGACAAAAATACCTTATGAGAATGGGAAAAACATAATATCCATAAAGATAGTACAAAACCCATGGACTGGTTCAACTTCTAAAAAATATATAGAATCAAATAAGAACTTTACATTCAAGAATACAAAAACAGCTGTTTTAGTAAGTTCACAAGTTTGTTGCTACTATAGTAAGAAAGGTCATACTATTTACAGATGTGATGATTTCTTAAAATTAGCTGTCACTGAGAGAATAAAAAGTGTCGAAGAGTTGAAACTATGTAGTAACTGTTTTCACCAAATCTGCAATGTGATTATTATTGTAAAGCAAGTTTTTGTAAACTATGTAAAGGAAAACATAATTCCTTAATACATATTCAGAAAAATGATATCTCAAATACATTGAATATTACAAATAAAAATAATTCGAGTTCAAACACAGCATCTCAAATTACTTTAACAAATAACAATGAATTTTCAAATTCTCCATTATTATCAACCTTCATGTGTTATATTTCTGACAATTCTGGAGAGAAACATGAAGTTAGGGGACTTCTTGACAGTGGTTCTCAATTCAATTTCATTACTTCCAATTTAGTAAAAAGGTTTCTATTACAACAATCGAATACTGACATTTCCATAAGTGGGATCAGTGGAATGAATAAACAATTGACTAAACGATGCAAAATTCATCTGGCATCATGCATTACTGATTACAATATAGTTGTTAAGTGTTTTGTCATGCCAAGAATTACAAGTACTTCACCAACATATAAGTTTGATATTTCTGAATGGACAATATTCCTTACAATATTCAGTTATCAGATCCTTCTTTCAATATGCCTAACGATGTTGATGTATTAATAGACACAGACTTTTTCTGGGATATAATTATACCAGAACAAATTTCAATTGGCAGAAATTTACCTGTTTTTCAAAATTCTAGGTTGGGATGGATTGTTGCTGGACCACTCCCTGCAATTTTATCTAATTGAAGTGTTGTCAATTGCCATGTAGCTTCTTTTGACACTTCCTTTGATATTTCAAAATTTTGGGAAGTTCAACATAGTAAGGCTGAGTTAGAAAATTCTAATGAGTCACTATGTGAAAAAAATTTCACAGCTAATTATTCTCGTGATGCAGATGGTAGATTTTTTGTAAAATTTTGAAGTATTCTGAATCTTGTTTGAGCAATTCTTCAGCATTAGCTCTAAAACAATTCATTCAGTTAGAAAGACGTTTCCAAACAAATCAAGAATTATATACTAGATATTGCGAATTTATTCATGATTACATTGAATTGGGTCATATGACAAAACTGAAATCCCTAATGAAGTTGTCAAAAAATGGCATGTTCTTAGAGAACAATTTTTGAGTCTTAATACACTTGAAATCCCAAGACAAGTTATTCTTAGTAATGCAATAACTATTGAATTGCATGGATTCTGTGATAGTTGCATGCTAAAAAGTCATAGCTTAGGTAATGTTTCTGTTTCTCTCTTATGTGAAAAAACAAAGGTTGCACTATTGAAGACATTGACTATTCCACGATTGGAATTGAGTAGTGCACTTTTACTGTCTAAGTTATATACATATGTAAAAAATTCATGAACAATTCTTTTTAAATCATTTTTATTAGTCGAGGAAATGAAGCACAAAAAAGGCTAAAGTAAAACAAAAAATCGGATAAACCGATTTTGATCATTTTTTTTCGAATCGATTCAGGAAGTGATTTAGAAAAAAGGATAATGCATCTCTTTGAATGCACTTTCAGGAGATAATATTAAAAATGTTGAAAACATGTCCAAATATAGGCAACATTTCTCACTCGGAGGTTTTTGGGGTCGCTGATCACGATTCCGGTGCCAGATTTCAATTACAACGCACCTGGGGCTCAGTACATCCGGGTAATATCGTCGTTTCCAGGGATTTCGGAAAAATCTCTTTTGCAATGGAGTGAAACTTGGTGGGGGATTCTTTTGTGGTTGCCGGTTGCGACCAAGACTTTCAATAGTGACCTGGTGCTCAGGATACCCTGATAACCTAGGTCATCTCCATGGATTTTTTTTTAATATGCTCTGAAAAGCAACTAAATTTGTCTATAGGGGTTTTGAGGTCGCTGGTCACGATTCCGGTGCCGGATTTGAACTACGGAGCACCTGGGGATCAGGACATCCTGGTACTATCGTCGTCTCCAGGGAATTCGCAGAAATACCTTCTCCAAAGGAATGGAACCTGTTACCGGCACCGGAATCGTGATCAGCGACTCCAAAAACCCCAGAGAGACGAATTTGGAGATGACCTAGGCCATCAGGGTATCCTGAGCACCAGGTGACTATTGAAAGTCTTGGTCACGACCCGTATGCTCAAGAGAACCTCCCTAGCAGGTTTCATCCCATTCCAAAAGATAATTTCACGAATTCCCTGGAGACGACAATAGTACCAGGATGTCCTGATCCCCAGGTGCGCCGTAGTTCAAATCCAGCACCGGAATCGTGTTCAGCGACCCCAAAAGCCTCCGAGATACGAATTTGGTTGCGGTTCAAAGCATATTAAAAATCAATCCATGGAGATGACCTAGATAATCAGGGTACCCTGAGCACCAGGTGACTATTGAAAGTCTTGGTCACAACCGGCAATCACAAGAGAACCTCCCCACTAAGACACACTGGAGACGATATTACCCTGATGTACTGAGTCCCAGGTGCGTTGTATTTGAAATTGGGCACCGGAAACGTGATCAGCGACCCCAAAAACCCACGGGTGAGAAATTTTTGCTATATTTGGACATGTTTTCAACATTTTTAATATTATCTCCTGAAAGTGCATTCAAAGAGATGCATTTTCCTCTGCAGAAATGCTAAAATGCACATTAGACAAAAAAAAATGGTGACACTTTTTGTAAATGATTTCCTGAATCGATTAAATTTTTTTTTATCAAAAACTGTTCATCCGATTTTTTTTTCGACCTTTTCTGCTTCTTTATTTCCTCGCTTATATGGTCTGATTCACAGATTGTTTTGTGTTGGATAAAACTGAACCAAGACTATTAAAAACCTTTGTTCAGAACAGAGTTTCTAAAATTCAAGAACTCACTTCTTCTGCCATGTGGAATTATGTACAATATAAGGAAAACCCTGCAGATTTAAGTTCTAGAGGAGTTCTACCTAATCAAATATTGCAATTAAAGTTATTGTGGAATGGACCTTCCTGGCTTTCAATTTCTAATGATATTTACCCTAATAATATTAATCAACCTCAAGAAATACCAGAGTTAAAATTAGTTTATACGACTGTAGCTATTGAACAAATGTTTCCATTTAATACATTTTCTTCCTTTACTAGATTAAAGCGTGTAACCTGTTATATTTTGCGATTCATTAACACTATCAAACCAAAATGTAAAAAAAATTTCTGGACAATTGAGTAAAAACGAACTAGAATCTATTGTCATTTTGTTAGCTAAACTATCTCAAAGTTTTGCTTTTGAAATTAATCTTATTAACTCAGAAAATGACAAAAAACATAAATTAACTAATCCATGTCCATTTTTTGATGAGAATGAGTTGTTACGATTTGGAGGACGTTTACATTTTTCTATTCAATTTTATTGTGTGGAAAACATTATTTGTCAAAATTAATTTTTGAACACTAACATAAACACACCTGCTACATGCAGGACCTCAATTATTACTATTTACAATTAGACAAGAATTTTGGGTAACGTCATGTGTGAACTTAGCCAAAAAGGTTGTGAGATCTTGCATTCAGTGTTTCAAATATAAGCCTAGAGCTGTTGATCCCAAAATGGCTTCTTTCCCAAAAGAAAGGGTTAAAATAATGCAACCATTCGAACTCTGTCTCATAAGGAACGTAATTTTAAAAGAAGTAAAGCCTATGTGTGTGTTTTCGTATGTTTCACGACAAAGGCTACACATTTAGAGTTAGTTACTGTTTTGACTACAGACAATTTTATGGCATGTTTAAGAAGGTTTGTTTCACGACGTGGAAAACCAATTACTGTTTTTTCTGACAATGCTACTAATTTTGTTGGTGCCTCTAAACAATTGCACGAGATGTATAACTTTTTAAGAAATTCTAACAATAATATATTTGAAATTTGTGCTAACGAGAAAATTAACTGGAGTTTTATTCCTCCTAATTCCCCACATTTCGTGACTTGTGGGAAGCCTCAGTCAAAAGTATGAAACTGCATTTACTTAAAGTAATATGGGAAACTTTATCAACCTATGAAGAATTCATTACTATTCTGACCCAAGTAGAAGCAATTGTAAATTCTAGACCATTATTCCAATTATCCAATGATGCCAATGACCCACAAGTACTAACACCTTCGCATTTTCTCATTGGAAGAGTGAGTGATGACAGCAGCTCCTGATGATGTAACGGAAATTCCTATCAACCGACTATCTCGTTAACAGTTGCTCCAGAATCTGCTGCAAGGCTTTTGGAAAAGATGGTCTCGTGATTATTTATTGAATCTGCAAAGAAGAAATGAATGAACGAAAACTTCGAAGAATTTAACACTCGACACTATTGTCTTGATTAAAAATGATAATTTACCTTCATGCAAGTGGTTGCTAGGTCGAGTAGTACAGCTACATCCTGGTGTAGATGGCATCGTGAGAGTAGCATCAGTAAAAACTTCAAGTGGTGTTCTGAAAAGAGCATTCAATCGCCTGTACGAATAACTTTGGTTGAAAATATGTATGTCTACTACACAAGGCAAAGTAATGCAATAGAGTGGAATCTTATTACTTAGGAAAGTTTTAAAAATTTAAAACTAGATTACACTGATTAAAGTAACATAGGTAGAACTATTTTTAATACTTTGTATGTCCACAATTATGTGACAAATTTGTTAAATCTAACTTGATGTCCTTGATACTATAACAATAAAAGCACACATCAATGGAGATTGCTTTTCCAAATGAAATTTCAAAATTTGCCAAGAAAATAATGAATCCGCTCTTCAGAAAACCTACTTCTGTGTTCTGAAAAGTTTGTTCATATTTTTTAGCTGATTTCATAAATTCACAAATTTTTTATTATACTGGCGTAACATCTTCTGAATATTTTCACCTTTTTAATTTCAGGTGTTTGATGAAGTACTCTTATGTTATGAGAGCTGAAATTAATTGTTTATGTGAACATAAGCATGATGTGGAATGTGTCAATATCGTTCCATGTGGTATACCCAACAATGAAGAACTGTTATATAGTTATACAGCTTGAGTCAAATCGACCGGGGTATTGTACGTTAATAAGAACAATAAAAAATCGACGCAGATGAAGATAGCATCATCCCCTACATGGAACAGAAGAGCGAGATACGTGATTCATAAAGCGCATGTGAGTATCCCGTATGGCCCTTAAGTCCCGATATCTACTTTGCTAGATTCTTACTCTTACATTAACATTTGCTAACAATTCAATTAATTTGACTTGATACTAGAGCGAATGTAGTAAGCATAAATAATATTCTAAAAATGGTGCTAAAACTAGGTGAAAATATCAAAATAATATAAGTTCCTGCCGACAAGGCACGACGGATGGAATTTTGTGAGACTTACAGAAATGGCAAACGATGTGAATTTCATTGGTAATATTTTATTCACCGATGAGTATCATTTCCTGCACATGGTCGACACAACCTATCTGTTTGCGTTGTGGGGCGCAGGAAAATTCTCATAGGACTAACAATGCACGGACCCAATATCCACAAAAATTGGTGAAAATCATGCAATTGACCCTTTTTTCTTTTAGGGGTCGGGGCAAGGCAATGGTCATAAAGGAAGTCGTTTTGAGCAGTTTTTTTTACAATATTCTATCATTTGATCTTTTATCAGCCAGAAGTTATTTTAGTTATTATATTTTTAGAAGATATTTCTGTTTGGATAAGTCATCTTCAAAGAAGATTGAAGTCAGTACTATAAATTAATTTTAGTATTCATGGAACAATCTTACGCGATATCTAGAATTCCCAAATCGATGTACAATGTACATCCTAACGTCTCACGCGAGTTACTGACTTACACCAGACCCACAAGTGTAACGTTAACCTGTGTAATGCAAAGTTCCCTTTACTTACCGCACCAATTCGTCTAGTCTGTCTTATTAAACAATACAAGCGTCTGACTCACTTTCACTCTCATAAGATCATCCCTGTAACCCGGTCGATCTGATTCAACCTTTATACAGAAATTATCGTTAAGTGATTTAACGAACACTTCTATTCTATTGATAAATGAAAAGAGGCTAGAAGCATGTTAACGGTAGGTAAAAATACCGGGCCTTTTGTTTCTTGTTAGTAGACCGCGCAACGATCCCTACACCGCGACCATGTGGTTTATTGTGTCACCTCTAAGCCGATGATTTTGCTGGTTGAAGATTTGGTTAGATTTTCTGGCAGGAGATGTGCCTCTTTTTTTTTGGTGGGGGGGGGGTCGAAGTGGTTGAAACCCTTTATGGGCACCTTATGGTCCTGTAACATCCCATAAGGTAGTGTGGGAGTCCCTGAGACCCGAACTTGATCACCTCAGATATACCCACTAAACACTCAAACACTCCACCTCGTGTGGTAGGCTCGATCCTGCAACCAGGGCAGTCACGATGACACTTGGGCTTGACAGCCCATTGTATCTTGCCGCTCCACTTTCTCGGGCCATCGGAAAAATTCATCAGTCGCTGGATTCGAACCTGCGACCGATAGCCACAGTGATTAGAAGATTGATGCTTCTACCACTGAGCTACCTGGCCCGTTATGTGCCTTACTGAACGACAGCTCTGATTCTTTCCCCAGCTGGGCATTCGGTACATCATCCTCGGAAGCTTAGCCGACATTGAGCGTGCTGCACTACTTCCGAGTTTGTAGGTGGTGGGTAGAACGGCATTGTCCTGTATATAAGCGATATAGACTCTTGTTTTCCAAGGTTTATAATAAACGCTTTAGAGTAAACTAATCTGGTAAAGCTTGCCAGTACTGAAGGATTCAACTTTTAGTCCTAAATGATGTAGATATTTTAACTGTGCGATGAATTTTAAGGCAGTACCCTGGCAAGAGAGTCTGTTCCTTCATTTCCCTCAATGTCCGAATGACCGGATACCTAGATCAGAGTGAGTTTGTTCTTGTTGCCTAGTCAAGCATTTCTCACAGTTTCATACCGTTTTTAAATTGCGACGACAGGAGCCAATAGCTTTGCGAGCCGTTTGACTGTGGCACTTTGCCTTTGATTTAGTTGTCGAGCACACAGTACTTCTGATTGGGAAATAATTACATAAGAACTAACAGATAGACAAGGTTAGGTTTTCCAGGAGGAACAGTGACAACACATCTACAGATCCAGATAGCTATTTCGGTTTCTCATAAGCTCAGTGAAACGAGTAGGACGATGAAGTTAGTATTCGACCATCTCCGCCAGATGTATAGAAATCCCATTTAAAAATGTTAGAGAACCTATAGGTTCCAACACCATTTACCGGATAGTAGTGGATAACCTAAACCTTGAATATTGCTAACACGAAATGTGTTCGCTATTTATCTATTCAACTAACAGACAGTTCAGTCTTCGGGTTGCAACCGTATATTCCCGCTCCAACTTCTATGGGAGTTTTGGAACCGTATGTGAACCAACAAGTAGGTCGGTTTCATTCCGAATCAATCCATTCATCTCGTTCTGGGAAGATGATTTTGGAGGGAATGTTGATGTTAGTAGTTGTGAGTATGGAATCTGAGATCATCCCCAGAATAAGTACTGAGACTTTGTAAGATCTTCCAACAGCCTATTGTGCTCCATAGTGCCTGCTTGTGGGTGGCAGTGGCTACTTGCGTATGTATGTTGCCCACCTAACCTCTGTTTTCAAATAAATTTGAAGAAGAGCTATAGCAGCCCTTTGTGTCTGGAGCTCTGGCTCCAGTAATTGTTAGGCATGCCCGTTTTTGTAAACTAGTGAGCTTAGCAACGGTCGTTCGCCAATTCCAAAAAGTTGGTATTTTAAAGTTTCATTGACAGTTGGATTTTTGAAAGTTCGAATGCTTCATTCATTGTACTAATATCTACAAAAAATCATTCATGGTTAGTTCAAAAATAGAAAACACAGAATTAGAAATGAGAATATTTTTGCCAATAAGGTATTCTGGGGAGAACCATTGATTTCTAAATTGAACATAACAGTTTTCTGCAATACATAATTTGAACAATTGCGAAAATTCTTCTGTTCTTCTAATATAATTATTCTTTAGTGGTAAACATGATGTACTAGGGAGCTTTGAAAACAGTGGATGCATTAAAAGAATTTTTTGAATTCTATTCTTCTATTAAATGCTTCATTTACTGTACTAATATCTACAAAATAATAAATAAAACTTTATTTTTTATTCCTGGATAGTGGGTTCAAAACTACAAATATTAAATTAGAAATTGGAATATATTTGTCAATGAGAAACTCAGTGGAGAACTGAGTTGAAAGTTATTTATGAATTGAACATAATTCAAACAATTGTGAAAATTCTTTCTTTTGTTCGTCTAATCCTCTAACATACTTTTTACTAATGATAGTGATTGTGTAATAGGACATTTTAAAGACGTAGTATATTGTATATCGAGGGACTAGCCTGACTTTTAATCCCGGAGTGGGTTTGTTCACGTATTTGGTTTTTCCAATAATCATTGTGAAAGTTGAATTTCTTCCTTTGGTTTTACAGTAAGAGAATGACTGGGGGGCAATTTATTAGACATGAATACTAGAAATTTTCCGTGTAAGTTTGCCTTTCACCCATTCAATCTATTTTATTTTCGGAAAATAACGTGGGAGGTTTATATGCAAATTTTGGGGTTGCGGTTTATCTAAAGTAATCTTCTATTTTTGAAACATATCATACCCTTGCATTCGCCCTGTTTTAAGCCATTACATTATTTTTCTTTTTCAGGTTTTTATTCGACGAAAGCAACTAATCAGTGAGGATGATTACAATAATTGCTGAGCTATTAAGAAATGAGCCGAAGATCATGAGCATTCTGTGGCGACTTCCACCGTTTCGAGAACACCTGGAAGCCAATTAATATGAAATATTTTGAATTGGTTCATTGAAAATAAACGATTTTGTGTTTTTTTTTTCAAGTGCCAACAGCAATTCTATGTAATTTTTAGTAGTCCTAGGAAGACAAACAATGTATGTAATTTGGCAAAAAGTCTCGGACTACGGGAAAATTGGAACAACAAGTCTGAAAATAATGTTCAGAAGCCCTCTGATTTATTATTTTGCTTACTCTTCGCGCTACCATGTGGTATGCGTTACTTGATTATTCGTCTTACATTTCTGTCGTTTGCAATTGCTCACACTATATCTGATCTTCTATCCAAATGCTTGAAGTACATCCAGGAACGTTTAGGTTGTTATTTTTAATGCCTACCCACTGAATTCAAATGGCAAGAAGGAAAATTTATTTTGATGCTTGGCTACTCTGCCAATGTAACAAAAGACTTTGTTACATTATAGCTTTGAATGAAATTTCCTGTTTCGAATGATTACCACAATAATACCTAGTCATTCATGATTCTACACTGATAAAATATAATAATGTTTATATCATTACAGTGAGCTAGATATCTAGTTTTCGTATTTCAAGTTGGCCACTTTCCTCATGAATATATTTTGCGACTCCGTTTGTGAAAATTTAGGTTTCGATAATTCTGATTATATGGGGTCCAGTTGATTGGATTGGCGATCTTTGCTTCATCTATGTCTCACCACTTGCCCAACTAAACTGATCCAGGTTTGGGAATAACAATAAACTTCAACCATCAGCAATACAATAATTTATATGGAAGGGTATACAACTACACCTTTGAAGACCTTCATGCATCAAGGATATTATTTTCAAGGAACTTTGAAGATTTTGTTCAAATCCAGAAATACCGTGTTTTAAATTTTAAATAAAAAAGTTTCGAATTATGTTTAAGTACATTCAAAACAATGTATCAAAGGAAGAAACTTCGGTAGAACATTTTTTTTAAAAAGGTGGTTTGTACCTTTTTCCCATAAAAAGATATGGTTATTTTTGAAGGAAATAAAGATCCCTTTTAGTGTTTCACGTTTAGTTAGAGTGGTTACGAGGTTTGTCTGGTTTCAGTTGAATACAAAAAATCAGAAAACAAGTTATTAATTTTCGAATGAAACGGCCAAATGAACATTATGATTGAAAAATAAAAAACACCTAACGTCGACGTGCTATCAAAACCTCTTGAGTCTTTTGGAGCCACTTTTTCAGGAGACGAAAACTTTTTATTCTGCTGAGAAGATTCAAATTATATGTTTTCAAGTATACTGTTATTTTAAAATGTTTAATGGAAAGTGAGTTGCAAAAAAAAAAGTATGTATAATTCTGAAATAATAGACATCCAGGTTTTTAGAAATGAAGGTTAACTTTATTTAGAAATAAATGATTTCAAATTGAAACATTTAAGAACTATTATACTTGAGAAAAACGTAATACGGATGGTAGTTACCCGGTATTACTTCTTTCAAATCTTGCAGGTGGTCATATTTTGATTTTGTGATGATCTCGATGATTTATAAAAGAAAACTGTCGAGATCTCAATATACATGTTCTTTTTGGCATTTTCCAGTCTTCGTCGAAGTTAGCCCGATGCTGCACATTTTTTTTCTCGAAAGGAAGCTATTGGGTATGAAATTTTACATTATTCGGTATGGAATTTGACAAATCAATTATTTTTATTGAGACGGGTGATAATCTCATTTTGAACATTTAATAAAATAAATTTGAATTGGGATTTAGAATCGTTGCCTTGTTTCATCATGGATTGGCTGGTCACTGAAGGAATCCTGAAGTACATCTTTTAATGGTATATAGGCTGTCGTTCCAGAGTGGTTCTTTTTTATTTGAATACTGTTCACTTGCTCTTCCTCTTTTACTTGTAGATGAAGTACCTTGGTTGCACAAACATGCAATTTCAGCATGAAACTGCTGAGGGTAAATATGTTTACCTTCGACCCGTCCTTATTTTTCTATATAATAGCCAGTAATTTATTATTGTCAAGTCCATCAGATGATAAAATAATCATACCATTTTTTTAGTACGCATTCTCATCTTACAACGCCCAATCAATCCGTTGAGTAGATCGACACCCCCCATCTGGCTATTATATTCCTTCACCAGATTAGGATATGGGATATCAATAGTTTTCTTGTTTCTTTTCGCTCTAAAGTGAAGGTGGTAGTTCTCCAGTGAATGTCGATATGAGGGTGACTATTTTCTTGTCCTTCCAAACAACATGAGATTTCTACCCTTTCCATATTGCCATATTCTTTTTGGCCATTTCTTTATCATTGGGTAGCTTACAATTGGGTATTCTTTGTTTTATTATAGTTCCAAGACAAAATATTGACATTTGGCCAAGTGAACAGCAAACTGAATTGATGTGTAGAAATTATCGCAATATACCCTGTAATTTTGATTATGGGGCACATTTCTTCATAAATTTAAAACAATACTGGTACTTGATCCTAAATCAAGTTTTTCTCGTTTTCTGTACTTGGAATTATTTTTTCATCACCAGTGTAAATCTCATTCATATAAATATGAATATCCATCCGTTCCACAAAGCACGTACAGTTTATACAGTATCGGAAATAATTCTTCTGGGGTATAGACATAAATCTACACATGCAACAAGGAACGCAATGATATGATAATACCACATAAACAAGAGAAGACGCACTGCTATGCGCCCCTCCCCTTACCCCACCCGAGGCGTTAACTGCTACTCACACATTCGCCCGACTGGTGCTGGTATGATACTAACGTCCTACGTTCTGAGCTGACCGGCCTGAAATTGTAATGCTCTCTCTATCATATAGCAAGCTATTCTTTACGCTCTCATGAAGCCACCATACCCAAGATAAATAATTTCCGAACCTGTATGTGAAGACCACATTTTGAACATTTGGACGTAGTTATGCAGAAAGTAGAGTTGTGAGTTAATCGATATTATTCATTTTTTTGACAGTAATTTAATAATATACATTACAGCTTAATCAAAACATTTAACTTTTTATTTTTATCTGGCAAAATATCCCATTGTTAACAAAGTGAAACTAAAAGAAACATAATTTCTCCAATATTTTGAAAAATACAGCAATTTTTTTGGGGGTTGGTTGCGTTCTGCATTATTATGTATTAGTAAGAAAAAATAAAATTCAAAAGATCTAGACAAAAGAAAAATCATTTAGTGATAAGATAATACTATTAAACATCTTCCAGTTCAAAATCAAGACTAGCTATGTTATACCCAGGCAACACAAAGAGGTCCTAAAGATCTCTTGGCGAATTCTTTTTAGGAAATTGTGACGCCTTTTGTGAATTCTCTGAGAGGTTATCTAGAGCTCTATATCTGCTCCAAATGTCCGCCGCCGGGATATTCTCAGCTAGGTCTGAGCGATATCCCACGTGGAAATTCTCAAACAGATCATTTTGACGAGTTCTTTGCGAAATTCGCATATATGGCTTTGTGGCGCGTACTTTGAGAAATTCTAATGTCGAGATCCCTACGAGCTCGCATAAAATCGAGCAATGTGATAATCGCAGGCAGTGCCTCTGGCGAGTTCTGTGGGAAATTTGTATATATAGTCTCCTGGCGAGTACTTTGGGAAATTCACATCAACTGCTATAGTTGACATCTATAAGAGCTCGCACAAGCGAGCTTCGCGATATTAGCAGGCAGTGTTTCTAGCGTGGTCTTCAAGAGTTCGCATTGCGAGTTGTGCAAGATATTCTTTTAGATACATCTCACAGAGTTCTTTGTGCTACATTTGTATAAATCGCTATGAAGTTGATGCAGTATATCTCTGAAAGTTCGCGAGAGGAATTCCTAGATATATTCTCGATGCTCAAATTTAGTTTGCATTTTCAAGTTATAGGTACTTACCTTGAAAAATCTGAGCCATTCAATTTAAATTTCAAATTTCATATTTATAGTTCTGAGCTACTGATTTTTCTATATAGAATATAAATAACTGTTCTTCATGTACGTCTCAACAAATTAGGTAAATCGTACATCAATAAGATGAAATAAAATAATTTCACAGATTCAATATAAGAAAGTTTTTCAGCTTCGAATTGGTGAAAAATTTCTACTTCCTCATATGCATGATTTCTTTCAGAGACACAGAGTATGAAGAAAGAGAATTAGCCATTTCCTGAGATCATGATAGTGACCGTCTCGAGCACATAATTAAAGTATATATTATACAGTTGTATAACTTAAGGCTCAAGGTATTGAACTGAGACACCAACAATATTAAGAATATTACAACTGCAACAGGAAGAATATTGAAACAAGCAAAGAACTTATGAGAAGTTTATTATTAAGGCCAAAGATATCAAACTATAGATGAATATGAAAAAAAATCACAAAACAAATTGAAAAATGAACATTTCAACCATATTTATTGCACTATATGTTATTTTTTCCATCCTCCCTCTTTTTCCGTTGGGAACAGTGCCTCAGCCAATCTTGGGAAAATATTTCGAATTCCTTATCAGTACTTTTCCAGGTTTGCTTCAGTACATCTACAAAAATGCAAAAGACTAGTGATTAATGAGCAAAAACTGTCAAAAGGTCAGTTAACTGCATTCATCAATACAAAAGAAAAACAATACAATTAAATATTGTTAAGTTGTTTTCTGTTAGAATACTAATTGAATAAATGTAAATTGTAAAGAATAGATGATGAAATTAAAAAAAAGGAGATATTCTAATAATAATCAACATTCCTCTGTGAATATCATGAATATTTTGTAATCGAACAAATTAACACTGAAATGGTTATGATAATAGACAAGATGAATGTGACTGATAATATTACAAATTATCATGTACCAATGAGCAAACAAAACGTAAAACTTCACTTACACATACAGGTTCCAATGAAATTGACATTTTCCAACTTGAAGTTGCCTCTTTGCCCCTTCCACGAACACTTCATGCCTAATTCATTGGTAAGTATCGATTTGAACATGCGTCCATGGTGGTCTTTGGGACCAGAACCCCCAATTCCATTTAAATACAGTTTCTATAAAAATATTAAAATCAAAATGGGATTTCAATTCGTGATTAAGATATTTGGGTTTATTCTTTCATAGAAAACATGTTTAGTTAATCCATAAGCAAAATGCAAGTCTATCAAATTCCTCTCCCCTCGAATGACTGAAAATACCTCCCCAGCTGATGTTCTATAGGTGAAATGTAATGTAATCTAAGTGAAATGTAGTGTAATCAGAAAGCAATGCAGTAAACACAGCGAGTTTACTGACAGAATCATTACCTGTCCAACATATGGAAAAATTACTCCAAAACATAGCCTAATTATTTATTGCTATCACTAAAGAGAGTTGAAGTAAATTTCAAAGTCTTTGACAGAATTAAACAGTTATTTCACATGAATCCATGATAGGATAACTCCTATTCACCCTCCCCCTCCCCCTGAATATGCCAGGCTAATTGAAAATCAAAAGAGAAAACCTAACATACCAAGTCATCAACGAGTTGGGGCTCCCTATCTAAATTAAAACTGAAATCTTTCAACGCGTCTTCATCTTTCAGAGGAAAAATATCTCTGAAACGTTTATTAATTTCAGTTTTTCCTTTGAACTTGGTATCCAAAATTTCTCCGATGTTTGTAACCTGAAGGATGACTTCTTGCATTTGTTTTCTCATTGAAACAATTTCTGTAAAAGTATAGATAGAAAATATGAATTATATAGCAGAAATGATGTTTGTAGGTATATGTGTATGAAGTTCTACACAAGCATCAAAAATAATAACTAATATTTATGGAAGTGTCTAAATGAGCATATAGTAAAACAAGTTGAACAAATGATAGTTAGGATACTCAAAATTACAAAAATACCAAAGAAATAAAAAACCCTATAAATACATATTTTTCGAGACCTTCAAGTTTGCCATCCTCTGCAGACCTGGAAAGTTTCCTTCCTAATATTCCCCAAGAAGTCACCAATGAGAATGACTTTTTCGAGGATATCCTGAAAATTTATTATGAAAATCAACTCATTTTCATAAACTTTTTTGGTCTAACTGAGGATGGACAACTCAGTTGCCAAAATACATTTAAGAGTTCTATTTATAAAAAAAACAGTCAGATGATTTGTTTTCATTACCAAGTGACTGTTATCTAATGTGCATAACATTTTATGAGAATAAAGTTGTTTGACTCATTGATACTATCACACCTTTAGGCGATATAAGCAAATTGATTGAAATCCAACACAAATGTAATTAATCTGATTAAAATAGTTATCAAGAAATTTCAACAATGAAATGATAAGTTTCATACTTAAGCTCAATTCAAGTCAAACTGTTAAGATGTTCTGTACCAACAGAACAATAACTCGAAAAATATAGATAAGGAATGAGATAAGACGACATATTGAGAAAAAATCATGCATTGTAGAAGAAAGTATAATACATCCATTACCATCTGTCAGTGCTTTAAGACTAATGTTTATTTCATCAATTGAAGCACTATTAGCTGAAACAAAATGAGATTATTATGGATTGGAATTAGTTTTTGTTAGATAACTTAATTCCATGACAAATTCAGAGAACTACACAAAATTGATTGGTGTTATTTGAACCTTAAGAAATCCCCACATGATGAAAGAAAAATACACTTAATACAAGGAAAAACAATCATATCTACCACAATGTTAGAAATTATATGGCAATCTACTACCCACCTAAAACCATTATGAAATATACTACATACTTATTTCCAAAAATACAAAACTCACACAAGAGAAAGGCACCAAAAATAGTGCAATGTAAAAAAATACTATTCTATTGAGAGAGTACAATATTCATTGAATGTTAAGCTCGAATTTAGTATCAGATAATAAATATTTGTTTATTTCCATTAGAGCACCCTGTACAATTGTAATTTGCACTGTCGGACCTAAGTCATTTCAGAACTCACATAAAATTGCTGGAATTGTTCCTGAAAATCGGGGTCTTTCCACTTAATCTTCATGAATTAATTCAGAGGCCAATCTCCTGGAAGATGGTCGAATCATTGTTGATAGATCTGTTAATTCTAAAATTTAAAAAAACTAATCAGCACAATGAATTTCTTAAATGAAAATATTTCAAATTTGAAAAGTGGTCAGTATGAGCAATATCCAAATCTCAAAATGGATTGTAATTCTCTGATTCTCAAGAAAAACTCGCTGTGGCATGAAAAATGTACTGACTTGCATGACAATGATTGCATTATAAATAACCATCATTTTGTATTCTTACCATGGACGTCATTATTGAAAGACGAGATATAATTGGTACAGGCATTATTGGAGCTATTAAAATTTTCTGAACCACATTTTTCATTACATGACGAAGGTGGTTGCGGTGGAGGAGAATTTGAAGTATCTACGAAATAAAAAAGTTTCAAACAATTAAATTCTCATAATTGTATCTCAATTTTAAAATCATATAACAATTGTAATTAGATAGTTCAGTGACATTGATATTTCAGCACAATGAGCAATATCCAAATGGATTCAAATTCTCAGATTCTATAGAAACAACTCAAACTGACATTAAATAACTATAATTTCATATTCTTACCAGGGGTATTATTGAAAGATGATGAGATTTTATAGTTAGTACAACTATTAGAAATTTCTGAACCACTTTTTCCATAGCATGACAAAGATGGTTGCGGTGGAGGAGAATGTGAAGTATCTACAAAATTAGAAAGTTTCAAACAATTACATTGTCATAATTGTATCTCAATTTTAAAAGTCATATAACAATAATCGAGTAGTATATGCAGTGACATTGGCAGTGTCCAGAAAAAAGTGTAACATGTTTTTTGTTATGACATTTCCTTCAATTTAATTTATACTCACCACGAAACTTATGTTTGTAAGTTTCTTTCTTTTTCCCCATTTGTTCTTCCTCAAGATCAGAAGGCATCAAACATTTTTGTCTAGCTTCATTCATATCCGCTGAAACATGGACCCAAAGGAACATACATTAATTTGTCAATATATTGAAACTGATAAAATTCTGAAACTCTAAATACCAATTGACTAAAAATCGAAAAAATGTATAAAATATAAAAACTTACCATATACTTTTCTCACTCTCACTTCATGTTTCTGCCATACTGTGACGTCAGGTTCTGTTGCCATTTTTATCTCTTTATAGGGATTTTTTGGTGGCCACCAACACATTTTATTATTGTCAGACAGCCATCCTATTGGAACTTTTGAACTAATGGTTGGTTGTTCACAGTTTCATACACAAACTCAACCACAGCATAATCAACTTCTTTATTCATCTATAAGCATATTATGAATAAAAATAATTAAGAACAGACTCAGGAAAGGATAAAATATACAAACTGTTATGGATGTAGGTAAACTAGTTTCTGTTATAATAATGGGAAATTTCTTAATATGGTTATATTTTGGTATTTGGTATATTACCTTGGAATATTGTGCTGATAAACTTCTCTAGTACTTATATATATTATAAGTATGAAATATAAAAAAATGTACACATAAACAGTTTGGAATATGTTCATGCAACGCAAGAAATAATGAAAAATTTCCCGGAAAACAAATCGTCAATTCTGGAACAGTTTCTGACTGACTAATTATGAACCAAAGACAGTGATTCAAAAACAGCTGTGTGATAGTGGAATGACTGCATAATCACTGTTACCTATTTCCAATCTTAAACACTTCCTAGCAATACTTGAAACTTCTACATTTTCACATTCAATAAAATCATCTAAATTAATGGAAAAAATGTTCAACAAAGTTGAATCACACGGCGAGTCAAAAACATTTTGTCGATTTGAATATGACCTACCACACAAAAATGTTTTCTTTGCCTTCAAATCAAATTTTATACATGATATCTCCTTAACAGTATTGTTCTTGAGCAGGCAAACATTTTCTGGCTGTTCTGTAGATAAAATGAAGTTACAGAATTTAAGAATTTTGAAATATTCAAATCCTTCTTTTTTTAACAGCATGTGTTCCAAAAACGGATAAGGTGAATTGATCTTAACTGCAGTAATTTTGCTTTTTTCCGTTGTTCGATTACAAATTTGTTGTAACGGTTTTGCAGAAGTCTTAATTTTTTGTTTCAGTTTTAACATATGATTCTCAAACTTAAAGGCACTTATATTGTCTAAACATCCATATTTTTTGGCGTCATCATATAAATGTACAAGATTATGTACATTATATGACATGTGTTCTTTTCCATAAAAATCTTTATATTTTCTCACAAAATATATTAACAATTCCTGACCATACTCTAGCGGTATATTAGTTGCATCTGAAATAAAAATATTCATGGCAATGCTTAAACAAAGAAAATGTTGGTAATTACTAGGTCTCAGAATCCCCTTCAAAACAACAATACCTGTATAGAAAAGGAATTGACGAAGCGCAGATACTTTCCACCTATCAATTTCATCGAGGGAGCGTGGTTTTCGAGCGAATTCACTGGAAATATCACGTCTCATACTTTTCAAACGAAGATAAACAATATTCAAATCATCTTTATTCATACGTACTGTCATATTTCCACGAACCCAGAAAGTTATAATTTTTTTTACAACCCCTAAGCAGACAGGATGCATGTAATCGAGAACAACTTGAGAAACCATTCCTATATTTAATGATTCTAAAATAGAATACCCTTTATGATGTTCTTCATCAAGTTGATTACGGAATGATTCATCAGTACGCAAATTATTATGAATATCTGGGAATATTATGCGATTTTGATAGTATTCACCCTCTTGTGTGCATCTACTACAGCCTGAGTATCCCGTGTGATTCTTTGTGCACGTTATAAAGGCACGTTCAGGAGCATCACAACAAAAAACATTTATATTGACTGAAATATTCACATTTTTATATGAAATACCATGTTCCAGGATATCTTTCATATCCTGTACGAAATACTTCAGAAGATCATTGGCTGAATCAGTCTTTTTATTGCCATGGTAAATGCCTATTTCAGAAGGTTCAGTGTGTATTTCCTCATCAACAATAGCTCCTAAAATGGGTCAGAATTGACTTCCACTGCTTTTTGAGATTGGTAGTCCATCTATATTAACATTCATTAATAATCGTTTGGGAGGATTTTCAGGATAATATATTCCAACAGATGTTAATAATACCGCTTTTACACCGAAATGAACATAGCTTCCTGGTGACATATCTATAATTGGTACCTCCCTTGGGGTTTCAAGAATGGTTCGTGTGTCCTTGGGAACTTGTAAACCATGGCTATTAAGAATAACCAATAAATTATTTGCTTGAATTTTGGAAATATTTGACTCAACCAACCATTCTCGCAAATCTTGCTGAATGGTTCGTTGAGGATTGAGATGATTTTTATCTGATGAATAATCACTAGATTCACTGATGGACTCATCACTGGACAGATCTCTTGAATTAAAAAAAGTGTTTGATTTTCGTTGCTAGGTGCTTCGTCATATTCCTGTGAATCAATATAATTGCAATTGTCAATAACATTAACACTATCCAAACTATCCGACCTCATTATTACTTTATTCCAGGAGGTGCATCAGTACAAGCATTATTAATATTATTATCCGATTTGCTTTGAATGCCCATCATGGTTATTCGGCGCCTTTTTTGCCTATTGCTAAGGTATCTAACAGGCTTATATCCAGCTGAAATACTTCTTATATTACTTCGCTAAATAATAGATATATGAAATAAGGTATACTTATCTTTCGATGTGATAATAAATATTCTCACACATCAATCAAAACAGGGGAACTTAATTGATGGAATGATTATATGAATATGAATGAATTTCTTTTTGGCGGTTGCCGACTACCATTGGGTTAACCTAAAATGGCTGGAACGAGTTCACATTACCGCTGTCGGATCATCAGTTAGGTCTACACAACAGAAATACCCTCCGTAAAACGAGAACATGGAAAAAAAACATCACTTATCTTCTCTACACACTTTTTAACAGATAACATACGAACAATTAAGTATGCAACGATCAACAGGAACTATAAGGATAAGGGCCTTCCGCGAGACGAGAACTTCAATAAAGAGTAAAGAAAGACTACTATCACTATACTAGCTATGCTATAACCAAAGAGTTCTATATATAGAGATGACAAGTCGGATTTATACCGTATTTTGGGAGTCTCCCTTTTTTCGTTCTTTACGCATGATCGAGGCAGGCGACTATTCATTTATGACGCTATTGCAGCAGAATAAAGTTTATTTCGTTTTGTTTATATTATTGGTTTTGAGTGATTTTTTTAAATAAATTAAACATGGGTTACAAATGTAAATTTTGTAAAAAGCAGAAAACACCTCAACAACCAAGAAGTTTTTTCCAGTAAGTTTTTTTATTCTTTGTAAAATAAATGATAATAAATAAAAAGAAAATCTAACCTCAATTTGTTTGTTATGTATGTATTATTATATTATTATCTATTTATTTTACAGCTTTCCTGAAAATCTTGAACGACGGAAATTGTGGTGTGAAACAATGTTGCTTCACCCAAGTTCACTTGCAAAAACTAGTCGACTCTGTAGCGATCATTTTAATGCCAAATACCATCGATATGCTGGAAACAAATTGTTATTGAAACCTGATGCTATACCTTATAGGTAATAATTTCAATTATCATTTTTTTAAGTAAATAATTTGATTATAAAAATGCTTATATCTCCATTATATTATTATTTTAAAGGCTTGATGATCAAAATATGAATGCGAGAGATGATAGCCAGTCAAGTGGTGTAAATGTTATTGACAGTGCTGTACCTTCTCCGATTAGTGATATGGAGTGTGATATGGCTGTGATTAATCAATCGACAAGAAGAGTATCTGTTAATACACCTCAAACTGTTAGACGAATTTATCACCAACATGATTTTACATCTGAAGATGCATTCAACGACTATCAAAAATATGACAATTATCGAAAGAAACAAGTTAATGTTTTTAACAGTCGATTGAATAGGAGAAATGAACTTGTTTTGAAATTGAGAAAGGAAAATGCTTGCCTGAAGGATAAATTACAAAAATTAAAATCAATTAACACACAGGTAAATAAAGAAAGGTTAACTTGTAAAAGCTGAACTTTTTAAATTGTTGATGGTATAATTTGAAATATATTTTCATATATTTTGTTATACCTTGGAATCAATAATTTATGAAGTGACTGCTTAAATTTACATGTGTAAAAATTGAAAAATAACAAAATAATGCTTTGTTTTCTTTGAAGAATTTTCGAAATGGAACTTTTTGGTTTTTTTATTCGTATTAAGCATTGTGTTTCTTCATTTTATTTTAGAATATGCTAGATAGTTTTTTAATCAAGTCATTGCTCGTTGTAATGATACAGCCAATGACACCATAAAAACTTCAACTAAGAGTTATTCGCCAGAAATTATGGATTTTTCATCTTCGTTGCATTTTCAATCGCCTGCTGCTTATGATTATGTTAGAAAACAATTTCTCAATGCTCTTCCATGTTCAAGAACTCTTGATCGTTGGACCACAGATGATACTTTCTCTACTGGCATCGATGTAACCATGCTCCAGACAATCCAACAGCAGACTCAAAGTAAAAATTATGTTTATAATATTACATTCGATGAAATGTTCATTCGATCAATGGATTCTAATAACTGGAATCCTCAATCTCGACTGTGGGAAGGTGTAGTAGATACAGGAGAAGATAGTGATAGTACCAATTTAAAAATAGCCAAAAAAACACTAGTTTTTATGTTAGTTTGTTTAAATTCCAACTTCAAAGCTCCTATAGCATATTATATAATTGATCGTATTACAGTGGGTGATAAATTCAAATATTTGAATCAAATTTTAACAGAATGCCATAATTATGATATTTTAGTAAAAAGTATTAGTTTTGATGGTGACAGTACTCATATTGGAGCTTGTAAATCATTTGGGGCAAATTTAAATGTACATGATGAAAATTTCAATCCAACTTTTGTTCATCCAATTAGCAAACATACTATTTATATTTTTTATGACCCCTGTCATATGATCAAGTTAATTAGAAATTATTTGCATAAAACTAAAATATATTTTAATAATGATGTTATTGAGTGGAAATATATCAGAAAATTGCATGAAGTGCAGGTCTCCGAGGGTATGCATTTAGCATGCAAAATTAATGAAAGGCATGTGGATTTTGAAAATGAGAAAATGAAAGTTTTTCTTGCTACTCAAACTTTGAGTAGAAGTGTCTCCGTAGCAATGAATATTTTAAGAGAAGAAAAACGAGAAGCTTTCTCATTTTCGAAACCTACAGAAGATTTTTGCCTCAATATGAATAATTCATTCGATCTTTTAAATGTTGTGAATAAGTTTGAACAAAATACTGGCTGCTCCCGTAGACCTGTTACTTCATCCAATTTTAATAATATTTTTATTGAATGTTCAGATTATATAGATTATATTAAGAAATTGTATATTGATGTTGATACATCTAAATCTTATTCCGATATAGAGAAAATACATGCCAAAGAAATCGTTATGGAAAAAAATAAAAAAGGAGATGTAAAATACATTGTTAAAGGTGAAATGAAAAGATTATCCGCAACAATCCATTTCTCCACAAAGACTGGATTTTGTGGTATGGTTATATGTCTAACTAATTTAATGTATATGGCTCATGAGCTTTTAACCAAGAATATTTCTTGTCTTACAAAATCTCTCAAGATCATGTTGAGCTTTTTTTCTCAATTAGTCGTCGCCAAAATGGCAATGCTGTAAATCCGATTTCGGTACAATTGAAAAAATGCATGAAAAAATTAAAATTTAACGCATTATCTGTTGCTGCATCAAAACATGCAAATTGTTCTGCTTTAGATAAAACGAATCTGTTACGTATTGCCAAAAAAAAACAAAAAACCAAGAAGTTGAAGGCATATAACGCCAAAGAACTATTATGTAAAAATGTAGTATTTAATTTTGATGTACAAGAACATTCTTGGAATATCTCCAATTATAGTAAAATCATTGTTAAGCATATAGGAGGTAGTGTTGTACAAGCAATATGCAAGCCATTTTATAAAAAAAAAAGTCCAAGAAAAACCAATTGTACATTTTGTATAGATTTAGTTAAATCTAAATCAATATTATCAATGTCTGTATTAAGTAAAATAAAAAATTGGGGAGGATTTTGTAATCCTACCGATGAAGTTAAATATATATGTTACATTGCGGAAGAAGTATTTTTAGCACATGAAAAAAATATATTTAAATATGATATTTTCAATTTTTTGGTTATCGAAGCATTAAGAAAAATACCAAATAATATATTTGATAAAAATTGTACCATTTCACATGATTCTAGTCATAAATTTAAATTAATTGAGTCTGTTTTAGAAATTTATTTTAATGCGAGATTGAAATATAAATCGCAAACTATGTGTAAGAAAAATAATTTCAAGAATACCAATGTACGACAACATAATACAAGATTAACTTGTTTTTATGGAAGATAGAAAATTTTTTTTACAATAAATTATAATATATTTTAAAAAAATCTGTTATTATTGAAAATGTATTCCCTTTTTTCCTTATATATATATATATATTTTTTTAAAGCGGCGCGCCTTTTGTATTTCGTTTGGTTTGAGAAAGGGAAAAAACAAGCCTCCTCGATCGCTTGGGACGCGGAGAGAGGGTAACCGCGCTGGACTCCCAAAATACGTTCTCTTTATATACAAACGATACAACTTGTCATCTCTATATATAGAACTCTTTGGCTATAACTAAACTAGCTTAGATGCTTAGAATAATTGACACCGAGCTGGCTTTTTGTCGTACACTCGGGGTAACACTGTTCTTCTCGGACCTCTCATTCTCTGTTTGTCGTATTTCAACATTTACTCTTCGTACTCGCATCTACAAGGTGGAGAGAATGTGAGGTCCGAGAAGAAAAGCGCTACCCCGAGTGTACTGCTCTTAAACATCGCGTATTATTTTGTAGCTTCGTTAGTCGTTACAGTTGTTCTATGTTGGTTACTCTAGCTATGTAGAACTCTTACCATCACCAGGACTCACGATCACGATCTGTCTCTCTTTGTATCATACTTTATTTCATTTATTGAAAAGTTATGACTTCACAAGTGCAATGATGTATCACACTCAACAATAATGTTTTGTTCAGAGCTTTTCCATAAGACTTGATCACGGTCGTATGCACGAGGTAGCATAATAATAAATATTTAATTACTCAATCCCCATCTTGTTAATAGTAGATTTTGAATAAAAATACCAAGATACAAAAAACCTAATGATTGAGTTTTTAAGACACTAACTCGTGCAGAATTTTTATGAAGACCATTGTATTTCGAATGTTGAAATGTGGGGACTGGTGAAAAATGAGTTATAATAAGAATATCGAGAAGGGTAGACTGAAGTATTGATATCGAGGGCGAACGTGTGAATGAGAATGAATCTTTGGTTCCAACTCTTATTCTCTTATAAACTATGAAAGAGTTCACACTGTGGATTTATTGTAACACTATAAGTAAGAAATAATCACCCTTATTCACTAAAAACACTAATAAAGTACTGAGGACCTTTCAGCTACCAAGTAGCCATCATCAGAGTAAACTAAATTAACAACCAAAATGTGCCTGCTTAAATACTAGTTGGGGATAATAATATAAACAAAGGGTTACCCTCAGCTGGAGGTAAATCGAAATTTAGTAAATTGCTTTTTCGTTTATATTTTAAATATAAATGTATTTTTAGTGGATAAGGGTGATTATTTGATGATAGTCTTATTCTCTTAAGGCCAATTTCTCAAGTAGGTAGTGGGACAACAATAAAAATAACATCTTGTCGAACTAACAGGGTGAGATTAAGAAATGGATTTTCAGAAATAGTCTGTTGACCCTTCTCGGTATTCTAAATTCGTAACTTGCCTATCATAAATTATATTGAGAGCAGTTTTTATGAGTAGGTAGGTACCAATTTGAACAAGTATTGTTACCCTGCGTCTAACGGTCTTACAACTAATAGAAAAACTAATATTACAATTGTTGGGTTTCACAACACAATTGATAATTATCCAAATTTGGTTTTAGTTAAATGTTATTCAGAATAAAATTGAATAAGCTATATATATATGTTATATTCTATCGTGCAGCTCATTGGATATAGAACATAATGTAACATAATAATGTAATGTAATATTGTTTAATATTGTTTGGTAATCTATTAAATTTATTATTATATTATATGTATATATTCCAGTTTTCAATCCAAAATTTTAATAGGTATAGTTTATTATATGTGTGCTCTAAATTAATGTTCTCAGTTTAAATTACTTTCAAGACAACTTTAGGAACTCGCAAACTGAATTTCGTGTTCAGATTACGTTCGGGATAACTTTAGGAACTCGCAGTAAGAATTTCTTATTCTGGTTATATTCGGAATAACTTTAGGAACACGCAATAAGAATTTCTTGTTCAGGTTACGTCTGAGATAACTTGAGGAGTTCGCAGTAAGAATTTCTTGTTCTGGTTACATTCGGGATAACTTTAGGAACACGCAATAAGAATGACACTGGCGAATGGAATGTGAGGTCTTCAAGATTTCTCCTGTGGACAACAGTGAGAATTTCACTTAATTACAGCACATAGATATCACTGAGACCTCGCAAAAGGAGTTCGCATAAGATCCTAATTATAACCTCTCAGAGATCTCGCGGAGAAGTTTGTGTTACTTGGGTACCCATCGATATCTTCGTCAATGTTGTCATCTCCTTAAGATTTGCAAGCTTTTTTGCAGCGATCATCTTACCATTGGGCCATAGCGTACTCATTAAAAAAGTCATCCATTTCGATTTTCGTGCTGTTCCTTCGGTCCTTTTTTTTATATCAATCTTGTGTACAGGTGCGTCAAATGAATAGTGCTGAACAGTGAGCTGAAACGGTTTATCTTTTTTTAATATAATCGATCTTATTTTTAGCCAGTTTATTTTTTGTCCGTCGATGCTTGTTTTTCTGTTGACGATTTTTGTTTCAATCATATTGACACTCAAAAAATCACAGGTGTTCATTTCCGTTACCACAAAAGGTTTTTTTTTCGACATTGTTTCATTACCTTCACTTATTCGGAGGGCAAATACAATCTTTGCTGGTGTTTTAATGCAGACTCAATTTGAGTAAAATCAGAGTCATTGGGTAAAAAACTGTGGCCTGAACATAAAAATTTTAAAGTAATATCAGTCAAAGTAGGGGATTCATGTAAGATAGCTTTTAACATAAGAGTTAGTTTAATATTCCGGTTTTGTCCACCGCATGAATCACTCCAGAGAATGAGATGTTCGACGCTTTTTTCTATGTGAGCATTTATGTGCTTAAGAAGGCAGGAACCTACCTCTTGAGCCCCTCTTCCTGCAACGCTTTCAGCCCAAACGTAACAGAATCCCTGATCTTGCTTTCCGTTATGAATACCACAGTTGTATACCCAGAGCTGCCTTTTATAGAATACAATGTTTGTCGGTATTCTTGGTAAAGGTAATGTTTTTTCTAAATCAAATGTAAGGCACTCATATTTTTCATTTTCTTTAGCCAACTGAAAGTCACATCTTCTTAAATTTTGAGCAATTTCTGCGTCTTTTAGGTGATTGGTATAATCTTTTTGAATTTTCTCTCTTTTCCGGGTAAATTTCGTTATCAATTTGTATCTTCAATCTATCGCACCTATTACAGGTATCTTTTTTGAGTGTCTTAAATTTCAAATTAAATCGTTGGTAAAATATTTTTTTATAGGATGGCATTCTTACAGGTATTTCAATTTCTTGGCTATACTTCTCGTACATTTTCTGTATTGTCATTTCCGGGGGCAAAAATTCAGCGCTTGTTTGTTCTCTACGATAGTGAGATTTATATTTTGGAATTTTTTTAATTTGTTCAATTACCTCCTGAATTTCGGCTTCTGGAAGTTTATTTTGCCCTACTTGTCTAATACCTCTTTGGTCAGTTAAAGAAATTTCACCTCTGAATTTCTTTAAGACGGTATTAACTTTAAATGTTAATACCTCTTTGGTCAGTTAAAGAAATTTCACCTCTGAATTTCTTTATGGCGGTATTAACTTTAAATGTTGTGATGTTAAACGTTCTAATATACATTTCACGGCATACCACTTTGTCTTGTATTTTATACAACATATATGTTCGGCTGGTTAGCATGTGTGCAAACTTGCTGTCAATAAATTGGAAATTACTATAACATTGGGTACTTTGTTTATCCCAAAACTGTGCTCAAAGTGTAATAACAATATATTAAACAAACTTCTAAAATAATCGCAGTGAAAGAAGTACTAACTAACAAGATATTACTAATAATTGGAACAATTTCACTTCATTTTATAAAGTGCTCTGAAAACTAAAAATATGTGATTAATTGAATTAGTAACATCTGCTGAAGAGCAAAAACTTCTGGAATAGAATGAATTGTTATCAGTGCAAACAAGTAAGTGAACAAAAAAGTATCTATAAATGTGATTCCTGTATGTCATCTTTTTGTAAAAAATGTAGCTTATTATCTGCAACGGAAATAAGATGCATGGAACTTAGTAATAAATTATTAAAATTTTATTGCCCCAATTGTTTATCAACAAATCAAAATGTAGATATTGAAAATATCATGGCTGCAAACAAGAAATTGAGAAATGAAATAAACCAACTGAGAGAAATAAATTACAATAATGTAGGCAGTGCTTCATATAACAGGAAAAAGTCACTATCAGATAATGATTGTGAAATCAAAGAATTAGAAAATCTGAACTCTAAATTGCAAATACAACAAGAAAAGGGTCAACAAGCAGAAGAAATAATAAATAAACTGCTTAATGAAAATGAGGATCTTAAGAATCAAAATAAAATATTGAAAATTGAAAACGCTAATATAAAAAATATTAATGAAACTCAATACGAAGAAATTGAAAAACTAAAACATAAAACTGCTGCTAAAAATAAATATACTGATATCACACAAATTTATGAACACATATGTTCTGACTTCTCAACTAAAATTGAACAACTGAAAAATGAAATGATGCTAGAACTAAATGCTATAAAAGTGATTGCGACAAAGAAATCCGACACGAGAAGTTACGCTGACTTTCTGAAAAATAATCAAACTACTAATGGAAAAACCGGAAACACCAAATTAATCGAACTCAATAATGAATTTGGGAACACCCAAAATACAGATGTTTCTGACTTGCAGATGCAAAAATCGAATAAGATAAAACCAGTGAAAATCAATACTAGTATTGTAATAAAGCCAAAAAATAAGCAAGACCACGCTCAAAGCAAGAGTGACTTACATAAATTTGTAAGACCTCAAGATCTGAAAGTAGCCATATCAAGTGTTAATAACACTAGACAAGGAGGTTTGTTAATAACATGTGAAAATAGTACAGATCGTGAAAAAATGAAACGTGAAACCGAGCTAAAATTGGGAGACAAATATAATGTAACCATTCCAAAAGGAAAAAAGCCATTGATTAAAATTGTTGGTCTTGAGCAGGAATTAAATGAAGCAGACCTAGTAGAAGCAATGATGAACCAAAATAAATTTATAAAAGAAACTGCAGACATAAAGCTTATAACCACCAAGAAAATGAAAACTAGATGGTATGCCATTATTGAATGTGATGGAAATACCTACAAGAGTATCCTTGAAAATGGAGCTTCATGTATTCGGTTTGGAGCATGTTCTGTCTATGAATATTTTAGTATCTATAGGTGCTATAACTGCTCAGGTTTTGGTCATAGTGCTAAAGACTGTAAAATAGAAAGTGTTTGTTTGAAATGTGGCAATCATGGTCACTCTGGTAATAATTGTGATAGTGAATCAAACAGATGTCCCAACTGTGTAGAAGCAAATGACAAATTCTCTTTAAAATTGAATTCGAATCATTCCCCATTCGATTATAACTGTCCAGTATTAGTTCAAAAAATTAACAATGAGAAACGAAAATTAGAAATGGAAACAAATCAATAGCAATTACCTAATAACAAACTCGATACCTCTAAAATGTCAAACTTCTCTAAAATTTTACACTATAACATTCAATGTCTAAGAAACAAAACTTCAGAACTAGAAGCTTTTTTAATAGGTAAAAGTTATGATATACTTTGTATAAATGATCATTGGTTGGGATCTGACGAATTAAACACTCTGAACATAAGTGGTTTTGTAAATCTCTCAGCTTTTTGCAGAACAACGCATAAACATGGAGGAGTGGGTATTTTTTCAAGTAATATCATAGAAGCAATTCCGTTAGATTTTGATACACAAGAAATATCTGATGAAATACATTTTGAAATAGCAGGTATAATGTACAACAATATACAGGTACTGACAATCTATCGCTCACCTCTTGGGGATTTTGACATATTTTTAAATAAATTAGATGCAACACTTAATAAGCTATCATTACACAAAGGTACTATAATAACTGGGGACTTTAACGTACATTTCCATTCAGATAGTAAAGAATCTCAGTCACTATGTAATATGTTTGAATCCTACGGACTACATAAAACTGTTCATAACTATACTAGAAACGAAGCAACTCTTGATAACATATTTACCAATTTTAACAGCAATTGTTATGTTGCAACAGTAACAGATCCCAATTTATCTGATCATCTTGCTATATCATTTAATTTTGAAGTGGGAAACAAAACATCATTAAATAATAAAATCAGAATAACCTACAGACCAATAACAGAACAAGGCCTCTTTAAACTTTATAATTATGTAGATAAAGTGGATTGGTCATTTGTAAACAATTCTCAAATAAATGTAAATAACAAATTTGATCATTTCTTAAATCTGATAATAGATGGCTGTGATTCTAGCTTTCCAATAAAAACAAAATTTATAAAACAAAACGAACCTAACATACCTAAAATACATTGGTTTAATAACAACTTAAGACAAAGTAGAGAAAAATTGCAGTTATTAAGCAGTTTAAATAAAACTAATCCACAAATTATTTCCAAGGAATCACTTAATAAATTTAAAAAAAGGTATCGTGAGGACATTAATAAAAGTAAAAAAGGAGCTAACGATAAATACATTAACAATTCAAAAAATATGCAAAAGGCATTGTGGGATATCATCAAATACAAAAATCCGATTAAAAGAACTTCTCAACCTAAATGCCACTGATTTAAATATTTTTTTTACAAATATAGCAGAATCCTTAGTCAAGAATCTTCCACCTTCACAAAATAATCCTATTGATTATATTAAAAAAATTAATTTAGTCTTCCATTCAGAATTTAAATTCATAGAAGTTACATTCAATGAAATGAGAGATATAATTTCAAATTTAAATAATAGTCCCAGCAAGGACACTTATAATATAAATGTTAAAATAGTAAAAACTATTCTAAATTTGATCATTTTTCCTCTATGTAAAATTATAAACCAATGTATCACCTCTAACAGTTTTCCTGATTCCCTCAAAATATCTAAAGTAGTTCCGATTTACAAAAAAGGCTCATGCGATGATGTTAATAACTATAGGCCAATATCAATTACACCCATTTTTGGCAAAATTTTCGAGACTGTGCTGAAACGGCAAATAACATACTATTTTGAGGCAAATAATTTGTTTAATAAATGTCAATTTGGATTTCGTAGCAATGTTTCTACTACAGCTGCTATAAACAAACTTACTAGCTATGTTCGAGAATGTTTTGAGGAAAAGAAGTTCATGCAAGCCTCCTTCTTTGACCTTACCAAGGCTTTTGACTGTGTGTCCCATGATCTGTTGATGCAAAAGCTCAAAGAATACAACTTTGATAGCAATAGTATAAATCTTATTAAATCATACTTAACTAATCGTATGCAATATGTATCATACAACAATGAAAAGTCGACAAGTAAAATAATCACATTTGGTGTTCCACAAGGATCTGTCTTGGGGCCAACCTTATTTTTAATATACTTTAATGACATTAGCAATTCTCTGTTAAATAAGAACAACATTATTTTATTTGCCGACGACACAACAACACATGATAGTGCTGACAGCTTGGAGCAATTGAGTCAACAGGCCTTGGAAACACGAACCAGTATTTGTAATTGGTTCCTTGCTAATAACCTTAGCATTAATGATAGCAAAACACAAACTTTACATTTTTCACTTAGACCAGTTAATTTAAATATTGAAACCAACATAGTTAAATTCCTCGGCGTTTATCTCGATGCAAGATTGACATGGGAGCATCATATTGCACAACTATCAAAAAAACTCAACAAAGTCATTTTCGTTATACGAAATCTAAAAAATACAGTATCAGAGAATGTATTGATGAATGCATACTATGGTTATTTCCATTCACATATGACATATGCAATACTATGTTGGGGTCATTCAGCGCAGGCCTCAAGGATTTTTGCAATTCAGAGAAGGTGCATAAGAGTGTTAGCAAACCTAAAATATAGAGCGTGTTGTAAACAAAAATTCAAATCCTTGAAGATGCTCACTTTTCCAAGTGTTTTTATATTAAATTGTATAACACATGTTAAAAAAAATCTGGTTGCTTATGTTAAACACTCCAAATATCATGAATATAACACCAGGGGAAAAGACAATCTTGTTGTCAACTTCAATAGAATCAATAAAGCTAGAGATGGACAAGGCCACTATGGCATAAAATTATACAATGTTCTACCAGAATCTATTAAAAATTTAAATATCAGAAATTTTGAACACAAAATGAAAACTTTTTTACAAAATGAAGCATTCTATAGTATAGATGAGTATCTAGGTTTTAATTTTGAAGACATTGAAAGTAGTCCTATGTAATCTACTATGGTGTTTTATTATGATGTATCGAAAATTTTATCATATAATTAGTTGTATTTATTGCAATTTATTATCATTTATGAAAATCTTAATGTAAATTTTATTATTATTTATTATAAAAATTATTCAATTTAACAAGTGATTCTCTAACTGTGATACATCTGATTTATTAATGTCAAATACTATAAATTTTAAATACCATCCTTAATAAATTCTTTTGCATTGACTTGTGTAATACTATGTTCTGTAATTTAGCACCAATAAATTTCTTTCTTTCTTCTTTCTTTCTTTATAGCGCCTTGAAAATTTTCTTCTTTCTGGATTTCTACCATAAAGTCGTTTTTTCGGAAGCTGCTGTACTCCCGCTGCGATAAAATTTACCTGGCAATCATATGAGCCTAATGACCAAAATCTTTCAAACTCAAACTTTCGTATTTCGACAGGTACCTGTTCGGCACATTTTAAAGTGCAATTACAATCGTAATTTATAAATTCTTTTGGTCTAATTCCTCTCCCTTTATAGTTGTAGTATTTTTCATTGCTATTCCTTTTCTTTTTCCTTTCTGTCCTGTTTTGATTTTCGAATTTTCTTTTTCGTCCTTTTTTTCTAAGAGGGTTTCTGTTGAATCGCTATCAGCAACGACATGATCGCTATCACCAACGACATGTTTTGAAGACGTTGGTTCATAATCTGAGCTAGAAGATTCACCACTTGAAGCTTCGTAATTGGGGTCGCGAATAGAGTCATCGTCATCCTCCGATTGGTTATCTTTGAGCTCATGACCACTGGAACAGGTTATTTCCAAATGGTGAACATCTAAAATGAAAAATAAAACAGCAATCATCAATCACATAAAAGAAACATGTAATTATTTTCGTACCATGAACCGTTTGAGTCAATGCTTTCTCTTCCTCCCTGATAAAAGCTTTGTTAATAGTCCACACTCTTTAATAATTAATTGCTTGTCTTTTGTTATTGTTATTTCCTTACATGGAATTTGATTATTTTTAATAGTATCACCTACTTTTTCATTTGTTTGAGAGGAGTAGTACTTTTTCCGTTCCTATTTCATGAAAACAACAGAAAATTTATTATTAATTTTTACTTTAACAAATATTGCTGAAAATTTACCTCTCTCTTGTTCTTTTTGTTGAAGCAGATTAAAAATTTTACTAGTACGGGAACTAAACATGTTGTATCACAAAACAACACACTTTTTACTTACAAAATATCATTGAAACACTTGAAATGTTGCTAAGATCACGAGCCAAAATACACAAAACAACAATATAATTTTGAGATTATGTGAAGATTCCATAATGCACAAAACTACCAACCCACGCAGTGGCGTCAACAATTTTCTTGCATTTAACAGATTTGTATTGACGCAGAAGGCAACCAACCCACTTGGTCGCATTAAATCACTATTGAAACCAACCAAGTGGATTGGTATTTTTCTGAAAAAACCGAAATCTTGGAAGGTTAAGAAAATGAGTTGGTTAATACAATAACAGTTATTAATTTCAGTTGGTAGGTTTCTGCAGTTTAAACTATTTGACATATAGATACATTTTATGTGTTTAATACGAATTTAAGCCTATTGCGGGTGGTAGCATTCTGCATAACTACGTCCATTTGATAAAAGAAATCCTGGGATTTTGCATTGTTGCCTTGTTTCATCCTGCAATTGGCCAATCACTGAAATAATCCTGAAGTACATCTTTTAAGGCTACAGTTCCTGGCTAAATTATTAGACTCGCTTCCGAAATCTAAGTTTTTGTTGATTTTAATATTATTATTAACATAACATGTTAGTAATAAACAGTTGTGCTGCAAAATATTTATTAAAGAAAATGTGAGCAAATATTAATTAGAAAAGAAATAAATTAATATTTTGTTAAGCCACCCTTTGCAGCAATTAGAGCAGCAACTCTTCGTGGCATACTCTCAAAACAGTTTAAAGCAATTTCTTTCAACTTTTCGTTATGGTTCCAATGAAGAATAATTCTTTCTATTAGTTGAACCTTTGTAGTTATGTTTTCTTTTGCCAGTTCCCTTTTCAAACACTTCCAAACTTTCTTTATTGGATTTATGTCTGGGGAGTTGCCCGGCCAAGGCAAAAGTGGTATAGACATCTTCTAAGAATTTTTTGATTGATTTTGCAGTATGGCAAGGTGCTCCATTCTGCATGAACACTTTTTCTACCATTCCTCCATCTATGGAAGCAATCTTGTTTCCAAAACTTCCTTATATTGGTCTTGCCGCATGGTTCCCTCGACCACATACAAACGTCCTAGGCCCTTTCCACTTATTACAGACCATATCATGACAGACACAGGATGTTTAACAGCTTTTATGACACAGTCATGATGGAATTTTTCGTTTTTGCGACGCCTCTTCTGTACAATTTTTGGTGTTAATCTTGGCTTTCTAACGGGTCTACGGCATTTGAGACCAAGATCATACAGGTTTCGCCTTACGGTGCGAGCAGACACATTGTACCCTGCTTCTACAAATTTGTTTTTAATGTCTGCATGACTAGCCCGAAATTTCTCGATAATGTTTCGAAGTCTTTGTCCCCTGGGAGTGAGAACACGTTTTCTACCATACCGACCTCTCCAAGCAGCGTCTAAAGGCTTTTGGAGTTAATTTTTTTGTTTATTCGTCGTACTGAAGCTTGTGATATTCCACATCTTGCTGCAATCTGTCGTTGGCTATACTCTGTATTCTTCAATAGAGCTATTACGGACGATTTTTGTTCATGACTAAGTTCTCTATGCTTCCCCATCTAAAAAGAATTCACCCAAATATTAATTGCCAAGTTTTCAATTTGTGTCGCTTTAAAAACAACAATATAAATAAATATATACTTCAAGCCATTAATTACTTACAACAAAAGTTGTCGCTAGAATTGGATAAATCGTACTTTTCACTCAACGTCACCTTGCACGAAGAATCCTAACCCAAGTAATATTTGATAATAAAGATTCTTGACCCAGTATGAATTATAATAACGTAAATGTACCAGTACCTGACACCTTAAGGGTCAGATAAATTCGGTTTCCCCTATATAAAAATGAAACATAAAATATTCAGGCAACTCGTCTCAGGAATGACTTGTTAATATAATGAATTTATGTTTTAGTGAACAAAATATTCTAAAATTGAAAAAATTTGGAATTTTGGTAATTTTTTAATTTCGTCTTATTATCAACCAGTAGCTCACACCCAAGTTTTGTGCTTAGCCCTAAGCCTGACTTTGTGTGCACCTGTGCCTGATTTTTTATTTAATTCGAAACAATACAAAAGATATAGATGTAAAATGAACAAAAGCTTTTATTTGAGATGAATAAATGTCAATTCATGGAGAATACAATGCCATGTCACGAACAAAATAACTTCCTCTGGTATTAATCAATTTCGGACTCTCAATTTTGCATATCACTTCATCCACTGCATACCATAAAATATCCTTTGTTTCTGGCCACTTGTAATTTAAACCACTCTTTTCCATCGCTTTAACCAAGTATGTATTTTCATGAATATTTATTTGTTTTATCTGTCCTGGGTAGTATTTGCCATCGTATATAACAATAACAAAATCTTCTTTCAAGTTGTCTTCACTAGAAGTGTGGTCCTCACTATCTAAAGACTGTTCATCCCAGTTCTCACCTTCTTCTGATTCAAGAGTTATTTCGAACGATGAATCGGACGAATAATCTGTGATATTTTTCTTAGACTTTGCTTTGGCTTTCTTTGCGTTTTCTTTTTCTCTATTCTCAGCACTTTCAGCTTTCTTATTTTCTTTTTCTCGTTCTCTGTTCAATTTATTTTCCTCTCTCTTCCGTTTTCTTTCAGCTTTCTCTTGCTCTTTTCTTGTACGTTCTTCTTCTTTCTTTTTAAAATATAGTTTTCCCTTCTCACCAGAAACTACCGATGGCAAAAGTTCTTTTACTAAACGCTTCTTAACGCTTTTCAGCTTAGTTTGGGGCAACATGAATGAACCTCTGAAAGGACTTGGCATGTCATCTGCAATTGTGTATGAACTTACAATGTGACTGGGACTTTCTATAATTTCTTGGTTTAAATTTCCTTCAGGAACACGCCCAACATTCGCAATACCTTATATTCTGTTCTCTACATGTTGGGCTTCTATAGGTTTTGTTTCCTCAACTGCAGACTGTTCGTTATGGGAAGTACCTTCATCTTCGAATTTGCCAATTTCTTGTTCATCATTTGAAATGGTTTCATCACCAACTTCAACTGGTTGAGTCTGTAATTCTATTATTTCTGTTTCACTTACTGTTTCTGTAACGTTTTCTGCGGTAGTGTTGGTTTCAAACTTACAGTTTGTTTTAATTCCCTTCCATAAAAGGTATAAGGATTGAACCATTGTGTCGACATCGTTTTCTTCAAATTTTTTAATTTTCTCATTGCCTATTTCAGACTGAAAAACTTTAAAGTGATAACGTAACGTTTCCACAGGAACAGCCGAAGCAACTTGAATATTTCTATTTACAGTTTCCTTAAAATATTTGCTATAGTCTACAGCATTTTCATCAAAGGGAAAAATTCCGCAACGACGAAAACCATTAACAAATGATTCAGGTTTCAACTGTTGCAATACTGTCTTAAGAAGAGGTGCAAAATTCTCTCGTTTTAGTTTTTTTCCAGAATTTTTTATTTTGAAAGATTGCACCGCTTGCTTCCAGAATTGCTTCAATGGTTTGAAAATTGCAACATCCATAGGCTGGATAATATGTGTTGAATTGGGATGGAGGGCAACCAATATTATGCCATGTTCGCTACAAAATTCGCTCAATGAGAAGGTCAAATGACTTGAATGTCCATCAACAAAAAGGACTATTGGCATTTTGACATTTTCCTTTACCAACCATGGATAGAAAATATTTGAAATATACTCAAAAATGTCCCACTGGTCATCCAACCTGTTTCCGATTTTCCAAAAGCCCAGTCATCAGGTAATTCGTTTATGATTACCGATGGTATACGTTCGTATTAGAACACTATCATTGGAGGCATAAGTTTGCCCAAGGCGTTAGATCCCAAAAGGCAAGTGAGACATTCTTTGTCGTCGTTACTAGTAAATGAATATACTGACTTATCTCCTCTTCTAACCAAAGCCTTTTCTCCTTTTGGGGCCAAAAATATCGCAGTTTCATCAGTATTGAATATTCTTGTGCCACCCTCTAAGACATAAGAATTATTACTCAAGTTAGCTTTTACTTCTTGAAACCAATTTCTCAAATGTACTTCTGTTACAGAGGACCTAGCTCTACTCAAATTTTGAGTCATACGAGCTGAAACTTCAGGATGTCGTTTCATGAATAGTTTGAACCACTTTATTCCAGGTTGTCCATCTTTGAACGGGGTTTCTCGGGATACCCTTTTCAAAAACATCTGAATTGAATCTATCAACTGCTATTTGGTAACAGGAAACCCTTCATCAGCACTTTTGAACATCCAGTTTACTATATTTCGCTCTTCTTCTTCCGAAAGGTTTGTTTTCGGACCCATTTGACGCTTTTCAAGATACTTTCCCTTAACTTTGTAGTACAGAGTGGTCTTTGGTACTTCAAAATATTTTGATGCAGCCTTAACAGTCATGTTGTTATCTTTTACTGCTGACAGGGCTCGCTGCATTTGCTCGTGATCATACTCCAGTATCTTTGACATGATAATCTGGAAAACAAAGTAACACAGTAGCTGACCCTAAATATTCCAATAGCTTAACCGTGGGTCAGGCATTGGAAGCACTACATATATAAGGGTGGTAATTTTAATGGATAATGTTCTTTAATATACCATCGAATAGAGCAGAGTTTTGAACGATTTCATGAAAACCCTATAGCTGACACAGGTGTCAGACATTGGCTTAACCGATTTTGTTTACGAGCCAGTACCTGACACCCCATTCTAAAAACACAAAATACATTTCAATTCAAAATTCTCTACTAAAACGACATGTATAGGGTAATGAGGGGGAATGGCGTTCACTTAAGGAAAACATGGTGAATTTTTTTAAAATTATTTATTATAAATCAAAATTAAGAAAATTTACAAAGTTTTCAATTATCAAGTAATCAACAATTTAACAACAAAAGCATATATCTTTGACCTACTAATAGTAGGAAAACATTATTAAAAAAACATGTTTGAGCGGCATTGCCCCTGACTTTGGGTAATGATGCTCAAATATGTTTTTTGGAATATAACAAGTAAAATACATTTCAATTAAAGAAATATTAATGAGATCAACCATATGCAATAAAAGTAAAGTCTACAATCACAAATTAGCATCGCTTATCCTCATTTGTACGTAAGATCAGCCTTTTTCAATTTAACAAATATAGTAGTCTTCGATGTCAAATCAACTTCAATTATTATAATATAATATAAAATTATTATCATTATTAGAGGTGATCCAATTTAGAAATAGAAATATTTTGTTTTTGAACACATGAATCACAGATGTATCCATCTGGCGAATCACACCCTGAACATATAGCATGAGCCCACAGACCACAGATGGTGCAGCGATACCACAAGTCGTTAGTTTTTCCAAATTCTTCGCAAATAATACATTTGTTATAATTTTCATCATCCACATTCATTTCGTCATCACTATCATCGTCGCAAAGCTCTCTTCATCTTCACTCTCTGAAGAACTTTCTTGTAAAATTTTTCTTTTGTAAGATTTTTGTTTCATATGTTTGTTCTTCTTTTCTTTGACAACTTTTTTTGGTCTTGATTTATCATCTTTTCCAGTCTTATTGAGTTTCGCTATTTTTTTCTTTTCTTTATCCTCTAAAATAATTTTCATAGGAGTCGCAGTTAATATGGTAGCATGTTGTTTTCGCTTTCTTTGACCTGGCTCAGAATATGGTGCAATAGTTGGTGTCGTTGCTATAGCAGCAAAGGATACCGGAGTTCTTTGCTCATCAACAAGTTCTTGGTTACAAGCAACTGCCAAAACAGATTCAGAGCATTGATCCTTATTTGATGGTCCTGCCAAAGGATATGTATGTCCTGAAATTATGGTCATACCATCAGACTGCGCATCTTGAAAATTCTGGACATTTGGGTTCTGTTTTTCAGCGATTTGTTCCGATTCTTGTGCCATCAGCGACGCTGCCAGAAAATCTTGATCAGTGAAAACATTTGGGTTCAATGGGTAAATTCCCGTAGCTCGAAATCCAGATTCTGCTTTACTTATATTCGCAACTTGTACGTATGCTTTATTGAAAAGACCTGCAACATCGTATGGAGTTATTTTAGACATTAAATGTGTCTTCATGTGTTGCATTCATGTCTATAAGCAGCTTTCAGCAGCCCATAAAAAAGACACATCCAGCGGCCAGTAATTTACTATTGTCATGTCCACCAGATGATGAAATAATCGTACCATTTTTTAGTACGCATTCCTAAGCGGTCCATAGACCGTCAATATTATTGTGCAATATGGATTGAACAATATTTTGACGGCTGCCCATAGACGCTCAATATTATTGCACAAACCCAATTATTGAATAGTATGGAAGCGATATTGATGGTCCCGAAAAATTTGGCACAATCACGAGCACAGACGTAAATATACTTGGCAATAGATTGTCAGTACCTGCCGGTATATGTCGGAAGCATGGTCGTATACACAGGTCTGGAAACTCTATGGTTGACTTGAGTCTCTTACGGGTCGCCCAACTCGTAGTCCCTCGCTCAGCCACCAGCTAGCACTTGGATCACGAAGTGGTAAAACGATTTCTATCCGAAATCGTAAGCATCCACTTTTTTCGCATTTCCGCATCTTTCAGCACTTTAAAAACAGAAGTTTCTTGCTTTATACTTTTGTACCACGTTTTGCATTTCGGCACAATGCACGATTTCGTAATTTGTTTCTAAAAACGCAGGTATTCCTTGTGTTGACAAGTCAACTGACAGTTGTAAGAAAATTCTCCTACGCGACGACTTTTGGTACTACGATCCAGTCGACGCTTAGCGGACTCACTGCTCACATAGGAAACAACCTCGAGTTTCCAGACCTGTGTATACGACCGTGGTCGGAAGTCATGTTAAGTGACACTGAACTCTGTTGTATGGTAGTTGCTGTGGGCGAAAGTGCGAAAAAGAAAAAGAAAACACGAAAACGAAGGAAATGGACCAAGCAGAGGTTTATTGATAGGGAGAAGTAGGGGAGAGGCTGGTACAGGGGCCACGTTTAAAGTAAATTTATGATACATTAATAAAAATCAATATATCTGACTGAGTATCCGCCCAAGCAAGGTTGAAGAGATTGTTAACTTCTTAATGTACACTATAACACCAAAAACCACATAGATTATGCAAAAGTTACTAATTTTAGTGTTGCACTGGCAGTGGCCACTGTACTCAACCAACTGGTACAATACCCAGCAAACACAGTTACATATTGTATACATATATGCTACATATATCTTGACATTTAAGTCATATTTGTTATGTAGCACACTATAATATAAATTGTACTTGTATGGCTCTATGTCCGCCACAAGTTGATGTATCAGATACATAGATGATACTTCTGAAAGTAAATAACATGTACTGCAAATTCACGTAACAATCATGTATAAACATACATTCAATTGAAGCACAGAAATATGTAGTAGGCACTGTATATTTAGATTACAATATATGAAATATAATGTAATATGTGCCTTACTCAAATACAATTAGTAATATGAATATGCATTACAGATACTGCATTTAGAATCAAATTCAACGTAGCTCATAATATACGTATAATGTAAAACCACGAGAAATTTTGTAATCTAAATAAGCTTTTCCGCAGCTATGCTACCATCTTCAATAGACCTGAAACAAATGAAAAATTTGCTAACTAAAATCTTTCGGATATTGTCCAAAATCTAGCTACCTTTCATCAGTGTCTCTTTTTTATAATTGAAAGATTTTTCGCGCAACAGCTTCGATAAGCATCTCTCAATACCCCTAACGTGGCTTGTCAGATGAGACGGATAAACGTAATTGAGTGAAGTACTAAATATGTGAACCGTTTTATGATTAATGCGAATTTTGAATTTTTTACACTGTCCGTTATTGAGTTTGCACAAACCATAAATGACGTATCTTGTTATACATACATCTTTTGAGAATGCCAGGATAATATTTCACATTTAGTTTACCATTCATGCAAATCGTTTCCCAAATTTTCAATTTCGAAAATACCTTCTAGATAATTACAGCTTTTATATGAGAGCTTTACGGGTCTATCAGTAGTGATATTTTTGGAATTGAAGGGTAAAATTTCAGATGTGTTTTCGGGACTCGGAAGATTCAAAAATGTTTCAGGGATCTGTGCATTTTCTGGAGATATGTTTGGAACATCATTGGATGGCGAAAATTCAGACCCACGAGAAGATGCTCCAACAATAGAATTTTTTCTCTCACCATACGTGGTGTTTCGAACATTTGAGACGATAAATTTACCTTGCTCTCATACGTCATACATGTTACTGGGAAATCGTTATTTTTTTCATCCAAACAAATAATACTTTCATTCAAACACCCCAGATCTTTTGTTCGAATGACAAGTTGTTTACTTCCGTTTAAGTTCTCTGAAATATTATATTGCCCATTTTTCTTTGGTGTTGAACAATATTCAATGAAATTGTCGTTGAAAGAATTTTCTTCCATTATCAGTAATGTTTTATTTTTTTCCGAAATCATTGAATTTTTCAGTAATCTCCAAGAGTAATTGATCCGTTTTCTATTCTTTAGTGAATTTTTCATGCTGAATTCTCTACAAAGTCTAGCATAAACAGAAACATCGCTTCGGTAAGATTTGCATATTTCTGACGGATTTATATCAATTGTTATCAAAGCGTTTTTTAAATTACGTACATTCAAACGATCATTTCTCGATGTGGGAACCAATGGTTTCATATGATTTTCCATGAAATATCGCCTAAAGTTGGCATTTCTGTTGACAATTCGTTCGACTCTACTACAGAAGCCGAATGAAGTCCCTTTCATAGAATTAGCGATCTGTTGACACGTATCTTCATCAACTACAAGATCTAACTCATATGAATAAGACGTTTTTTCCTTCAAATACAACGATATGGCTTCGTAAGCTTTTTCAACAGAGAGTTGTCTTTTTTTCATGATTTCCAAATAGTTACTTGGAAAAACAAAAACAAATACTTTATAATACCCAACTTGATTCTCAAAAACAGGTGAAGTAAAAATACAAATTCGTATTAAATAAAGAAAGGGAACAAAATCCACAAATAACTGAAATATATTTTCGACCCAAAGCGAATAATGTAACTGCAGAAAAGGTAAATATGAAACAGCGCTATCCGTCACTTGCTAACTCCATGCACAGTCGGAAGATATCGCGAGTACATACTTACTACTGAGGTGGAAAACGCGATTATACAGCGAAAGTAAACCGTTCATAACTTTGTTATCATGCATGTGACAACAAAAAACCTATTCAGCAAAGTTGCCTGGAATTTAATGCTGTACAACCTTTGCACGAAAATTTTTTTTTCTATACTTTCGAATTCATTCAATTTTTTCGACCCCTCCGACGTCCCGTCAGTGACCCATCTTTTTTTGTATGCTACTCAATGACAACTTGATTTTTATGTCTAAAAATAAAAGTGACAGGTCATGTCCTTCTTCGATGTTCGATTTTTTTTTAAATTCATTCAGTTATTTCAACCCCTCTGACGTCCCGTCACTGACCCATCTTTTTTTCGTATGCTACTCAATGACGACTTGATTTTTCAAAAATAAAATTGACAGGTCATGTCCTTCTTCGATTTCCGATTTTTTCTTGAATTAATTCAGTTATTTTGACCCCTCTGACGGCCCGTCACTGAACCATCTTTTTTTTGTATGCCACTCGATGACGACTTGAATTTTATGTACAAAAATGGAGGTGACAGGTCGTGTCCTTCTTGAATTGACTGGATGTCAGATTGGGGATAATTTCCATAAGATTCTACGATGTTGGCTATTTGTTTTCCATCAGTTTCAAGTCTACTGAAATAGGTAGCAATAATGGTTCATTTACATTATATTCAACTTGGCTATGTTCCACAGGTAGGTAGGACCTGTAGACTTGAATAAGGTTGTTTTCCAAATAAATACACCAATTTCCATGTACTTAGATGTGTATTAGTTCAATTAAACGTGAAAACATTACACAACTGACAAGAACTTAACTTTTAGTAGACGGCCATTTTAATACACTCAACCATCCTCCTCGAACATTAAACCTTGACATATTAAAAAAATACCCTACTAGATATGCAACACACAATACAACGTGTTAACAGAGTTGCCTATCTGTACATAATAAAGTGACTATACTAGAACCATAATAAATGATTGGAGAATTGAATAACAAACACCAATATTGAAAAGATAAATAACTGCAATTCTTTCAGAAAAAAAGATGTGCATTTCTATAGTAGGGCTAAAGGAACCAATATTTGACTGCTACACAAGCTTTATTAATTATGCTTCAATAAAATTGACATAAACTCATGTTGGGTGTGCTGTATGGGAATATTGTTCAAGTCAAATGCTGGTAAAACCTGCAATCATAAGCATTAGTGAATTTCCAGTTATAACAGAGTATTGTTATATACAAATAATTATCAAATATATTTGGATACGTTTAAAAGTGACAAAACAAATTGAATTGAATTCTTATAGGGGATCTAATTCTAATTATTCATATTTATATACCTATATAAATGTAAAATAATGAATGCTTTTAACAGTGTAATTCTAAAATGCCATGACATTTGAATCTGGGAATAATACAAATTTGTGAAGAAAAAATTTATTTGTTCCATAAAAATATGTATCTTATAAAGTATTTTTTCTTCAGCTCCCTCTCGTGTATGCAACTTGTCTAATCGAAACCATTCACTCACGGCTGTTTCAAAATCAGTTTCCTTCAAACATTGTGACAAACATCCTAGACATAAAAAACTATTAAAATTGAAGTTGAGAAATTATCAATTATTAGGGGAACGTGGGGAGGGTTGATATCCATTTTTTGAAACACATTTTGTATATGAAAATAATGCATTGAAAATTTAAAAAAAATTTGTTGTAATACATTTCAATTAACGTTGCCGAACTTTGTGAAGTCTATGGGAAAACTTAACTTGCGGTTGACTCTTGCAGTACCTCCTACACTGCACGGATGAGGTAATTTCACAGCATCATCAGCAGGTACTATTGAAACATCTTCAACGGCTGGGAAAACGAAATGGTAACCAGGTTGTGTACGCCTCATGAAGTTAACAACGTAGTCTCCATTCGGTTCAATAACCCGGACGCGTAAATTCTATGTTTACCACGGTGCAGTACAAGCCTGCCCTGTACCGCAGTAAAGAATTTAATAACCATACGCGCGTTTCTATACTCCTAGGTTTACCACGATACAGAAAGTAGGTGGCACTGCAACATAGTAAGAATTACACGCGCTCATGCAGAATATTAAATTTAACAACATTACTCGGGTGTAGTTCACCCAGTCCTAGTTCCGTGCAGTGAATTAATTCAAGTAGCATAAATCAATTACTAATAATTTTTCAAAACGTACGTATATTCTATGAATAATTATTGAAGAAGCAATGTAGTTTCAAATAATTTATTTAATTGGGCGCTATGTCTAAGGCTCTAGCGCCCTTTTTGGTTTTTTGGAATGAATTTGGCTAGCTGGGGGCGCTAGGACTCAATACAAAAACAACAATCTTACTCTTAAAATTTAGTGATAATATTCGTATACGGGTGTTGATGAAATAAATACTCTGCCAAACTTTTTAATGTCCTAATACTTTTCAGTATCCTATATTTAATCAAAAACATTTTTTTTTTGAAAAACAAAACGCCTTGTATCTGGAAAACGATAGGTTTCCGGATCCATAATTATAATTTTTTTTTTGTTATTTTACGACGTAGAATACGCTATTAAAGCTTGTCAGAGTATTTCATTAAAACCCTGTATATGTATGTGGTATACATTGGATTATTAATGTGATTTAGCATTAGGTTTATCATTTTTCACATTTTTCTTGAGCGAGTGCTTACGTTTTTCACATTTTGATGATCTCCCGGCTTGAATCCCTGAACTACTCCCTGAGCATATTTTCCGTCTTGCAATTGAGGTTGGCTGTACTCAAATTTTTTTACCACCCCGCTTAGAGGCAAACGAATGTAACGTAGCAATTAGATCGGATGGTGTGGTGACGTTATTTAAAATTTTATTTATTCTAACCAAAGCATTGGACATTTCGCAGCTTCTACAATTTTCGGCAATATGAATCATTCGATTTAAATTGGTTTTCCACTCATCCAGTTCGCGGCCGTTGTGCAAATTATTGTCATTCTCCATGTTGTTGAAGAATGCGACACCATTGGAGTTTTCGTTCTCGGTCCTCAAGATTGGAGAGTTTTGCGTACAAATATTTTCTGTGCAATTTGTCGAAACATCCATTTCATTAAAAATCTACTGGAATATTCTCACCCAAAGCTATCTTTGCCAAATCTGTTTTATCATCATGTGTTAGTTCAGGATTTGAAGGTACAATTATATTCATTTGTGCTTGAATAGCAGCTAAGTGTTTACAGAAACGGCCTCCTTGTCCACTAATGCAGTCACAAAATCCAATGTCACTGTACGCAGTGTAATACTTCTCGCCTGTCGTAGTTACTTTAGATGAATTTTCACAAATTTGTTCAATGGACACATTTTTTGATTTTACCAGTAATTCGTTATTAATAGTCTTGCGTCGTCTATAACTTGCAAATGCTAATAAACGTCTTCTATGGTATGATTCAAGCACCTTCGTAATAAAATCGAGTAGCGCGCAGGAATTGAACGCTTTGCACCTTTGCAGAACTAAATCTTTAAATATGCGAATTGATGACTCAACTATATTATTCGTGTGATTTCCACGAGTTAGTAAATTTATACGGTAACATAAAGCCTACTCCAGTTTTCTATTCCACAACATCTCTACGTGCTTGATAAGGTGTTCATACAAAATATTGTGTTCATCTTGTACAAACATTATATACTTGCTTTGGGCCTCGCCTTCAGAAGTGGAATAAACAATAGCTCGAAACTGCTTCATTATGGATTGCCGATGATATTCAGAAATTTCATTCTTACTATTCCACAGCCATCTCCAAAATGCTTGCAGTAAATGAAAAACACACAGCAACAGTCGTGATTCTGGGAAAATATACTTCAGCGCATTTCTTTCTGCTGCGGAGTCATCAGTCATTATTATTTGTGGGTATCCACAACCATTAAAGCCATCGTTAAGTCTCGCGCAGCAACTTGAAGGACAAAGTATAATTTGATTCGCTTTGTTCATTATGCAAAATGCAAGCTAAAGGAACTGCACCAATTTTTGATGCGCAAAATACAAACGTCACATACATGTTACTTTGATCACACGAGCCACTTGAATCTATAAAAACGGTATCATGGGAAAAACTAAGGGTATGTGCTCTTAACATAATAGGTGTCAAAATTAGTATTATCAGTGGTTTTTCTTTTACAACTACTTTCACTCCGATTTGTTCATATGATAAAGTTTTTTCTTTAGAACTTTAAGTATGTCCTCTTCGCTCCTTGTGCCAAAATTACTTTGTCTGAAAATAAAAATGGTTGTTAAAGGTAGACATTTTTCCAATGAAATTAACCTTCATATTTTTTTTATTTTTACGTAGGTAGAACAAAGTTTTTAACAATACTTGCTGCTATTAATGTCGTATCTACAAGTTCAATTCAATTTTTTTTCTAAACTTAAATAACTTTATAACGTGGTGATCTATTTGTTGGAAAGCAAGTTAATATATATTTTAAAATAATTCTGATGAGTACCTACCTCCATTTGTCGTATAAATAATTTACTTGTCGTTCTCTAGGATTAACTTGTGCATTCGCAAAGTAAAAATATATATAATTTTTGTCATATACATTTTCAAGCATTACCTCATGGTAATTTCGAGCAACAGCAGGAGTCATACCATCTTCAAAGTATTGCAGAAATAACTTTTTCGGCTCTTCAGCCATTCGTAAGTAGCTAAAAGCTTCTGCCACTACCACGTTGTGATTCTGCTCAAAATTGATCTGAATATAACAATAAAATAGTGTAAGTGCTAAAAGAACTTCGTAGATCGAAAAGACATACAGTTTTTCGCTTTGTTTGCATGCTTTTGTATAACGCATTTGAAAAACGTTTTTTTTTAGAGTAGTAGTATTTTTAGAGTTAACCTCTGTTCAGCGACACATCACAAAATTGGGCAAAAAACAAAATGAATATGGAATAAACATAGATAAGTACTTGCCTCAACTTTTATATTCAATCCACTTTTCAAATGTACATCATTTTTTAGGGTGCCTTTATTCATTTTCTTGAATAAAATATAAATACTGGCCTTGCGGTCTTTATCTCGATTTCGACTACTTGTCAGCTTTCTGCTTCTGATTTTATCAAAACTATGATGCTGACACTTAAAAACTTTACGATGAAGATATTTTTGTGCGTTAGGATAGGTGTATCTAACAATCCAGTTTGTATAAAACTTTACACTGAACTTTTTAATCCAAGAGTCACACCAGTCAGTGTAATTCATTCCTTGTTCTCTATCGTTATCGTTGTAAATTTTGCTTCGGATTACAGCCGAGAATTTATTGTCGCCAATAACATTAACATGTTCCACCACATCCTCTCGCTCACAAATTTGTTTTAAATTATCTAAAATAGCCATTATGTACAGATATTTTCGAGGTAATACAGACTACTTATGCGAGTCAAAGTTGACTGAGATATACCACTTTTAGGTTAGGTTTTTATTTACTAAGTATGTTATTTCAACCGGCGAAATCTGCACCGCAGTAATGTTTGTAATTCAATATAGTGCTTGAGCGCATTTAATCCTTACTACGTTGCAGTACCACCTACTTTCTGTATCGTGGTAAACTTAGGGGTATAGAATTGAGCGTATGGTTATTACATTCTTTACTGCGGTACAGGGCAGGCTTGTACTGCACCGTGGTAAATATAGGATTTACGCGTCCCGGACCTGCCCAACGTAATATTTATGGGATTTCTTTGTTAAAAATTTCACTCTTACAACCATTCCATTGGCAAAACTTTCTTCAGCTAGGTCTTCTGTAAATTTGGTTTCTATATCGGTTAATTCGGAAGAGCCTGTAGATGAAACCGTTGGGAAACATTCCGAATCAGAATCATTATTTGAACACAATTTTTCCTTTTTTTTATTGACGTTTTTTTTACGGTTGAGAAAACCCTTTTCTTGGCGGTTTTTGCATCTTTTTTTTACATCTTTTCGCACAATCTTCTTTTATTTCTTCCATGTTTGGCGTGTCCGTAAGAATTTTTGTTTTGACAGGTTTTCGTTTACCTTTTGTTTTTCGAGGTGAAGCGCTTGGATACGGACGTACTTCCTCTGGAGTCTTCAAAGAAGTGACAGCATTTCTTGGCGGGGTAGAGTTGGTTGCTTCTTTTATATTTGTCCTATATGAAGTGGAAGGTCCAGCGATATCTTCGTCTCCGTTACCGGGGACATTGTTTACAGCTTCTGATCTTAATTGCATATTTTGGGTCTGTCAGTCACAGATGCAGAAGCAAAGTCAGCATCGGAAAATATGTTCGGATTGTAAGGATAAATACCCGTATGTTCAAATCCCTTCGTAATGTTTAAAGGAGTGAAAGCCCTTTGATGAGCTCGACCTGCAAGTGTTGGTATATTTTTCAAATTTATTGTCTTTCCAGGATTATTAACCATAAATGAGTCAGACTCCTGATTGAAATAGGTCTTGAACGGTCCATACACAGACACATCCAGCGGTTGTAGCTTATGGTTGGTGTGTGGTGGCAAAGTAAGGAGAATTATTCCATTATTCTTGCAAATGTCAAGCCCATTCGGAGACATATGACTTTTATGACATCCAACCACTGGCATGTCCTACAGCTAAAGATCCTGGGGGCACCTACAGTCATATAATCCTGAACATTTTGCCTAGAAAAGATGAAAAAAGGCGGCACTGAATTGCCCGTAGCATTGACAGCACAACAAATAGTGACAGTAGTTCCTCGCTCTGCTGAAGTAACTTTCACTACTTGTTTTTGCCCCTTTTTCGCAATTATTTTCCGTCGTTTGTGAGATGTTTGAACACCCGTTTCATCACAGTTGTAAATTGCAGAAGGTTCGAAGATGTGGCGGACCATTACTTCACAAAGCAACTTGAAAAACTCTGCCACTGTGTGTTTGTTGAATGCGGTGGACCGGCTTAAACTTGTCGCTTCTGGAGTTCTCAATGACAAAGAATTATTACGGGCCATGAAACCTCGCAACCAATCACGCGAGGCAGCTTTTTTATTCGCCCAAGCTGCAGGTGACACTCCATTTGCTAATGCAAAGGAGTAGGCAAGGTCGCGGGTTTCTTTCGTAGTTAGTCCATAATTCATATTTGCCGCTGTGAGCAAATATTCTCCGAGTAACTTCTCCTGTTCTTTATTAAAAATTTGTGCAGTGTTGTAATTTGGCTGGTATGATTCGGATTCCCCATTCCTTTTGAATCTTTCCACATATCTCTTTAAAGTCATCTTATCAATTCCGTATGTTTTTGCAGTTGTTCGTAGCCTAATACCATCGACAACCTCCCTAACTGCTAGTTTCATCCGTTCAGGTGACACGGGAACTCTTTCAGTCTTTCTTTTCCACTTGAAAGGCATTTTCTGTAAAAAAACTCACCTTTAGGAATTGTTCACGAACGAATCAAAACTTGTGAGGGGGCGTGGGAGCGTTGATACATGTATCAACCCTCCCAAATTAAAATGTATCAAGCCTCCCTTGATTACACATTTGGAGAAACTGACCGACACCGAACACATAACCTAACATTCCAATACTTTGAATACGTGAATATACAGAAGAATCAGTACTCTTTTCATCACCCAACTCAATTTTCAAAACATATCATTACAGTTTTTAAGAAATGTTTTGCCATACCTTGCTTAATTTACAATAAATCTCTTGAAAACAGTAAATTAATTTTCTCTCACATACAAACCACCATTCACGGAATATTTTTTGATTTAAAAGATAGCTGACATGCTGTGTTGCACTATCTTGCGCATGGCTGATGTCATACATACTAAGGCGGTAATTTCAACTATGTATCAACCCTCCCCACGTTCCCCGACACTTTCGATATCTGAAAATTACTCTCATGTGAAAATATTAAAACATATTTCATATGAAACAATATAGGAACAAAATAACGTGATTTCAGTAATATCTTTAGTATTTTTACTTCAGCTCCATTGATTTGTAAAAATTCATTTATAGGCATAGATACAACTCTACATGGATAATAGGGAACATGATTACGGTTCATTGAAAGCCTTTGACTGCATTTCCATTATTCAAGAAAAGTAAAACATTTTTCATATATATAATATTGTAATTATTTTACATTTATAGTGAAAAACATATAATGCAGACAAATTTTTCAAGTTAGTCAGTAGGGCAATTTTTCATAAATTGTGAACAAATTGAAATACTTGAATTATTGATTTCAACATTATGATTTTCTTGGCATACCCAGGAAAAAAATGAATCAACAAAACAAAATCTATGAAATTCAACTTCAGGTTAAAACGCTATAATCTGGAATCATTTCTACTTACGCCTCATCAAAGCTACTATTTTCAGATCACATATTCTGAAATTATTACGTTGCCCCAACCAGGAACATTTTGTAGCAACTTTATTAGAAAATATCCTCTTCAGGATTCTAAACACTTTATCCTCTAGGTGTCGCCCACCAATAGATTTGACAAACAAGCACTGGAAAAAACAATTGTCCTGTATATATACGAATATTCCATACTCTTTTTCATTTTAACGCTGTAGCAGCATTTAATTCTGGAAAAGTTACTCAGTTCTCTATGAAAACCCCTTCCTGAATACATTTCGAACAGCCAAAATATCCGGAATGACACTTTCACCACAAATGAAAGCTTTTGCAGGGGCATCACAAATTATAGCAGTAATTGATAGTGTAATCATTCTACCTTCAATACCTATTCCTGACTGCAATATGTCAATAAACTCATTGACAAAAGGTTCTAAGAATACATTTGCATTTTCTGGTTTACTCATGCCATGATAAATTCCAATTAGAAATGGCTTTGTATAAGGATCTGCTACGATTGCCTCTAAAATTGGCCAATACTTGCTACCTCTAAACTTTTTGAAATCGGTAGGCCATCAATATTAATATTAATTTTGATCTCTGAAGGATGTTTCTTGAAGTTTTTTTTTATAGAGTTAAGCAGCCCCAAAGGTAAACCAATATGTGCATACTTTCCACTATTTATCATAGAAATTAGATGATGGTTTACGGTTGGTTTTCATGAATGATCTAGCATCTGCTGTGACCATTTTTCTTTAACAGTAATAACAACCGTGATCAAAACGATACACTGAGATATTTCATGATATTACTTAAGCACTTAGCACATATTTAATTTAATTAATAACATAATTTAACATTATAATTGTCTATTATATATGTACAATTCTACTGCGAAGTCTGATATGTATCAGATACCATACATGAGAGTTTATATTTGGTCTACTTCCTTTAACCCATAGGTACGTCTTATGCAATGACATGGAGTAGGGTAAACGTGGCAGTAATAGACACCCTGGAGAGTTGTTTAGCTTTGGATTAGCTTAAAAGGAACGCAACTTAAAACATTTGCAAATGTAATAACATTTAAAGAATGCCTGCTTATTAAACTTTTTGATAATGTATGAAAAATATAACTATTTTATATAATTATTTATTTATTAAATGAATAAATAATTATCGCCAATTGTGTCAATAATGGACATATTTGTATAGGTAATGGATACACTTTGAGTGAGTAATGGACACCTCTTAAAAATGAAGCTTTATTCATAATTCACCATTTCAGGAACACTGTAGTGTCCTCTGTTATTCTTTACTTTAGGTATCTGAATTTTACAAACTATATCATTTTGAAAATAATAGAGAATATCCCTATTTGATGGCCACTTCCAAGCACCGATGCCTGCAGAAACCATCGAACTCACTTCTGCTCCCTCACTATCTGCCTTCAAAATGATTTCTAAAATAGAAAATAAGTGTTATTTTGATATAAGTGCAGATAAAGTGATATGTATATGTTTACCTGGATAGTATTCTCCTCATATCGTACTATTACATGTTCTCCTCCCTTTAGATTAAGTTTATCGGTATCACTAATGTCAATGGCATCGTCATTTAAAGGTACACTGCTATCCGTTTCGGAACTTTCGTCTTCAGGAATTATATCTCTTTCCTTTTCCGGAACTAAATTTGGCTGGCATTTCCGCTTGGGGTTGATTTCTTCTTTTGTTCATTTTCGTATAACGTTCTGTATTTATCACTCGAAACCACACAAGGATAAATAGTGATTCTTCGTTTTGGTGTATTTTTTTCTGGCGTCTTTGGAAATGGCAGACATTTCTTAAAAGGTGTTGGAACTAAAACTTCATCAAACCACTGATAAATTCGGTATTGGGTTACAGCAGCGCTGGCTTTGCTCAGAGATTCAGCTTGTTTCTCCTTTATTATCGGGTGCCTTCTAAGGAATCCTTCAAACCATGTTCTTCTCGAAGTCAACGATTTGTTAAGGTAACGAACATTTTTTCCACTTTCCATTAGATATTTTCTCACGGACTGGAATAAGTTTGCTCTATGAACCGGGAACCCTTTACTCGCCATTGCAAGAATCCAATCTACTAATATATTTTCTTCTGTCTCAGAAAGCTCAGCGGGAGGTCCCATTTTTATGTAGAAGAGGCGCACGCCCTGAGAGTTTCCTCACGAGTGTACTACGAGGAACACCAAATTCATTTGCTGCATTCTTCTTGCTCATACCATTTTTCACGGCTTCTATGGCCTTGCCCATATCTTCCTCGGAGTATGAAAAGAAGTTTCTCACCTTTCGCTCCGTTTTTGACATGACTGTAAGAAATCAATAAAATTACTTACATATTATACGTTCACACACCAGGGACACATCCACACATACCCCCTTTTATGCACACACGAACGCACGAACACTTACTCATTTTTATAAAATTGTAAACGGTAACCATTACTGCAAATAGCGTGTTTAGTAATGGCCACCCTCGTGACCATTACTAGTGCATGTTAAAAGATCTCATATCAGTAATGGTCACCCCTTAAAATTTCACAAAAAATCGAAATACATGGTTCGTCAAAAAAAAAGTTAATTTTCAACTTACCGTAATATTTAGTGAACGCAAACCCAGTTAGTGTATAAATTCAGCACTTCAAACAAATCTGAAATTGTTAAACCTCAAACAACTGGAGACACACTTTATTCCGCACTTTTAACGGCAATCATGTTCGAAATGTTCCACAGTTGACAGAATACTTACATTGGCGGCTTAAAATTGACAGACGCTATGACATATGAACTACTGCATAGACATTGCAAAATAATGAGTTTCTATTGATTAGTTTTGAAATTTACCCTTGTGTAAGAGCAAAGATGTCCATTACTGGAGCAGTGTCCATCACTGCAGCGTTCACCCTATAATATGTATCGTGTTCACAAAAATGTTACATAGCTTCCCACATAGCACAGAGATGTCTTAAAGATGTCGTGATAAGATATTCGATACGTCTCAAAGATGTCTTGTGAATGCTTTGGGACGTCTTTAAGACATCTTTACGACGTCGTTTTGTGAACAATCGAGACATCTTTTGAAGTCCTTTATAAGGTATTTTAAGACGGCTTTTGAAGTGCTTCATAAGGTCTTTTAAGACGGCTTTTGAAGTCCTTTATAAGGACTTTTCAGACGTCGTTTGAAGTCCTTTATAAGGTCTTATAAGACGTGAAAAGGGTAATCTTTCTTCAGTGCAAAAACTGATATTTTGGAATGGGTTACTTTTTTCTTAACAAGAAAAAAACTTACAAAAATATCAGTTTATTTTACAATAATAACTCTAATTATGCTTCTTTATTTGCCTGTTGGACGCCCTTCGCAACCAGGTCGCCACCGCGACTTCCACCTCTGACTGGCTCTGTTCCACTGATGCATTCTCAGCAGCCGCTAAAAATAAATATTACTTAGTGAATATTAATATAATATTGTCGAGGAAGGGACTAACAAACTTATAGTTGGATATGCAACAACATGATGAGTTATACACATATATACATTTTGTTGTACCCGACAATTTCATTAACCTACAACTGTATTAAAAATGACACATACAATTATTGAACTTGAGTTATAAAATTAATACTTTCAAACTTGTTGAAGGTTTTCAATGTATAATTTAATTTCAAGTTGCTCGCAGTGAAGTGATGAAAGATAGATATTAATGAATAAAAGACTCACAGTCTATATGAGTCTATTATTCATCAATCAATTCTCGATGTTCAAAATGCTTCCAAATATTATGTTTCCATTAAAAACCAATGATGAAATGCTTACCTATAATAACTTTCAACATTTTAGTTTTACTAAATGATTTTTTTTTCTTCCGTCCTAAAAAGCTGAATTGCAGCGCAACATCGTTAGTAATTAGGGTGGCCATGGTCCTTTTCACAAAATTATATGTTGTAGAGCCCCCTAGCTTGGCCATCTCCTTCACCTATGTATTAATATAAAAAGGCTTTACTTTTTTATTTATAAATTAGTTTCAAAGATTTATATTTTTGTTCAATTTTAATTTTATTATTCCGGCTAGCTTTTTATTTTGATTTAAATTTTTAATTTTTACTTTGATTTGAATGATTTGAATAATTGATTTATATTATATGTTATATGGAATTAAATAAAACCTTATTTAAAATGTTAAAATTTAAAAGTTTTATATTTCAATTTATAATGACCCTGTATTATTTTTACAAAATTATTCAAGTTAACTTTATGTTTCTATGTTGACAATAGTTCTTTGTAATTTAAAATTCTCTATGTTTCTATTATAACCTCAAAATTACTTAAATTAATACATGTTTACAAATGATAATCTTACATTCAGAGACAACAATACAATGATTAAATTGTAAATAGACTTACTTTTAGATATATCCAATAATATTAGAAAAGAATGTTGGCAATGTTCAGTTGATTTTATATTTCTTCTTATTTATTTGATTATGCACTTTAAAATACTATATAACACTCACAGGTAAACACGTTGATTTTCTTTATAATCCAGGAACTCGCTGATAATTTGTGGTTAATTGTTTTATTCTTCTATAATAAACTTGAACTGCTATCGAAGATTGAATATTCTACGATGCTACTTAAATAACTTTACTTAAATAACTTTGGTTATTTTAACCTTAAAACGTTGATACGAAGACTCATGAACACTATTTGCTTCGTAGGAATTATAAATTGGCTTCGGTTATTTAAACTTGTCCAAGCTACAGAGACTGTTTCAGTTCTCCGATGTTACCAAAAACGTAGGTTATGGAAATTAACTGGAGCTGTAGGAGACACATTCAGTCTCAGATGTTAATGCAAACTAACTAGCTTCCTTTCACTTTTCCTTTTATAGGACCCACAAAAGGACGCTAGTTCAATCTATAGTTGACCAATCAGGTACTTCCTTTCAATATCTAGGATGCTATTCCCATTGTTGGAACTGACAGTTCTTTCTCATTGTTAAGCTTTGTAATATCCAAATTTGTATCGACCAATGAGAATAGAGTATTCTTAAAATTTTGATATATTGAAGATTTTCAAATTAATTGAAGTGATTGTGCAATCTGCTATTTAAATTCAAATTACCAACATTTTTTCCCATATTTTGATATATAATAACCTATGATTAGGTTCCTATCAACTTGATAATTCTAATTCTTATGTCTATTTTGACATTTGTCATTGCTTAAATCTAATACATAATTTAAAATATAAATAACATCTATTTAACTTTGTAGAAAATTTCTTAATACTATATTAACTCTATAACTTATTTTACTAGTTTGTGCTATCTTCTGATAGTCTTTGAATCATTTTAATTATGATTTTCCTCTTTCGTATCACTGTACGTTTATCCACTTTCACCGTTTCTTCTTTACACTTCTTATTCTATTTTACATTTTGATTTCTGTTATTATACAATGTTTAATATCTTATACTATTTATAATTTAACTTTAAATAATGTTTTTAATTCCATATTTTATATACTTTTCAATCTTTTCTATTTTTAATGTTTCGGTAAATTCAAGTTCTATCATTTTATTTTATCTAGAAAATGAAATCATAACAGTATATATATGTATATAAGCTTTGTTAGTTTTTTTGGATTTGTAGTTCTTTATTACTTTGATGATGAAATAATAACGAGTGTTTCAATGTAATTTGGAAAAAATATAACTTCAATTTTTGATAAAGACAAAAATAAATCGTCGTAACGACAAATATTAGTTTTTAATGGAGTGAATAAGCTATTATGATTTCCAACTGTAAACGAATTGTTAAATGTCATGAAAATTGGAAAACCAATTTCTCAGAAGTTGGAATATAACTAAATATCTACTAACTTATCTGACTGCAGTTTGTTTCATCTTCTATTACCTGAAGTTTTCTGTTTTCTTTGTCTTGCTCTTGCCTTAAAATATCAAGAATATGGCTTATAAAAGAAATATTTCCAGGAATGAATAGATATTAGGTAACCTTAATTCTGTCATAAAAAAATAGACAGAATAGCACCGTTTCATTGTAGTTTTTCATTTAAAATATGACCAAAAAAGTTTTCATATTTGGAGCTGCATGCTTGTTATTCTACTACAGTGCTCAATTGTTGATGATACAATAAAATGAAGACATCTCTATAACAGACTCTATCGCCCTGATGATGGTACGGAACATTGTCGGGATTTGAATAAAATAACATAAAAAAATTCGATTCAATCCAAAAATGGATAACTTACTGCCAATTTTAAGGTCCTTTAATACAGATGGTATTGGAAGAGAAATATCACCACTTTTAGCCAAGTTACTCTCGCTTGATGAAAGCACTCTTTGAATTCTCTTTCTTTTGCCTTTTCTATCATCGTTTTCATCATAATAAGCATCATCACTGGCCAGGTCACTCGTCACCTCAGCAATATGTGCCTTTTGACGGGCCTTACCATTATCATCTAAAAAATAGAAGAAACTTAGTCAAAACGAAAAATATATTGTCCAAAATGATTTTGGAAGGACAAAAAATCTCCACTACTTACCAAATGTTTCATTTCTAAAAATCTGTACATGATGACTTGGCCAACACGTATTCAAAGGTTCGCTTTTTCTAATTGCGTTGTATAGCTTGGGTTTTGCAAAAGAATGCCAATGGCGTAAATCTCCTTGGACCCAAGTTGATGGTACAGCCTCCACTGTGGAATCGTCTATGAATTGTACAATGGTCCATGTCTTTTCATCCAAGTCGTTGTTCTTTGAAAGTTTTGGTCTGCTCCATTAATTTATTAAATTGGTGTAACCCAAGTGTGAGTTCATTAAAAAAAAAATTTGATTAATAAAATGATTCTCACAATTCATTTATTCACAACATGTTTTGGAGTCCACTGGTACACTGCATTATCAAGTATATATAAAAGGATTCATTATCCTAGTAAAAATGAATCCTTTTATATATACTTGATAAAGGAGTGTACCGGTGGACTTCGAAAAATGTAGTAAATATCGAATAGATGGATTGTGAGAATCATACTTCCATTAATAAAAAAAATTTCTCCATTAATTCATTCTATGATGGAATTAGGGATGGCATATTATTAAAATAGACTGTTCATTAGGCTCGATTTTCCCTGTCCGGTGGTTTCTGTAGATAGGATTGTTTGTAAATTCTAAAAATTCAATATTATCGATTGTCCCTCGTATATAAATAAAGTTACACCTGTCAGCATTTTTATACGAAGCAATACAAATAAGCAAGTGGTTCAATAAACTATAAAGAGTCCACACTGTGGATACACTAAACACTAAAATAAGAAAACAAACACCATTACCCACTAAAATACTGTTCATATACTGAGAACCTTTCAGCTACCGAGTAGCCATCATCAGACTGCAACAGTATTTTAGTGGATATGGGTGATTGTTATCTTATTCAAGCAAGTGGTTTGTTCACATGTCCAAGTCGATATTTCAGACTTTATCATGATAAAGCCCAAAATATATCTATACCCTGTAGAACTAGTAATTATGATGTGTGTAGTAAGCAAATAAAAATCAGATTTTTGTCCAGTTCTAATTTAAAAAATTTATGGGTTATATTGCCAACATCAAATAAAGACAATGGTCCCAAATTTTCACTGTTCGACTGATAAATATTCAGGAGAGATGGTATAAAAATGACCTAACTGCAAATATTTGCGATTAAGAATCTTAAATTTGTCATCATTTAATTTTAATATATGAAGAGTCCACGGAAGAAAGGCGAAATGTCACATTTTTATTATTTTCGAGCTAAATACGGCAACGTGTAGGTTATAGTACTATATTTACATGCCGTAATCAAAAAAGGAAAAAACGAGATGCATCACACCTTAAACGTCGTTTGAAAATATCCCCTACAGCGAAGAAACGCGAAATGTCCATGCGAAAAGTCGAGAAAGGCGAAATGTCCACATTATCAACAAGAATCGACTTGTTTTTCTGAAACGTTTAGTTTACGTTTGACTTGACACTTGTTGCACGTGTCTGCACACGTGGTAAATAATGTCGGATAGTGGAAGTGATAATGTGGATATTCGTCAAAGAACATCTAAGAAAAGGAAAACCACTGGCCGAACCAGTGAAGTAATGAAACGAATGAGACAACAGAGCCACAAAATAGGGGAAGACTGTCGCTGCAAAACGATTGAAGTGTTTTTCCGTCGTAGATGAAGAAAACCGATCAAATATTATTAGACATTTCAACACTTTGGTTTATAATGAGCAAAATAATTACTTGGCAGGACTTATTTCTGATATCTTGATAATATTGTTAGGGTTTGAGTTAAAGCCTATTGTATGGGACTCCTGGATGTTTCTTTCACTATTGTGAGGGTGATGAGCCCTTTTAGCTGGCATGTATAATTTCCTTAGTTCTTTATTATCCATGATGAATGAAATAATGCGTATTTTATATAGATAATAAGTTACCACTGAATTTATAAAATCGAACCACGCTATTTACAAATGAATTAAGTCTAAGGACTGGTTTTTTGGAGTGAATATTTTATAATTGTTCTATGGTGAATATTTTCTTTACAATGTGACGTGTACGGTCACACCCGTGAGACTTTAGGCGGACTAGTTGATCTTCTGCGAGCAAAAAGATGTTTTGACAACCGGAGTAGTGAGTACCGCGTTCATAAAAATCCCTACATATGAAAAATATACCTAAAATTCGAATAAATAATTTTCAAAATGTTGATTTTTAAAAATAAGAATCCAATTGGGTTCCGGGTTTGCATTTCCTTGAATATTCATTCTGTAGGTTTTCTTCATTATTAAAAATAATAATGTTATTTCAAAATATTGCCTATCATTAAGACAGACGTACATAAGACGTCTATTCTGTGTCGTGTTAGGACGTTCGTTAAAATGTCGTAGTGAAGATGTCTTAAAGACATATTCCTTATGTCTTCAGACGTTCAGACATAAAAACGACTTAAGACAGACATCTTAAAGACGTCTAGTGCTATCTGGGTTTGTACTTTACAAGAGATAGTTCCTGATACCTCTCATATGTAAATGATATAGCGCAATGTAAAACAAATATATGTAACATGTAAGGTACACGTCTCATGAAATGATATGATGTATAATATGTAGGGGAGGCCGGGGTTCGAAGTTCCGATTTTTGGGTAGGACGCAATATGAATGTAATAGAAAAATTTATAATCCATAATTCCTGTATAAATATATGCAGATTTTATCCTAGTTTCAAATTTTATAGTCAAATTCATTGAAATAATAATACATTTTGGGTCAGGATATTTTTTCTGTAGCAAGTCGACAAGGAACAACTCACCCCACAAAGGGGCTGGTTGTTCCTCAGTTGAGGTAAGTTGTTCCGCTGTCAACTCCAATCATTAATAAGGTAATATTAGTTGGAAAGGTATGTATAAAATAAATAAGGCACATTTACTGAATATTTATGAAAGTTTCATTTACAATATGAATAAAGTAAAGTACAAAATTTTAATGTTTTTGAAATATATTCAACAAACAGGTTTTAATGAAAACAAAATAGTAGCAAGCATTATTATTATTGCCTTTTTCTTTCCAACTCTTTTTTTAATTTTCTTCTCCTTTATTTTACTTTTGCTCTTTCCTCTTCTTGCTTTTTCTTCAGCCGTTGTCTTAGCTTTCTTGACTCTATTCTGCCTTGCTATTCATTGTGCTGTTTTCACTTCTATTCTTTTTTGAATTGGTATATCAGTCAGAACTTCAGTAGTCTTCTTCTTTTTTTGTTTTTTTAATGGCATCGAGGTCGATTTAGGGTATGGTTGCTGTAACTCAGGAGAAATGAATCGTTTTGCTGTTGTTTCCTTGAAAATTGCTACTGTTTCACAAGAAACATTTTTTTTTGAGTAATTGAAAATACATTTGGTATTCTCGTTGCTAAATGGAGAATATTAGAAACACCAATTATAGCAAATATTGAAATGAGTATTCTCAACGAGCTAGTGCTATGCGGAACTCATTTGCAAATTATTTCGTTAATGTAGATCCAATTGCATCACAATTGTTAAAATACGTTTTACTTACTGTGCATTACAATATATAATGAAATTCAAAATTTGTTCTTTCAAATTTTTTAATGAAACTGAACTGCAGGTTATGTTATAATGAAAAAAAATATATGAATTACTATTCGTCGCAATGTTCAGCATGTAACAAATACACTTCGTTCAACATTTCAATTTCGACTTGCATCCTAATTCTGGTTGGAAATTTTTACAAAACTTACTGGATAGTGAGAATCACAGGAGAAGTGCAGGTTATGGTAGTGGCTCGTTTAAAATTCTAAAAAGAAGTTCATCATTTTTGAGCACTGGTGACATTAGATCCACTGGTGAGATTGTTGTGCTCTCTTTACTACAACCTACATGTGAGCAGGTTGCTCTTGGACCAGTTTTTCAGCCATAAACATTAGATGTTCATAATATTTCCATTTTTTTTCGTCTCTCCCTGTTCGTGTATATGTTCTACAAAATGGAACATGTTGTAAAGAATAACACATGTGAAATAAACCTAAGCTACAAATAACATAACTTGCCTACCTCAAATGTTTTACAAATGTATCTTTTAGATTTTTCCATTTTTTATTCAAGTGTTCCAAAGGAAGTGCTCTATTCAGGCCGAGCCTGCACTGATCCTAGTAATCTTAGGTTCACACAATCTGATTCCTTCAGATCTGCAGGCATTTGAACGGTTACAGACTGAAAAATCAATTATTATGTTATTTATATTGCAACGGGCTGGGGGTGTTACCACAGTCACTGCATTGAAAATAATACTAAAAATAAATTTAGTTAAGTTACTTCTAACCAAAATATGTAAATTTACAAATATATGATGATGAGGTTATCTTCTTCTTCTCTAGTACTTTGATCCCTCAGCGCATGCTCGAGCCATTAATTTTCGCGAATGTTTGAAAAATATTGAAACTGTCTCAAGATTCCCGCTCCCAGATTTCAAATCTTGCAAATTCGCAAGAAATTGGACAATCGCAAGAAATTGGACAATCCGCCATTAAAAAAAATTAAAATTGACCAATGAGAACATGATTCGCAATTCGCGTCTCTATGAAGTAACCTTTAAACTACACTTCCGACTAGTGTAGAGTTGCATTCGCTAACGTAATGACCCTTTCTTAGACAGTACACAGTTAAGTCGAGTCGATTTAGCAAAAAAGCTCGGAATTGAAGCCGAACAGACCAATCAATTTTTTTTTTTGCAAATCATTCCTGGACGCATACTGAACTATATTGAACTGATTGCTCGGCCATTTTTCAATTGTTAAACTGGAAATTGGCCAATTCATTGGAAAATCATTGAAACATTTGCAAATTTGGTAAGTATTGCCAAAATTGGCTGAAAAACTCCACTCGGTGGTTTTCGAGGTCGCTGATCACGTTTCTGAAATTAGATTTACCATTTCCGACCACATTAGCTAGAAATTGGCCAATTTTATGTGAGAAAAATGGCCAAATCAGATAATTTCGCAATTTTTGATGAAAATGGCTAGATAATTCAACTCGGGGGTTTCGAGGTCGCTGATTACGATTCTGAGATAGATTTACCATTTTCGACCACATTAGCTAGAAATTGGCCAACTTTATGTCAGAAAAATGGTCAAATTAGCGAATTTATCAAATATTGATGAAATGGATAGAAAATTCATTTCACGGGTTTTCGAGGTCACTGAGCACAATTATTGAATTAATTTTGTAATAAGTTCGAAAATATTCAGTAATACATTGAAAAATTGGAAGTTAAAGAGAATAACATGATTTTATAAATAAATTTCAATCTGAATTTCTTATATTTCCTTTTTTCTTGTTACTTACGTTTACATAATCATTTTATTTTTACTTATTGACTATTATTTACATTACAATCTAAAAAAATTTCTAAATTAAAAAATATTCTACATTTTAGTATCAATACAAAAATAAATTCTACGTTTTGATCGTTTATATCTATATTATCAATATTTTCATCATTTTCATCCACTCTGACCGTATCGCAATTATCACAATCGTTACCTTGACATTGTTCACATGCTGGAGAACAATGTAAACCCGCTTTTCTACAACCAAAAAATTTCCCGCATCCTTTCGTGCAGGAACAGAAAATCATCTTCAATAATGAATCTGGAGCTGGTTTCTGAGTTATACTAATTGGTACATAATTATCATTTCTTTCGTGAAAAATACTCGAACTAGTTTCGTTTTTCATTTGTATATAACATAATAGAGATGAAGGATTCCAAGAATTGAACCGTTAATTCAATTTTTGCACCCCGAAATGTCGATTTTGAATGCGATTGTCATCATCATCATCATAAGAGGGGAGGAGGCTAAACCCCCTGATGCACTTAGGCCACTTAGTTGGACCCATTGTGCGCTTCGTAGTCAGAAGCCTATTCTATTCTAGCAGGTTCGTGGTCCGCCAGAAACTCAGAATATTGCCAGTGCTGGCTTTCATAAGTTCTTCTGGGACCAGTTTTAATTCTCCGAAGTGTCGGTGCCCGAGGGTTGCTAATGCTGGGGATCCCAACAGGATGTGAGAGGCAGTTTCTTCCACCTCTCTGCATTTCTTACATATTGGGTCATCTGTGATGCCCATAGTGTGGAAATGTTTGCTAAGACGACAGTGTCCGGTTAGGATTCCAGTCATCTCTCGGATGTCCCTTCTGTTCAGAGAAAGGAGCTTCTTTGAGAGCCTAGGCACAGGCTCTTTGTTGAAGAGCTTGGCCTGTCTCATGCGTGGTGATTCTCGCCACAGTTTAGACCATTCTTTATTCAGTTGGCCCAAAAGGACGAGACCACCTACGCAGTTTGATAAAGCGACCATTGGCTCCGGCCCGATAGGGGCGCTAGACGACCCTCGTCTGCCCAGAGAGTCGGCCATTTCGTTCCCTACAACTCTGCTGTGTCCGGGGACCCAGATGAGTTGAACTTTATTTCTCATAGATAGTTCAGCCAGTGTATCCCTACATTCTTTGACGAGCCTTGATGTGACTCTGGGTGATTTGAGAGCTCCCAGAGCCGACCGGCTCTCTGTGCAAATATAGATGCGCCTATTTACATAGTTTCTTCTAAGGTTTTCCATGACACAAGTCAGTATTGCGTACACCTCCGCCTGAAAAACCGTGCAGTAAGTGCCTAGAGTCACTGAGATAGTGATCATTGGCCTTTTTACGTACACTCCCGCCCCAGAACTATGACCTACCTTGGACCCATCTGTCAACCATACGAGCCCGTTTGGTGACAGTAGGGTGAGGGTATTTTTATTTTTTTATTTTTTTTATTTTTTTTTTGCTCATTTATTTATTTATTTATTTATTTATTTATTCAGTAAACAGATACATTAGATCAGAATGTTACAGAACCACAGGAAGATCCTAAAACGGTTCTAACTAATATATTAAATCTCCTCTAACTAATAACATAATATAATCCATTCATAAAGTTGAATTTAAACAACAAAAAATACAATTAAAATTTAAAATTTACAAAAGAAAATCATAAAGTGTGAATTATTATTCATATTTTCTACCCATTTAAAAACATAATAATTTTAATTCATTTGCAGAATAGACAAAAATTCCAATTAGCTAGGTGGTCTTAAAATTTTTTAAGCTAATGCCGAACATATCTCGGTCACTTTGATTAAATATTTTGCATGCCCGAGAGATTGGTGAAGCAAGCACAGTTGGGTTGGATAGGTAGAACAAATTAAATCTTCTAACACTATTAGATCGAGGCAGAATGTTAATATAACTCAACAAATCTGGGCTATCAATGACACCATTGCAGATTTTATATAAAGTTGTTAACAAGCATTGATTTCTCCTATCCTCCAACGTACTTACTCCAGCCAAATCTCTCAAACGCTGTGTGGGAAAATCCCTTGGGCAAGAAAACCTATTCTTTTTATAATAAAAGTAACGCAAAAAATTATTTTGCATAACCTCAATCTTTTTACAATATTTTTTATTTAAAGGGTTCCAAATGAGTGAGCAATACTCGATTTTACTTCTGATAAATGAAAAATAAAGAATTAAGATTCCTTTCGGATCTTTAAAGAATTTAGTCGACCTTTTTATTAATCCCATCATTTTATAACACGAAGTTATTACATCATCAATATGATCGTGAAAGTTGAACTTATTATTCATAATAACACCAAGATCATGGATTTGCCTCACTGATTTCAGTTCTGAATGCCCAATAAAATATTTGGACAACCTTTCTGATTTCTTTCTACTTATGGACATAACATAGCACTTATTAATATTTAAAGTAAGCTCATTCAAAACACACCAATCATTAAATCTATACAAATCACTCTGAAGAATAATGGCATCACTGACGTCATTAATTCTACGGTATAATTTCACATCATCCGCAAATAAAAGACAAAAAGACTGAAATATTTCTGGCAAATCATTAATAAAAATTAGAAAAAATAGGGGACCCAGTTTTGAGCCTTGAGGAATTCCTGAATTGGGAATAAAAAGAGAAGATGTAAACTTGAGAAAAGAAACACAACATTCCCTGTTCTGAAGATAAGAGGCAAAAAAACGGATAGCCCCATCAGTCGCACCCAATTTACTAAGTTTTTTAAGTAATATATCATGAGAAACCATATCAAAAGCTTTACTGAAATCAGTATAAATTACATCTATTTCACCTCTGTCCTCCATAACTCTAGAAACATATTCAGAAAAAACTAATAGATTTGATTCAGTGGATCTCCCTTTATAAAACCCATGCTGATTAGGTGAAATATACTGTTTTACACTGTTATAAAGAATCTTGTAAATGACATTTTCAAATACTTTGCCTGGACCATTTAAAATCGAAATAGGTCTATAATTCGATATCTCAACCTCATTACCTTTTTTAAAAACTGGTGTAATTTTTACTAATTTCCATTTCATGGGAAACACTCCTTGTTGAAAACATAAATTAAAAATATGCAGCATCTTATCAGCTAATTCATATTTTAGTTCTTTAAAGAAGAAGGTTGGAATACCATCCAGACCACTACTTTTTTTGGATTTTAATTCATCAAAAGCTCCCAATACATCATTTAGATTTATCATACCAAAATGTAAATTTAGAAAATTATCATTATCTTGAACTACAGACTCTAAACTATAGCACGATTTTTTGGCACTGTAGACTGAATTAAAATAATCAGCAAAAGCATTTGAAATATCTTTACCTTTGAAAACCTGCCCATTCCATTCCATCCTGTCAAGCAATTTTGATTTAGATCTTAATGAATTAATATATGTCCAAAACTGTTTGGAGTCATTCACTACAGATTGTTCAACAGATTTAATATAAACAATATAAGCATTTTGAATACGATCTTTAAGATTCTTACGGACATCTTTAAACCTTGACTCAAAGTAGGGTGAGACCCTCTTTTTCTTAGCCAGCATATTTTTCTCTCTACACAACTTTTTAATTTCATCAGTAAACCAAAGGGGATATTTATCATCACGTTTAATCAGTTTTTTGGGAACAAATTTATTTATCGCCTCATAAATAATATCATACAATAGATCCACTAATGGATCTACAGATTCCATTAGCAAAAAATTACTCCAATTATACTCACTCAAAAATTTCTTAATATTTCTCATATTGGCTTTGTGATACTGAAAATATTCAACATTATTATTTTGATTATTTACATCTGATACCGAATAAGGATTACTGGGAATCGTAAACTGAAGAGTTAGCGCCGGGTGATACCTATCTTCCACAACAAACGGACAGTTTTCGTGGTTCACAGTACTATTCTCAATATTAGTTAAAGCCAAATCTAAAGTTCTACCATAACAATTCAAAACATTATTGATAGACTCCAAATTCAGAAGAGACATTAAATTTGAAATTATATTAGTTTTACAATTACCATCAACCGCATGATTAATTACATTATATATATTCTGCAAGTTAAAATCGCCTACTATAACAACACGACAGTTATTTTTCCATAATGCAATTAAGTCAATAAAGATTTGCACAAAATTCTCATAATTCTTACTATTACTACTAGGCCGAAAATAAACAGTACATATAAAAAAATAACCCCTGATTTATAAAAACTACAAATAATACACTCAAAATCAGGTTCGGATACTTTTTTAACTAATCTAGGTCTCAAATCAGATAAGATAGCTAAAAGTACCCCACCCCCTCTTTCCAACTAAACTCTATCGGATCTAAACACATCATACCTATTATCAAAAATTTCATTATTCAAAATTGAAGAATTTAACCATGTCTCAGAGAGCGCAATTATATTAAAATTATTTTGCAAAACTGATAACAAAAATTCATTTGTTTTTGTCCTCAGTCCCCTTACATTCTGATAATATAAATCAAACTCGTTCTTATTATCTATAATCACTAATAATATTATTAAACATCAAAACAACTGTTGATAAAACAAAAATGAAACAAAAACTCTTTCTTCTCATTTCAAAAGAAAAATTACTTAAAAATATGAAATAAAAATAATATTATTATGTATTATGTACATTATTAATTCTAAGAGAACCATAAAACTTATTGTTTAACACCTGCAAGAAAAGTGTCAAACTGAGCTTTTGTCGAAAACGAAAAAACTCTACTTCCATCAGTTTTTCTTAAATAGATCTTACCATTATTTACCCAAACAAATTTCCAATTTTCTTGAACTTTAAATTTACGCGCCATTGATAATAGTTTCTTTCTAACAGGTGTCAAAGCTTCATTAACATAAATAGGTGAACTTTGTTGCATTCCTAAGTGAGTAGTGTTAAGATCCCTCCTCACCTTTCTACACTTAAGAAACTCATTTTTATCATTATTTCTTAAAAACTTTAATAATATTGTAGGATATTCAATACCAGGAATCTTCCGAAGTTGAAAACAAGAATCAATCGCATCCCAGTTTAACTTGAAACCAATTGCAGTAGAAAGGTTCGTAACAGCGGCAGACAAGGTTTCTCCTTGCCTCACTGGTAAACCATATACCTCAACAACATTAGAACGATTTTCTTGCTGAGATAAATCAACTTCTTCCTTCAAAAACTGAATGTCCTTTTTTAAAACCTCGTTTTCACCTAATAGCTTTGTAATAATGTCCTGCTGAGTTTGTATAATTTTATTTTGTGTTTCAATGAGATTCTTATTATCCCCGATTTTGTCATGACAGGAATTCAGTGAGACATTGATATTTTTCTCTAGATTTGCTTGACTCACAGCAATGTCGCTTATTTGTTTTCTTAAATCAACAAGCAACTCATGAATATCTTGTGTCTGGCTAGAAGTTCCAGACTGAGACTGTTGACTGCCGCTGTCTGATTTAATAGGTTTGGAATTTTTTTTTTAATCACCTGCCATACTAATGTCAGAATCAGAGAAAGTTCTGCTTTGACGTCTTAATTGCAAACAGTTTCCACAATTCCACTTTTCTCCCAAAATTTCAAATTCTACTTCGGAAATGTTCACACATTGCCAATGAAAAAAACCAGAGCAATTACAACACTGAATCTTTTCCAAGGAATGCCTAGAGATAACTACTTCACAAATTGTACATGAACTCATAGGTATTTCATCTAAATTACACTTGGAAATCAAGAATTATATGCCAGAATTAGTGATAGGTAATTTAAATAAAAATATTTCACCATAAAAAGAAAAGAAACTAGACTTTTAAAAACTATTAAAATCATTTATAAGACTGCATAACTTTATGAATGTATTAGACAATACGTCAACACTATAGACTGACCTTGAGCACATCTGCACAGTACGGAGTTCAGAACTATACTCGTTGTTCCAATCTCCTCTACCCGGGATGAGGATTTTGGGAGAAGTGAGACATATAGCAGGAATCATGCTATCTTGCTTCATTTCTGGTATGGGACATTTTGAGATTGTCTCACTTAGAATTGATGAGTGTCCACGAGAGTGGGCTCTCGTCGGAGCCGACCTTATGCCGCTAAGTATGCCTGATGCAAGGCAGTTTCAGTCGAGAGGCCAGCCTGGTAGGCGTGTTGACGAAAGTGTAAGGGATGGGCCTTTAGTGGGCCATCTCTCAAGTATCGGTCAATCAGTCTCTCCATTGCCTTTAATAGGAATGAGGTTAGACTAATAGGGCGGAATGCCTTAGCTTGGGTATGATCAGTTTTACCCGCCTTTGGAATAAACACGACTTTCACTGCCCGCCATAGCTTTGGAATAAAGCCAGTGGCTATGCAAAATCGGAAGATTTTCACCTATAGCTTGATGATAATTTCCTGTCCCTCTTGTAGGAGAGCCGGGAAGATTCCATCTTCGCCTGGTGATTTGTACGGTGCGAACCCGGATATGGCCCACTTCACCTTAACATAATTGACTATGTCGGAGGACAAACGAAAGTCACCGTTATGACGGTCACTCTGTCCATCGTCTCTTTCAGTAGTCAGATCTCTGTCTCCAGAGTCAGGAAAATGGACCGACACTAGGTGTCTCAGTGTCTCTTCCAGAGTCGTGGTGTACTCACCACTCGGAAGAATCACTGATCCAATTCAGGCTCTGTTGTCTTCTGAGATAACTTTGCAGAGTCTTGCTGCAGAGGGTAACTTGTTGATATCCCCGCAGAAAGTCCGCCAGTGTCTCGTTTTGACGTTCTCAACGCTTTTTTATAGTCTCTTTGGACCGCTTTATAGCTGTCCCAATTCACGACTACTTGAGATCTCTTAGCATTATTAAAGAGTTTTCTTACCGTTTTCCGGTGTTCCTCCACTTTTGTGGTCCACCATGGCGTTGTTCCTCCAGCGTTCCTCTGCCTAAGGTCACAGCTGGCTTCGTACGCAGAGATGATGGCGGAGCTAAAACCCGAAACTGTAGCCTCTGTCTCCGCCCTTCCTTCTCCGTGATAAGTCGGAAGCATCAGCAGCCTACCACATAGATCCTCCTTAGAGGCCCCAGTTGGAGGTCCTTGGATCCCTGTAACTTTGAAGCTCATTTGTGATAGATTCAACATCAAATAGAATGTGTCTATGATCCGATAAGGACACTTCAGAAGACACTTTCCATTTCGAAACCTGAGTCTCTATTGCCCTAGAGCAAAGGGTCAGATCAATAACATCCTGCCTTCTAGGGGTGAAATAAGTTGATATTGACCCTCTATTGAGGATCAGTAGATGAACAGGACGAGTTCGGCCTCAGGATATCCGGTCTCCACTTCCGGTCTAGCTGTCGATGTGCATCCGGTGTGAGCTTGTCCTTATCAGTTTTGAAAGGATGTAGGTGATAAGGATTTTATTTGTAAAGAGTATACAGGGTGTGTATAAAAAGTGTGTCACATGTACAGAGTCACGTGACTAACACATGACAGCATGGCGGCCCTAAGGTACAGCTGTCATGGCGACCATAAGGACCAGCTGTCATGGCGGCTATAAGGTACAGCTGTCATGGCGACCATAAGGTCCAACTGTCATGGCGACCATAAGGACCAGCTGTCATGGCGAACCTAAGGTACAGCTGTCATGGCGACCATAAGGTCCAGCTGTCATGGCGATCATAAGGTACAGCTGCCATGGCGCCCATAAGGTACAGCTGTCATGGCGACCATAAGGTCCAGCTGTCATGGCGATCATAAGGTACAGCTGTCATGGCGCCCATAAGGTACAGCTGTCATGGCGACCATAAGGTCCAGCTGTCATGGCGACCATAAGGTCCAGCTGTCATGGCGACCATAAGATCCAGCTGTCATGGCAACCATAAGGTCCAGCTGTCATGGCGACCATAAGGACCAGCTGTCATGGCGACCATAAGGTCCAGCTGTCAAGGCGACCATAAGGTACAGCTGTCATGGCGGACCCAAGGTACAGACTGCTTCGTGGAGGGGGGCTCCGCCACCTCTAGGAAGCAATCTGTACCTTTGGTCCAAAGGTACAGGCTGCTTCATGGAGATGTCACCACCACGTGACAGCTGTCATCGAAGGTGAAGAATGCTTCGTGGAGATGGCGCCACCAAGTGACAGCTGTCATGGCGGACCTAAGGTACAGATTGCTTCGTGAAGATGTCACCACCACGTGACAGCTGTCATGGCAACCCTTGGGTACAGGCTGCTTCATGGAGATGTCGCCACCACATGACAGCTGTCATGGCGGACTAAAGGTACAGGTTGCTTCGTGTAGGTGTCACCACCACGTGACAGCTGTCATGGTGAGCTAAAGGTACAGGCTGCTTCATGGAGATGTCGCCACCACATGACAGCTGTCATGGCGAACCAAAGGTACAGGTTGCTTCGTGTAGGTGTCACCACCACGTGACAGCTGTCATGGTGAGCTAAAGGCACAGGCTTCTTCGTGTAGGTGTCACGTGACAGATGTCATGGCGGATCGAAGGTACAGGCTGCTTCGTGAAGGTGTCACCACCACGTGACAGAGACTGCTTCGTGGAGGTGTCGCCACCAGTTCGACTCGTCCGACTCATGCGACTTATACGGTTTTGAAATCACATGATCTGTCACGCGGTGAGATATGGTGTCTGTCACTTCGACGGAGTGTCTGTCACAAGGTGTCATGGTGGCCATCACGTACCATAGAGCTGAAGGTTACAGAGCTAACCCAACTCAAAACCATAGAGCATCATGGTGGTGGAAAGAGTTGTCATGATGTCTGTCACGTGAGGTCTTCATCGAGGTGTCATGTCGCGTCTTGGAGGGTGTGACGTGGTGGATCCATGAAGCATCTGTCACGCGAACTGTCAAGACGGATCTATGAATGTCAACCATAGCTTTATAGGTATCAAATGAAAAGTCTTGATATGCAGAATGTTAATTTTATTGAATTGAAGATCCTACGATCATAGTTTACCAACGGTGATGACGTCACGGGAGGCATTCATTGTTTCAATCCGGCGACCATAGTTTACGAACGATGATGACGTCACTGCTTCGAACCGATGACAGTAACTGATTCAACCCGGCGACCATAGTTTACGAACGATGATGACGTCATCATCGTTCACGAACTATGATCGTCAGATGAGGAATGAAATGCGAGTAATAATAATGATACTCTATGTGTAAATGTGAATAGTTGGAGGTTATGATAAAGATATCCAGTAAGTTTGTAAATGTGTCATTATGCATATATCTTTTGAAGAATACACACGTATACTTTGAAAATTTGTGGAGAAAGTTCATGAACTAAGAAGAGACTTGAATTTTCACGAAGATAAAATAAAAGTTATAAGACTGTTGAATACATTTACAAGTGCAAAAAGTGAAGTTAATGATGGGAGTGGGGATGTTAAAAAAAAATTTCGTGATTCTAACCACAAATCTGAATGGTATTCTATACGCGAACGTTCCCCAACACGTTGAGCGCATTTATATTTGTCTGAAGGATGTTGCAACCGATGGTGGTGGGGGGTGTAACCGTACCGAATGGATTCCGATGAATTTTAGAAAAATCAACGATAATCAATTAGAGGTATTCGCATTCAACATTCCTCAAGATAATCGTACCACCATACATTATAAACTTAAACTTTTATTCTTTGATCGGAGTGAGGGAGATATGGCTGAATGGCAATTGCTCCAACAATCATCATGTTTACCACATGTCATACAAAAGACAATATCAACACCATCCACACGTACATCATCCTCACTAGACGAAGAAATTTCTAAAATTTTCGCAATTTTGTATGCAATTTTATCTTCTTTATCAGTACTAATGTTGAAAATGTTTGTTAAATATGTAAAGAAGGCTATTTACCATGTAAATAAATGATTGTATGAAGATATAAGTGTTTTAATAAAACAAAAGGAATGATAATTATAATAATATATTGACATTATCATTTGCTAGTTCATAAGCTTTATTTTTGTGATTGATAACACATTCTATCAATGACTCGATGTTGATATCACTAATCAATTGTTCACCCCCCTCTTCTTCTGCGGCATGAATAATATTTCCTCTTGCATACCATTTCAAATCGCGGCGGAAATTCTGTTTCACTTCGTTACCAATATCGATAGCATGAGATATGTTAGACCATTTACGTATTAATCGCATTCCTCGATTTTGTAATTTTCTGTCGGCATCACGCCAACCATCCTCCTGTCGACGCATTAGGTACCATTCTGGTCTCATATCATTCGATGTTCGATATAATCCAAAATAATATATATTATATAAATTTTATTATAAAAAACAAAGTAATTACCTAAATTTCGTCTCTTTCCGAAATTTATAGGAGGTGGAACAATATTTGGTGCAATGTTATTCCGTAAGGTGATAACATTCATTTGAATTTGTTGAGATAAGCGTTGAGATCGTTCTTTCGCAAGACATTCATGTTCCTCAGCTCTTTGACGTTCTTGTGGTTCATAGAATTTCTCGTACTCACAATATTTCATCATAATAAATTTCATTAACGAAAACAGTTCACGTAACTCGATGACTTTAGGAGTTCGCATTTGCATCAATAATGATTCGAAATCAATAGCATCTAGAACATAATATTTCTTTCGTGCATCAGTCTTATCATAAATTCCTAAATGGTGTATATGCGGGTTTTTCCTCAACAATTTTGTTATAACACCCTTTTTAGCATGATATTTTTTGCCGCGATAACCTAACCAATCCAATAGATCTTCATTCATCAGAACGCGTTGGTTTAGTTGAATATTCCAAAATAAATAGTTTCTTTTATCGTTTCTTATATCGATCCCAAATTTTAGACACACTTCATTAACTGTTAACTTAATAAAATTGTTGGTGGACCATGTAGCCACATTTGAATCACGAACGCACGCTGCTAAGTTCATTTTTATAACTGAACATTTTCTGAAATGATTCTCTCTTACATACGTGAGAACGTGAACGTGAATAGTGAGGGTGGGGGGTAACTCTCCGTTTCGATGTCATTGCAAACGTTGATAACTGACTGATAACGTCACTAGTTGTTTCAATTTGTTTCATTTCCAGCAACCGACTACCATAGTTTACAAACTATGATCGTCGGATGTTTACATCACCACCTACCGTTTGAAAAATAAAATATCAAATATAATAATAATAATAACATTTATTGGGAAAGATACATTTTGATAGTACATCATTTAGAACTAAAATTATAACATTATGATTCATCACCTGGTTCTTCACACCAAATTCCGAACTGATCCTGTAATCGGAGAATACTCCATTATACGATCGTTAATGATGATGCAATAAGCCCTGGTGTTTTTGGGGAAATTCAGGAAACTTTCCATCTCTAGTTTGACGTCAACTGTTGATGACTTTATAGCATCGTTTTGTTTTGAACAGTCAATCACAAAAATTGCTCTATTCTTGAATGCTATATAATCTAACATGGGCTCACTTATTATTTTATTTGAAAATGATTTCTGGAAATCATAGTACATCTGGTATGCTTCCACGTATTGCTGGTCGGTGAAATTCAATTTCATTGCTTCATATGGATAACACTCTGAATTCAAGTATAATTTTACATTTAGCAAGTTTATATGATCGAAATATGCACTGTGCTTAACAGGATTATTTTTTCGATCAGTTTGGAAAGCTAGAATCACATATCTAGGACGTTCCAAATTCATTGATGTTTTAACAGCCCAAATGTCACGAGTGCTCTCCTTCATCAACGGATTTTCATGCAGATCCGAACTACGGAATGGAATCAAAATAGGCTTCTCAGCACTCAAATTCCCCAACATTTGAAATTTAACTTGATCACTTGGAAACACATGTCGCACTTTTAATGCTATCGTCTTCACATTTATTTTAGCCGTTTTCGTGCCTGTGCTATTAGTATAGCAATCGTTATCGGTTCGAGACCTTATCAAGCGCAGCTTATGTTTTCCACTCAAAACTTTGTTATAGTCAATGAATAGGCCTAGTAGAAAATTCAACGGTATCCATAAATTGATTTTATTATTGTAGACTGAACTCAATACATCCTTAAATGACCATCCAGAAATAGCTAGAGGTATAGATTCATGTTTGGCATATGTTAGATAAGCTCTGATGGTGCTGACAATACCAGGATCACGTACTTTGTCTATCTCTTTTCCATTCAATTCATAACTGATATATTCGAAGAGAAACGCTCCGAAATTATTCGTTAGTTTACATTCACCATCACCACTTGCTTCTGGCTGGAATTCTGCCTCGATGAATAAAGCAGACGATGCCAAATCTACCAACACGTCTTGTTGATTGATTAATATCTCAATTTCATCGCTGTTGCCAAAAGATGTTGTGTGGGGATAGTAGATATGAGTTTCTTCTCGGATGATGTCTTCATTGAAGTCTGGCTCGTTGAATATTTGAAGTTTTTCCGACATTGTAACCAAGGGACTTCAAAAAATTGGTATTTTCCAATGATAGTGATGCAGAAGCAACCTTCTCCCTTGAACTCGTTGTAGATAATGACTGATGACCACTATGGGTATGTCTTTTATTGCTGAAATCCAAACCCATGTTCTCAAGTGATGGCTACTGCAACAACAACCTTCTCAGATGAATTCTTTTCATATAATGAGTGGTGGTGAGTATTGGATTATTATTTATTGTTGGAAGCCATAATCCCTAGCGGTCTTTTTCAACTCCAACCGTATAATAATTTCTTCTCCACGAAAATTTACCCGTTTCCAATTCTGATCTAAAATATTCAGTGTGATGTTATCGAAGGACGTCTTGTTGATGACCGGTAGATAAATAAGATTCTTCGGCTCTATATCAATGGAAAACCCAGGTGATACAAGAGGTGAGAACTCATATATCGTATGAGCTATCTTATTGTTATAATATGCTCCTGCGGTTAAGTTACACTCGACACGTATAGTTTGAACTTTGATTATGTTTATAGGTCGATCAGATACGTGTAGTTCACGAGATGTCAATTTCTTTTTGCTGAATCCCAACAGTTCGCTTATACTATCTTTAGGAATAAAATTCACTTCAAAATCACTCTTCAGCTCTGTGTGTAGAGTGTTGTTGTTAGATTTTATTGATAATTTCCGGTCACGTTCTTCTTGCTTCACTCCTATCCCACAAACTGTACTTTGTATGAAATCCTCGATGTCTGTCAACTCGTAGGACCCCGTAGGTATAGCTACTACTTCTTCCTCACCCTTCACATTTTTATAATAAAATTTATTAAAACCTTCTTCAATGTTCGGAATGCTATTGTACGTATGCAAGCCAACAAGTGCGATAGAATAATATGAATGAGGATCTAGTTCTATAGGTGGGTGGAAATCTACAGATAAGCGGGAGCTCTTACCCGTGATAGTGAACGTCTGAGACATGATTGATGAAAACTTTACCAACAATCTGTTTATATACTAATACATGCAGGGTTAGTCGAGCACAACTGAAGAGTTAGAGAGGAAATCTAAACATAACTGACCACAATTATAAGTGTTATATTGTTGAAAATTATCGTGATTGAATAATATCTTACACTTTTTGAAATAATCCACTAGTTCGCGAGGGGGGCGTAAATTCTCGTTATATTCAAGCATATCATTTTTGATATATGCACTTCCAGTGTATGTTTTGGCTCTGGGTTTTTTCATGGAATTAATCAAAGGTTTCAGTACATTTTTGTATTTTACAATGTTTCTTATTCGATCAGCTGGATCGTTATTACGTCTATGGGCACTAGTCATTTCCATCATTTGACTGTAATTTTTCCCATCTTCCACAGTGTAAGTATCAGGTAGAACATCTCTGTAAAATATCAAATTATACAGTCCTGTGGTACCCTTGAACGGAGTACCCTTGATAATTATATTACTCTCACTATCAATTTCTATAGGTTGATTACCCATGAACCATTTGTCTAAAGTTGTATTATATTGCAATCCCATTCTATCATCGTATTTCTTGACATCATCATCCAATAGGAATCCTTCCAAGTAATAACGTGCTAATGTGGGATATTGTTGCAGAAACTCCTCTGTAGCCTCTGCATTATCTTTCTTATGTTTTCTGAATTCTTCACGAATCTGATCGATAGTAGGTTCGAGGGTAAACACATCCTCCTCAGTATTTTGGGGGTTATATACGAACTCTTCCCCTTCAGTTACAATATTTGGGATTGGTATGTTCTCCATTTGTGTTGCTGTAGAAACAATACTTTTAGGTTTAACCAACGAATTTTATTTGATTATTTCAGCATTTCTCGCAATTTCCTCCAGAGGTTTAGATACATTCCCGAACATATTATCTAGAATCTCATCATTTTCAGCTTTACCCAATTTCACAGCCATATATTTTTTCCTCACAACGTTTGCTAACTCCCAAATTTTTTTCTTCTATTGTTGTTTTTCCTTTAGCATGTTACTCACACCCACGTCCATGCTGAGCGGGTTGTCTATTTCAAATGAAAGTATATATACATGTTAGATGTATATATAACTATCAAAACCTTTGCGATAACGTCCTTTGTTCATATCACAGTCTTTGTTTATCATAAGGTATCCATATTTATCTTTCCAACATACGCTACATATCTCTTTGAATTTTTCGAGTGACATGTCGGTACTTACATGATCGGTGAATATATGTTTCAAATTGAGCTCATCCTGTTTGAAAATAATCAAGCAATTGGCATTGTCGCGCAATCCATGTTTTGGACATTTAGCAAAAGACTGGCAAAGATAGAAACTATCAATTGAGTTGTGTCTCCCTCTTGAAAAATAAGCACGAATTTTCTCCTGTTTCTCAAACATCACGTCATCGAATATTATGATTGAATTAGGCCTCGCTTCTGTGGGGTCTATGACCTCATCACTTTCGGTACAAGGAAAATATCCAAGCCCCTCAATTTTCTTCAATGTCTCCTTTAGTAACTGATATTTTGGTTGGTGTAAAGACTTTGAATATATGTACACGTTTTCAAATTTCAGACCGTTTGCATCTAACAATAGAGATAACATCACATTTGTTTTCCCACAATTATTTGGACCACAGATTATTGTTCGTAGAGTATTAGGCAGCAAAGAGCTGTGAAGTTGTGGTTGTTCAACATTCTCATTGCTTGACCCTAAGTTCATAATACTCAACGAGTCTTTTTGCTTAACAATCTTCATCATCCCTGAAGGCGAATCGAAATCATACTGGAACATATGTTAATAAGCATTTGTTTATATACTAGATGATGATGTTATATTGTGTATGTCTGATCACGCGGTTAGGTGCTTCTACGCTTCTGTCAAAATCAGGTATCAAATACATGTTAAATAGGTATGAATGCTGAAACACGTGTTTGAATGCTGAAACACGTGTCTGAATGTTGAAACACGTGTCTGAAACACGTGTCTGAAACACGTGTCTGAATGCTGAAACAAGTGTATGAATGCTGAAACACGTGTCTGGATGCTGAAACACGTGTCTGAAACACTTGTCTGAATGCTGAAACACGTGTCTGAATGTTGAAACACGTGTCTGAATGTTGAAACACGTGTTGAATCATGCGAAAAACATGTGCATGAATGTATTACAATCATTATGATTATTCACATTTTATTCCTCATTAGCCAATCATAGTTCGTGAACGATGATGACGTCATCATCGTTCGTAAACTATGGTCGCCGGGTTGAATCAGTTACTGTCATTGGCTTGAAGCAGTGACGTCATCATCGTTCGTAAACTATGGTCGCCGGGTTGAATCAGTTTGATTTCAAAACCGAGTCGCATGAGTCGGACGAGTCGAACTGGTGGCGACACCTCCACGAAGCAGTCTCTGTCACGTGGTGGTGACACCTACACGAAGCAGCCTCTACCTTCGGTCCGCCATGACATCTGTCACGTGACACCTACACGAAGCAGCCTGTGCCTTTAGCTCACCATGACAGCTGTCACGTGGTGGTGACACCTACACGAAGCAACCTGTACCTTTGGTTCGCCATGACAGCTGTCATGTGGTGGCGACATCTCCATGAAGCAGCCTGTACCTTTAGCTCACCATGACAGCTGTCACGTGGTGGTGACACCTACACGAAGCAACCTGTACCTTTAGTCCATGAAGCAATCTGTACCTCAGGTACTGCCATGACAGCTGTCACTTGATGGCGACATCTCTACAAAGCAATCTGTACCTTAAGTCCGCCATGACAGCTGTCACTTGATGGCGACATCTCTACGAAGCAATCTGTACCTTAGGTCCGCCATGACAGCTGGTCCTTATGGCCGCCATGACAGCTGGTCCTTATGGTCGCCATGACAGCTGGACCTTATGGTCGCCATGACAGCTGGTTCTTATGGCCGCCATGACAGCTGGTCCTTATGGTCGCCATGACAGCTGGTCCTTATGATCGCCACGACAGCTGGACCTTATGGTCGCCATGACAGCTGGTTCTTATGGCCGCCATGACAGCTGATCCTTATGGTCGCCATGACAGCTGGTCCTTCTGGTCGCCATGACAGCTGGACCTTATGGTCGCCATGACAGTTGGACCTTAGGGCCGCCATGCTGTCATGTGTTAGTCACGTGACTCTGTACATGTGACACACTTTTTATACACACCCTGTATACTCTTTACAAATAAAATCCTTATCACCTACATCCTTTCAAAACTGATAAGGACAAGCTCACACCGGATGCACATCGACAGCTAGACCGGAAGTGGAGACCGGATATCCTGAGGCCGAACTCGTCCTGTTCATCTACTAGGATCTCAAGCTGTGTGGAGCTAAGGAACTCCAGCAATGCCTCCCCCTTAGGATTGACACCACTGCTGCCCCACATTGTGTGGTGGGCATTGGCGTCGCACCCGAGGAGAAGCGGAATCCCCTGCTCCTCACAGTATCGACTTAATTTCGCCACCTCGACTGGAGGAGCATGTTGGGACTCGTAAGGGAAATAGGCAGAACATACTACCATCTCCCTCTCCACGTTCCCAGATTTATACCTCAGCCTGACCGCTGCCAAGTCTCTGGAAAGAAATCCTGGCATGGGGGTCACATTCACGTCTTTGGTGAATATGCAGGCCCTAGGACGTTCTACAGTTGTAAAATAATGTAATGTACTCTTGGTTTGGGTCATGCCCCTGACTTGACCTTGGTAGACCCATGGTTCCTAAATCAGCGACACATTAATTTTTTGCTCAATGAGCTTTTCACACAGCACAGCAGTTGAAGACTTACCGTGCTGGAGGTTGATTTGTAGAAATTTTACTGTCATAGTGGCAGCAAAACATCTACAAATCTTAATTTAGTAGCAGTCTCATAGGACCTCGCTAGGTAGCCCCATTTCGACTGCCGCCTCCTCCAGCGGACCGGCGTTTGGTGAGCCATCTTCCTGTCCGCCTTGTTTTTCTCCAGGAGCCAGAAGGGTTATCTGAGCCCTGGTAGCCTTGATGTAAGGCTGGAAGTCCATCTCCTTGAGAAGGTTGACGGACCGCTCATCCAGCCATACTACAAGTCTCAGACCCAGAGGTTCCTCCTTCTGTTCGAGTACTCCCTACTTGGGAGAGGAAAGCCCTGGGTTCTGTTTTTCCAGGCCATTGAGGATGGCCTGGTTTGGAAGATGCCTTTTCCCAGGCACCCATAGCATGGCCTTTCTCCGTTCAGGTAGAGCTGAGGGCTCTACTGCGCGGAGACTGACCGCATCCCCCCAGGGTTTCAAGGCGACCACGGTTTTCTGCAGCCACTCTTTGGAGGCGGCATCCGCCGCTGTTGTCAGAGCAGACACCGGTTCCAAACCCTGGTGGAATGAAAATGTGGAGGGGCAATCCCCTCCGGAAGGGAGAAGATCCCCCACCGCATCATTGTACTCCATGATCTCGGCTGGAGTAAACCCTTTTTCCAGGTTGCCCTCTCTAAAAACGACAACCTGCAGTGCCCTCTCCACCGAGGTCGAAGCTACTTGTGCGTAGCTACTAGCCCCAGTACTTGAGGGGTTGGGGCTTTTGCATCCGCACCTGCGGTGTAGAGCCGGAGGATGCGGGTGCGTTTTGAGGCTCCCGCCTCTCCGGATCCACCCGGCTGAACCTTGTTTGGTGCAGAGGCACCAAGGACCCTCTGGGAGGGCCCGAGGACCCCTGTCCCTGAGGCGGTTCAGGGAGACCCGTCTTCGGCAATGAAGCCACGGAGACCGTAGCCGCCGCAGCCTCCTACTTTTGACGTGTCCTCCTGCGCTGCTTCTTTTCCGACCCACACTTGTTGGGCCGATTAACTTTCACCCTATTCATTAGGGTGGTCAGTTCCTCGGTCTCGGGACAGGATACAGATGGCCACCTGTAGGGAGGTTTTGGGAGAAGAGGAAGGTCCCTGTAAGGAGCCCTCCTGTGAGGAGGGGAATACTGGGGACTCTTGTTAGGAGCCCTTAGATGGAAGGAGGGGATGTGAGGACTCCTGTAAGGAGCCATCTGGTTGGGAAAAGGGAGAAGAGGAAGAGGGGAATAGGACCCCTGGTAGGAGCCCTCTTGGATTTTTGGTTTTTTAGGTGTTTTGGTTTCCATAGGATTCCTACGAGTATTGGGGAAAGTCAGTCGCTATCCGCAGAGCCCCATATGGATTTTTTTTTGGGATTGTACCTTGAATCACAAATTCCTTCGCCATGTTGAAGTATCCATGTCGAATTTTTTAATTTTGCCAACAAATCATAATTCGTAACTCTAAAAATCCACAAATATGAATTTTAAACAAAATCATGAAATGAATCACAAAATTCTTCATTCATCTTGAATTTTTGGATTTGCGACAAAAGTTTTTTATTGGCATCCCAAACATCACCGGATATCGAATATCAACGGAATCAAACCATGAACCACAAAAATCTTCCACCATCTTGATTTTCGTACATATTTTATATCAATCAGGTGGTATTGTCACCCAAATCGTATACACAGATATGTCAATCAGATACGTAGAAGTTGATCAAAATTTATCTGTAATTTTCGAAATATTCATACGAACTAACCAACTAATACACTAACAGGTAAAATTAAAAGCTTGTAAAAAATGGCACCTTTTTCCTATTGATACTGAGAAACCCCAAAAGATACCCCCGGATACTGTTTTTGAGCAAAATCATTTCAATTTGGAAAAATTTTGGCGCCACACTGGAAGCGAGCCAATATTGAATCACCACCATTGATAATTCACCTTCTGTGATTTGGAAAATACATAACGTTTGTAGTCTGCAACGTTCAATACCCCCGTATACTGGTTGTTATGTGTGTTGGTATATTTGTATCGCTGTACCACTTCTTTGAAGGACCAGTGTGAATTCGAGGGGTCACACAACCTTTTATTAATTAAACTCACAATTTCAAAACGTTTCTGTTCAATCAATAATAATGTATATCTTACAATATCTGCCGACTAACTGACTGAAACCTAATTACTACCTCTACTTATATCCTAACTATTTACAACTCTCTTAATAGATAGATAAGATGTTTAAAATGTGAAAATCAATGTTGGAAGAACTATCGACCGCTGGAAATTCCGGGGTAGGAACCCCGTCACAAGTACATAGAAATAACAAAGGAATAAACATTTGTTACCAGCGATCGGCTATTGCCATCTTATTAGAGTAATAACTACGATGACTAATATTTAACAGAATTCTCAACATCCTCCACATGCCGCCCTTTTTTAGAGATTCATCTTTCAGAATCTTCAAAAAATGCTTCACATCATATAATAATTATTATGGTTTAGTAAGTTATATTGGTAGTACACAAATTGTAGCAACAGCACACTTTAAAAAGTTTCCGTTCGATAATTTCACTGTCACCACTCTCACTACATCGTCGGGACCTGAATACAATTCAGTCACTCCCTAATTTCCATTCCAATGGGGTTAAATTGTCTTCCTTCATCAATACGAGTACCCCCACTTGGAGCATGTTGTCATGGTGCTGCTTCCATTTGGTTCTCACTTGTAATTCGCTCACGTATTCCTTGGACCACCTTTTCCAGAAATGTTGAATAAGTCGTTGGATGTGCTGATATTTGGTGAGCCTATTATTGCTGATCTCCATCAGGTCTTGATCGGGTGCCGCAGTTAGTTTTCGTCCAATTAGAAAATGCGATGGTGTTAACGGGTCAAAATCCAAAGGATCAGAGCAAATGGGACTTAAAGAACGGGAATTTAGAACTGCCTCAATTTGTGTTAGGTAAGTGTAAAATTCCTCATAATTGAAAATGCAATTGCCAATAACTCGTTTTAAATGCGCCTTTACATATATCACCCCCGCTTCCCATAATCCACCAGAACGAGAATGTCATGATATACCGTCAGTTGATAATGAGTTTGCCATAACATTTTGATTGTGGGCTTCAGACAAAAAAGCATGCAATTCTGAGTTTGCTCCAACAAAATTAGTGCCATTATCGGAATAAATGTTGCTGGGTTTTCCCTTCCGAGCAACAACGGGTCTCAATGCAGCTATAAAGGCTTCAGTGCTAAGACCGCTCACCAGTTCAATATGAATCGCCTTTGTTACAAAGCAAACAAAAATGCAAATGTATGCCTTGATTAATTTATTACCGCGACCAAATTTATCCTTAATGAAGAAATGCCCGGCGTAATCAACGCAACAATTGAAAAATGGTGGGGTCGGTGTTGAACGGGATGCTGGTCATACCCATAATGCTTCTTGTATTCCTAGGATTTGATTTGAAACAAATTACACATTTATGAATTATGGATTTGATCAAATTTCTGCCAGATATTGGCCAATAAATATCACGTATAGGTGACAGCAATAAAAATGGGCCACAATGAAGTAATTTTATGTGTTCGTTTTTCAAAAGTAAAATTGTTAAATCATGTGTATTTGGCATAATTATTGTATGTTTTTTATTAAAGCCAAGATTCGAAAGTTGAATTCGCCAACTCGTAATATTTGTTCGTCATTTAAGTATGGATTCAAAGGTAAAACTTTGCTTCTAAAATCAAGAGCTTTACCTTGAATTAAACAATTAATTTCTTTCCCAAAGATTTGCTTTTGAGCTACTTTGAAAAGTCGCTTTATTGCTATTTATTGGACTCTTCCTCAACTTTCAATGGGTCTATAATTCTTTTTTCCTTGTTAATCCTTATATTTTGCATGAATCTTAAACAATAGGCAACCATCTTCTGTAATTTTGTTAGATTTGAGAATCGTTTGAATATGTGAATATCCTGTTCTAATAAAATCAGGCTTATCTATGGTGCACGCGGATCTATTAATGTTTGTCGTGAGGTGTTATACCCAAGTGGCCATTCGGTTTCACATTTTGCGAACCAAGTAGGTCCGTGCCACCATAATTTAGAATCGATTAATTGCTTGCACTCTATGCCCCTTGAAATCATATCTGCTGGTTTGTCGAATGTTCTTACGTGACGCCAATCACCGACCGTTGTTAAATTTTGTATCTGAGCTACGCGATTCGATACGAATGTCTTAAAACAAAGTGGAATCGCACCAATAGAAATATTTATCAAATTTGATATCGATTCAATTAGACACAAAATTCCAATGTGGGTATTGTGATACTTTTTTTTAACCGGGAACCTTACAACCGTAGGGGGAACAGGACGAATTAAAATCCGTGAATAGTAGCTTGAAGCTTCGTGTTTATTTAAAAGGTTTCTGACGAATGCAGGTATGCTGGAAATTTTTGCCAGCGTTGAATAAATAGGAAACCGTATAACAGGAAACCCCTATTTCTAATTGTATTTCTGGTACCATTTCCAGTAGAATTTTCAAAATTGATTAACAATATGATAACATGGAAGTTTCAACCCCACCCAGGAGATATTTGATGGGCGCGTTACATTTTTATAGTGGGTGGTCGCCTAGAGCCATATTGTCTCACACAGAGGCTTCCGACCTCTCATTGAAACCTTACCTCACGTCACAAATACCGCAAAGAAGTTCCACATATTAGTTCCTCGTTTTAATACCGCAAACAAATGCCAAAATCACCAACGTTACCACGATCAGAGAATAACTGCCTCTGAAAATACATTCATACAAAATACAACGCACATACGTACGACAGGTAGGTAAAATTAGTTCAAATATATAACAGTTTTATAAATATTGATAATAATAGTAATAATAATAACAAAAATAACAATTATTCTTAATGATAATATCAAAAATAAAAATTATTCTGAATAATACTAAGAAAAATAACAATAATTCTGAATAATAATAACGACAATAATAATAATTTTTAATAATAATTGTAACGAAAGAGGTACATTTTCTTAAATTAAAAACGTGGACGTTTCTTTCATTGCGAATATTCCTCTCAGTTTTTATCGCATAAATCGCAAATATCATATTTATATCCTAATGAGTTTAATATATTGTCATCTTTTTGATAAGGTGAAATACACTTGACGTGACTCATTCTTAAACAACTATTACATGTTAAGCGTCGATTACACGGGGCTAGTTTACGAGCTACAAGCCAGCGAGTTCGCTAGCAGCTTGTAAACTCGCCGCGTGTCATCGGCTATTTTACAATCTGCTATTTGACTATCCGATTGTAAAAACTCTGCGGACTATCCGATTGTAAAAACTGCGACTAAAATAGAAAGCCGGGCAAATTTACAAGCTAATTCGCTGGCTTGTTGGCTTGTAAGCTAGTGCTTGTTGGCTTGTAAGCTAGTTAACTAGCCGTGTTGAATCATCGCTGCTAGTGAACCAGTTGCGAGTATCTTTGCGTACTGGCAGTTAAAGCTAAAATGTCAACAGGAATAGTTCGCGCGGGAGTAGTTATTTTAGCTCGTGCTATCAAGAAGGATTTACAACGAAAACTAAAGAAAAACTTGAAACACAAAAGAAAATGGATAAGATCATGGATAGAAAAAGCGATGAATATGGTGCTTCCAGCAGTTTATTGGGAGAGTTGAAGGTCTAAGATCCTTTGGCTTACAGAAATATGTTGAGATTAGGCAATTCCAAATTTGATGAGTTACTGCAGATGGTAGATGGAATGCTAAAAAAAAAAGATACGACAATGAGACTGGCAGTATCAGTAAACACGAAATTGGAAATAACGTTACGTTATCTAGCCACGGGCGATTCTTTTAGATCTTTACAATACCTGTTCAGAGTTCCGGAATCAACTATTTCGAAGTTTTTACCCGAAGTGCTAACAGCAATTTCTCGCGCCCTTCGACAGTACGTTGAGGTGAGTGAAAATTAATTTACTGCAAAATTAAACACCAGTTTTGTTAAGACAATGTATTTGACGACAGATTTACATCGTGTTTCCTCCAAATGTATCAATCATGACCTGCTGCAAAACATCCCCTTCGTCGTCGGTCATCGATGAAGAGGTAGAAGCAAATGAAAATGGTATCAATGCATTATCGACACATTGTGGGGCCTGCTGCTGTAAGGATGACAGCTTACGACGAATGATGCAGTTTTGAATTTCCTGTTGTAACAAGATGGCTTGTCTCTGTGGTAGAAGACTGAGCTCAGATGCAACATATTTTCCGAACTGGTCATATGGCTTCTCATCAGATGACTCCTTGGCAATTTCATCCAACTTTTTAATAGCTTGTGTTGTTGCTGGTAGTTTTTTAAACCTTTTCTTTGGCGTCGGGGGTAGTCCCATTTTTCAGGCAATTTCGTTTTTTTGTTAGAACGTTCTTCTGAGTAGTCATCGTCGTCGTTTGCAGAGTCGACACTTTCATTGTTATCATCTGGTGCTGTGTCTTGACTACTTTCTGACAGTTCCTAGAAAATAGAATAAAATATAACTTTTATTTGTTCTCAGGTCTCTGAAGAAGCTGATGAATGGAAAGAAATCGAAAATAAATTTCTCCAGCGTTGGAATTTTCCTAGATGTTTTGGTGCAATCGACGGGAAACATATTATCATTAAGAGACCTCCGTTCAGTCTACTACAATTATAAAAAGACCTACAGTTTAATATTATTTGCTATGGTTGATGCCGATTACTGCTTTACTTACATTGACGTGGGTGCAAATGGCCGAGCAAGCGATAGTGCTATATTTAGAGACAGTACTTTGAATATTGCATTAGAAAACAACACTCTTGGCTTGCCTGAATACGACGTTATTATTGGAGATGGTGCTTTCCCTCTGAGGAAAAATCTTATGAAACCGTCCAGTAAATTAGGTCTTAGTCCTGACGAAAAGCTATTCAATTATCGTCTTTCCCGTGTCAGAAAAATCGTAGAAAATGCTTTTGGCATACTAGTATGGCGATTCAGAATATTTTCAAGACCGATTCATTTGGGCTGCTTGTAGTCTTCATAACCGGCTCCGAAAGACTGATTCGAGTACCTACATGCCACAACAAGCAGTAGATAGAGAGCACTTGAATACTGGAAATATACCTGGACTTTGGAGGGAAAATGCTAATAATACTGTGCAGCCTATTATTCACCTACGAGGAAATCATCACAGTCGAACTGCTGAGGAGATCAGAAGAGCATATGATACCTACTGTACAGAAAAAAATCCTTTGTCTTGTTAACGGGAGAAAGCTGGAATAACGATCTAATTAAAAATATGTGATTTCAATAAGTATATTTTGTACTCACGTAATTTGATTTTCTGCTTCTTGTGGCCACAACCTCTATCAAAAAATCAGGTAAATGCTCTCTATAAAATTGAATTCTAAGTGGAGCTTTTAAAAATATTTTTTCCACACAAGATATCAAATCATTTACAAGGGGAAAGTTTTTTCTAATTTCTTCTGCCACCCTATTTAATACATGGACCAAATAAGTAGTATGAATTATTTGCGGATGAAATTTTTTGAAGTTTTGGCCTGTCTTGACTATATAAGGTGCTGCATCTGATAGGAGAAGTATAAACTTTTCGTTAGGAATAGCCTCAGGAAAGAAAAAGTTTATTGAAGTGTCTTGTATAAATCTAGTAACAGTTAAGGCATTAGTTTGAGGAAGTCTTTGCAAGCAATTAAGTATGATTTTGTAAAATTTTCATTCTTAACAGCTCCAATCATTAAATGGGCAATGTAACGTCCTGAGGCATCTGTCGTTTCATCTACACTTATAAAAAAATAATTATTCACTATCTCTAATCTTTTGGCTACATTGTATAGGAAGGAATTGTTTGTAAAACTGTTACAGATATCCTAAAAATTAACAAATACAGTAGAACTCCAATTATCCGAATTAATGGGGACCGGGACCCATTCGGATAATCAAATATTCGGATAATCGGATTTTTTTTTAAAAAATTGCCATTGGAGAGAATAAAAGCTACGTTTTGATATTGCACTATTTTTTTATTGAATTAAATGAAAGAAACATGAAATTTTCACATGTTTTAAATATACATAAATACATAAAATGTACTTATGTACAAGTTTAGAAATAAAAATCATTGTTTTTTAAACATCTCCGTCAATGTAAGCTGTTTTGCGGTCTTCAACCGTTTTCGGGCAGCCAGGTCACGCATTCGCTTGACGGTGAGCAGTTGCAAGTGGTCACACTCGGGCTGACGCTCCATCCACTTCAAAGCAGTCTCGAGGCCGGCAAATGCTTCACTAGCTGATGGTCCAGCGTCTACTTCAACATCAGCAGAAAGTTCTTCTTCCACTTCCACTTCAACATCTTCTCTCACACTTACAACAATTTCATCGTCATTGAGAATTTGAAAACCAGGGTCAGACGTGTCACAAGCCATCCACTCTCCTACATCTTCAGCACTTACTTCTGTACAACCAGGAATTTTTACAATCATTTTTCTTATTTCCTCTAGTGACAACGCATCTTCATCATCATCATCCTCTCCATATTCTTGTTTCTCATTTTCTTCAGATTCTTTTTTTTTGTTCTTCTCAGACGGTAGGCCTTTCAGTTTATTCCACGCACGTCTTAGCGTCACTGCCGTAACCAAACTCCAAGCTTCCGCTACCATGTAACAGCAGTCCTTTAAATTTATTTTGCTATGATTTTCCAAAACCAATTCTTCATCTTCAGCACCTTCGATCAGCAGTTTTCTCAGCAGTTGCCTTCTGTAATGGCGCTTCATTGTTTCAATAACAGACTGGTCCATGGGTTGCAGCAAACTTGTAACATTGGGAGGCAAAAACGTCGTTTTAAACTGCCCATTCTCTCTTTCCAACAGTTCTGCTGTAGGATGAGTGGGTGCGTTATCAACAATTAAAAGCACCTTACTGCCTTCTTTTCCCACCGATTTTTGGTGCTTTTTCACTTCAGGAATAAACACTTCATCATACCATTCGGTAAACAAAGCTGCAGTCATCCAGGCCTTGGGTTGACTTTTGTAGAAGAGTGGAAGTTTTTTTACGTTTTTAAATGCTCTTGGATTTCTTGATTTTCCTATCAAAAGAAGTGGCAGTTTATGATTTCCAGTGGAGTTGGCACAGTTAAGCACTGTAACACGTTCTTTACTGACCTTATGTCCAGGGGCACTAGATTCCCTTTTAGAAGCCAAAGTGGTTTTTGGTAATGCTTTCCAAACAAGGCCAGTTTCATCGGCATTATAAACAAACTCCGGATCATAGGATTCTGATGCAGTTTTAAATTTTTCAATAAAATTTTCAGCAGCTGCAGAGTCTGCTGAAAGCTTCTCACCAGCCAAATCTAACTCGCGTACACCATGCCTGAATTTAAAATTCCTTAGCCAGCCGTTACTAGCCTTAAAAGATGAATAACCAAGCTTTTCTGCTAAGATTTTGGCTTTTTCACAAAGGATTGGACCTGAAATCGGATTTCCCATAGAACGTTGCTGCAAAAACCATTTAAACACGGCATCTTCCAAATTTTTGTTGGTTGCTGTCTTCATTGTTTTCCTGGAGGAACTTCCATCTTCATTTTCAAGCACCGAAACAAAGTTTAAAAGTGTTGACTTACTGTTTTTAATGTCAGAAATTGTTGCTTTTCCAACACCATAAATCTCAGACAACTTCTTACCCGTTACACCTTTATCGAGTTGCTCTATAATTTTCAGTTTGTCCGCTAACGATAGCACAACACGTTTTCTTTTCGAAGCCATGGTATAAAAACAATACAGTATTGTACACGCACACTGGCTAATCAAAACAAACAATGACAGGTGCGCCGTGACTGCAATGCGCCGGAACTTGTCTTAACTTGCCGTTGTGCCTACACACGCGGGGGGAAGTCAGTGTAGGCACAACAATTTGTGATTCGGATAATCGGCGATTCGGATAGTCGGAGTTCGGATAATTGGAGTTCTACTGTAGTTAAAAATATGAAAAATTCGGAAAAATTTCATATGATATGAAAAATATGCCAAATATGAAAATTTCCTAAATGCCTCACTTTAGTCATTAGCAACCAGACCATCGGGTGATCCATCAATAAATTGGTAGGTATGATGAACATGCAAACCAGACGATATTCACTGGGAATTGGTTTGCTGTTCATATAGCGCAATTGCTTTTCCCTCGAATTCAATTCCATGTTTTATGGGTTCAGACTTCATTTTAACAGGTTCAACTATTCTATTAGAGATAAGGTCGCATCGAGGGATATGACAAACGTTTTGAAATCTATCAATTTCTTTGTTATTACTAACTAGTTTTTCATGCTCATTGAATTTTTATCTACTTACAACCTTATTGTATCATAAGCAGGAAGTATAGGTGATTCTGATTGTGCTAACTAGTATTAATTAAATTGGTTATGAAAGTTGAATTTTGCGTCATATTTCCAATGGGGTTGGGAATATGAGGCTTGAAGGGTTGGGATATTGCTTATGGCAATTTACATATGGTCGGTAAAAAAAAATTAATTTTTTTTTAAAAAGAGTAATAATCCGACGAAAAACTTATAGAATAACAAACAATTAAACTACTGTAATGGTTTTAGGGAAAATTACTTGAAATGTGAAGTGGCCACGACGCACTGTTGGAGATGGCAGTATTTTTTTAATACTCTTCATTTGTATTAATGATTCGTCTTTTGCTCTTCATAAAATTAACAGTGACGTCTTGACCTTCGCAGTTCGTAACAACACCAACATAGTACAGCGGCTTCACTTTTCCCACAAACTCTACGAGAACGTAATCGTCAACGCTTTCAACCATTTTGAAAAATTCGCTTTCATCGATTTCATTTTCATCGTGAGATGACTCTTCATCCCATTCACCTCCGGATCACGAAGACAGTTCATCTTCGAAAGCAATTCGTTTCTTGAAAGGCTTGCGAACCAACTTTAACTTCGACTTATTCTCTTTCTCTACTTTTGCTTCCCTCTTGACTTTTTTTTGGCGATATTCTCAGCAGTGCTCAGCACTTGATCATGTTGCTTCCTTTTCACTTCTGAGTGATACGTTATTGGTATTGGGGATACGACATCAAGTACTTTTGATGAAGTTATTGCATTAGAAGTACCTGACGTGCTAATTTTTTCAGGACTCTTGGATGTTCTTGTCAATTCGTTATTTTCTACTGTAAGATAGGCATGCTCTGGAATTGTTGATGGAGAAAATGGAAATACCCGACAGGCTCGTAAGCCTCCTGATCCCGTCGATGTTGTTGACGCTTGAGACCAGGCTTTTTGTAAGAGTTGACGAAAATGTCTCCGCTCTAATTTTTTCCCAGGATTTGCAACTCTCCAGTCAATAGCTGCGTCTCGGTAGTACGTTTTTAGTGGTTTAAAGAAAGAACGGTGGAGGGGTTGCAAGTAATGGATAGTGTGGCTAGGGAGGCAAAGGAAAAGCACGTCGTTTTCGAGCGCTTTTTCTATTATTTCAGGCGAATTGGTGTGCGATCCATGAATAATATTTTCGATAAACGGAAATTGCTTTTTGAAAACTTTATTAGGAGCTTTACAGAAGAGATGTATATCATCTGAATAATAGTAACTGACTGAATTCTTTCTTACAAGGAATAATACATTAAAAACATCATATGAACTTAAGACCATTGATCTAGGCGGATAATATTCCGCTGGATCAGCATTTATTGTTGTGGGAACTTCTGAATCGGTGAGATTACACCTCCCCTCGAAGATCCAACTACGCAGGTTAACGAGGAAGTTGGACAGTTGATAGGTTGACGGCCGGATCTGATTTCTTCGCTGTTTTCTTATCTGTACGACATCTTGTTAGTAGTTTCTTGTAACAGAGGTAAACGATTAACAATATTAAGGAAATATAAATTATGATTGTCCAAACACTGAGAAGGTTCGAAATTTGATCAAATGATAAACTGGGAGTGTTATCGATAATACGAGATTTTAGTTCTTCTAATCCATCGAATTTAGTATGCGAGTTAGGTATAGTTCTTATATCCAAATCTGGAAAAAGTATCGGTTGGTTGAAATATGTTACTTGCTCTTGATTGATAATTGTTTCTTGACTCGTAATAATTTGACAATGTTCTGGGATTTCAAATAGGTATGTACCGATCACTTTTAAGATTTCTTCTTGATTTTCACACTTCAGTTTCAATGTTTCCAATTATTTGATTCTTCCAGTCTTTTAATAATCGATCTGGTGATTTTTACTTGGATTTGTTGACAGGATGATGCGATTTTTGTATTCAAAAGTTGAATTTCGCAAGGCTTTTCTGCTGTAATTTCTTGTAAGTCTAGTTTCTTATAAATATAATATTGCGATTGAATTTCTGTGGAAGCGTCACCTTTTTGAAATACATAGTACAATTTATCTCTTAACAGATATTTATAGCTTAATTATAGCCTTAAACTGACCCTGAGTGAAGATAGGGATGGAATACAGATGATAATAGTTGAAAACAGTTGTGTGTAAAATAGGAATGTGCAAGAGATATGTTATTGTATTATTTAAAACGTAACATTCGATTTTTATTAATTTTTCAAATAGTAGAGTGTTATCTAGTGTAATTTTGAAGGGTAGTTGATCTTCTTTCAAGTTATTTTGTAGTCTCAGTAACTCTTTGTAAAGATCATTGGTTCTCATTATACTAGGGTGCATTATTTTTAACTTAGAAAATGAAATGGAATTCTCAATGTCTTGTAAAATGGAATTAATTATTCCGTACATGTTAATTATTTGGACCAAAATATCTTTTATGAATATAGAATTTTCTTTCATTGCGTGATGTTCGACAATTATGGCAATTTGATTTATTCTTGTTTCTAAAAGTTTCTCGTTGTGGTTTAGTTGGTAAACAGTAGCATTGAATTTGTTTATCATATTTAAGGAAATGGTATTTTGGTTGCGAATGTTTGTTGCAAGTTTATTTTCATTGTTTTGAAGTTCTTTTATTAATTTTTCATAACGTTCTCCATCGGATGAATCTAAGTTCCCTGTTATAGCTCTAAATATTGATCCTAGTCCGTTAATTAAACCACGTTTTGTTCTCTGGGGATGTGGTAGAATTTCAATAAGTTTTGTTTCTACTTTTTCTTTAACAAATGTTAAGATCTTGAAATAGTTAGAAGTATCCAGTAAATATTTTTCATTTTCGTTAATAGATTTAGACAGACTGTCATCTTTTTCATTAAGTTTATTGATTTCTAAGATGATTCGGTTTAAATCGTAATAATGAATTAATGTGTGTGTGTATTGTTCAATTTTGGCTGTTCCCAACTTCAGGGGGATTATTCCTGGGTTATTCTCTAAATTTCTTAAAGTAATTTTTTCGGGAAGTCCGAAGACGATTGGTAACCTGAAACATTTTGTTTAATTACTGAAATTATAAGACTTTTGAAGCGGGCGTTTTAGATTGTCCATATGAATTTTGTTTTGGGTTTCAGTTGAAATAGTTTTTCTTTCGTTATTTACTTCCTTAATTATAGTAGGTTTGGTAAATTTGTTTGCGCTCTTTTGTCTTATATGTTTTTTTATAAATACCTGTTGTTGTGGTTTGTAAAGTTCCGGATCGTCACGATCTTTATTTAATTTTTCCGTTATCTTTGTTTATCTTGTACTAGATCTTCATTAATTTTAATATATAATAATCTTGTTCTTTCTTTGTGTTGATTAATATAGTCATTGATTAAAGCCTGTTCGATGTCTATATTAAACGGATTTTCAATAGTAATGTGACCACTGATAACGTCTATTGGTTTCATTTTGATAGTCGAGTGAATGGTGTTATTATAGGCAAGTATAGCATAAATTATTTTCATTTGAATTGGTGTTTTCAAGAATCCTCGAGTGTTAAGTAAGCGAATGTGTTCGATTACTGTTGAATGAAAACGTTCTATAACGCCGTTTGACTGGGGATGATTAGGGGAACCGAAATGAACTTGGATTTTGTGTAAATTGAGTAGTTCTGTAATAACTGAATTTTTAAATTCTGTACCGTTATCTACGATGATTTGTTTTGCGATTCCATGATGAGAAAAGAACTGAATTAATTTGTTTACAATCTCGGTCGAAACAAGTGATTCTATCGGGTATGCTTGGGCGTATTTAGAAAAACTGTCGATAATAATTAAAAATTTTGCTCGTTCTAAAGTGAATGTATATAAGTGAATAATTTCGAATGGTTTAATCGCAGTAGGTGTTACGTTCGTTCTTATTTTTATGGGATTTCTCTTAGTTTAATTTTGCATCGCTTGAATTTAAGAGAAGGCCATTCAAAATGTCTTCTTATTATTTCACAAAAAGGTTCGTAGGTAGACGGGGTTTCGAAATATATATGGTATTGTACATTAGGTTTTACGAAGTCCTTAATAAATTGTATAGTGTCGTTCTCGAATTGGTTCTGAGATAGTTGAAGACTGATACGTTGTTTTTTGTCAAATAAGAAGTTAATTTTTGGTTTTGCTGGTGCGTAGAGTACAGAACTTATTACTATTTGGTTTTGACCGTAATTTATTGGTGTTGAAGAGATAGGAATATCAACGATAGGATCTTGTTCTGCGTTAGTATGTACTGTGTCGTCATTGTCGTTATCATTTTTAGTTAAATCGATGATGATACTTGAGGTATTTTCATCAGGTTGGACTATCATGGAGATTTCGTCTAGGTCTGATTTTTTGTTTGGGGCGTTGTTTGAAAATTCGTTATTAAACTCGTCAATGTATTCAAAAATATCATTGGTTTCTTTGGTATGTAGTTCAATGCGGGATAGTGCGTCCGCGTTTGTATTTAATGACCCCTTTTTATAAGTAATATTATAATCATATTCTTCTAGTTTTATGCGCCATCTTAATAGTTTAGAGTTTGGATCTTTCAATGAAAACAACCACTGAAGGGGTTTGTGATCAGTGATGATATTTATTTTACGGCCGAAAATATAAGGTCTGAAGTACTTTGTTGCCCAAACTATAGCTAACAGTTCCTTTTCGATTACTGAATAATTTTGTTCTGAGTCGTTTAATGTTCTAGACGCATACGCCACTGGTAGGTCTTTTCCAATGGGCCCTTGGGATAGAATAGCGCCTAAAGCCACATTGCTGGCATCAGTGGTTAAATTGAAGGTTTTTGAAAAATCGAGGTATTGAAGGATGGGGTCGTTCATTAGTAAATTCTTGCAAGTTTCGAAGCATGAAATAAATGCATCGTTATGCTCAATTTTTGCACCTTTCTTCAGGCACTTGGTAAGAGGTTTTGTTGTTTTGGAAAAATTATTAATGAATCGTCTATAGTACCCTAATAGTCCTAAGAAGCCCTTGATCTGTTTCGTTGTTTTTGGTATTGGATATTCCTTTTTATCGTTAATTTTGTCCGGGTTGGGTTTTACACCTTCCGGGGTAACTATATGGCCTAGGTATGCAACTTCTTTGCGAAGAAATTCCGATTTATCTAATTGGATTTTGAAGTTGGAATTTCTCAATCTTTGAAATACGCACTTAAGTTGTTCTATGTGCTCTTGTAGGGAAGTTGAAAAAATAATTATGTCGTCTAAATGGACTAGGCAATACTCATTCTAAATGCCGCGTAGGATGTTGTTCATCATTCTTTGGAACGTTGCAGGAGCGTTCTTCAGGCCAAATGGCATCTTTAGATACTCATAGTGACCGTTCTCAGTGTTGAATGCGGTCTTTTGTATATCACTTTCTTCCATTTCAATTTGGTGGAAGCCACTTGCTAAATCTAGTACCGTAAAGTATTGGCATTTGCCTAGTTTGTCTAACAAGTCTGTGATGTTCGGTAATGGGTATCTGTCGTCAATAGTTTTTTCCGTTTAAATTTCGGTAATCGACTACGACTCTCCACTTTTGTTTACCAGAAGCATCGATTTTTTTTGGAACTACCCATATTGGGGAGCACCAGGGGCATTCACTTGGTCTGATTATTTTTTGTTCAAGCATTTTATTAATTTGATTTTTAACTTCGTTTTTATGTACGTAAGGGTATTTATAAGACTTTGAATAAATAGGTATTTCATCTGTTGTTTTAATTGCGTGTTTTATTTTATTAGTAAATGTTAGGGGCATATGTTCTTGGTAGAAGATATCTGAATATTCTTTACACAAATTTAAAATTTTAGACGTTTCTTCTTTATTCAAATGTTCTGAACGGAATTTTGTCAAGTCTAATACTGGTTTATTGCTTTCATCGAAATTGTTGCAATTTATTTCTTGGTAGTTTTGTTTAATGTACCTTTCAACTAAAATGGGTTCGGAAAAATCTAAAGTTATTGGATTAGTTGTATTATTCAAAATAGTGGTTATTGCTTTGCCGTTGTTTGCAATAGTTATACATTCCGGTATCTCGCAATTATGAATCTTTTGATTCGGTATTATTATTTCGCCGTTCGGAATAGTTGTTTTAATTTTTATAACTTGTTCAGCTCGTGGTGAAATTGTTACTAGATTGAGTTCATTTTTGGTTTTATGAAAAAGTAATTTGATTCGAGTGAATGGGGTGATTAAATAACCGTTATTAAAATCTAAGTTAGCTTGTAGTATTTTTAAATTATCTAGTCCTATAAGACCATCAAAAATATCGTGGAATTTGAACAAATAAAATTTCAAGTCCCTTGGGATTGGTAATTTAAATATTTTTGAGGAAGGAATTGTCGCGCTAAATTTATGAGATGATTTCTGAAAAATAGTAGACACTATAAAAGGATCATATTTTATAGAATTTGAATAAAATTTGTTTGCTAAGTTAGGATCTATAAAAGATTTGGTGGAGCCGGAGTCCAATAGAAATTTTAAATTTTGTTCTGGTAGCACAATGTAAGATAATTCACTGGAATTATTTGTGTTGATCGATATGATTTTAGGGTTTACGTCTGATCGGTTAAAGGGGGCACGACTTGAAAATTTTCGGTGTTTTCAATATCTGAATTGAATTCGTTATTTTCAAATTCGTAATTTCCATTATAATGTTGCGAGTCGCATTCAAGGTATTCCTGTTCGTAATAATCGTCCGTAGCGTTTATAGCGACAGTTGAGTCTACATCGTAAGTTTGTTGCGTTTCGACGTTATACAGTTCTTCAGAAGTAAAATTACTCTGGTGTGGTTGATAGTTATATGTGGAAGGTCTTTGCTGCGAATTAGTTAGAGTATTCTTAGTATTAATACTCATTGGTGTAGGTCTAGGAAAATGAGAATTCGTATTTGGTTTAAAAACGTTTTTGTTAGGAGTTGGCTTAAAGACTTGTGAATTAGAAAAATATCTTTGGGGTTGATAATTTGGTCTTGGTTGGAATTGAATGGGTTGAGAAGGGAATTGTTGATTAAATGATTGTGAATTATTAACCACAGGCATAGGGGTGGCGTTGAAAATTCTTTGATTGTGAGTCAGGGGACGTCATATTTGGGGTTTAAAATTTAAAGTTTTATTTGCATTTTGAAAATAGTGCATATTATCTTCCTGAATAACGAATTGTAATGCTTCATTTAAGCTAGTCGGTCTCATACAACGTATTGTAGTACCTAGAGGTTCTCTTAGGCCGGATAAAAATGTTTTTAATGTTAATTTATTGTACAAGTCGCGTTTTAATAATTTGGCTGCATCGTTCTGTTCATGCATATCGACATAACTACATAGTAAATTCAATATTCCTAAACATTTGTCATAAAATTGTTGTGGTTTTTCACTGGTCTGTTTTAACATAACGAGATCTCTATTTAAAGAAGCTTCGTCTCGCTGGTCGGCGAAGTTTTTGTGCAGGGTAGTTTTTAGTCCTTCCCATGTAGATACGTTCTGAATATTTACAACTAGTTTAGCATTGCCCGATAGTTTACCAACTAAAGAATTAAGTATGTAAATATTTTTGAAGCTATTAGGATTTGTGGTGTCACAAAAGTTAGTAATTATACTTTCACAAGTACTTAAATATCTATTTAATTCGTTTGGGTTCCCGTCAAATTGTGGAAAGCAATTGAGATATTCTGTTGTTCCATAGTTATGGTGTTATTTAAATCGAAGTTAGAATTGTTTGTATTGATGGGATTTTCCGATTTTATCGGTCCAGGGATTTTAGACTCAGTTGAAGGTATATTTAGTTTTAAACTTTCAGAAATTTCTGTTAAATTCTCCAGACATTAAATTGTACTTACATTAGTAATATAGCGATTTTGTTCATCGTTTTCTTTATTATAAGGTTTGCGTCCGGGTTAGCAATTCTTGTCTTCACCGGGTGCGGATTCCTTGCAGAAATGAACGATTCTGTTCCACTTCTCCTTGAGTTGAGTCCAAAGGGTTTCTGCGGGTCTTCGTTGAACTGGGTGTCCTGATGTTTAAGGAGCCTCTCCGTACAGATCGCCTTCAAGAACTTTTCCACTGTTCGATATCCGATAAATCGTAGATACGAAAATTGATGGTTCGATACGACACAATTTCGGATATCCTACCGACTGCGCCAATAATATTTTCGATAAACGGAAATTGCTTTTTAAAAACTTTATTAGGAGCTTTACAGAAGAGATGTATATCATCTGAATAATAGTAACTGACTGAATTCTTTCTTACAAGGAATAATACATTAAAAACATCATATGAACTTAAGACCGTTGATCTAGGCGTATCATATTCCGCTGGATCAGCATTTATTGTTGTGGGAACTTCTGAATCGGTGAGATTACACATGTCCATCAAGCAAGAGTAAACACGGACCTGCTGATTTTCTGGGAATAAAGTGATTTTCCAGCCAATTTAAGAAAAGTTGTTTGTTTATGTACGCTGAGTTTCCTCCCATCACCAGCTCTGCGCCATTAGGTAGGTTATCTAGCCACGCTTGTTGTTTGTTCACACCCTTGAAAATAATGTAGGGAGGTAGAAAAGTTCCTTCGGCATTGCAACAAGCTACTACTATTATGGTTTCCCCTGGCTCTGTTGATTGTCGAGATTGAACAGATTTGCTTCCTTTCGCAGCTATAACGTGTTGTGGTGGGTTGTTTAGTTGAAGACCCGATTCGTCTACGTTATAAATATTAGCAGGTTTATTGAATAAGTTGTATTCTGCGACAGTACTTTCTAAAAGGGCAAAATAATCTGCGACCTCCTGTTTGTTTATTCCGTCTGCTCGGGCCTTGGACACCCCTTGGGCTTTTCTTATCGAAAGAGTAGGGTTCCGATTAAGAAAAGTTTGAAGCCACCCCTTGGCTGCAGTACGATTTTTTTCACAGAAATGTGTGAATGGGAGTTTGCCCATTCTCTGCGTAATTATACGCCATCTTGCGCAGAGCAGTTTCTGTTGGGGCATATCCAGCCTTTTGCAGTCTCTTCACGTGTACAACGATTTTTTTCTCTACATCCCAGCCAAGGCCAAGAACTGGTGGTTGTCCTAGCTTTCTCTTGACGAGATTATTTGATTTTAAACGATGGCGTTTTTTCAGGTATTCTATTCGCTTTTGCTGCTCCTCTAATGGATGATCCATCAGCAACCACTTGGGCAGCAGCAAGAAGATTTTCCTCCGACCAAGTCCCTCTCAGCCCCTTCGCTTTGTAGTTTGGCATTTCTGAAAAAGTAAAAAAAAATAGATACTCAAGTTCCTAAGAGACGGGGATATGACGCGCGTCATATCACTGGATCACAATGTGCGTCATATCACTAGCTAGCCACCATTTTATTTATAAAATAATTAAATCATAACAAAGACCCACATGACTAAATTAACTATATATTATTAACTTTAGAAGGCATACAATGCGATAGAATTCATAAAACCAATTAAAAATCTAGAAGGAAACATAAAACAGAACTTTCAAATTGGCGCTTTACTTTTACGTGTGCTCACCTGATTCAGACGACGAAAATGCGTGCTGTCTTGTTGACGGTTGACTTAACACTGAACTCCTTGCTCTCTAAGTGGTCACCGGCAATGGAAATAAAGGATGATCAGATCATAAAGACCATAGATAACTACATAACGCAGATGGGACAGTCGCGTCATATTCCTCACCGCGTCATATCCCTAGATGTTTCCCTTATTTATCAACTTTTTCTCCTTCTTGCTATTATAGATCGCTCCGAAATGAGATGCTCTTACCCGAATGAGCCCCAAATAACCTTCGTCTCTTTAACCTTTCGTCATAATCTCAATTTCTGCCAATTCAGTTTTCCCTTTATTGTAATTTTTATCAAAAGTCTTACATAGAGTACTCTTTCTTGTGCTAGATTCATGAGAACCGGTAATTCTATATGGAATTTGAATACCCTCATCCTTCTTATCTTCACAAAATCTACAGAAAAACAAACCGCTGTGAGAATTTTCCAATTCTTTGACACAAACTTGGTGAACTCAACCGTCACATCCATCGCACTGTATCCAGGAAGTTAGTGAAATCTAAACTGCCTTTTCTGCAGTAAGTGCGTAAATCAGCATCGGTACCTCTCTTGGACAAAGATTGAGATTTCAACGCGAGTGACAATGATGTCCCCAGAAAATTGTAGGGAGGTTCTTTAACCTTTTGTCCAAAATTTCTTGAGAATCAAGACCTTTGTCAGTTATGAGTTATGACCTTAGGTTGGATTTTACATATTTTTCTGGAAAGGTCTGCATTGAATTCTTTCAAAAGGAAGTGAACATGTCGACTACCTTTCCTAATGATGCGGGAACTTCTTTGATGCATTATTTTCTTCGCTAAAATGTTTTTAACAATTCCGAACCATCTTTCAACAGGAGCATTACTGGACCGTTATTTATTCGCTGACAAAATAGCACTCTATGAAGAAACAAATGGACATATTCTTTGATAAATTTTTGAAAAAAAAGACACCGCTCATATTTCCTGAATCTGAAATCGAATGGCAATTCAAATTTGAACAAAATTGTTTGAAAAACTGACAAAATGAAGTAGACTGGAATGTCCCCATTGAATTCACATCAAACTCAATGTCGTGATCTACTTTTAGATACTCAAGATTTTCATCAAAACATAATTTCAATAGTTTCTGAAATTCACTTACAAAAATAACGTCTTTCGTACCGGAATTTGTAATAAAATAAAAACTCAAACCATTCGCAAAACTGCCCCTAATCATTGATATCATATGCCGCGCCTAGAATTTCTTTCAAATGTATTTTAACTTGATAATTTCCGTAAAAATTGTGTACATCAGTCGCCATTAATTTGAAAGGAACAGATATGAAACTGAATTTTATTGGCAGGAAATGGTTTATTATTATGTACGCAATCGAAAGTCATATTGATGTACTCCTTGAACTCCATGTTATTAAAAGATATAGAAATGGCATTCAAAAAAGCGAAACTAAAATCTGTAACAATTTTAGGGCAATTTGGCCATTTCCCAAAATTACTAATACAAAAAGTTCTAAATTTAAGCAGCCAAGATCCGATACTTCCAGCATCATGTTCGTTCTAAATCATGTCCAATACTGCACGTCAGGGATGTTGCGGATGCAGATTGTTTCACATCCGCGGATGCGGATCTGATGATATTTTATAAAAAAAGAAATTACGGGTGCAGAAATGAAATAATAAGAGTAATTTTTAATATTTTTATCAAATGTTTAGAATGAAAAGTTAAATTGCAGTATTATATTTAATAAAAAGTAATATTGCCGCTTCTTCTGGGACAAGTCTGTTAAGCAGAGGTTCTTAAATTAAACCCGCGCTACTGAACAATTGTTCGCTAGGAAAACTGACTGGTGGTGGCGATAAAAATCTGCGTGCTATTGGTGATAATAGTTTCAATTCTTCTCGGTGAACGAAATTGGCCCTCTTTTATTGCGGTAAGAAAGCAATTGCTTTTTGCGTACAGCTTCATTTCAACCAGTTTCTGGCGTTTCTTGACTCTCATCTTCACTTGACGAATCCAACATCAAACCGGACGTCCCTGGTCCTAGTTGTCCGTATCTTTTCCCGAGGAATCTGTCATTCTCATTATTTTAGCCCCTTCGGAATTAAGAGAACGAGAAACGTCATTCTCAGCATTTCTCATCATCAAAGTCAAAATGTCTTTTAATCTTTTCCTCAGTCACTGGTGTAAAAAACTTGTGCTTATAGCGAGGGTCTAAGTAGGTGGCGATGACATAAATTGTTCTCTATCAACATTACACAATAACAAATGCGTCGGATCGTGTCACCGAACGAAATCTCCGCTCCTATTCGTCAATACGTCAATACAAGCGTACGGCACACGCCAGTCGCCGGCCCCGTCCAATGTCCTTCTTGTCGCGACCTGTGCTACATCTGCATCCGCATGAACATCCGATTGATTGTGGCGGATGCGGAAGCTCCGCAATTGCTCTATTTGATTGAGGAATTGGTACAACACCAACGTAGTAATAAACTTTGGTACCAATATCATAAGGTCCGCGGATTGAATATAATTAGAGTGATCCTTCTGCATCAATATTATATCAAGAATATCATCCTTGTGCCTATCATTTTTCGCGAATGCTTCTGAACACATTCTCCTATAAACCGTATCCGATTTAACAACGCCCAAGCTCAAATTGTTCATTGATTCGTTATCCAAATTTGAAACATCGTTTTGTCATTGCTCTAGGGGTTGTATGTTTACCATTTCCTTTTATTTTAATTTTCGTTCAACACCTCTTACTTGTGTCGTAATTTTACTCAAATGTCTGAAATTTTTTGGAGAACTATTAACGCCTACTTTATGTTCTGTACATTGTTCCGCAGAAATACGTTTGATATCAAAATAAACTTTACATTTTGGGTGCACACAGTACTTTTATATTTTCATGAAGTTTTTTTTTTGCATATCGGTTATGTTTAAAATAAAGATTGCATGTGTTATTCACAGATTTGACTTTTTATTTAGCAAAAGAGTGTATTTTTCCTTGATTGAAGTTTTATTACGATATATAATAGAAAATTCATCGCCAGTTAAAACGAATTCACCCTTTTTTAAAAAGTAATTATAAGTTACAGTAATTATAAGTTACAGGTCCTAAGCTACCCTCCAGTATATTTTAGTTCCCGGCGGAAGACGAACGCGTATTTCACTTTTCATTCCAAACTTTTTTTTTAACTCTGACGATACTACATCGAAATCTGAACTGACTTCTTTTCTCGTCAATGAAGTCGATGTGACAGTGGAAGATGATTCCCTAGCTTTTGGAGTCGAGTGTACTAAATAAGATGCATTTTTATTTTGATTTGTATTAAAAATGTTTGAGGAACTACAAGAAATTATAGATTTGATAAGATAGTCAAGATGGAATTTAGCTTCACTTTCATCGTTTATATGGGCAGGTTCGGAAGAACATGTGATGCTTCTTGAACTGATTCTGAATTATGTGGTTCTTGAACCGAAACTTCGAGAGAAGAGGATATACTTTCATAGTCAAATGTACTCTTTGAATGAACATGACTTTTTATGAAATAAAATAGTTTCCTGCGATTTTTTCGCTATTTTTTATATAGCTAGATGGAACTGTAAAGTAGGATTCAATTAACACGTCGTTTTTCAGAAAATTTGTCTCAATCATGGCATTATTAATACGAGACAAACATGATGTTTTGTCCCTCATTATTTTCATCATTCACGAATTCAACAATTTCGGTTACAACAGTTCCCGTATGTTACCCGTGTTTCGTCGGAGAACGACATAAATTGCACGTCGCGTCCTAGCGTCATTCTTAGAAAATATAAACATTGCCTTGCCGATTCTTGGATAATAATATCGTCCAATTTCAGTTTACCAAGATCTGAAGTGTCTGAAAAATTCGCCTTCAAGTATTCTGCTAATTCCCCAACATGAAATTTGATTGACCATTTCTATTACCTTACTGAAAGAAATATAATAAATACCAACCTAGTGTTGCATGGATGAATATGATAAAATCGCGTAATGGAATGTGTTACTTTCTTCCTTAACGTTCCTAGTAGCAAATTGAAATATCCATAAAGATATACCACTTGCTAAAGAACACAGCCGAACTAGTGTCGTTCCGATATTTACTAATCGATACATTCGATACTAGAAATTCGATATATCGTAAAATTTACGCTTAGACGTTCGAGAGTTCAAACACAGATATTTCATAGAGAAACTTGTGGTGACCTTGAGATATTGTGCAATTTTGCTCTTGTGCGTCCTTTTGTTTGTTCTAGTTCGTTCTACCATTACATGACTTTTGCCTTGTTAATTTGTGTGTTTTATGGTTATTTGATTATATTTATTGTGGAATTATAATCTAGTGTTAGTATTGGAATTTTTGTTCAATTGCTCATAGAAATGCAGCCTTCTGGTAACAGAATTAACCTTTCTAAACATATTTCAAATTACCACTTGGAAGACAGACTTACAGAAATGCATGAAATGATGACATACCATGAAAATTACGAAAAATGTCAGTACAGCCTTCATGTCCAATATCATCAAAGCACTTCAGCTCACAGTTGCAATTATTGGCAATTTGTTGTCCGGGTTTATTTATACCAGTAATATTTACAAAAGGCGGCTCACCTTTAACTCGCTGTTTTCTATGTGTTCCTTTTCCAAGCGTACCAGTTACTTTTTTCTAGATTGTGGAGTATTAGAAGCTATTTGTTGTTAATTTTCAACCTCGTCTACAGAATTAAGAGATTTCTCATCTGAGGAAGAGTTTATTGGGGTTGAAACTTGCAGAACTAACAGTGCATTGTCTCGACGGTAACATTTTACAGTGCTGTGCAAGAACCGGTCAAATCCTGGACATGACGATTCAGAATTAAAACTGCAAGAATATGCACTTAACTGGTTTCGCGCAAAAAGTGGACTTACCGACTTAATGCATTGGACCCCTCATTTGCGTTACAAGAAATCATATTATAATTAATATTGTATAAAACTTAGTAATTAGATTATTCGAGCGACCTAATATTAATCGATTAACGTCCAGCTCTGCCCAATTATCTTAATCTTTTATCTTTGTGGATTCATTATGTATGAATACTTTTTTTAAGCCTATCTTTATCCAACAATAGCTCTGGATATTTTAATTTAAATTGTTCACATTCGCCCATTTTGGGAAGTTTTCTAGATTTGATGTGTTTTAAAAACAATATCTCCACAACTTCTTTTCGTTTAGTCTTCCAGGGAACCAGAATACGAACGTTTCCTTGTTTCGCAATTGTGGTAGAGGAACTGCTAACGTTAATACTCCTAGTAGCAAAATCTACCGTCCCCAGCATATACGGGAGGTCTTTCTGAAACAGCCTGTATATACACATTTTCTTCTGATATGAAGTTACGTCTGACTTCAAGTAAAATCTCGATATGGTTCTGAACATCTCCACTAAATAAGACTGGGACACCTCTTACTCGCTTTCCTCTAATGACTAATCTTTAAACTTTTCAGTAGAATTTGCTCAGCAGAAGATATAACTTTGTAGCTTTATTAGAAATGTAGATCGTGCTACTTTGCACTTAAATTTGGTATGCCACAAAGATATAACTATTTATAAAATACACTCATGAATACGGTTCGTCACTCGCAAGGTTACTAGCTACGTACGATGGTCGAGACCTCTCAGACAATTGAGAAATGATAACTTAAGAAATTGCTCCAGTACTCCAGGAACTTTGCACCTAAGGGTAAAAAGGGAACAGTAACAACTGTGTATCAATAAATGCATCATGAATAAAAATAAGACTATAAAATAAAAAAATTTTTCATATTATTTAATATTGAAAATCTGGGTGTGTAGCTTTAATAGATGGTTAGTTTCTATTTAATAAAATTGTAAGTAACGGAAACATATATACCTTATTTTAAGTTCCAGTTTTTCATTCTGTAACAGGTAATTGAGAAATAATAACTTAAGCAATTCCTTCAGTACTTCAAGGACCTTGTACCTAGGGGTAGAAAAACATTTTATTTAACTAACCCGATCACAAAATACAACAAAAACCAAATGTCGCCAGCAACCACACAGAATTCTACCAGCAAGCATTGACTACACAAATAAATAAAATTCTGAGTGCTATAAACTAAATTCTAACTACTATAAAGTAAATTCTAAGTGCTATAAACTAAATTCTATATTCTATAAACTAAATTTAAAAGCTAATAGATTGAAATTGAATTAAAAAAAACTAATAATTACAAAATATCATCAAGAAAATATTTAAAAATTTAACAACAACTACAAACATAGTGTGCAATACTATTATACAGTCAAATTATGTAATCTTTACAAGGTGTCTCAATTGCAAAAGTTTAAAAGTTACAGAATTGATGAAAGAGGATAATTCTAAAATGTTTAAGATATACCTCTATCTCGTTGATGATAACTGTATTGATATGGTTGATTGTTGCAAAAAGATTATATTATATCTCTATGACTTTTATCTATAGAGTAATAAATAAAATACATCTAATTTATTTTGATGAATTTGTTCATACATGCTTTGATCTTACTTGAAATATCAATGATGTCTATATTTCAAAACTAATTTAAAAGTACTATGAATTCGGTACTTTTTAAAGGCATCGATCAATTTAATAGTCCAACACTTTGTATATTTGGAGAATCTTCAATTATGCACATGCTTCAGTGTAGTAAATTTTCTAGACTTTCATCACGGTAGTCATCTTGACAGATTTGAGGCAAAAATGTGCTTAGAAATCTGTCGTTCTCGTCTGAATTGTCCATTGTTTAGACTAAAAAATGTAAGTAACTAAAAGAAAATTATTGAGTTATAGAAAGGAAAATATATTTTAGCGTTTTATATCTTCTCATTGCATTTTTGTACCAAGTTATCTATTGAATCCAACCCTATTAATGGCGGCTACGATTTTGAGAAAATAATACCTACATCTTGTTATTACTAAGATGGACGCAGCGAGCGGAAATTAGTATTGAAAGTTCGATTTCCACTAATTTAGTTGTTAGTTAATAATTAATTAAAATCAAACTTTTAATAGTTGACCCCCCCCCCCTCTAAGTCAGAAACGAACGTGTGATCGAAAATTTCAAAGAACACGTCAAATTGTGTTTCTAGGGGGTCAAATTTTGATATGAAATGCATACCCGAAACTTCACTCCCCTTCGGTCAGCAGCTACCCCAAATATTTTCTTCAATGTCACGGGGGGTCGAGTGATACATAATTTGAAAGATCTCTTGCCCTCTATTACCTCCGTAATTGGTTTATTCGTTATCCAGAAATTCGATGTTGAACGTTCTATTTGAGAAAAAACTGAAAATTCGCTATCGTTTCTTTTATTGAGGGAATTAACAACAAATAATATTATTGGGAACATAATTAATAGAATTGCTCAAAATGACCTCCACCCACATCCATACAATGATACAGTCGACTTTCGAAACCCTTCCTTACATTATTCAAGATGTCCGGGGTCAGCAATCAGCATCACCGAACAATCATCTGTGGCAGCTCTTCTAGATTTGGAGGCTTAGTAGCGTAAACTTTCGACTTCAGGTGTCCCCACAGAAAGAAATCCAACGGTGTGAGATCAGGTGATCAAGCTGGAAACTCCACTGAACCCCTTCTGCCGATCCATCGCATTGGAAAACGTTCGTCCAAAAACAATCACGCGAATATCGGAGTGTGGGGGTGCACCATTCTGCTGGAACGTTATTTCGTTTTCTAGTAAATTGTCATCATTTTCGTAATCACAGGATCTACACAACATTCTTGTATTAGATTTAAGTATGTGTCTCCATCGAGATTACCTTCAATGATGAATGGTCCAACAATATGATTCCGGCGAATTTTTGTGGAGTTTGTGAATGTTTTTCCAAAACCAAATGAGTCACATCGCTCCAATAACGACAATTATGTCTGTTTATTTCACCAGTCAACATGAAAGTACAGTCGTCTGAAAAACATGTATTGTATAGTAAATTTTGTTATTGATCAATTTCTCGCTGAACTCACAAAACTGAAGTCGACGGTCAGGATCATCTTCGTTTAATTCGTGAACTAGCCTTATTTTGAAAGGATGGAATTTATCGGCTTTCAAAATCAGAAAAACACTAGGAGCCGATACACCAGACGCTCGAGCTACTTGTCTGATAGATTGTCGATTATCCATTTGTACATGTCCTAAAACTGCAATTTCAACTGCTTCATTTCTGACTGGACGGAATACTTCATATTTTCTGTTGCGAAAGAACCTGAAAATCTAAATCTATCCATTATTTGACTAACGTATTGATGGCTCACGTTGTGGTCTGGATGATTCGTGTTCTAAATTCTTGCAGCAGCATTAGCACATTTATTATATCGATGGTAGGTTGCAACAATTTCTATTCTTTCTTCAGTAGAAAAAACCGTATTGGAACACAGTAAACAAAGGTGAATAAATAATAAATCGTGACTACGTGACAGTGGCCAGTTATCTACTTTTTGTTCTGCGATAACTAGCTCCAACAAAAACTATCATTTCAGGAAAAACTAACAGTCTCGTCCATTTCGAAACATTTACAAGGTGGCCACTCATTAAGTGATTTCAAACACTGTCAGTTTTTCCACGTTCCAAAAAAATTCCATATTTCCCGATTTTTCTAGTTTATATATATTTGTGTACATTCTACAAATCTAGAAGAGCTGCGACCGAGAATTGCAATTAATAAGCAATTCTGAAAGGGGTAAGTAGAAATAATGGGCCTAATGAATAAAACCAAGCAATTACTTTAAGCAATTGCTTTTTAGCAAAAGCAATTGCTGGATTAGCAAATGCTATAAGTAAAAGCAAATACTACATCTTGACATGATTAAAATTTTCAAGCAAATCCTGTTTCCCTACATCCTTTCAGCACTTGCTTGTTCAACGCGTCTAGACCTGCAAAGTTGAACAGTCGCAATTCACTCTTTTATATTATAGATATGTATTCATTCTAGTGCCGACGTTGATACAACATCGTGGACATTACTCAAATATATCTGTTATTTTAATGAATAATTAAAAAGAAGTTTGTAATAATTATGGCACATTCGAGTGGAAGTGAGGAATTTGAAAATGATGAAGAAATAGATAAGCATTTGACATTTGTTCACAAATTAAAAGAAAATAAAATAATTCTTAATTGATCACAAGTTCCTCAACTTAAATTAGAAAAAGAGCCCGCTGTAAATGTCTTAGTACAACAATATGAAGATATTTTTAACATCTCACTTACAACTAAACAGTTCTTAGTATTTTTGGGTTGATTTTTATGTCCTATGTATGCTTTCTCACTTGTTTCTTATGGAGTTGTGGGGTTCTAACTCTCTTCTTTCCTTTATTCCCTATACTTTGAACAATTGGTCTGTTTGTGTTTCTCAGTGCTGCTAATGGCAAATCGTCACTGTCTTCAGTATCTACATCGCTTGAATCTTTATCAGGAAAATACGTTTGGTCGACATCAGAATCGTCAATCTCTAAAAGTAAGGTTAGAAATTAGTTTTACCATTTTGAAATTTTTACAAGAACATGTAAGGACAAGTTAGTTAATAAAACATACTCATCATTGTCCATTTTAGTGGAAAATACCAAGATTTTTATTTTCAAGTCACTTTAGTCACTATAAACAATAATAAACGTTTTCTAATATGTACTTACTAAATAGAAAAATGGTATAAGTGCACTTGTACTGGTTTTTCCCAAACGAAAAGAGCTTCTGAGAGTTGAGCTTGGGCTACTGATTAACAGATAGCGCTCGGATGTTGAAACAGCGCTTGTACCATTTTTCCCTGAACAGATTGCACTTTAACTATACAGGATATTCCACGAGAGCCGTTCGTTAGAAGTTTTCATGGTTAGAAAAAATTTAGAATTCTGAAATTTTTGGTTCCAGGGTTATCCAAGATTTTCTTTCTTTTCAAAATATTTTCAATATCATACTACTTCCGGTTACACCTATTTCCAGTGGTTTTCTTGTTAATCCATATTTTTCATTTTAATGTGGTTTTTTTGGCAGAAACCGAAACATCGCTTGCCTTTCGAAGCCAAATAAACATCAATGAAACGGTAAAAAATTTACTTTAATTAGAACATGACATTAGTACATAACATTTAGAACGAAATATAAAATAAAAACAAAAAATTGGAACATAAACCACTGGAAATAGGTATAGGGAATGTTATAACAAATCGATGCAGAATCAAATTCTGCATCCGACCTTCCAATAAAACACAGGTGTCCCATTTGAAAAAACGAACTTTTTCAACTTTTAAAATGATGTATTTGGTCATTAAATTTTGGATACCCTGTATGCGATAAATCAGTTGTCAATATGACATTCGAAAGAATCATTCCTGTGCTTCCGTCTACCCCAGAAGCGCTTTCCACCAATCGAAATTGGTTAAAGGGGGCAATGCTCAAAACAGCGCTACATCTGTCAAAATTTTCAAAAAAATCAAGATATCTAAGAAAAAATTGAAAATAGGTATAGGGAAACCTGAAGGAATCCACTATGAAATTTTCTCAGGAATCTAAAAATGAAATAATATACCGGGTGTTCCATTCAAAATAAGGAAGTTAATGGTGACTTCCGGTGTAACCGGAATTAGTATGATCTTGAAAATATTTTGAAAAGAAAGAAAATCTTGGATAACCCTAGAACCCAAAATTTCAAAATTCTAACTTTTTTCTAATCACGAAAACTTCTAACGAACGGCTCTCGTGGAATACCCTGTATATTGGTACACTTATCTCCCATTATGAAAAAATGTTACTTGTACTACTTTTCCACTGACCCCCTCAAATATGACTTGATAAGCCCTCTACTTCATTGAGTGATCTTCCTATCCCTGCAGCTGCAGCATGTACTGCTATAGGGGAGAGTGGAGAAGGATGATACACTTAGCACTCATAATGTTGAAAACATTCACGGTTTTGTTCTGTCGAAATTTCACACACGGAAAGCCTGTTCTATGGCAGCAGCACTCACGAAAAGAAAATTTCATAACATCACTCTCGAGTAGAGTTTCAGTTATTTTCTGTCAACATTGCAAATGTATCAGACCTCCCTTGGTGTGGGAGGGGTGATACAATGCTTGGGAGGGTTGATACATGCTATAATTAAGTGCGTTCAAATGATTACGAAACTGTTTATAATTCAATTTTGTTGAAGAAATACATAATAAAAATGAAAAATTAAACTATTTAGTTTATTCACGTTCTCATACTTGATAAACTTGACAGAAAATGATAATTTTCGCTCTGCTCCAGCAGTTCCACCAACAAAACTGGGTGGTGGTAACTTAATAACATCCATTAATTGTACATAAGATTCATCAACCACATCGGGATAAACGAAGTGAAACGTTGACTCGTTATGTCTCAGAAATTTCACTCGACATTCGTCTGCTCCCTTGTACATTTCGAGTACTTGTCCTACGTAGTGCTTGCCAATTTTTTCCGTTGTAAACGGCACCAGCACATAATCATCCACATTTATTACGCCCTGAAAGAAGTCTTCGTCAGCTTTTTCGTTTTCTATCTGATCTTCGATATCAGTAAGTTCGTCAGATGAGGTGGCTGAAACTGCAGCCGAAACATTTTCCGAAGAAGATGAAGAATCGAACGTTCTTCTCTTAACTTGATTAATTCTAGGTGGTGTATTCTTCGTCCGTTTCATTTTCCTCATCGAAAAGTCTTCTCCAATTTCCTTCATGTTTGGTGTGTCTGTGAGTATTTTTGTTTTGACTGGTTTTCTTCCAATGGTCTGCTTTTTTTTTGGTGGAGCCTTAGGTAGAGGTCTAACGTCTGCGGGGGTCTTTTGTGAAAGTGGATTCTTCGTTGGATGTTGTGGTTTTCGTTCATCCACTGGAGTAGCTGGCTCTGGTGTGCGTTCTCCAAGTTCTCGAGATTCGTTGGTGGCTGATGGCTCTGGTGTACGTTCTCTTCTGGATGGCCCCGGCTGTGGTTCAATGGAATTATTGTCAACACTAGGTGTCAGATCTTTTTCGGTAGGTGATTCATCTGTTACACTCGAACTTACGAAATCAATATCCGTGAAGATACGTGCATCAAATGGGTATATGTCGGTCTCCAAAAAGCCTTTCATGATGTTGATTGGCGTAACAGATCTTTTGTAAGCATTTCCAACTAGTCCAGCTATATCTTTTAATATAATAGTCTCACCAGGATGGTTCACCATATAGTCGTCACAAACCTGGTTGTAATATGTCTTGAATAGTCCAAAAACGGAGACATCTAGAGGCTGTAAACGATGACTGGTATGTGGTGGAATTGTTAGCATTACGATTCCATGGTTTTTGCAGTTTGAGAACTGTGGGTGAAATGTGGCTCACATGGTTGTCCAGAATCAAAAGGACTTTGTTGTCCTTGTTACACTTTACGAACTTTATGAAATGTGAAATATATTTTTCGAAATTGTTCGACGTCATCCAGCCACTAGGATGTGGCTCAGCTTTAGACCCTGGTGGAGCTCCCCTAGTCATATAATCTTGCTCGCGGACACGGGAAAAATTGAAAACTGGTGGAACTGAATTTCCTGCAGCGTTTATTGCACAGCATACTGTGACGGTCTGTCCACGTTCCCCTGAAGTAGCTTTTGACACTTGTTTCTGACCTTTTTTAGATATGAGCTTATCAGGTTTATGTACAGTTTGCACCCCGGTCTCGTCATAATTATAAATTTGATCTGGAATAAATTCGTTTCTTCTTAACACCTCCCGAAGTAGTTCATAAAATCCCCCTACGGTATGCTTATTGAAAGCTGTCGCACGACTAAGACTAGTCGGCTCAGATGTTCTTAAAAACAAATCTTTATTTCGGAGCATAAACCCGCGCGCGTTGCCGCTTTGTTCGTTTGCCAACTCTGACTGATCTTCCCATTTTCAACATGTATGCAAATTTGCAAGTTTCTATTGTGTTCAAACCATAATTCATTCATGCAGCGTCCAATAGATATTCTGCCAAATCTTTCTCTTCATCTGCATCAACTATTTGAGAATCTTTGAAGTTAGGTGAGAATTTGAACTCATCCCCTTTCTCTTTGAACTTTACCACATACCTTCGGAGTGTCATCTTGTCTACATCATATTTTTTAGCAGTTGTTCTTAGTTTTTCACCCGCTACAACTTCTTTCACAGCTCTCTCCATTAGATCGGGCGAAGCTGAGAGCCGGTTGGTTTTCTTTTTCCATTGAAAGGGCATCCTGCAGAATTCAATTCTACAATTATAAATGAAATTCACTGGAGGGAGACTTGACACATATATCATGTCTTCCTCGAAAATATGTATCAACTCTCCCTTATGTGATTTTTTTGACGGAAGTTGAATTGGAAACCACATAACCTAACTTACTAACTATGTGTATAGATCGAAATGTAGCTACGACTTGATGTTTTCTGATGTCACTATAGTAGACGTGGTGGAATTTTTGGTAAAATGCTTACACCTACCTTTTCAAAACGAACAATTATTTTCAAGAAAAATAAACTGCAATAATTGGCGACCATGTTTTTTGACAGAAAGTTGTAAATGACATTCATAGTACCAGTGACTGGTAATGAACTAGTGTTGCCAACTTCAGAAGATTTGTATACGTCTTTCCGGCAAATCTGCACATGTATCAAGTCTCCCACTGTATCACTACTCCCCACTCTCCCTATACTACCGTGTTCTCTGGCAACTGTATTGTTGACTTGTAAACACAAGGAATACCGGCGTTTTTAGAAAAAAATTACGAAACCGTGCATTGTGCCGAAATGCAAGACGGGGTACAAAAGTGTAAAGCAAGAAACTTCTGTTTTTAAAGTGCCGAAAGATGCGGAAATGCGAAAAAAGTGGATGCTTGCGATTCCGGAAAGAAATCGTTTTAACGAGGTCTTTTATGTGCGTCATGTATAAAGAAAAAGGGGAAGTTATTTTTAAGGTGAGTAATACATTTTGACAAGAGTAACAGTTCTTTTCCACTCTCAAATCAGTATAGTAAATATTGCGTTACGAGAAAAATTATTTTACTTAATAATGTGATTGTTGCCATACTTTGATCCAAGCGCTAACTGGTGCCTGAGCGAGGGACTACGAGTTTGGCGACATGTAAGAGACTCATGTGACTCTGAATTCTGAATGTCTGAATTCTGAACGACGAATTACGAATAGTACCTATTGCGATAGAAGTAGACCTAGAACCGATTTTTTTTAATTCGAATTATTCCATGTACTAATCGGATCCTAAAGGTTATTCCAGGATTACAGGTTATTCTTAATTCGAATTATCACATCACTATTTAAAACCACTGACGTTTTCGTACGAGTGCACGAACTGCCCGTATCAATCAACTTCGCTCCGTCCTACTCTTGCCACTTTGAGATGTGTATTATCTTTTAATTTTATGGCAGCTTTTATATTTCGGTCCTTTATAAATTGTTGATTATTACGTCTAAAACATGTTTCACTTGAATGTCCGATTTTATTACATACTGTACATGTATTAATTTTTATTCGGCAGTACTTCGCCTTATGATTACCTTTACAATTATAACATTGTGAGTGTTTATTTCGACGTCCATCTATTCCGTGGTGATTGTTATGACGAAATTCTATTCGGTTAGAATTAGGAAGACTTAACTTCTGCGGCTGGACGTTAGTAGTATTAATACTTATGTGATCTAGATAATTGGCTAAATTTCCTATTGTTCTAAACTTAGCCGCTCTTACTGATAATTTGATAGAATCATCTTATTCCTCCTATTATACTATCGAAAATATATTAATCTTTTATTTTCAAATTTGATTTATTTAATTTCGCCCATTTTTTTGAAACAATAATCTCTCAACTTTTGGTTCGACGAAGGTGAATAATTCGCAGCTTCAATCAGTAGTCGTCCAAATTTTACTTCGTTTGGAAATCATCTACTTTATTAACTCAAGTGGTAGCACTCTGATTTTCACAAGAATCAATAAATTCTGGTAATTACATTTCTTCCAAAGTTCACAGGGCTATAGCTTGGTTGAAAATTCAAAGGAGTACTTACAGTCTGTTTCTCCAGCTCCATTAACTTTTTCTTCAACCTTTTCACGTCTTCTTTCGTGTTTTCTAAATTCCTATAATCTGAAATTCTTCTCCTGGGAGGCGTACGAGGGGATGATGCTGGTGAGTGGGTTGCTTTGATCTTTTATGTTTCCCCATTGTAGATTCACAATACACTTTTCACTTAGATTCTTTATCCCACTTCTGATTTATTAGAGTTTTTGGAACACTTATCAAATAAATGTTAATTATATTTTAAAAGAATGACAATCTTAAGAATGACTATTTATAATTCATATTCCGTTAATATTACGTCTGATTGTCTGATACTCTTATGCTAAATGCGTAATACCCCTATTGTCTTGCTCGCATTTTTATATACCTTCCTAATAAGAATACTAATACTAATAAGAACTCTCCAACGTGTATGCGACAGAGCGGTATTACAATATAATGCAAAAGAAAGAGATGGAACGGACTCACCGAAGTTCTCTTGTCTCGACCTGCACATGTGGAACGTTAGCGTTCCAAGCAATGTTGCCAGTAAGCAAAATTCCTTCAAGAAAATCGTCCAATTCGAATATGTTTCAAAAGTTACCCATTTACCTAATTGGACAAGACTAATACCAACATTTCTCTCATATTGATACTTGACCTTGAACTAGATTAGGTTATCTGACATTAGTTCACAAACAACAGAAAAATTCGAAGAACTCTAGGCTACTTGATCTGAGCAATGACGGAATATGATGAGCTGATTAGCAGGTCATACCAACCAAAATCTAAAAGATGTACCCCGAGCGTACATCACGTAAAGAGTAATTACGCCATTCACAAACATATCACCCATGGATTCGCGAATGTGCGCATTTTTGACAGCTGTGAGCTATATTTATCTATCAGCTGTGTGTATAGTTTTCCTTACTTTTTTCCAAAATTTTCGATTTTGTAATATTGTTATTAATTTATAGTTAGCATTGCTTTTGTGTCTGAAGAAATGAGTGGTATTGGTAACAAATCACTGTTATTAGTTATAACTGGACTTGCAATGAAAGAAAAGAAGTATCACCCCAGATATAAAAAAGCAATGCAAAAACTATACAGCTTATATGTTATATGAAGAAAAACTTCCAGATTAAGAGCGCTACTACTCCCAGAAGGTTCTGGGTTAGAGAAATTTTCAGTGAAAAGCAAAATTTTAGCAAGGTGCTAGTATTAACTTGGTTTCCGAAAAGCTTAGTGCAGATCCAGATAAATTCTTGAATTTCTCCAGAATGTCCAAGGAAACTTTTGAAGAACTTCTTGCACTAATTGAGCCAATAATTCGAAAACAATTTTTTTTTAGAAAGTCAATAAGCGCGAAAACTCGCTTAGATATCACACGGAGATATTTGGCAACATAGTATGATGTCTAGCTGTCTCTTTAGAACTGCTCATAACAGTTTCGAAAATTATTTCTGAAACATGCCAAGTTATAACAGGCTGAATAATGGCAAAATAGATCCGTTCAGAAGAACAAGGTTGTAAGATCATAGAACAAGGTTGAAAGAGGCAGGTTACAACCTTGTTCAAGTGTGGGTGAGTGCAGATTAATAGGTGGGTGTTGATAGCGTATATGTGTGTTTGGAGGGGAGGTTGGATTGGTATATTATGTGTTCATCTAAAAAAAATATGTATTTTTTTAGTAAAATTTCATCATCATTGCTTACGCATTATTAAAACCACAAAAAACATTACATTTCACTTGGAAAATTATAGTAAAATTCTCTATACTCCAATGGAATGAATTTGCACATGTCTAACAAATTTTCCTTTTTTTTGATCGGAAAAACAGAGTTATATAAGTTTGGAAGGCTTTGGAGGTCCACGTTCACAGGAGGAAGGCATCTATTTCGAACACCTTTCATGTTCTTTGACATATAATAATATTTCCAGGGTTGCAAAATATAGTGACTTACTCTAGCACGTATTGTTGTAGGGTCATCTCTCTTTTTTGAAAAAGAAGCGATAGATTCCCAACTTCCCTCTACGAATTGTTCTAGAACAGATTCAACTGCAGTGTCAGATGCATCCGTAGTAAGAGCCAAAGTTGCGCTATCAACAGGATGACGAGGAAGTGTTGCCTGTGCAAGTTCTTCAGCTGCTGAAGTCTAGATGATAGAAGTCTTATCCTTTTTTCTGGCGCCTTTTAAAAAGTTATGCAGAGGACCCTGAGTCTCGGTTGCCTTACTGATGAATTTTCTATGAAAGTTGACAATCCCTAGAAACTTACGAAGCTCAGAGATTTTAATAGGTTTGGTGTAGTCTACTACTGCTTGAACTCTCTACGGCAAAGACTTGGTTCCTTTCATGTCGATCAGACACTCCAAATATTTCACTGATGCTGCACCAAATATACACTTAGCAACATTAATTGTAAGTCCAAACTCTCCTAATCTCTCCAAAACTATCTTCACATGTTTTCTATGCTTTTGTGGATCTTTAGAAGCCATTAAAATGTCATGTATGTACACAAAAAAGAAATTTAAGTTACGTAAAGCTAAGTCAATATATCTCTGAAATGTTTGTGCCGCATTTCGCAGACCAAGAGGCATATATAAAAACTCGAAAAGAGCAAAAGGCGTCGTGACTGCTGTTTTCTGGATGTCCTCCGGAGTCATAGGTATCTGATGGTATGCCCATGTTAAATCAAGCGTTGAAAATATGGTGCAACCTCTGAGCCTGTGTGCTCAATCATGTAGATAGGCTACGTGGTGATTGTAGCTAGAGTAAAAAGGTTGGTGTTTTTATGAACTAACTTCTTACCCCTAAGGTGAACCAATATGCCAAAGTGCCGCAGGAGATCTGCTCCAATTATTGGTTGTGTCACGTCAGCTATGGTGAAGATCAAATTCACGGAACGTCGTAGTCCTAAATCGAGATAAGTTTTTCACCATAACTGTTGATCGTTGAATTGTTGGCTGCAAAAAGCCTAAGTTTGGCTGGCGAATATGGTTTTCCTACCAGAGACTTGGGAATAACCGATAGATCGGCACCGGTGTCAATGAGAAATCTAATCCCTTATCAAAAAACGGCTTTTCCCTATTCTATCATTATTGTCGGCTTCGACCGCTTGTTCTCGAAGCGACTCAACTAGTTTTCCGAATTCTCCTTACCCCACCTACATGGTTCCTCGCATTTCTTAGCCTTATTTTTGAAACGATAATGATAAAAACAATATGATTTTTCTATCTTACCGAGCCTAGACTGTGCACGGAAAAATATTTTGTTGGGGTAACCAGAATTTTGACAAGACTTTTGTTTAATATGGGCACAGCCAGATATGTAGTTCTGTGAACAAATGCTACATATCAACTGATTCCAGTTACATCAACAATGTTAATCTTGTTGAAATTGAACTACTATATTCTAGCAAATATGACTATTTAGACAAATTATTCTAACGAAACCAAATTGTTCAAATGGTTATTTATTTTGTTAGATGAAGTATTTCATATAGTCACGTTTTCTTAAAAGATAGTTAGCTTAACAAAAGTGAATATGTATGGGCCACCTTCAATTTAGTTACAGCAACAACATATATCTAGTTTCACTTTCAATACATTCTTGTAAACTTGACTTTTATATTGAAAGTTTCAACAACAAAAATTTGCTAAATGATCTATGTGTATTGTCAATGGAACTATTTCATATAGTTACTTTTTCGTGCGAGATTGTTACTGTAACAAAAGTACAATCTAGTTACATCAACAACTAGTTAGACTTTCAATGCTTTCTTGTTAGATTTACTGTTTTGTATCGTTAATTTCAACGAAAATAGATTGTGATATGGTTAACACGACTATTTGACGTAGTTCTGTGTACACATTAGATTGTTACTACCACAAAATAAACTTTTATCAAACAACTCGAATCGAGTAATGAAAAAATTGCAAATTAGGTGTATTTACGCATAACCTATTGTAACCTAAAAAAACAATAAATTTAAAATAAGAGAACTACCATATTAAGGATATTCTTCTAAAACTGACATCTTTCAGAAGAAAACAAGATACGGAGTAACACATAAATGAACTCTATAAAAATTATTTATTGATTCACTTTAACAAATATAATATATGTACTTAAAACTAGCAATGTGTTTCATTCATTATGGTCTTATCATTTTAAGGATATTTAGAGCAATTTCACCGACCTGTGATTCGAAAATAAACCTGAAGGATCATATTTAGAGAGATTACATATAAATGTACTGTTTGTACATACAATCATTTTGTTTTAGTTACGTTTCGATCCAGTTCAGAACTCATCTGATTGAATCAAACAAATCACAAGAAACACTACTTCTCTTCTGTTAATACTATGTACAATCAATTATTCGCGCCCTATTAGATTTTAAATGCAATTAATCATGGTTCTGCTTGAGATGGACTGTCTTTACATCTCAAGTATGATTTTATTATTCTTGGTACTTTGCAGGTAGAATAATTTAGATTCTGAGGCGTACATGAACAGTTTTAACGAAAATAAGAATTGTCAGATTTGATTGGTTCAGTTAAATGAACCTGAAGCAGATGTTGAAATCGAAACGTACCAAGACGAAAATAATTAAAAATGTAATAGTATATTTTTGCATTTAGTTTATTGCAATTCATCTTTGCTTAACGAAATTTACAAAGTTTGTAAGATCCATATAAATTTGTAAACTAACGAAGGGAAAAACAGGAAATTTTCATGTAATAGATGTCTCAACTTGTAGCATGATGGTTCCAGTACGCCATAAAAATATAATTAGACCTGTGAGAAGTGGACTTATTTACAATATATTAAATCCCATATTTTAAGGTAATATGGAATATTCCTTTAGAATCACTAGTTGGAAGGCAAGGAATGAAATGTTGTATCTCACTATGATTAACAAATTTCAAACTATTTTCAAAATTTACTTCATTGCTATGTGTATGTTCGTCAAATCCATAAGTGGAACATTGTTTGTATTGGAAACATATTTGATTATCTTTAATCAAATAGATATTTTCGATTTTGCCAAATTCAGGAAGACAATGGAGAGATATGATAATGATAGAACCTTTCCTATAAGTTATTTCATTAACAATAATCCAATTCACGCTTTGTATTATCATTCCGCTGTTGATTTCCGAAGCTAAATGCTCGTCCTCTTGAAATGTAATTTGTCCATGCTTCAAGTTGGGTAAAATATTGTCTGAATTCATAAACTTGTATGTAACACAGATTGCGCTGATGTCTTATCCCCAAAGTCAAACTTAATTTTGTTTTACACGAACTAGTTAAACTTGACGTTTTGAAGGGCTTATGCTTAGCTTCGAATCTCATGCACCAATTATTCACTAAAGGACCCGCTTCTAAGATAATACGGGGATACTGCACCATTTGGTGATGTTTCGGTTTCAGATTTTGGAATAAAAGAGTGTTGAAGATATAATGATGTTCAGATATTAATGTACTTAGATAATCTACATCCTCAGTGGTAGCAACTGGATTGAATATTATATCACATATTCTTCGTAGAGTTAAATATAAAAGCCAGTATTCGTTGCCTTCGGGAATTAAATGTTAAATAACACCAAATATTAAAAGAAATGAATGCATCTCAGCAGCGGACATTTTTATAGATTTATAGATGCTCTACCTTTATAGTAGGGGGTCTGTTACTAATGAAATCTTTGGCAAAATCAAAACTCTTAATCACGGAACTTAAAGTATTTATGGAAAATAATTGAGCATCAAATATAAAATAACTCAAAATGACACAAAAATCATAAATACACACTTCCTCCAGAATATCATGCATGTTGTCAACACTATAGTTCCGAGTAACATGAAAATCTGGTATATTATTGAACAAACTGTCTTCCTTAAGACCAGTCAAAGAAACATTGTTAATAATTATGTCTTCTTTATAATTCATTTCATTTCTTAGTATTTCGCGGAGAATGATTCCGTGAACCCTAGCATTGAATTTAAACCCAAATTATCACCAATGAAAAGTCCAACATCAAAAAAACAATTCCAATTCATCATCTGATATTTTTATGCCTGTAGTATTCAAATAGTTTATTTTATCAATGGTAGGAGAAAAAATGGAATTTCCAAAAGTCTTCCTGTCTTTCGATTTGAAAAGCTGAACCAGAAATATAATTTCAAGATTTGAACTATATTTTTCAGGAACACAAGGTATAGTTACATATACAGCCCCTAATTTTTGACTGCCAGAGCGGGAACCTAGTGGATTACCTGTTTCAAAATCATTAAAATAAATATGTAATGGAAAACAGATTTTTTTATATTTAGCCACTTTCATTTTCTAAATATTACTTTGAACAAAATTTTCAATGAGTGTGTTTCCATTTAATAGGGCATTATAATTTTCCAAGGTTTCCCTAAATCTGTTTGGTAATTCAAAATATTGTTTTAGAACTTTTGTAAGGGGTATGACGATACTTTTGTCAGTATGCATTGTTATGTTAGGTTTTTAATTCAATGTTGCTAGTTTCAAAGACTTGCTGATAGTTATTTCAAGTGGTTTGATGTAATGACCAGAATTTTGAAAATGCGTAAACCTTTTATACTCTCTGTCTAGTTCCTTAAACGGATTAACATCAAAACTATCAGAAATATTTTTTTTTAATGTGGGTCATTACCTATCAATGGGAATATTTTATTGAATAGTGCTTTAAATAAATCACATTTAAAAATGTCATGTACAGATTGCACAATATACTGTATTTCACTTCTTGGTACAGAGTTATTGTTATATAGACTAGCTAAGAAGAGTAAAATCTGTTTCTGGAATATTAATATTCAAACTGTTTAGATTTCTTGTTATTTTTTGAAACATGGTTAGCATCAATATGTTACTTGAAAGATTTCTGAGAAAAATATGCGTAAAGCACCCATTTTCATTGCAATAATATGGACCAGAATTTATCAAATGTACATATTTCAAATGAATGAAATATTTTTTACACAAAGATGTTTGTTTCTTAAAAATAAAACATTTCATTCTTAACTTTAAAATATAAATAAGGTAAAAGAATTAAAATTTAACTAAGCACACATTATAAAGGTTATTTCAAATTAACACATATATTAAGTTTGCATCAAATCAGAATCTAATTCTTCTTCAACAACATGTGACTTATTCCACACTGTTTTCATACCATATATAAATTTTTGGATAAAAAACCACACATGTTCACATTCTATGGGATACTTTAAATCCAATACGTGAAAAAATTTGAAGATAGTATCAACACATTTTAATACATTTCCAGGTTTATATAACTGAGAATTAATACTTATCAAAACCTCACATTCCTTAAAGTCCTTTCCAACTATAATAATAACTGGTTGGCATGATTCTTCCAATTCTGCATATTTATTTATCCTCCTTTCCAAGAAAGGTTCAACTTTCACAAGCAGTTTTCAGATGGACAATAAAACTCTGTTGCAGCTCAATTTTGGATGGTCTCTATTGTATTTTTCTGGTTTTTTTCTCAGCATCTTCAGATTTTGAACAAACAAGAATTGTTTTGTTGAATAAATATGGCAGTATTATTAACCTAAAGCAACAGCTTGGTCTGAAAAAAAGATTAGAATTAAATAATTGCTAACTTTGTTAAGAGACAAAAGCTGCTTTGGGGGACCAGAATTTAATTGAAAAACTGTTGAATCTGAGGGTGAAAAGAATGGTTTTCATGTATATATCATGTATCTTACCAACTTCACAGTTGACATTTTGCGCAAGCAAGTTGTGAACAATTGAATCTTTTACAACTTTGGCACGATTAAATATTTGTTTAATCAATTCTGGAAATTTCTGATAAGCCTTATTCTCATATTCTTCAAACTTTCTTTTAAAGTCAAGCTCAATCTGCAAAAAAGTAAGTTAATGTCATTTATTTTGAAATATTGGCATCTAAAATTTTTTAAGCTGAATAACAAAAATCTTCTATTTATTTATATTATAATGAATCTTACCAAAGTGAAACCAAGAGGTTGTTTTAACGCTGGATATTTATTGAAGTATGCATGCATGTTAATGCCAGTTTTCAAAATACTCTGCCTTACATTAAATGTATGCCCCCACTTATCATAAACATCTACCCATGGTTCAATACAATTTTCTGGCCAACATGAGATCTTGGTTTCTCCTTCCCCTATATAAGCAGTCTCGCTTTCTAAAAACATCATTAACTAAATATCTTGATAATAGGATACCTATATATTCGTTTATTCACTTTCCAATTCATTAAGAAAAAAAAATAGAAAAGATTATTTAATTTCACTCAGATTCTATATTCTTATTGAATACAAAGTTGAACCTAATAAGTTATCAATAAACCTCAACTCAACTACCGATTAGATCATGTAAAACTATTGTTTGAATGAAATTATTAAAACAGGTGAAATATATCCTACAAGCTACAATATTAAAAATTTTCTATATTCAGTGGATTGTTTGAAGAACGTTCTACCTTCTCTCATATACATATATTTGTTAGATATCTTGATAATACGTGAAAGATGTTATGAAGTGTACTAAATCACTAAATTAACTGATCGTGCGAATTACACTCAAAATTAATAATTTTATTAGTTATTAATAATTAATTATATTCAATAATATTAGTTATTAATAAATAAATAATAAAGTTACTTGAGAATATATTTGATATGAGAGTTACACTGAGATGGTAAAAATGTTTAAATACTACGCTTGACGCATAAACACTAATAATAGCCGAAAACTGTAGAGGGAGTGAGAGAAGGCTTATTGTTTGAGAGAAATAGGAGACCATCTTCGTTGTCATCCCTACTCCGTGCTGTTTAGTGAATGAGAAGTGACACCGGTAGACACATGGAGGGGATAACTTACCAAGTGATAATAATTGATGTTATCGAGCGGGATAAAAAATGATAAAATTATTAAAATGACTATTAAAAAGCAGGGGTTAGTGATAGAAGAGTGAAAATTTAGGGTTGTATGTATTTTTTAATGCCACATAGTAAAAAAGTTAAAAAAAATTATTCAAAAAAAAAATAATAATTTGGGGTGGACACCCCTTATCACTTAGGGGTTTGAAAAATAGATAGTAGCCGATTCTCAGACTTACTGAATATGCATAAAAAATTTCATAAGAATCGGTCTAGCCGTTTCGGAGGAGTATGGGAACGAACATTGTGACACGATAATTTTATATATTAGATTTGTAAGTTGAGGAATCCGAATTAAATACTTGAAATGAACGACAATGCATTCAGGAATTAACTTACCTTCAAATTTGGGAATAAATGTTCCAAGTTCCAGTCTGTTAATATTAGTTCAACGCTTTCTTCCATTCCAAACAATATCACTTTTTCTCTTACTGTAACAAAATTCTGGCATAGGCCGCACAGGTTGTAAACACAAGAATGAGGGTTTAATATATTAATGGCGAACGGATGTAGGGGAGACCGGTGTCAGTTGTAACTTTTTTGCTTCGAATTCGATTTTCAGTGAACTTATTCATGAACAAGAATTTTTAAAGGTAGAGCCATATGGCTATAAGTGTTACGAGTGAGTGCATTGCTTATTTCAAATTGAAAGTACATTCCACAACTAACGCTTTAAGAAAATAAACAGCTGTTGATGTCATTTGTTACAATTGATACCATGTGGGGTCAATTGTAACAGTCACCGGTTGCAATTGTAACGTATCTCTGAAAACATACGAAATATATTTAAAAATATTATAATTATGATAAAAATACGAAGTAAATATATTTTCAAATATATAATTATGATAAAAATACAAAGTAAGACATTTTTTACCAACAGAACTTCAAATCTTATAAAACAGAACAAAATATAAATCCACCCTTTCGCAAATAAAAACTTGAAATGAAAAACAGTCTCTAATCTGACGTGCAATTCTGACACTCAAACAAGGGGTCATTATTTGCGCAAGTTGAATGGGCCCACAGGCGACAATCTCTGCACTGTAGCCAATCTTCCTTGCTTTTGGTGTATGCTTCACAACACACCAAGCAAATGGTTTCGTCTTCTTCGTCGGAAGAGTCTTGATTTTTAATGGGATTCCTCTTCTGTTTGGTCTTTTTAGTCTGAACTTTCGCTGAGGTTAATTTGCATTTAGCTGCATTAACCAGCTGTTTCTTGTTAAATTTATCTAACAGGATATCTTTCTCTGGGGTGTCCGTTAAAATCGCAGTTTTGCCTCGCGACCTGTTGGTTTTCTTGAATGGTTTGCTGAATTCAGCTTTTGGAAGTGGTCGTATGGTTTCAGGTGTGATGATTTTGGCAGGAGGTGGAGGCTGCATCTCGTTGCTGGAATAGGCGGTGATGCCGAAATGCACCTAATTCGAGAATCTTCGTTAAGTTCTTCTGATTCTGGTGTTCTATCCCGTATTATCGAACTGGAATTGCCTTCTGATCTACTAAGAACACCTCCTGAGGTGCTGGGAGCGTTCATTGTCTCCGGAGTTTCTAAAACGTCGACTACTTCCAACGGTCGGTCTGTGACAGAACTTGGAGCATAATTGTCTTCCCTGTTAAAGGGCTAAATGCCAGAACAAGCGAAACCCGCAGTTACGTTCTTTGGAGTAATTGCCATTGGTAAGGTATTTCTGGCCAGGGAGGGTATATTGTAAATAGTCATTCTCTTTCCCGGGTTATTTTTAATCCAGCGATCACATTCGCTATTAAAATATCTTTTGAATGGACCAAACACCCCCTGTCAAGTGGCTTTAGTTTATGGGAGGTGTGGGGAGGGAATTACAGTAGGGTTATATAATTGTTTCTGCAGAAATCTATTACAGGGTAGTACAGATGGGAACTGTGGTTATCTAAAATGAGAAGGACGCGGTTATCCTCAGCGGGTTTTGAATACCTCGCAGTGTTTTATAAAAATCTGAAATTCCACCTCCTGCATCCATCCACTTTTGTTGCCAGAACCTATTCATCCTTCAAGCCCATCTCGCACGAAATGATCCTGATATCTCTTCAATGGAAAAACAAACATAGGCGGAACGCTATTCCCTAACGCATTGACAACTACACACATCGTTACCAGCGTTTCTTGTGAAGTTATTGCACCAACTTGTTTTACGCCTTTACATGCGATAACTTTTCCCGACTTTTGAACGGTTGTACACCCTGTTTTGTCACAGTTGTATATGTTTTTGGGTTTAAACGCATGCCTTTCTAATAAATTTTCCAAGTTTACAAAAAACTTTTGAACATTAACGGCATTAAAGTTCATAGCGCGAGCAAGACTTGTCGACTCAGGTGTCCTTATGGATGAATTTGGGTTCCGTTTGAGAAAGGCTGCAAGCCAATCTTCGCTTGCCATTTCGGTGACGTTCCATTGAACGGGATAAGAACAGTTATTAGCTGTAGCGAATTTGTAAGTGAGAGACCTCAACTCTTGAGGCGAAAGCCCATAGCACAATTTTGATGATTGTTCACAATAAAAACAGCTGAATTTCTTGTTCTCGCGTGAAAACCTTGTTGTGGGGACGATATCCAATTGCTGGAGTCTTGTTATCTTGAAGAGCTTTCACAAAACGCCGTAGACACATGACACATTCCTTCATAAAGCTTCGCTGCGCCACGAACGGAAAGACCCTCATTCAAAACTCTATCAGCGGCTTCTTGGAACACTTCTTTGGGAATTTGGCCCCTTGTAGTCTTTCGCGGTCTTGGTTTAACCATTCCGTCTGTTACAATTGACAACACCATGCGTTACGATGTTTATATGCCTGTTTTGTATTCTAACCTAACATCCCGGGCAATGTATTACTGTCAGTAGGAGGGAAAAGTAAGGTGTTTTAATTATTACATGTATTTGCAAGCATAACTGGGATATAACGAAAAAAAGTTTACGACGAAAACTTACCTTTGGCCGTCGAAAACGATATTTTTGTATCACTCTCTGCTGAATCAGTCTGCTTCACTCCGCTCTCGCGTGACAGTTAAGTGATGCACTGGCGTTGTAAATACTGCAGACTTGGGGTGATACAACACCACGTTTGATTAGCATCTTCAAACGGTTCTTTGTACAGTTGATAAGCGAAAGCGACGCCTATTCCAAATGTACCAGGTGTTTCTAAGTTAAGACACCTAGGAGTGACTTCTGCTCGAGAAGCACGTATTGTTATATCGTTATCTAGCGTTGGATGCAAGATAATGGTCCGACCAATGGATCCACTCTCAGCCATGGTGCTGAAGTTGATCGAGCTAATTTTAAAAGTTTTGTTGTCTGCTAGAATAGCAGATATACTCTTCATGAGAGTTATATTAAAACCAGAATTAGCTGGTGAGTTAGGAAAGACATCAGGAGTGATGCCTGCCGAGCTGAGTATGGTAGTTGCTTCAGCTCGAGGGGGTTGGACAAGATGCCACTGTAGTAAATTCTCGTTGGCAATTGTGCCGGGGGGTAGAATTGGAACTACAGGTTGGGGGAGGGGTCTCGCATTTGCAAGAGATTCTTTAATAAGCATAATTGAAATGCCCAGCGGAGGTATTTCCTCATAGAGATTGTGGGTATCGGCATTGATGTTGCCGTACAATCCAGGGGTGTTGTCAATTACCTCTAAGGGTAATGGAGGAAAGTTGGGAAACAAGTGCTGTCCAGCACGTGTTTGAGTGGTACCGAGTCCAGCTAAGAATAAGCGTATTGGCTCAGGTACATTGAAGGATACACTAGCTGTCTTCTGAAGCAGCGCTTCTTCTTGAGCAGTTAGTTCCTCGGTCTGCTTTAATTTTAGATTGAGAATTCTCAACCATAAAAGTCCAGTCACATAGTAATCGAATGACTCGCGGGTCCATTCTTTTGCTAGGTTGGTGTCATCTATGTTCATTTGTTGAAACGTTAAAAACGTTAAATCTGAAACAGCCGCACATGATGGAGTGAAGCTAGTGTGGATGTTCACTTCCCTTGACGATTGGTCGTATTGAAAGATCGCATCAGACATTGCTACCTTCTCCGGTGGTGGGGGTGGGCGTGACATGTTTTGCTGGGTTAATTGCCCTTTAGGCAATTTCTTTGGAAGTTCTGGCTTTGGGCCATTTGACAATTTGATTTTATTAACATTTCTATGTCTTTCCCAAACTTTCAACAAATCGGTTGGCAGAGCAGATTCAACCAATGGTAGCAGCATTGAAGCGTATTTTTCTTTGGTTACCCCAAGTGTCTCTAAAGCTCTAAGCTGTGTTTCTAATTTATCGTATAAACTGGAAAGTGACATACCTGTTTTCTCTTTCATAGCTTGTTTCAAAACTAAATTTAAAAGTTCTCTAACATATACCTCAATGAGTAGCTCATCTCTAGCGAACCTTGCTTTTAACTGGTCAATGGCGACAAGATAATTTGCTCCAGATGGTGGCAAACTTTCTACTAATTCGAGAGCTGGTGAACCGTCTTCCATAGATTGAAGTAGATATTGGAATTTATCTTCAACGTCTATTTCCTCATCGTCATGTATTTTTCTATACTGGCCCCAAAAACCAATCCAATTCTTGATATTTCCATCAAATTTTCTCAGCTGAATTTTCGGCAAATTGAATTTCCGTTTGGTTTCATTGCTCGTACAGCACACTCCTTTATTAGTTTGAACATCGTCATCAAATCTTCTCAGTAGGTATTCACATTTGGATTGATATTCGAAATATTTATCCCTATAGGATTGCGTTTCTTGATATTCTCCTTCCAGTACATCATCGAGCGCTTCGGAAAATAAAGTTTCTCTTAAATTATCATCAAGGCAGCTCAATCTTGTAGTTGTATTCTCCAGATTCTTCATAAGAGACTCCAATTGGTATTTTTCTATAGGCTTTCCTATTTTGATTTCTATCTCCAAGGAATCAACTTTCTCGCATATGACGTTTACTTGTCTTCTGATAAAACTCCTTTCTTTCTTTACGATTTCCATTGCATGTCCTGTCACGGTCGCCAAAATGTAAATACTGCAGACTTGGGGTGAATTGGGCAATATTTACTGTATAGTATTGAAATAACTTTATACTTTTTATAATAAGAAGTGTATTTGACAAGTAAATTCTGACATTCATCTATATTATTAATTTTTCTACATATCTAGGTAATCATGAAAAACATTAGAAACAGGAAATAAAGTATCTTCAAATTAATATATGAATTCCATTCCTAACAGGCGTTCTAATGGTGCAACACCTGGGTTCTTTACGTTAACAGAGGGCGCTATTGCGAATGTTACAACTGACACCTGTTACTATTGACACCGGTCTCCCCTACTCTTACAAGCCTAATAATGAAGTTGTAGTTGAAGATGTTTAGATGGTGGCGTCTTGCGTGGGATTCATCAGAATCATTATTTTTAAGCTCTTCAGCCAATAACATCTTGAGATTTAACTATTCTCATTGTCACCAACAGATGCCAGTGTCACAAACTTAACAATATTATTGTTATCAGATTGTCTTACAATTTCTAACAATATGTTAGGTCATTTTTAACGATTTGAAATAGTTACTCGATCAATAATTATTTTAGGAAACAATCATTGTTTAGTTAACAATATTCTCAATTGATTTTAAACACATATTTTGTCTGGGTCACAATACTTAGTTGACAAAATAGAATTAGTAGTACTAACAAAACACGTTTTCATAAAATATGGTGTCACAAGAATTTTCATAAGCTTAACTAGATTTCTTCTAACAATTCCCCATTCGATTATAACTGTCCAGTATTAGTTCAAAAAATTAACAATGAGAAACGAAAATTAGAAATGGAAACAAATCAATAGCAATTATCTAATAACAAACTCGATACCTCTAAAATGTCAAACTTCTCCAAAATTTTACACTATAACATTCAATGTCTAAGAAACAAAACTTCAGAACTAGAAGCTTTTTTAATAGGTAAAAGTTATGATATACTTTGTATAAATGAACATTGGTTGGGATCTGACGAATTAAACACTCTGAACATAAGTGGTTTTGTAAATCTCTCAGCTTTTTGCAGAACAACGCATAAACATGGAGGAGTGGGTATTTTTTCAAGTAATATCATAGAAGCAATTCCGTTAGATTTTGATACACAAGAAATATCTGATGAAATACATTTTGAAATAGCAGGTATAATGTACAACAATATACAGGTACTGAAATCTATCGCTCACCTCTTGGGGATTTTGACATATTTTTAAATAAATTAGATGCAACACTTAATAAGCTATCATTACACAAAGGTACTATAATAACTGGGGACTTTAACGTACATTTCCATTCAGATAGTAAAGAATCTCAGTCACTATGTAATATGTTTGAATCCTACGGACTACATAAAACTGTTCATAACTATACTAGAAACGAAGCAACTCTTGATAACATATTTACCAATTTTAACAGCAATTGTTATGTTGCAACAGTAACAGATCCCAATTTATCTGATCATCTTGCTATATCATTTAATTTTGAAGTGGGAAACAAAACATCATTAAATAATAAAATCAGAATAACCTACAGACCAATAACAAAACAAGGCCTCTTTAAACTTCATAATTATGTAGATAAAGTGGATTGGTCATTTGTAAACAATTCTCAAATAAATGTAAATAACAAATTTGATCATTTCTTAAATCTGATAATAGATTGCTGTGATTCTAGCTTTCCAATAAAAACAAAATTTATAAAACAAAACGAACCTAACATACCTAAAATACATTGGTTTAATAACAACTTAAGACAAAGTAGAGAAAAATTGCAGTTATTAAGCAGTTTAAATAAAACTAATCCACAAATTATTTCCAAGGAATCACTTAATAAATTTAAAAAAAGGTATCGTGAGGACATTAATAAAAGTAAAAAAGAAGCTAACGATAAATACATTAACAATTCAAAAAATATGCAAAAGGCATTGTGGGATATCATCAAATACAAAAATCCGATTAAAAGAACTTCTCAACCTAAAAACCTAAATGCCACTGATTTAAATATTTTTTTTACAAATATAGCAGAATCCTTAGTCAAGAATCTTCCACCTTCACAAAATAATCCTATTGATTATATTGAAAAAATTAATTTAGTCTTCCATTCAGAATTTAAATTCATAGAAGTTACATTCAATGAAATGAGAGATATAATTTCAAATTTAAATAATAGTCCCAGCAAGGACACTTATAATATAAATGTTAAAATAGTAAAAACTATTCTAAATTTGATCATTTTTCCTCTATGTAAAATTATAAACCAATGTATCACCTCTAACAGCTTTCCTGATTCCCTCAAAATATCTAAAGTAGTTCCGATTTACAAAAAAGGCTCATGCGATGATGTTAATAACTATAGGCCAATATCAATTACACCCATTTTTGGCAAAATTTTTGAGACTGTGCTGAAACGGCAAATAACATACTATTTTGAGGCAAATAATTTGTTTAATAAATGTCAATTTGGATTTCGTAGCAATGTTTCTACTACAGCTGCTATAAACAAACTTACTAGCTATGTTCGAGAATGTTTTGAGGAAAAGAAGTTCATGCAAGCCTCCTTCTTTGACCTTACCAAGGCTTTTGACTGTGTGTCCCATGATCTGTTGATGCAAAAGCTCAAAGGATACAACTTTGATAACAATAGTATAAATCTTAATAAATCATACTTAACTAATCGTATGCAATATGTATCATACAACAATGAAAAGTCGACAAGTAAAATAATCACATTTGGTGTTCCACAAGGATCTGTCTTGGGGCCAACCTTATTTTTAATATACTTTAATGACATTAGCAATTCTCTGTTAAATAAGAACAACATTATTTTATTTGCCGACGACACAACAACACATGATAGTGCTGACAGCTTGGAGCAATTGAGTCAACAGGCCTTGGAAACACGAACCAGTATTTGTAATTGGTTCCTTGCTAATAACCTTAGCATTAATGATAGCAAAACACAAACTTTACATTTTTCACTTAGACCAGTTAATTTAAATATTGAAACCAACATAGTTAAATTCCTCGGCGTTTATCTCGATGCAAGATTGACATGGGAGCATCATATTGCACAACTATCAAAAAAACTCAACAAAGTCATTTTCGTTATACGAAATCTAAAAAATACAGTATCAGAGAATGTATTGATGAATGCATACTATGGTTATTTCCATTCACATATGACATATGCAATACTATGTTGGGGTCATTCAGCGCAGGCCTCAAGGATTTTTGTAATTCAGAGAACTTGCATAAGAGTGTTAGCAAACCTAAAATATAGAGCGTGTTGTAAACAAAAATTCAAATCCTTGAAGATGCTCACTTTTCCAAGTGTTTTTATATTAAATTGTATAACACATGTTAAAAAAAATCTGGTTGCTTATGTTAAACACTCCAACTATCATGAATATAACACCAGGGGAAAAGACAATCTTGTTGTCAACTTCAATAGAATCAATAAAGCTAGAGGTGGACAAGGCCACTATGGCATAAAATTATACAATGTTCTACCAGAATCTATTAAAAATTTAAATATCAGAAATTTTGAACACAAAATGAAAACTTTTTTACAAAATGAAGCATTCTATAGTATAGATGAGTATCTAGGTTTTAATTGTGAAGACATTGAAAGTAGTCCTATGTAATCTACTATGGTGTTTTATTATGATGTATCGAAAATTTTATCATATAATTAGTTGTATTTATTGCAATTTATTATCATTTATGAAAATCTTAATGTAAATTTTATTATTATTTATTATAAAAATTATTCAATTTAACAAGTGATTCTCTAACTGTGATACATCTGATTTATTAATGTCAAATACTATAAATTTTAAATACCATCCTTAATAAATTCTTTTGCATTGACTTGTGTAATACTATGTTCTGTAATTTAGCACCAATAAATTTCTTTCTTTCTTTCTTTCTTTCTTTCATTATCGTCAAAATTTACTACCATATTTCTTTCCATGTGAACGCAAACGATTCTTTTGTCCCCGTAATAGAGAACGCGAACGTCGGTCAATCTTCGCCTCAAGTTTTTTGAAAAGATTAACTAACTAGGTATCGATGCTTCAGCTGAAGGGTCGAGGGTAGCGGCAGTACTTTTGTCGACCACAGCCTGTCGGATTGACGAAACGCGCTGTGGTTGTTGAAAATCTACTATTTTATCGGCCATTCTCGCAATTTTATTAAGATCAACTTCATCAGAAATGGAAAGAATATAACGTGCTTGTTCTGGCAGTTGTTCAATGACAATCTGCACAGTTACTATACCTCCACGCGTTGGAAAAATAGTTAAAATTCCTGTAAAACAAATTAATGGACTTCGTATTTTAGATCACATTAATTTTGGTAATGGCGCAGAGATGCCAAAAGCTCTAGTAAACATTTCAAACAACTTAACAATAACAACTATCACTAATACAAATCAATATCCAGTCAAACTTGATTTTTTAGAACCTTTCGATACCGAACCATTAAATTTACTTGAAGTTAACTTTGTCAATAAAATGGAAACCGATGAACCATTAAACGTGAAACAAGAAAAATCATTAACTCAAAATTTGAATAATCTTAGATTAGATCATTGCAATAAAGAAGAGGAAAAAGCTATCAGAACACTTTGTTCAGATTATCGAGATATATTTTACTGCGAAACATACCTTTAAGCTTCACTAATGATATCAGTCATAAAATTAAATTGAAAGACGAAACCCCTATATATACCAAATCTTACTGCTACCCTGAAATTCATGGAACGAAGTAAAATCACAAATAACGAAAATGTTAGACAAGGAATTATTCAGCACAGCATTTCACCATGGTCTAGTCCGATATGGATAGTGCCCAAGAAATTGGATGCATCAGGTCGCAAAAAAGGGAGAGTAGTTGTAGATTACAGATCACTTAATGATCGTACAGTAGATGATAAATATCCACTTCCCAACATAACAGATATTCTCGATAAGTTTGGAAAAGCAAATTATTTCACAATCATTGATTTAGCAAGCGGATTTCATCAAATAGAGGTAGACAGTGAAGATAGACAAAAAACTGCATTTTCTACTGAAGGAGGTCACTACTAATTTAGGCGTATGCCATTTGGACTGAAAAATGCACCCGCAACATTTCAGAGAATTGTGGATAACGTGTTAAGGGGCCTACAACACGAAATTTGTCTTGTTTATCTAGATGATATAATCACAATTTTGATGATTGTTCACAATAAAAACAGCTGAATGTCTTGTTCTCGCGTGAAAACCTTGTTGTGGGGACGATATCCAATTGCTGGAGTCTTGTTATCTTGAAGAGCTTTCACAAAACGTCGTAGACACCTGACACATCCCTTCATAAAGCTTCGCTGCGCCACGAACGGAAAGACCCTCATTCAAAACTCTATCAGCGGCTTCTTGGAACACTTCTTTGGGAATTTGGCCCCTTGTAGTCTTTCGCGGTCTTGGTTTAACCATTCCGTCTGTTACAATTGACAACACCATGCGTTACGATGTTTATATGCCTGTTTTGTATTCTAACCTAACATCCCGGGCAATGTATTACTGTCACTAGGAGGGAAAAGTAAGGTGTTTTAATTATTACATGGGGCAGTATTGTATTTGCAAGCATAACTGGGATATAACGAAAAAAAGTTATATAATCATTTTTAATACATCTTCAAGAACACATTGAACGACTCAAATTAATATTTAGTAGACTTAGAAAAAGTAATTTCAAAATCCAACTTGACAAATCAGAATTCTTACAAAAATCTGTACAATATTTAGGACACATTATTACCTCCTGAAGGAGTCAAACCAAACCCTGATAAAATATCTATCATAAAAAATTTCCCAAATCCCAGAAAGAAATTAAAAGTTTTTTAGGACTGTTAGGTTATCACCGACGATTTATACCTGATTTCGCAAAAATCACCAAACCAATGACAAAATGTCTGAAAAAAGAAGCGAAAGTAACACAGGACAATGATGTTATAGATTGTTTTAAAACATACAAAGATCTTCTAACTAACGATCCCATTCTTCAATATCCGGATTTCACTAAACCTTTCGTTCTAACAACAGACGCAAGTAATTTTGCTATTGGGTCAGTGCTTTCGCAAGGAGAAATACAAAATGGACAAACCAATAGCATACGCATCAAGAACACTAAACGAGACAGAGACTCGATACAGCACTATCGAAAAAGAGCTTCTTGCCATAGTATGAGTATGTAAACATTTCCGACCATACCTGTACGGAAGAAAATTCACGATTTATACAGACCATCGCCCACTCGTTTGGTTTTTCAATCTGAAAGAACCTAATTCAAATTTAATTAGATGGAGACTTGAATTGGAAGAGCATGACTATAAAATAGTGTATAAGAAAGGTAAACACAATATTAACGCCGATTGTCTCTCATGCATTCAGATCAATGCATTTGATAACGAATCAGTAGTCAATAACCCTGGCGAAATAGATCAAGACATTGTCGAATACTTAAGAAATTTCCCAGAAGAGTTAGATCTTTCCAGCACCGTACAAAACAACCAGACCTCACAAAATTTAGATACCAATCCTTCCTCAAGTCTTGCCACACATCCTCAAAAAATAAATATTATCTCTGATATACTAATCAAACCGGCAGAAATTACCGAAAACTTCTACAATCTCGAAACTACATTTTTTACCCAACACACCACTAATGACAACACAAATAGCGGAATAAAAATTACCGATGAGATAATAAATGATAAACTGAACCAAATCCTAGTTTTTCCAAATATATATCCCAAATTATAAATTAAACGAGAAACTTATGAAAACCATAAAATAACAACAATTAAAATTCCTGAACGTAATAATGAAAGTTTGATAATGCAATTTTTGAAAGAATACACCATTCCTAATAATGTTTATTTCGTATATTTCAATACAGAAGTTTTATACCAGAACTTTTGCAAAATATTCCTAGCCAATTTCTCCAATAATGGCCCAACATTAATACGATGTTCAAAACTAGTAAACACTGTAATCGATCAGGAAGATCAAATCGATTTGATTAAAAATCACCATGAAGGCAAATCAAATCATAGAGGTATCAACGAAACTTTAGAGTATCTCAAAAGAAATTATTATTGGAAAAATATGAAACCAGACATAACTAAATTTATAAATTCATGTAACATTGGCCAAAGATCAAAATATGCCAGAAATAAACCTTATACACCTTTAATGTTAACAGAAACAGCTTCAAAACCGTTTCAAATTGTACATATTGATGTTTTCATATTCAATAACAAAAATTATCTAACCCTGGTAGATGCATTCACTAAATTTGCACAAGTAATTTTCATTACTGGCAAAACTGCAATTCACATAAGTAACGCCTTAATTAAATATTACACTTCTTTTGGAATTCCCGGAAGCTTAGTAGCAGATAATGGTAAAGAATTCAATAATTTAACAGTTAAAGAAATTCTGAATTTACATAAAATTAAAATACATTTCACAACACCAGCTCATCATGAATCAAATTCCACTGCGAACGATTTCACTCAACGATTATCGAACACTTACGCATTTTGAAAGAAATATATCCCAATGAAGATGATAACTTGATGAACTATGCAATTATTGCTTACAATAGCTCAATACACAATTCCACCCCCTTCACACCCTTAGAGCTTACCTTCGGGCATACATCCGCTAGAGATCCTAATGAAATATTCACTTCAACTCAATTTTACACAGAATATGCTCAAAATCATAGAGATAAATTACAACATGTTTACAAAGAAATAAAGGAAAAATTAGAACAAAAAAACAATAAAATAGTTTCTAAAAATAATAAATACGGTGACGATAGCAAAGAATTTCACGTTGGCCAAGTAGTGTTCAAACAAAATCCTAAGTGTAGAAACAAGAAAAATAATAAATTCATAGGTCCTTATAAAATAACTAAAATGCTAGATAGAAACCGAGTAGAAATTATTAACCACCGAAACAATAAAGAGATAACTCATATTAAAGAACTCAAGAAACCTTCTGTTGTTACAGATTCGTCTTCCGAATGTTAACAGAAACCCAGGACTTCTGCCATTAAAACTTGGTAATGCACAGAATAAGGTAGACTTTTGGTCCTTTGTACAAATATACGATTTAACTGGTATCATTGAAGAATTCACAACCCTCCAAAGATCATTCTCAGATAAGAAAGTCATTGAATGATTCCATGTATTATAAACAAGAGTATTATAATTCATATCGTCTGGCAACTATACTTGAAGATAAAATCATTAGCCAAATTAATCAGCTAAATCCATTAACAACGAAAAGATTCAAAAGAGGTCTTATTAACGGTCTTGGTTCTACAGTAAAAGCCATCACTGGAAATCTTGATCAGGCTGATGCAGAAAAATATGATCAATCTATTGGCATATTGACTAATAATCAAAAGAAAATAAAAACTTAAAAAAAGAGCAAATTACATCACTTGAGACATCAATACCGAAATTTGCAAATGGCACTCGAACTCTTGCACACAATCAAGTGGTATTAACATCTCGAATTGAGGAGATGAAATCACCAAAACTATGCAATTAAAAATGGAGTCCTATACTTATTTTCATATGCACACAGTAATCTTACAATTTATCAGCACATTTCAGATAATCACCGATATCTTAGAAAGAATCGAGATAGCTATTACCTTCTCAAAGTTGAATATACTTCATAATTCAAAAGTAGAACCCAAAGATTTACTCTCAGACATTATTCCTATTTCTAAACAATTAAGTAAAAATAAACTTCCTTTCGAACCGATCTTAAAAAATATTTTGTTGTATGAAAGTATTATAGAAATTAAGAGCTACTCCAAACAAGATCAAATTTTATTCATTATAGAAATACCTATTGTAGAGACTGAGAATTAAAACTATTTTCATTCCTATTCCCTTCCGATTCCTACAATTAATTCTTTCAAAGCAATAATACCCCGATCAAAGTATATCCTTTTGAATGAGCAAAGCTACGCATTCTTCGACAGAAAATGTCATGAGACAGGATGAATTCTTATGTAAGGATGTTCAAACAAAAAAATTCAAGGAAAATACACCTCGTTAAGTTCAACTATTGAGATTTTCAACGAACATTTCAGATTGTCAACAAATACTAATAAATATAACCGATGTCAAAATTCAGAAACTAGAGAAGAATAAATGGATTGTAATCACTCCTGATAGTGTTATCGCCAAACAAATTTGTGGGAAAAATAAGGACAATTTCCCTCTGAATGGTTCTTATTTAATCGAACTCAATCGATGTGAAGTGCATATTAAAGACAGTGTTATAAAAACATTTCAAAAGTCAATATCTTCCTTCAAAAATATCGAATTACCAATACCCAAATTTGATATGAACTATGCAGCAAATAACAATAATCTCAAGCCAATAAAACTAGAGACTGTTAATTTAGATGAAGTTCAAGATATATACAAAACGTTGAATGATCAACATCAAAAACTGGACAATGTCAATGATGACCTACCAATACATTTTCACAGTGTCAGTGACTATACTGTATTTCTCTATATATTGTCACGTTTCCGATTTTACCAAATTCAATTATATTTTTATTCCTATTATAATCTTTCAGTTATTTTATTCCAATTTATCTTATTACAAAACTTACTTCAAACCATTTCCTGTCAGTCGGTGTTAATTTCATTCTCAGATACTTTTATATTGCAAATAATAAGTAAAACTGTAATGTCAGCATTAGGGTTCATTATTCTGCCGGACAAGTTCATTAACCGTGCGAATCCTGAATTGCTGCATTTCATCAATAAAGTTTATATAAGTCACATAGGAAAAGTGGGATATTCGAACTTTCTTCTCGCGTGTGTACGCATCGATGTTAATAATGTAAGTAATGTTTTTTTTCATTCACATTAAATGGAGAATTAATGATTTAATTGAACTGTTTTCAAAACTATTCATTATAATGTTTTTTTAAATTAACTAAACTAATTTTGGAATTATTTATCATTGTATTTCATTGATCAATTTATTTAACGTACTCATTTTAAATAGCGTCGTATCATATTTTTATTTGTTAATTTGTTTTAATAAATTCTATCGAACTAGTTTTACCAATGTTATTAGTAGATACAGTGGACGCGCTTTGCGCCAGGAAGTGTGACGTCACATCCGGTGTTAGTAGATAGCGTTATCGGGTAGACAGCGTTATCGGGTAGATAGCGTTATCAGTGATTGTGAGTTACCCGGTCTGGCGATGGACATCCAGTGTGTAAAATTAGTGTTATCGGGTAGATAGCGTTATCGGGTAGATAGCATTATCAGTGATTGTGAGTCACCCGGTCTGGCGATGGACATCCAGTGTGTAAAATTAGTGTTATCGGGTAGATAGCGTTATCGGGTAGATAGCATTATCAGTGATTGTGAGTCACCCGGTCTGGCGATCGGCATCCGGTGTGTGTAATTAGTGTTATCGGGTAGATAGCGTTATCAGTGATTGCGAGTTTGGTTGTTTGTAAAGAGTGTGTTATGTTGTATATACAGGTTGTTTGTAAGAGAGGTCCTAGACACGTGGTGTCATGATAGCTATCACGTGATCCTCCGGTGTCATGGCGTCTGTCACGTGGTGTTGTGTCATGGCGGCTATCAACGAGGTGTCATGACGTCTGTCACGTGATCCTTGAACGAGGCGATCAACGAGGTGTCATGGCGTGTTACATCACCGAGGTGGCTATCACATGCTCCTTCAACGAGGTGTCTGTCACGCAGGTCTTAAACGAGGTGTCATGGCGTCTGTCACATGTTACATCGCCGAGGTGGCTATCATGTGTTTCTTGAACGAGGTGTCTGTCACGCAGAACAAGGTGTCATGACGTCTGCCACGTGTTCCATAGACGAGGTGTCTGTCACGCAGGTCTTGAACGAGGTTTCATGGCGTCTGTCACGTGTTACATCGACGAGGTGTCTTTCACATAGGTCTTCAACGTGGTGTCTGTCACGAGGTATCATGGCAGTTGTGAATCGATCATAACGTCTACGACGTGTACATCATATGAATCAATAAAAAAAATGGTATTCTTTGGTGAGAAAGATTGAGAGGGATCCGAACCCGCGTCACTTTTATCTGAAAATGTTCATGATTTTATTATTTTACATGTATACTTACCAGTGCGATCGACCTCATATCTCTCTCCCGCAAGAATACCATTTAGTTTTGATTGTATATTTTAGGTTGAAAAAGTCAATAGCTTGACATGCGCAGAGTATGAGGGAGTGTGTTGTTGTGTGTGACTGCTCCAACTAAATCGAACTCGAATCAGTTCGTGATAATGTCTCCTGGATTATACAACAGTTTTATTCATAGTGTGCTTACCACCGTGTACGATGCGGAGAAATTCGTAATAAGCGTATGTCCGCCGAATTTGATGAAAATCCTCGAATTATTACAATTACCATCCAAAAATTGGATAATCGCTGGGGAATTCATAACTTTCCTTGTGGGGGCCTCGACCGATTGGGCATATGTTGATATTTTCTATTTCGGAGGAGATTTCGATCCACCTCTAGAAGATTGGAAGATAATCGATATGAATATAGAAGGTCAGTTCAAATATAAACATAGAAGAATGAGAAAAATCATATTGCATCAAATTTCGGGTATCGTTCCGAAACCAGGGTCGTATATACTTGATTGTTTTAGAGTGCTACATGATATTGATGTTGATTTTTATCGGATCGCACTTCTACCGTACCGATGTGAGATAATGGACCTGCCCAGCATCCGAAGAGATACTTCCAATTCTTACACCATTAAGATGTTTCAAATGTTTTCTGAGATAGGAGGGGAGGTCGATGACGTCAACTATAGAATAAGTCCACCATCACTACACATTTTGTGCTTCGACGTACTCTTTCGAAATTTCGATAACATCAAAGAAATATGTCAATGATCTACGCATGTGTAACTAGATATTTTGGATAGTTTATCATTCTAGTTTGAAATGTCGTCTATAGTGGTTGATATTCAAAGTTTGCCGATTTCTTCAAACGTATATAAAATCAAGGAACTCTCTTTGTTGGACTGTGAGAAAAGGTTGGAGAAATATTTTCTATTCAAACCATCAAAATCGATGGATCAACTATCCGAGAGGCAAATGAAGAAAATATTTCATTGTGAAAAATATCACGGGATTCCATGGAACTCGGGCTATCAGGAATATGATGAATTGCATGAAATTTTGAAGGAAAATATCGATCCGGATGCTACTGTTTATGTATGTGGGAAGATAAAAGCTAAGTTTCTACGGGGGGCGTTCCAAAAATTGGGGTTAGATCGAGTAGAAGTGGTGAATTTGAAAGGTAAATGTCCAAAATTAGAGCGAGGAAATTGTGAATTTATCTGTTTACATCACCCCAATAGTGTGAATCCTATGTGTTCTAGTGCGAATAGTTGGAAGTTATTCTAATTTCTTACGAAGGAAGATGTTCTGTGGGTCTTAAAATAATAATATAGATATCTAGTCAATCTACAAATATATCATTATGCATATATCTTTTGAAGAATACACACGCAGACTTTACGAATTCATGGAAAAAGTTCATAAACTAAGAAGAGAGTTGAATTTTTACGCAGATAAAATTAAAGTTATAAGACTGCTGAACAAATTAAGTGTAAAAAGTGAGGATGATGGGAGTGGGGGTGTTAAAAACAAATTTTGTGATTCTAACCACAATTCTGAATGGTATTCCATACGCGAACGTTCCCCAACACGTTGAACGCATCTATATTTGTCTGAAGGATGTCGGCGGTGGTGGGGAGTGTAACCGTACCGAATGGATTCCGATGAATTTTCAAAAAATCAACGATAACCAATTGGAGGTATTCACATTTAACATCCCACAAGACAATCGTACAACCATACATTATAAACTTAAACTCTTATTCTTTGATCGAAGTGAGGGGGATATGGCTGAATGGCAAATGATCCGACAATCATCATGTTTACCACATCTCGTACAAAAGACAACATCATCTACACTCACATCATCTGCAATAGAAGGAGAAATCCCCAAAATTTTCGCAATTTTGTATGTTATTTTATCTTCTTCATCAGTGTTATTATTGAAAATGTTTGTTAAAAATGTGAAGAAAGCTATTTACCATTTCAATAAATAATAATTATTATATAAAGGAGGTGTTTTATTAAAACAAACAAAAGATTGATAATAATAATATTTCAGAATAAAATACATATCATTTAGGTAGTATTACATTCAGAAACCACTGCTGTAATTTATCCACATGGTGAACTGCACACATGTATTTTCCACCGTCATTACGATGATTCAGACAGGTCAAATTGTTCGTTTGCTCGAATTTCCCCGTTTCACCTTGAGTACCATCGAAACTATGAACATCTACGATGTGTGGGTAAATATCCAATTCTATACACTTCCTTCTCAAAAATTCGGCTTTTTGCTGTCCTCGGACATAAATATAGTCGACTGCACACAGGAGAATCGATTTAAGAATATTATTTATTTCTTCATAATCCACATTCCCAGATACATAATCGGGTCCATGATAAGACTTTTGTAATTACCATACGGATTTTCGGTCCTTTGCATTTAGCGATGAATAAGATGTGTGCGGTTTGAATAAGGAATAATGACGTTTGAATCCAATTTGTATACACATTTCTTTTGGATGGAAGGCATCGTCAATGAAGAACCCCTGAATGTCAACTAATGCGATTCTCATGATGATGATGCGATTCGCTTGAAGTGTCGATTTAGACTGACTGATGTTTAATTGAGACTCTTGACAATTTCGGTGAGGGGGTAGTATTCCATCAAGCAATCGTGAATGATGATGCAATATGCCTTGGTATTGGCTGGAAATCCTTTATCCGCTTCAAACTCCAATCGTATGTCGACTGTTGATGATTTTACCGCCTCCTCTTGTCTAGAACAATCGATGATGTAAAGCGCGCGTTTTTTGAATTTATCATAAGCCAATATGGGATGTTTTGTTGTGGAATTCGTGTAGCTAGGATAGAAATCGGTATAGTTGTGGTGGGCTGGAACGAAATCTTCCTTGGCAAAGTCCAAGTTCATCCGTTCGTTAGGCCAATACTCTTTGTTCAGCGATAAGCGGATACTTGATATATCCACATGATCGAATATTGTAGGATTAGCTTACACATTGTTACGTTTATCGGTTTGGAAGAATACGATAACATACCGTGGTTTTTCGACAGACGCACTAGTTTTCACAGCCCATATTTCTCTCTTCGCATCGGCCGTTATGGCAGGCAACTCGTGTAGCTCCCACTTCCGGAAAGCAAATAGAACAGGAGAATCGCTCTTGATGGATCGCAATAGCTTCTCTCTGATTAGATCGTTGGGATAGATATATTTCACCTTCAATTCTATACTATCAATCAGAAATTTGACTGTGGTAGCTGCGTTCTCAATTATAACGCAATCGTTATCGTTTCGAGCACGTACCAATCGAATCGTTTGTCGTCCAAACGTGATTCGGGTGTAATCGTTGAAAATGTTGAAAATATGCTTGAGTGGGATGAGTAAACTGAACGACTTTGTTGCGTTCAATATAACACTTTCTTCCGGATGAGTCCAGCTGGCTATAGACATATGCGTCGAATCTGTGGGAGAATAACATGTGAATCCTCGCACAGCGCTAACTATTCCAGGGTCACGTACAGTTTCGATGTCTCTACCGCTCTCGCTGTAGGAACACGAGTCGAAAAGAAAAGGCCCATAATTAGGTACCAATATTACATTCACTCAATTAACTACGATTTTCCCATTGATCGCCAACAGAGTATCTTTCATATCAAAAAAAGCGTCTACTTGATTTATTCCAAACTATGATATCGCTGTTATTGAACGCCTTGATGAATGGTGTAATCGATCTGTACTCGGCTTTTCGAATCGATTCATCAAATTTCGGTTCCTGGTATATATCGAAAATAGGTGAGATGATCGCTGTATGATGAACATCTCTGGCATCGCTAGTGTTACGTGCATACTTCATTTTGGATAATGACATTCTTGTTTAAGACGAAACCCCAATGATTTCAAAATTACGATGTTGGCTCTGGTGAGTAGGTCACGCACTTTAGGTGTTTTGTTGAAGACTGATGATGATGTGGTGGGGGAACTGTTTTTATTGTTGTTGTCCACAAACAACCCCATATTTTCTATACTTCTTGTAAATGTAAATGTAGAATACTCTCTTCACCACGAAAGTTTATTGGTTTCAAATGCTGATCTAAAGCTAGTACGGTTATGTTGGTAATCTCTCCGATATCGGATACTGGTAGATAGAGAGGATTCTCCGGACGCTCCACAATCCTATAGCCGGGGTCGATGGTGATAGGAAAATCGTAGATCGTATGCGCAGGTCTATTTCGATAGAAGGCTCCCACTGTAATGATCGACTCGAAACGTATGTTGGTGACTCTTATTATGTTGACAGATAAATCAGACACGTGCACCACACCCTTCTTCAATACCCGCCGCGAAAATCCTAATATTTTAGCAAGACTATCGTTTTTTCAAACGAAATATCGTGATTTTTATGGAATATTTCACACTTTAACGTATTGTTATTCGGTTTCAGCGAGAATATATCTTCTTTAACCTTCAATTTTTTCCTGATAAATTCTTCGATATCGCTTATCTCATAGTTTCCAGCCGGAATTGTTATCGCTTCAAGAGTCTTAGTCTTCGCTTTTGTTTTATCTCCTTCTACGTAATAGTAGAATTTCTCGTTCTCTATATAATAGAATTTATTTGAAATAGGATTCCCTAATATACAGGTTAGCTAACTTACATATAGTACAATGAACTAAATTTATACTAATAATACAAATATCAATATCTATATACATAAAGTGTTTAAACTAGACTAAAGAAATATTCAATATCGTTCCTGGATATGTTTCAAAAGTTCATTCTTAAAAACATTCAATGATGGAGTAGATTTAATTGAATCAGGCAAATTATTGAATAGGACAAAACCTTTGAAGAATAAACTGCACATACTACTTCTTGCATTTGTTCTATTTATATGAATGTGACTGTTGTGTCTGGTTGAATGGTGATGAATGTCTTTATTGAAAGTTATTAATGATAACAAGTAAGGTGGGGTCATTTTATTTAATATTTTATAGATGAACACCATAGAACAATAGAGTAATCTTTGGGATACTGAGAGCCATTGTAGAGCAGATAGCATGGTAGAAATTGGTGTACACCTGTTAAACTTTAAAATTATTCTCATTCCCCGATTTTGTAGTTTTTGCATTTGTTGCACTTTGTTCAAATTAAAAGAGAATAAAATAGATGCACAGTAATCAAAATGGGGTTGGATTATTGATTTAAATACCAAAATTTTTGTATCTGTTGATAAGTTACAGGCGATTCTCGAGAAAAAATATAATTTTTTTGCAATCTTTCTTTCAATATACTTAAAGTGGTCGTCAAAAGTTAAACAATTATCAAGTTGAAACCCCAAATACTTCACTGATGTTACTATTTCTATACGTTCATTTTCCATTTTTATATTTATGTTGTTTGTATTTATTTTATTATATTTGAATTTAGTAGTAATTATCATTGCTTTAGTTTTTCCAACGTTAAGTTTAATTTTATTGATCTTCAGGTATTTTTCGACCATTGCTAACACTGTATTCATTCTGAGGACAGTTTCTTCTAAATTTACTCCAGAACATGCCAATAATGTATCATCTGCAAGTAAGTTTATGAACTCACAATCTGTAAATAATTGAATATCATTCAGATATAAAATGAATAAGAGGGGGCCAAGTACACTACCTTGTGGTACTCCTGTATGATTCATTATATATGATGAGGAATAATCATTAACATGTACTCTCTGTTTCCTATTTGATAAATAATTACTTAACCATTCATAAACCCTCCCCTCAATCCCATACCTTTTCAGCTTCCGAAGCAGTATACTTCTATCAATCGTTTCAAATGCCCTTTTTAAATCTAAAAAAACAGCTACAACATATTTACCTTTATCTGTTTCATTAGTAAATTTAGTTAGTGATAATTGTAGCGATGTTTCACAAGAATGTTTCTTTCTAAAACCAGATTGATTGATAAACATAATTTGATTTTCGTCAATAAACTCTAGTAATTGATTGTATACTGCTATTTCTAAAACCTTCTCTATTGGCGGTAAGGTATTTATAGGTCTAAATTCACTTGCTTTTATAGTGTTTGTAACTTTAGGTATAGGTATGATAGTACTTATTTTTAATAATTCTGGCAATTGACCATTCTGAAGCGATGTATTGATTAAATTGAGAATTGCATGACCAGCTGTTTCAAAAACTTGTTTTATCATTTTAGAATTCAAGGTTTCATGGATACTACATTTATTATCTAATGACCCAATTATATCCTTCAAGTCGCTTAAAGTAATCAGTCTAAAAGTGCTAAAGGGCAAATATAAATTGTTATCCATATTGAACCATGGTTCAGAATTCTCAATACCCTGGACTATATGTTGTATGCTGTTTACAAAGTATTGGTTGCAAGTTTCAGCTATGTCATGTTCACCCTTTTTAATACTTACTACCCCTTCCTCTTCAAATTGGATTAGGTTTGGAAATGTACGATCATTACTATTAACAAGGGTTTTTAAGGTTTTCCACATTAAATGAGAATTATTCTTGTATATGTCTATTTTGTTATAATAATACTGAGCTTTCTTTATTTTCAATGAGTTAACCACATCATTTCTCAATTTTTTAAAATTTTCCCATCTGGTTGTTTTTAGATTTTCATCTCCCACCGTATTAACAAATATTTTATATGCTTCATCCCGTTTCTTAATTTTCATGAAAACTCCATTGTCAAACCAAGGAATATTGTTTTTGTACTCGCTCATTTGTATCGGAGAAATACTATTGATAATATTCGAACATTTTTCGTGAAGTTCTTCATAGAGTAAATTTACATCTACAGAGTTTAAAGACCAATTACATGAAATGAGCTCATTCTTAATTATACTCAAATTATTATCACAAAGATTTCTGTATTTTCTTATTGAGCTTTTTTTATTAGATTGACCAACTAGGAAATTGACTGAAATAATTGAGTGGTCAGTAATTTTTGGGGTTAAATGAACATTTGAAATTATATTATCGTTATTAGTCAGAACCAAGTCAATTAATGATTGTGTATCTAATGTCTTTCTAGTAGGCTCAGTTAAAGTTTGATTTATACCATAAGTTGTAAAAATACTCTTGATTTTTTTAGTATAAAAAATTTCATCTAGTAAGTTTAAATTGAAATCACCTACCAGAATAAAACGATTGTTAGATGATATAAGCCTGTCACAAATATCCTCCAAATCTTCCAAAAAAGTTGCATGAGAACTAGAAGGTGAATGATATAAACATCCAATCAACCATATTGAAGATTTAAAGTTAATTTTAACAATTTTACACCAGTAGTTCGATTCCAGTATGAATTTCTTAAAAATAGAAAATTCGAATTTTTTATTAATTTACATGACAATGCCACCAGTATGTCTATTTTTTGAATCACAACGGATACAAGCGTAATTGTCAATTTTCAGTTCAACATCCTCAATATCCTCAGTTGTTCTGGTTTCACTCAATAAGATTATTTTTGGATCATAACAAACAATACTTTCTTGTATTTCATCTTTATGTTTCAGTAGACTTTGTGCATTGAGGTATATGATATCACTGTTCAACTGTATATCAGGGTTATTTATTGGTTTTTTCTTACTTGACTAAGATTTTTATTTCTCACAATTGTGGATTTTCCGTTTATATATTTGATGATACTATTTGTTTCGTTTTCACCATAAATCGATCGAGTGGACTGTATTTTCATGGGTCTTTTCTGGATTAATTAAAACTGTTTTCAAACAATAACATTTATTTAAATAGATAATTTTGGACTCTTTCAAGAGGTTTTAAAAACTGTACTTGCGGGCTGCTACATCTTTTCTTAACTACACATTTTCTACCTGGTTCCTCGACAAGAGGGTAAATCCGGGTTGAGAGTGGTAATAATGGAGGGGCATGAGCCATAACTTATAACTAACTTAAACAAGAATAGGAACTATCACTTACTTTAAATTATACATACTTAATAATAGACAAATACAATGAACTAACTAACAATATTTAAAACCATACCGGCCACCTTGGCAGACCTCAGGTCTTCAACAACCAGTACCATCAGATAGAAATATAAAATATAAAACATGGAAAAATTAACTTAACTATTTGAATTAGAAATCTTTAAAACTATTGAGAGTTCATCTATTAACAAAAAATGTTTGTTTTCTCAGGTAATAGGGAGTGGACACACCTTTACAACCGGCCGTTTATAAACACCTTTATTGGTCTTAACACTCACAACACGAGTTTTTCCATCACTTCCGGGGTGTAGTTTTATAATCCTTCCCAATACCCATTGGGATGGTGGTAAATTGTCCACCTTAACAATAACCATTGCACCAATTGATATAACATCAGTATCTGCATTCCATTTCTTACGCTGTTGTAATGAAGTCAGGTAATCACGTGACCAACGTTTCCAGAAACTTTGTTGCAATTGTTGAAGAAGTTGGTATCGAGATAACTTATTAATTGTTATATGATGAACATCTGGATCTGGTGGTAATGTCAGTAATTTGCCAATTAGATAGTGAGAGGGGGTTAGCGGATTTAGATCATTGGGGTCGGCGGAAAGAGGAGAAAGGGGTCTAGAATTAAGTATGCCTTCAATCTGCGTCAATACAGTAATAAACTCCTCATATGTTAAGATTGTTTCGCCGATTACTTTGTATAAATGCCGCTTTAGACTTTTCACATTGGCTTCCCAAATACCTCCAAAATGCGGTGAATTTGGAGGAATAAAATGCCATTTAGATCTATTTTGATCAGTATAATCACATATAAGATCATTGTTTGATTTCAGAAATGAATACATATCATTCAAACTATTATTCGCACCTACAAAATTTGTGGCGTTATCCGAATACAAGTCGCTTGGAAATCCTCTTCTTGACGAGAACCTTCTCAAGCATGCTATAAATGCATCGGTTGACAAATCAGAAATTAACTCAATATGTATAGCCTTAGTGCTTAAACAAACAAATAAACAAATGTAAGCTTTAGTTACTTTATAACCTCTGATCTTGCGGTCCTTTACGGAAAAGGGTCCTGCATAATCAAGACCTGTACATTGAAAGGGTATTAAATTAGCAACACGATTATGTGGCAAATCAGCCATGGTCACAGACATTGGTTTAGGATTGAACCTAAAACATGTTAAACATTTTCTAACAGTTTCTTTAGCCAAATAAATTCCTTTTAAAGGCCAATAATTTTGACGGACACTATTTAACAATAATTGTGGACTAGCATGGAGTAGTCTAATATGCTCAGATTGAAATATTAATTTAGTTAACATATGTTTTGAATCTAGAATTATAGGATGTTTAGAATTATATTGTAAATCGGAATGTTTGAGTCTACCACCGACTCTTATTATTCCATAATTATCAATGAAAGCAGCTAAACCATTAAACTTATTTTTGATCGCTTTGACATTTCCTGTTGTCAAATAATTGAATTCTTTACTAAAACTTTGCATCTGAGCCATTTTAATCAAACATTTAAGGGCATCATCTAATTCGATTAACGTTAATCTACCATTAACGCGATTGGTACCACGTATTTTCGAATTACTATTGTTATGGAATCTTTTACAATAAGCAATAACTCTTTGTAATCGAGTTAAATTAGAAAATTTATCAAATATTTGCCAGTTTTGACTTATTGTATGTAAAACTATCTCGCAATTAGTTTTTTTTAATTCTGGCAAATCTCTTTTTATAGTAGGAGTAAACTTGAAATTAAAACTAGAGACATTGAAATCGTAAAGCCATGATGGACCGGACCACCATAGTTCATTTTTCATCAATTCAGTTGGGTAGTTACCTCGTGAAACAATATCCGCAGGATTCGGTTTAGTTTCAACATACTGCCAACTGTAATTTGCTGTTAATTCTTGAATTTCCGTCACACGTGTACATACGAAAGTTTGCAATTTATACGTTTCTGTATGAATCCAATGAAGGACAATCAATGAATCTGTCCATAGATAACAATCGAATTCATACATTACGCATTCCGATAAGACTTTCATTAATCGGGATAGCATCAATGCAGCTAACAATTCTAAACGCGGCATAGTCAACGATTTCAATGGAGCTACTTTTGACTTTGAACAAAGTAAAGATACTTTTATCTCATTATTTTCATTGATTGATCTCATATAAACTACTGCTCCATAAGACCGTTGGCTAGCATCTGAGAAACCAAAACCAAATAATTGAACTTTTGCTGGTTTTTCGATCATGACAAATCTAGGAATATTTAAGGTATTTAAAATTATCAATTCCTTGTAAAATAAATGCCATTTCCTAATTAAATTATCGGGAAGTTCATCATCCCAATCAAGTTTTAACGACCATAATCTTTGAATTAACCTTTTAGCAATTATTATACAAGGTGATAATAAACCTAACGGATCGTATAACTTCGAGATTTGTGACAATATACTTCGTTTTGTGCATTTTTCTGAAATCTGTTCATCATCAGTGAATTTAAATGATAAGTGATCGTTTGTACAACACCATTGTATACCTAAACATTTTGTATCTTTGTCACATATTTTAAGAGTTTCTGTGGTTTTATTAATTGATTGAAAATTGTTTAAAATGTGTGCACTATTAGACCGCCATTTATTTAAAACAAAACATCCCGTACTCAAAATATAAGAATTCTGATTACAAATTTCAATTGCATCCCTTTCATCTGAAAATCCAGCTATAAAATCATCTACATAGAAATTCTCTAATATCATTTGACTTGCAACAGGAAATTCATCTCTAAATTCATTGGCAAGTTGGTGTAAACACCTCATTGCTAGGTAAGGTGCACTCGCGGTGCCATAGGTAACCGTATTTAGTTCGAATACTTTAATGTTTTCCGACTTATCAAATCTCCAAACAATTCTCTGAAGACACCTGTCCTCACGATCAATTAAGACTTGACGGTACATTTTCGTTATGTCCGATGAAACTACGTACGGAAATTGTCTAAATTTGATCAATATATTAAATAAACTACTCAAAATTTGGGGACCTACATATTGAATGTCGTTTAATGAAACTCCATTTGACGCGGAGCTGAACCGTTGAATACAACTCTAGCGCGGGTTGTGAGGCTATCTTCTTTCATAACTAAATGATGGGGCATAAAATATGATATTTTTTTATCAACATCGTCATTAATTAAACTCATATGTCCCATTTCCAAATACTCACGCATAAAATCCTTATAATCTATTTCAAAATGTGGAAACTTTTCAAACTTTCTTTCAAGAGACATTAGCTTTTTTACAGCTAATTCTTTTGAATTCCCTAAACTAGTAACGTCATGTTTTAACGGTATTTTAACAATAAATCTACCGTTTAGATCTCGCGAGAATGTCTCCTTAAATATGTTTTCACATTTCAAATCATCATTAGATAATTTACATTTCTCATCAATCTGTTCAACCATCCAGAATTTTTGTAATGATTGATTTAAGTTTACGAAATCTACCGATAATAAACATTTGGTTTCTTTCGAATCTGTAGAGACATCTGGCAAATTGCCGCCAACAATATAACCGAATATGGTTTGTTGTAGAACTAAACCTTTACCTAGAACTATTTTGTGAGATTTTAAAGCGTCCCAAAAGGTCGAGACCCCTATCAACAAATCTATATTATTGGGCTCATAAAATTCAGGATTCGCCAACATAATGTTTGTCGGCATTTTTAAACTTGAAATATCTAAATACTGGCTAGGTAAATAGTCAGTAATTTTGGGTAAAACTAAGCAATCCAAATTCAAACAGAAATCATTGATCATAGATTGTGCATTCACGATACATTTTTTATCAATAGTAATTCCTGAACCGATACCTGAAACTGAAATATCTATGTTTGTTTGATGTAAATTCAGTTTCGAAACGAGATTTTGTGTAACAAAATTAGACTGGGAACCAGAATCTAATACAGCATAACAAACGTGTTTATTGCCATAAAAATCAACAACGTAAACCTTCGCAGTAGGTAAAAGGACATGAGATTTGAGTGTGCTTGTAAATGCGACCCTTGTCTCAACATCTGTGTGTAGTAATCTACTATGCTTTTGGTTGCATGAAAAACAAGGTTTTGACTTGCACGAATTTGCACTATGGTCTTTACATAACAATTGTGGCACAATTTCAAATCATTAATACGTTTCACGCGTTCGGAAACATCTAAATCAATGAACATCTTGCAAGTATAAATTTTATGACCTGTCTTGCTACAAAAGTTGCATTTAATTATCTTATTTGAACTACTCTGATTACTAAGAAAACTTTTAGTTGATTTTTGTTTAACATCTGCATGACCTTTGAATTTACTAATATCTTTATTAACGTTATAAGCTATTGATTCAATTGTATCAGCTCTATCTGATATAAACGTAGTAAATTCATTTAATGTGGGAAATTCATTCTTTTTCATCTTTTTCATCTTTTCCCATTCGGACTGGGTAGTTTTATCTAGTTTTGAATTGACAATATATATTAACAACAAATCCCAATTTTTAGTATCTACATTCAGATTATTCAATGCACCCAAATGTTTGAACAAAGTATCTATCAATTCTCGCAACTCTACAAATGAATCCTTTCTAATCAATGGTATCTCAAACAATCCTTGGATATGTGTAGACACTAATAACATCTTTTTATCAAATCTATTGCATAACATACTCCAAGCTACTTCATAATTACTTGCTGATAATTCAACAGACCCTATAATTTTGAAAGCTGAGGGATTGAGACTTGCTCGTAAATAATGAAATTTTTGTATATCGTTAATTTCTACATTTTCGTGAATTAAGGACTGATATATATCTTTGAAATTTAACCATCCTTCATACGAGCCATCAAAATGTGGCAAGTCTATAACAGGTAATTTAATAGGTAGCTTTTTTGATTGAGCAGCTTGAGAAGGTGGCGCTAGATCAGAATCAGATCTACTTTTTAATAAACATGCTGTTCTCGCCAAAATAGTTTCATATTTATCACAAAATGACTCCCTCTCTTCTAACTGTTCATTCAATAATTGCTCATCGCACTCATTTTCGATTTCATTTTGAACTTGATCGAATTCAACAATAATATGTTTTAGTCTCTCAATTTTCAATTCTAACATCGTAATCTTTTCAATATCTTGATTTCTATCAACTTTTATCTGATCATATAATAAATCTACTGATTTTGAAAGAGTGGTTAGTTTGCTTTTAATGCAACCCCTTTTCCTAATCAAGGCATCCATTTTGATTAAACGTAATTGATTTACTACAAATCTCAATTTCAAATAATCAACAGAAAAACTGTTAATCTTATAATCAAATCTTAAATTAAAGTAATAAACTTTATAAACAAACGTATCTGTGAATCATTATTCAAATCTATATCATCAATCTAATCAGCCTCTATATATCAATTTATCATCTATAAACTATTTAAGTAAATCCAGAAGCATTAATAAATCATATTATATTAATCATGTAATAATAAAGCATCGAGAAACAATCTTAACCTGAAGAATCTGTAAACCCTTTTAAACAAATTGAATACATACACAAATCTAAAGGATAACAAAGGAACTCACATTTATATCAGAAAATAATCGTCGCCAACTGCATTCAAACATCAAACATCATCACGTGGCAGGAAATCTTAATTATTTTCGCATCCGGTATCGTAGGACCAATGTTTCGTTTTCACCATAAATCGATCGAGTGGACTGTATTTTCATGGGTCTTTTCTGGATTAATTAAAACTGTTTTCAAACAATAACATTTATTTAAATAGATAATTTTGGACTCTTTCAAGAGGTTTTAAAAACTGTACTTGCGGGCTGCTACATCTTTTCTTAACTACACATTTTCTACCTGGTTCCTCGACAAGAGGGTAAATCCGGGTTGAGAGTGGTAATAATGGAGGGGCATGAGCCATAACTTATAACTAACTTAAACAAGAATAGGAACTATCACTTACTTTAAATTATACATACTTAATAATAGACAAATACAATGAACTAACTAACAATATTTAAAACCACTATTGTTATCCCCTGCTGCAATCATTTCATCCAATTTTGATTTCACTTTACGGAAATAGTCCCTTTGTTTTGGAGTTTGCTCATTAGATATTCTCACACTTGGCACTTTTATTAATTGTTTATTCTTCAGTATATGTCTGGCATCACCCTGTGATTTAAAAATAACCTTGATGGGTCGATTTCTGTTAGTTGTTGGTTTTCCCAATCTAAAATGTTTAATTTCTTCCTTATTGACGTTGAAGTCCTGCAGTATATTATTTATGGTTTCTCTTTCTTGTGCTGATCTTTCAGTTTGGAGGTTTCCCTGAGGTTCATTCACATTATAAATGATAATATTGGCTGCTCGCGATTGTCTGTCTATAATTTCTGATATTAGATCTTCACTTCCATACAAATTAGATTCCATATCAGCATAGGAGTTGGATGTACTCATGTCATCAATTTTTTTCCGCAAATTTACATTTTCCTCTTGAAGTATTCTATTGATCTCCATTATATCACTTAGCTGTTTTATGATTTTAGGCATTTGCTTGATATTATTCCTACATTGATCACAGAAGTATGTAATGCATCGACCTGTTTTAAGGAAAATAGCTCTGAGTTCGGTACTTGTAAGTTCAGTACATGTTGAATGTACTATATCATTGCAGCAGTCGCATACAACAATGTCTTCCCCTTCTAAATTCCTTTCACACTTAATACATAGCACTTTACCCATTTTCCTCAGAGAGAAGATACTTCAAGCAGCACGCCACTGGAAGGTATTATTTTTATCAGCTATACAGCTTTTTATTTGTTTCCTTTTTGCACCTGATTTGTTTTTGTCGTAGAAAAGAATATTTACATCAAAAACTGCACTTTATGATTCAACTTCTTGGTCTTTTGTAGAGTGTTCTTTCTTGTTTAACAATAATAATTAGATAGTAGATTTCTTCAGCTTCATTTTGATACTAATTACACCTTTTACTATCACTTTCAACTCTCACAAGATTCGTTTTATAAGGAGCAGATATTCACGAAATGACGCTGACTATAATATGGGGTATGGAATTGTATGAATTGAATCCCAACAATGCTAAATAATATTTTTTGTCTGGCCTCAGCACAATCGAATTCTGCGGTGTAAACGAGAATATATGGTTGGTGCTTGTTAACGTTAACAACTGAGACATGATACTAATAAAAATTTATTGAAACATCTCTATTTATATTTTAACAATAATAGATGGAATAAGTATGATCTCATAAAGTATGGGTCGTCTTTGCAAATTTCTTCTATCAACACTTGCTTCTCGTGATGAGTTATTACCTCGTTCTCCATGATGTGAGAAATCTGCTCAGATAAACATTGAGAACATAGTTTGCGTGGGGGTTGTGGACCATCGCAATCTTCATCGACATGTTCCTTACACTGCATATGACGGTAAAGGTAATCAAACATATGTTCCGGAACCTCATACTAATTAAGAAACACCACATCCAAATGTTTTAGGATGTATTCCATCGGTAGAAACGTTAAATTCTTACGTGTAAGTTTGCTCGTAGGTTTATTGATAGCCTCGATCAAATTTCCATAAATAAAATCGGTTATTCTCCTCAGACTAGTCCCACTACTACTCTCATTTTCACATATGTATTGTATTACGGCAGAAGTGAAATCCATGGTGGTGTGTGGTTGTTACTCTTCGAATAATCGAGTGTGACTGAGAAATTTCAAACACAGCTGTCCACATATCACTTGATTATAGTTCTGATAGGTGTCGTTATTGTAGAAAATCCTAACGTTCTCACCCAAATATCGAACAAGTTTCTTTGGTGTCTTCAAATTTCCAAAAGAATCAAAATATTTTACATCGTTATCGATTTTTCTGAACGCAATGCGTTCCATTGTTTTTAGTCAAGTCCAAATTTAGAATGACACATTCATGACGTCTAGGTTTGTGCGGTAGCGTATCTCGCATAAAGACACCTCGAAAATTTGGGATTTTCAGAATTCTAGCGAAACGTATCAAATCTCGATCGTACATTGGTCTATCATCGGGTAGCTCAATTCATAGTTTTTTTGCTGCTTCTTCAAAAACAATCCATATCCTCCTTTAGCGTTGCGTTTCAAGTATAAACCTTTTCCCAGCGATTCCATAGCTTTGTTGTGACGTTGATCTTCTTCAAACTTCTTTTTGGCATTTTTAGCGTTAACCACCATATTTGCGATAGCACTTGCACCTCCTGCAACCGATCCTAAGGCTCCTAGAGCTGCTAAGATGGGTAGTAATAGTGGGAGGAATCCTCCAGATTTTGGTAGTGGTATTACTCTTGGAACTCTGATACGCTTTTCACCTCCAGCTCGTTTAATCGCGATCCGTGCGGCTTTCAATGCGTTCATAGCGGACTTTCTCAATGAAGAAGATGGCTCCATTGACTTTGCGATGCTTCCAACTATATCTTTCCGGAAACAACATCCTCGTTGTCGCCTCCGTTTCCTGATACTCATACCTAGTTTTCGTTTAACCTTCATCCCAGGGGTAACCAATAAACTAGAGAGTCTTTCACCTGCGCCAGCGTTTAACTCGTTTCCAAGCAGCGTCCTCTAATATGTTATCGGCCTTATGACGTTCCTCCAGAGATTTGTTTTGTGAATAAGCTATATCGTGTTCGCGACAAGCGGAATCTAAAGGATTGATACCTTTATCACCGCGTGCAAGACGCTTTTCTAATTTAGTTCCAGGACCACAGAATTGATATGAAGGAATGTGTAATTCAAACGGGAGCTTGTTTATGAGTGTATTCAATAAACCTTCACCTTGATGAATCAACATTGTTAATGAGCATACGCTCTGGTGATTTTTCCTTTTATACGTTATCATTAAGTAGAAATGTTTCACACGATGAAGACCGTTCAACAAGAACAGACACTTCCAATCGAGAATTTAGATTTAAAAGTTAGAACTAATCGCGTTGGTAAACATAATGAACTGTTACCAAACTCTTTTCGTGCTTTAATTTGTGGTCCGAGCGGATGCGGAAAAACAAACGTTATGTTATCGTTGTTATTCAATCCAAATGGTGTCAAGTTTGAAAACGTTTACGTATACTCGAAGTCATTATATCAAGATAAGTACATACTGTTGCAGGAGATTTGTGAACGAGTAAAAGGAGTTGGTTATTTCCCATATAAAGACAATGAAGAAATTAAAAGTAAGTCCGAAGGATGCAAAACCAAGTTCTATCTTCATTTTTGATGACATATCCTGTGAGACACATCAGAAAATTCGAGAATATTATTCGATGTGTAGACATAGAAACATTGACGCATCATATCTATGTCAGACATACTCGAAAATTCCTAAACAACTGATTCGCGATAATTCTAACCTGATAGTGTTATTTAAACAGGATGAAATAAATCTAAAACACGTGTTTGATGAGCACGTATCCCCAGACGTTACTTTCGATCGATTCAAAAAGATGTGTTCTATGTGTTGGATGGACAAATTTGGAACATTGATAATTGTTAAAGATTTCGATTTGAACAATTGAAGATACCGCAAAGATTTCGATGTATATATTAAAGTGTGAACGTGAAATCTATAGCAAATACGCAATGGACGCTGAACGGTTAGCACGTAAGCGAAAAATCGCTCAATTGGCATGATCTATACGCAAGAAATATCTCACATTGAAACTGGGTAAAACGGAAGATGACGAGTCGATCAATAAATTATTTAAACCCATATCGGAACCACTTCGGGAAATAATCAAATCCAATAATACACCATTGATTAAACGAGAAATTAAGCAAGAAAAGGATGATGTGGATGAAGAGGAGGAGGATGAGGGAGAGGAGGAAGATGAAAGAGGAACGGTATTGGATTTAAGCGATGCAAGTATGAAAATTGTTATTGAAGAGTCTGACAACAATGATTAGTATGACGTATTAGAATCTTACCCAGAGTTATTCCAAAAATATATCGGTGATTATTGGTCAGGGAGTAGAAAAATCGATAGAGTTTATGGCCCAGTTTACGATGCTAGTTCGTTGTCATGGTTACTAGGAGGCAAATTAATTGATTTCAAAAATAGAGATACTATCGTGACACAAGGGAGAAAATTCAAAAGTACCGTCGGTCTGTGTGAACTTATATTCTATGACAAACCTAGAAATTTCACCAAGAAAGATGAATTACAGGATGATTCTGAACTTGACAAATCCCCACAGAAATAGTGCTGGAAACTTGAAAGGTACTCGAAGATACAAGTACATTAAAATAATTCGACCTCTAATTCATGAGGACGCTCTCGGTAGCGGTATGCAATTGACATATAACAACGAACCAGTGGAGTACGTGTACTGGGACGATCCACACGAACTTGTAGAACGATTGAGTCTTTTGATGGCATTTCAACAAGCTGGGAATACATCGCACGACAATGAGATAATCGCTACAATAAATGAGCTTCGATAAGCCGATATCATATATTAGTGTGTGTTCATTACTGTTTCATATCATTTACACGATGAGTCTTGATAAGTTTGGACGAAGATCTGTGATTGGTGGTTCAACCAGCATCAACGCTCTTCGACAATCGATGTTTTCACACGTTCTAGCTCGTACACCAGATGGCGATGTAGATATCGAGAACGTGAAAATTTGTAATGTGAAAAGGCCCACATTCAAGAACGATGTTGCAAGCAAGATTTATGTCGATGATGTGAGTGCGAAGATTGGGGAGAACTTGGAGCGCATCTTCAACGATGACTTTTCACATAAGATTCAGAAATTAATTGGAGAGATGAGTAGTTTCTCCATCAACATACAATCGCACAAAAGTCAAAGTGATGCTAGCTTTACGAGTTTACATAAAGAATTGGATGAATACAAGAAGAAAAATGATAAGGTTCTCAAAACCGTTGGAGCGAATACCGCTTATGTACTCGATATCTTCAAGAAATTCTCTGATAATTTCGAAACATATCATAAGAGTCAACGAGTTATTTTTTGTGATCATAATGATGAATTGAACAAGATCACTATAGATTATAACATAATGGATGTACATCAGGAGGATATTATGAGTAGGCTGCTGGCGTTGGAACAACGTATGACGATACCCTCGAAGAAAAGACCAAATGACGCTACCACCTCCACCCCATCAAACAACACGAAACGTATAACTCCAAATCCTATAAAATAAACCGATATAACTGATTGTTAACTAGACAATAATTGAAAAACGATGCAACAAGTTGTCGATGAGATTCATAAGCCAGCCCGAAAAAATTTCAAACGTCCCCGTACAATTTTGAAGGGACTGGATGACTTGTGGCAGATGGATCTAGCCGAAATGGGTAATTATGCTCGTGAAAATCGAGGATTCAAGTATATTTTGGTGATGATCGATTGCTTCTCGAAATTCGTGTGGACTCGTCCATTGAAAACGAAATCAGCCGAAGAGGTTCGGAAAGCAGTTAATTCTATATTGACTGAGGGAGGAGGAGGACGTAAACCTAGGAATCTGCAAAGCGACCAAGGTAAAGAATTCTTTAATAAGCATTTTGATGAGCTGATGAAAAAACACAAAATCAACCATTATAATACGTATAGTGTGAAGAAAGCCGTCATTGCTGAACGTGTTATTCGAACCTTAAAAGAAGCGCTCTACAAACAATTTAGTTTTGAAAGGAAAATATGGATGGATTGATATACTTCAAGAAATCACGGAGAAATATAATAAACGTAAACATAGAACTATAAATATGGCTCCATTCAAGGTGACAAAACAAAATGAGAGCGTGATATTGAAGCGATCCTACTCACACCTCAAGTTGGCTTTACCACATAAATTCAACGTGGGCGATGTGGTACGTATAAGCAAAGCCAAACATATTTTCGAAAAATCGTATACGCCTAATTGGTCGGCGGAGCTCTTTAAAATTATAAAAGTTAAAATCACTAACCCAGTCACGTATCTACTCGAGGATATGAAGAGCTCCCAATCAGCGGTTGTTTCTACGAGGAAGAATTGCAGAAGACCAAACAACCTGATGTCTTTTTAATTGAGAAAGTGCTTCGGAAAAAAGATGATAAAATGTACGTCAAATGGTTGGGAATAAAGGAGAAAAGTTGGATTGCTAGAAGTGATATTATATGATCTGCGCGTGCGTGTGTGATCTTGAGGGTGTATGTTAGAGAAAATCTAACAATCAGTTCAGTTGTAGTAAAATGTCATACCAAGATAGTGGTACATCCGAAGATAGTTCCGAATTAGATCGAATGTTTGAAGAGTTTGAAATATTAATTCGGGATGAAAAATTTCTATTGAATACAACATACCCATTGGAGGGGGTTATGAAATTAAGTGTGAATTTAGTCCTATGCAATATCACTTATCCATTCTTCGCAAAATTGTAAACTCACCTTTGGACTGCTGGAATGGTATGACTTCATCGAAATTCTTCGAACTAAAATCAGAGATTTCTTCTCAAGTTTACAAACAGATTTCGATCCTGCCCCCATAGCATCCGATGAATATTGCCGAATAGTTCAACTTGTGTGGGACAATAATGAAAAAGTACTTCAAGTTACGAAGCATGGTATTCATTTTTGGTTGCTCAAGAAATAATTAATATCAACGATGGAGTGTTATCACATCGAGTGTCTTTTCTCGAACAATTTGATTTTTCTTCATACTATCACAATATTATTGATGTGATTAAAAGCATGAGGTATCATGCTAGTGCATCAGAACTTTTGCATTGTTTCATCAATATTTCATCGCCAAAATGTTTATTGAATACACTTGAAGAAATGTTATTTTACTATAAAAATAAGGTTTTGTATGATTTAGAACAATAAATTATGATTAATAATTATCTTTGTTTTATTATTAAAACACACCTACATCATAGTAAACAATGTATTTATTATTATCAAATTTTATGAAACATAAACACATTTGATTTTACCATATAAAACTAAAAATCCTAAAATCTCAAAATTAGCACAGTTACATCATAGTAAACAATTTATTTATTATTATTAAATTTTATGAAACATAAACACATTAAATTTTACAATATAAAACTGAAAAGCATAAAATCTTAAAATTAGCACAATGACATCATAGTAAACAATTTATTATTATCATTTTAAATTTTATGAAACACAAACACATTAAATTTCACCATATAAAACTAAAAAGCATAAAATCTTAAAATTAGCACAGTGAATAGTGCCCATAAGGCAGGGTATTTGTTCGGTCTTTTATCAGGTGACGTTTGGTATCAAACGGACTCAAAGCAATTTTGTTCTGGTCGATGGTGTAAAGATTGAAATCAAAAGAGCGGATTGATTTCTGCACTCTATAAATCTCAATTTCCTCCTCGAGACATTTAACATAGTCTTCGAAAGAGATGGAATATTTCAATACAGCATCTCTAATACCCTTCGCTTTCTTAACAGGTTCTTTTCCTTCTACTTTATAACTATACATTTTGGAGCGTAAGCCTACAAATTTCGTCATTAAAAAACCTTTGTTGTCATCCTTCATAAGTCCTACTACTTTCTTATTCACAAATGGGATATTAAAAATATTATCCACAGCATAGTCGCTTGTATCCAATTTTGAAACATTTTTCCTGATTATCGTCTCTTAGATGTCATCGTCAGTGATTATATGATAGATCAAACTATCAGTATCTGTATAACACAGCCTTATCGCTTCAGGATCTTTATATATTTTCAGCATAAAGTTATAATGAAAATCAAACACACAAGTTTTTGAAATATCTAAAATAGCCATTCCTATATGAATTGGTTCATTAAATAATATTTGGAGTTTGTTTTGCTCGATTGTCATCAAATTTTCATCAAAAATCTTACTACTATTGGAAATCGGCTGCGAAATATAGTATCGCGCTCCAAATGGTCCATACCATTTATTAATTAAATTAACGCTCCGATGCTTACGTACGTTCTCCATCGATTTCCCAAATATTGCATTTATGATAAGTTTGAAAAGAGCCTTCTCAAATTTATTCTGCGCACCTGCGCGTAGTCGCGTATTCAAATCGATATACACTTTCAACCAAGCGGATTGACTAAATTTCAAAACCCTATGTACTTTCTTCAAGACCATTCCTAATGCTAAACATTGTTTCAGATTTCTATAGTGAATAATATATTTAGATTTATTAAATAGAGTGGATAATAATTTAGGTTGTTTAGTATTAGGAGGTGTTGAGTGTAAAGGACAAAGCGGTAAATCTTTGTGAACATCATGTAAGTTTTGCGGGTAATCTAGATCTACTTATAAAATGTATCCAATAGGACTTTCATCGGAAATATTTGTCACATCGATGTTAAGATCTTCGCACCATTCAAAATTTCCATACGGTAAATATTGGGCCATAGCCCACCCATATAAATTACATACATCGAAGTACATGAGGTAACTATTCTCCTCTTGTGGATTATAATCCTTCATATATTTATTATTAGCTGCTGCGAATCTATTACAACATTGGCTTACATCTCCTCTTATCCCTCTTTCTATAATAATATCGATATCTTTGAGAATTTGGAGAGAAATTTTGGTATATTTTAACATACACTCGCGGAGCCCCCTCTAGGAAGCAGTCTGTACCTTAGGTCCGCCATGACAGCTGTACCTTATGGTCGCCATGACAGCTGGTTCTTATGGCCGCCATGACAGCTGGTTCTTATGGTCGCCATGACAGCTGGTTCTTATGGTCGCCATGACAGCTGGACCTTATGGTCGCCATGACAGCTGGACCTTATGCCCGCCATGACAGCTGGTCCTTATGGTCGCCATGACAGCTGGTCCTTATGGTCACCATGACAGCTGGACCTTATGGTCGCCATGACAGCTGGTTCTTATGATCGCCATGACAGCTGGTCCTTATGGTCGCCATGACAGCTGGACCTTATGGTCGCCATGACAGCTGGACCTTATGCCCGCCATGACAGCTGGTCCTTATGGTCGCCATGACAGCTGGACCTTATGCTCGCCATGACAGCTGGTCCTTATAGTCGCCATGACAGTTGGTCCTTATGATCGCCATGACAGCTGGACCTTATGGTCGCCATGACAGTTGGTTCTTATGGTTGCCATGACAGCTGGTCCTTATGATCGCCATGACAGCTGGACCTTATGGTCGCCATGACAGTTGGTTCTTATGGTCGCCATGACAGCTGGTCCTTATGATCGCCATGACAGCTGGACCTTAGGGCCGCCATGCTGTCATGTGTTAGTCACGTGACTATGTACATGTGACACACTTTTTAAACACACCCTGTATACTCTTTACAAATAAAATCCTTATCACCTACATCCTTTCAAAACTGATAAGGACGAGCTCATGCACCGGATGCACATCGACAGCTAGACCGGAAGTGGAGACCGGATATCCTGTTCCCGAACTCGTGGTGTTCATCTACTAAGGAGGTCATGCTCCCTGAATCGAGAAGACATTTCAAAGTTATATAATTTCCAAATTTGTCCAAAACTTGCACTTGGGCAGTAGACAGTAGCACACTAGCGGTATAAGAAAGAAATGCGGTCTGAACTTGCGGGTGTAAATTAGTAATCAAACTGCTAGAGGTTGAAGCTGTACCTCTGTCAGTAGTTGTAGTCGAAGATGTAGCTGAGTCAGATTCTAGCGGTGGCTTATCAACTGTTCCAAAATGGAGTAGTGTGATGTAGCTGATCACACTTTACTTTACTTTTACATTGTTTGAGAGAATGAGAGCTACTCAAACCATTGACACAACATTTTTGATGTTTGACTATTCGATATCTTTCATTAGGAGATTTACTCAAGAAATCTGGACAACGTTATGAAAGATGATGTTGTCTGCAAATAGGACATTGATATGTTTTAGTTTGAACCATAAAACTAGAAGTTTAGCGATTAGTAGCGGTTGTAACTTAATGGCGGGGTAGCGGTTTTAAAAATTATCACAAGTCGTTCCTCTGTTAACCATTAAACAAATTCTGTTATTAATAATTAATCGACAGAGCGAGCACACGTGATCGATAAGTTATTAAGTGTCATTATCGTGCAAAGCGTGTAGCGAAGGATCTATAGATTAGTTTTAAGCGGAAATGAATGATTTGAATTTGAATATCTGAAATGCTCAATTTGAGGTAAAAGAAGAAAATTATTGAATGAATTGATAATATTATTATTATTTAGATGAATTTAGAAGTATGTGCGGACGCAACAAGATGTTAGAAATTTTGTTCCTTATTTCATTTTTTTCCTCTAAATTTGTATTCTTAATTCCGCTTTCTAAATTAGCAATTATATTGTCGATACGCAGTTTTTTATTTTCAGGCAATGCAAATTTCGGACCTATCTTAACGTGTGTTGCACTTAAATAAAAACTCTTGCAAATTCCTACATGCCTCTATATAATGTTGCAAGTATATTTTAGGTAGAATGTCAAGTATATCTCCAGTAACTGACAAACCTTTTTCTATTAGCTCATAAATCTAACATCTGGTTTGAAAGTGAATACTTAAAATTAATGGTCTCGTTTCTAGTCGTTCACAGACTTTGTTGACATGAATACGCATTTATTAAAAGTTCTGCTTAACAGTGGATTCTTGATATATTATACTTATAACATTGAGGTGTTACAATTTCGATTATTTGTGTTTCTGTTCGTTTCGGCGACGTGGGCATTTTAATTGAAATTGGTGCGATAAGGACGCTTTGTGTAATACAATTAGTTTTAAGTAATCCAGTTTTGGACATAATAAGTCTTCTGATGATGGTCGTGAGACCGAAACGCACGTAAAGACAAAAAAATATAAACCATAAGTGTTAATGTGACCTATTCCCGAGAATTTATATATAATATAAACCTAAATCATTTTTAAATAAAGTATCATATTTTTTAAATAAAACATTGATATCCAAATCTTGTATAGTTGTCAATTTGTTTATATTAGAGATCACTGCACCTTGTATACCCAAATTAAACGATTGCATTAAATCCTCTAATAAAGGTATATTCCCATTTTTAATAACGATTAATCTGCAACTTGATTTATACATGTCTTTATACTTTATTGATACATAAATTTCCCCTTCTGGAATACTGATATTACCATCATACGCCTTAGGTTTCACATTTGTAGGTATTAATTCACATTTATTTAGTTTATTTTCATAGATAGTATCAGGAATTACTGAAATTCCAGCCCCAGAATCCACTTCCATAAGTAATGGTATATTATTTACTAACATTTGAACTTTGAACGGTTTAACTGAACAACTATCTTTCATAAAATATAGTTCCATAAAATCAAGGTTTTCAATCATTTCCCCATTATCCATAGTACTTTCAACAAATTGATTTTGATTATTGTAACACACCTTTGCCTATTTTTTTACATACCTTACATATAAATGTCTTATATTTACATTGCTGAAATTGTGATTACTCTCTCCACAGCTTCTACATTTCACTTTGTCATGATACTCATGATCCTTCTTTTCTCCTGCATTCTTTGAATTTTGATGCCTCCATTGCTTCTGAAATTTTCTCATAATTTTCATAAATACGAGATATTACAGTGGGTACTAATAGTCAACAATGATTGTGCTTGTTTTGATAATTCCAGCTGCTGATAAGCATTTCTCAGATCAATCAATGTGATAACTTTACCTTTCTTTAACAGTGCCATAACATCATTAGGATTTGACAGTGGATAATATTCCGTTCTAGACACAGGGTTGACAGATACCTTATAATCCCCACATATACGAATTTTCTTTTGATCCTTCGTACCCCTCTCGACTACTACTATAGGTCAGGTCCACTTCGACGTTTCCATGACAGATCGGCATAAACGCCTTACACCTAGTTTGCCAGGAATCGTCTTTTACTTCCAATTAAAGCCGTATGTAGAATGAAGATTACTAAAATCACATGTCCTAAGCAGGAATTATTTTTACATTTTTTAGAATCATTTTGCGCAAGTATCTATATTAATATACTGTAATATCATGAAAAATGGCTCTTGTGCCAAAGGGAAGTATTATTTGGCGTTTATGCCATTTATACTATGGCGTATGTGACAAACGCTTTATACTATTTGTTAGTCATTCGGCGGTTTTGCGGATATATACATAAACAATACTTGAAGGCGCTATCCATAATATTAGGGCGTATGTGCGAGGAACGCTAACATAATACATAGAATACTTTTATTAATAAACAGTAAAAACTATATAAACTTCATATCAGAAAACGAACACTTAACGAATATTCAGGAATAGTGGTTCTACACTTTATAATCAGACTTTTACCAAACTAAATTAGCTCCTGCCAAGTTGCTTAATCGTATTGATCGGAGCTATCGAGCACGTCAGGTAAAGCGTTACTTATTTTCAACGTTAGGTACTGCATATGATATTCTGGTTTTATTATCAGATTTTGGCATAATGTTTGTAAATTTTGGAATTTGTCTTTGTTAATTGGTAGTTCGGAAGTGTAAAGTCGTTTGGGTCCAGTGCCGCTCTTTAAGAAAAACCTAAAACTTTCGAAAAATTTTTTGTCAACAAATGAGTAATTAACTTTAACATCATATGAATTTTTCAAAAGCGAAGTCTGCTTGATATTAGTGATATTCTTCATCTGTGAACCCTTTTCTAACTTGATTGATTTGAAGTCGAGAAAATCTGAATAGGAGATTTGCTTGACGATGTATGGTTCAGGATTGATTCTAGCATTCCTTAGTATCTTAGTCCATTGAGAGGGAGCTTGAATTATTTTATTTTCCACAGATTTCTCAAGCATGCATCGAATCCTCTGGCATGTAAGTGTGGCCCACGATGAGGAATGTTATGTCAAAAATTGTGAGTAGGAAATACAGGAACCTCCAACACAACCTTATTTTCCAGATACAGGAAATCATGTTCTAAAGCTTCTTCCAATATTACGTCGTGTCCTAAGGCCATCGATAAAATCCGTTTCAGTCTCTGGTTTTCTATCTTCACCTGAAAGATTCAAATTTGGCATAAGCGCCAACACAATAAACAGTATAATTGATGTTCTCTTGATTGCAATGATAATTGATAAATGACTGTAGAAAATTCAGGAGTACCACAATATCCGAATGACTTTTTACAAACACAAGTTCCTGTTAATTTCAACAAAGGACGAAAAAATCTTGTGCAATGTTGATTTATATATGAAAAGGCATAAACGCCAAATGGTTCCTATCTAGTCCCGTTGGCACAAGCACCATGATTATTAACGTGAACTATACGTCAATTGTACGATACAGCTATAGATTTCGGAAGATACAACTTAATTACAAAAGATACACTTTCAGATTCACGTTTCTACTTACTTTTTCGTGGTGAAAACAAGCTCCGAAGATGGGCGAACTCCACCTCGTAGTTGTTATGGAGACTGGCGTTTGTGCCGCCCGCAAACAGCTGTTGTAGCAAACGAAAACATTGTGTGGCGCTTATCCTACTTTCAAACACTGTTTACGACGCCTATTTGAGCTTGGCATATAGGCAAACTAGCTAGTTAGACGCAGAATGACATAACCTTTCAAATGATACCAATATCTCGTATTTCGTTGATTTGGCGTTTGTGTCGTTCTGTCATGGATGCATCGACTTACTGTCACTTACTTGTTCCAATATACCAACTTTTTCCAATCTATCTAGTTCTGTTGATACCACTGATCGTAGTGCATGAGGAACAGGTCTAGCCTTACAACATACTGGACTAGGGGTTCCTTCTAAAACTATATCCACTTTAAACCCATTCAATTTACAATTACATTTGTCCAAAACACTAAATTTGTTTGAATACTCTGTGATTAACTCATTTATCACTTTAGTTTTACTTTCAATGCTTGAAATATTATTCAAAATTTCAAATCCAATTTCTCCCTAACAACATTGGACTACATAAAGCTTGACTACTTACTACCAATAAGCTAAGCTCCTTTTTTACATTTTGGTATTGCACTGGTACATTTATTTTCCACAAAACTTGGAAATTTAATCCTTAAAAGGTAAACAATTTTTACGCAAATCAAAATCAACAAAATACTGCTTATAATGACTCTCACTTATAAGAGATACAGAAGCAACTGTATCTACTTCCATTTCAATTATTCTTAACCCAACTTTTAAAACAATTTTGAAAGGATTACTTACAGTTTTGTCACTCTGAAACGCATAATACAAATTTTCCCCACTTACACTCATTTCATCTTCATTTAAATTGTTTTCTTCATTTTCATCTACATAGTGTACAGCTTTTACCTTTGCTCTGCAAACTCTCACAATATTTCCTTTTATCCCACACTTTTTTTACATAAATAGTCAATATATTTGCATTTCCCTGAATGTGTTTCCTCACAACAGCTACATGTCAATTTCTTTTCCCTTTCTTTGCTCCTAGTGTTAAGGTCCTTTGCTTGTTTCCATTTATTCATTTTCTTTACTTTTTCTTGCAAAATGCACCTCTCGCATATGTATTTCCTTTGATTCCCTTTTTACTAGCTCCAGACTTACCCCTAGCTTCAGTGCTTCTTCGAATGTTCTATTCTTTACTAGAATTTCCCTCTGGATCCTGTTATTTTTCAATCCCGATACAAATCTATCCCTTAGTGCCTGGCTTAAAAATTTTCCAAAATTACACGATATAGCCATCTTTTTCAGTTCCACTGCATAATCGTTGATGGATTCAGCCCCCTTTTGATCCCTTTTTGAAAACTGAAACCGTTCTACAATTTCTAATTTTGCGGGTTGAAAATACGAAGTTAACAGCTTCTCAATTTCATTAAACTGTAGTTCCTCCGGCTGTTTTGGCATGGCTATGTTTGTCCATATGTCGTATACTTTAGCTCCCATTAGTAGCTAAAAAATGTCTTCCTCCTTTTCTTCAGCGGTTCCATTTACCGAAAAGTATAGTTTCAGTCGCTTTAAATACGTAGCGAACGATTCTTTTGTGGTGTCGAATTCTTTTATTCTGCCTATTTCACTCATTTCTTAATTACCTCGTCACCAGTTTACTGTTTTCTTATAGGGGATTCGGAATGAAACAGGAGAATAACTATTAATTCTTTATAACCACGACAATACACACGAGTTCTTATAATCTTTTATGCATGTTCTTTTACTGCGTTTTGAGATGCCGTCCGTCTTCTAACAATGCTTACTTTGTCGCGCCGTCTGTCCAGTCACGTACACACTGTATTGTTTATGTGCAGCACCTCTACATAGGCAATCCGCACTACGCATTCTGCTTAAGGTCACTTCACATACGCCTACCTAAAGCTACGTTTCCACCGGAGGAACATTGATAAACTTTTTTGTTGCTCATTGTTTATCTTTGTTCCCATGGGTAGAAACTTATGGCAACATACGTAAACTTCTTGGTTCTACTAAAGCAACTAAAATGGTCAATAGTCGCATATTGTTTCTTGAGTAAGCAACTAGTGTTTCCACTGCATGTAGGCAATCACTAGAATATGAAACAAGACGATGATGTAGCAGCGGCGGCGTTTTTAGTGCTATCTTCAAGAAAGCGAAAAAGAAAACACAAATACTGGGTGAGGCCAAGTCTTCATGAAAGGAAACAATACAGTGGCATTCACTTACTTAGTGTATTGAAAGAAGACGATTTACATGCGGGAAGAACAGCAAATGGTAGTGTTAAAAAATTTCTACGAATGTCTAGACCCGATATGGAGTGGTTATTGTGCCAAATTGCTCCCCTAATTAAAAAAGAGGATACAAATTATAGGCAAGCAATTTCTCCAACGGAACGTTTCCTTGTCACACTGCGATTCCTTGCTACAGGCGACTCATACCATTCGTTGATGTACCTCTTTAGAATTTCGGTGCCAACGATAAGTAGAATAATACCAGAAGTATGTCTAGCAATTGTGGAAGTTCTTCAGGATAAAGTTAAGGTAAGACACACTTATTCAACATAGGCATTTCATACAAACAGGAACACAAAACCTCTTATAGGTAACACATAAGTTGTAAATGAATTTTTATAACATTCATAGGAAACTAAATTAACCACATCATGATCAATCCCTGCACTAGACATGGCTTTAGTTATGGCACTGGATAATGTAGATTCTTGGTCTTGTAGTGGTGATGAGAGTGACTCAATTGAGTACAAATACTTTGGTGTCTCCGAGTCACAATGGGAAGTGGGCGACGGCATCGGTGAGGATGCTACTGTAATTGAGGATGGGGTCGACGAAGCATTTGAGTATGACGAATAGTACTGGTGACCCTGGTTAGCTGCTGAAAATGTGGGTGTGGAGTAATAGGCAAGAGGTGAACATGAGGATGATAACTGATCATATTTTCCCAAAGATGCTTCATATAAAATATTGTTGATCAAATGCTCTACAGTATTTTGGGATTCCTCAGTTTTGAGTCTTTCAATTTTGTCAGCAACCAGTTCCCCGAATACTTGAAAACGATTTCGCGGTGTTTTATTCAGTAACTGTTTCATCACCAGATAGGCTTCTTCCTGCCTGTCATCTGCAAGTTCCCCAGCCATTTTTCTCTCTTTGAAGACTTAGATGCTTTTGGACTTTTGAAGAGGTGTTTAGTTTTTTGGCTTGCTGAGTGAATACCGCTAGTTGAAGAGGTTTCATTCCTTTTTCCGACCTCTTTGTTTTTGGTAGCGTCGTCAACACGTGTTTCTTGGGTTTCGCCATTATCGGTTTCTTCGTTGGCCTGTTCAACTATGGGCAAAGGAATGTTTTCTTCTGTGGTAGCTGCTCCATCGGGAGACTCAGTCAGAATGGAATTAAGATGTGGTTCACTTTCGTTCTCACTGTCGCTGCTAAATGTTCGATCAGTATCGTCCTGGAAAGAAAAAAATCGAAGTAATATCTAGGGGTGGGAGGGTTAGACATGGGGTGGGAGATGGTGGCCAATTATAAGGAAAAACTGTATAGATCTGCTCTATGATCGGTATTCCCGTGATGATGATAATAGTATAACGAAACATCGAAAATACACGAACTTATTACCCTTTCATTTATTTTTTTATTGTACTTATTCTTTGTTACAGATGCCTCAGACCACAGATGAGTGGATAATCATAGGACAACAATTCAACAGTCTTTGGAATTTTCCAAGATGTGCCGGGGTTATGGATGGCAATCATATTATGTTACAGGCACCAAAGAACAGCGGCAGTGAATTTTTCAATTATAAGTCCTTCTTCAGTATTGTGCTATTTATTGTGGCCAATGCTAATTATGAGGTATTTTATCTTAATGTGGGTTGTCAAGGTCGCATTTCTGACGGAGGAGTTTTCGACAATACTCGTTTTAAGAAAATGTTAGTCGAAAATACACTTAATTTACCTAAAATGGAGCCACTACCAGGAACATCTCTTGCTGTTCCATTCGTTTTTTTGGGTGACGACGCATTTCCTCTTTCATCAAACTTACTTAAGCCTTATCCTGGAACACAAGATAAGGGTTCATGGAAGAGAATTTTTAATTACCGCCTTTCGAGGGCAAGGCGAATTTCTGAAACCGTTTTTGGAATTATCTCTGCTCGATTCCGAGTATTGCGAAAACCGATACTACTTGAACCCGATAAATCCGAAGTAATTGTGACTGCTTGTGTATACCTCCACAATTTCCTGAGACGTAGTTCCAGTTCACGAACATCATATACTCCTTCCGGCACATTCGACTCGGAAGACAAGGGCACAGGGGAAATGATACCAGGCTTGTGGAGAAATGAAATAGGCGATAACACTATGTTCCTACCACTGCGAAAACAAGCACGTAATTCGACGTTAGAAGCTAAAGAAATTAGAGACGAATTTGCACGATATTTCATGTCACCTGAAGGAATGGTACCGTGGCAAAATAATTTCTAATATTGTAGAAATTGAACAGTAGTAAATAAATAAAAATATGTGAATAACAAAAACACTGTTTATTGTTCAGTAAATAAATAACATACGTACCTCATCTGATGTCCTAATTCCTTTCTCGGTACATTTCCGTACTTTATTTTTATTTGCGAGAAACAGCAAACTTTCATAGGCGAACCATTTCGAAGTAAAGGATGCACCAGCACCCGACTTCTTCATTGCACGATATTTTTTTCGCTCCCTGAAGAACTAGGCAATTATATTTTTCATCTTTCGTCTCACTTCTTGAGAATCTGTTCAGATTTTTTCCGCCAATGCTGTCCAAGCATCGTGTTTTGCGTTTCTGCATTTATAATTTGCGTGCCTTGAGTTCCATAGGCACTCATAAAGTCTATAATTTTCAATTACTTCGACAGATAACTCATTTGTCCACTTGAAGGACATCATAAATAATATAGGTATTTATTCACTTCCGTAGGTACTACACTAGACATTGAAAACGTCTGAGACACGACTGCTTACAAATTGCAATCTCGGCGTTTCCACTGCGATAGCAACACGAATTTGTTCACCCATGTTCCCTATTTTCCTTTGAAGTTTACCGCTCGAAATGGAAACAGGTGACAAGTAGAAACAGGTGACAAGTAGAAACAGTCAACATTTGTTGGCGAAACATAGGGAAATTTTAAGAAACTTTTAGAAACATTTTGGAACATTTTTGGAAACAAACAACAGCAACAAAAAAGTTTCTCAATGTTCCTCCGGTGGAAATGTAGCTTAAGGTAGCAACACAACAGTATCATAAACCACAGCCACCCAATCACCACATTTTATTTAAACTAGTCCTATATTTACCTAAAATAATAAGGCTAACTTACCTCCAAGCTTGGTTTGTCTTTTGCCGGGATTTCCTTATTTTTACGAGTTTGATAAGCTTTGCCAGAAACTTCTAAAGATTTTTTGAGTTTCTGTGGTTGATCCAGTTCTTCTTCTTTCTTTTTCCATTTTAAAAGTTTATTTCGAAGAACATCTTTACACAGAACACGCGCTTAAGTAAAAATGGTGTCATCTTAATGTTTCTGTCAAACAGTGGCACTTAGCACCATAATAATACCTACTGCGGCACTACCATAGACAACTCTACTACCGTAGAATGAAATGTTCCGTGTTAGGTACCGAAACCGCGACAAGAGCGCTGCATGAGGATTGGAAGCGTACTAAATGATGGTTTGGAGGGAAATTCAAAGTTACACAGCACGTAAATGGAAATTTTCTTTTCTAACAATTCAAGTAGGAAATGAAAGTCGATAGTTTTTACCAATAGTTTTTTATTCAACAACAGAGTTATAACAGAAATATATAAAATATACATATAAATACAATTAAACATCAAGAACAATAGAAATGACTATATGTATATAATATAATAATGTAATTAAATATCGAGACTAATGGCAATGGGTTAAAACAAAAATACATAAAATATACATATAAATACAATTAAATATCGAGACTAATTACAATGGCTTAAAACAAAAATACATAAAATATACATATAAATACAATTAAATATCGAGACTAATTACAATGGGTTAAAACAAAAATACATAAAATATACATATAAATACAATTAAATATCGGGACTAATTACAATGGTTAAAACAAAAATACATATAAATACAATTAAATATCGGGACTAATTACAATGGTTAAAACAAAAATACATATAAATACAACTAAATATCGAGACTAATTGCAATGGGTTGGGTACAAATTAAACTTACCATTAATTGCCATAAGGTTAATAGTCGATGCAACAGTTCTACTCAAAACTTGAGCACATATTGATACCTTCATTATCTTCACTTTATTAGGAGTTACATGAAACTCAGTCAATTTTGGCATTGCTCTCAAGTATCCACTAACATTATCCAGTTGCCATGCCTTTTGTATATCTTCCCATTTTGCTTTTTTTGGAGTTCCGTTTAGCTTGTAATAAACTGTTTTTGTTAGGAGGTTGTTTCTCACACCTTTCAGTAAATGTGGTGGATCATACAATGGAACAGTTTTTTGTCCATCGACTTCAAATATGAAGTCATATATTTCTTTCCCTCCTCTTGTATACTCCTCTTTCGTTTCCTTCACTAATTTGTTTATCGTACTGACATTATTTGTACCTTGTGCGCAAATCTACCGGTGGTAGAGTTATCTATGGGCACTACAGTGAGTGCCGTTTGAGATCAACTGACGGTCAACGCTGTCGATATACTTTTTGGTTTCACAAGTTGCGATCAGTTTGAATTCTTGGTTGTTAAACATCAGTCATGCATTTGCGATGCAACGCAATGCGCATTGTTGCTTTGCTTCTTATACGGAGAAGACAGCAATCGGAGAAAAAAAGAAGGTGGGTGCATCCTATTGTGATGACGAGAAATTTACAAGGTGCGTTTGTATCGTTGTACTCCAGTCTAAGGGAAAACGAAAGAAAATTTTTCAACTATAAAGTCGTTTGATGAACTGCATAGTAGATTAGAAGACTGTCTGAAATTTTCTAATATAATAGTATTTTAAGGTTTCAATGTAGTGCGTAGCTTTGAGGTCAGTAAAATTTTCGGTATAATCTTGAAAACTTTTTCCTTGTTTTTTATTCGTTTGCTTTCCATATGTCAGTAACATTAACTATTATGTGGCAGTAACAGTTGTAATTTTTTTTAAATGAAACAACTGATATATTTTATGATGTTCGGATTCTGCTTAAGAATACATGAATTCGTATGTAGAATATGATATTCCACATTCGAGCCCCTTCTAGTATTCCACAATAACGACCCTTCAACATAAGAATTCAAACAATTGTAACAAAGTTTTAAACACCTTTTAGAATAAATATTTAGTATATGTTAGATGCACACATTCATTACATGTCCATGTATACAAATATCTTACCTTATATATTTAAAATGTAGTCACAACAAAACTTTAAGCTCTTACTTTAAAAAATTAGCACCGCCTTAAATACACGTTTTAATTAATATTTGAGGTTAGGAATACAGACTGGCTTTACAGTCAAGAGCTGAAATTCGGTAATATAATAGTTAAGTAAATAAGTTAATAGAAAAAAATATCCAGCTTTCGATTTAGTGGGGGGAAAGTGTCCAGCTGATGCATTCAAAGATACAACGCGCCCGAGCGCATGCCGATGCGCAGCGTCTTTGACTGCATCGGCTGGACACTTTTCCCCCACTAAATATGAAGCTGGATGTTTTTTTCGTTTAAGTTATTAACTTAACTATAAATTTACCAAATTTCAGCTTTTGCGGTATCAGTTTACTCAGCGCGCATTTTTCACTTCTTTACGTGAAAAGCTGGGGCATAATCCCCCACTCTACATTCGGCTGGATACGTTTTTTCTTTATTTTATAACATAATGTAAATGTTAACAAAGTTTCAGCTTTTGCGGTATTAGTTTTTTTTCATTATTATTTTACATGTGTGGGAGGCTGCCGCAGCTACACCCCCCGGAACTGCGCAAGCTGGAGGTCCATTCACTTACTAGTGATACCAAATAAGGCTTGGAAAAAAATTTTCAGCTTTGGTGAAATGACCACCCTCAAAAGGTCGCTGGCTCCCGGACTATAAATTTACTTAGCACATTCGTTGGATAACGAGATGTCACTTTTCCACTAAATCTATAAACCAAGCTGTTGTTAAATATCCTGGCTTATCTAATGATAACACCAAAAATTTTAAAGCACTACTTACATTGTGGCTAACTACATTTGTCAATGTTTCAACTTTCGTCTCAGTGAAATGAGTTGACACCAGATCTTCCTCGGTAAGTTTTGGTGCCAACTTGAATGTAAGTGAGTCTTGATGGCTTATTAAGTCAGAAATATGCGAAGCCAAAATTTCATTGGTAGGTAATTTATATCTTTTTATAATTTCCTGAGGCATTTTAATCATCTTATTAGTGATATGAAAAATGACATTGACATTTTTGAATAAATGTGGAATATCTGCAAAAATATATATTTGTTTTTATCATCATGTAGCGATCATCATCATCTAGGATGAATAGTTTCACTATTTATATGTGACTTCCTGCAGATATTCCCCACCTTCTCCGAAGAACTTGGTTAGATGCTCTCATATCTGATGTTATACTTAATACATTAAGATTTATCTCTTCAGGGTTTTTCAATATATAAGTAATAATACTTGCAAAACTATGACCATTTACTGAATCCCCAGTGAAATAGTAGCCAACTACTTGTTTCCAACGGCTGCTGATTCCTCCTAACATAAATACCAGCATGTGTATTGCAATTCCAGAGTGCCCAGGCAAAGTTGCCTCACCAAAGTACTTGTTCAACGACGAGTCATATATTCACCCCGGTGTTATTGCCATTTCATCAAGTACTAATGAGCATTCCCTTCCATGTTTTTCAAAGGCCTGAACTTTTATATTCAAAAATGTGAGAATCTCGTCCAATATTCCTTAATCAAAATTTAAATTCTGCAGTCGCCTCTGTAGTTTTAATAGATGGTATTGGTTGATTTTATTTCAATAATTCTATATAACCACTATTTCCGTAACTAAACGTAAGTTTTAGTGTCTTTGTTATAGTTTCCTGTGACCACTTCACAAATGTGCAAGACAGTATAGATGTGTGATTTTCACGGATGAAGTTAATCAGTTATAAAAGCGTTATTATTGCGAAGTAAATAGTGATTCTTATACCAAATTGGAGAGTTTTATGTCTACAACAAATCTATGTGAGTTGAAATTCGCAATAAGTGTATATTTGGATGTAATTTGCGTTTAATTGGTCTCTGATTGAAATTGCATATACTCTTCAACTAATACAAAAACAGACATAAATACTGGTGAACATCTGGTGTGAAATAAAAATCGATTGGAAATTGAAATACACTATCAGTATTAAAGTTTGAAATACAGGGTTGTATTTAGCCTATTCTCCTTTATATATTTGTTTATCAATGGTGATTGGTGAATCATGAAATATGTCCTAGGATATACCTATAGCAAGATGGAGTGTTCTAAATGTAAAATTGAGTAATGAAATAAACATTCAATTATTTATTTTTATAATGTCAGTGCTTTGTCCAGTTTGCTCAAAATCAACCAGAAACAATTATGCAATTTGTTGTACTAAGTGCAACGAATGGTATCATCAGAAGTTTATACCCTTATCACAAGTAGAATTCGACCACTTCGACAATCAACTGAAAAACCCAGCTGGGGACCGTTGGATATGTGTTGTCTGCAAAAGAAAATCTAATTCCAGAATAAGAATATCCATGCCTAGGCGCAATGAAGACTTATCGGATGATAATGCTTCTAAAACCAGCGATCTTTGCAGTAAAAACCAGACTGAAACTGAATTGGAGGCTATGTTTTCTAAACATTTTTTGATATTTAAGAAATCTTTTTTGGATGATGTCCATGCAAGGTTATCTGGTATGCAAGTCTCTATTAATGATATTGATTCCAGATTACGCCGCCTTGGAGATCTGTCAATAAATGCAAAAAAAGTACCAAAGTTGGTTGAAGATGTTACCCAACTGAATCAAAGGGTGAATAATATTTGCTCTCATGAACTTACTGATGCTGCTCTAATCAACCCTCCTAATACCAAGGGACTAGATGTAAATGTTTTCTCAGAGAAAAACGACAAAAAATGTACTTCTTTTCAACGTTCCTGATTCTGACAACAAAACTGCTGACTCCTCCGTGGTTGATCAGCTTATTATAGCTATTAACGACGATAGCGTTTCGGTAACCTCATCTTTTCGTCTCGGTAAATATTTCATGAACAAAGAACGTCCGCTCAAATTGGTTTTAAACTCTAATGAAAGCGTTAAGGTGTTTTTCAGCAAATTATCTCAGATAAGAGAAATACCGGCTCTCTCTAAATTCAGATTCAGAAACGACTACACGCCTCTACAACTAAAAACTTTCAAAGAACTTAAGTTGGAACTTGAAAATCGCAAAAAAGCTGATCCTACTCTGAACTTATCTAGTCGACATATAAATGGTAACCCCAAGATAGTGAATCGCAAAAAGCAGCCTCCAAAAAACTAATAAGCTCCCTTTCTGTCTACTACCAAAATGTCAATGGTCTCCGAACAAAACTAAGTCTTCTCCGAAATGCAGTGTCTCTAAACTTATATGACATAATAGTATTCACGGCAAGTGGATTGAACACGTCCTTTTCTACACTTGATCTAAATCTATATGAATTCAACATTTTCCGTTGTGATCGTTCACCGAACTCGAGTAGTGCTGAGAGATTTGGAGGAGTGTTAGTTGGAGTAAAAAAACATCTGCATAGTAAGCAAGTTTCTTGTGAAAATAATCTTGAACAGCTTCAAGTTCTTGTTAGTTCAGGTACCAATCAGTTGGTGATTGGTGCTGTTTACATACCTCCTGGATCAGCAGTAGAAAAGTACGATGACTTCTGCAGCTCAATAGAAAACCTCGAAAACACTTACCCCAGTATTCCCTTTTATGTATTTGGCGACTTCAACGTACCAAACCTAAACTGGAGTAATAATAACATTTGTGGCAGTTCAGAAGCATCAAGTTCGGCTATTTCTTGTGAGAATAGTGCCTCACCTATTTTAAATCAGCTATGCTCTTTTGTTAATCTTTTTCAATGCAATTACCGCAATGTAACTCTTGATCTATTGTTCAGCTCAAACTTGCTCACTACTAATGATACATTTCCTCTTCTTCCCCTTGACCGTCACCATCCTGCTTTTGAAACTGTGATTCCAATTAATTTTGTATACTTTCCCAATGATATCCTTAAAAGTGAGGGTTACTCCTTTGATTTTAAGAACTCTTACTTTCGAAGAAATGCTTAACTTATTTTATGATAAATTATTGGAAGCAATTAATTTATTCGTTCCTCTAAAAAAGTTTGGCTTACGTAAATTATTTAATTTTCCATTTTGGTATTCTCATGAATTAAAGAAAAATTTATTTTTAAAAAAAGAAGCACACAAAAAATATAAAATTTCCGGATCTGAAGCTGACTATCATATTTTTTCTAGTTTAAGATCGAAATGTGGTCGTATGGAATATACAGATTATTCCAGTTATATTAGGAAAATTGAAACCAATATCTCATTAAATCCTAAAAGTTTTTGGAGCTTTGTCAATAGTAAAAGGAATTCTAATGAATATCCTAACTTGATGTCTTATAATAACACAATCCATAATAATGGTCAGGATATTGCTGACGCATTCGCTGAACACTTTTCTTCTGTATTTGAAGTGAATGATGAACCTGCTTCGGATGACACCACAAATAACGTAGTTCACATCACTGCAAATTCATTCTCAATTTCAATTAGTGATATATGGAACAAGTTAAATTCTCTTAAAAGTGAAACCAGTCCAGGTCCTGATGGCGTTCCACCTATTCTTCTCAAAACTTGTTCATTTGTACTCTCCAGACCATTACATAAAATTTTCAATAGATCCCTCGTCGAAGGTAAATTTGCTGATATTTGGAAAACTAGTTTTGTTACACCCATATTCAAATCTGGTGACCGTGAGAATAAAAAAAACTACCGCCCAATCTCCATTCTGTCATCGATTCCAAAAGTATTTGAACGTTTAGTAACTGATCAACTCACTGCTAGTTTAAGACATCATATTATGGCTGAACAACATGGCTTCGTAAGTGGTCGCTCAGTTGAAACTAACTTGTTAGTATACATGAATTACATTGTTGATGCTTTGGAGGATGGGTATCAGGTAGATGCTATTTATACTGATTTTTCCAAGGCATTCGATAGGGTAAGTCTATACTTCTTTCTAAGCTTTTATCACTTGGCATAGACGGCCCAATACTTTCTTGGATTAAGAGCTATCTGTCCAATTGTTCGCAAATAGTTCGAATAAAAAATAAATACTCCAAGGTGATAAATGTCCACTCTGGAGTTCCTCAGGGCTCACATCTTTGTCCATTACTTTTTTTACTTTTTATTAATGATATCAAGGATGTTTTCCCTTGTGATATCAAGTTCTTACTATTTGCGGACGACTTGAAAATATTTTTCAAAGAAAAATCTGTAGATCAATGTTTATTGATACAAAAAGCTTTAGATAACATGTCGAACTGGTGCACTATTAACAAAATGGAATTTAATATTTTAAAATGCAATATTATGAGATTTCATCGTCTGAGAAGTCCCATTACGTACAATTATCGAATTAATGGTACATCGTTGGACAGTAAATTAAATGTTAGAGATTTGGGCGTGATTTTTGATACATCTGTAAGTTTTGTCCCTCATATTAACCATATTATTGGCAAATCTCTTCAGATGTTGGGATTTATAAAAAAATTGACTGTTGATTTCAGAAATATTAATGCTTTGAAAACTTTATATTTTTCTCTTGTCAGTTCACATCTTGATTTCTGCTCGACCGTCTGGTGTCCTTACTATAACGTTCATTCCTACAATATTGAAAAGGTCCAGCATAAATTTTTGAGATAATTGGCTTTCAAAAGTGGAATACGTTATGCCAAGTGGAACTGTGATTATAACTTTCTTGAAACTATTTTTAACATTGTTCCACTTACTGTGAGAATATTACACTTCGATCTTAAACTACTTTTTAAGTCTATTAATAATATAATTTCTTGCGAAGTTATCTCACTTTACTTTAGAGCTAACTTTCACAATCCCAAACGTCTTACACGTCAAACTGTGAATTCAACTCAAATTTTTTATGTTCCCTCCTGTACAACAAATTATTCTTTTTACTCTCCACTTAAACGCATAATGAGAAATGCCAATCAGTATACCAAACTTGAGGATTTAACTTCCCTTTCTAGTACTTCCTTTAATCTTAAACTTCCTCGTTCTATTTAATTTTTAGTTATATTGTATATGTTTGTGCACAACAAGTATAGTATTGTTATTTTTGATAATTATATGTATTTGTTTTTTTTTTCTTTTTTCTCAACTGTGAAAATGAAATGTATTTTTCGTTTGAAAATAAATAAATAAATAAATAAATAAACCACTTAAATTCAAATCCAGTAGATTTCTCATTGTCTTTATTATTTAGTACTTTGATCTGGTCCACATTCAACATATTTTCAAGTAAAATTCGATCAGATGACTGACAGTTCTTTTGAAGGTTTTTCACCTGCCTCTTCAAGGTTCTTCCAAAATTTGTATATCTTAAACACCGTTTTCTCTCTTTTATGTATAGTTTTTCATACATATTCACCCCCCTTTCCACTAAATTCTCCCTACTCTCCATTTCTGATGCTGGAATTATCGCATGGGAATCTGAACTTGTGCTTGAAAATTACTTAGAAAGGCCAACTGTATATTCAATATCATCAAATATTTATTAGGTTATTTCTTAAGAACTCACCCAGACCTCACTACAAATCTTCTGAAAGAACAGGAAATATCCGCGTTCGATGTCAAGGAGGTTAATACAACTATGTCAGCCAGTATTCGAATAATCATAATCGACAACACTGGACTGCTGTTAAGAAACTTCAGAAATATTTACAAGGTAGGAAAAAATTTGGAATATCATATGGACATTTTGCAAATTGCAATGCAGATTATGCTTGGGATGTTAGTAATAGGGATTCCTAAACTGCATATATTTTCGTGATCAAAATATATCCAGCTACATGCTCATAAAAGTTGATAATCAGAGTGCAATACTGCCCAGGATAAAGGTCCTATCTGCAAAATTCTGAGTCTGAGTTATTACAACTTTTATATATTTTCAAATGCCTTCGTTCGTTTTTATTGCATCAGGTTCAAATTTTGAACGAATTGATGACTTATATTCTTCCATCATTGTACGTAAATCAAAATTGAAAATTTCATTGTACTTTGATTTTATGGTAGATCCTTAGTGAAGTATTTTTTTCAACCACATTTAGAAATGAGATAGAACTGACTAAGGGATTATGCGAACGAAAACAATATAATTCGATAAAGATCTTCATTAGAAAATTTTTAGATAAAAGGCAAAGCAGACATATTCTTACTACAAAAAAATTTAAGAAAAAATCAAATTCTGTTGAAATGGAAAAGGCAGAACAAATTAAATTTCTTTGACCGCATTGATTGTAACAGGTAAATTTGTTCCAAAAGGCACACGGTTTTTCGGCATGATTTGCGTCAACCTAGTCAAAAGGACCCCTTTTCTTTCTAGTGGTATGCCCCTACATTGTGTGCGAGGTTGTAATTTCAACGGAATTGATTTTACACCCTTTGCAGGTAAATAGTCAAGTTCGGTAAAATCGCTTTCAAATTCAGTCTTGTATTTCAACATTCGACTTCCTCTTTCGAATGATACTCAAACCATATCATGTAGATATGCACGTGGCTGCATCTTTCGCAATTTATATTCAGAACTGGAGTTCGGCCAATCATAGAATTGGTCGATTCTCATTTCAACAATATTAACGTTTGACGAATTTTCTGATTTTACGGCATCTACAAAATCGTGAAAATCATAAACTTTACCCTTGCGTTTTAAAGATAATTCCACTTGATGGTGGAAAAAATTCGACATAAGAGTGTGACCTGTCTCAAAGTATTTAATATTTAATTTGTTGAGAGATACCTCCGGTGAATTCACAATATGCACACAAAAAAAAACTAAAAATTGTCCAATTTTTGTTTTGTGCTGAACAGTTAGATATAACACTAACTGGTACGTTTCATGTCTGTAAAATTGAAAGAAGGCATGATAGGTTGAAATTAAATCTTCCTTTGATCTCCCTGCCAAAGTCTCATGCCAATTTACTACTAAAGGTTTCTCATTTTGTTTTTTCCTATATGGGAACAAAGCTTTCATTAAATATAATAATACGTTTTGTAAATACAACTTCTTCAAACATATCTACAATTCTCTGTAATTCTCCACCAATAATACTAGTTCTTCCTGTTAGAGAAATATATATTGCTTCAATGTTTCATTTTTATATCTTCATTTAATAAATATAATGAATCATTAGGTGTTCTTTTCGTTTACAATTTTTTAAGATTTCACTTCTGCATTTATATATGTACCATGGGGATTTTTATGTAGAAAAATAATGCAACAAGTGAAAGTATACAATGTAATTATTTGATAACGTCATTTAATACGTTGCCAGGTATGTATCGAGTTATTTCAATAAATGATAAATTGAAATTGTCACACTTAGATTCGCGATAACAGGAGTCAGGTGTCATACATAAGATTTGAGAATTGACAAAAGACACGACAGGCCTGCAACGTGATAAAAATAACGTAATTCAAATACGGTTAGGACGGGGATGTTTTGTCTCTTTCTAGATCATTACAATGCCATTGACGTATGTGGTTTTCTTACAAATTATACGTTACAATGTTTCTTTATCTAAATCATGAGTATTAGAAGAAGATAGACAATTTATAATGTGCCGATATTATTTCATACAGGTGCCAAGTTATTTGACGAGAACTGTATGACAGGATTCATGATGACCTGCAAAATAAATTCAACGAATACCGTGAAAAAACCTGAATTTTGAACTAAAATACCTTTTCTAAGTCGGCCGAAAAGTAAATGCCATCCTTCTTTGCGGTATCATTTTTGTATTCTTCACGAGCAGCTGTGTATTTCGCGTGATGCAGATTCCATTTTTGACAATCTTTACAAAGATTTCCCTCATCATGATTATCTTTCTTGTGAATTTCATATATCTCACACTGCCAACACTCTGCATGGCCTAACTTGGCAAAGGAGATATTGAGGTCATCTGATACGACTTTTCCATATAATTCGTATAAGACTTTCATGGGCATTTTTCTTCGAAAACATTGTACATGAATCGTATAGTTGCATCAGATGGTAAATATTTCTTGTTTGAGGCATGTTCTCGACGATAGTGTGACTGGGTGGGGTCAAATGTTTGAGAGCACGACTGGCGTCCTCTTTGATCAAGTTTGAGCATAAGTAATTCTGAATCAGTTTTTCTCACGTTACTCAAATCTCGGTCGTTACTAATGTCATATCCCAAAGTTGCCAAGAAAAATCGTTTGCACACCTGAACTTCTCGAGCATTTCCATTTTTCAGATAATATTTAAATAAATACTGCCTTGAAGAACTTGGTCCAGCTGTTTGTCTTTTCTTGCCTTCCGTTTTAGTTAAATTGAAGATAAATGTTCTTCTTGCCTCTTCATTAAGTTGCCAAAACTGAGTATTAATAGTGGTTTGTCGATGTTTATTAATGAAAGGAATACATTTGTATTTGCAGTTATCTCTAGAAGGAGGTTCTTTTACTTGATTTTTGTTAAATTTACTTGTGCATTTAATTTTTTTTCTTTCAGTGAGTGGTGTGTCGAAACACTTCCTTTTACGTATTTGGTCTTTTTTGGTATATGTTAGCCTTTGTTTATGCTCAATATGTGTAATAACTTCCGTCAATAAAGTGGGTAAAATAATTTCTTGAATGAATTCTGTAATATTTGTGTTAGAGTCACTCTCAATATCTTCTATAAATCCTACAGGCTCGTCAATTTCAGATTCAGAAGTCGTATCATAGTCCTCAGTTTCTAAAACAAAATCAGGATCCTTTACTATGTTTTTCTGTTATTGGTACACTCAGTACCAACATTATTTAACTTTTCTTGGAGAGATTTATTGAGAGCAAGACCAACAAATATTTGCCTCTGGTAAACATACTAGAAAAAAGTATAATTTACCTATCTGTGTGAAGTGAGCCTCTGTTAAACCCAGCCTTACTTCGACTTGGCAACACTGCGCGCTTCTAACTTAAAGCTTCACACACATATTTTACATGAATAGGAAATGTAATACTGACTTCATTATAGGACATATCACTCTCTAATTTAGTCAATTGGAAATAATATGAACTAACAATACTAATAGATTTTTACTTTATTTCGATTACATTGTTGCGTGAGAATAATTCAGCCTCTCTGTACAACGATGAAACTTTCAGTGTGCATTCCTGAAGATATGAGCTTTCATTTGATATTATATACAATAGGGCACCTACAAGATAGCATACTTAGAAAAAATAAAAACTGAGACATCTCATGAATTTCAATTTTTTTTTCAATTTCTTTTTGCGTGAGGACCCCTTCAACCTCTCTGTGCAATGATCAACCTTTCATTGTACATTCTCTAGGTTGTTAGCTTCAATTTGATACTATACACAATACGGCACAAACGAGATAGCATACTTAGAAAAAATAAAAATTGAGACTTCTTATGGATTTTTAATTTTTTTTCATTTTCTTTTTGCGTAAGGACCCATTCAGCCTCTCTGTGCAATGATGAAACTTATAGCGTACATTCCTGATGGTGTTAGCTTCAATTTGATACTATACACAATATGGCACAAACGAGATAGCATACTTAGAAAGAATAAAAACTGAGACTCCTCATGGATTTTTAATTATTTTTCATTTTCTTTTTGCGTAAGGACCCATTCAGCCTCTCTGTGCAATGTTGAAACATATAGTGTACATTCCTGATGATGTTAGCTTCAATTTGATACCATACACAATATGGCACAAACGAGATAGCATACTTAGAAAAAATAAAAACTGAGACTCCTCATGGATTTTTATTTTTTTTCATTTTCTTTTTGCGTAAGGACCCATTCAGCCTCTCTGTGCAATGTTGAAACATATAGTGTACATTCCTGATGATGTTAGCTTCAATTTGATACCATACACAATATGGCACAAACGGGATAGCATACTTAGAAAAAATAAAACCTGAGACTCCTCATGGATTTTTAATTTTTTTTCATTTTCTTTTTGCGTAAAGACCCATTCAGCCTCTCTGTGCAATGATGAAACATATAGTGTACATTCCTGATGATGTTAGCTTCAATTTGATACCACACACAATATGGCACAAACGAGATAGCATACTTAGAAAAAATAAAAACTAAGACTCCTCATGGATTTTTAATTTTTTTTCATTTTCTTTTTGCGTAAGGACCCATTCAGCCTCTCTGTGCAATGGTGAAACATATAGTGTACATTCCTGATGATGTCAGCTTCAATTTGATACCATACACAATATGGCACAAACGAGATAGCATACTTAGAAAAAATTAAAACTCAGACTTCTCATGGATTTTTCATTTTTTTTTATTTTCTTTTTGCGTAAGGACCCATTCAGCCTCTCTGTGAAATGATGAAACATATACTGTACATTCCTGATGATGTTAGCTTCAATTTGATACCACACACAATATGACACAAACGAGATAGCATACTTAGAAAAAATAAAAACTGAGACTTCTCATGGATTTTTAATTTTTTTTCATTTTCTTTTTGCGTAAGGACCCATTCAGCCTATCTGTGCAATGATGAAACATATACTGTACATCCCTGATGATGTTAGCTTCAATTTGATACCATACACAATATGGCACAAACGAGATAGCATACTTAGAAAAAATTAAAACTGAGACTTCTCATGGATTTTTAATTTTTTTTCATTTTCTTTTTGCGTAAGGACCCATTCAGCCTCTCTGTGCAATGATGAAACATATAGTGTACATTCCTGATGATGTTAGCTTCAATTTGATACCACACACAATATGACACAAACGAGATAGCATACTTAGAAAAAATAAAAACTGAGACTTCTCATGGATTTTTAATTTTTTTTCATTTTCTTTTTGCGTAAGGACCCATTCAGCCTCTCTGTGCAATGATGAAACTTACAGTGTACATTCTTGATGATGTTAGCTTCAATTTGATAACATACACAATATGGAACAAACGAGATAGCATACTTAGAAAAAATTAAAACTGAGACTTCTCATGGATTTTTAATTTTTTTTCATTTTCTTTTTGCGTAAGGACCCATTCAGCCTCTCTGTGCAATGATGAAACATATAGTGTACATTCCTGATGATGTTAGCTTCAATTTGATACTATACACAATTCGGCACAAAGCATACTTAGAGAAAATAAAAACTGAGACTTTCATGGTTTATAAAAATTTTATTGCGTAGGTTTATATTAATTTTTAAGACGGAATGAGCATGAGCGGACGGAGTCCTCACTTGAATCAGTTCACATGGCACATGGTATGTTTTCGAGTAATGACCAAACGGAAAATGCAATCCACTTGAAATTTTGGCATAAAGATTTTAATTTGGTGGTACCTTTATCAGAGCGGTCCGTCGAAATACTCGACGGTATTCGCTCTGTTCCATGCGTCGTCCGGTGCGCTAACTATCAGACCGATTGTGGACAGAAATAATATTAACCAACAGGACGTCAGGACGTTAACTGCCGGTCGCATCTGCTGGTGCGGCATCCGACCACGGTATAATATAATGGTAGTGCGTCTCGTATATTAAAAGCGTAGCCGAAGTCAGTGAACTTGCAACTCTTGCCGCCAGGATCGCTACGGAAGAATGTAAGAAGAGCTATACAGCGCACAGATGGTAAATTCGCAATACACAACTGCCAACTGCCTAATTCCTTAAAGTTAGAATATCACAAATCACTGTCATCACTATTATGTACAAGTTGTTCTTGCCGTATACAAGAATACAAGTATAGTTTTTCCTTAACAATGAATATTACTGAGATAGATAAGACCATATATTTCCATATTTATATTTGATCAATTTTCGACCAAACATCAAACTCTCAAAATCCTTATATTATACCGTGCATCCGACAAAGGGGTAGCCTGTCCCCACGGATCGTAGAGAGATTTGTACACTTACCGGAACGCCCTCTACAATGTCCGGGCGGCCGTTGAAAGAACTGGGTTTGCCACATGTCTATGTGCTAAATCCACCTTCTTTTTTTGACGCCGACTATTTCGTGGATTTGTAGCTTACTATCATAAATGTATGGACTTTCCACTCCCAAGATAGAGCGCACGTAGACAAATGCATGCGGCATTCAAGTGAGCAGAATACGCACATCTAGAGTGAAATAATTCATGATTCGATCATTTGATTCATAGAACTAATAGTAATCGTTGACTGATTAAATCATAAAATAGTCGATTAATCAATTGTTCAATAAGTGTAATATTTCAGAAAATAACTTATTTCTCAACTTTTCGCATGGACGAAAAAATTTCGGTAAACATGCCATTGATATAAATGCCATATTTTTCCCTGACTACTTGCAAATTTCCACACCCACCCAGGAGGTATTGCAGTGTGAGAGCCGAAGTTATATTATGAAAGTCAGAGACATTTTGAAAGAACTTGTAGGTATACATATACGTTAGCATTAATGCTGGTAATATTGGGTTGACTACCTACTACTACTGGCTGAGGTCATCTCCAGCGCCGCGCCAGTTTGTCGGCTCCAGAGCTATCGGCGATTACGGGGAAGCCACCAATAACCGAACTTCGGCAAGTGAGAACGAGAGGTAGAGCATTAATCTATTATTATTCAACTTTCGTGTACAGAACATCGTAATAAAATATTAATCAGTGCCTTTCTCTATTATTTTCCTAACATATATTATAACAGTCAGCTCTCACAAGGGTGCGTTACCTTTTTTTTTCGTGGGTGGTTCGCCAGGAGCCCTATCATCCCACGTGTGTCGAGTGTATGAACACGAGAAATTGAAAATGACATTGATAAGTGTATCGAAAATTAATCACATTTTATTCCTGCTATCCTAAGACCGGGACAAACCACGTCGTTGAATCCTCATTGTAAAAGGCGTCCTAATGTTCTAAATCGTATTGTTTACCTAATTTATATTACCCCTAGGACAGGGATAGTCGAACCGCTTGACTCATCCCTGTAAAAGGCTTCCTACCTCCCCTCATAGCCTTACCCTTACCACACATAAAATAATTTAATTATCTGCTAAAAGCTCAATACTTTCTCGTGATCTTTATCTACATAGTCACATGAGATTTATTTGTCGTATTAAATACCATTAGTTCGATTGAAACAATCGAAATTTGTAAAAGTGCCACGACGTAATCTATATTGGTATTTTTGTAATAACTATCTCCATTTACGAGAGTATATTTGAAAATTTTTAATTCCGAAAGCCCTAACTAGGCTAATAGGCGATTGAAAATATTAATATTTGAAATCCGCTGCCGTTTCAAATAATTCCGCGTTAATACATACGAATAGCTATGAAACAAAACGTTTACACATTCGGCTATGTATCATTTAATGAGAAGAAACTGCTAATATAAATTTAAACTTTAACATATTCCATGCATAAAAAACATGTGTAGCGTTCATTTAAATTCATATTATCTTGCATATTTAGTGGTAAACAAGGAATCATTATCCATCTCGTACAAATGTCGCACTGTACCCAATCGGTAGTAATATTTAATAAATCTTCGCCGCATATCAAGCATCTATTACTCATATCGCACGAAAAGTTTAATAGATTCCTCATCATAACTGATCTAAATTGTCTAGGCTCAAGACAATCGAAAATAGTGTTACCGTTCTCATATATTATGTTCATCGCAAATTGAACAACGAATACACCGCAATTATAACTATCGCTTTGCACAGGATGATCATTAACCGTGAAAATCCAGTCTGAACCTAAATGTAAACGTTTAGTGAATATTCTAAAATATTTGTTGGTTGCCGCTAACGAACTGCCCGCCGGATTAAAAAATGAAAATTTTTTAGCGTTCATATCGCATACTACCAAGCACCAATGGTTTTTGTTCTTTAAATATGGCATTAAGCACTTGCTGTACATATTACAGTTAAATTCGACACGAGATGATTTAAAATCAAATAAATTGGCAGAATCATGAGATGTTAATACACTAAACCTGTCTCTGTGATCTTCAGCAATTTTAAATAAATAAATAATATCTATAAGAAAATTACCCAGCCACATCTTTTTCTCATTGAGATGTATCATTAATGCTTCGTAGTCCGAGATATAAATTTTATATACAGGTTGGGCGCCGGGATATACACCGACAACGTAATCTGTGCTATTATAATTTTGATAATAATTTTCGTTTTCGACTAAAGTGTTTTTATTTAAGGTAATTTCCCGCACGGCAGCAATAGTGGTATCATGTTTTTCCGATCCGTCTACGTACATATTTAACAATTTTGGTTGAAAATAGGAATGCTTGGACTTTTTCTTCTTATTCCATTGTTCCTCTGACATATTCCCATTATCATCCTTATTCCCACGTTTTCTTTTGATGGGTATCGCACATCTTACTCTTGAAATATTAAAGCAACATTCTTTATGGATGCTTTCTACTACTTTCCTAATTTCCCTTAAAAATCGCGTACATCTTAAATTTCTATTTCCCAACAGAACATTATTTTTAACTTGCCCGAACCAGTTTTCCACTGGAGCATTACTATAACGCTGGGTCCGCAAAATTTTAGATTGAAGATCGTTTGTTATTATATTGGCCCAAAGAGGTAAATAAGGCAAATATTTCCTCAAGATAATATGAAGCATTTCTGGGCAATACAATGCATTTTCATCATGTTGATCATTTTCTTCTATTATAACGAATTTATCTAATAAATGTTTAAAGTGAATGTAAAATCTGCTATTCCGGTATATCGTAGATTGCGAATTCACGTCTATATCAATTTCACTTGATGTTTCAAAATTATCAGTGGCCCACTTCCTGTTATTATTCCGAATGCTATTCAAGCTATTGATTACCTCTTCACAATTATATCTGTGATTCGTGATAATAATCATGTTATTAAACCAAGTAATTATATTATTAATGTCCTGTTCATCAAAAACCGACGCGATCGCCTCCTTAAAGAATAATTTTTGTAATTTATTATTGCCACAAAGTTTATTAATGTCGGAAGTTATGATTTTCATGTAATGACAACAACAAATTTTTAATAATACCGACGGTAAAGTTTCACAATCATTAAAAACATAATCATAACAAATATTTAAATATTCAGTGACATTTTTCAAATTATTCCATTGCATATTAACGGCATTGATTAGTGCAAAACTAAAATCCACTACCACAGTGGAAAATATCGGCCATTTAATATTATTTTTAATCGCAAAACCGTAAAATGCATAAAGCCAGGATCCAATGGATACGGCGTCGTGGTTTGAAGTTACTTGTTCAAAAATCGGACAAACAACATTTCTATTGGGAACTCTAATAACCCCTGCATAATAGAACACGCGTTTCTTTAAAAAACCTGGAGAATGAACTACAGTACCGGTTGCATCTAAATGCAAATTTAAAAATTTATTTTCGTTTTTCACGTAATTCAAAATTTCTAATTGCTCCGAGCTGAAAATGTAGACTATCAAAGGAGCTATGAATCTGTAAACGTAATTAGAACCATATAAGGACATCTTTAATAGATCCACCGTTTCATCTGCGTCATAATCAAGTTGCGCTAAATGCTCAGATCTAATTTTTCTATAAACCGCGTGAGATTTCATATTTCCATAATTACCCGAGTTAAGTTTAATTGTAGATTCGGACAATTTATCTTTTACTTGGATAAGAAATGGTTTTCTAACTTCCATTTTGTCCCCTAGTAATAACCGTTCATAATTTCTAACATATCCCGTTTTCTTTAAGCCATCTAAATGATTGAAATTTAAATTACCACTCATGACGTGCCCTCGCACTTCAGAATCTAACACTGTAACTATAATTTTGAAACGTTTACACTGTTCATGAGCACAATAACAATATAACGTGTGTCTCAACCCCAAAATGTCACTTCTCTTACGTTTAAAATTCAATGTGCATGTATTATTGACCGTTTCAAACATTTTTCTAATTGTTAATTGATAATTTATAAGATTATTGCCGATAGTTATGTCCTTCAATTCTTGAATATTCATGTAAAATAAACCTTTAGTTATATCGAGTAAACGTTTTTTGAGATTTATTGATTTGTTATTCAAATTTATCGATCCAAATGGTAAAACTGAATTTATAATACACGTATTATGATACAATGATGTTACACTATCTGGTATTTTGCTTATAGATTTTAGTATGTGATTTTGTATGATTAAATTCAGAAAAAACAATTGGAAAATCCTCATCAAAAATATTTATGTGATCATTATTATTATCGACTTCGCAGCTTACGTCTATATCGTTATTAAAAATATTTACGTGATTAATCGGAGATTCACCCATCAATGTACTTATAATTGATTTCATCGTGTCGATCTAAGTCATCATCTAAGAACATACTACTATTATTATTATCTATATCTAAAATTTCTAACTGATAGTTCAGATCCGAATTTACAGAAATTTCTAAGCGGTCTATATTTTCTACACAATACTCGTCATAAATTGATTCCCTAATAAGTCGCGAATTATTATTTTCATCACATACATCTACAAGTGACATAATAGCTAATTTATTTCGATTCCAAATGGTATTGAATCGTTTTCTGTTTAAGAAGGAATTAGTTTTTGAAAACCGTTTGCAGATTAGAGCGTAAATCGAGTTTATCCCTGAATACGAACCATTTAATTTACAACTATCAATTCGGTGGTCTGAAATTATGGCAGCAAATGATTCAAGATCGACTTGAGACATGTTCCTTATCGTGTTCGGTATATTATTATCATTATCCCAAGCCCTATTCCGTGCAGTATAAAATAATTCCTCAATCTCTGAAGAATGTCGAGAAATATAGGTCTTCAACGACTTCCTATTCCCTTCGCTACACTTCATTTTTAAATTTTGACAACACTCATTGAGAAACGATTCATTAAATTCTATATTGAAATAAAAATCAACCTCGACATTTTGAAGGAAATTGCTAATATTTAAAGTGTTTATCTTACCCTGTTTCGGCATTTTAAAAATAACTAATATCTAAAACTCGAAATTAAGGTAATAGTGTTGATAAAAAACTTCCTCTAAACAATCACCAAGGTAGTATCTTAGATAAGTAGTCACTTGATTTCACAACTGATAAAATAAAAGGACTGAGCTATGCCCGCATTAAGACAAAGGCAGGTTGTAAAAGCGGTGAGATTATGTATTAGACAAACATGCAGCGGTTCGCGGTATCTCTTTCATAACTTTTACTTTGTCGGTACAATAAATAAGCCGACAATAAATAATATGACTGCGCATGAGTATACTGCATAGTATACTCAGGCGCACTCGCAGCAACAGTGTATGGAAGCACACACCGATGCCCTTTCCAAAAAAATCCTGTAGATGATTATAGACTCCGACAGTGTGACGTTACTACACATTTCACTGTCGTGCCCTTGGCTACCGTAGATTCAAATTCATATTTTGAAACTTCATGAAATTGGTCTTTATTTAAATAAGGATCATATAATAAAACCATATAATATAGGTACAATGACTCGTTCGTAACTAAGTAGATTTAAGAACTTTGACTACTGTAATCTTAGACGTGAATAATTCATTACTCCTATTTTGACATGAAAATAGTCAAGTTGATTATTATCACGAATCACAGATATAATTGTGAAGAGGTAATCAATAGCTTCAATAGCATTCGGAATAATAACAGGAAGTGGGCCACTGATAATTTTGAAACAACAACAAGTGAAATTGATATAGACGTGAATTCGCAATCTACGATATACCGGAATAGCAGATTTTACATTCACTTTAAACATTTATTAGATAAATTCGTTATAATAGAAGAAAATGATCAACATGATGAAAATGCATTGTATTGCCCAGAAATGCTTCATATTATCTTGAGGAAATATTTGCCTTATTTACCTCTTTGGGCCAATATAATAACAAACGATCTTCAATCTAAAATTTTGCGGACCCAGCGTTATAGTAATGCTCCAGTGGAAAACTGGTTCGGGCAAGTTAAAAATAATGTTCTGTTGGGAAATAGAAATTTAAGATGTACGCGATTTTTAAGGGAAATTAGGAAAGTAGTAGAAAGCATCCATAAAGAATGTTGCTTTAATATTTCAAGAGTAAGATGTGCGATACCCATCAAAAGAAAACGTGGGAATAAGGATGATAATGGGAATATGTCAGAGGAACAATGGAATAAGAAGAAAAAGTCCAAGCATTCCTATTTTCAACCAAAATTGTTAAATATGTACGTAGACGGATCGGAAAAACATGATACCACTATTGCTGCCGTGCGGGAAATTACCTTAAATAAAAACACTTTAGTCGAAAACGAAAATTATTATCAAAATTATAATAGCACAGATTACGTTGTCGGTGTATATCCCGGCGCCCAACCTGTATATAAAATTTATATCTCGGACTACGAAGCATTAATGATACATCTCAATGAGAAAAAGATGTGGCTGGGTAATTTTCTTATAGATATTATTTATTTATTTAAAATTGCTGAAGATCACAGAGACAGGTTTAGTGTATTAACATCTCATGATTCTGCCAATTTATTTGATTTTAAATCATCTCGTGTCGAATTTAACTGTAATATGTACAGCAAGTGCTTAATGCCATATTTAAAGAACAAAAACCATTGGTGCTTGGTAGTATGCGATATGAACGCTAAAAAATTTTCATTTTTTAATCCGGCGGGCAGTTCGTTAGCGGCAACCAACAAATATTTTAGAATATTCACTAAACGTTTACATTTAGGTTCAGACTGGATTTTCACGGTTAATGATCATCCTGTGCAAAGCGATAGTTATAATTGCGGTGTATTCGTTGTTCAATTTGCGATGAACATAATATATGAGAACGGTAACACTATTTTCGATTGTCTTGAGCCTAGACAATTTAGATCAGTTATGATGAGGAATCTATTAAACTTTTCGTGCGATATGAGTAATAGATGCTTGATATGCGGCGAAGATTTATTAAATATTACTACCGATTGGGTACAGTGCGACATTTGTACGAGATGGATAATGATTCCTTGTTTACCACTAAATATGCAAGATAATATGAATTTAAATGAACGCTACACATGTTTTTTATGCATGGAATATGTTAAAGTTTAAATTTATATTAGCAGTTTCTTCTCATTAAATGATACATAGCCGAATGTGTAAACGTTTTGTTTCATAGCTATTCGTATGTATTAACGCGGAATTATTTGAAACGGCAGCGGATTTCAAATATTAATATTTTCAATCGCCTATTAGCCTAGTTAGGGCTTTCGGAATTAAAAATTTTCAAATATACTCTCGTAAATGGAGATAGTTATTACAAAAATACCAATATAGATTATGTCGTGGCACTTTTACAAATTTCGATTGTTTCAATCGAACTAATGGTATTTAATACGACAAATAAATCTCATGTGACTATGTAGATAAAGATCACGAGAAAGTATTGAGCTTTTAGCAGATAATTAAATTATTTTATGTGTGGTAAGGGTAAGGCTATGAGGGGAGGTAGGAAGCCTTTTACAGGGATGAGTCAAGCGGTTCGACTATCCCTGTCCTAGGGGTAATATAAATTAGGTAAACAATACGATTTAGAACATTAGGACGCCTTTTACAATGAGGATTCAACGACGTGGTTTGTCCCGGTCTTAGGATAGCAGGAATAAAATGTGATTAATTTTCGATACACTTATCAATGTCATTTTCAATTTCTCGTGTTCATACACTCGACACACGTGGGATGATAGGGCTCCTGGCGAACCACCCACGAAAAAAAAAGGTAACGCACCCTTGTGAGAGCTGACTGTTATAATATATGTTAGGAAAATAATAGAGAAAGGCACTGATTAATATTTTATTACGATGTTCTGTACACGAAAGTTGAATAATAATAGATTAATGCTCTACCTCTCGTTCTCACTTGCCGAAGTTCGGTTATTGGTGGCTTCCCCGTAATCGCCGATAGCTCTGGAGCCGACAAACTGGCGCGGCGCTGGAGATGACCTCAGCCAGTAGTAGTAGGTAGTCAACCCAATATTACCAGCATTAATGCTAACGTATATGTATACCTACAAGTTCTTTCAAAATGTCTCTGACTTTCATAATATAACTTCGGCTCTCACACTGCAATACCTCCTGGGTGGGTGTGGAAATTTGCAAGTAGTCAGGGAAAAATATGGCATTTATATCAATGGCATGTTTACCGAAATTTTTTCGTCCATGCGAAAAGTTGAGAAATAAGTTATTTTCTGAAATATTACACTTATTGAACAATTGATTAATCGACTATTTTATGATTTAATCAGTCAACGATTACTATTAGTTCTATGAATCAAATGATCGAATCATGAATTATTTCACTCTAGATGTGCGTATTCTGCTCACTTGAATGCCGCATGCATTTGTCTACGTGCGCTCTATCTTGGGAGTGGAAAGTCCATACATTTATGATAGTAAGCTACAAATCCACGAAATAGTCGGCGTCAAAAAAAGAAGGTGGATTTAGCACATAGACATGTGGCAAACCCAGTTCTTTCAACGGCCGCCCGGACATTGTAGAGGGCGTTCCGGTAAGTGTACAAATCTCTCTACGATCCGTGGGGACAGGCTACCCCTTTGTCGGATGCACGGTATAATATAAGGATTTTGAGAGTTTGATGTTTGGTCGAAAATTGATCAAATATAAATATGGAAATATATGGTCTTATCTATCTCAGTAATATTCATTGTTAAGGAAAAACTATACTTGTATTCTTGTATACGGCAAGAACAACTTGTACATAATAGTGATGACAGTGATTTGTGATATTCTAACTTTAAGGAATTAGGCAGTTGGCAGTTGTGTATTGCGAATTTACCATCTGTGCGCTGTATAGCTCTTCTTACATTCTTCCGTAGCGATCCTGGCGGCAAGAGTTGCAAGTTCACTGACTTCGGCTACGCTTTTAATATACGAGACGCACTACCATTATATTATACCGTGGTCGGATGCCGCACCAGCAGATGCGAACGGCAGTTAACGTCCTGACGTCCTGTTGGTTAATATTATTTCTGTCCACAATCGGTCTGATAGTTAGCGCACCGGACGACGCATGGAACAGAGCGAATACCGTCGAGTATTTCGACGGACCGCTCTGATAAAGGTACCACCAAATTAAAATCTTTATGCCAAAATTTCAAGTGGATTGCATTTTCCGTTTGGTCATTACTCGAAAACATACCATGTGCCATGTGAACTGATTCAAGTGAGGACTCCGTCCGCTCATGCTCATTCCGTCTTAAAAATTAATATAAACCTACGCAATAAAATTTTTATAAACCATGAAAGTCTCAGTTTTTATTTTCTCTAAGTATGCTTTGTGCCGAATTGTGTATAGTATCAAATTGAAGCTAACATCATCAGGAATGTACACTATATGTTTCATCATTGCACAGAGAGGCTGAATGGGTCCTTACGCAAAAAGAAAATGAAAAAAAATTAAAAATCCATGAGAAGTCTCAGTTTTAATTTTTTCTAAGTATGCTATCTCGTTTGTGCCATATTGTGTATGGTATCAAATTGAAGCTAACATCATCAAGAATGTACACTGTAAGTTTCATCATTGCACAGAGAGGCTGAATGGGTCCTTACGCAAAAAGAAAATGAAAAAATAAAATAGCAGGAAGTGGGCCACTGATAATTTTGAAACAACAACAAGTGAAATTGATATAGACGTGAATTCACAATCTACGATATACCGGAATAGCAGATTTTACATTCACTTTAAACATTTATTAGATAAATTCGTTATAATAGAAGAAAATGATCAACATGATGAAAATGCATTGTATTGCCCAGAAATGCTTCATATTATCTTGAGGAAATATTTGCCTTATTTACCTCTTTGGGCCAATATAATAACAAACGATCTTCAATCTAAAATTTTGCGGACCCAGCGTTATAGTAATGCTCCAGTGGAAAACTGGTTCGGGCAAGTTAAAAATAATGTTCTGTTGGGAAATAGAAATTTAAGATGTACGCGATTTTTAAGGGAAATTAGGAAAGTAGTAGAAAGCATCCATAAAGAATGTTGCTTTAATATTTCAAGAGTAAGATGTGCGATACCCATCAAAAGAAAACGTGGGAATAAGGATGATAATGGGAATATGTCAGAGGAACAATGGAATAAGAAGAAAAAGTCCAAGCATTCCTATTTTCAACCAAAATTGTTAAATATGTACGTAGACGGATCGGAAAAACATGATACCACTATTGCTGCCGTGCGGGAAATTACCTTAAATAAAAACACTTTAGTCGAAAACGAAAATTATTATCAAAATTATAATAGCACAGATTACGTTGTCGGTGTATATCCCGGCGCCCAACCTGTATATAAAATTTATATCTCGGACTACGAAGCATTAATGATACATCTCAATGAGAAAAAGATGTGGCTGGGTAATTTTCTTATAGATATTATTTATTTATTTAAAATTGCTGAAGATCACAGAGACAGGTTTAGTGTATTAACATCTCATGATTCTGCCAATTTATTTGATTTTAAATCATCTCGTGTCGAATTTAACTGTAATATGTACAGCAAGTGCTTAATGCCATATTTAAAGAACAAAAACCATTGGTGCTTGGTAGTATGCGATATGAACGCTAAAAAATTTTCATTTTTTAATCCGGCGGGCAGTTCGTTAGCGGCAACCAACAAATATTTTAGAATATTCACTAAACGTTTACATTTAGGTTCAGACTGGATTTTCACGGTTAATGATCATCCTGTGCAAAGCGATAGTTATAATTGCGGTGTATTCGTTGTTCAATTTGCGATGAACATAATATATGAGAACGGTAACACTATTTTCGATTGTCTTGAGCCTAGACAATTTAGATCAGTTATGATGAGGAATCTATTAAACTTTTCGTGCGATATGAGTAATAGATGCTTGATATGCGGCGAAGATTTATTAAATATTACTACCGATTGGGTACAGTGCGACATTTGTACGAGATGGATAATGATTCCTTGTTTACCACTAAATATGCAAGATAATATGAATTCAAATGAACGCTACACATGTTTTTTATGCATGGAATATGTTAAAGTTTAAATTTATATTAGCAGTTTCTTCTCATTAAATGATACATAGCCGAATGTGTAAACGTTTTGTTTCATAGCTATTCGTATGTATTAACGCGGAATTATTTGAAACGGCAGCGGATTTCAAATATTAATATTTTCAATCGCCTATTAGCCTAGTTAGGGCTTTCGGAATTAAAAATTTTCAAATATACTCTCGTAAATGGAGATAGTTATTACAAAAATACCAATATAGATTATGTCGTGGCACTTTTACAAATTTCGATTGTTTCAATCGAACTAATGGTATTTAATACGACAAATAAATCTCATGTGACTATGTAGATAAAGATCACGAGAAAGTATTGAGCTTTTAGCAGATAATTAAATTATTTTATGTGTGGTAAGGGTAAGGCTATGAGGGGAGGTAGGAAGCCTTTTACAGGGATGAGTCAAGCGGTTCGACTATCCCTGTCCTAGGGGTAATATAAATTAGGTAAACAATACGATTTAGAACATTAGGACGCCTTTTACAATGAGGATTCAACGACGTGGTTTGTCCCGGTCTTAGGATAGCAGGAATAAAATGTGATTAATTTTCGATACACTTATCAATGTCATTTTCAATTTCTCGTGTTCATACACTCGACACACGTGGGATGATAGGGCTCCTGGCGAACCACCCACGAAAAAAAAAGGTAACGCACCCTTGTGAGAGCTGACTGTTATAATATATGTTAGGAAAATAATAGAGAAAGGCACTGATTAATATTTTATTACGATGTTCTGTACACGAAAGTTGAATAATAATAGATTAATGCTCTACCTCTCGTTCTCACTTGCCGAAGTTCGGTTATTGGTGGCTTCCCCGTAATCGCCGATAGCTCTGGAGCCGACAAACTGGCGCGGCGCTGGAGATGACCTCAGCCAGTAGTAGTAGGTAGTCAACCCAATATTACCAGCATTAATGCTAACGTATATGTATACCTACAAGTTCTTTCAAAATGTCTCTGACTTTCATAATATAACTTCGGCTCTCACACTGCAATACCTCCTGGGTGGGTGTGGAAATTTGCAAGTAGTCAGGGAAAAATATGGCATTTATATCAATGGCATGTTTACCGAAATTTTTTCGTCCATGCGAAAAGTTGAGAAATAAGTTATTTTCTGAAATATTACACTTATTGAACAATTGATTAATCGACTATTTTATGATTTAATCAGTCAACGATTACTATTAGTTCTATGAATCAAATGATCGAATCATGAATTATTTCACTCTAGATGTGCGTATTCTGCTCACTTGAATGCCGCATGCATTTGTCTACGTGCGCTCTATCTTGGGAGTGGAAAGTCCATACATTTATGATAGTAAGCTACAAATCCACGAAATAGTCGGCGTCAAAAAAAGAAGGTGGATTTAGCACATAGACATGTGGCAAACCCAGTTCTTTCAACGGCCGCCCGGACATTGTAGAGGGCGTTCCGGTAAGTGTACAAATCTCTCTACGATCCGTGGGGACAGGCTACCCCTTTGTCGGATGCACGGTATAATATAAGGATTTTGAGAGTTTGATGTTTGGTCGAAAATTGATCAAATATAAATATGGAAATATATGGTCTTATCTATCTCAGTAATATTCATTGTTAAGGAAAAACTATACTTGTATTCTTGTATATGGCAAGAACAACTTGTACATAATAGTGATGACAGTGATTTGTGATATTCTAACTTTAAGGAATTAGGCAGTTGGCAGTTGTGTATTGCGAATTTACCATCTGTGCGCTGTATAGCTCTTCTTACATTCTTCCGTAGCGATCCTGGCGGCAAGAGTTGCAAGTTCACTGACTTCGGCTACGCTTTTAATATACGAGACGCACTACCATTATATTATACCGTGGTCGGATGCCGCACCAGCAGATGCGAACGGCAGTTAACGTCCTGACGTCCTGTTGGTTAATATTATTTCTGTCCACAATCGGTCTGATAGTTAGCGCACCGGACGACGCATGGAACAGAGCGAATACCGTCGAGTATTTCGACGGACCGCTCTGATAAAGGTACCACCAAATTAAAATCTTTATGCCAAAATTTCAAGTGGATTGCATTTTCCGTTTGGTCATTACTCGAAAACATACCATGTGCCATGTGAACTGATTCAAGTGAGGACTCCGTCCGCTCATGCTCATTCCGTCTTAAAAATTAATATAAACCTACGCAATAAAATTTTTATAAACCATGAAAGTCTCAGTTTTTATTTTCTCTAAGTATGCTTTGTGCCGAATTGTGTATAGTATCAAATTGAAGCTAACATCATCAGGAATGTACACTATATGTTTCATCATTGCACAGAGAGGCTGAATGGGTCCTTACGCAAAAAGAAAATGAAAAAAAATTAAAAATCCATGAGAAGTCTCAGTTTTAATTTTTTCTAAGTATGCTATCTCGTTTGTGCCATATTGTGTATGGTATCAAATTGAAGCTAACATCATCAAGAATGTACACTGTAAGTTTCATCATTGCACAGAGAGGCTGAATGGGTCCTTACGCAAAAAGAAAATGAAAAAAAATTAAAAATCCATGAGAAGTCTCAGTTTTTATTTTTTCTAAGTATGCTATCTCGTTTGTGCCATATTGTCTGTGGTATCAAATTGAAGCTAACATCATCAGGAATGTACACTATATGTTTCATCATTGCACAGAGAGGCTGAATGGGTCCTTACGCAAAAAGAAAATGAAAAAAAATTAAAAATCCATGAGAAGTCTCAGTTTTAATTTTTTCTAAGTATGCTATCTCGTTTGTGCCATATTGTGTATGGTATCAAATTGAAGCTAACATCATCAGGAATGTACAATATATGTTTCAACATTGCACAGGCAGGCTGAATGGGTCCTTACGCAAAAAGAAAATGAAAAAAAATTAAAAATCCATGAGAAGTCTCAGTTTTTATTTTTTCTAAGTATGCTATCTCGTTTGTGCCATATTGTGTATAGTATAAAATTGAAGCTAACATCATCAGGAATGAACACTATAAGTTTCATCATTGCACAGAGAGGCTGAATGGGTCCTTACGCAAAAAGAAAATAAAAAAAAATGAAAAATCCATGAGAAGTCTCAGTTTTAATTTTTTCTAAGTATGCTATCTCGTTTGTGCCATATTGTGTATGGTATCAAATTGAAGCTGACATCATCAGGAATGTACACTATATGTTTCACCATTGCACAGAGAAGCTGAATGGGTCCTTACGCAAAAAGAAAATGAAAAAAAATTAAAAATCCATGAGGAGTCTCAGTTTTTATTTTTTCTAAGTATGCTATCTCGTTTGTGCCATATTGTGTGTGGTATCAAATTGAAGCTAACAACCTAGAGAATGTACAATGAAAGGTTGATCATTGCACAGAGAGGTTGAAGGGGTCCTCACGCAAAAAGAAATTTAAAAAAAAATTGAAATTCATGAGATGTCTCAGTTTTTATTTTTTCTAAGTATGCTATCTTGTAGGTGCCCTATTGTATATAATATCAAATGAAAGCTCATATCTTCAGGAATGCACACTGAAAGTTTCATCGTTGTACAGAGAGGCTGAATTATTCTCACGCAACAATGTAATCGAAATAAAGTAAAAATCTGTTAGTATTGTCAGTTCATATTATTTCCAATTGACTAAATTAGAGAGTGATATGTCCTATAATGAAGTCAGTATTACATTTCCTATTCATGTAAAATATGTGTGTGAAGCTTTAAGTTAGAAGCGCGCAGTGTTGCCAAGTCGAAGTGAGGCTGGGTTTAACAGAGGCTCACTTCACACAGATAATTTACCTATTTATTTCTTCATTTTATTTTTTGAAGTACATACCTGTCTTATTATACACTCTCACTCTCATTTTCAATTGTTTGAAATACACACAGCCCGAATCAATAATTTATTCTATCGCAACACACAACAAACGTCAAGAATTTTGAGGTTATGTATACACTCTGCAGAAGTTTACTCTAGAGATGGGTAGTACTCGTATGATTCGTATCATTGATACGAATCGTTCCAGTGATTCGAATGGTGCGAATCCAGCAAAGAATAAAGATTCGTATCTCGTATCATATATTTCGTATAAAGGGGTTAAGTCTCTGTGTAGGTGATACCGCGGTACCGGTATGAAGTCACAGATAATCAAAGAGTTCTATATATAGAGATGACAAGTCGGATTTATACCGTATTTTGGGAGTCTCCCTTTTTTCGTTCTTTACGCATGATCGAGGCAGACGACTATTCATTTATGACGCTATTGCAGCAGAATAAAGTTATTTTCGTTATTTCGTTTTGTTTATATTATTGTTTTTGAGTGATTTAACCTCAATTTGTTTGTTATTTATGTATTATTATCTATTTATTTTACAGCTTTCCTGAAAATCTTGAACGACGGAAATTGTGGTGTGAAACAATGTTGCTTCACCCAAGTTCACTTGCAAAAACTAGTCGACTCGATCGCTTGAGACGCGGAGAGAGGGTAACCGCGCTGGACTCCCAAAATACGTTCTCTTCATATACAAACGATACAACTTGTCATCTCTATATATAGAACTCTTTGCAGATAATGTATCTGTGGTGAAATGATATATTAGTGCGATACTAACATGACATGCTTCGACTTTATTAGTAAATTAAACGCTGTGCTTTTGACGTTAATAGTGGTACCATATTTTATACAAATACCGAACTTCGGAATCTATACTAAAGGTACGAATCTCTTGAAATGATTCTTGGTCGACTGCGGTCGGACCGATACGATTGATACGAATATGGAACTTTGGTATTGCAATGTGATGGTGATGCGAGAGATAAACTAAAAAATTTTTCAACCAAATTAAAAACATTTATTAGATTTTATTACAAAATAAATATTTAAATATAAAACAAAACAAGTGGAATATGACCAATAATTGTACCTAGGTAACATAAAATAAAATAAAGTAAATCTCTGATTCTTTGGTGTTGCATAAATAATTAGGTACTTTCACTCATTAACAAAAAGCAAAATGGAATAACAAAGAGTAGAATACAAAAAAATAATCAAATATTTAAAATTATTTAAAATTTATAAACAATAGTTGTGACACTTTATTTGATCAATCTTGAGCGTTTTTCTTCAATTATTGTTAGACCCCCCTTAGAGAAAATTCGCTCCGCTGGCACCGAAGTGGCTACAATGCACAACCTTCTTTTCATTACATGAAATAAACCTTTTATAGAAAAATAAGTTGAACAAAAATTACATTTTGCTTTTATAGGCGAAATTTTCTCAAAATGGTTCCAAATAAAACTAGTTTTATTCATATTTAGTCCGTTTCTGTAATATTTTATATTTTAATTCCATTTAATAAATTACTGAACATTCAAATGTTACCTCTAAGTCGTCTGGAAGCCTAAAGTCTAAACAATAACAACCAAAATAGCAACCAATTCATAAATTAAAACTTCTGAACTGATAATGATACGAATCTGCTGAAAATAATACTACTCCACTAAATGAATAATGAATTGTACGGCGGCCGACATCGATACGAGATGTACTGATGTAGTAGAGGGCCGACGCCGCCATCCGACAAACGGCAGAGTGATCGGTCCCGGTCGATGGTGGCGAATCGCCACTGGCGATACGATATGTACGGTGGTACGAATCTCTTAGTACGAATCTTTTCATGATACGGATTCGTTTGATACGAATCACTGAAAAGAGTCGAATCGCCCACCTCTAGTTTACTCCCTAATATATAATAGCTGTAGTAGGTACTAAGCAAGAAAGTCTCAAGTGCAAATAATCATGCAGAAAGGCACTCTTGCTTAGTATATGAGAGTATCCAATAACCAATGGGGTTGTTGTAGATAAGACAAACTGTTTAGTGAAATATCATGCGTATCATCTGCAGTTAGTTACCAACTCAACAGAAGTTCCCACAAGGACGGATGTTTATATCACAGTACAGAGTACAACATGAATGTTTATTACCTATTGATTCTTGTGTTTCGCTTATTCATTTGTTTTCGATTTGGACTGTAAATTGCACATTTTGTTTAATTTTAGGTTTCCTCGTATTGTAGTGTTTCGTTTGCTTTCGATTTGATTTAGACATTTAAACATTAGCTGTGAATTGTGTTGTATTTTAACGTTACCTTTAAAGAAATTGAATAATGGCGTGTGGCAAAGGGTAAGTTTTGTTTTTAATGACCCTTGGTAGATACCTACCGGTTATTTGAATAGCCTGGACCTATTTCATTAAAATTATTTAAAAAACTAATAACAAAAATTTTCTTAGCGGTTACGACTGCCCTAAATCGGCAACGACCTTGTTGATTCATTTCTATGAGGAACATCCGTGCCTCTATCTCCCAACACATGAAGAATACCACAACCGTGACAAACGAAACAGGGCCCTTCAGGAGATAGCTGCCTAATTTAATAAACAAAAGCTCACAAACCTAACTCCAGAAGACGCAATTCTTATGAGAAGTTAATAAAATTAAAAAAAGTGAGGTATCTGGAACTTCACCAGACAAGATATACAAACCCAAACTATGGTGTTTCGATCTGCTGCAATTTCTGCAACAGGGAACAGAAGTTGTAAGCCAGGGAGAATCCAATATGGCAACAGAATTCAGTCGGGCTGAAGAAACATTCAGGCAAGAGGATCGTTATGACGAGGTGAGTGTTAGATCTCAATTTTTATATAAAAGTATTGGACATTAAAAACAGTGCATCGGTTTATTAAGTAAGATACTTGTATTTATTTTAGCCTGAATGTGAAATCATTTACGATGGGGACATTCAGGATATACCTATGGTAGAAGGGGAGCAATTTTCACCTTCAGAGTCTAGAGCCAGTATGTTACGAGGTACCTCTACTCCAGAACAACCTCCAAAGAAGAGAGCCCGGAGGGAAGTTGTAGAACATGATGATATAAGTGGTTTACTAATCACAGCCGTTTCAACCTTACAAACTATTAACAAACCAATAAATGAGGATGTAAATAAAAAGCATTCCATATTTGGAAAGTAAGTTCCTAATTAAATAATTAAGTAGCAATAAATAAAAACTGAATCCCTTTAATGACAGGAGTAAAAGTTTCTGATGGAAAAAATTTAGAGCACTAATTTTTTTTAGTAAAATTTTACAAGAAAAGGTCAAAACTTAATCACTGCACTTTATTGAACCTTAAATTTTTTTATTTATGGTATTGCCTTTTTACAAAATATTTAAGAATTTGTGTCAAATTTCATTTAAATGTGCTAAACAGTATTTGACAAATTATTGTAAATATAATGTTAACACTTTTTCAGAATGGTAGCAGAAGAATTGAACAGCATTGAGGATGAATACATCTTGGACGAGGTGAAACAATGCATTTTTCAATCAATTTTTTCTGCGAAAAAAAAACAGAGAGAGAGGAATAATTTATAGCATAATAAAAAGTGTTTTTTTTTATATTAATAAAACTATTTAGCATTTATTAACTTCGTTTTTTCTATGCCATTGCTCAAAAACTAAAAAACATTAAATTAAATCATCCTGCCAAGGCACTCGACCACATCCATTGAAATATGTTTTAAATTCTTCTCTTATAGCGAGGGCTGCATTTCTGGGACTGCCATAGTTCTGTCTGCCTAAGCCAAAGACAAATCTGTACCTTCCATCGATTTCTTCTTCTGCATTATTGAGTAAATAAGCATTATTTGTTTCATGCCTGAGAAAATTATGAAGTGACAGCACGCTTGGGTTATAATTTTTGCTTTTTCTGGTTTTAAAGGTATTGTATTAAGTAATACTCTAAAACGATTAGCTAATATGCCAATTTTGAACCACGCGGCGAACTGTGTTTAATCTGTAGTTGATAATTCTTTTCTCTCTTGACATGTTTCAAAAAAGGTAAGGTTTTAATATATAGGTGGATAGAGGAAAAGTTGCATCTGCAACTATTACATGCGGCACTGGTTTATTTCTCCCTGGTAAAGGTTTGTCTTCTGGAAAATTGAGTCTGTTCTCTTCAAGGGCCCTTGCCAAATCGCTCTCCCAAAACACACCACCATCTGAAAGTCTTCCGTTCATGCCTACACTTATGTATGTGAAGTTATAATCGGCATCAACTAGAGCAAGTAATACTATGCTATGTGTTTTCTTGTAATTGAAAAAGGCAGATCTTTTGGTGCTTTGATTACGAAGTGTTTTCCATCCAATGCACCGATAACATTGGGTGCATTCCACATTGTTTCAAATTTTCTAGCAATATCTAACCATTCTGCAGCAGTTGTTGGAACCTGCAAAACAGAAGGAAAATGTAGTTTGAATACTTTTTGTCCCATGCGCGAAATGCATACCTTTAAATATTCATTTTTCAATTCTTCATATATAGATTGGCAGACTGTTGGAATAAATAATGATATGGTGCTCTCAGATATTCTATAATTATACATTAAACTACGGAAACTTTCTCCTGCAGCTAGATATCTTAGTGTTATTATTAGTTTATATTTCGGTGAGATAGTGTGGCGACGAAAGACTGTTTTTTTACTCTGTGAGCAATTTTGGACAACAGTTTTTTAAAGGTGTTTGTATTCATCCTTACAACATTTGAAAACTTTTCTACATCTGTAGCAATGAGCTCTTCCGTTAAACCAATAATTCGTCTATTTTGTTTTTACCATGGCCTTACCCACCACCTTCTTTCTCCGGTCTCTCTCGCCAACAGAGCAGAGGCAATAATAATTATAGTAATTATAGCAGCAACGTTTTTCTTGTGTTTATTTCTATTCATTTTTACATAAAACTAAATAAATTTAAAACATAGAAGTCATAGAATGAACAATTTAATAATTCTTAACTTTTAGTTATTTTGGTATATTTAAGGTTGGTAGTGAACTGGAAGTATGCAATAGAAAGTAAAAATTGCCAAGTGTAAAACGTTTTGCTATAAAAGTTGCATGCCAGCTCTTCCCAAGGTCAATGTATTGCTGCAATACTTTTGCAACAAGAATTAATTGCGAACTGTAAAACGATCTTTAGCAGACAGATAGAATACATTGCACAGCATACATAGCATTATAAATCTCAAAATCGCAAATTTTGCAGATAGAACTTTTATCCTAAGGAGGGCAGAATAAAACTTCCAAATAATACCGAATTCCATGAGAGGACAAAGCATGTTGATGTGAAATACCAGAATGTTCGTGAGGTTATCGAAAACTGAGAAGCGATTGTGAACTATGTAGAATCCAAACTTCAGCTGGCGGATATCATGACAAAACCTCTACCAAAGGAGAAGATTTCGTTCATGTAAGTAAGTTTATTATATGTTCATTACACACACACACGTGTACATTTCACGAGTTTTATTTCATTTGAAACGTGGATTCATTTTGAATTCTTAAAAGAAATTAGTCCTGATCTGGAATCTTTAATATTTTGGTAATCCTATAAAATAAGATCAAATATTTTTAGGTCTGGAATAAATAGATTTAGATTCTACGCTGGCATAGAATTTAGCAGTCACGGCATATTTGATTTAGGTAAAAATCTATCTGACAGCCACAAAAACAAAGGTTTAAATACAAAATATAGAAACATATGTTTATACTTTTTCACACATTTCGGTTTACTTTAGGAACAATGGTAATTTTAATAATTACTAATTTAGTCCTATCATTATCAAATTTTGACAAAAAAATTTTTTTTTCGCTGACGAACTCATTGTTTTTTAGGAAAATCGTGTGATAAACACACCCCTTTCTTAATAGTCGGAAATTTGAAAAAATCTTAACTCTCAAAGTATATATTGATTCTATTCTAAACTTTTACAGTAAATTCATATTTATTTGGTACTGCTTCCACCCTTTATTAATTTGAATATTATTTACGTATGTAAAGATAATGAAATGAATGTATTTCATTATCTTCACACAAATGGGAAGAGTATCTTATAGAATTGAAAAATCTTGGCTTCCGGATGGATTCCGCGTCACCATTGTTGAGAGTAAATTCTATGAAAGTCTTCAGATAGATCAAGTATTCTGAAAAGAATAATATATTAGATTGAAAAATAATAAATAAATGTTGTAAGTCAAATTCTGACATATGTTGTAATTTACAAGTAAATAAAGTTTATTCAAGTAGATATTGAATATTTCAACAGGTTATGGGACCAGAAAGCTCTGTGGCATAAAACTCATCAATATAAAAATAAAACGAGAAAGTGAAGCGAGGAAATTAGAACACAAGAAATGTCGACATCAGAAGAAATTAAGATCGAAAAATTGATTGATGCGGAAGGATTTCCACTGTGGAAATTTCAGTTGGAAATCTTCTTTAAAGCTTAAGGTGTCTACGAAAAAGTAAATGGAATCAATATGCTATCATCTCTTAGAGAAGAAGATAAAGCAGAATGGATACAGAAAGACATATGTGCACAGAAATTCATAATAACAACAATTGATAAGAAAGTACTTATGCACATTACGTACTGCAGAACTAGCAAAAACATGTTTGATAAACTTCGGAGCATCTATGAACGATACACGGAGCAACAAAAATGTAATCTTCTCCAAGAGTTTTTTTCTTATAGTTTCAAAAAGGGCTCGGATATATCGAATCATGTCAGTCATATGCAAAACCTTGTATTTGAATTGACTTCGTTAGGCGAAAAAATTGATGATGCAATGATAATGTCTTAAATATTGGCCAGTTTACTAGAAAATTATCAATACTTCAGTACTGCCTGGGAGTCTACTGCAGTTTCAGATGATACCTTGTCCAATTTGATATCACTGTTATTAGCAGAAGAAACAAAAATTAAATATCAAGTTGAGCCAGAATCTGTTGCTTTCAAAACTGTTCGGAAATTCAACAGTAGATTCAGTTTTTTTCCTAAAAATAGAGAAGGTTCATCAAAAAATTGTTACATTTGTAACGAAAATTCTCATCTTGCCAAATTCTGCCCTAAAAAGAAACAACAGCAATTTAAATGCAAGAAAAATAATCACGAAAAAAGAAATTGTTACTTCAGAAACAAGAAAACCAGACTGTTCAAACAAATCACCATGAGAGAGTAGCTTTTTTAACTTGCAGTGACACTGATATCTCCAATGACTTATTTTTATTCATAGTGGATTCCGCTACAACTTTTCATCTAACAAATGATAGTAACATCCTCCAGGATTCGAGAGCGAAAAATTATATTTTTGGAGTTGCAAAGAAGACAGAATCAATGGAATCTAGAAAAATTGGCACTGTCAGTGGAGAAACTTGTATTCTAAATGACGTCTATTATGATCCCGAATTGTCCAAAAATCTGCTGTCAGTAAATCGTATCACTGAAAATGGAGTGGAAGTTCAGTTCACGAAAAATAAAGTGATACAAAATAATGAAGAAATAATGATTGGTATTTTTGGAGTTGCAAAGAAGACAGAATCAATGGAATCTAGAAAAATTGGCACTGTCAGTGGAGAAACTTGTATTCTAAATGACGTCTATTATGATCCCGAATTGTCCAAAAATCTGCTGTCAGTAAATCGTATCACTGAAAATGGAGTGGAAGTTCACTTCACGAAAAATAAAGTGATACAAAATAATGAAGAAATAATGATTGGTGAAAAACAAGAAAATGGTCTGTTTGCTATCAATATAAATCGAATATTTCGAGAAGTTCATATGATTGAGAATAAAAAAGAAAGTGGAAGATCTGCACAAAAAACTTGGACACTTGGAGTGACGAACATGAAGAAACTAATATATCTAGTTGCTGGTATCAATTTAACCGAGTGGGATATGAACGAGTTGAATCAGCCTTGTGAAATTTGTGTTGAAGTTAAACAAACCAGACTTCCGTTCAAAACTGAAAGAATGCGAGCTGAAAGGCCTTTGCAAATCATCCATTCATACATTTGTGGACCTATAACACCTGAAACCTGAGGCGGAAAACGATATATACTTACACTACTGGATGATTTCACGATGCTTTACCTCTTAGAAACTAAAAATTAATCTGAGTACATAAAACAATATGTAAAAGAAGTGGAATTTTTTTTTAAACCTAGAATATCCAAATACCGGTGTGACAATGGAAGGGAATACACTAGCAATAATTTTAATAGTTGGTATAAGAATCGTGGAATAATCCTCGATTATTCAATCACTGTTACACCTCAACTTGATGGTAAAGCTCAATAGAACTATTAAAGAGAGAAAATCAGAGCTCTACTCTTAGAATCCAACATCAGATCAGAGTTACGGGGTGAAGCGGCTAGAACGGCTGTGTACTTGTTGAATAGAAGTCCTTCACACCCCGTAGACATAACACCAATGGAAAAATGAACAGGTAGGAGACCAGATCTATCAAGACTACTATTTATTTTGGATATGATGCATTTGTTAAAATATTGGGATACAACAAAAAGTTAGATTCAAAAAGCAAAAAACAGTTTATTCATTGGATATGCTACAAATGGTTATAGGCTTTGGGATACTGAGAAGAGAAAAATAACGATATCCAGAGATGTCAAGTCAAGAATACCATAGTAAAATTGGAAGAGCAAGTAGTCGCTGAAGAAGGAGTACAAACGAATGAAACAGGAATTTTGAAAGAAGGAATAGAAGAACAAAAATTGATTGTTCAAACAATGATTGTTTGAACAATCATCTATTAATGAGCGTTTTAACAATATACAATTGCTGGTGTTTTAATTGTAATTGTTCTTTGTATCATATACTTAGTGTACTGTAAATAATTGTAGACTAAAATTCGTTAACACGCATCACTGCTTTCTTTATTATTGGTTATGTTTTTCGGTATTGGATGGAAACTTACGATACCTATGTTGTTCGATGGATTCGTTCACAGAACAGCATTATTCCCATAATACAGTTGCTTATGCGTAGTTGTCAGATATATTTCTGAACAGCTGGATTTGCGACAAAAAGTCCGTAGGTCATAGTAATTTTATTCGCTGAGTCGATTGACTCCATTAAATCCACAACATTCTGACAATTTATAACAATTGTTTAAAGACATAATTGCATGAACTCCAGTCGTCCTATGTAATTAGCTACGAACGAAATCATTTTGACATATGCCTCTAGGAGCTCGCTACGCGTCAGTTAGAGTTTATACGTTAGACGCGCGTAGCAGAGACCTGAGAGTACCTGTTTCTATTGAGCTATTGCATATAGCTTTTATCGCGGGCTTCGAGCGCGGCGACCGAATCAAGAAATTCCGTAACGAAAAATAACAGGAACTCGTTTATGTTGCGCTCTCTCGGGTGACTAATATTGAAAAATTGTATATCACGACAAAAAACGATAATTCTACATTCAAGTTTTATAATAATCGAAGGCAAGCTGCATCGACTGCATCTTTGTTGCAAGAATTCAAAAGACTGCCTTTAAATAGTGTTCAGACGACAGCTCAAAGTGTCTTAGATTTCCTTAGTAATAGAAATGGCATTTCAATAATGACTTTCAATTGCCAAAGTCTAAATAGTCACAAATACGATTTACAAGATTCAGTTACGAGACAAACAAATGTGTTACTTCTTACCGAATCTTGCATGGCGCATGATAATCCGATTGACATACCTAATTCCAATTGTATTGTTCAATTCAAACGAGATACTGTTCCAAAAGGTGGGGCTGCTATTTACCAAAATAATAATAATGTAACTAATATTATGACTCCGAATATTGAAATAAATATTGCACACGTTAGCGATGTTAATGTTAGGCGCTCATTTTTTGGAGATATTTGTGCCTGCTTATGCAAACTTAGGAATGGCCTACACATAGTCATGGTAGCAATTTACATTTCTCCGAATCCAAAATTGGACGAGGTAGAGCATTTTATTCATCGCACTTTACTGGAGTACACTGAAGAAGGGTCGAAAATACTTGGTACAAATGGTAATAAATTTCCGCTTATCTTGGCTGGCGATTTCAACATCAACTTCGCTGATAAAAAATCAGAGCGGTTGACAACTTTTCTTTCGGAAAAATTGAATTTGAAAATGAATAATGATCCACAAGAATCCACAACAAAATATGGAACCACCATTGACGCGGTATTTTCCAGATATTTAGAGGATATCAAGTCTCAAACTTATGTCTCTTATTTCAGTTACCATAAACCTATAGTTTCAATGATAACAAATTCCTGAATAACCTACATGTATTGTAAGATAATTAAAATATTTTAAACGATATTAACTTCTCATTTATTCAATAAAAGAAAAAAAATTGTTTTCTTATCGGTCACCACGCTCAAAAAGTGTAACTTGAATTAATATCAAAGAAAAAATTTGAATTAATATCAAAGAAAAAAATTTACTGCATAAATTGAAAATAAATAAATAATTATAATTGCACAAGTTCAGAAAAATGCTATGCATAGCTTCACCGCGGCAGTCCCCGAGTGCCACACGTTTTTTTTTACAAAAAGTTTACAAGTTTTACATCTTGTGTGTAGATGAAGTGCGATGTGAAGTACGTGGGATGACGTAAACAAATCGATGTCAAAAGTCAAGATAGAATGAAATTATATTGTAGAATCGACATTAGAATACCCATATATATTTATAAAGGCGTTTACATAGATGAGGTCTACATAGTAGATTTTCGCGATTTCCTGTTATACACTAAATCACTCTCTCGAATCAACCCCCATATATAATCCCTCATCATGTTCTCGTTACATAACCCCCTGGTAGTCCAGTCGTCCTGCAATTGAGATACACTTAAAATGATATTTTTTCCACATCTCTATTTTATGATTAATATTTATGTTTTTCGAGTCGCTGATCACGAATATGAAAATTAAAAGATCGTAGACCCATGGCGTTTCGAGATATTGGCCATTTTTGAGCCAAAAATGGCTTTTTCCGAGATTTCGTCGTTTTTGGCGATTTAAAGGAAAACAAGACTAGACAGTGAAGAACAAATTTGTACAGAAATGAAAAATGCGTCGAATGGCGGAAAATAGAAGTCTCTAAGTCATTCGGGGCCTGACATAAGGCCATTTTGTGTTTTTTTTCCCGGTAACATAAAAATTGAATCTCGTAATACAAATTTTCCTCTAAGAACTTTATTTTCTGCTCAATGTTAGTATTTTATGTGTATTTTCGAATCAATCTTGGTTTTTCGTCTACCTCTTTTTTCGGCGTCAAAATCCGCCATCTTAGAAAAAATGGTTTTTTCATTATAACTCCGTTAAAATTAGTCTTTTGATCCAAATCAAAATGCGAATTGAAGAGTTTGATGTCTTCTACAATATCTCCAGGATCCAAGCATTTTGATTGAAAAGTGAAGAAATGGGACCGTTTTGAAAAATCAAGGTCCCAGAAAAAATTAATAATTTTTAGGTTAGAATACTCGAATGAGATTAAACTTTCACATGCAAATAGTGATAGTGAATCGTTCTACGAGTATTTCAAGCTTCCGTAGGTTTTTTTTGGATGAGTAGAACTCGAGATATCTATTGATGTAGGTTTGGGTCCACAGTGAGCCCAATTTTGACCCTAATCAAAAAATTTAAAAAATTCTTACAGAAAAGACTTCTGGCTATCTAACCCTAATTCGTCGACCTTCCACGTATCTGTAAAGAAATTATAGCGCGAGTTGAAAAAAGGAAACCGGAGAAAAAAAAACAAATGCGCTCGAAATCCGAGCATCAATAAGGTAGATTTCAAAAAAAAATTTCATTTTTTTTTCAATCAATGTAATAATGAATTCGAGATTTATTGTTGATAATTTTCATAATAATTAAAATAATATCTTTTTTTTTTACGATAATGGTATTTTGAAAAGGTACCATTTAATCGAAAAAATTAAAAATAATCAATAAACTAATAATAAACATTAATTTTATCATTGACGAATTGAAAAATATTTATAATAATGATAATAATTTATGTATTTTTTTTTGGATAGGAAAATTTTGAAAGAAAAATATATATTTAATTATGAATGACATTGTTATATATATTATATCTTATATATTGTTTCTTTCTTACATACAAATAGAGTCATCAATAATACATTTGTACATGGCAGATTTTACTAATTGAGATAAATAACAATTAATTCTTATCCTTAATAAACCAACAACCTATAACATCATAATATATAATCCCTATACTCTACGCTTTTTAGGTGCAAGCTTTCCGAGCGAAATCACTATCAGGTTCTTGATCAACATCATTTCCTACTGATGAAGGAATTACATTACTACTATCATCTAATAACGTAACTTATGGTTCAACGCTATTTGCACAGTATTTACCCTCGCAGTGTTTACATAGAATGGGTACATGGTATACCTACTTTCTCACAAGAACATTTGCCACTGTAACTGACTTTGCAACCACATGTAATTATTTTTAGCAAATTTTCAGGTGTAGCTTCTTTATATGTTTGAGTAGGCTCAAGACCATTTTCTGTATTTTTCCAATCCCATTTGGTTGGGTCAATGGTATCATTGCCTATCCAAAGCTGCACCTGATGATAAACACGTAAAATGTGTAATTTGGTTGCATCATCAGTTGGTGGCAAGCATTCAAGTTCACATGCCGACTTTCGAACTCTATTGGTATAACAAATAAAGCGCAAGTGGCCGAGGTTTTGAAAATTTTTGTAATTTAGGAGCATATATTTGATACAAAATACTTCTACCAGTTCTGAATAATTTCTCAACATCTGGCTCAGTTTTATAAAAAAAAATTTTTACCTTGCCTGTAAAAAGCGGATGTTGTGTCGCATCCACTAAAAGCATGGAAAAAACAAATGAAAGGTTTGATATGGCTATAAATGAACGAATTTTGATGATAATGTTCTGCTGGTTTTGTTTTACCTTTAACGGTTTTCTCGGGTTTTTGAAAATAAATGAGTTTTGTTATATTTTTTAAATCTGTTAATTGAGTTAATAAGACATCTTCGGCCACTATAACAATATTTTTGTTTGGATTTTTTTCACTTAAATCTATAGCCGTGCTTACAATTAATGCATCTGCATCACACAAAGCTCTAAAAATCTGATTACCATTTTCTGTTGAAGAAGTTACCAGTAAATCTATGAATTGTTTTTTATTATTTACATTTGATAAAAATGTATCCTGAACAATTAAGCATTTATTGTATCTTTTGACTTTAACGTCAGGAACCATGTGAGTCTTTCGTCTCAATCGTTCTGGATCCTTTGTACAACTATCGTAACCATCAAAAACTAATATACATCCAGGATAATGTTTATTTACATAATCTACATAACTATTTGCAATACTTTCGAAAGTGAAATTTTTTTTCCATCTTACTTTATGTAACAAAAAACCACCATCAGTAACGTGTAAACGATTTTGGAAATGTGGATTCTTAAGTTGTTCGAAAAATTCATATAAAGATGATGTAGTATTTTTCCGCATACCATCTAAATAAAATAAAGCTAATACAATTGGAGCCAATTCATACATGAAATAATTGTACAATTCTTTTTCACTTTTAGAAACTAGTCTAATTCGCTGAAACAATGCAAGAGGACTTAGATTTACTTTTTTTCCACGAATTCTTAAGACATTTTTTACTGCCGCTAACGTGATGACACGATTTTTTTTTTCGAAAGTATAGTTTCCTACCGGTTTTTGCAGCATATTTTTATAACTTTGTAATCCGACTTCAAAAGCTTTATAACAATTTACAGTTTCATCTGCAACATGACCATTACTTATTGACATGAGTCGAGTATTTGTGGGGAACGGTGGGTAATCTTCAAACCATGCTAATAGCTTGATCATATCAGCATTGTCTCTTTTAATGCGCGATTTTCGCGCATCAATAGAGACATGCTGTTCTGATGACTCGAAATCAACCTGACAAAAAACACTCATAGCATGTATAACATCTACAAGAAATGGCATGGCATTCACGAATGTTATCAATGAAGTCTCAGTTACACCCCGACCTCTAGTTAAGCCCTCATTAAGTTTAAAAGACCGCATCAACCACTGCTCTATGGTCATATCAGTACATATACCCGCCCAGAAACGTTGCGATCGCCTTACTGTAAAATATCCCTTATTAGCAAAATTTGAATAATATCATCACCAATAATACTTTTTAAATTCGTGACATCTTTTTGTTTAAAATCTATATTAGCTCGGATTTCGAGCGAATTTGTTTTTTTTTCTCCGGTTTTCTTTTTTCAACTCGCGCTATAATTTCTTCACAGATACGTGGAAGGTCGACGATTTAGGGTTAGATAGCCAGAAGTCTTTTCTGTAAGAATTTTTTTGATTAGGGTCAAAATTAGGCTCACTGTGAACCCAAACCTACATTGAAAGATATCTCAAGTTCTACTAATCCAAAAAAGACCTACGGAGGCTTGAAATACTTGTAGAACTTTCCGCTATTTGCATGTGAATTTTTAATTCCATACAAGTATTCTAACCTAAAAATTTTAATTTTTTCTGGGACCTTGATTGTTTAAAACAGTCTAACTTCTTCATTTTTCATTGAAAATGCTTGGATTTTGAATATGTTATAGAAGACATCAAATTCTTCAATTCGCATTTTGAATTGGGTCAAAGGACCTATTTTTAACGGAGTTATGATGAAAAACAATTTTTTCTAAGATGGCGGATTTTGGCGCCAAGAAGAGAGATAGACAAAAAAACGAGAATTGGTTCGAAAGTACAGGGTGTCCCATTTTGGGTACTTTTGCGGGGTATCTCCTTTATTTTCAAAGATAGAGAGTTGCGGTTTTCGCGACACTGTGCTACTTTTTCGTAAAACTCAAGATGCCGTCAACAGAATTTTCATAGTCCTTTTAGTTTTTAAGATACAGGGCATTTCTGCAAATGTTGCATTTTGTGACCCCCCTCGTATCTCCGTTATCCTTCAACTTATCGAAAAGGTAAAATAACATTCTAATAGATTTTTTTCCGTAAAATGCAGTGGTGTAGATAACTTTTGTTACATATTTACTGTTTTTAAGTTATAAAGTAAACTTATATTTTTTTAAATGGAACATCCTGTATATTTATAGTCTATAAAATTTGTCTTTTTTTTACCTTTTCAAAAATATATGATAGCATAAACTTTTTTTCAGAAACACGCAAATAATTGACAATTTTCAGAAATTAAATACATATTTTAATAGTAGGCTATGGATAACAATAATAAACAAGTGCAAGTTACATATTACTAACAAATAATTGGATACCTTGTATATAGGTATCTATTAAAAAAAAATTCCCATAGATCTTTTTTCTAACAGTAAGTTTGTAACAACAGTTTTGTGGCGTAAAGTGACAATATAACAAAAACACAAAAAAAATAACATTATTAAAAAAAATTAAATGTGATGTTCAAATTGACCACCATTTTCTCTAATGCAAAATTGGCACATCTTTGAAATTCTTTGAATAGCGTTCAAAAGAACCATTGTTCTCATTCGCAGATTTCGAAAAGCTAAATGAATTGCCTCTCGAAGTTCTGCAATGCCGTCATATCGAGTTTTATATACTTCATTTTATATATAGCCCCATAAAAAAAAATCTAAAATTGAGAGATCTGGTGATCGTGGAGGCCATCTAACAGGTCCGTCGGTACCTATCCATCTTTGAGGAAAGTTATTATTAAGAAAGGCCCTTAAGAGCCTAGAGTTATGACTTGGGGCACCATCTTGCTGTAGGCAAACAGCATTATACTGGGCTAATGGAATGTTTTCGAGCAGTTCTGGAACAACTCCCTCAAGAATTTCTAGGTATCTACGTGCTGTAAGACCTCCTTCAAAAATCCTATAAACTGTATGTCTACCCAAAATAAAACATGAAACCCCAACTCCAAAGCGTCCTTGTTGTGCCCTTTCAAACATTAAATGCTGATTTACGCTATGCCAGTTCCTGGTATTGTGACGATTGAAAATGCCAGCACTTGAAATAAAGCATTCGTCTGACCAGATAACAAGTCTGCCAAATAAATTGTTAGCATCGATTTGTTGCAAATACCACTGGCAAAACAGTTGCCGGCGCTCGGCATCGCCAGGATGTAAATGTTGATTTATGTGAAGTTAGCCACACTTTTCCAGCCACGGTTTCTGACGTGTAGACTGTTGACTACGGGATGGATATAAATTCAATACAACGATCCCAGCCACACTTTCTAAAATAATCCACAAGAATTAAGAGTGTGTTAGGAAGTTGCGATTAGGGTGCTTATGAAACAAGGAAAGAAATGATTTGAATGAGAGAAAAAAGAGAGAAAATTAATAAAATAATTCCTCGAATTACAAAAATAAAAATAGCGTTGTAAGGAGAAAATCAGAGAGCATATAAAGCTAAGGGAGAAAATCTTTGGACGCCCGTTAATAAGAGAAAAAAAATTTAAATAGTTTCTTGAACTCTAAAAATCCAAGAAAAAGTTGCGCTGCCAGGAAAATAAAAGAGGCATTATAAAGAGGGCATCAGAGTGCATATTAAGCAGAGTGACAAAATCTTTGGACGACCGAAAATAAGAGAAAAAAAAATTAAAATAGTTTCTTGAACTCTAAAAATCCAAGAAAAAGTTGCGCTGCCAGGGAAATAAAAGACGCATTATAAAGAGGGCATCAGAGTGCATATCAAGCAGAGTGACAAAATTTTTGGACGACCGAAAATAAGAACAAAAAATATTTAAAATATTTTCTTGAACTCTAAAAATCCAAGAAAAAGTTGCGCTGCCAGAAAAATAAAGAGAGCATTATGAAGAGGGCATCAGAGTGCATATTAAGCAGAGTGACAAAATCTTTGGACGACCGAAAATAAGAGAAAAAAAAATTAAAATAGTTTCTTGAACTCTAAAAATCCAAGAAAAAGTTGCGCTGCCAGGAAAATAAAAGAAGCATTATAAAGAGGGCATCAGAGTGCATATTGAGCAGAGTGACAAAATCTTTGGACGACCGAAAATAAGAGAAAAAAAAATTAAAATAGTTTCTTGAACTCTAAAAATCCAAGAAAAAGTTGCACTGCCAGGAAAGTAAAAGAGGCATTATAAAGAGGGCATCAGAGTGCATATTAAGCAGAGTGACAAAATCTTTGGACGACCGAAAATAAGAGAAAAAAAATTAAAATAGTTCCTTGAACTCTGAAAATCCAAGAAAAAGTTGCGCTGCCAGGAAAATAAAAGAGGCATTATAAAGAGGGCATCAGAGTGCATATTGAGCAGAGTGACAAAATCTTTGGACGACCGAAAATAAGAGAAAAAAAAATTAAAATAGTTTCTTGAACTCTACAAATCCAAGAAAAAGTTGCGCTGCCAGGAAAATAAAAGAGGCATTATAAAGAGGGCATCAGAGTGCATATTAAGCAGAGTGACAAAATCTTTGGACGACCGAAAATAAGGGAAAAAAAAATTAAAATAGTTTCTTGAACTCTAAAAATCCAAGAAAAAGTTGCGCTGCCAGGAAAATAAAAGAGGTTTTATAAAGAGGGTATCAGAGTGCATATTAAACAGAGTGACAAAATCTTTGGACGACCGAAAATAAGAGAAAAAAAAATTAAAATAGTTTCTTGAACTCTGAAACTCCAAGAAAAAGTTGCGCTGCCAGGAAAATAAAAGAGGCATTATAAAGAGGGCATCAGAGTGCATATTAAGCAGAGGGACAAAATCTTTGGACGACCGAAAATAAGAGAAAAAAAAATTAAAATAGTTTCTTCAACTCTAAAAATCCAAGAAAAAGTTGCGCTGCCAGGAAAATAAAAGAGGCATTATAAAGAGGGCATCAGAGTGCATATTGAGCAGAGTGACAAAACCTTTGGACGACCGAAAATAAGAGAAAAAAAAATTAAAATAGTTTCTTGAACTCTAAAAATCCAAGAAAAAGTTGCGCTGCCAGGAAAATAAAAGAGGCATTATAAAGAGGGCATCAGAGTGCATATTAGGCAGAGTGACAAAATCTTTGGACGACCGAAAATAAGAGAAAAAGAAATTAAAATAGTTTCTTGAACTCTAAAAATCCAAGAAAAAGTTGCGCTGCCAGGAAAATAAAAGAGGCATTATAAAGAGGGCATCAGAGTGCATATTAAGCAGAGTGACAAAATCTTTGGACGACCGAAAATAAGAGAAAAAAAATTAAAATAGTTTCTTGAACTCTAAAAATCCAAGAAAAAGTTGCGCTGCCAGGAAAATAAAAGAAGCATTATAAAGAGGGCATCAGAGTGCATATTAGGCAGAGTGACAAAATCTTTGGACGACCGAAAATAAGAGAAAAAGAAATTAAAATAGTTTCTTGAACTCTAAAAATCCAAGAAAAAGTTGCACTGCCAGGAAAATAAAAGAGGCATTATAAAGAGGGCATCAGAGTGCATATTAAGCAGAGTGACAAAATCTTTGGACGACCGAAAATAAGAGAAAAAAAAATTAAAATAGTTCCTTGAACTCTGAAAATCCAAGAAAAAGTTGCGCTGCCAGGAAAATAAAAGAGGCATTATAAAGAGGGCATCAGAGTGCATATTGAGCAGAGTGACAAAATCTTTGGACGACCGAAAATAAGAGAAAAAAAAATTAAAATAGTTTCTTGAACTCTAAAAATCCAAGAAAAAGTTGCGCTGCCAGGAAAATAAAAGAGGCATTATAAAGAGGGCATCAGAGTGCATATTGAGCAGAGTGACAAAATCTTTGGACGACCGAAAATAAGAGAAAAAAAAATTAAAATAGTTTCTTGAACTCTGAAAATCCAAGAAAAATTTGCGCTGCTAGGAAAATAAAAGAGGCATTATAAAGAGGGCATCAGAGTGCATATTAAGCAGAGTGACAAAATCTTTGGACGACCGAAAATAAGAGAAAAAAAAATTAAAATAGTTTCTTGAACTCTGAAAATCCAAGAAAAAGTTGCGCTGCCAGGAAAATAAAAGAGGCATTATAAAGAGGGCATCAGAGTGCATAATAAGCAGAGTGACAAAATCTTTGGACAACCGAAAATAAGAGAAAAAAAAATTAAAATAGTTTCTTGAACTCTAAAAATCCAAGAAAAAGTTGCGCTGCCAGGAAAATAAAAGAGGCATTATAAAGAGGGCATCAGAGTGCATATTAAACAGAGTGACAAAATCTTTGGACGACCGAAAATAAGAGAAAAAAAAATTAAAATAGTTTGTGTGACAATAAGCATAGATTTCGATGAGAGAAACATTGTTCAAGAAACTATTTTAATTCTTTTTTCTCTTATTTTCGGTCGTCCAAAGATTTTGTCACTCTGCCTGATATGCACTCTGATGCCCTCTTTATAATGCCTCTTTTATTTTCCTGGCAGCGCAACTTTTTCTTGGATTTTTAGAGTTCAAGAAACTATTTTAATTTTTTTTTCCCTTATTTTCGGTCGTCCAAAGATTTTATCACTCTGCTTAATATGCACTCTGATGCCCTCTTTATAATGCCTCTTTTGTTTTCCTGGCAGCGCAACTTTTTCTTGGATTTTTAGAGTTCAAGAAACTATTTTAATTTTTTTTTCTCTTATTTTCGGTCGTAAAAAGATTTTGTCACTCTGCCATATATGCACTCTGATGCCCTCTTTATAATGCCTCTTTTATTTTCCTGGCAGCGCAACTTTTTCTTGGATTTTTAGAGTTCAAGAAACTATTTTAATTTTTTTGTCTCTTATTTTCGGTCGTCCAAAGATTTTGTCACTCTGCTTAATATGCACTCTGATGCCCTCTTTATAATGCCTCTTTTATTTTCCTGGCAGCGCAACTTTTTCTTGGATTTTTAGAGTTCAAGAAACTATTTTAATTTTTTTTTCTCTTATTTTCGGTCGTCCAAAGATTTTGTCACTCTGCTCAATATGCACTCTGATGCCCTCTTTATAATGCCTCTTTTATTTTCCTGGCAGCGCAACTTTTTCTTGGATTTTTAGAGTTCAAGAAACTATTTTAATTTTTTTTTCTCTTACTTTCGGTCGTCCAAAGATTTTGTCACTCTGCTTAATATGCACTCTGATGCCCTCTTTATAATGACTCTTCCGTTTTCCTGGCAGCGCAACTTTTTCTTGGATTTTTAGAGTTCAAGAAACTATTTTAATTTTTTTTTTCTTATTTTCGGTCGTCCAAAGATTTTGTCACACTGCTCAATATGCACTCTGATGCCCTCTTTATAATACCTCTTTTATTTTCCTGGCAGTGCAACTTTTTCTTGGATTTTTAGAGTTCAAGAAACTATTTTAATTTTTTTTTCTCTTATTTTCGGTCGTCCAAAGATTTTGTCACTCTGCTTAATATGCACTCTGATGCCCTCTTCATAACGCCTCTTTTATTTTCCTGGCAGCGCAACTTTTTCTTGGATTTTTAGAGTTCAAGAAACCATTTTAATTTTTTTTTCTCTTATTTTCGGTCGTCCAAAGATTTTGTCACTCTGCTTAATATGCACTCTGATGCCCTCTTTATAATGCCTCTTTTATTTTCCTGGCAGTGCAACTTTTTCTTGGATTTTTAGAGTTCAAGAAACTATTTTAATTTTTTTTCCTCTTATTTTCGGTCGTCCAAAGATTTTGTCACTCTGCTTAATATGCACTCTGATGCCCTCTTTATAGTGCCTCTTCCATTTTCCTGGCAGCGCAACTTTTTCTTGGATTTTTAGAGTTCAAGAAACTATTTTAATTTTTTTTTCTCCTATTTTCGGTCGTCCAAAGATTTTGTCACTCTGCTCAATATGCACTCTGATGCCCTCTTTATAATGCCTCTTTTATTTTCCTGGCAGCGCAACTTTTTCTTGGATTTTTAGAGTTCAAGAAACTATTTTAATTTTTTTTTCTCTTATTTTCGGTCGTCCAAAGATTTTGTCACTCTGCTTAATATGCATTCTGATGCCCTCTTCATAATGCCTCTTTTATTTTCCTGGCAGCGCAACTTTTTCTTGGATTTTTAGAGTTCAAGAAACTATTTTAATTTTTTTTTCCCTTATTTTCGGTCGTCCAAAGATTTTATCACTCTGCTTAATATGCACTCTGATGCCCTCTTTATAATGCCTCTTTTATTTTCCTGGCAGCGCAACTTTTTCTTGGATTTTTAGAGTTCAAGAAATTATTTTAATTTTTTTTTCTCTTATTTTCGGTCTTCCAAAGATTTTGTCACTCTGCTTAATATGCACTCTGATGCCCTCTTTATAATGCCTCTTTTATTTTCCTGGCAGCGCAACTTTTTCTTGGATTTTTAGAGTTCAAGAAACTATTTTAATTTTTTTTTCTCTTATTTCCGGTCGTCCAAAGATTTTGTCACTCTGCTTAATATGCACTCTGATGCCCTCTTCATAATGCCTCTTTTATTTTCCTGGCAGTGCAACTTTTTCTTGGATTTTTAGAGTTCAAGAAATTATTTTAATTTTTTTTTCTATTATTTTCGGTCGTCCAAAGATTTTGTCACTCTGCTTAATATGCACTCTGATGCCCTCTTTATAATGCCTCTTTTATTTTCCTGGCAGCGCAACTTTTTCTTGGATTTTTAGAGTTCAAGAAACTATTTTAATTTTTTTTTCTCTTATTTTCGGTCGTCCAAAGATTTTGTCACTCTGCTTAATATGCACTCTGATGCCCTCTTTATAATGCCTCTTTTATTTTCCTGGCAGTGCAACTTTTTCTTGGATTTTTAGAGTTCAAGAAACTATTTTAATTTTTTTGTCTCTTATTTTCGGTCGTCCAAAGATTTTGTCACTCTGCTTAATATGCACTCTGATGCCCTCTTTATAATGTCTCTTTTATTTCCCTGGCAGCGCAACTTTTTCTTGGATTTTTAGAGTTGAAGAAACTATTTTAATTTTTTTTTCTCTTATTTTCGGTCGTCCAAAGATTTTGTCACTCTGCTCAATATGCACTCTGATGCCCTCTTTATAATGCCTCTTTTATTTTCCTGGCAGCGCAACTTTTTCTTGGATTTTTAGAGTTCAAGAAACTATTTTAATTTTTTTTTCTCTTACTTTCGGTCGTCCAAAGATTTTGTCACTCTGCTTAATATGCACTCTGATGCCCTCTTTATAATGCCTCTTTCGTTTTCTTGGCAGCGCAACTTTTTCTTGGATTTTTAGAGTTCAAGAAACTATTTTAAATTTTTTTTTCTCTTATTTTCGGTCGTCCAAAGATTTTGTCACTCTGCTCAATATGCACTCTGATGCCCTCTTTATAATGCCTCTTTTATTTTCCTGGCAGTGCAACTTTTTCTTGGATTTTTAGAGTTCAAGAAACTATTTTAATTTTTTTTTCTCTTATTTTCGGTCGTCCAAAGATTTTGTCACTCTGCTTAATATGCACTTTGATGTCCTCTTCATAACGCCTCTTTTATTTTCCTGGCAGCGCAACTTTTTCTTGGATTTTTAGAGTTCAAGAAACTATTTTAATTTTTTTTTCTCTTATTTTCGGTCGTCCAAAGATTTTGTCACTCTGCTTAATATGCACTCTGATGCCCTCTTTATAATGCCTCTTTTATTTTCCTATCAGTGCAACTTTTTCTTGGATTTTTAGAGTTCAAGAAACTATTTTAATTTTTTTTTCTCTTATTTTCGGTCGTCCAAAGATTTTGTCATTCTGCCTGATATGCACTCTGATGCCCTCTTTATAATGCCTCTTTCATTTTCCTGGCAGCGCAACTTTTTCTTGGATTTTTAGAGTTCAAGAAACTATTTTAATTTTTTTTTCTCTTATTTTCGGTCGTCCAAAGATTTTGTCACTCTGCTTAATATGCATTCTGATGCCCTCTTTATAACGCCTCTTTTATTTTCCTGGCAGCGCAACTTTTTCTTGGATTTTTAGAGTTCAAGAAACTATTTTAAATTTTTTTTCTCTTATTTTCGGTCGTCCAAAGATTTTGTCACTCTGCTTAATATATACTCTGATGCCCTCTTCATACTGCCTCTTTTATTTTCCTGGCAGCGCAACTTTTTCTTGGATTTTTAGAGTTCAAGAAACTATTTTGATTTTTTTTTCTCTTATTTTCGGTCGTCCAAAGATTTTGTCACTCTGCCTAATATGCACTCTGATGCCTTCTTTGTAATGCCTCTTTCATTTTCCTGGCAGCTCAACTTTTTCTTGGATTTTTAGAGTTCAAGAAACTATTTTAATTTTTTTTTCTCTTATTTTCGGTCGTCCAAAGATTTTGTCCATCTGCTTAATATGCACTCTGATGCCCTCTTTATAATGCCTCTTTCATTTTCCTGGCAGCGCAACGTTTTCTTGGATTTTTAGAGTTCAAGAAACTATTTTAATTTTTTTTTCTCTTATTTTCGGTCGTCCAAAGATTTTGTCACTCTGCTCAATATGCTCTCTGATGCCCTCTTTATAATGCCTGTTTTATTTTCCTGGCAGCGCAACTTTTTCTTGGATTTTTAGAGTTCAAGAAAATATTTTAATTTTTTTTTCTCTTATTTTCGGTCGTCCAAAAATTTTGTCACTCTGCTTGATATGCACTCTGATGCCCTCTTTATAATGCCTCTCTTATTTCCCTGGCAGCGCAACTTTTTCTTGGATTTTTAGAGTTCAAGAAACTATTTTAATTTTTTTTCTCTTATTTTCGGTCGTCCGGAGATTTTGTCACTCTGTTTAATATGCACTCTGATGCCCCCTTTATAATGCTCTCTTTATTTTCCTGGCAGCGCAACTTTTTCTTGGATGTTTAGAGTTCAAGAAACTATTTTAATTTTTTTTTCTCTTATTTTCGGTCGTCCAAAGATTTTGTCACTCTGCTTAATATGCACTCTGATGCCCTCTTTATAATGCCTCTTTTATTTTCCTGGCGGCGCAACTTTTTCTTGGATTTTTAGAGTTCAAGAAATTATTTTAATTTTTTTTCTCTTATTAACGGGCGTCCAAAGATTTTCTCCCTTAGCTTTATATGCTCTCTGATCTTCTCCTTACAACGCTATTTTTATTTTTGTAATTCGAGGAATTATTTTATTAATTTTCTCTCTTTTTGCTCTCATTCAAATCATTTCTTTCCTTGTTTCATAAGCACCCTAATCGCAACTTCCTAACACACTCTTAATTCTTGTGGATTATTTTAGAAAGTGTGGATGGGATCATTGTATTGAATTTATATCCATCCCGTAGTCAACAGTCTACACGTCAGAAACCGTGGCTGGAAAAGTGTGGCTAACTTCACATAAATTAAATGTTGTAGTATATTAAATTTGTATGGATGATACTTATATTTCTTCAAGATCCTCTGAGCTTTAGTTTTTGGCACACCAATTTCCTTCTCAATTTTTCTACATGAGGACGAAGGTGTTGCTTCTATATATCCCTGTTCTCTTTGTTGTATGTTTTAGGGCGCGGGTGAACAAATGATCCGTGCTCAACTAAATTTGCTTTTAAACGGGCAAATATCCCAAAAAAAGGTTGCCTTCTTTCTGGATATCTAACAAGCAAAAATTAAAATGATAATAGAGATTTTCATAGCCATAATAGCTTACTCACCTTTGGAAATATAATTCCGAAGCTTCTTCAGAATTTTCGTTACTCTGTATAAAACATACACATCATATTTCTCATAATTTTCGTAAACTGCTATTATTCGAAAAAATTGATAAATATCTATTGAATAATGGTAGCAAAAGAACGAAAATAAACAGCTTAAATGCGATAGAGATTTGACGTTTATTTCTGTTTCTTGTCATAAACAATATCAATGGCCTACTATTAAAATATGTATTTAATTTCTGAAAATTGTCAATTATTTGCGTGTTTCTGAAAAAAAGTTTATAGTATCATATATTTTTGAAAAGGTAAAAAAAAGACAAATTTTACAGTCTATAAATATACAGGATGTTCAATTTAAAAAAACATAAGTTTGCTTTATAACTCAAAAACAGTAAATGTGTAACAAAAGTTATCTACACCACTGCATTTTACGGAAAAAAACTATTAGAATGTTATTTTACCTTTTCGATAAGTTGAAGGATAACGGAGATACGAGGGGGGTCACAAAATGCAACATTTTCAGAAATGCCCTGTATCTTAAAAACTAAAATGGCTATGAAAATTATGTTGACGGCATCTTGAGTTTTACGAAAAAGTAGCACGGTGTCGCGAAAACCGCAACTCTCTATCTTTAAAAATAAAGGAGATAACCCGCAAAAGTACCTAAAATGGGACACCCTGTACACATAAAATACTAACATTGAGCAGAAAATAAAGTTCTTAGAGAAAAATTTGTATTACGAAATTCAATTTTTGTTACCGAGAAAAAAACACAAAATGGGCCTTATATCAGGCCCCGAATAACTTAGAGTTCTTGTATCCATTCGATGCATTTTACATTTCTGTACAAATTTGTTCTTCACTGTCTAAAACTCTAAAAAACGGCTATTTTTGGGTCAAAAATGGCCAATATCTCGGAACGCCATGGGCCTACGATTTTTTAACTCCCATATTCGTGATCAGCGACCCAAAAAACAGAAATATCAACCATAAAATAGAGATGTGGAAAAATGTCCAATCCAAATTGCAGGACGACTGGACTATGGTAACGATATTCAAAAATTTTTTTGGTGAAAACGTTCACCGTGCTCTTCTGAATATGCTCCCATATTGTCTTTAAATACTTTAAGATGTGAATGAAGCATGTGAAGTTTCAAAGACATTCTGCATCCAATTTTTCTGTAATTTTCCACTAAATCTTGAACAATTTCGGCGTAGTTATCTGCTCCCCAAGGAAGACTCTGTTTCTTGCACAAAGCTGTCTCAAGCTGCGTTTTCTATTTCAGACAATTGTGATGCAAAGCTCGAGCTCTTCATCAAGGATTTTATTTGCGGTTCGACGAAAATACCAGCTTTTATTTTTACATCTGACAGTTTCGGAAAAAATTCTTTCAAACTTCCAAAAGCCTCTGACTCTGAGTCTAAGGCTTTTACGAATTGTTTTATTAACCCTAAAGTGCGAGGGAGGCAGTAACACCTTCTTCATGTCAACTAGTGGTTCCCATTTAATATTGTGCGACGCCAAGATGAATTTGGTTCGATTTGACCATTGCTGTTTAATGTAATGCTGATTTGTAACTCTGCTGTCTCAAAGGCAAAGAAAGCACTGATATTTAGTGAAACTCCCTTGCATCCCAGTCAAAAAAGTTATCATATTAAAATCCCCTATGATTTCCCAGACATCTTGATCATATTTTAAGAGTTCGAGCATACTCTTCACACTTAAGTATTTTTCTTTGAGCTTTAGAACATGTTGTGGCGTTTTCGCTGTTCCGTAACTCGTACAGTTACAATTTCCTGGCTGAGTGTTTGGGCTGTCTGATTCTGGCTTTGCTGCATTTGGACTAACCGGAACGGGTAAACATAGAACGTCCATGTGGCACTGGAGCAGATGATGAACGGATTTTTGGATATTCCACAGCTTGGGCATGTTTTCCCGATCTAAGTTAAGATGGGTCTGTCATGCAAAAAAAAAAGCAATCCTCCACGTGATTCGCGGAACACCAAACTTCATATGCCTCTCTTCGCCTCGATACCATCCTGCAGCATATAAGAATTAATTTGCTATAACGCTGCTTAAAAAATTTGATGTCGTATGAATAATCTGAATTCGTTTTAACAATACTGTCTGTTTAAAAAACTTCAAACACAATTGAATCTACATTCAATTTTTTTATGCCCCTTCTTGCCGCAGTTGTAGCACTCATATTGGAATTTCTTACTGTCTGGTCGTACATTACTTGTTCAATTATAGAATACTGATGGCAGTTCTAAATCATTACTTTCTCCAGCAATTCCTCCTTTTTTCTTTATTCCTTCATCAAGTCGACGATTCTTCACGAACTCAATGGTTAAGTTTGCTGGTGACATTGTTTCTATTGCTGTTATTACACTATTGTATGTTGTAGGCATGGTCATCAACAAATTGCAAATGATTTCTGTATCGTCAGGTTTAGCACCAGAAGTTTTCAGGTTCCTCACTAATTTGTCGAGCTCTATGTAGAGTTTCTCTAGACTGTTTCTGTCATCATGTCGTAACATAAGAAGCATTTTCCTTATGAATAGCTGTGATGCTATCCCAGTTCTTTGAAAGGTATTAGTGAAATTTTCGAGGATTTCTTTGGCACTTTTGCAGTCTTTAATGTACTCAAGATGACTGTCGCTTATGCACTGCACTATAATTGAGGTTGCTTTTGCATTTTTCTTCCCCCAATTTGTATCTGTTTCTACCCTGTCCTTCTCTGCTACATCGAGGCTGTCGTGTTCTGACAACACGGTTTTTATTCTGTACAACCAATTGCTAAAGGCTACACCAGCAAATGGTATAACATCATATTTGTTCATTGCCATGTGCACTTGAACAAGGTTATTCCCACAATCGTTTGACTTGCTCATTTTTCACAATTCTATTCTCTATTGTCGGCTACTGGGCCCATAACCTGTTGAAACATAGTTTCTTCTATTGAAAATGAGTAGTCTTTTTCTATTACAAAGTTTTATTTTCTTCATAATAATAGCGTGTTTACTGTCTTACAGGAAACCATTGACATTGACATTGGACAACAACGGTAATACACAGAACGTAGATATTATGCAGTGTTGCCAACATTATACATCAACATGAATGAAATTGTAAATTTGCCATTAGTTATTTTAGAAAGTAACCACAGATTTGTGCCATTATTAGGGAGAAACGGGTTAAATGTGTTAAATCCCAATTGGAGAAAAAAAATCAATTTTGGTGAGTCAAATGTAAAAGTCAAATCTTGGGGAAAGTCAAGTAAAAATGATTCTTGTCAGTCAGTGTCTGAAAGTCAAATGTCAAAAGTAATGGGCAGTGTCGGTCAGTCAAAAGAAATAGTCTTGTCAGATAGTGAAATTGAATGCCAAGGTGTATCAAAATTAGTATCTAAATTCAAAAATAATTTCAAAAATGTTTTTAAGGAACAACCAGAGTCGTGTATAAATAATTTTGAGATTGAATTAAGGTGCGAAACCAATCTTACATAGGGCATATAACTTGCCTTATGCATTGAAAGAAAAAGTTGAGGAAGAACTATCAAATATGGTAACGTCTGGTATATTAAGAAAAATGAAATTCAGTAATTGGGCTAGGCCCATTGTAAGGCAATTAAAAGCTAGTTAACACACACAATCGATGTTAGTTATAAATACTCATTTAGGTCTATTTGCGTATACCAGATTAACATATGCTGTTAGCTCTGCACCAGATATTTTTCAAACTGTAATAGTAGTAATTGTATTATCATGTCCTTATTAAATATACAAAAATTCAGAATTTTCTGACTGTACGCGTTTTTCACGACAACTACCTTAATAAATTTCGGTCTATATAGTTACTTGGAATACAAGTGATCTCCGCTCCAGAATCTACCAAAAATTCGATATTTTTATTTAATTTTGGGACTAGTAAATTGACTGTCCGCTCTTTAGAGTCAATTTGACGTATGTTCATATACAATGAACCAAGAAAATCAAAATTTTCAGTAATTTCTGTCTCTTCGGATTCAATTTCTGATTGTACAGATCTAACCTTAATAGTACTCCTACAAACTACTGCCCAATGTCCAGGTCTTCTACACTTTTTACAGTTTGATTTCTTTGCAGGACAGCTCTCTCTTGAGTGTGGCTGTAGTCCACAAAAACTGCATATTTTCTTGCATTTTCTGCTTTCTTCGATTCATCAGAAGTATTTGTCTTCTTTTCAACACCACCTCTATTTTGAATGCTTGTCGGAGTCCATGATGAAGCCACTTTTGCAACTTGTCTTTGACGACTTGCTTGAATAAGCTCCTTACTGTGTGAAGCCTGTAGTTCAGCTTGTTTTACTGCCGTAACACACTCTTCTAATGTTAAGGTAGTTGTCGTGAAAAACGCGTACAGTCAGAAAATTCTGAATTTTTGTATATTTAATAAGGACATGATAATACAATTACTATTAAAATTTGAAGTCAATTGACCGTTTCTAACTCAAGATACACTTAATTAAAAATCGGTCCATTAACATGGAGAGTATAGGCACTACATAGAGTTTGTACCAGTTTATCAGTTTTTATAAGAAACTAACTGTCAGAAATTTTTAAAAAACTAACAGTCACTTAATGTTTGTATTCTGAATTAAAAAAAAAAAAAATATATTGACCGTCTCATTGTCAAGAAATATTAATTTCAAGTTCAACAATTTATGAGAAAGTATACGTACTAGCGAGTTGGACATGCATATGAGTACTGTGTGGGTTACGTCTCCATGGGTACAGTCTTACACAAAAATTATAGCACATTCTGCTACAAGCTCGTGTGCTCTCTGACCGCGCGCATGATACAAGACTTTCTTACAATATTGTACCAAGACAACTACCTTAAGGTTGGTTTAAGTTTCAAACTGTTGCTAGTTTTGGTATCTAACGTGCCAACCACAATCCTATCACGTATCAATTCATTTTTGAGTTGACCATTCTCACAAGATTCTGCGAGTGTATATAAATATGAAACATTCGATGGATTCGCCAGGACGTTGTATCCGGGAATTAAATTTAAATCGCTCAAAAATTACATTTTTTCGTGGTATAAAGTGATTTTCGAAAGAGGTTAATGTATCTTGATAAGTCGTTGGTTTTGTCTGGAACGTACCCTGGATATCTTCGGATTCTTCTCCCATTATATATAACAGCCAATCTATCTTCTCTTGCTCGGACTTATTATTTTGTCCTGATACTTTCATGTACCTTTCAAACCTCTTTTTCCACTGTGCCCATCCGCCAGGTACAGAAAAATTAAATTTTTCAGGAGGACTCACGTTAACAGGAAAGCTGACATTTAATTGTGCATTTGTCGCACTCATATCTTGACCATTCGTAGTCATCTTAATTATTCAATTACCTGATTGAATCTCAGTGATACCACCAAACAATTCCGCTTCCTAGTTCACTTCCACTGTCCGGTAAATCGGTACGTGATCTCCCGCTCTCCGAGTCGATTGGTACTACTGTTTTCTAATGAAATATTGCGAACCTCCGCAGCCCGGCGTATAGACAAACAATTTTACCTTTATTTCTGCCGAAATGTGATTCGTACGCTGTCACCATGTTCTGTTATTGAGTATTGCGTTTATTAGGTTCTTTAACCATACTTCGGTTTAATGTTTTATTCTTTATTTAACACACAATGATTACATTTATAGAGCAGCTTCTATTACATGACTACTCACTGCCATCTTCCTATGCTACTGATGCGGCGTTGCCACATTAACTTATACTCACAGAACAGTTATTAGATTTTGTAATTCTGGAGAGTGTTGTATCGCATTTAACGTAACTAAATTTAAAGTGTGCGCAACGGTATGTGTACCAAAAGCCAGCTCGACCGCCTTAATCATAGATGCTGCGTTATCCGTTACTACAGCCGAAACTTCATCAACGTCAATCTCCCATTCAGAACAAGAATCCAGAAGCATCTCAGCAATATGATCCGAAGTGTTACGGTCAAATGACTAATATACTCCAAGAATAATATACAAAAATTCGGTACATATACCAAAGTGACCTGTAATTCCAAGGAAGCTCCTCATACTCATTGTTTCTGTCCACATATCGGTTGTAAGTGTTATATTTTCTACACTTTTTATTTATCTTTAAATACAGCTGATAATTCATCATATTTGTCATCAATCCAGCGAGTCAATGTTGTCTTACTTGGAAGCTTGTAATGCGGTGCAGATACTTTCATAATATTACGAAATCCGTCATTTTCTACAATCGTGAAAGGTTGATTATCTTTGCAAATCATGTAGATGAGAGCATTATTGACTTTCAAAGTTTTATTGCCACTTTCCGAATAAGCAGATATATTTTTGAAACTTTCATGAATCGACTTTTGTCGTTTTAATGGCGGAGGTACAGGATTATCGACATGGATATATTTTGACGCAGCTGTACTCATTGATGGCAGTGGTTCAGGGCTGGGAACAGCAGGTTCAGAGTCTGCTTCATTTGTTTTGTAATTGTTTCACTGTGGATATTTAGTGAGTTAAAATTGCGAATTTTCTTTATTCATATCCAAAAAGGCAGTCTTGTAGATATTTTTTAGTGGCTAAGCAAGTTTTATGTATTGCCACAAGATTTAATAGTTTTTTGGCAAATTTTGCATTTTACAAGGTTTTCATTTCCCTCAATTTTCGTAAAAAACTTCCACACATGACTTTTCTTTGGCGGCGCCATCTTGTAATTAACTAAAAAAAGAACAAATCAACTAATGTTTATTTTTTTCCATAATTTTATTTTGTGTCTGTAGTGTCACATCACTATTGAGTTAATTTGTTTACAAGTTTAAAAACTAAATGAAAAATACACTAAAGAAATGATTTGATGCAATACACTTAAGTAAGTAGTGCTTCATAACATATCGAATAACTACTTACTTCATTATAATGATATAGCATTTATAAGAATAAAATAGGTAATATATTTATTATTATGAAATGTATTATAATATAAAAGATCATTATGTTATATCTTCAATATAAAACACTGTCTACTGTCACAAACGAGTAGAGGTTAGGTTCATAAACATAATAGAAATATAACATTTCATACCTTTTCAACTTCGAACTAGCAATCAGACGATGCGTCAAATCAGTTATTTTACAGTAATTAATTGAAGTAGCAAGTAAAAGTCTTACATAAACTTGTCTTAGATAAACAATTAAAACAATGATTTAATTGCGTTACCGCCAAACAGCAGAAGACGACGCAAGAAGAGTGGGAGTGAGTGTCAGTAAATTTTATGAACCTATATAATCCACAGACTACATACATTGAGAGTGAATGGTCGAGCGATCTGTCAGGATAGATTAGATAATTAAGCTGGTAACTCACAGATGTCACTATCTTAATGAACCTTATTTCAAATCGAAGTCATCAAGTAGTGTTAAAATTATTTAGTTCTTCACAGACATATAACCAATCTTACTCACATCATAGTCACAGAAGAGGACAATAACCCACCGGGTTAAATTCAAACTTCCCGCGGGAATACTCGCATTACGCTTAACACACACACAAACATTGGCTCTACGGGATAACCCAGAGGCCAGCTGGGCAAACAACCTAGCAAGAGACAAACAAAATTTAGTTCTTTGATAGATTCGACAAAAAAATAAAAAGCAAATATTCGATGTTTCTATAAATAAATATATCGATATATCGAATACAATAAATATTTTTCAAAACATCGAATCAATCCGATATATCGATGTTAAGTGAATATCCCTACTGCTAAGAAGAGGGTAATCAACAACAAGGCGCCTATTGGCTAGTATGATTATATGTGTGCCGTCCTAGCAAAACGTGGATATCCTAATTAAAACTGTTGTCAATCAGTCTGACTTTTATTTCAAATACACAAAGCAAATAGGATGACGACATTAGTGAATAGTAACTCTGAAACCATACAACTCTAACTCATACAACAGGACCTCATGAGAGACACTGTCAAACGCTTCACTATAATCAACCAGCGTGAGTGCAGTAAGTAAAAACCCTCCAAGGCCCTCAACAATATTCCCAACAATCTCAGTAATAGCCTGAGTGGTAGAATAGCCAGCTTGAAAACCAAACTGACTCGGTTGTAGGATTGAAGAAGATCCAAGATAGTCGTTACGCCGTATCTTGATAAGGACTTGGTAAAACTTTAGACAGTTTGAATGCATCGGGAAATACACCTAACAGAAAGCAGGCATTGTAAAACAATTGTAATTTGGTTGAGGATTTTTCAATAAAGACCCGAATGGCATCGGGCAAGAATTACACTTTACTTTTTGATTTTTCAAATATTTATTTGATAATAATACAGAGCTGCGTGCTTACTCTTTAACTTTACAAAACATACTAACTTTCTCGCCTATCTCTCGGTCGACTCGGTCTCTCTCTAAACTGACCGTTCTGATATCTCGTTCTTGACGGAATACACAACTAAACATAATGCCGCTCTCCTTGGAAGGGATGCCTTTCAATGAAATACAGGGAGATAGCATGAATGATGAAAACTTATAACATTAAAAATAAGTACTATGTACGCTACCAACAATAATAACGTTTTCACGGTCACTACACGCACTATACCATCTGGTCCAGGATGTAGCTCGGTGATTTTGACCTCTGGGCCAAATTTGCGGTGGGATATTATCTTCTTTTAGGAGAACGAAAGCACCAATAAGAATATGATGTTCCTTCTTGAAACGTCACTTGGCTCGCTGCTGCAGGTGGTGTAAATATTCATGATGCCAGCGGGCCCAAAAGTGTTGTGTCATTAACTCAATGTGGTTAAATCAGTAAAGCCGGTTAATAGGTAGTTCTTGAACATTGAGCTCCGGGATTGCATTTAAAGATTCGCCAATGATGAAATGGCTTGCTGTGAGTGCTTCAAAGTCATTAGGATCATTGCTTATAGGACAAAGAGGGCGTGAGTTCAAAATCGCTAAACATTTTTACAAATGCCCCGTCGTGATGTAAATCCCTTTAATGCATTGATGAAACAACCAATTGACAACTCCGACACCAACTCGATGTGCACCGCTTTTGTGGCCATGCAAATAAAAATGCAAGCATATGATTTAATTATTTTACGGTTGCTCGTTTTTCCATCTTTCACAAGAAATGGACCTGCTAAATCATCGCCGCAGAGAAAAAAATGCGGAATGGTGTTATTCTAGATACTGGTAAATCACCCATTTGTTGTGTGATATCATTAGGATGCGCCTTGGAGCACGGGATGCATTTGTGAATGACCCTTCTCACTATTTGTCGACCATTGGTCGGCCAATGTTTTTGCCTAACATATGGTGTAGCTTGTGCACCTGCGTGCAAGTTACGCGTATGCTCACAAGATCCCATCACATAACTCCAACGGTTCCAAAACTTCAGTGGAAGGATCAATTGATGCTATTTTTGTACACCATAACTTATACTCGGCTTTAACCGCAGACAATGGAATTTTATCTTCGAAGTATGTGACATAAAGGAGAAGTTTTGTTTAATGGCGGGACTTGTATGAAATATTAATGCAGGGATCCGTCAAATCAATGCACAATGTACCTGTTGTCGATTGAGAAATTTGATTTTAAAAAAAATGTTATTCTCGAAGAGACTTCTATAGAAGAACACAAATTCGCAAGACGTGACTGTACCCTAATCAAACCCCTTTCATCAATGAAAGGATTAATGACGCTATCTTGCTGTTATAATTTACCGTTTTAATCCTATTCAAATCTTGAATTTCCGGAGAGAATGATTCTCCTTGTGCTGATTTTAATAGCACTTCCATGCTATAAGATAATTCGTGATTTTTCATAAAATCGTAATTCCCGTGGTGCGCGGGCACTAATGTGATTCACTAGCGCGTAAAATTGTGACCATATCGTGAATAGATTTGTCGGAATTTGTTCATCCCAGTTTACCATAATTTTTGTAATATTATTTTGGCATGTATAATGACCGGACTAAGCAAGCCTAGTGGATCAAAGATTTTGGCAACAGCCGATGAAATAGTTCGTTTCGTAATTTTATTATTGTAAAATTGATCAAAATTTGTTTTGTATTCAAAGCTGTCAGTTCATACAAAAAAAGGATGTGTCAAATCAAATAAATAATACTTAATATAAGATTACGGTTAGTTTGTATATACTCAAATAAATATTTTCTCTAATGAAGAAAAATAATTTATCAAAATGTAAAACAGTAATCAAGTTAGTTCGAGAAAATCTTCTCTCAGTTGGAAACTAGGCTTTTTTCAATATTAAACCACATAATACTTATTCTGAAACTCCTATTGTTTCATTGTGAAGATACATTTTCTTCATTGGACATATATTTTACTTAAAACAACAATTTCATCATGTCTGAGTGAAGTAATAAATTTCTTCTATGAAAATAAGGTTATTTGATACAATTAAATGTAATTCTTGACACAAACGTATCTGTCTTAGATCAAAATGTAATTTGCATTCTTACAAGTATTATTATTCTTGGTGTGAGACTTTGCACCTTTTTCAAAATGATGATTTTTTAAAGGGAAATTATTATGTGTTACTTTAATATTTATATTTCCTCATCAACAAAAGCAAACAATATTTTTCTTGGATCTATATAATAATGTTTTTGATATAGGATAATCATCTTTTCAAATCAATTCTCTGATCTTTTCAAACCAATTCTAATATATTTTCAGTTCTCTTTTTAAAATAGTTTCATCTAAACAAAAACTTTATTAGCACTATCATAAATGACACAACAAACGCAAAATACTGTAATTGAGCCAAACTGAAGAATGTGAAAAATTGTATTTTTTGCATACTTTCCAAGTCATTACAACTTAGATAAATTAGCTTGTGCATTACATATTAGAATAGAAGAAAAAGTTATTAATTATTGAAAACATTTTACATTGTCCCAAAAATTGGTCTTATAATATCAATATCTTACAACTATTTTATCATTTTTCCCGTGGAATAAATTGTTTTGATTCCCCCTATATCATTTAATGTACTAATAATTTTAACAAAATATATTAGTTCCACAAAAAATTGATGGTTTCCTTAAATGAGAGATATTTTATTTATCATAATATTTTATTGAGGGAAAATAAAATTAACAAAAATAACTATTATACTAAAAGAGTTCACTACTGTGGATAGACACTGTAACACTATAAGTACGAAATAGTCACCCTTATCCACTAAAATTACTATCAGCTACCATGTAGCCATCATCAGAGTAAACTAAACTAGAAAAGAAAATGTACCAGCTCAAATGCTATTTGGGATTAATAATGGAAACAAGAGATTACCCTCAGCTGGAGATGAATCAATTTAATAAATTTCTTTTTCCCTTATACTTTTCGATCCCTTCTAAATTACCTAGATATTTATTTGTCTGTACTGTGTTCAAAAACCATGTAGATTAAGATCCTTATTTATTATTGCGAAAATATCATCGACATATCTGTGCCAAACTCTTGGAAACGGATTTAATTTTGATTTTAAGGAGACTTCAAGTTCGCTTAGGGAAATATTGTACAGGAAAGGGGAGAGTGAGGTTCAAATATCCTGAACAGTTTGTATCGGGGATATTAATATTTGATAGCCATTTCTCTAGAATGTTTATCGAGTTAGAGATGCGGGCGTTCGTGAATAGCGAAACAACGTCAAATGAAACTAGGGTATCACCAGATTCATGTCAGTTCTTTCAATTTCGCAACTAGTTTCAAAGAATTTTTTACAGACGAACTTGGTGAAAATGGAAGTTGCCAAATCCCCTAAAAATACTGATGAAGTACTAAGGACCTTTCGGTTACCTTAGTACTTCATTAGAATTTTTAGTGGATAGAAGATTTCAAACTTCCAACACCTACCAAGTTTACCTTGAAAAATTCTTTGGAACTAGTTGCAAATAGAAACATTTCAAACTTCAACCTGGTAATACCCTAGTTTCATTTAATGTTCTACTAATTACAAACACCCCAATTCCTGAGTCAATAAAAACGATAAAATGGCTTTCAAATATTAATATAACCGATGCAAACTATTCAGAATACTTGATCCTTGCATCTTTATGTATGGAACAAAATTATTTCACTTTTAACAAACAAAAGGATGTGCAATGGGCAATCCACTCTTCCCTTTCCTAGACAATATTTTCCTAAGCAAACTTCAAGTCTCCTTAAAATGAAAATTAAATCAGTTTCCAAAAGTTTGGCACAGATATGTCGATGATATTTTAGCAATTATAAATAAAGATTTTGATCTACAATGTTTTTTGAACACACTACAGAGAAATATGTAATTCAGAAGGGATCGAAAAGTATAAGCAAAAAAGCAATGTATCAAATTCAGATTCATCTCCTGCTGACGGTAGTAATCCCTCGATTCCATTATTAACCCCAAATAGTATTCAAACTGATACATTTCGTTTCCTAATTTAGTTTACTCTGATGATGGCAACTTATTGGTACCTGATTGTATTTTTATTGGATAAGGGGGATTATTTCGTACTTGTCAAAAAACACTATAATGAAACATATCTCTTTTCATTTATAAAATGAAGAATTGTAGGTTTTTCTGAAAACAAATTTTTAAATTGAATCAACTTGTAAATTTTTTGTTTTTCTTCTACTTCTTGATATGATTTATAATGTGAAGAGTAGTCTACAGTAAACAATAAAGAACGTAGTATATGTTCCAATGTGTCATTATCACACTTTATTAAAATAAATGCCATTAATTTCGAACCAAGTTGTACAAATATAGATACACATATCAATATTCAAATGATCAGAGTCAACTTTTTTTAACAAGTTTTCACCCTGATAGAGTGAACCCATGTTATAAATGTCACAAAGTCCTTTTTTAGAAAGTAGTCGGTAACAAAATTGAAGTTGTTATCTTTTACATAATGTAAGACGTACATTTTTTCTGCAAGTTACATTATTGGAGCATGTCTTCAAAGATAAATGCTTAGCTTCGTATCTTATTGAGCTAGTGAAAATAGGTGGACCAATTTTGGAAATTATTCGAGGATAATGTAGAAGGAAATGATGTTTGGGTTTTAAAAAGCTGTCAAATAAATTCAAGTACATTTCATGATGATTCATTCAATTACTGAAGCGATTAAATCTAAGGTATTATTATCAATACTTGGTGCAGTCAATATTTCAGTAAGTTCTAATAATTTTAAATAGAACAACCATATAGTACTCACTTCAGGAACTAAATCTCCAATTATATATCTCAAGTTTTCAACAAAACATAGCATTTCAGCAGCAGACAAAATAATACATTTATTTTTTATTTGCTGTTCTTTAATGCCAGGTGGTATGTTTTTTTCATGGTTTTCGTAACCACAATATTTTATCCTGGAATTCAAAATATCTAGCGTGAAATATTTTTCATCTAATAGTTTTCCTATAATTAATGCCATGTCATATCTGTGTACGCCTTCAAACAAATCGTGTATTATATCAAATGTTAAGTTTATAAATAAGGAAACTTTTTAACTCATGCCAAACAGAAGGTTCCTTAACCCCCATGTTTTTGACAATATGATCATTATAATTATTAACAGTTCTTAACTTATTATTGACGTCAGCAATCTTGAAAGTTTTCAAGGTTTCTTTTTTTGGTAAAGTACAAACTCTGCAAAAATAATTAGATGCAAAACTTTCTGTTAAACCAAAAATTGAGTGCAAACCAAGATTGTCACCAAGTACTAATAATAAAGAGAAGAACACTTGTTGTGTACCATTTTCAGTCACAATGATAATTCCTACATCCTCCAAAAATTTCAGTTCAAATATGATTCTTTTAAATGTATTGTAATTTCCAAACTGTACTCTATCTGAGCTAGAACCAAGCATGGCTAGAAAAATATTTTCCAACCTACTTGCATACTGAGGTGGAATATTAGCTATTGTGAAATATAGTGCGCCTATTTTATAACAACCAGAGTGGCTATCCAGTGGGTTACCGCTCTCAAAATCATCATAGTAAAGTATTAATGGAAATACGATTTTCTCTTTATTTGATACAATCATTTTTTGAAATAATGATCCATGCAAAACAGAACTCATAACTGAACCATCTGCTAAATATTCGGATATCAAAGTTTGTTGATAAGTTTTCATAACTTTATAAGTCCCGGGTAGTTCTAAGAAATGCCTAATTATATCTCTCATAGGTAAGATGTAATTGAATTTTTCTTTCAAAACTAAAGTATGATTTTGACAGTCGGTAGATACTCCCAGATTACATTTTACTGGGTCAATTAAATAATTACATGTTTTAAAATATTGAAACCTTTTACATTGTTTGCAAAAAGTATCGAAGATTCTTTCGAACATTGTCATCCTATCTGTAAAATATTTTGGAAATTTTGACGTTATTCCATGTTTAACTAAGGTGTCAACATATTGATTGATAATTGTAAAAATACCGGAAGAAAATATTCCACTCACACTGCAGATGATATTTTGAATTGTAGAACGATTTAATGTTAGATTGTCATACAATTTATAAATGAATTGCTGAACAACATGCATTTAATTTATTTTTGAATAATAAGAACTTTTCTTCAAAATCCATTTCTATTGGTTTTTCTGAATCATTAGGCTGAGCCGCAGAAATATCAGGAAGAATATAGTCATTGTTTTTTACATTATCTTCAACAGCTTCAACACTTTGTGTTTTCTGAAAATGGGACTCACGGATTTTATGTTTTGTATTGAGATGCTTCCGGAAAACGTCTCTTCTTTGAAACAATCCATTGCAGTTATCAACAGGGCATAAAAAACTATTAGATACTTCATGAACATATTCTATATGAAATATATATTTATTAGCAAGCAGAAACAATTTACCGCCCATTTTGCAAAACATCGTTAAAAAAAACAAATAGGTACACAGAGCAAACAATTCTAGGATTTGATTTAATAAAGAATCAAGCATGTGATGAAGACAAATAAGCGCTGACCACCATAAATGAAATCTGCTATTAGTTTTGTGCTTTGGCAGCATTAATTATGTCTAATATATATGGGAATGTTTTATCATGTACTGTGTCAATGTAGTACACACATTTTTGAATAAGCAGCCATATGTACTTACACTGCACAGGATATTGGGCATGAAAAACATGAAATAGTTTAAATAATGTATCAAATGCACTATGAATATCTTCAAACTGATAAAGCAAAAGATCTACCACGATGTATGTCTCTTGTATGTTTTCAAGATTTGAACCTTGCACAAGTAGATAGGGCTGAACCGTTTGTCTTCTGGAAAATGCCTTGTCCTTTTGCACTTCTATAATTCTGTCTATCTCACCAGAGCTCTAAAATACACAAACAAAATTCAACCTAGTGTAGATAAATAACAAAAAAAAAATTGAAAGTAAAGATTATTTCAACTCTATATTGCAGAAATATGTTTTTCAAAACTTTTTTGAAACTCCACTCTAATCTCACCTTAGCATGAACAATTAATCCCTCAACAACGTCTAGTGTAGAAAACTTCCATTGTCCATCCCCTATCTTAATGCGTCCGTTTGGAGATATTAAATAAGGTAGTGAATGTAGTTGCAAAATCAATGCAAAGTCTGAAAATCAATTTTAACATTTTCACTAAGTCACATTTTTAAACTGTATTATAAAAAATACCTTTACTTAGGTTATCTTTATCATTCAACTTTTTAAGATATTCTAAAGAAATCCCTTCTTTCAAGTTATCTTTTCTAAGATTGACCACAACATCAAAAAAGTTTGTCCACTTAAATTCTAAATTTAAGACTGCGTTGGGGTACTGCTTTTCAAAGTCCAAGTTGATCTAAAACACGCCAGTAAAATGAATACAAAAAATATATTTTAGAATTAGAATCGAATTATTTAAATATATAAGTATTTAGTGTCAAAATATTCAAATATACATATAGATACTAATGAATGTTGCAGCTAAAATGATGCTCCAATGCAATGTAAGTATCATGGTACATGTACACAATCGAAAAAACTTGGGAGGTCTTAGGGAAATGTATCAATAATAAAAATGATAGCTGCACATGTACAAAGTAATTCATGACCAATTAGTTACTACCATACAAATATAAAGCAACGTCGAAGTCACCATATTTCAGAAAATTAACCTCTCAAACAGATACCTTTCAGTATGACACTTGAAGATATCAAAAATAAATGTATATACTAGGTAGGTACATACCAAAGAAACAGCCCGTAAGTCTTTCAAAATGGGCCATTCTTTCAAAAAGTTTTAAATATTACCACATGTAATTCGTTGCCTATGTAGAAATATTTTTTGCCATCTGCTTATTACATCATTCCAAGGTCCTGTCATTATTTTCAACCATGCTAAATCTTCCTTCATTTCGTCTGCAATATAATATTAAAACAGGTCATTTTTATGATGTACAAGTGCCTTGTGAATAACACAAAGTCTGTTAAGATTTTCAAACATATTCTACAATGTACTCCAATATAGAATAGTACTTGCATATTAAATAAGTTAATTCTTATTATGAATTAGTACTTATACATTATCATTATCTTTGGCAATGTAAAAACTTTAGTAATAAAAAATTACTTGAACTATATATAAAAGAAACAAGAATAGTTCAATTAAATTTACATCATAGATAAATATGTTTTACAGAATTTTATATGTACAATAAATAACAAAATTTTGGAATCGAACTAAATGAATAAATGGGAAAGATATAGATCATACTAAAATCGGCCTAAACAATAATATTTCTCTTCAATAACAAAATATCGTAAATCATTAAATTGTTACTATTTCATAAGCAAGGTAACGTAAAAAGTTTCATACAGTTTAAGAAATGTGACATTTTATATTGTATAATTATGTTTTTCAGGTAGAAATGCATAATCTATAATTTCATGAATTCAATGAAATCTGAGAACTACCTTGAATAAATTAATTGTTTTACAAAAAGTAGGTACCTTCATTGAGAGCATCACTGTTGTAGATACTTGCAGATGTAGTTGCATCAAATTTTCTTTTTTTAACCATATCACATTCCCCCTGATCTGTAGCATAAATTTCTGCATCTATCAACTAAACGCCCCCTTGCTAAAATTGGCCTACCGCTAGGTGATGCATTTTTTTACAGAGGGTACGTAGTATATTCCATAAATTTCACTTGGAAACAGTGTGATAATTTTGGATGTATTATAGTCATCATGTTTCAGTCTAATAAAATGTGGAATAAAATTAATTAAGTTTAATATTCACTTTAACGATTAGCTACTTACTGCTTTATTATATAGTTAAATAGATACTTCATTATAATATCAACTGATCGATTTCGATGTGTATTATCCAACCGACCAAATTCTTCGTAGTAATTAAGGACACTGTTTCCTGAAGGTGATGTTCGTAATAGAGTTTGTAAATCATAACCCGGAAAACTAGGCTGTAGTGAAGTTTCCTATACCAATGAACGATATGTCATTTGTAAGGGTTACAATTTACTCTTACTAAAGGATAAACTAGAAGCTCTATTTTATCACTTGGTTGCCGACAGCTACAGTGAAGAGGGTCGTGGGTTATAATCTTAGATGTTAAAAATTCGGGCGCCAGAGTATTATAACCAACCAATGAATTATGAATATAAATAGGGGATACAAATACTCAGGTCCCCAGGTTAAATTATCGTGAAAGAAAAGAAAATAAAAGACCTGTACCCAGAATGATTGAAATTTACTTTGAAATACTAATATTGATATAGATTATGTCAGAACTTAATATTAATGAGATATGAAGCGGATGAATGGAAAATATGGATGAAGGTAATTACTTAAATCATTAAAACAAGTTAAAAGTTGAATTTACACAATAAACAATACTCAATGATTAATTACAAATGTTACATAAAATCAAAATCGATAGCTTGACCTGATGAGAGCCGGATAAGGTGTTGTACTTGCTCGGTTATGAATTATTACTTCTACTTGATGTAGGGGACTCCTGCCACAGTTGTAATGCAGTTCCACTATTGTACATCACAAGCAACTTCTAAATCAGTTTTTCCACAGCAGATTCAAGTCAACCGCAATACACTTGTTGAATTTCCACAACATAAACAAAAACAAGGAAGAAGAAGAAGAAGAACTCTGAAATCACGAAATGTTCAAACCTCTATTGTTTTACTGTCCTCAGAAGACAGACATGAACAAAATACATAGCAATTGTTAACAATTAGGACTAGCCTATGTTCTGTCAGATACCACCTATGAAGGTAAATTAATTCCTGAAGTCAGTGAATAAATCAAATGGAATATTTACCTCTATCACGATAGGGTTTTCCTTCAAATAAGACAACTTTACGTCCGTTCACAACCAGTCACGTCTAGACTAAGTTTGATCCCCGAAGGTACATCAAACAAAAATTACCGAAGGTACATTAATTACCCAATTAATTCCAATGATTCCAATCCAAATCGGTAATTGATGTCTTTACTTTCAACGGAAGAATATTCCCAGAATTTGGTTCCAAATATAAGCTTGGTATCACCTCCCTGTTGAAATAACCTAGCAAACGCACGCGTGAACGATTGACCAGAAGTGTCGCCATTTTCTCGCCTTTCCGGCTTTTTCGTTGTCTCACAGAACACCCTCGAAATAGAAACGGATCTGACACCGAACAACCATGACCCTTAGAATATACGGTCCATGACTCTCAAAATATACGGTCCACGACCCTTAGAATATACGGTCCATGACTCTTATAATATACGGTCTAGCATAGCTGACGTCACAGGAGTTAACCGATTGTACTACAGCGGCCGTTTCCAAGCCGTTAAGTGGAATTGACACGTTATACATTGTTAACAACTGGCACTGCAGTATATGAGCTTTCAGAAGCTGTGGTTGTTTCTGTAGAAGCATCACTTCTTCTATCAGATTTCTAAAATTATAAACCAGTAATCAAGCACTGAGATCGTAAAATTAAATCAAACATCAATTAAGCAGAAATAATATAATTTTAATTTTCTCGTAAGGTAAAAGGTAGGTACTATATTACATATTTACCTCAGGTAATGATGTTACCTCCATATTTTGAATATTTTCCAGCACTTTAATTCGTAGCCCTATAGATGGTATCATTTCTTTAAGGAGATCATTATATAATTTTTTAATGTTCAACAAATGTATGTCATTATCTAAAAGATATTCAATTCAGTGTCATAATTAAGTACATGTAAGTACCTACTCATTATTCACAAACAGATGTAGGTAGACATTATTATTAAATAAGAAACTTGTTGACGAATTATTATTAGTTCAAGCTGAATATTATCTTACGATTCTAGAATGTGTAACGCCATAATATGTTATATATAGGTAATAGTTGCCGGGACAGACGTTAATATTCATCACAGTTCATTAGGTAATCTGATTTGTACTTACATTTAAATATGTTGATCATTTCGGTACTGAAACCCCAACTTTGTAGTAAGCCATACAATTCATAATTTTCAATAGGTTCATCCATTATTTCGTTGGTACGGTACAAAAAAGCATCCGTTAAGTACTACGAAAAAACAACAGACACGTATACAAAATGTTAACTAAATCATCATACTTAACCTTACCTTAAATAATTTGCCTATCCAATAAATTCTTTTACAGACAACTTTCAGTTTTCAATACTAGAATAAGCGTTCGTTCAACAAGCACAGGCAGTCAGGTACAGCACAATCATAGGGTTAAGCAGGAAGCTAGTATGTGCGCAGTATCGACAAAGATGGCTGACGACCACTTGGATACGGGGGAAATTGCAGCAAATGAGTTTGTTGTTCGCGCCAAATAAATTTCCGTTCCGTTATGTGGGCATAATGTTGGCACTGCATAGCTAACAAGATAATATAGGAACACTGATTGACAGGATTGTCTTTGTCTAAAGGTACCGACTACCAATGGCCAGTTAATTTGGAAGCAAACGGCAAACATCGTAATTAGAAATGGTCTCTTTGTATGAACTGCAGCTCAGAACACAGTCTCTTATATGAGAATGAGGAACTATATTTCAACAATAAATTTTCTTACATTGATAATTTCAATTTCTCAAGCTTAACTATCCAAAAATAATAACTTTGAAATAACAGTTATACATATTGAAAATAACACAATACAAAGAGATTTCGACATACTTGTCGTAAGAGCGAAATAAGGTTATTTTGAAATTATTATGTTCAAATTAAGAATATTATTCAAAATTTGTATAATATTTCTTTCAAGAATATTGGAACACTTGAATCAAAAAAATATGTTTAATTTGAAAATAATTATCTTTGAGTCAAATGTATAATTATGAGAAAATATATTTCTTTCATTTGAAATTACTGTTTTTTGTGTGTTGAAGCGTTCCATGAAACACCTAAAGTTTTTGTGCGTTCGTTGTCAGTGATAACGTAATGAGAGATGTTTTCATTTTGATTTGTTAACTCAATCAAGACCTCACTACTATTTGAGCCGAATTTCCGTAGTTCGAAACTGGCACTATTTAAAACGTTCACTAATGTTTTCCTGATTTCGTTTACGGCTTCTGAATTATCGGCGCCAGTTAAGAGGTCGTCGACGTAAAAGTTGTTTGATATTGTCTTACTAACCACTCGATGACGTGGCCGAGGCATCGAAAACTACACGTAATCTAGTAGTCAAGCTTTCTTTCTTTTCGACCGCGTGATGAGGGCAATAATATTTAATAGCATCGGAGTCTGAATCAGGAGGTACCTTGCACATTTGACCCAATTGTATGTACAGGGTGTCCCATTTTGGGTACTTTTACGGGGTATCTCCTTTATTTTTAAAGATAGAAAGTTGCGGTTTTCGCGACACTGTGCTACTTTTTCGTAAAACTCAAGATGCCGTCAACAGAATTTTCAAAGCCCTTTTAGTTTTTAAGATACAGGGCATTTCTGAAAATGTTGCATTTTGTGACCCCCCTCGTATCTCCGTTATCCTTCAACTTATCGAAAAGGTAAAATAACATTCTAATAGTTTTTTTTCCGTAGAATGCAGTGGTGTAGATAACTTTTGTTACATATTTACTGTTTTTGAGTTATATAGCAAACTTATGTTTTTTTAAATGGAACAGCCTGTATATTTATAGACTATAAAATTTGTCTTTTTTTTACCTTTTCAAAAATATATGATAGTATAAACTTTTTTCCAGAAACATGCAAATAATTGACAATTTTTAGAAATTAAATACATATTTTAATTGTAGGCCATTGATATTGTTTATGACAAGAAACAGAAATAAGCATCAAATCTCTATCGCATTTAAGCTGTTTATTTTCGTTCTTTTGGTATCATTATTCGATAGATATTTATCAATTTTTTCGAATAAGGGCAGTTTACGAAAATTATGAGAAATATGATATGATGGTATGTTTTATACAGAGTAATGAAAATTCTGAAGAAGCTTCGGAATTATATTTCCAAAGGTGAGTAAGCTATTATGGCTATGAAAATCTCTATTATCATTTTAATTTTTGCTTGTTAGATATCCAGAAAGAAGGCAACCGTTTTTTGGGATATTTGCCCGTTTAAAAGCAAATTTAGTTGAGCACGGATCATTTGTTCACCCGCGCCCTAAAACATACAACAAAGAGAACAGGGACAGAAAAGAGATAGATACTTTAGGATATATAGAAGCAACATCTTCGTCCTCATGTAGAAAAATTTAGAAGGAAATTGGTGTGCCAAAAACTAACGCTCAGAGGATCTTGAAGAAATATAAGTATCATCCATACAAATTTAATATACTACAACATTTGCATCCTGGCGATGCCGAGCGCCGGGCACTGTTTTGCCAGTGGTATTTGCAACAAATCGATGCTAACGATTTATTTGGCAGACTTGTTTTTTGGTCAGACGAATGCTTTATTTCAAGTGCTGGCATTTTCAATCGTCACAATACCAGGAACTGGCGTAGTGAAAATCTGCATTTAATGTTTGAAAGGGCACAACAAGGACGCTTTGGAGTTGAGGTTTCATGTTTTATTTTGGGTAGACATATAGTTTATAGGATTTTTGAAGGAGGTCTTACAGCACGTAGATACCTAGAAATTCTTGAGGAAGTTATTCCAGAACTGCTCGAAAACATTCCATTAGCCCAGTATAATGCTGTTTACCTACAGCAAGATGGTGCCCCAAGTCATAACTCTAGGCTCTTAAGGGCCTTTCTAAATAATAACTTTCCTCAAAGATGGATAGGTACCAACGGACCTGTTAGATGGCCTCCACGATCACCAGATCTCTCAATTTTAGATTTTTTTTTATGGGGTTATATACAAAATGAAGTATATAAAACTCGATATGACGGCATTGCAAAACTTCGAGAGGCAATTCATTTAGCTTTTCGAAATCTGCGAATGAGAACAATGGTTCTTTTGAACGCTATTCAAAGAATCTCAAAGATGTGCCAATTTTGCATTAGAGAAAATGGTGGTCAATTTGAATGTTATTTTTTTGTGTTTTTGTTATATTGTCACTTTACGCCACAAAACTGTTGTTACAAACTTACTGTTAGAAAAAGATCTATGGGAATTTTTTTTAATAGATACCTATATACAAGGTATCCAATTATTTGTTAGTAATATGTAAGTTGCACTTGTTTATTATTGTTATCCATAGCCTACTATTAAAATATGTATTTAATTTTCTGAAAATTGTCAATTATTTGCGTGTTTCTGAAAAAAAGTTTATACTATCATATATTTTTGAAAAGGTAAAAAAAAGACAAATTTTATAGTCTATAAATATACAGGGTGTTCCATTTAAAAAAATATATGTTTATTTTATAACTCAAAAACAGTAAATATGTAACAAAAGTTATCTACACCACTGCATTCTACGGAAAAAAATCTATTAGAATGTTATTTTACCTTTTCGATAAGTTGAAGGATAATGGAGATACGAGGGGGTCACAAAATGCAACATTTTCAGAAATGCCCTGTATCTTAAAAACTAAAAGGGCTATGAAAATTCTGTTGACGGCATCTTGAGTTTTATAAAAAAGTAGCACAGTGTCGCGAAAACCGCAACTCTCTATCTTTAAAAATAAAGGAGATACCCCGCAAAAGTACCCAAAATGGGACACCCTGTACTCTTTCATGAATTGTACATAATATTCATGCATTCCCGGGTTTTTGTACAATTTTCGTTCAAGCGATTCAAATCTTTTTATCGCACCTTCGAGGGTGTTCCCTATCTTTGTTACGTTGTCTCGTACTGGTAGTTGTACTACAAAGCAGCCTGTGATGTCACGACGATAATTTTATAGGAAGTGTGCTTCGCATTCCGATTCCTCTATGGAATACACGGGTACCTTACTAGTTTCTTCAATCCGCCAGAATCTTTCTAATTGATTTTGCATCTCTGTATTTGAAAGATGAGAGTGACATATGAGTGAGTGTGACGTATGAATCGACCCGGAAATGATCCAGCCGAGTAAAGTGTTTTGCAGAATTGGGCCCACGCGGCCATAACGTATTTGCCCAATGCACATTAATTCGAAGAAAATGCTCGCTCCCAATAACATGTCTATATTGGATGGAATATCAAATTGTGGATCAGCGAGCTTGACGTGTGATGGTATGTGAAATGGGGTGCGATCGATTTTTATCTGAGGTGTTATGTTCGTGATGTTGTTTATTACGAGACATTGTGAGTTAGCAGAGTAATTTTATTTTAATATTAGTTCGTTTTGTGATGTTTATTATAGCTTGGTTTATAGCAGAAACGGGCATATTGAATTTAGAAGTTTTTGTAGCAATTTTTTCGAGAAAATCATCTGTTACAAAGTTTGATTGAGACCCACTGTCAAGAAGTGCACGACACTGTACGGGCCTTTTATTTATATCATGGACTGTAACGAGTGCTGTTGATAGTAAAACGAAAGCGCCTGGTTTTTGTTGTGAACAATGCGAACTCATGCTATAGTTGTTCGGGTTTGCTCTGTTTGTATTATTTGCGTGGTTACTTGAGTTTTGATTATGTGAATGTGAGTTACGTGTGTCCGAGTCGAGATTATTTGATTCTGTATGTGTCGTGTTACGAGTGTAGCTATTTTGATGATTACCTGATCTTTGCCGAATGTTTGAATCTGTGCAAGATGAGCCGGGTGCTGAGTCTGTGTTGCTCAGTGTGCGAGAATCTGAGTGTAATAGGGTGTTGCGTAAGCAATTCGTACATAGATTTAAGCGCTTTTTTTCTACGTATCTTGTTGTTAGTCTTCTCAGGAGTGCGTTCATCTATAAAAAATGCAGGTTAGGTTAATAATCCACACAAGTTGTTTCAGTTAGGAGCGTCTGTCATCGAATGCCGCTCTCTGGCCTGCACCCGACGCACCTGTTTTTATTGTAACTAGGCTGGCGCCAAATACAAATACATAAGCACAATCCTACAACATCCCCTTTCTTTTACATAAAACTGTAAGCTAACATTAATTCTTAAACTACCTAATTAACTTTTATTCACGATATCTTATTGGTATTGAAACAGTTCTACCTCGAGAAGTCTTTTTTACATTTATAAAGTCTGTTGTGTCATCTTTGGTTTCTTATGTTTCTGTCTTATTATTCTTATGACTGAGTACATTGTCGTTATCAAACTTAGTATTAACATTACCAGATTTAAAGGTATAATCTCCAGGCAACTCATAATTGTCAAAATCATTTTCCATTTTCAAAAACTTTGTATCAGTACCTTTTGAGTTTAATCCAATTATGTGTCTCCTGTTACGAATTACAATCCTATTAGTATTATACATTTTTATACTGTATGATCGGTCATATCCAGTTCTATTCCCTAAATTAATTCCTTTGAGCCATTTCTTGTTTCCTAATCTAAAATCCTTTATCAGTACATCCTCTCCCTTTTTTAGTTCTGTCAAAGGTTTTGTGTTTTTGTTATACATTTTTTCTCCTCTTTATTGTCTAATTTTTAATTCTATTTTGATGTTATTATAGTTGTTTATTTTTGGTTTTAAAAGTGTTTCTTTAATTGGAATTAGAGTTTTTTGTCGTCTGTTAAAAAGAATTTGTGCCGGACTGGGTAAACTATTACTCACGGTGTATTCATTAGTTCTAATAGCGCAAAATGATAGTCTCTATTTTCGGCATTATTTTTTAATAGCATTTTTTTTACAGTGCCAATGGTACGTTCGACTTGTCCATTTGATTGTGGGTAATGCGCACTAGTAATTTTATGTTTAATATTATGGTCATTTGTATACTTTCCAAAATCATGCGCATTAAATGGTGCTTCACCATCTGTCTGGAAGACCATGTCTGGCAAAAATGACTTGACAATCCCAAAATTGTTTGTTTGTATTTTCTCAACTTCTACATATTTTGAAAAATAGTCAATCGCCAAAATATATTTTTGTCTTCTAAGTCAATATTCCTAGTTTTTCCCAAACTCTATTCGGTATTTGATGGCATTTTAAAGGTTCTTTCTGTGTATTGTTGGAATAGGATAAACAAATTTCGCACTTTAAATCTATATCGTTGTTTGAACCAGGCAAATAAATCACTTGATGTGATATATGTAATTGGTCTAGAATATTTTTTCTCAACTTTTTTGATATTATTATTCTATCCTCCTTATATATTATTCCGTTTACATTTGAAAGTTGCTCTCTAAAAGTCCAATATTGCTTAATGTCATTTTCAAAATTCTCTTTTAAGCCTTTTCTTTATTGCATCATTTAATTGTATTAAATGTGTGTCCTTTTTTGTTTCATAGCAATTTCTTTCATTCTAACGTCTGATATCGGTGTAATCTCTTTAATCACGCATAGATTGTAACGAAGCTTAAATTTTGAAATATCATTTATTTTAGATCAGGCAGTAAATACGGATATTACATGTAAACTCAGTTTGAACACTTCATTATTTCAATAGATATGCGTGAGCTCCGAATGTATATTCCGTGATTGTCACTTTTCTAAATCTCCGTAATTTTGAATAAGTGTAATTATTCAAATAAATGAATCGAATTCATGTCTGTTTAAAAATTGCATTCATTCCGATAAAACATGTTGCAAAAACGGGGGTCTGGCAACTTGACGCATCGAACTTAGGAACAGCCTTATGTATAAAAAGGGCGAACAACCAAAAAACTCCGATAACATTTGTTTATTGTGCCGAGAGGAACTAGTGGAGCATCATGTGCGCGAATTTCAGATCTAAAAATTAGCGTCTCTTTTAAGCATTGTTCGGGACATAAGTAAAAAACCATTGTCACAAAATAAGGAATTGGTGGAGCAGACTTGACCAGAACCTCGAAAAACATATAAAAGCCATGACAGACAAAAGATCGCTCTTTGGTGATTTTACTTAGCGATCAATACAGTTGCTCTTTTGTGATTTTGATTATCAATCGGTACCGTTACTCTTTGGTGATTTTGATTTTCAATCAGTACAGTTGCTCTTTTATGATTTTCAATCAGTACCGTTGAAGTGTGATTATTATAAGAATCAAAGTGAATTAATAATTATCCGAGTTCAAGACAGATTTAAAATTTGAATTAACAATAGTGTACCGTTTAGTGAATTTTTACATAAGGTAAATGATAGCTTAATAGTTTATATTTTTGGGCATTATGATATATTGATTTCCGTAGTTTATGATTGGCAATGTTCTATTGTATGATATCTGAGTTCCGTAGCTTTCAGTAATTTAAATTGTTATATTTGAGTTTATCCCGTCATAGGTCGGACCGCACACGATTTAAATCCGCATGTGAATCGAAATATTCAAGTAATTGTATGGTGTGTACAGTGTGTATGTTTGAACGACAGGGGCGTCTTTGGTATATTTGTGCACGCTGTGCCTGTACCGGAAGTATAAGTATATCATAGACGACCAAACCGCCAACGGCTTGTGCACGAAATATTCAAGTAATTGTATGGTGTGTACAGTGTGTATGTTTGAACGACAGGGGCATCTTTGGTATATTTGTGCACGCTGTGCCTGTACCGGAAGTATAAGTATATCATAGACGACCAAACCGCCAACGGCTTGTGCACGCTGTGTCTGTACCGGAAGTATAAGCTGGGGTGGTTGTGTGATTGAGAATCGTAATAACCCCTTATTCGTATGAGAAGCCCCGGCCGTGGATGTAGGGGTTATTGCATATACGATAGTTAGGGTTTGTGCACGCTGTGTCTACCCGGAAGTATAAGCCCTAATTGTCTAAAATTCTGAATCTGCAAAGTGTATGAAATCTAACACTGTCATACAATTACCGGGCTCTCCGTGGATAGCTAATACAAGGGTGGGTGATATGACAGAATAAACTCAATCAGAGTAATTATCCGAATATACCGTGAAATCTGATATCATACAATTGGAAAACTAATGCAGGCCAATATTCCCGATCCGACCGAATTTTAAGCATTCAATATATCGTAGTGTGACATGAACATTTCACGTGATATTGCTATCTGAATAATTACCGACCACCGCTTATTACTCTAGAACCTGTTTGATTTGTATTTTCCGCAAATGATAAATGTAAATCATTTATCAACCGATTCCGTACCGTAGAATTGAATTTAAATACCGAACATATCGTAAAATAGATATGTTGAACAGTTTTCATATACCGTTTGAGCTTCCTTACATTTTGCGTCTGGGTAAATTTTGTGAATAATACCGTTCAATTGCATTTAATAATTGTTCTGAAAGTGTTTTAACCGGGTATCAATTGTAATTGAAGCCTACAATTTTGATACTGTTTTCTGTCCAATGGGCCCTGGTTTTACTTCCCTGTAGCTACCCTAGGGACAAGGCGATCTATAGATAGCATAGTGACAAGCCTTGTGGTGAGGACCCTAGCAGAAGTCCTCAAAAGAAGTAAACCTTTGGAAAAATCTGGCGCCCGAGGATTTGAAGCTTACCGCAGTAAGCAGTTTACCGAAAAGTCAAAAGGTACACGTCATAAAATGGCGCCCGCGAGCAGGGACTTTTGAAAATAGACCGAGGGGGAATTTTGTTTTTTTTTTATTCCGAAAAGTGAAATGTTGAATAATTTATTGCAATTGAACCGGTGGTCCGTTTTTGATGAAATTTCAGATATAGTGTGGCAGAAAAACAAGCTTCAAGATTCCGACGTTTCGAACACTGTAACGAAGTGCCCTCGTTCCTTAAAAATTAATTTACTCCCCTGGCTAAAAAGGAATGACATCGGCGAGCCTGAGATTTTAACGCATCACAGTTTTGTACATCCTATGTATAAAAAGTTGAAGCTAATAGTAGATAAGGAAATACATATTCAAATCTCCGCCGGCTGCCAGAATCTCAGGCCGCCTCTGACGTGTTATTTCTTTTGGCACAAAATCAGTATAAAAGGAGAACGGATTTCTCACGAAAAGGATTGCAGAATCAACCGTCTGACCGCCAAGCTGCTCCGATTCCGATATAATTATTACCGACCGTACAAATTAATACACCGCTGTTAATTTTCCGAGAATTTATTTTTATTTTGTTATTATAAACATTGTCCGCGCTCCGTAGGATCCGCTCCTCTACTTCGACCAAGTCCGAAGGTAAATATTCTACAACTAACTCCAGTTTCAGCGGACATCCGTACGATTAAATAAACCTCTCGTAAACCGAATAATTTATTATTTGCGTTGGAGAAAAGACCTGACATCCGTACGATTAAATAAACCTCTCGTAAACCGATTAATTTAGTAATTGCGTTGGAGAAAAGACCTGACATCCGTACAATTAAATACCCCTCTCGTAAACCGAATAATTTATTATTTGCGTTGGAGAAAAGACCTGACATCCGTACGATTAAATAAACCTCTCGTAAACCGATTAATTTATTATTCGTGTTGGAGAAAAGACCTGACATCCGTACAATTAAATACCCCTCTCGTAAACCGAATAATTTATTATTTGCGTTGGAGAAAAGACCTGACATCCGCACGATTAAATAAACCTCTCGTAAACCGATTAATTTATTAATTGCGTTGGAGAAAAGACCTGACACCCGTACAATTAAATACCCCTCTCGTAAACCGAATAATTTATTATTTGCGTTGGAGAGAAGACCTGACATCTCTACGTTGAAATAGACTTCCCGTATACCAAGTGATTTATTATTAGTGTTGGGGAAAAGACCGGATACGTACAGAACGAATATTAGGATCGAACTCGCAAATTCCAACAATTCGAAATCAACCTACCGCTTGTATCGACCGCACGAGAGATACTAAATAACTATTAACGTATTTCGGCTGATTTCTTACTACGGGTCAACGTTCCAAATGTACACTACTTGGCGCCTCCGTTTTTTTCCCTCTAATATCATCTGTCCGAAGTAAACAAGTATATCACGCGAATAGAAATTCTGATTTAAATTAGCTTCCAGAAGTTCCGATTGTTTAATTGTCGTAAACTGCTACAACCCGTGCAAATAATTGATTTTATTAATTAAGAGGCTTGTAATGACATTGTTATCCATTTAAAGAGACTAACTGTAAACCTTTATTTCTTTTGTACACATATTTTCGAGAATTAATCCTTTCATTTAATGAACTGTATATAAATAAATATCTGTGTTTTACTGGTGAGGAATCAATCAATTTATGTCTGTCACATTTCATTCAACGGGAAATATACGACCCTGGACCACTCATCCCGGTGGTGACCCCTTTCTACTTGTCCGTATAACTAGAAAATTCTCTTTTACCGAGAAAGGTGGTCACAACACGTTTTCGAATCATCCTCGGGAGTTTGTTTTTGAATTTTGGAAATTAGAAAAAGTTCCGACGGAAACTTGTTCCCCGTGTTCACCCAGGTAGTTTGGTGAAATTTGTTTTTCGATGTTTCAGAAGAAACATCAAGTTTTTAACCGTAAATCCGACTGAAAAATTGATTGTTCCGTGAGGTGTAGAATTGTTAACTACACCTTAGTGTTATGCCCAAATTTTGATTTTAGCCCATATTTTACCCTTTGATTTTCCCAGTCAATCGTAACCCGGATTTGGCAAGTCATAGCTCCTTTCCAACTTAATCGATACCGAGGAAGCCGTTGGTAACATTTTTGGCTGGATTGGCCCCAACGGTTTTGGAGTAACCTTCCCAAATCGAAGTTACGTTGCCCAAATTGGGGCAAGTGATTTGATTGCTTCTGCCTTATTGGAAGGAAGGTGTGGACTGGTTTTGGTTACCGTTACCTACCCCTGAGAAAATAATATATTTTTGGGGTTGAAAATTTTGATTTTGAATTGGATTGGATAGAATGGAGTTCCCTGGGTCTACTGGTGCTATACCTAAGGCGCCGCAGCCTACTTCTACCAATATTGAAGAAGTGCTAGCTCAATTTGACGAAATAGCGCAATTCTGCTCTAATAGCGAGGAAAGCCAGACTGAAGCTACCGAAGTTGATTTGAAAGTCAAATAGATTTATTTCTTGAAGAAGGCGCAACTTCAGGAAGTGCTGGGCAATCATGATATTGACCATATTGGATCCGCCGCAGACTTACGCCGGAGGTGCGTAAAGGGTGTCCGTAAAGGAATAATACGCCCTCCTCGTGGAATGTTAGAAAAGATTGCCAGTACCATGGCATCACTGACTAAGGCATTGACAACCGAAGTGGCACTAAACACAACACCGACGTTTAGTCCTCCTATTGTTCAGTCAAGACCGGCAATAAGGAGCACACCGATGGTACAGCCGTCGTATTGGGCAACTACGTCCACTACGAATACAGTGACATACACGAACACACTGGTAATGACGACACCACCGATGCAAACTTCGATCCCCGCCGAATCCTATGAACTAGCCGAGTTATAGGACCCCGTCGTCAAATGTGACACCGGCGTGGATGCAATTACCGACTGTTCCGCAATTACGGACCATTTCGCAATTACCGATCATTCCGAAATTACCGACCATTCCGCAAATACCAACAGTTCCGCAGGTACACAATGTTCCGCAAGTACCCGCCCACAATGCTCCGGTTACTTTTGATCAGCAAGGGTACAATATTTCGTTCAGTCATGTACAGCATGTGCCTGGACAAAGTTATTCAGCTCCGGGTAGTGCTCCGCGTATGAATCAATACCGAATTCAATTCAATGGAACGTCAGATCCCGCTACGTTCCTGGAACGCCTTGATGAAATAGCTATGCAACTGAATACACCGAAAGATTCCTTATTGTTATCGCTGCCGGAAGTGTTGGATGGAACCGCACTATTATGGTATCGGAATAATCGTAGCCGCTGGGCTACATTTGCCGATTTCCAACGAGACTTTACCCCATTTTTCATGGATACCAATTACCACATTGATCTGGAGGTACAGATCAGCCGCAGGCATCAACGCATGAATGAGACCGCCGCAGCATATGTTGTGGATATGCAAACACTGATCAGAAGGCATGGTGCAATGACCGCAGAACGCGAATTTTTCTAGTTGCACCGAAATTTATTGCCGGAGTATAGGCAATTCATCCGACAAGGGACTTTTAACGACGTGCCGTCGTTAATATTACAGGCAAAGGAATTTGAGAATCTGCAGGCTGAGCAGAAACTCATGCAGAAGAGGATATTTCCAGTGTCAGTGAGGGCACAACTTCCAAGTCCAGCAGTAAGGATTATGGAGCCGCCGGCGCCGGGTAGGCAACCTGCATTTGTACCGAAATCGCCAGTCAAGTCCGGGATACCGAATGTCCCTGAGCAGACTTGTTGGGATTGTGGTCTCCGGGGTCACTTCAAGACGCAGTGTCCTACCAGGCTGAAACCGAATACCGAAACACAGCCCATCTCCTGTTGGAGATGTGGGGAAATTGGGCATAGCAAAAGTAATTGTCGGAATCCGCCGAAATTATTTTGCTTGAGATGCCGCCGTCCTGGGGTAATGTCGCGTGATTGTCCGTGTCCGGGACAGGGAAACGTCCGCGGGACTTCGAGGTAGCGAGACCGAAACAGATCCCGGTTGAACAGGCCTCGACGAAAGAGGTGAAAACCGCTCACCTCACCACTGTTGTGAACCGCACCGCGAATAAGGAGTCCGCCGATAATAATACAAAATGTAAACTCACCGCCGTTGAAAATACCGTTAATTGTAATACCGATAAAACCGATAATAAACCGAAACTACCGAATAACTGTAGAAGTAAAGTTAAAGTAGATACCGCTATTGGGACGAAAAACAGTAAAGTGAGAAATGAAAGGGTTCTAGCCCCGTGTGATGATAGAATTATTTTTAAAAATACCGCTGCTCAAACTTTAGCTGAAAACTGACCGTTTATAAAAGTCCGGGTATTAGGTAAAACTTTTTCGGCTCTCGTGGACACCGGAGCCACCCGTTCTTCCATCAATGACGCAGTTGTTAGGTTATGTCAGGATTCCGGGTTACAACCAGTCCCCCTTAAGGCTGTAGGCACTAGGATGGCCAATGGCAGTTTTGTTCCTAGTACTACCTCGTACAGAATCTCATTGCATTTTGGATGTGGTGAGATTGAAGCAGAGTTCGTGCATTTACCGTCGTTGTTATCGGAAATGATAATAGGAATGAAGATTTTGAGCTCCGGTTTGTTTACAATACATCTACCATCCGCTGGGGTGTATTATAAAGACAATTTGATTGTGACAAATTGTGAAAAAGTTTCCAAGAAGCTAGTTCCGGACCGAAGGCGGTCAAACGTGTGCGCTTCTGTGATGAAGCGGAGACACATCTGGCAACATTGTCGGAAACTGAACAGGATAAATTGAACCGATTTCTGGAAACAGAAATGAAATATTTTGAAGGAATTCAAGGAACCACGCCGCTGGTTCAACACGAAATAAAATGAACAAATACCGATTCGATAAAGCAGCGTTACCGACCGCAGAATCCGAAGATGCAAGCAATCATCAACGAGGAAGTTGATCGAATGCTGGCAGAGGAAGTCATCGAGCCGTCAAGTAGTCCGTGGAGTTCACCCGTTGTGGCGGTGAAGAAGAAAGATGGAAAACCGAGATTTTGCATTGATTTCCGGATGATAAACAAAGTCTCCGTGAAAGATGCATATCCACTGCCTTACATAAGTTGGTTTACACTCCTCACCGGCAACGTTTCAGAAGCTGATGGATACCATCATCGGAACAGATATGGATCCACACGCCTTTCCTTACTTGGGCGACATTATTGTTCTGGGAGAGACGTTCGAAGAACATCTCACAAATTTGAGAGAGGTTTTCCGGCGATTAAGGAAACCTAATCTGACGTTAAACCCGGAAAAATGTCAGTTCTGCCGCACGTCAATAAAATATTTAAGCCATGTAGTCACCGCCGAGGGTATTCATACAGACCCTGAGAAAATCGAAGCTATCCAGCAGATTCCAAGCCCGTCTACAGTGAGGGCACTCCGGCGTTTCTTAGGAATAGCTTCGTGGTACCGCCGTTTCATACGCATCGACATTGGAGTTGGGGGGGGGAGCAGCAAGTCGCGTTCAACAAATTGAAAGATATGTTGACCAGTGCCCCCGTGTTGGCTTGTCCAGACATCAACCGATCGTTTATTTTGCAAACCGATGCTTCGGATGTGGGAACTGCTGCGGCATTGACACAGAATATAGAGGGAGCCGACCGAATCATTGCCTACGCTAGCCGAACATTAGCAGCCGCCGAAAAGAATTACTCTGTTACCGAAAAAGAGTGTTTGGCGATTGTGTGGGGCATTGATAAAATGAGAAAATATTTGGAAGGATACAGATTTACCGTATTGAGCGACCGTCAGTCATTGAAATGGCTGCACTCGATTAAGAGTCCGAGTGGGAGATTGGGTCTATGGAGCATTTTTCTACAGCAGTACGATTTTGAAATAAAATATCGTAAAGGAGTGTTGAATCGTGTGGCTGATGCCCCGTCACGCGATCCATTGCCGAATAAGGAAGGAATAAATGACAATCAAGAGTTATACGTACTGAATGAACCCGTGAATTGTAACTGGTACAATTCAAAGAAAGCCGAAGTTGAAAAGAGTCCAGAAGCGTATCCGGATTATTGTGTTAAAGATAATCGGTTGTACCGCCACTTCTGGGACTCGAATGACTTGTCCGAACCGAAAATGAGAGATCCGTGGAAGCTATGTGTTCCGAAACCGCTACGCATAAACGTTCTGAAAAGAAAACCATGACAGTCCGACTGCAGGACATTTAGGTATTGCAAAGACAATTGCGCGAATATCCCTCAAGTATTATTGGCCGGGGATGTTCCGCGATATAGCAAAGTACGTGCGTGAATGTACGCAGTGCCAAGCATTCGAAGTGTCTCAACAGCAAAGGCCCGGATTTATGCAGCCGACCGTAAATCAGTTTCCTTGGAAATGTGTGAGCACCGATTTGGTAGGACCGTTACCAAGATCCGCCAAGGGGAACAATTTTATTCTTGTCTTGCAGGACCGTTTTACGAAGTGGGTACAGTGTAAACCGTTGAGAAAAGCTACCGCGCAGGCTGTAACTCAAGCCTTCTACGAGGAAATCATAACTCGTTTTGGTTGTCCGGAAACCGTTATCAGCGACAATGGGACGCAGTACGAAAGTAAAATTTTCAAGACTCTCCTCAAAGAGTTTGGAATTAAGCATCGACTCACTCCTACATATACTCCACAATGCAATCCCGTGGAGAGAACAAACCGGACTTTAAAAACCATGATTGCACAATTTTGCAATGGAGACCACCGTAAATGGGATAAATTTCTACCCGATTTCCTATTTGAATTCGATAGTCCGTTCCTTTACCGCTCTGGTGAAGACCGAAGAAAATATTCCGACCGATCCGAACCGTGAACAGATTTCAGAACACCGAACTAGATTAGACAAATTACGCGAAACCTTCCAACTGGTCCGTATCCAGTTATCCCGTGCTTTTACCCATCAAAGCTGTTATTACAATCTTCGTCGTCGAGATTGGCGTTGTCACGTGGGTGATAAAGTAATGAATGTCTTCTAGTGTCCGACATTTTGCCGCTAAATTGGCTCCGAAATATACCGGTCCGTTTACCGTTATTAAAGTAATTTCTCCGGTCATTTACGACCTGAAAGGTGAAGATGGCAAGCAAGTAAAACGAGTCCATATCAAAGATCTGAAGTCATTCAATGTTCCTAACCTTCCAGAAAGTTGAAATGAATAAAGGGGCTAAAAGATTCCCCGGAATTTCTCCGCCACCGTTACGAGGGGTTGTTGCCCACCAAGTGAGCCCGTGAACAGCGACAACGCACGAACACACCCAGTCCCCTAGTGCTTCCCATTCCCCAAGCCTCCCCGATATCCCCAACACGTCCTTTATTCCATGACAGATACCTCGTGGGACTTCGTCTAGGTAACGGTGGGCAGGCTGTCTTACACAAATGCCTGAGTAACCTGGGTGGTGAGTTCGCCGCTAAAATGTTTAGCGGTAAACGAACCAAGACCGGACCACATCCGTCAGCCGCCCAGGAAGTGCTAATTCAACCCCGCCTGCAACACGAAAATATCATAATGCTGGTCGAGGAATTTGTAGGGCGGTCAAACCATTATTTATTAATGGAATTAGCACCACATGGTAGTGTATTTGACATGCTGGAGCAGGGTCCGTTACAGATATCAACGGCCAAGACCATTTTATACCAGGTCTTACAAGCCGTGGTATACTGTCACTCGCAAGTTATTGCCCCCGCGACATCAAACCTGATAATATCCTGGTGTTCGGTACTTGGAATGAACCGCTTTTGGATTGGCCAAGCAGATCGCCGATGCCACCGAGTGGCATGGAATCGCGGGTACCCGAGTTACATGGCACCGGAGATGATATTGGGAAAACCGTATGGAACCGCAGTAGACGTTTGATCTTGTGGGGTCCTGGGCTACCAGCTGGTCCAGGGTTTCCTACCTTTTGCCGACGAGACCCTCATGGGAACCTTAAAGGCAATAGAGAAAGGGGCAGTGTTTTTCGGTTGCCCTCCTGCAAGACTGTCCCTGTAGTTTGTGGACTACCTTTCGCTCCTCCTCAGCCGTGAACCCACCACAAGAATTGTGGTGGAAGAGGCATCTGCCCATCCTTGGTTGAGAGAGACAGCGGAAGAGCCGAAGCTTACCTCGGGAACGTTCTGTTGGCTGGTACAAACCGAGGACCCGGAGGGATGGTCTAATCAGTTACTAGAACGGATGAACCTGTACCGGCCAAGGAATAAGCGTCGTTACTGCCGATACGTGCGTCTGCCTGGAAGACCGCCAGTGCGGATGGTGATCCCACCAAATCGGTAAGAGTGGTATTTTTTTGTGGCTCTTTTCTTTCAACTCCATTTAGAAGATTCCACCCATGAACCCAGAGATGTTGAATTGTTTGCCTTGGGATAAAACCCATATAGACACCGATGGACAAAATGTCAGTAGTAGTATAATTACTTATTGTGATCCAATGTTCACAAGGAAATAATATGTCATATGAACCGTTCGATTCTATTGAGATAGTGCTAGACGAAGCACTGCAAAATATGGTGGATCCGTCGTTTGAGTGTCTGCGGAGTGTGTCAGTCCTTCCCATAGAATCCGCACCAAGTCCCGATCCTTTGGAAATCCAATCCTCACCGACCACATCGGAACATCTGGATACAGAACCGAAAACAACCATGTTGAATTCCTCATCATCTCCGCCGAAACCGGAAGAGGTACAGTCCGAACCAGTCCAAGCTATGAAAACCCCAGCTACTCCGACGACCCAGACGCACCTGGAACCGATCTACCTACCCTTCCAGTTATGGGAACGATGTTGGCGATGTGGATATCCAGGACACCGGAGAGAAAGCTATGGCCGGACAGCGCGTCTATTTTGCTCACGTTGCGGGAAGGTAAGCGTAATGTCGCAATAACGAAAACCAGAACAGGCTTGGACCGCAGTTACCGGCTCCCTCTGATGTGGCAACAGGAAAATGCATAACCGGCTATAAACCAGCCATTTTAGTACCACCGAAATCACAGTGCATACGCTGCCGAACGTGCCCATGTCAGCGAAATCACTGGTAAGAAGTCTAAGTTTTCCATTCCGAAGATGTGTCCGTTCCGACAAAAGAAGTTTTCCGTTCCGAAGAAGAGATTGTCAGTTTCCCGATCCGCGGAAGAAGTCAAGTTTTTCTGTTTTAAAGAAGAAGTTTTGTTTTCCGTGCAGAAGAAGTTTCGAATCTTCTATTCCGAAGAAGAAGTTTGCCATTCCAAAGAAATCTTTGAGTTTTCCGTTCTGAAGAAGCAGAAGTTTTAAGTTTTTCCGTTTTGAAAAAGAAATTTTTGTGTTTCCGTTCCGAAGAAGATGTTTTAAGTTTTCCGTTCTAGAGAAGCAGAAGTTTTTAAGTTTTTCCGTTTTGAAAAGGAAGTTTTTGTGTTTCCGTTCCGAAGAAGATGTTTTGAGTTTTCCGTTTTGAAGAAGCAGTTTCAGTTTCCCGTTCCGAAGAAGAAGTGCAGATTTCCATTCCGCAGAAGAATTTTCATTTTATATTCCAAGTAAGATATTGCTAATCCGCGAAGTTCCCGACGAAGGAAGTCGAAGTTTTAACGTCAGGTTAGGGTATCTTACCTTTGTATTCGATTATGAATTCTCAAATGAGAATTGAAAAATGAAAGAATCATATTCTTTCATTTTTAACCGAACTTAGGGGGATGTAACGAAGCTTAAATTTTGAAATATCATTTATTTTAGATCAGACAGTAAATAACTCATTTTGAACCGTTCATTATTTCAATAGATATGCGTGAGCTCCGAATGTATATTCCGTGATTGTCACTTTTCTAAATCTCCGTAAGAATAAGTGTAATTATTCAAATAAATGAATCGAATTCATGTCCGTTTAAAAATTGCATTCATTCCGATAAAACATGTTGCAAAAACGGGGGTCTGGCAAGTTAACGCATCAAACTTTGGAACAGCCTTATGTATAAAAACGGCGAACAACCAAAAAACTCCGATAACATTTGTTTATTGTGCCGAGAGGAACTAGTGGAGCATCATGTGCGCGAATTTTAGATCTAAAAAGTAGCGTCACTTTCAAGCATTGTTAGGGACATAAGTAAAAAACCCTTGGCACAAAATGAGGAATTTGTGGAGCAGACTTGACCAGAACCTCGTAAAACATATAAAAGCCGTGACAGACAAAAGATCGCTCTTCGGTGATTTTGCTTAGCAATCAATACAGTTGCTCTTTTGTGATTTTGATTATCAATCAGTACCGTTACTCTTTGGTGATTTTGATTTTCAATCAGTACAGTTGCTCTTCTGTGATTTTGAATCAGTACCGTTGAAGTGTGATTATTATAAGAATCAAAGTGAATTAATAATTATACGAGTTAAAGACAGATTTAAAATTTGAATTAACAATAGTGTTCCGTTTAGTGAATTTTTACATAAGGTAAATGATAGCTTAATAATTTATATTTTTGGACATTATGATATATTGATTTCCGTAGTTTATGATTGGCAATGTTCTATTGTATGATATCTGAGTTCCGTAGCTTCCAGTAATTTAAATTGTTATATTTGAGTTTATCCCGTCATAGGTCGGACCGCACACGATTTGAATCCGCATGTGAATCAAAATATTCAAGTAATTGTATGGTGTGTACAGAGTGTGTATGTTTGAACGACAGGGGCGTCTTTGGTATATTTGTGCACGCTGTGCCTGTACCGGAAGTATAAGCTGGGGTGGTTGTGCGATTGAGAATCGTAATAACCCCTTATTCATATCCCGCCGTGGATGTAGGGGTTATTGCAAATACGATAGTTAGGGTTTGTGCACGCTGTGTCTACCCGGAAGTATAACCCAGGTAACATGGTCACGTTATATTGACGTGATTCTTTCGTCATGCGTTACGTGATTATGACCAAACGCATTACGTGAAATTGACCCGAATATAACGTGATTATGTCACAGCCCATCGACGTCATAGAAATGACGTTCTTGAACGTCTCCCAAACGACGTTTTCGAACGTCTTCCAAATGACGTTATTGGACGTCTTCCAACCGACGTTATAGGACGTATTCTAAACGAAGTTATTGGACGTGACATAACAGCCCATCGACGTCATAGGAATGACGTTCTTGAACGTCTTCCAAACGACGTTATCAGACGTCTTCCAAACGACGTTATTGGACGTCTTCCAAACGACGTTATTGGACGTCTTCCAAACAACGTTATAGGACGTCTTCCAAACGACATTATTGAACGTCTTCCAACCGACGTTATTGGACGTCTTCCAAACGACGTTATAGGACGTCTTCTAAACGACGTTATTAGACGTCTTCCAAACGACGTTAGTTGACGTCCTCTAAATGACGATAATGGACATCCTTAAATTGGATTGAAAAGACATGTTGTGTATGACGTTTTATGACCTAGGTAAAGCTTGAAAAATGTTAACTGAGCCTTGACCTGCAAATATGATTCGGAAAAGTATCAATATTTAGTAATGTCGAAAAACGCTACGGCTATATAATCTTACATTAATAGGCGTATGTGTCCAAACATTAATTGGTATTTCTCCAGTGTATTTGAAAGAGATGGCTCATTAGAAATTCGCCAAGCTGTAGTTCCTGTTCTCAAAAGATCATACATAACACTTCTTTTTACAAGCTTTGAACTTGAGAAAACAAATAAAACTGAAGATTTCATATCAAAACATGTTTATTGACATATATTTCACTTATCCTTGCATTTTTGAAAATTTTTACATTTCCAGTTTTATATTCTTGAATAACATTTATAATAATACTTATAATAATAAAATTAACACTAGAGTTGTTGAAAATGAAACTTAGGTGAGTGAATGAATAATAGGGAAGGTCGCCAATGCAGAAGTGCCTTTCATCGGTATGACCAAACACTTACAAACAATGTCACTTAAGCTCCAAATGTTTATATCCATGGAAAGATCAGAAATCACACATATTTTCAAATCATCAGAGTTGAAAGGGTTATCATTCAATGGCTTATGTGAATTGAACTGTTTGCCCAAGAGGCAAATTTTGTCATTGAAGTTTATAATATTATGAATCTGAACCGGAGTACTGCCCAAATAGCAGTAGGAGTCAGATTTGGAATGAGAAGCTATATATATGGTGAAATGGTTGAAGAACAACTTTTTGGACTGTTTGTAGTGTAAGTAGTCGTTCCCCAAAGGGCCCATTTTATGCTTCATGTAACAAGAAATATTTGCAGAATGAACTGAAAATTCATTTTCACAACTTTCAATTTCTTCCAACCGACGGCATATCTGCTGAAGGGGCTGTGTTGGAGATCTTACAAGTCGTTTTAATTGCCCTAAAAAGTTTTCAAATGGAAATGAGGTAAAATTGTCCGAATTACCATGATTGTTAACATCCTCTGTCAAATGTGCAACTAAGTGTACATTGTATATGATGAACTGTGGTCCATACAATTTTTCACAGTGTTTAATAAAAGCAATCAATATTTTTTTAGCCATTTCCGTACCTAATCCTAATATATGGATATTTGACATTAGTATAGAAATAGCACAATGCAAAAGCATGAAATTTTCATACACAGCTGTTTTGAACATCATTTTGAGGATAACTGGGCCTAAATATAATAAAAACATTCGAAATTCAGTAGCTTTCCATCTAGCCAATTCGTTCAAACTACGAGGTTCCCGATTGAATTCACAAGGGATACAATTTCGCAAGGAATATAAATATTCCGAAATTAGTTCATATATTATGCATATAATCAATAAGGAAAGTTGAAACTAAACCAATTTCAAGCTTAATCAAGGGTGAATCACTCAAATGGTGTTCTTTGTCAAGGTGTACTTTGAAACTCTCATCTGTTCTTCTAGATGCTGTCAAGTCTTTATAAATAACTCTACCTGGAACTCTCTGTCCCAAAACAGTACATTTTTCACAGCATGAATAACCTCCAAGGCCCTTAATACACTTCAAATATGCCCTTGCAGGAGCGTCACAGACAAAACTGTGGATTTTTATGATATACTTTCTACTGTCATGATCTAAACCGTTCTTCAGTAAATCATTCAATTCAACAATGAAATCATTCAAATAATCTTCCAAACGACAAGGCTTAGCAGAACCACAAAATATTCCTATAGGAAATGGATCATTTTGATAAGAATTTTTTATTAATCTTAGAATGGGCCACAAGCTAGTTTTAGTACCTTTGAATAAGGGGATGCCGTCTACATTGAAAGAAATTGTTAATTCATTTTCAAGAACCTCATGGGTCAGTAAATAATTATGTAGAGCAATTTTCAAACTAAAATGAGCATATTCACCATTGTACAGTTTTTTGGAATTTATACTTTCGAGGACTTTTAAGAAGAGTTCTATAATTCATAGGCAAATCAGTATGATATGAATGGAGGATTTGTAAAAGTTTTGATAATGATCTTCTGGGTGTATTATTCTCAATGGCCCATTTTCTCAAACTGGTAGATAATTCAGGATTTTCAGAAATTTCATTGAATGAATTATTTTTTAAATCTGCATCATCAAAAGTGCTGCTAAAAAAGTTTCTTGGAATCCTGTCCGGAATATGACCGACTTCAGCATGAATATGAAGGTCATTATTGGAATCTATGTTGTCAATGTTTACGATTGGTTCAATGTCTTCAGAGCTATTATACTCCATAGATGAAGTTTGGCGAGGCTCTGGATGACCTTCAGAACTCCTCATAGAAACATTAGAAGTATTGGACGAAATATTATTCAATTCACTCACCATATATCTTAAAGTTTTGTTAACCCTCCTATACATTTGTCTTCTACCGACAATTTTCTTTTAACAATCCATATTTGCAAGGAAGGTTAATTGAATAGAATTTTGTTTTTTCAAACAGTCATTCCGATATCTTTGGCTTCAGCCATACCTTTATGGCATCTTCCACGTCAGTTTCTTTCGTCTGCGGCAAATTTCTTGTTACTGCACCTACAAAATTGAAACAATGAAACATCAATTAACTACTTTGTTTTAGAACATACCTAATAGACAATACTTCAAATGCAAGTCTGAAAATGCATTTTTACCTCCTCGTTTTCCAAGGAAACTGAAGTTACACGAAAACTGGTTTGTTAACAACCGCCGAAGGCAGTTATTAGTCTGGGTAATAACATCTTTTCCTCCCAGGGATGACAAATAGGACATCTGAAAAGTTTCCAAAAATTAACAATGACCTCTGGTAGCTTCACAACAATAACCATACAAAAGTGTTAAAATTATCTTCAATTAATAAAAACTCCTCGAGAGTACTCAAAACTTCATCGGAAGATATGGGAAACTGCACTGGGATATCTTTCAAACTGAAAACTGGTTTATTTTTGATGCCGGAATGTGTTCCTTGACTATTCAGGATATTCAAAATTTGATTACTTTGTTCCTTGATGTATTCCAGATTTCTCAATAGAATATGTTGGTAATGTTGGCATCCTTCAAAATGAAACCATTTAAAATAAAACACAATGGTTTTTGAAAATCACGTTTCTACCTGATACATTCCAGTCATTTTTTTGTGCCGATGGAGTTGTACAATTGCCCTCTAAGACTTTCAAGGAATCAGATGGCCCTGCCTCTGGATTTGGCAAAGCGATGGAGACTGCTTTTCTTACAGAGGATTGATCTTAAAAAATACCAGATGTTAAAAAAATATTACCTTTTGAGTGAAACAACTTCGCCTAAACAAATTTCATTCATTCAAACATATTTTGAATGGATTTTAAACATTACTACTTGGATGTCAAATCACTGATTTATTGGTGACGAATTTAAAACCATGATAATTTGCTTTTATCTACAACCAAAATCAATTTACATGGAAATGAAATACATTCTTGTCAAATAATGGATATATTCAGTAGTGCTTCGAAAACTACACAAAATTCAAATAAAAAAAAATTCAATTAAAATGTGCATAACTATATCTGTAAAATGATACTCATTTTGAGAGAAATTTCAATAATTAAATAGAACTAGGCATTACATGTTGAAAATTCATTATAAACCTAAATAAAATAACTATCGAACTTTTATAGGAAATTTCAATGTTTAAATAATGAGGTTCAAATACATCTCGTTTGTAAAATGTTTTTTTGTGTAACTCACTTGATATTTTAGATATCAGATATTGGGAAATGCACTTTCATTCATTGAAACATTTAGATAAGCAAAAAATCTATATTTTCAATATCATCATATCCTTTTGAGCTCATTTTAATAGCTTATACTCACCCGAATGCCTATTTATGATGGATGATTGTAATTTTTTCAGAGAAGGTCGTGGTAGCTCATCAGACACCTTACTTTCCTCCCTTTCATCATTTTCATAAAGCCTCCTGGGAGTTAATCTTCTCCTCTTGGTTTGAGATTCTTCAAAATCACTTTCAATATCAGATGTTACCTCTGCCTTTTTCAATTTTTCTCTTGCTCTATCCAAGCTGTCTACAAGGATATAAAAGTTAAATATTCATAATTACTAGATCCCATTTTTTTGTAATGCATATAATATAGGTAGGTACCTATATTTTTGAAAATAAGACCCGCAGAAAGTCGAGAATGGCTGATTCCAACTAGAAATGCATTAAGTAGGCATTCCTTTGGAATTTATGTTGGATATAATGGATATGAAAAAAGTCAGTTCTATTGTTACCTTCAGTATCAAGTAAGTTATTGGAATGCAATTCGTAGGAAAATTGTTATAATTCAATTCTTCGAAAAATGAAAATTGTTCGAAAGGATATTTACTTGAAATTAGAATTTCTCAAATAGCAAATTTAGGGATTACAATTTTATTACACCTAATCGCATTACAACAATTTTCATTTCGAAGAACCTTCATTTCGAATTATTGAATTCGAACAATATTCCTTCGTACAATTTTTCTAGGCTCCAAAATCCTGCCTTTAGAGATCCAGCGGTATTATCGAAAGTATTTTAGGTGTTCAAGACCGCGGCATTCTTACTTCGGATTCGTATTCAGGAGTCAGGACTCACAGGGGGAAATAATTATACTTACATCCGCAACTTGCTAAATACGAAGCGGTCAGGTAATCTTAATCTAAATTTACTCAGTTTAATAAAATAATTCACTTACCACATTCAAAAAAAAAAATCCTTTCCAGTTGATAAAGCTTCCAACACTCATCTGGTGAAGCAGCACTTCTCAATATGTTGTGGTACGTCCTCTGGTTCTTTAGAGCTGGCCAGAAACATTCCCGTTTTTTAGGCGTTAACCATTTGTTGTGGACAATGGCCAATCCCCCTCTATCAGCATTACTTTTGAACTCAACCCCAACATAATACATTCTATTTTGTTGAAGTAATATGAGAATGAACTCACAGTAATCAGTTAATCACCACGAAAACTTTAAGCTGAATGGCGGTGTCCCGCACAAAACAAAGAACTTATAGCACACCGCGCAGCGCGTTCGCGCACCATGCAGTACTCTATATAAAATCTGCTGGGAGGGAGCGCAACGTTGCCATTACTTCTCGCTTCCAGTTTCGCAATTTCTCCATAGTTTGCATGCATTCAGGTTTGAGGTTTTGTTCAAATTTCAATTTTAGGTTAGATTAGGTTAAAATTAAAGAAACATTCATTTTCAAACGATTAACAAAACACGGAAAATGCCCTGCTTTAACGGAAGCGTCAATTCGGCAACATCGCCAGCATAAACCGCTCTCTATTAGATAGTGACCGTGGCAGTTCAAGGTATTGTTGGTAGTAATCGGGATCGACGAAATGGCACGAACCGAACTCGCAATCCTTCTGTGCAATTCGTATACTGACAGATCGACCCATAAGAAGCCCTGCTGTCATCTGGTTGTCTTGGCGAGAAATATGAGCTTGGAGTATATGAGTAATCGAACTAATTCAAAATAGGATATATCTGAGTATAATCTCGAGTTGAAATTCCATAAGAAAAAAAATGTCTCTCCAAATCTGCAACAGAGCGTCAAAATTAAAGTCTTTTGAATGAAGTGCATACTTGATTAATGTCATATGCCGATGTAGCGTCAAGACGTAAATACGAATTTATAGGTCACATTTTTCACGTTATTTTGACTTCATAGAAGCGACGTCTTTATTTGGTCGAAAATATGACGTCTGCTATACGTCGATCCAAAGTTATCGACGTCTTTTACCAATAATGACCTTGGAGAGACGTCGATATGACGTCACCTTGTTAGCTGGGAAGCCCTAATTGTCTAAAATTCTGAATCTGCAAAGTGTATGAAATCTAACACTGTCATACAATTACCGGGCACTCCGTGGATAGCTAATACAAGGGTGGGTGATATGACAGAATAAACTCAATCAGAGTAATTATCCGGACATACCGTAAAATCTGATATCATACAATTGGAAAACAAATGCAGGCCAATATTCCCGATCCGACCGAATTTTAACCGTTCAATATATCGTAGTGTGAAATGAACATTTCACGTAATATTGCTATCTGAATAATTACCGACCAGCCCTTATTACTCTAGAACCTTCGTATTTTCCGCAAATGATAAATGTAAATCATTTATCATTATCAAATGTTTACTGTATCTTATCATTGAAAGAAGTCGTGTAGTGAATTGATCTCCTAGTTAATCGTGATAACAACTGGTACAAAGTGATTTTAAAATTCGTTTTTGATATCAAAAGGAAGCTTAGAGAATACTCTACCCAAATGTAAAATCAAACATTGTGAAGTTCGCATGGTTTTTGTGCAATTACCTGTTGGTGTATTTATCCCACGTAAAATAACCTGAAAGGACAAAAATCTTTCCATAACAAAAAAGGAAGGCAAGTGCTGAATGAATGGAATCGACAAACAAACGACAAATATATAGCTTTTTTGTTGGTGCTAAGAAATACTAAGGGAGTTCCACATTCTAAAGATAACCACACACTACCATAAATATATACTAGAGAACAGAAGAGAAGATGTCCATTACGAATGAAATTATCCTTGAAGAAATAATCAAAAGCAGACAAGAACTGAAAGCCATAGTAGAAGCTGCAGAGGTGAGATTAGCATTGAAAATAGAAGATTTAAATAGAAGAACTAATAAATTAGAAATACAAAACGAGCAAATAATTAATAAAATCGAGAACCTAGAAAGAAAAACCAAGGAAAATAACATTATCATTTTTGGACTAAACACAAAGCCAGAAGAAATTACTGTAGACTACATCAGAAGGGAAATAAAAGAATTGGTTGATGTGAACATCGTTGAAAGTGACCTCAACAACTTTTATCCACTCGGAAAAACAGTCAATCCACCTATTAAAATCGAATTCACATCATTTCTAAAAAAAGCCGCAATACTAAAAAACACAAGAAACTTGAGAGGCACTAGTATCTTCATCGCTAGTGACCTAACAATCAAGCAAAGACAAGAAAACAACATCCTAAGGAAACATCTAAACCTAGCAAAGGGAAACAAAGAAAATAATTGTTATATAAGAGGAAACCGATTACACGTGGATGGCAAAATATACACAGCGGAAGAGTTAGAGAATCAAGAAGAAATTGGAAATAATAACATAGAAAAACCGCAAAGTACCCCAAGTACACCAAGAACAGCAACGTATAAAAACCCAAAACAAGTAACAAACCCTCAACAAACAATCAGAAGCACACAGCAAAAAACCAACACCTTAACAGGACCCACTGAGGGATTATCGAAAGAAGCAGGAGAAAAACGGAAGATGAGTACACGCAGTATAACCGGAAAGTAGTATTCTGTTTTATATTTGTACTTCTTATTATTCCTACTCGATTTAAACCCAATTTACTTTTGTTATATAGCATTTGATAATGGATCAATACCTTAGAGACATAAATCATATACCAATAAATACCAAAGAAATTTACTCTGGCGAGTTAGACTCCATTAATACACATGAGTTCGAATCTATAAATATAATCCATATGAACATTAGAAGCATAGCTAAAAATTTTGATGAGTTGAAAGTATTCCTTGAACAATTCAGTACGAAATTTGACTGTATTATACTATCGGAAACATGGAACGTTGGTAACATTTCGTTATATAATTTAGAAGGTTTTGATTTATTTTATAACTATGGCTACATAAATCAAAACGATGGTCTAGTTATTTATACTCGAGACTCGCTCAACCACAAATATAAAGTTATAAACATAGATGAATGCAAAATAGTACAAACAGAAATATATATGAACAAAAAATCATTCTTGATTACATCGTTATACAGACCACCGTCAACATCAAAAATAAACTTCCTGTATGGTCTTAGGAACTATATGAACGTATATGGAACAGGGAATTTCGATTATAACCTTTTTGTTGGAGACTTTAACATAAATATAAGAATCGACAATGAAATAACCAACGAATACCTTGACCTAATGGGAGAGTTTGATTTTATATCTATGATTAACTCATATACAAGAATATGTAACAATTCAAAATCTTGCATAGACCATATATTCCTGAAAACAAAACAAAACATTGAAGAATGCATTCCTATAGTTGTTAAGACGTACATAACTGATCATTTCCCAATAATACTGAAAATCCCCTTTAAGAAAAACTCCTCAGGAAGACCCGGTTCTCTTGATATATTTAAAAAATACACAGATAGTGCAAAACTATGTGAAAAAATAAAAAAAACTAGCTGGACACCTATATACGAAGCCCAAAACGTGAATGTAGGAGTTGATTACTTTGTGAATCAACTGAATGAAGCAATAGAAGAAAGTAGTATCACAAAAAAAATTTGTCACAAAGAAAAAAAAAGACAAATGTGGATTTCTAGTGCATTAATTAAAAGTATAAGAGAAAAAGAAAGGCTCTATACACTTTCACAAAAGGATCAGCAAAATGAAGCTTAGAAATCCAAATTTATCAGCTACAGAAACAAACTAAGAGTCCTACTCAGAACAGCGAAAAAACAGTAACAAAGTTGTGCAATGTGAGGGTAACTCGAAACAACTATGGAACGTTATAAATGAAATGAGTAATAATGAAAAGAAACAAACTATAATTAACGAGATAAAACTGGAAGAAAATACGGTAGTAAGGGACCCCGTCATTATGAGTAATGAATTCAATAAATATTATGGAAATGTAGGGGGGAATCTCGCTAACAAAATCACAAAACCCTCGACGCACCCACTACGGCATATCAATCAAAATACAATGTTCATGGAACCAACAAATAAACATGAAGTAGAGACAATCATAAAAACATTAAAAAACAATAAAACACCTGGGCGAGATGGATTGACGGCCGAAACCTTGAAATATATCTCTTGCTACATCTCTGAACCACTTGCTTTCCTGATCAATAAAACCATCTCAATGGGAGAATGGCCCAAAAGCCTCAAAGAAACCATAATAAAGCCCCTGTTCAAAAACGGAGATAAGACTAAAATGGTGAACTACAGACCCGTATCAATAATATCAAATATAGCGAAGATTTTCGAAAAAATTATCAAGCAGAGGTTGGAGAAATATGTGATTGATAAAAAAATTATATCAAATAGACAGTTTGGATTTCAACCAAACAAATCCACTGAAGATGCGATTTCTCTGCTCGTTTCAAACATTTATGAGGCTTTAGATAGGAGTAAACCAACTCTGTGCGTTTTTTTAGACTTAGCAAAGGCCTTTGATACGGTAAGTCACCTACAATTATTAGAGGCCTTGGAGGATATTGGGTTAAGAGGCAATGTGCTTAATTTGATGGAAAGTTACATATCTAACAGGCAACAATACGTCAAAATAAAAAACTGTATTAGTGACGCTTTTGAAGTTAAGTTTGGTGTTCCACAAGGAACCGTACTGGGGCCGATATTATTCACTATTTATATAAATAATCTCCTTGAATTGAATAGCCGTGGAATAATAATTAGTTTCGCAGACGATACAGCCATTATATATCAAGCTGATAGCTGGAAAGAACTCGGAGAACTAGCCGAAAACGACATGAAAACTATCAAAGACTGGATGGATTATAATTTATTGACAATTAATTTCGAAAAAACTAAATATATCACATTCACATGCATAAATAGGAACTTACCAAATTATGAAACTTTGAAAATTGACGATAACTATGTGATTAAAAGGACCGATCATATCAAATATTTAGGAATAACTATAGATAAACACTTGAGATGGGATAAACATATAGAAAACATCAGCAAAAATCTCAGATGTTTAATCTATAAATTTAAACTTCTGAGAACCATTCTAGACACTACCAAACTCAAAATGGTCTATCATGCATTAGTAGGTTCCCGATTGAACTATGGTATCATAGGGTGGGGAGGAGCAATGAATACACACCTAAAAAAAATTAGTATAATATAAAAGAAAATCTTGAAAATAATCCTAAGAAAACCTCATACCTATCCGTCCGATAATCTTTATATAGAAGCACAGATCTTTGACATAAAACAATTATTTTATCGTTCCATTGTAGTATATCAATTCAAAAACAAATCAAATCTACAACCACTCACACATCAATATAATACGAGGAAACACAATACTTGCTACAAAACTCCATTTTCAAAAAAAACAATCGGCCAACGCAACTTTACTTATTTAGCACCGAGAATGTATCAGATCCTACCCAACAATCTTACAGAACTCTATAATCTACGCCACTTCAAGAAAAAATTGAATGAATTCATTAGAGAATACCCGAGAAATGAACTCATCAAAATAATAGATATGCAAACTAAGTGCTCGTGATTGATGAATTATTACATTCTTATCTTGTATTGTATGACATTTGTCAATACACCTTCCATTCATACACGTTTTCTTTATGCATTAAAATTATACTTACTCTATCCATATATGAAGATTTATTTATTTGCTCATTTATGTATTTTATTCATATACCTAGATAAACTAAATAAATCTTAACAACTCACGCACAGGCAATTTGCCTTAGTGAGTTTTTGAGGTTTATTGAAGCTATACTCTTCATCTGTATTATTATTATTATTATTAAAATTTATTAAAATTAAATTATTATTATTATTTATCAACCGATTCCGTACCGTTGAATTGAATTTAAATACCGAACATATCGTAAAATAGATATGTTGTAACAGTTTTCTTATACCGTTTGAACTTCCTTACATTTTCCGTCTGGGTAAATTTTGTGAATAATATCGTTCAATTGCATTTATTAATTGTTCTGAAAGTGTACTTGTTATAATTATTATATATTTAATGTTTGAAATTCCCCGTTTTATTAAGTTATTTTCGCTCCATCTTTTAACGAGCTAAGTTTTAACCAGGTATCAATTGTAATTAAAGCCTACAATGTTGATATTGTTTTCTGCCCAATGGGCCCTGGTTTTACTTCACTGTAGCTACCCTAGGGACAAGGCTATCTATAGATAGCATAGTGACAAGCCTTGTGGTGAGGACCCTAGCAGAAGTCCTCAAAAGGAGTAAACCTTTAGAAAAATCTGGCGCCCGAGGATTTGAAGCTTACCACAGTAAGCAGCTCACCGAAAAGTCACAAAGTACACGTCATAAGATCATACTCTATCTGCTCGAACATTTCATCAAATTCTATGTCCTTCGTTTTTTAAAATGCTCGTGATAGCGTGTCCGCTATTAACAATTCTTTCCCACGTTTGTAATTCAACTCAACAGTATAAGGTTGTACCAACAACAACATACGTTGTAAACGTGCTGGTGCTTGTGCTAATGTTTTTTTATGATTGTCACCAATGGTTTATGGTCTGTTTCTATTTCTATGTCCTTCCTCCCGTATATGAATTGATGAAATTTAATACATGCAAACACGATTGCGAACAATTCTTTTTCCATTTGCGCATACCGTTTTTGGGTTTCATTGTGTAGTTATTTATAATGTGCAGACAGTAAAACTATATGTGAGGATTGCACTCTTTATTAGAGATTACTCTCAAGACAATACCAGACATTAACTATTTTGCAATATGACCAACCTATGTATCTAAGAAGGTCATAGAACCAATATGTTCACAGATTTGCTGTACACAGAATTGCCAATATAACACCTCCCTTCAATTCCATAGTCAAAGTATACAGGTCTGCCGGAGCCTCCCTTCCATCGTTTCTCGCGCTGGGTGACGTCACCTAGCTCCTCCAATCACATCCTTGCAAGTAACAACATCATATTATGTCGTCGTCAATAACATTAAAAATAAACGAAATACAAGACCAATCAGCTTGCACTCGAATTTTAAAAAGAGTAGAAGGGAGGCTCCGGCAGACCTGTATACTTTGACTATGCTTCAATTCTGCATTAATACATTGAAAAACACATTTCAAACTGAACAAAAATCAAATCAGGTTAACAACAACTTAAACTATAAAGAAATAACATTTAACTCATTTCTAAAATAATTAAATTTTACTTTACAAAGAAACTTGGTAACACAGCTCGATAAAGCAATATACTCTGCTTCTGTACTCGACAGAGTGACTGTTGTCTGTTTCTTGCTTTTCCAGCAAACAAAATTATTAAACAGTTCAATACCAAAACCTGAAATGCTTTCCCTGCTATTAACATCGTTAGCAAAATCTGCGTCAACATAATCTGATACAATTTCATTGTTAGAATATTTAGATTTTTCATATTTTAGACCATAATTTTCTGTAGATTTTAAATATCTTAAAATGTTTTTCAAATATTTCCAATGTTCTCATGTATAACAATTTTGAAATTGGCTGAAATATGTACCTGCATAACTCAAATCAGGTCTACTTCCTAACATAACATACATTAGATTACCAATAAGCTCTTTATAAGGTAAATATTCATCACTAGACGAATCATTACATACTAAGTTAATTTTTGGTTCTACTGGAATATTTGAGACTTTTGAATCTGACATATTGAATCTTTTTAGAATTTTATAAATATAATCTTTTTGATGTTCAAACATATAATCACCATTTTTAATAATTGTCATTCCAAGAAATTTCAAGACAAAATTGGTATTTGACACAATAGGAGTTAAGTCCTTCATTTCAAATTTTAACATCAATTTCTTTTTATGATTATATAACTCTATCATTGATTTTGAAAATAACATCAGATCATCTACATGAAACACTAGATAAACATTATCTTTGAAATACAAACAAGGATCCGATTTTGATCTTTCAAATCCAATTTTAGTTAAATGTAAATGTAATTTTTCATACCAACACTTTGGTGCTTGACGGAGTCCATACAGTGCTTTCTTCAATTTACACACATAGTTCACATTGTCAATTTCTAGTCCTTCAGGCCTCTTCATATACACAGTATCTTTTAAATCACCATTTAAGAATGCACACTTCACATCCATTTGACTCACATACAAATTCTCTTCGACACTCAGAGATAGCAACAGTCGTATTGTTAACATTCGTGCCACGGGTGCATACACACTATCCTAATTATTGTTCCTTCAATGTCTTTTTCTTTAAAAATCCACTTTGAGTCTATTATATTTTCATTATCTGGTCGTTTCACTATTTCCCATGTTTCATTTTGTTTCAGTTCACAGTCTATAGCTTCTTTCCATCCATTTTCTACTGAAATTGCTTCTTTATAGGTTTGTGGAATATCAGCATAGATATTTCCCGCTGTTAGGGCTGTTAAAAAGTTTTCTTCAAAGTCCATTTCATATTCTTCAAATCGTTTTGGTCTTGTGATATTTCTAGTTGATTCTCGTTGAAGTTTTCTGTTGTCTTCTTCAATCGTATTATTGTCATTGCTTTCTTCATTTAATATTATCAAATTAGGTTTCATTTTCTTTTCATTAAACACTACATTTCGAGCTATCACTATTTTCTCTTTCTCAATGTCCCAGACTCTGTAACCATTTTCGCTATAACCCATTAAGATCGTTTTCTTACTACAAACATCAAGTTTTCCATTTCTTTCTTCTTTCGGAATATATGCACAGGCATCACAACCAAATACTTTTATTTTATTCAAGTTTGGCTTTTCACTATACCATATTTCCGATGGTGTTTTCTTGTTTGACAATACCGATGATTCAGTTCTATTCATGAGATACACAGAACATCTTACAGCTTCACTCCAGAATTTCTTTTCTATATTTGCATCGAATATTAGACAACGTGCTTTTTCCATGATTGTTCTATTTAGTCGTTCGGCTTTACCGTTCTGTTGGGGATTGTAGGCTGTTGTGTACTGAATGTTAATACCTCTCTTGGTACAAAAAATTGAAATTCTTTTGATGAATATTCTCCACCATTATCACAACTTAAACGTTCTAGTTTGCCGTTAAATTTTGCTTCAATCATTGCAATATAGGTTTTAAATTTTTTCAGTACTTCACTTTTGTGTTGAATGCAGTAGCATACTGTAAAATGCGAAAAGTGATCATGGAAAGTAACATAGTACCTTTTTCCATCATACGAGTTTGGTGTTATTGGCCCACATAAATCTGATGAAACTACTTCCAATAATCTCTTTGGTTTTCTCTCTTCAGATATCAACTTGTAAGGTAGCTTCGACTGCTTTCCTTGTAAACATACCTCACAGAGGTTTCTACTTGGATATTTATGAGAATGTCCCATTCTTCTGTGCCATAAATCTTGATCTTCTGTACTGACATTGTTAGCATTTGCTGTAAACATATCAATATTCAAATTCAAAGTGTACAAATTATTTTTCAGTTTTCCTTGAGTAATTATATTTTCCCCTTGTAATATTGTAACAATATTTTTCTCAAATGACACCTTTAAACCTTTTTCTTGTAATCTTCTCACAGACAAAAGATTGTGTGACAAGTCTTCACATTCTATTACATCTTTTACCAATATAGGTTTTTGATTAACACATTTCAAATGTAAGTTTCCTCGTCTTTTCCCTGAAATGTTTTCTCCCACTTTGGCCACGTTTACTTTATAGTTCACATCCATAACTTCTGTCATGTATTTTCCTACATTTTCATTTACTAAGTGATTGGTTGCTCCACTATCAACTATAAATGTTACTTGTCTCTCTATCTACTTCTGATGATGCTTCGGTGGAAGTGACAAAACAAACGTTTTCCTCCTCTGTCACATTACAACTATTATTTTTATTGAAATCTGCTTTTCTTTTAATACAGTCTGATTTCTTATGACCTTTCATACCACAGTAATAACATTTAAATGGAAATTTTATATCACTGTTTTTAGACACTTCATTCGATTTTCCATTATTATTTCGAGTTCCATTGTAGTTTTCATTTTTCTGCCATTTACTTTGGAATTCTGCAAAGGCTTGTCCTGCACCTGTCTCTACTTCTTTGTTTTTCCTTTGTCTAGCTTCTTCTGACATTAGTTTACTTTTAACAAATTCTAATGTTACAGTGCTCCCTTGGCAAAACAGTACATCAAGTGCCTTTGTTACACCTTGATACAAGTCAGGCATTGCAGCTAGTAGCTGAGATATAACTTCATTTTCCTGAACAGAACCACCACAGTTTCGAAGTTCAGATACGGTTCGTTCAAATTCCATTATGAAATCATTTAAGGGCTCTTTTCCTGAAAATTTTAAGTTCCTCAATTTCCGCTGCAAATAAACTTGGCTTGCAACACCTGTTTTCAAATATGTGCCTCTTAGAACTTCCATAACTTGTTTTGCTATTGATTTCCCTTTTACCATTTCTAGAACATTATCTGATAAGCTATTAATAATTAAATTTCTTGCCTTTATATCCTTTTTCATGAATGCCGAGGCTTCACTGGCTTTTGTTGGAGGTTCCTTGCCCAATATATCAAGTACATCATGATGCTCCAATAATAGTTTTACTCTGAATTCCCAGTTTGAGTATCCATTACCATCAAAGGATTTGATAACGTTTTGTGAAACTGCCATTTCTGAAGACACGTGCTAGACCACAATTTTCTACATTCACTAATCCAATTGTTTCAAACTATTTCTCAATAACTTTTAACACCGGTTATATATATATAGGGATACTGAGCCCATAACCTGTAATTATTTATAATGCGCAGACAGTAAAACTATATGTGAGGATTGCACTCTGTATTAGAGATTACTCTCAAGACAATACCAGACATTAACTATTTTGCAATATGACCAACCTATATATCTAAGAAGGTCATAGAACCAATATGTTCACAGATTTGCTGTACACAGAATTGCCAATATTAACACATTGAATGCTTTAGAAGCATAAGCTACAGGCTTACCTTCTTGTATTAGAACCGCACCACAACCTTCACTGAATGCATTACATAACAAAGTGATTTTTTTTATCTATTTCAAAGAATTTCAAGACCGGAGATTCACTTAAAACTTTTTTAATTTATCAAACGCTGCTTGTTGTCTGTGACCTCATTCGAATAGATTTTCATCTTTCAATAACTGTCGTATCGGTGCTGTTAGATCAGAGAAATTTTGAATAAATTCATTTAAATAATTTATTACTCCTATAAATCTTTCTATTCCTTCCTTATCTTTTGGTTCAGGCATTTCTATTATAGCTTCAATTTTTGTTTTATCCGCTTCTATTCCGTTTTCTCCGATTGTATGACCCATGTATTTTACTGTTTTTACCGCGAATTGACATTTCTTATAATTTAATTTCAACCCATTTATTTTCGCTACCTCTAATACCTTTGTTAAACGTTGTTTGTTTTCTTGTTTATTTCGACCATAAATAAGAATGTAGTCAATATATATTCCGACACCCTCGACCCCTTCATATATTTGTCTAATACGTTTTTGGAACACTTCTGGGGCCGACACTATTCCGTAAGGCGTTCTTGAGAATTTATACCGACCAAACGGTGTGTTAAAAACGCACAAATCGCTACTTTCTTTTTCTAACGGTACTTGCCAAAATCGTTTGAACAGTTCAGTACACTCAATAATTTCGCGCCCTTCAATTTACTTGTTATGTCTTCCAACGTTGGGATGTAAAAATGTTCTCTTTTATGACTTTATTTAAATCGCGAGGATCCATGCAGATTCGAATTTCTGCATTTTTTTAGGAACGATAACTAACGAGTTTACCCATTCCGTCGGATAATCTACCTTTTCTATAATTTTTTGTTCAATTAATTCATTCAATTTTGTTTCCAATTTGTTATACAACGCAAATGGTACTTTCCGAGGAGGATGTACTTTAGGGATGGCATCTTTTTCAATCTCTATTTTGTAACTTAACCCTTTTACACATCCTATACCTACAAACACATTATTATAGCTATTCAATATTCCACTGACTGTGGACTTATTCATGTTATTTATTTCATTTGATCTCTTTATCAATTTTAATTCTGTGCATGCTCTTAAACCTAGTATTACTTTATCTTTCAGATCTATTATTTGGAATTTAATTTTTATCGGTCTTGTATTTCGGTTCACAGACGTTACCGATAACATGCATGTTCCAATTGGTTTTATTATTCCTCCCGTTCCTCACTTAATAATACCAAAACCTCGATTTAATTTTATGTTATTCAATTTCTTGTATATTTCTAATGGTAGAATATTACAGTCAGCACCGGTGTCTAGTCTAAAATTTACTTCTAACTTATTTTCTATTTTAAAACTTTGAAACCATCTATTTAAATTATTGCTATCATCTACATTATTTATAAAGAGGATTTCATTAATTTCATTTTCCTTTTCATCTTCTACTTCTACCAGATTTACTTTAGTTTTACAAGCGGCTCTATAATTATTGAGTCTCCCACAATTTCCACATTTTTTACCGTATGCCGGGCATTTATTTAGTTCATGATTTAGCATGCAACGCGAACAATTTCTTATTTGCTTATTACTTATCTGTTGTGCTTTGTTATGACTACTTGCATTCGTTTCTGTTTGCTGTCGCAAATAAACCCGTTGCCCTTGAACTTGTTTGTATTTTGCATGTTGCTTGGAACTTTTTGCACCACATTTGGTGTAATTAATTTCTTCTTCCTTTCTATTCATTTCTTTGATCTACTTCTTGGTGGTCTCTTTTGCATATTTCGATCGCCCTTTCCAAAGTCAAATTCGGCTCTCTTAAAAGGCGGTCCTTGATGTTCACTTCATTTATTCCCAATACAAGGCAATCCTTTATTAAACTGTCTGTCAGCTCTTCAAACTCACATGAATTTGCTAATTCTCTCAAATCCGGTACATAGTCGTCATAACTTTCTCCTTCCTTTATGTTTTTTGTGAAAAACTGGTGCGTGATACGTGACATTTTTCATTGGAATAAATTTAGCCTCAAATTTCTCAATAATCCTGTTGATCTTCTTCGTTATTGAAAACAAACGTGTTGTAGATTTTTAGCGCTCAGTCTAGAATTAAATTAAGGAAAACATACCCTATATTTTCATCCTGTTCTGTTTTTGAAGCTTTGAGGTATATTTATGCTTGAAAAATTGCCAGTTCTCCGCCATATTTCCCTCAAATTCTAACGGCTTTGAAACTTGTGCCACGTAGGACCTTCTTTGTTGAGCCATCCTTGATTTATTATTTATCTTATAACTCACTACTGTACAAACTTATTTATTTTTGATTTAAGACTGCGCCATGTTAGTCTTGTCAGCGGTCAGTTTGTTTTTAAAATGCAGGTTAGGTTGATAATACACACAAGTTGTTTCAGTTGGGAGCGTCTGTCATCGGATGCCGCTCTTTGGCTTGCACCCGACGTAAATGTCTTTATTGTCACTAGGCTGGCGCCAAATACAAATACATAAACACAATCCCACAACACCATCTATCGGGGACACATTATTCTTAGCTCTTTGTAATGAATTCTCTGCAGACTTTATTGAACTTCGCACGTTGACAAATCGACTCCATAGCTTGCCTTTTGCCGTCTTTTTTAATGCACCTGATGGGCTCTTTGATGAATATGGGATATAGTAAGTTTCTTTTAATCCGTTTGGGAATATCTTGGAAATTTCCTCAGCAGCATATTCCAGCATAAATCTTTTTACACTAAAATATGAAGTTCCAAAATAATTTTTACTGCTCATTCTTATGGTCTAGCATTCCGGTAAGTTATAGTTCAAGACAGATATCGTGAATATAAGAATATCATACCTGTCCAACCCTATTTTTCCAATCAAATAATTGATAATTTCTAAGATTTGCCTTTCCAGCAGTGTTTTATGTAAGGAAACACGCGCCTAGATTGACTTTTGTCAACGCTAATCGTTCAATCGTCTGAAGACGGAAGTCATATGCGTTTTGGGTTTGTCCCTTGAATACGAACGTGTCATATTGGGGTGGGAGGTTTCTTCTTATATTCCTATTAGGAATAAAGTCCTCGGGAATTGGATTCTGACCTGGTGAGATACAACACCACGTTTGATTAGCATGTTCAAACGGCTCTTTGTACAATTGATAAGCGAAAGCGACGCCTATTCCAAATGTACCGGGTGTTTCTAAATTGAGACACCTGGGTGTTAATTCTGCACGAGAAGCACGTATCGTAATGTCGTTATCTTGCGTTGGATGCAAGATAATGGTCTGACCAATTGATCCTCCTTTAGCCATGGTGCTGAAGTTGATCGAGCTAATCTTGAAGGTTTTATTATCTGCTAGAATTGCAGATACACTCTTCATGAGTGTTATGTTGAAACCAGAATTAGCTGGTGAGTTGGGGAAGACATCAGGAGTGATGCCAGCGGAACTGAGTATAGTAGTTGCCTCAGCTCGGGGGGGTGGACAAGATGCCACTGCAGTAGATTTTCGTTGGCGATGGTGCCTGGGGGTAGAATGGGTACTACAGGTTGGGGGAGGGGTCTCGCATTTGCGAGAGATGCTTTAATAAGCATGATCGAAATGCCCAGTGATGGTATTTCCTCATACAGGTTGTGGGTGTTGGCGTCAATGTTGCCATACAAGCCTGGAGTGTTGTCGATTACCTCTAAAGGTAAAGGTGGAAAGTTTGGAAACAAGTGCTGTCCAGCACGAGTTTGAGTTGTACCGAGTCCTGCTAAAAATAAGCGTATCGGCTCAGGTACGTTGAAGGAGACACTGGCTGTCTTTTGAAGCAATGCTTCTTCTTGAGCAGTGATTTCCTCGTTTTGCTTTAATTTGAGGTTGAGGATTCTCAACCATAGGAGCCCAGTGACGTAGTAGTCGAACGACTCTCGAGTCCATTCTTTGACTAGGTCAGTATCGTCGATGTTCATCTGCTGGAACGTTAAAAACGTTAAATCAGGAACAGCTGCGCACGATGGAGTGAAGCTGGTGTGAATGTTAACTTCTTTTGACGACTGGTCGTATTGGAAGATAGCGTCGGACATCGCAACTTTCTCGGATGGTGGGGGTGGACGTGGCATGTTCTCTTGGGTTAGTTGCCCTAAGTAATCTCCGATAAGCGGAATTTGAATAGAACACTCACACTAGCCTAAATGACAGAAAAAACATACATTAACAAAATAAACCTTGGTGGGCGGAGCATGATCCTACGTTTAATTTTGCTACACAACTAAGTTCTAACTATGAGCCAATTCGATGCTCCAAACTACCCCTACGCAAGATACCTACAGCTCCGGGTTTCTTTCTTTTACAATACTACAAGCAAAATTGAACGTATGAACACAATTTGATATATTAATTTTGATCCCTATAAATTTCTTGCATTTAATTTGTAACAATCTTGACAAACAGCATATTAATTGATTCCAAAAAATATGATCTTTGGACCAAACATTAACCTGGATTAAAATTATACATGACTTTACTGGAAAACTACTTTATTACTTCATAGAGACATGATCTCAACAATAATAGAAAGAAATTAAAAATGTCTTAATTATTTTGAGTACGGAATCTAAATAAAATATATGACTTTTATTAATGCAACAATGGAGCATCCCTGTGGACATATAGCAGGCTGGACTTACCGAACAAGTAGGTGGTGGAGAACTACCGAGCAGGTGGTTGAGAACTGCCTTTTTTCCTCAAAGTAATTAGTTTTTATGAAATCATTGAAGCGGGGGGCCACCCCACGCGCAAAGCTCAGAAAATATGTTCAATTTAGAATCCCGGGATCAAAACCCGCCCATAAGTTATAAATCCACCTATCGCAATCTAACTAGGTGAAAGAATCGTAAGTGACGGGTCTACTCAAGTCCACATGGACTTAGGGAAAAAAGTACCATTGACCTCGTACTTTGCCACGTTTGATAAGCATGGATCGTGGCTGGCCGAGGAGTCAATGAAATAGGAAAGAGGGTTCATATTACCGTCGCTAGGTCTATCTGGTATATCGTGTTCAAGATATAATAATTTATAAAACTTTCAATTTGAATTAAATCTAATTATTTGAAGGCCCCCAAAAAGTAATAATCCGTCGGATTATTACACATTTCAATTAAAATAATTTATATATGGGAAATGTCAAAAACATGTTTTATTTAACAGATCCCCTAGACTATAGCAAATACAGAATTAAAAAGCTTATATGACTGCATTGTTGCTACTTTCCATTGAAAAAATAAGAAACACTCATCCTAATTGCGTGAGTGAATGAATGGTCATGAATGTTGAGACCCTGTACGACATATAAAATATTAATATAATTTCGCCTTGGCAATTCTTTAAGTGCTACCTCCTAAGTACATGCCCTACCAGGTTATATATTCAACGATAAAATTATGGACACACTCTGTGTACCTACTATATTCCACATACTGTTAAAGCAGATATCGAGAATAAAGTATGAGAAATATTCGTAACGTGTATTAAATTCTCTCTTCAATCTTGAATATTCTTCTCTCTATTTTGAAGAAAGATATTTATTGAGACACTTTAACTTTTTGAAATCTTTAACTATTGTTTTCTTAACATGGTCTCTATTCTTTATGCATTCACTAATCAAATGATCGCAAATTGATTTTAATATTGAACAAAGGCCAAATGCAGTTCCAGGAGCCCTGTAAGTACGTACCACTTGATCTTTTTAAACCAGCAATGATGTCGATAACTTCAACAACACTATCAAAATATCTAAAGTGATAAACATCTGCTAAATTTGATATTTCTGAATGGATCTTTTTGAATTCTAAAATGAAACGTCCAATTGCTCTCAGTTTGCTCCTGATCATGTTATGTTGATGTTTCAATCTGTATTTGCTTAATAATTTGTTAGCAAATATAATAATCAATTCGTCATGCCCTATAGCTTCCACCTCAGCGTCGTTTCTCATTACAGGAAAAACCTCATTTTTCAGAACATCAGAAGCCTTAACATGAATATCACAATCTATTCGTCTACTGGTCAGTAAGGCATCTTTCGATCTACATTTCAGATCAGTACATTTTTTGAAATGTTTCCTGTATGACACTCTTGAAAACATTGTTTCACAATTTCCACATGAGACATGGTGTTCAAAGGTTTGATTCCTCCCAATTTGTGGCCTTCGGGAAACAATTATCGATCCACTATTCTTCTTGTGACTGTTGTACAAATAGTTGCTCTTTTGCCTAACAGCATGTGATTAATTTTGCTCTCTCCTGCTACCTAAAAAAAATGGGCATTAAGTATGAAAATAAAACAATCCCAAATACATATGCATTGTATTTGAATTTTCAAGCATGTGATAATAAAAGATAATGCAAAACCAAAAATTTATTGAAATCAAAACCAAGATCAAAATCTTAAGAATACAAAGATATTTGAGATATCACCTTTCAGATTTATGACTACAAAAGTTCGTATTTTTCTTCAAAATATGGCTTCATTATTTATTTTTGCAAGTCAATTTAAAATTTGTAACGGTTAATATGGCTAATCACTAGGCTGTGCCAAAAAAATCGATATTTTTATATTTCGCTCTTCTTCGAGTATATCATTCCCCGTTCAATTTCATTCAGGTCCCCCAAATTTGAAACAAATCGGTTAATATTTAGAGGTACATCAAGCCCAAAACGTGTTTTTTGAGTTTTTCCTCAATTTTTGAGAGGTTTCATAACACTGTTCTACAATAACGGGATGTTTGACACTTGGGAGACATTATTACATTCGAACACAAAGTATTTAATGCATTTCAGTCGCCACATCCACTTTCCCACAGATGGCGAAAAGAATAATTTTTTTAGGCCTAAAAACTGTAATTTCAACTTTCAACTTCAATAACTTCATATTTTTAGGTTCGTGATGCGTCATATGCTATTTTAACGTAGTCTAATATCACGTAGCATTAATTGAATTGATAGTTTTAGAGAAAATCGCCCATCAGTTACGATAATCTACACTCGAGTGAAAAAACGCACCACTTGAAAATACACCAAAAATGGCAAAACTTCGAAGTGCCATAACTCCAAATGTACCGGGTGTTTCTAAATTGAGACACCTGGGTGTTACTTCTGCACGAGAAGCACGTATCGTAATGTCGTTATCTTGCGTTGGATGCAAGATAATGGTCTGACCTATTGATCCTCCTTCGGCCATGGTGCTGAAGTTGATCGAGCTAATCTTGAAGGTTTTATTATCTGCTAGAATTGCAGATACACTCTTCATGAGTGTTATGTTGAAACCAGAATTAGCTGGTGAGTTGAGGAAGACATCAGGAGTGATGCCAGCGGAACTGAGTATAGTAGTTGCCTCAGCTCGGGGGGGGGGGGGGGGGTGGACAAGATGCCACTGCAGTAGATTTTCGTTGGCGATGGTGCCTGGAGGTAGAATGGGTACTACAGGTTGGGGGAGGGGTCTCGCATTTGCGAGAGATGCTTTAATAAGCATGATCGAAATGCCCAGTGATGGTATTTCCTCATACAGGTTGTGGGTGTTGGCGTCAATGTTGCCATACAAGCCTGGAGTGTTGTCGATTACCTCTAAAGGTAAAGGTGGAAAGTTTGGAAACAAGTGCTGTCCAGCACGAGTTTGAGTTGTACCGAGTCCTGCTAAAAATAAGCGTATCGGCTCAGGTACGTTGAAGGAGACACTGGCTGTCTTTTGAAGCAATGCTTCTTCTTGAGCAGTGATTTCCTCGTTTCGCTTTAATTTGAGGTTGAGGATTCTCAACCATAGGAGCCCAGTGACTGAGTTCTAACTATGAGCCAATTCGATGCTCCAAACTACCCCTACGCAAGATACCTACAGCTCCGGGTTTCTTTCTTTTACAATACTACAAGCAAAATTGAACGTATGAACACAATTTGATATATTAATTTTGATCCCTATAAATTTCTTGCATTTAATTTGTAACAATCTTGACAAACAGCATATTAATTGATTCCAAAAAATATGATCTTTGGACCAAACATTAACCTGGATTAAAATTATACATGACTTTACTGGAAAACTACTTTATTACTTCATAGAGACATGATCTCAACAATAATAGAAAGAAATTAAAAATGTCTTAATTATTTTGAGTACGGAATCTAAATAAAATATATGACTTTTATTAATGCAACAATGGAGCATCCCTGTGGACATATAGCAGGCTGGACTTACCGAACAAGTAGGTGGTGGAGAACTACCGAGCAGGTGGTTGAGAACTGCCTTTTTTCCTCAAAGTAATTAGTTTTTATGAAATTATTGAAGCGGGGGGCCACCCCACGCGCAAAGCTCAGAAAATATGTTCAATTTAGAATCCCGGGATCAAAACCCGCCCATAAGTTATAAATCCACCTATCGCAATCTAACTAGGTGAAAGAATCGTAAGTGACGGGTCTACTCAAGTCCACGTGGACTTAGGGAAAAAAGTACCATTGACCTCGTACTTTGCCACGTTTGATAAGCATGGATCGTGGCTGGCCGAGGAGTCAATGAAACAGGAAAGAGGGTTCAGATTACCGTCGCTAGGTCTATCTGGTATATCGTGTTCAAGATATAATAATTTATAAAACTTTCAATTTGAATTAAATCAAATTATTTGAAGGCCCCCAAAAAGTAATAATCCGTCGGATTATTACACATTTCAATTAAAATAATTCATATATGGGAAATGTCAAAAACATGTTTTATTTAACAGATCCCCTAGACTATAGCAAATACAGAATTAAAAAGCTTATATGACTGCATTGTTGCTACTTTCCATCGAAAAAATAAGAAACACTCATCCTAATTGCGTGAGTGAATGACTGGTCATGAATGTTGAGACCCTATACGACATATAAAAAATTAATATAATTTCGCCTTGGCAATTCTTTAAGTGCTACCTCCTAAGTACATGCCCTACCAGGTTATATATTCAACGATAAAATTATGGACACACTCTGTGTACCTACTATATCCCACATACTGTTAAAGCACAGATATCGAGAATAAAGTATGAGAAATATTCGTAACGTGTATTAATTCTCTCTTCAATCTTGAATATTCTTCTCTCTATTTTGAAGAAAGATATTTATTGAGACACTTTAACTTTTTGAAATCTTCAACTATTGTTTTCTTAACATGGTCTCTATTCTTTATGCATTCACTAATCAAATGATCGCAAATTGATTTTAATATTGAACAAAGGCCAAATGCAGTTCCAGGAGCCCTGTAAGTACCACTTGATCTTTTTAAACCAGCAATGATGTCGATAACTTCAACAACACTATCAAAATATCTAAAGTGATAAACATCTGCTAAATTTGATATTTCTGAATGGATCTTTTTGAATTCTAAAATGAAACGTCCAATTGCTCTCAGTTTGCTCCTGATCATGTTATGTTGATGTTTCAATCTGTATTTGCTTAATAATTTGTTAGCAAATATAATAATCAATTCGTCATGCCCTATAGCTTCCACCTCAGCGTCGTTTCTCATTACAGGAAAAACCTCATTTTTCAGAACATCAGAAGCCTTAACATGAATATCACAATCTATCCGTCTACTGGTCAGTAAGGCATCTTTCGATCTACATTTCAGATCAGTACATTTTTTGAAATGTTTCCTGTATGACACTCTTGAAAACATTGTTTTACAATTTCCACATGAGACATGGTGTTCAAAGGTTTGATTCCTCCCAATTTGTGGCCTTCGGGAAACAATTATCGATCCACTATTCTTCTTGTGACTGTTGTACAAATAGTTGCTCTTTTGCCTAACAGCATGTGATTAATTTTGCTCTCTCCTGCTACCTAAAAAAAATGGGCATTAAGTATGAAAATAAAACAATCCCAAATACATATGCATTGTATTTGAATTTTCAAGCATGTGATAATACAAGATAATGCAAAACCAAAAATTTATTGAAATCAAAACCAAGATCAAAATCTTAAGAATACAAAGATATTTGAGATATCACCTTTCAGATTTATGACTACAAAAGTTCGTATTTTTCGTCAAAATATGGCTTCATTATTTATTTTTGCAAGTCAATTTAAAATTTGTAACGGTTAATATGGCTAATCACTAGGCTGTGCCAAAAAAATCGATATTTTATATTTCGCTCTTCTTCGAGTATATCATTCCCCGTTCAATTTCATTCAGGTCCCCCAAATTTGAAACAAATCGGTCAATATTTAGAGGTACATCAAGCCCAAAACGTGTTTTTTGAGTTTTTCCTCAATTTTTGAGAGGTTTCATAACACTGTTCTACAATAACGGGATGTTTGACACTTGGGAGACATTATCACATTCGAACACAAAGTATTTAATGCATTTCAGTCGCCACATCCACTTTCCCACAGATATATTGGCGAAAAAAATTATTTTTTAATGCCTAAAAACTGTAATTTCAACTTTCAACTTCAATAACTTCATATTTTTAGGTTCGTGATGCGTCATATGCTATTTTAACGTAGTCTAATATCACGTAGCATTAATTGAATTGATAGTTTTAGAGAAAATCGCCCATCAGTTACGATAATCTACACTCGAGTGAAAAAACGCACCACTTGAAAATACACCAAAAATGGCAAAAATTCGAAGTGCCATAACTCGGTTGCATTTAGTCAAAAATGGATGAATCTTCGAGTTCTGAAAAGGTTAAAACCTGCCATTTAATGTGTTGCTAGTTAATGTGATACCAAATCCATTCCACCCCCTCCCAGCCCGCTAAAAAAAATATGTTCCTGGTGTCAACAAATTTTCCACTTCGACAGCTCGTAGGCCGAGCCGAAAAAATCATGGACTCAATCAGACAACAGTCAATAAATTTTAATCATTTTCTTTTGAGTTCCCTGAAAATTTTAGTTTCTACGATGATTTGGCGGAAGTTATGAATTTTTCAAAAAAAAGTACCATTTTGGGTTTTTGTTGGCCACAACTTAGCCAATTTTGAACCTCAATCCATGAATCTTTATAAAATTAATCGACGAGTCATAAAGTTGATAGGATGTGTTGAGTACAGAGTATATTCTAGTATTTACAATCAAATATGTTTAACAATAATTTAATAATTCATAACCATACATTTAATAATTTGTAATCACATTAACGCTTTTTTCGCAACGCTTGGAATTCGTCGCCTGTGCTCCTCGACAACTTCCAACAGGTGCTCTTTTGCTCTTCGTTTTTCGTCAATTCGGAATTGTATTTTGTAATTAACGCTGCACCTCTTTCCGCGGTGTCAATCGTAACGCGCAAAAATGAAAATTTTTCTTTCGCTTCTATATAAGACTCATTGCTGTCGAAGTGGGACATTTTTTGACACTAGGAACATATTTTTCTTAGCGGGGTGGGATGGGGTGGAATGGATTTGATATCACATTAAGTAGCATCCCATTAAAGGGAAGATTCTAACCTTTTCAGAACTCAAAGATTCATCTATTTCCGACTAAACGCAAACGAGTTATGGCACTCTGAATTTTTGCCATTTTTGGTGCATTTTCAAATGGTGCGTTTTTTCACTCGAGTGTAGATTATCATAACTGATGGGCGATTTTCTCTGAAATTATCAATTCAATTAATGCTACGTGATACTAGACTACGTTAAAAGAGCATATGACGCATCACGAACCTGAAAATATGAAGTTATTTAGGTTGAAAGTTGAAATTACAGTTTTTAGGCCTTAAAAAAATGGTTCTTTTCGCCAACATATCTGTGGAAAAGTGGATGTGGCGACTGAAATGCATTAAATACTTTGTTTGAATGTAATAATGTCTCCCAAGTGTCAAACATCCCGTTATTGTGGAACAGTGTTATGAAACCTCTCCAAAATTGAGGAAAAACTTCAAAAAACACGTTTTGGGCTTGATGCACCTCTAAATATTAGCCGATTTGTTTCAAATTTGGGGGACCTGAATGAATTTGAACGGGGAATGATACACTCGGAGAAGAGCGAAATAAAAAAATATCGATTTTTTTTGGCACAGCCTACTGTTCACATAATTTCTATGAATAGAAGCCACAGGTGAAACATTTCTTCACTGGAAGTTATATAGATCAATCTAGTTGCCATGCGTTAAAATGCCTAATGCATTTTAGATATGCGTTCTAATTCAATTAACGTTCTTTCTGATTTCAACACTTGTGTGTATAGCATGCAATTTGACTTGCAGTAAAATTTGCTAATATATATGAAATAGAATAATATATAATTATATGAGAAAAACGTCTTGAAAAGAAGAGGCAAGTCTTTATAATTAGCAATATCTCTTAATATATCGTGAAATCAAAGTGTTTTAAAATTTTGATCGCAGACATATTTGAATTGGAGCTATACTTAATTTCTCAGTGGCGATGCGCTTTACCGAGATGACACATTTCACACACAACATCACTTGTGTCAGTTAGTGATATTCCTTGGACGAGCTCACGAATCGCATGTTTGTTCACATGTCCAAGTCTCTAGTGCCATACACTTAGGTTATACGCTGATACATTTGCCTCTTCAGTACGGTATTTCGCGACACGGAATAGCATCGATAAATATTGTTGTTTTGCCTAACGCCCATCGCTAACACTTGCCTTTCACGCACTATTTCAACTTTATTGTCTTTGAAGTTTACCTCAAAGCCCTTTTTGGTACATGCACCAACAGAAAACAAGTTCTTTTTTAAACCAGGAACATAGAGCGCATTGTATAATGTTACACTGTGCCATAAACCATCGTTAGTCTCTGTACACGCACTGAACTTTCGCCCGCAATAGTACATTCTTCACCATCATCGAGAGCTACTGTCCCGTCAGCTGTGATTGGGGAAAAATCGATCATCCAGTCACGACGATTCGTCATACGTTTGGACGCGCCACTGTCAATAAGCCAAACCTCACTTTGCTGCTTCGAGATCAGCGCTTGATGTCGACTGCTGCTTGGCAGTTCGTCGTTACTCGGCTCATCCTCTTTCCTTCGCGTATTTTCAACTATAAATGCACAATCTGTTTGTTGATCATTGCTTGCTTTTTCTGTCTTTTTTGTTTCGACACTCATGCGCAAAATGTTCCATTTTGTGACAATGTCCTTTTTTCATTTACCGCGTTTTGTGTCTTTGGGCTTTCCTTGTTGTTTCACTGCTGCGAATGCACTCGTCCCTTCTTCACTGTCATTGTTTCTTCTGGATTCTTCACGAATTAACCTTTCAGTTAAATTATCCAGAGTTTGACGTTCCGGCTCAACGCTATCCCAATCGGTTTGAAGTGCATTGTTCTGTTCGTACCCAAAAGACAGGTCCAGGCTTTATCACCATTCTTTAAATAAAACGGTCCCTCAAAGTCCACTTCCGTCACTTCAAACGCGACCGCGTCACGAACTCTGTCCAATGGAAGTGGAGGCGATTCGACCGCCAATGGTTTCGCGTCGAACTTCCGGCAAACCAAACATTTCCAGACAACTGACCGTACCGTTCGTCTACCACCGAGAATCCAAAATTTTTCCCATATAAGGCTTAGAAGTCTTTGGGTCCCTACATGACATGCTTCAACATGCATGTACATAATCAAACTCCTCACCACCGGATCCTTAGCAGGTAGCACAATAGGAAAACGAAAGTTATGAACGTATCTGAAAATCCAAGCAATCATCCGTATGGTCTTATTATATTGAAAGAAATAATCGAGATGCCAACCGACCGACTTCTCAGCCTTCAGAAGAGTGTTTGTTACATTTTTTCTTTTCTCTTGTTCGATTTCTTCTTCTTTGAGAGATGTGGTCACATATGGCCATTTTCGAGGTTCGTCATATAACCACCTTGGCCCCTCCCACCATTTCGAATCGAACAATTGTTTGGGTGAACACCCTCGTGAAGGCAGGTCAGCTGGATTATGTATCCCGGGCCATCTTTCCGCTCCGGTCAAATCGCGTATCTCTGTTACTCGGTTCCAGACAAAGACTCCCCACTCTTCCCTCCTTTGAACCCACGATACAACAGTGGACGAGTCGCTCCAGAAAAAACTGTCGAATTTTTTCTCCAAATTGCTGATGGTAGCGTCTAGCCTCTTTTGAGCCATTTTGTAATTTGTCGGTAGTGGAGAATGTCCGTCTATCCATGGAAGTTGAACTCCATATCTTCCACCTTTATCCACCGTTACCCTCTGTAGGAATAATTCCCTGGCCCTCATGTCCTTCTCTTCCTTGTTACGTTTATCTGTAGGGTCTTTGATGTCAAAAACCTCGAGTTTCCATAAATCACTAATCGACACATCTTTAACGAGCAAATTCAAAGTCGTCGTCACCACCTCGGCACGTACCTTCGTTGATGGCAATTTCCCCATGAGTGTCCAACCAAAATAGGTCTCGATGGCAAATAAGCCACAATTCCCTGCATGCCCCTGTATACAGATCCCCGGCTATATCAGCCCCTAGTAACATCTCGATGGGACCAGAATTTCCGGCGTCCGAGATTTCCGCATGACCTGACTTCATCCCTTCTGTCCACTGTCCTTGAAGAACTGGAGCAATATCACCACAAATGGTTGCCTCATCGAGGACTTCGAACGTATAGGTGTAATTTCCTCTAGAAATCGTGACATCATAGCAGTTGTGCGTGATTGGTATCTCTCTCCCACCAAATAGACAATGAATGATTTTCTCGTGGCGTTTGGGTCTATATCCTAGTTGTGTAGCCGTGGTTTTCAAAATGTACGACCTTTGCGATCCGCTATCAATCAAGGCTCGCACTATCCTGGATTTGCCCTTACCTCTCAAAGTTACTCGAATCGTCTGTAAAAATACCTGGGTGCTCATATAGTTGGCGAGGGTTTGCTTCTTGGATCTCTCTCGTAACGCCCTTCCCTTTGTAGTTAAATGGCTTATTTCCCGTACCAGTAGTAGTTTCAGGGCACATCAGAACGACATGAGATCGCTTACATAAAATACATCTCAGATGCCCTCTACATTTTTTCGACTGATGTCCCACCTTTAAACAGCGATAACAAGCTCTTTTTTGCGCAAGGGTTTCCTTTCGTTGTTCATAAGACATATTTTGTGCTTTGAAACAGCTCGCACTATCATGAGACCCTGCACAAAAAACACACCCTCCGCCTATAAACTCGTCGAGTAGTAGGCTGTTTGGTGCGCCTTTTTGATTTACGCGCGGCCGTGGACAGAACTAGGTTGCAAGATGTTCAAGACCGAAAGCGACAAAAACGACTTGACTTTTTACGATCGCCGCTTCTGTATGAATATGATAGGAAATTCAAGCAGACGACGACATCCCAGTTGTATTCTAGTGTCTGGTGAAATGAGTAAAAATTTGAAAGGAAATCAGTACAATTTTTCTTATGAAGTGTAGGCTTTGACATCTAGAATACGGGTTGGTGAATTTGTATCAGTATTCAATATACATATACATTAATTTGGAGAAAAGGAGATATTCCTACTAAATTCTTATTAGAGCCACGGTTTATAAGATACCTATTTGATCTTTAATAGGAAGACTTTTGAACTCGACTAACCAATTTTCGGGGAAAGGAATAAGATTGCAGATACCCAGAGGGGGTTTCTTCCTAGGAATACTAAGCATGGGACACCATAAATTTTATCTGTTAACAAAACAACTCTCTACCAAATATACAAACAAATATTTATTTACTTTTATAAATGACTGTTTCAGATATTCCCTAAACATTCAACTCCATAAACATATGCAAATACCAAATGACCAAATTATACCTACCAATCTTGAAATAAATTAGTATCGAACTTAAATATTCGCGTTCCTCAGCTATGGATAACTGTTGAGAATATTCTAACTGGAAGAACCAAAAGATAAACAAAATGAATAGAAATGTTTGGATTGTGGTGGTACATGTAGTGGTACGTCGAAGCAGTATTTGCATATAAAATAATGCATTTATAGTACATCGAAACAAAATTTATAAAATTGTATCTTATTATCAAACAGTGCTATGGAAAAAACATTTGATTTTATTAAAATTCATAGAATGATAATTTAATCCGGTTGTACCCGCCCAGGATATTTTACAAGATTCAAACAAGATAAACAAATAAATATAAATGTTTGGATTCTGGTGGTACATGTAGTGGTACGTCGAAGCAGTATTTGCATATAAAATAATGCATATATAGCACATAGAAACAAAATTTATAAAATTGTATCTCATTATCTAAACAGTGCTATGGAAAAAATCAAACATTTGATTTTATTAAAATTCATAGAATGATAATTTAATGCGATTGTACCCGCCCAGGATATTTTAAAAGATTCAAACGAGATAAACAAATAAATAGCAATAGCACAAAGAAACAAAATTTTAAGAAAGAATTCGTACTTTCCGATTAGGTTTAGGAAAGCAGCTTGAAGAACTTTTTCGTTTTTTCGATGTGAGCCGTTGCGATTCCCATTTTAAGTTGCGAAAAATTTTCATTTTTATAAATAACTCACAATGTTTATTCTATGTTTTACACATTCTGAACTATCATTGTCTGTAAACCAACCGTGATGAACATTTAGCGAGTTTAAAATGGAGTTTTCAATGTCTTGTGCAACATTTGGTCCGCATTTATATATATCGAAGAGAGCATTAAATCTTGAAAATAAAAAAGTTACAAAGTTACAAAACTCTTCCGTTGGTCGTTTCAGAAATTTCACACTTGCATAACATGAGTAATCTTCATTCAAGAGAAGAAGTTCATTTTCTTGAAGTATTTCACAACTGTTTTTGAGCAGTTTCACTTCACAATATTCACATTTTGTTTTTCTCAGAATGTTATTTACTAGATAGCCAGCAACATAAACATTGGAACATATCTCCAGAGTAATATTTGTAGGCTCTGCATCACCTATGCATTCATCTGGATACCAATCACTCTCAAATTCATTTTGTTGCACATCATTGTCATTGGCTTTGTTCGGATTAATTATTCCCTTTTCTCCACTAGAATCACAGGAATCTGATTTTTCAAGGTCCAACGTGTCGCTTTCGTCCACCTCACAATTTCCTGCGTTTGCAGCCATTTGAAGTCTTATGTTCATGTTGTGTTGAATTGAAATGCGGCATTGTCGTGCAGTAGGTGTGGGGTTATAACCTCCCCGTGTTCTAATTACAGAAAAAAAAATTCCAAGGGGTCTTGAGTCAAAAAATTCGTCGATGAATAATTTATTTTCTTCTCTTTCTAAGAGGACCATAATAATAGAATTACTTTAATAGTCCATAAAAAGCCGTTTGGGCAGTAAATATTATTTCTCCGTTTCTCGCCTTCGAAAACTTCTACATTTTGAAAATATAATAAAGCATTAGTCAAAACTTTCTGAGGTAGATCTTGATAAATAGATAAGGCTCTCTTATGAGGATTCTGATCTTTAAATCATCAAGTATATGATAAATATTTTCAATAAAATCTGCAGTGTCTAGTATTGTGGAACTATTCATCTGTTTCGTTTCATCTGCAGTGATGTTTGTTGCAGCAACAGTATGTGAAAAAATTTGTGTTGCTAATTTGAGTCTCATTTTTTGAAAATTTGTGGGATAAATATTACTTTCCGTAATTTTGATCATTGCTCTGGAAGTTGAACTAGTTTGATCGAGAGTGTAGATTTTGACAATGTCAGACCAAGAAACGCGCTTTTTGTTAACAATAAATGTCAATTTTGGATTCATGAAATTATTACGTAAGCTTTTTATTAAATGAGGTGCATCAAAACATGTGAATACTTTTTGACTATCCACATCAAGAACAGGATTATCTTCTGTAGCACCCAACAAAGTTAACGCACTTCTATTATTCGATCCCTGATCACAGACCAGTACCTGGGGATTGAATGACATATTCCTTAATGCCCTTATCACATCGATGATGATGTGCTGCAATGAAACACTTTTCACGCGACCGGAAAAATACGAGAGCTGTGTCTGCTAATTTTTCCTCTCGTGTAACATCCCAAGATCCTGGTAACCTTCCACGTTGTCTTCAGATTTATTGTATTCCAATTGTTTTTTCAAAACAATCTCATCACACATCACACAACACACATCTTCTCACGATCAGTCATACATTTTGCTTTCAAAGAAAGTTTATTAATAAGTGTTGTTTTCAATCCAGTTTTCAAATTGAACACTTTTAACCACGTTTGGATCACTCGAACAGATGGGAGAGCTAGTTTCAAGTTATTCGCCATATATTTATATGCACTAGGAGATTTATAATATAAGGAAAGAGCTAATTGTTTCTCAGCTAATAACCATTTCGAATTTAGGCCATGGAAAACTTGCATATTAACGAACGTTCTTATAGCATTACTCTTAAATCTCAGTAAATTATTCATGACTAGCGACCCGCCCCGGCTTTGCACGGCTGCAATGCTGATACTAAGTACACTACAGAAAAACTGTGAACGTTGTATATAAAAACATAGCGGCCCGCTCCGGCCGGTACCGCCGCAAACACTACGTCCCGCAATTTTTAAATCTGTAATATCTTCGAAAATATTCAATTAAATCATATGCTGTAAAGGGCCCTATAGATCTATATCAAATCAACAATGTATTTAAGGTATTTAATTGGATAAGGATTAATGCTGTATTGGTTAAAATCGCTTCGAAAATTAGCCATTATTTGTCCTAAAAAGTAAATGACAAAAAAATGGTATTGTGGGATAACCATGAGAGATAGACATATACCATCGCAGAGTTTTCTGTAGACCTTTTCAATGTGTACAATACTTAGTACATTATTTTGATATATCTCGTAGGGTTCAGCCTGCGTTTGCAATGTAAGCGGGAAAAATGTAATTATTTACGACATCACATTAGAAACCTCAAAAATTACAGTATTTCTCCACCATTTAATGGATGTTATTATACATATAAACCTTCCTCTTAATCACTCTATTAAAAATACCGCATCAATATCCGTTGCGTAGTTTTAAAGATTTAAGCATACATAGGGATATAGGGACAGAGAAAGCGACTTTGTTTTATACTTTGTAGTGATTGTTCTATTTGTCAGAGACTTTTGCTTTTGTTTCAGTCTATCTGCTTGCGAATACCTAGCTTTTAATTTATATTTCAACTTTGTTATCTTAATTGTTAATGCCCTAGTCTTTCTTTGTAGCAATGATTCTGTTTTGGAAGGCATTGCTAACAAACGTTCGCTCACTTTACTGCTGAGAGTACTGCTAGATGCCGATTTTCGAAAAGTACGTCCTGTAGTTGGAGAATCCTTCACAAAATCGATGATTACATCCTCTGAGTTTGTAGAAGCAATGGACGTGGTACTGATTTCACGTGCTATTTTTTTAGCGTATGTTTTGGGACTTGGTTCCGTTGGTAGGTTTGTTGGGGTAAAAAAAGTATGTGGTTCTCCTATAAGAAAGATTATTAATTTTAAGAATAATCATAAAAACTGTGAAGAATTTTTGAATCAAGATTCGAATAAATTTTGGATAAACGATATCGCGGAAATGTGATGAAGGTACAGTAGATATTTCAATAATCTATCATATATATAGGTACTTATTATATTTATTTTAATCATGCATCTGATAATATTCTTCAATTAATTAAGTAGGCGTATGATAATTGCAACGTGTCAAATAGTACTTTATGAAAGGTAACCGAGTTTATAAATTTCCGTACTTTTTGAACCAGACCAAAATGTTGGGGTTGGTTGGAACGGAGAACCATACCCATTTAACTACGCAAACCATTGAGAGGTATATTTGAAATCCTACAAAATAAATATTAGAGGCTATCATTGCCAATTTATTAGGCATAAATAAACAATGTTATTAATAATCTATTCGAGATGATAAAATAACTTTAGTAAATATAAGACAATCCTGAATTTTATTAATCACACTAGTTTATTTTTATTGGATAAGCTGAAAATTTCATAATTTTGAAATACGACCGTCCTAAAACTCACTGCTGAAGATCCAACGTTAGTTATTTATACCGCTGACCAAGATGTCCAAATGGAATGAGAATAAGCCCTTGACTTACCTTCGGTATTATATTTTATGGGCACTGCAGTACGGCACAACAATTAGTGTTAATGCACTCCGGTAAAAAGTGTTCCTCACAAATCTTTTTACAGTTTAATTTCTCAATGTCCATTAAGAAGATTTCAATGTTTCCACAATTCTTTTGCCACTCTTTTGTTCTTTTAATATCGTTCACCGGAAATTTGAAAAAAGTGACACCATTACGTGATCGAATATTATTGTCACAATAAACATAACAACAACTATTATTAGATACCGAAGTCATTATTAGAACTGATATGAAGGCACAGTAAATCTATAATAGCGTTGATTGGAAGTATAACTTTCAATCCACGGCAATAGTCAAGCGTAATAAGCGTGTGTACATAAAATGCACGGAACGTATGCGCGAGCTCTGATCCTCACGGCCGTAGATAACTACTACCGTAGAATGAAATGTTCCATGTTAGGTACCGAAACCGCGACAAGAGCGCTGCGTGAGGATTGGAAGCGTACTAAATGATGGTTTGGAGGGAAATTCGAAGTTTCACAGCACATAAATGCAAATTTTGTTTTCTACAATTTAAGTAGGAAATGAAAGTCGATAGTTTTTACCAATAGTTTTTATTCAACAACAGAGTTAGAACAGAAATATATAAAATATACATATAAATACAATTAAATATCGAGACTAATTACAATGGGTTAAAGTAAAAATACAAAACACATACATATAAATACAATCAAATATCAAGACTAATTACAATGGGTTAAAGCAAAAATACAAAAAATATACATATAAATACAATTAAATATCGAGACTAATTACAATGGGTTAAAGCAAAAATACAAAAAATATACATATAAATACAATTGAATATCGAGACTAATTACAATGGGTTGAAACAAAAATACAAAAAATATACATATAAATGCAGTTAAATACTGAGAATAATTAAAACAAAAACACATAACGTTTAATAAACGGTTTTTGTTAGGAGGTTGTTTCTCACACCTTTCAGTAAATGTGGTGGATCATACAATGGGATAATTTTTTGTCCATCAACTTCAAATATGAAGTCATATAATTCTTTCCCTCCTCTTGCATACTCCTCTTTCGTTTCCTTCACTAATTTGTTTATCGTACTGACATTATTTGTACCTTGATCGCAAATTGTGGCCACCGCATAGAAACCAATTTCCCTGCAAGATCGTACAATGTTTTGAATTGAACATTTAATGGTTTCAGCCTTTGCTGCTCCTTTAATAAATTGATACATAATTGGTTGTTTCCATTTTCCCTCAATACCTTGCAGCATGAAAACCTGAAAGAGTGTCAATGAGAGAAATTCAATTATTTTCATTCACATATAGTTTACCTGTACATGATTAGCTATGTTAGAGATTTTGTAACTTCCAAAATCTTCGAAACCATCGACTTCGTCCGTATTTTCATTATACTGCAGGTATGGTGTAAGACTCATTTCATCAAAAATAAGAACACAATGTTTCTCACTAGGTTTCATATTCTTCGCAGTTTCTTTCAATCCATGAAATACAGCTGGGCTAAAGCCAGGGTATATAGCCGTGTTTTCCCATGATAAATATTATGCAAAAATAATATTGTAGAAATAGCGTGTATGATAGCAAACAAAATCCACAAATTAATGAATTAAACATGGCTACTATTGAACAACAATAACAAACGCATGCCCATTATGATTTCTATTAATTTCGGACGCTTGACGCGCCCTCCCGTGTTTTGGAAGCGTAAATACTTGACGGTTTTGGTCCCTTCCATAAGACATTTCATTCTACGGTAGTAGAGTTATCTATGCTCACGGCAGTCGCTGGCAGACTGAGGGTATGTTCCGTAAATAGCCGCGTCGAACCGGCCGGTTACGGAATGGTTACTGAAATTTCGGTTATTTACAGAACGCCTTGACCGTGGTTTGTATAACCATTGCTTTATGTTCTGTGCTATAACCTAAAAACATAGTGTTTTGCTGTTTCGGTTTGCCTCTTCCGAGTCTTTTGCGTTATTCAGCTGTGAAACGTTTTCTGGACAATGAATCCCGATCGAGATCACCAGATAGTTTTCTTCAACGAACTGCTGTTATCAGAAAGTGATAGCAGTGACGATGATGTTGAAGAAGGTAGGGGTATCCAAGGTATAAAGCCACAAGTAACCTTTTGAATTTTGGTTTTACACTAGAATGGCCTAAAAAAGCTCAATTCTATTTTATTTTTTAGTTCTCCGACCCAGGGTCAGAAACTATATTGAAGATGTAGTGGATTCTATGTCGGAAAGTGAATTCCGAGAAAATTTTCGTATCTATAGAAGAACATGCGAACATTTGATTGCATTAATTGGCAGTAGAATATCTACTGAGGTATATGCACGAGGACGACACACAATTCAACCAAAGCAGCAAATACTAATTGCTCTTTGGTATTTTGCTACACCTGATAGTTTTAGGTAAAATTATTTAAACTTGGGATAATTCTTTAGATACGAGAAAAGACACATTAAAACATACATGAAATATACCTCTACTATGTACATAGTAACATAGTAATGTATTAACACTAGCAAAATATTTTCTATATAATAATGTAGTAATGCACAGTTGCCTTCTTGCTTATGGAAATACTGTGCCCATGCTATAAAAATACTATTTTAGGTCCATATGTGGACGGTTTGATGTGGGACGAGCCACATCGTTAAGATGTGTTCGCAGAGTTGCGAATACGCTTTGTTCGATAGCATCGCAAATAATAATATGGCCAGATGATGAGCAGTATAGACAACAAGTAATTGGGGGTTTTTCAGAAATGGGATTTCCTAATACAATTGGCTGTATCGATGGAATGCATGTGAAAATACCTTTCCCTAAAGATCATGGTTTAGCCTATGTCTGCCGAAAAAACTTTCCAGCTGTGATATTACAGGTGAGCTTTATCAATAACCTGAAAATTTTGTCCCATTGCCAAAATGTTTTAAAACCATTTGGATTTTTTTTGCAGGCTGTTTGTGATCATACAATGAAATTCACTCATTGTTATGCAGGTGAAGCTGGCTCTTGTCATGACGCAAGAGTACTAAAACAGAGTGAAATATGGACATGGATAATGGAAAGAGAAGAGAAATTTCCAAATAATACACACATCATAGGAGATAAAGCTTACCCATGTTTATCTCAATTGATAACTCCATTTAGAGACAATGGGCACCTAACAAACAGACAAAGGACATTTAATTTCTTACAATCTAGAGCCAGATCAACCATTGAACGTTCATTCGGTTTATTACAAAAACGATGGGGGTTTCTTAAAGATACACTAGATGTAAGAAAAGTTGATTTACGGAACATACCCTGAGTCTCTCGGTTAGAGGTGGGTCCGAAGGAACGATACCTCAGACGGAATCGTCGGAATCGATTCCATAAGCGTCCAATTTTCGATTCACGATTCCGCGGCCGACAGCGGCAATACCGAATTCGTTTTCTGATTTGTTTCTTTCGCTTATCGTTCAGATGCATTTGCGGAACGAACGAACGAAGATCGGAGACCGAGAAAGCAGTGCGGTAGTGTTCTTTTGAGCGCAAAGACGGCAGCGCTGGTATAAATACAAATTATAATATTTGAGTTGTTTAGAAAATAGAAATTATTACATATTACATTTTGTAAGATAAAGTATTAAGCATGTCTATTAGAATTTTAGCTTGTTGATTTTATTTGAACAGAACCATAAGTACAAAAACAGAAAACTCAAATATTTCACAAAAATTCATTTATTGAAAGTAAATACATCACATTAGTTACAAAAAATAAAAAATATTCTTTGGCTATAACAATAAATAAAAATATCAATATACTCTAAAACTCAAACACCTATTCATTAAAATCTCATATTCAACAAGTAGTTATAATTATAAAAAATTAAAGATCAACATAAAAAATATTCTTTGGCTGTATTTAGTAGATACCTATAGTAGCAATTTCTACCACGTTAACTAACCAAAAATGTAAAAGTAACCCAAACTTTATTCTATTTAAAAAAATGTGCTTTTTAAACTAATCCGGGAATGTAATTATTACAAATTAAAATTTAAAAAAACAATTTTTGTCAGCTTATCTGACTTTAAACTCGCCCTTCTTTGTGTTAAAATGTTTCCAGTTTTGAAGAATATTCTCTCACATGGTACGGAACTTCCAACAATACACAGTCTCCGTTTCATAATTTTATATAAATGTGGATAATATATTTTCCTTTCATGCCATCAGGTGAGTGGGTCAACAAGGGTTAGCTTGCGGTCCAGCAATGGTTCTTGTAAATACTTGTTTATTTCAATTATGCTTGTAGACGTTGGATTGGGCCGCTCAATCTGTAACCCAACGGCAGAATCGAAATCTCCCCAAATACTCGTTTCGGCTTCGCTGTTGTTTTCTTTGTCATCTGAGTGACTTTCTGTTGTTGCTATTTCTATGGAAGATGTACTAATTTCACGCGCCACCTTTCGTATTAAAAATTGTTTAGCATTTTGAAATGCTCTGGAATTAGTAAAACCGTCTTTTTTGAATCGAGGATCTAAAAGAGTTGCTTCAGTCAATATCCTTCTATCTTCGATATCAGTAAATCGTTTTTTTAGTTCTTCTTTAATTTTTCTTAATACATTATTAGCGTTTTCAGATTCCTCATCTTCGTTAAATTTAAAAAAATAACTATTTAGGCCTCTATTAAAAAGAATAATTTTTGAAATTGTTACGGTTTTCTCAGAACTAACCTCTTCTGTTATTTCTTTGAAGGGTTTCAATAAAGGGCAAATTTTCTGAAGATCATTAAAATCTTGTCTGTTTAACTTAATATTTGGGTTTAGTAATGCCAATGTGGAAATTATCGCTTCTTCATTATTGATTATAGTTTGAAACATTAGTAAAGTAGAATTCCACCTAGTCGGAACATCTTGTTTTAGCGATGTTTGAGGAACTTCCAATCGTTTTTGTGCATCTTTCAATTTTGCTGCTGCATGTGGACTTCTCTTAAAGTACTCTACTATAGCTTTAACCTTCATATGCAGTGACTTAACTTCAGATAGAGCGTTTTGCACAATTAAATTTAACGTATGAGCAAAACATGGTATGTGTTGGAAACCTAAAATTCTGGAAGCTGCCACCATATTTGCAGCGTTATCGGTTACTATGGCCACTACTTTATTTAGTACATTCCAATCCTCACATACCCTTTTTACTTCGCTAGCAATATTTTCAGAAGTATGTCGTTCATTATAGACGAAGCAATCAAGTAGAGCGGATGCTAATTGCTCATTCGAAGTAATATAATGTATCGTCACGGCGAGGTAACTTTCATTTTGAATAGATGTCCATCCATCAGTTGTAATGCAGCAAGCATCAATATTTAAAAGATTCTCTCGCAATATTTCTGATTTTTATTGTACAGTTGATCCAGTAAATTATTTGACAAGTATTTTCTGGATGGAAGTGCATAATTAGGATTTAATTAAGTTTTTTACAAAATCTCGAAATTCCGGTTGGTCAACTAACCGAAATGGATGGAACTGTTTAACTATCAATTTGATTAATTTTTCGTCTAAGCTTTTATTTTTTAATTCACTGAGAAGTCTACGGATAAAGTGTGTTATATTCATGTGAGAAAGCTCTTGATTCTGTTTCTTGATAACATTATCGGTACTGACAGTGGAGGAACTGGCGGATATGTATGAAGTTGCCATTGACGCGGATGGAATTTCTGTAGAGGATGATGCTGATGATTGGGGTTCATTATCATTATTTTCCAAGATTGTCTCATCTGATTTTGTTCTCTTTAAATCCTTAGTTGGGTGTTTCCTTTGCATATGTCTTGTTAAATTTGAAGTAGTTCCCGCTTTAAAAGATAGAATGTTCCCACAATAATTGCATTTGGCTTTACCGTCCTCTTTTTCTGTTAAACTAAAATGTAGCCAAACGTTACTTCTTTTTCTTGTTGCCATTTTACTGAAATTATTATTATATTGATTTGATCGTTGAAAATACCTCGTTTTTTTAAAATGGTTATATGTATAATATTGTCACCGTTGTATCCACAAAAAAAACACAAGGAAGCTCTAACACAAGTACCGAATCTTATAAATAAAAGTCAAATGATATATGCTCTACGCTACGGGAATCACACGAATTTCATGAACAAAACAAAACGTAAACCATGGAATATGGAATCATTCGAATCACATCATAGAACGGTAAAATAACGGATAGCGGGGCGACCAACCTCAAATAGTGATTCAGTTGAACTATTGAACAAAACACGAAACGAACGCGATTCGAAACACGAACGAAGAACCGAACAGTTCCTACTCACACATTAACGCAGTCGAGTTGTGCGCGCACTAATACCAATCGGAATCGTGAACAAATTGCAAGAATCGATTCCGACAAAGGAATCAATTCCTCGGAATCGATTCATAGAAATGAACGATTTGGCCCACCTCTACTCTCGGTCAGCTCAAGCGTTCCTCGCCATCTAGATCTCTGTCAGCTTTTCGATAAAAAGCACGAGCGTTGCGTATCTTCTTAACTCTTTCAATCAACGGTCAAAGTCACTTTTAACTGGAGTACCTTCACACTCAAAACCATCAACAAGACCATTTTTCATCGAATTTAAAACGCTTTGTAATCCAAATGACCCAATACATGCCAAATTTCTCCTGAAATTGCTAATCCTGCTATGTTTAACTGTAGTTTCTGTAATTGAATGTAGTTCGTCTCCAACTGTTGTCTGAATTTCTACATCACCCGAACATTCTATAGCGAATTTGTTGTCATTAGCTACAGTTACCTCCTTTACAGGAACTTTCTTGTGAGAATTTTTGAGCCAGTCTTTTCTTGAAGTTAGATGAACACTACATTCCGAATCAATATACCAGTCAGACTTGTCAAATTTGGCAGTAATAAACACAGCGTTGAAAGCATTGGATGAACTTTCCTTATTATTTTTGTTTTCTGGGCATTTGTTCATGAAGTGACTTGTTTTCTTACATTTGAAGCAGGTAACTGCATTTTTGTCATGATTTCCATTTACCTTCCTAGTGCTGCCATCTCTACCACCCCTGTAAACTTTGTTTGCGAATGCCCCGTGTGATTTACCCTCAGTTCCACCTATGTGCATATCCAATAACTTGGATTTGATGGAATCTGCTGTCACTTCAATTCCTGCATGTTCAATGGCGATGACCATTGGCTCAAATTTGTCGGTTAAACCAGCAAGCATCAAACTTCCAATTAACTCCTGACTTAATTTAAAACCACTTCTCTCTAATTTTTGAGAGGTGTCTATTACTTGGTTCACGTAAACTTCCATCGATTCACATCGAGTCGCAATAAAATTAATTTGCGAAGTAAACTGATTTTACGCGCGAAACCCTAATCTTCATACAGTTTTTTTTAACTTGTCCCAAACTTCTTTGGCTGAACTAGTGTCCTTCACATGAATGAACAATGATGGATTTAGAGTCAAAATTAACGTTGCCTTGGCTTTGCTAACTAAACCTGTATCCGTCTCAGAGCCATCGATGCACTTCGATAATCCTTCTAGAACAAATAAGTTTTTCACTGCGAAAGCCCAATCCGAGTAATTTTCTCGACCCATCAGCTTAGGAACACTATTTAAATAGAACTGCTGCCATCGTAGCATTCAAAAACTTGTTTTACACCACTTTACACACTGAAACTCAAACGTTGTGGGTTACGGTCTGGGCCCATAACCTGTTACAATTTAAGCAAGCAAGTAGCACGTGGTTGGATTAAATAAAACACTGTTTCCTCTGAGCATCAGCAAACGACTGAACTGTTTATTCATAGTCATAGACTTGTAGTTTATTCATAGATCATAGCCATAGTTTTACGTTATTGGAGATATTTCCTACAGATACCGTCAATAGAACCAGCTATGAAAGGATATTCTTTGTGGTCAATGAGTCCAGATGGTTCATTATTTGAATTAGTTTTTGTTATATATAGAGATATTTCCGCCTCTTCAAAATTAATACCATGTTGTATGGCAGTCGTTTTGATCTGATTACAATGCGTTATATCTTTTATCATATTTTGGTACGAAGATTTGTTCCGTATCTTACAAATCTCTCTTCTCCTCTCTTCAAACCACCTTGGACAAAATCTCTGCATTCTTGTTTCCTTCTCTAATTCTTCAATTTGAAATTCCGTTAGAGATATTTCTCTCAAAAAGTCTTCGCATTTTTCAAAGAAGTTTTCTGGAACATCGTTTCCACTACTACAACAAACTTTTTCTAACTTGCAGATTTTACAAATAAACTCCAGATGGGAATAGGTTTTGTTGCCATCGGAATCGTCACACAGTTGGTGAATTCAACGCCCGAATTGATCACATTTCACCCACGAGGTCCTCTCATCTGTCACGCCATGATCGCAATATGCACACTGCGCTAACTCGTCATCATCTTCTGGGAAAACAAAGCTTACTTGAAAATTTTGATTTTTCAAAAATGTAGCATTGAAGTGGGTACTTGTTTTTTTTTGTGGATTCTCGATTTCCATTTCCCCGGGAACCTTTCTCTTCAGCTCATCCGGGCTTTTTGTCAATCTGAATTTTTCTATTCCTAAATCATATTCCACTTTTAGCGATAACACATCTTCACGTAATTTTCTTAGGAACTGGGAACACTTCAAATTTTTTCTAGTCTAACTTATTGTGTTCCATTGTCCCGAAATAGTTTTCAACTATTGAATTACTCATGGTTTTTTATCGTACAATAACAGACCGCTCCACAAAGGACAATATGGTAGGTATTTGGTAAGGATAAGATCGAAAAAATCAACGTTGTAGTAAACGTAACTCTCTTCTTTTTCATTATTTTCAAAATTCAAGTTTCCAATTTTTTTTGAGAATCTAATAAAAAACGAACTTGACCTATAGAGAAAGTCTTTTCATTTCTTTTTCTTCTCTTTTGAAAGTTTTTTCGTTTCTTGTACCCCTTCTCTATGGTATTCCTCGAGGTATGTCGAGCTAGCACCAGATAACTCTTTCAATCCTCTCTGAGCATATTCAACTTTCTCATTGTGATGTTTGTTCGTTAGAAGTGTACAAACATTAAGGACAAAGTTATCGAAGGTATCAATGGTTTTAATTAAAATGGCTAATGCCATTATATCTTTGAAAATATTTTTTGGGTTAACATTGAGAGCTAGTTTGTCCACATCTTTAGACATCATCTTCATGAAGTGGGCGCAGCATAAGTGAACTCCAACAATATTATTGTTTGCCTTTATGTTGCCATCATTATGTACTAAATCGTAACATATTTGTAAGTATTCTATTACACCTATTACAAACTTTACATATCGCGTGGAAATTTGCGAAAGAAAAGTCACTTACGACGCCAGAAAAAGTTGGCCAATAGTTGTTTTCTTCGCAGAAATAGCGAAAGTCACTGAACAATTTGAAAATAGTGTTAGCGTCGTGTGTGGAGGAAACCATGGAGGATATTGGGTATATCCGTTTGGATATTTCTATCTTTATTACAGCCGTATATAGATATATTCTTTTACAATGACGTGGAAGTTTCCTGACGATTCCTCCTGTTGCATGGAAGTAAATGAATGGTAGAATTTTTTTGGGATTTCAAAACGTCCAATTGTTCAAGACTATAGACTTTCACACTGAACGGCAGACATATCTCTTTGATGTACTCTGGATGATCTACGATCTACTTGCATTAGTATTAAATCAATTAGATCATCATTATCACGATCCAAATCACGGTCGTATATACAGGTCTGGGGACTCGAGGCTGTTTCCTATGTGAGAAGTGAGTCCGCTAAGCGTCAACTGTCGCCTAGTACCAAAAGGGTGGCGCATGAGTCTAGGAATGATCTCTGGCACGTATACGACTGTGTTCTCTTGTAAACACACGGAATACCAGCGTTTTTAGAAAACGTGCATTGTGCCGAAATGCAAAACAGGGTACAAAAGTGTAAAGCAAGAAACTTCTGTTTTTAAAGTGCGCAAAGATGCGGAAATGCGAAAAAAGTGAATGCTTGCGATTCCGGAAAGAAATCGTTTTAACGAGGTCTTTTATGTGTGCGTCATGTATAACGAAAAAGGAGATGTTATTTTTAAGGTGAGTAATACATTTTGACAAGAGTAACAGTTCTATTCGTCTCTCAAATCAGAATAGTAAATATTGCGTCACGAGAAAAATCATTTTACTTAATAATGTGATTGTTGCCATACTTCGATCCAACCGCTAGCTTGTGGCTGAACGAGGGTCTACGAATTTGTCGACAAGTAAGAAACTCATGTCAAACATAGAGTTCCCAGACCTGTATGTACGACCGTGATATCGCCTAAAGTTGGCATTTCTGTTGACAATTCGTTCGACTCTACTACAGAAGCCGAATGAAGTTCCTTTTTATAGAATTAGCGATCTGTTGACACGTATCTTTATCAACTACAAGATCTAACTCATATGACGTTTTTTCCTTCAAATTCAACGATATGGCTTCGTAAGCTTTTTCAACAGATAGTTGTCTTTTTTTCATGATTTCCAAATAGTTATTTGGAAAAACAAAAACGAACACTACTACCCAACTTGATTCCCGAAAAAAGGTGAATTAAAAATACAAATTCGGATTAAATACAGAAAGGGAACGAAATCCACAAATAACTGAAATATATTTTCGAGCCAAAGCGAATAATGTAACTGCGGAAAGAGTAAATAAGAAACAGCTGTCTCCATAACTTGCTAACCTAACTCCATCTCGCGAGTACATACTAGTCCAGGCAAATGGTAGGTTTTTCACAGTCGCCCTCGAATTTTTCAACCAAATTTTAACCAAGTATGGGTTTTGGTATAAGAAAACATGTTTCACTATTCCGGAAGTCGAGGGTGTGTAGGATTAATATATTATTAATTAATTCTTATTGTTTTACTTTGCTCCACGTTGTGGTGACAATTATTATCTAAATTCTTATGAGTTTATTTTGTTTATTTAATAATTATAATTTTTGAGATTCTACCGGCTAGCTTTATATCTTTTTAATTTGATTGTATTTGAACTTTGAATTAATGTTTATGAAGTTTTTGAACTTTTGAAGTTTATCTATAGAATTATTTTATATGGAATTAAACACAATGCTCTTTCAATTTCACAATATTTAATTTCTATGACTCTTATTATCTCGGGTAATTGAATTTTATGTTTTACAAGATCTATGATATAACCTTAAAATCACTTTTACAACTAATATTTGTTTATGCTGTTGTAATCAACAATCTTCCTTTTACTTTACAGATAATACGGATAATATGATGTAGAAATTATAAACAAACTTACGTTTAGATAATATCCAAAAGTGTGTTTAACAATGTTGGCAATGTTCAATTTATTTCTTTTTAATTTCGTTGATTCACTTTTTACACAATACTATGCTATTTCACGATAATCACAGGTAACTAATTTTGGTTACTTCTTCTTGAGAATCAGGAACTGTTGATAATACTTTGTTTTATTCTTTTAGATAAGACATAAAACTTTTCGATGCTTTATTGAAATTATATTGAAGAATGGCAATCGTTGGATACTTCTTATAAATTGGAGGTTATTACAACCTTTTACTTGATTTAGATACTTGGAACACTCGTTGACTTTTAATAAATTTTATTAACTTCGGTTATTTGGAACTTATCGAAGTTTGGAACACTTGCGTTCACTGATGTTTATTTTTATAAACTTAGGTTAGAAAATTTTGGTGAGTTGCCAGAGAAGCACAGTCTCTACTTAGATGTAATTGCAAACTGACCTGACCCGTCCTCAGATACCTTTTATAGGCCTTCAAAACCGACGCCAAGCATTTTCAAAATTAACCAATGAGGTGTTTACTTTTCATATCAAGAATGCCAAGTTAATTGTTGTTAAACTGACACAAGTACTCATTGTTACCAGCCTGACACTAGGAATTCGTCTCGACCAATCAGAATTTAGTATTCTATAATTTTTGAATTATTGGAGATTTACAACTTATTTTAATTGATAGTGATTCCTTCTTTTTAAATTAATATTGCTACATTTTTCCCCACACTTTGGTATAATATAACCTATGATTGGGTTATTATTAATATGATTATTCCCATATTTATGGTTTTCTTGACAGTTACTTATTCTTAAATCTAATACATACTATATTATATCAATAACATTCTTTTAACATTACATAACTCAAATTTACTAATCCTAACTTATATCTATAACATTATTCAATGTTTTGTACTATCTCATGATAGTTTTGTAATCACTTTAATTATGATTTCTGCCTTTGTTACACAGTACGTTTCTTCACTTTCACTGAAGTTCTTGTTTATCACTTCTTATTCTATTACATTGTTGTTTATTATGTTTTACATTGTTAATTTTAATATCCTAACTATTATTTAGCTTTTACTATAGTTTTTAATTCCATATAAATATCTTTTATTTGATCTTTTCTGATTTTCAAAGTTCGGCAAGTTATTATTTTTAAATTTTTATTGTTTATGAAATGAAATCATAACAAATTCCCCTAAATCAATTTTAACATATTAATCACATTAATATTTAAAATTTATTTATCTTTTGATTTTATTTTCATGAACTAAATTTATTAATAATTATACTTGTATATTTGATCAATATTAAATATTCCCCTTAAAGTTTTAAAATTGATGGGTCTTTTGAAATTTTTAATTACATCTAATCTATCTTCATCCATTTCTAAACCTTCCCTCGTTAATTAATAACCCAAAAATTTAACTTCTGTTTTATAGAATTCACATTTCTCAATATTTATTTTTAAACCTGCTATATCTAATTCGTTCAAAACTAATTTTATGTGATCTTTATGTTCTTCTACTGTTCTAGAAAATATTAATATGTCATCGATATAATGAACTACAAAAATTTCAAATCTATTTAATATTTGATTCATACTTCTAACTAACGCACTGCATGCACTTTGAATACCAAAAGGCGTAACTTTAAAACGATACACTTCTCCATCTATCATAAAACCAGTGTAATCTCTATAACTTTCATGTAAAGGAATCAACCAGCAACTATGTCTTAAATCAGCTTTACTAAAAACTTGTGCCTTTATTATTCTACCAAAAATTGACTCTATATTTTTAGGAGCTTCATATTGTGGTACTGACAATCTATTCAATGTTCGAGCATCTAAACATAACCTAATATCACCATTTGACTTTTTTGCTATAACAATAGGGTTTATATATTTTGTTTTACTTCTTTCTATTATGTCTTGTTCTAACATTTCACCGATTTTTTTCCTAACATCTTCTATGTACTTGTATGAGATTGGATATTTCTTGAATTTAAAATTTTCAATTTCTTTGACTTGGAATTTATGAATATAATTACTAGCTATACGAGTTTCATCAATTATTAAACCTTTATGTTGTGAAATTATTTCTGATATTATTCCCCTATACTTCTCGGATACTTTCATCTGCGAGATTATTTCATTTAAATTTCTGCTTGAGTCTTTTCTTTCGACCGCATTTATTATATTGCAACCTTCATTTGGTCTGTCAATATTTTCATTTTCCCCTTTCCCTATCTTTATAATTTCATCTAACAACTTTATTTCCTTTCCCTCGTAATCTATAATAATTCCATGCTTTTCTAATTCATCAGTTCCCATAACAATATCCAATTTCATATTCGGCACTACAAATAATTGCATCTCTAGACTTGACTTCCCTATTATAATATGCTCAGTAATCATTTTTGATACTTCAGTAATTTTCTTTCCACTAATATTTACTAATTCTACTTTTGGTATTTTCAATTGATTTGTTAATTTTACTTCAGACAATAGTTCTTCCCTTATTAATGATAGGTCTGATCCTGTATCACACATAATTTCTACTTCTTTCCCTTTTAATAAACCTTTTAATTTAATTAAACCTATACTTTCATTTTCTTCCCTTTGCTGTTCGTAGTCAATGTATTCCCTCTGATGTTCATATAATACATTAACGTGGTATTCGTGCTTTCTTAAAAATCCTGATTTTGTTGATTATTTTGACTTGAAGAGTCTTCCCTTTCCATATTACTTTCAATCCTACTACAGTTTACTTCCCTTTGATTATTTTCATTTCTACTTTCATTTCTACTATTATTTCTATTATTATTATTATTTTGACTTCTATAATCCCTATATCTATTTCTATTTTGATTAGCATTATTTCCATTATATCTATTTTCCCTATTATAATTTTGGTTTCTACTATCCCTATTTCTAAAATTGTTTTGATAATCATTATTACTTTGGAATCTATCATTATAATTTTGATTTCCCCTATAATTGTTCCTGTTATCATTATATCCATTTTGTTGCCTAGTTCCTATGTTATTCTTATTATCAATTCGGTTTAAGTATGATAGTAGTTGATTCATGTTTTTAATATTTGCAATGGCTATTGCCTCAGATATTTGACTTCGATACAGTCTTGAAATGTATAAAACTATCTCTTCATCTCTCATTTTAGGTTCTAAATATTGCGCTTCATTATATAGGCTAAGTGCATAAGCACTCATGCTTTTTCTAGTCCCTTCTATATACTTCCTAAAATATAACCTTTCTCGACATTTCGACTGCTCATTTTCACCCCAAAAATTTTTTAAAAATTCATCTATAAACTCATCTAAACTATTTAATTCCCTTTCTTTGCAATTGAACCACAACAATGGTTCATCAACCAATCGTTCTCTTATTAATTTTTTCATTCTCTCTACATTCCTTTCATACTGTATTTCATTTTTTAAATCTTTAACAAAAATTCATGGATGTAATAATTTTATGTTTCCATTAAACTTTATTGTATTCTCATGACCTACATTTCCGTATTCTATATTCATTCTCTCTTCGGATCTATTCTCAATTCTTTTTATTCTTTCATCTTGTTCATTTATCATTTTTTCCTGATTTTCTTTCATACTTTGTACATTCACATTCACATTCTCTTCAATATTCTTCCCCATATCATTCATTCTATTTTCCGTAATATCTATTTCTTTCTCTACATCATTAAACTTTCTATTTACAAAGCTATTATATTCTTCTAATTTATTATCTATACTTTCTTCAACATGTTGTCTTATTTTCTTTTTTTCAGTTTCAACTATTCTCATAATTTCCTCAGTTCTTTTATCAAATTTATCATTCACTCTCTTGATTTCATCTCTTATATCACTCATACCTTCTTCAATTTAAGCATTTGTTTCATTCTTACATTGTTCAATTTTTTTATTTGTTTCATTAGCCTTTAAATTTAAACTTTCAAGCAATCTCATTATTTGTGATTGACTATCTATTATTGGTGGTCTTTCTGCACTAATCATTTCACCCTCTTGATCAAATCCTATCAATTCTGGAGTACTCTGTCTATCTCCTTCCATTTTTACTTTCTTATTAATTAATCTAGTTCTTTAAATTATTTTGATACGCGGTTCTATTCCTTTTTTCAAATGGCCCCACGTTTGAGCGACAATTATTAATTAATTGTTTTACTTTGCTCCACGTTGTGGTGACAATTATTATCTAAATTCTTATTAGTTTATTTTGTTTATTTAATAATTATAATTTTTGAGATTCTACCGGCTAGCTTTTTATCTTTTCAATTTGATTGTATTTGAACTTTGAATTAATGTTTATGAAGTTTTTGAACTTTTGAAGTTTATCTGAAGTTTATCTATAGAATTATTTTATATGGAATTAAACACAATGCTCTTTGAATTTCACAATATTTAATTTCTATGACTCTTCTTTATCTCGGGTAATTCAGTTTTATGTTTACAAAATCTATGATATAACCTTAAAATCACTTTTACAACTAATATTTGTTTATACAGTTATAATCAGCAATCTTCCTTCTACTTTACAGATAATACGGATAATATGATGTAGAAATTATAAACAAACTTACGTTTAGATAATATCCAAAAATGTGTTTAACAATGGTGGCAATGTTCAATTTACTTCTTTTTAATTTCGTTGATTCACTTTTTACACAATACTATGCTATTTCACGATAATCACAGGTAACTAATTTTGGTTACTTCTTCTTGAGAATCAGGAACTGTTGATAATACTTTGTTTTATTCTTTTTAGATAAGATATAAAACTTTTCGATGCTTTATTGAAATTATATTGAAGAATGGTAATCGTTGGATACTTCTTATAAATTGGAGGTTATTACAACCTTTTACTTGATTTAGATACTTGGAACACTCGTTGACTTTTAATAAATTTTATTAACTTCGGTTATTTGGAACTTATCGAAGTTTGGAACACTTGCGTTCACTGATGTTTATCTTTATAAACTTAGGTTAGAAAATTTTTGTGAGTTGCCAGAGAAGCACAGTCTCTGCTTGGATATTAATGCAAAACTGACCTGACCCGTCCTCAGATACCTTTTATAGGCCTTCAAAACCGACGCCAAGCATTTTCAAAATTAACCAATGAGGTGTTTACTTTTTATATCAAGAATGCCAAGTTAATTGTTGTTAAACTGACACAAGTACTCATTGTTACCAGCCTGACTGAATTCGTCTCGACCAATCAGAATTTAGTATTCTATAATTTTTGAATTATTGGAGATTTTCAACTTATTTTAATTGATAGTGATTCCTTCTTTTTAAATTAATATTGCCTACATTTTTCCCCACACTTTGGTATAATATAACCTATGATTAGGTTATTATTAATATGATTATTCCCATATTTATGGTTTTCTGGACAGTTACTTATTCTTAAATCTAATACATACTATATTAATAATCATAAACATTCTTTTAACATTACATAACTCAAATTTACTAATCCTAACTTATATCTATAACTATTCAATGTTTTGTACTATCTCATGAAGGTTTTGTAATCACTTCAATTATGATTTCTGCCTTCGTTACACAGTACGTTTCTTCACTTTCACTGAAGTTCTTGTTTATCACTTCTTATTCTATTACATTGTTGTTTATTATGTTTTACATTGTTAATTTTAATATCCTAACTATTATTTAGCTTTCACTATTGTTTTTAATTCCATATAAATATCTTTTATTTGATCATTTCTGATTTTCAAAGTTCGGTAAGTTATTATTTTTAAATTTTTATTGTTTATGAAATGAAATCATAACAATATATAGATATATATATATATATATATATATATATATATATATATATATATATATATATATATATATACTATTTTTATTTTTTTTATTATTTCTATATTTAAAGTTATATTGATTTGACCGAGAAACGCTCCGAATAAAAGTTGTTGAGCATACAATTTTCTTAAATTTCGGCAGTTGTTACTTTTATTCGGAGCGTTTCTTCGTCAAATCAATAGAACTTTAAATATGAAAAAAATTTAAAAAATAAAAAATAGTACATTATATGTAAAGAGGTGAAAATATGGAAAAATATGTAATATTTTCTGGAAATTGTTGTTGATTTTCATTATAAATGTTGGTTCTTATGCTGCACTATATCTAAAAAAAATTATTTTTCTCCTAAAACACTTATTTTCCATATAATAAGCATGTAATTCAAAATACATATATATATATATATATATATATATATATATATATATATATATATATATAATGAGGACCCGAGAATCCAGTTCTACATATATATATATATATATATATATATATATATTGGCAAATGATAAGCAGTGACTTCCGTATCACAGAAGAGGCGACCTAACTTCCAGGTTTTCTACTGCTTGAAATATTTCAAAATTGGGTACATATAGCCTAAACATCCTGCTGATTGAGGGTATCAAAAGAGGGGGAATGATTTCGAAAATTTTGGACTCATATATGTGCAGATATTCACAATACGCAATGACTTCCACTTATATACGCAGAATTGTATAACGGTGGGCACGTTGTCACGTCCTGCAACGTTGCCTCAGCTCATATTATAATATCATCATTATATACTCTCACACACGTATGCATCAACTGAAAACACTTTATTGCATATGATAAGCTTAGATATGAGAATCTATAATATTATTATGTGATTTTTATTTGTAATTTTCGAAGATGTTGTAGTTTTGCTTTTATTACTGCTACTGTTCTTTCTATTTTTGTTTCTCCTATGAAATGTCTGATTTCCTCTCCTGAAGGATAATGTTTCTCTAAATGTAATTTAAAATATTTTTGTAATAATAAAATTTCTTTTTCGGACCAACCTGAAATATAAATAATTTTATACAAATGTACCATATATAATGAAGTAAATATCTTACTCTGTTTAGTTTTAGCATGAGTTTTGAGTTTCTTTTCCAAAATCTTCTGTTCACTACAACCTGCAATATAATCGAATTTATGCAAATATGGCAAGTAATGAAGTAAATATCTCACTCTTTTTAGATTTAGAGTAACTTTTGTGCTTCTTTTTCGGGCGTTCCTCTTCAAGTTCCTCTCCACCACTGATGTCTATATCTGTAAACATGTAAAGCTAAGTTATTATTCTACTGGAGGAGAAGACGGATAAAAATCAATTGAAGAAATATTCATTAAATAGTAAAATCAAAAACCAGTATATATTTTCCACTCGTTTCCTGAATACTTCAACGGGAATTATATCCATTCTTTCCAACAACAATTTAATGCAGTCATGAATTAATGGAAAAAAATGTATGAAGTCAAGCGTTCATTTTCAGACTGACCAAAAACTAGTCGCTTGACGTGTATTGTACCTTTTATAGATTTATTTAATGGTGATTTTGACAAAGAAAAAAGGAACAATACACGGGTTCTTGTATATATAAGGAACGTTTTCAGAACACTTGGATAATACAGACTATACAGAAATTAGACGGCTGATAATACAGACTATACAGAAATTAGACGGCTCTATATGACAAGTGTATTCCAGCTAAACGAAAAGAAACTTTTTCTATAAACATAGTCGAAACGTGATTCCCCTAAACACATAATGTCTAACATAATTCCAAAACTTTCCCGAGGATTTGTAAAGCCACCACGTTATGTAAATTGTAACATGGAATCAACTTGTGCCTCCATTTTTGATATGAAAATGATCCAAAATTCAAGAGCGATAAAAGGAAAAAAGCTTAGTACAGCTTTTTTTCAATGGGGAATCGAAGCCTTCAAATTGTTTCATAGGGAAGAACAAAGATTCAAATAGTACAGCTTAGAAGCCAGTTTATCGCATGTAATATTCTTTTCTTAACTTTTATACCTTGGTTTTTAATGAACATGATTTTAAATGCAAAGTAAATTTCCGTCAGTAAATGGATTGCATCCTGCAGAAGTTTCATCTTTCATTAAATTTTTGGGTTTGCTGATTGAAATTGAAAAGTACCATCACAAAAGGTAGTATTTTTCAAAACTTAATCCTTACAAAGCATACAGCTATAATAATTCAATTTGAATTTGTTCAGAATATATGCATATTTAGGGAACATTTTGATACGATTCATTTAGAAAAAACTAAGAGTCATGTTTGTAGGAACTATTGATTTCTGTTTTGGTTTGAAATACACTGGTAAAAAGTCGAACTCTAATTTCAGTCTATATTTTTCACATCTCAAGAATTCAATAATGTCCAATAAAGGTTTTTAATTATTTTCTAACCTGAAGTCCTAGTCTCGATTTCTCCAGATACTGCTCCCTCACCAGTATCTTGCAGCAAACCTCCCATTTCAACTGTTAAATACAAATAAGAAATATACATATAGAACCCAACCATTTTTTGTTTTGTCAAGAAAGAGAATAACAGAATTTTAATCTTGTTGATACACATTCCATCAACGTTCTTTCTCCTAAATTAGATAAAAAAAGAATGAAAGGTGAAATTTACTTATTTCTGTATCTTAGCGATAACATCGCTTTCCGAAAAATGATCCTTTCATAAAATCTTAATTTTGAAGAATTGACCGGAAACAAAATTTGTTTTCGAATAAATTTTCTAGACTCATTGCTATCTATAGTATGCTAAATGAACCTACTGTTCAATACGGTGTTCGTATTACGAAATATTTAGTCACTGATATAATTTTGCTTCATCAATATAACGCGCTTCAAGAAAATGTAAAAAATAAGTCGCTCTCGAACAAAACTTTCGAGAACAAAGTTTAAAAATGTTTACTTTGTAATGAGCGGAATATGGTGCATGAATTAATTGATACACACATGTTATATATAATTAACAAATATGAATAAAAGACTAAGTTGATGATGTATTCCTTGTGGTACTTTTACACAATTATTTGATTTTAGTGTCATTACAATCATTCAGGATATTGAAACATATTCTGAACTTACCATAACCTAAAACAGAAATCTACCCTTTCAACATAAATATTATCCACGCACAAGGTTACTTTTGTGGATATACCTGTTTATTTCATTACATTTTTTCAATAATGGGTGCAAAGAACGTTTATTTTTTATTATCTCTAAATTATACAGAATTTTATGCAAAAGTATTCTTTGGATGAATAAACTATATTATTATTATTATCTATCATGTCATGAATTTAAAACTAAACTATCATTTTCTTGCTTACCAAAATGACAGTACCTCATATCCCTTATAGAAATATAACAAATGAAACTCACCATCCACATCATTATTTTCCTCCTCAACATAACAATCCTCCATGTTTATATCCCTTAAAGACTTTCCTCTGAATTCAACCGGTAAAGATCCCTTTTCCATTAACATAAGTATCTTCGAGACTTTAGCAGTTTGATATATATCGACAGGTAACCTCAAAATGGAATATTTACTAGACTCATCACGTACATATTTTGGAATAAAGATCTTCGACCCCAAAACCCCCCTTATACCAGTTTTGAATAGAATCTGATCATAATCGTCAGTTATCTTAGCCGCCACCTTGAATTTACGAATTTTGACTGAAAAAGCATGATCCCCGAACCCGAAGACCCCATTTATACCAATTTTATATAGAATCGGACCATAATCAGAAAACCCGTCCGTCATATAGGAGCCGCCAAGGGGGTTTTCGTAGATCGATATTTTCCAGTCAAAATTCAAAATTCCAATACGGCGAACGAGTCTTGTGATTATGGTGCCATTCTTTTCAAAATTGGTATATTAGAGTCTTTGGTGTCGGAGATCATGCTTTTTTAAGTCTTTCTAGTATACATTTGATCGGCAGGAATGTCAGAAAGCCAGTTTGCTAACAAAAGTTGGGGAGGTCATGTGATCAATTGAACAAATTTTTTTTATAATATCATTGGAGGGCTGTAGCTGCCTCAAGGAATGTTCACTTCTCCAATAATGTAGGTGCTACAGATCATGAACAATATGTCAATAATAAAGAAATAAGTAATTACTCATAGAATTCTGCATGAGTCTTCTCAGTGTGCCCCATAAAATTTGAGAATTGTTTTGATTCCTCCTTAGTTAAATTTAAAATTTGCATAACTGTAGCTACATGTTTTCTCAATTTGTTGCTCGATATTGCTTCGGGATGTTGCAAAGGTATCTTCTTCACCAAAGCTTTCATAGCAATATCTCCTCTTCCCCATTTTAGAGAGCTTCCCAGAATTGCGAACACATATTCATTATCTTGTGGAATAAATTTAGAGCGATGGTATAATAATGTGTCCATAAATTTCTGCAGTATTTCTGGTACCAAAATTACCACAGCTCTGCTTCCTTTCCCACTATTGATGACTCTTTTATATTTCGTTGTTAAAATCTTTTCAGTTTCTGATAAGGCACTTTCAAAATCTGTCGTGTTACTTCTTTTGTCAATTTGGTAATCTTTTAATTTCAAGTATTGAACATCACCAATACGTCTCCTGTTAAACAGTATTAATAATGACAGAGTGCATTGCACCAGAGTTTTGTCACGATGTACATTATTGGTATCAGTATTTTCGAGTAGGTGAAGAGTGCATTCATTTGCCATTTGCAATGTTTTTTCCCGAAATGTCTTTATGTCGTTCACCAATGGCAAGAGTAGCGGTTTTTCCCAACGTTTCTCCTGTAGGTCTTTATTAGCAAGAGATGATAACTCTGTATTCCAACGAGATTGAACTAAGTCCTTGAAATCTCGAATGTTTTGCAACCATAATCTTTCTTCTGTTGTTTTACATTTGAATCCCTTGCTTTGTCGTAAAATTAGATGGATCAATTCATCGCAGGCATGTTTCAATGAGGTTCCCATATGCATAGCAAGACTAGGCGCTTGAAAAGATTTTTTAATATGGTCATAACCTCCAATACTTCGTGTTGCAGCAACTACATTATCAAAATTCTTTGGATGGAGTAAATTTTTCAATTGGAGATCTTTGTTATTTAATATCAGGCGATACCGAATTAGAAGACGCGAAAGCTCCCTCATTCTATTACTGCATGCATAGGCCATGCGCTCTCTCTTATGCTTTTTCAGATAGGACTCACCAAAATTCGCTATAAGAAGATCTTTTTTAGCTTCGAAACTTATATCATCTGCTTTCATTATCCGGAAAACTTTCTCTTTTATGTCCAGTTGAGATATAACATTAGTTGGATCTATAGCACAAGCAGTTAATGTTTGTGAGTTTCCTAAATGATTCATCCTAGTATTTTTTAGATTTTGAGAACCTTTGTTATATCCACAACTTTTAGCACGTCGTTTCAAATAACTCTTCAGATATAAGCCTTTACAAAACTCACAAGGATAATATTTAGTGTAACTTAAACCGAACTTTTCATTGCGTTTTCTGTTAGGTCTTACTTCTCCATTTATGTAGAGATCGAAGTTGGTGTCATTCCTTAGTAAAGCTAAAGCTTTTCGCCTATCTTTACTACATTTCGGAAACTCGAAAATTTTACGTATTTCATTCTCATCCTGATGATTTCTCTTCAAATGCCTCATGAAATTTTTTGTAGCTATATCATTTTCACAAAACTTACATCGCATAACTTTTAGATTTTCTCTTCTCTCATTCCGTAATTTCTCTGAGAGAGGTGCATCTTCTAGGCCATTCTCATTTGTGGTTTTTTGGATTAAAAATATACTTTGTTTTGAAGCATTTCTATTTGTGTTTTCTGGAATTAAAGATATATTTCGTTTTGATGTAGTAGAAGAATCCAAAATCTCTGAACTGCCAGAGGACTCAACATCAAAATGATTATTCACATCAGAATCTGAGTTAGTATCATCAGAGGCTGTTTCAGTAGGAATACTTTCCAGTGAGGATATTTCAATAACTTTACTCTTGTCGACGACATTGTCCGTAAAATCTTTCATAAAAGAGTTTGATGTAACTGTAATATTATCTCTTGGATTATCAGATGTACACATTTCTAGAGTTTTTGGATTCCTATCAACAAAATTGGAATAAGCTTCCAAGTCAAAGAAATCAGAGTCAGAATTATTGTCAGTAGAATCTGACGAGGAAGTTTCTGATACGTATGCACAGTCGCAAATATCCTCCAAGCATGCCTTAGATTTGCTTATTTTTTTACAAAAACAAGTGCTACTATCATTTTGAATCATATTCTGAACGTCATTTGCAATAGTGGTAGGTTGGAACGAATTATCAACATCAGTTGATTCATTCAAATTGAATTCACGGATATATGCTGAATTTTCATTTTCAGCACACAAACGAAGCTCATTTTGATTTTCAAAATTGTATGAATCATTATATTCATAATTATCAACCTGAGAGTCACGATAGCATACAGCTTTTTTTTTAATTTCAGTAAATGAATCTTGACTATGTAGACAATAACTATCCAAATTCTCTTTATTGTTATCAACTTCAGAATTATATTGTTCCGTCAAATTCAAAGGGAGTGCTTCCAGTACTGTATTTCTAAAAACAAACAAATGAATGAATATACATTCAAGAAAGCAATTTAGTATATAGTAATCATTTTATACGAAAAGAATTTTAAAAATGACTCACCGAACTTTCTTGATTACATATTATCATAGGTGATTTTTCAGCAGCAATATTTGATTCATCTGTAGAAAAGATTCATAGTTACTTAGGAAATGTACCAAAATCGTTTTGATGTTTTTACAGGTTTGTATTTTTCTTTGTGCATTTGTTAAAAGAAATCAAAACAAACAATAACGGAACAGATTGAAAAAAATATAAATACGGTCTCAGCACAACTGGAAGCGATAGTGATTCAGACATATGCACAAAATTTCGAAATGAAATTGAAACTAGAAGTGAAAAATTTTAATGAGAAGTTTCGGTGAATATATTTTTTAATTTTTATATTATATTTAATTGTATATTATCTTCCATCAAATTTCCATGTTTATTAGTGGTCTAGATTTTAGCATAATTTGTTGGGAATAAGATAGCCTGAATCATATTCGATGATTTAAAAGAAAATGTTGTGAAGAACTTTCACATTTTAAAAGCGTAAATATTATCATAGTTAGACACAGTCCTTCATAATATTAAATTCAGAAAGTTGTATCTTCAAATGAAATTTATCTATATACTCAGTTCATATGTATAGAATTTTTAAGTAATAGTAAAATCACGAACACTTTTTTCCACAGTAGACTTTAAGATTTATTTAGGGCGGGAATTATTCGAAGTAGGTTATATGGCTTTAGATTAGATTTTAGAGCTTTTAGAGGATCAGTATTACGATTCATGTATACATACCTTTTTGTTTAACTAAGCTTAACATCAATGAACCTCGAGATGACATTATTTATTCCTCAATTCACTTAACACTTGAACACTTTTAAAACTTCAAGTACCGACAAAAGACATGTGCAATGTAACGAGTGCAATGTTGCCATATAATCACGCTAAAATGGAAGTATGAAAGTATCCTTCTTAACCTTGTGATGTATATACAGTGCCAGCGCCACATGGATTATGCTGGAACTAAAGGACAAATTTGTAGGTACTGGAGGTCAAAATGACTTCCACACAAATTTTCGGCATTAGGATCCCACGACACCTATTATTCGTTTTTTAACTAAAAACATTAGAAACGTTGTGACTTCCAATTTCGGAAGTCAGAACGATATATATGAAGTCACAACGTTAAATATATACCTATTTTGGAAGTCAGTACGTTACGTTCATACATATATATATATATATATATATATATATATATATATATATATATATATATATGCTATATTGGGTTGCCGGGATATACTCCGCGTTGTCGTAGATTGGTTTCGATAGAAACCGTTGATATGACGACGTTTCGGCACAATCTCATGTGCCATCTTCAGGTCTTCTCTTCAGGGCTGCTGCTCTGTTTCAAGTTAACTCGAAGAAGAGCAGCAGCCCTGAAGAGAAGACCTGAAGATGGCACAGAAGATCGTACCGAAACGTCGTCATATCAACGGTTTCTATCGAAACCAATCTACGACAACGCGGAGTATATCCCGGCAACCCAATACAGCATACAACGCCCGCGGAAACCTGAAGCAGAACATATATATATATATATATATATATATATATATATATATATGTATCGCTAACGTCATTTTCGGGGACATTTTGTTCCTGCAACAGCAACTTTGGGGACAAAATGATAGTTTGAGGACTGTCCTCAAATTAACAGTTCCTCTATTGTTTAATTTGGGGACTGTCCTAGCACGATTCTTTCAAGGGGAAGTTTCAGGACATTCAAATGTCCCCAAATTTACAATAGATTAAGAAATGTCCTCAAACTAACGCATACATAATGAATTTTCCATTCATCAATAAATAGATGTTTGATTGGGTATCGATGCTGATTGAAATATATAGAGGAAACAAAGTGCATAACCTGTTGTGTTATATTAAGAGAGTACTTGGATTATTGTAAATTAGTGAGAGGATGAGAAACGATGGAGTTTGGTGGAATAATTGGTTGAAATGTTGATGGATGAAGAAAAGTTTATTTCAATTATTTATTTTTCGCAGCTTGTAAGGGCTGAACGAAGAGTATAACGATCAATCGGAGATATATTCTTCAGAGGAAAAATTAACCAGATTTCGGAAACTCTGCGAATGCCGAAACTTTTCGAAAGGTCGGTCCGAGTAGTTCCAGAAACTGCTGAGAATACTTTGATCACGACCACCGTTATTTTCGGAATTTCTTTTCGAAAATCTAGTTGTTGCTTTCCAACAAATTTGTGATCAAAACTTTATCCAAACGGAAATATGCAGAACAGATACATTTTAACAGAATGCGTAAAATTTCTTTGTCTTGCTACTGTGAAAATCTGAAGTTCATCCTTTCATAAATTGGCTGGTGCTTATTGAGAAGGAACCAAGCGCCGAATTGCGTTTTTGAGTTATTTCCAATTGAAGTAGAAACGCTTTATTGAAAATTCCTCTTAATAATTTACAAAATAACTAATGATCTCTATGGCAAAAGTATTAAGGAAAAATTGTAAGAATGACGTAATAATCGTAAAGTACTTAGTTTTAGACATTTTTTAGCTTTTTTGGTGCTTAGTTCCTTTTCAGTAAATAACGAAATGAGACATAATCTGGAAGAACAGAACCAAGTTCCTGGTTCTGTTTATACAAACAGATAACAGTAAGATTGTTCTTTTTAAAGTAATATATTAAAAAAATTATGATATCAAAACATTACAACTAAGACAGAATAACTGTGTTCTTTCTAAATCTACGTAATATTCTTCACTAAATCAGAACAAAAATATAACAACTTCGGACTACAAAATAGGGAAAATGTCATTCTAAAACAAATAAAATTTTTAATCTTCCGCCTCTATTTGAAAATCTGTATTTGGTCCAAATCCATCGACGTCATCCTCAAAATCGTCTGTGTTAGATATCTTGTAAAAATTTCTGGCGTCTGTTGGAATAAATTTCATTAGAGATTTGATATATTCCCATTCTAGTTTGGAAATTGGCTTTCCAGTAGGATACAGTATCCTTAAATTCAAAAAATCTTTTAGAGGCTTTCTGCTGCGGCCAGTATTTTTAGATATATCTACTTCTTTAAAAGTGCCTTCAGGATCGTGAATTTCTTTAAAGAAAATTGAAAATGGCTTGTCTTTTCCGATTTTTATCACTCTTGATTTAAGCCAACTAATTTTCTCTTTTTCTGTGGTAATTTTTCTGTTGCAAATTTGTTTTTCTAAATCTGCTGTGGAGTAGAAATCTTGCGTTTGCATGACACATGATACACATTTTTTATTATTTTTACAGTTTGCAATGACCAAAGTAAAATCGTCCAGGGTATAAATTCCAACTTGTTTTTTAAGAGCACACTCAATCTGTCCAAAATCAGTATCATTCGGCAAATAACTGTGTCCAGATCCAAGGTATTTTAGGCTAATCGTTTTAAAAGTAGGATGATTCATGAAAATATTTTTTTAAATCAATATAATTTTGATATTCCTATTTTGGCCGCCACAGCTGTCCGACCACAAAATCAGGTTTTCCACTCTATCAAGGTAATTTAAATTTATAAATTTTTTAAGGCATGATCCCACCTCTTGTGCACCTCTGCCTGCCACTCCCTCTTTCCAAATGAAACAGTATGGAGTATCTGTTTTTCCGGGATGAATTCCTTCATTATAAATATTCAATTGGCGTTTATAGTAGACTAAATTTGTTGGAAGTTTTGGTAAACTTAAAACTTTTCGCATGTCATATGTAAGCGTTTCGACAAGAGGATTATCAATTGCCTCCTTTACATCTCTCTTCATTTGATTTCTAGCAGTTTCAGCTTTTTCCAGATGGCTAGTATGTGCATCCTTAAGGCCTTGTTTTTCTGTTTCATCTTGGGAGCTTTTTATTTGAGCAGTAAATAAATCACATTTTTTGCAAGTGTCTTTGATAGGTGCTTTTCTTCTCAAATTAAAATTTTTGTGAAATACGCTTTTAAAGTATGTGAAACTTACTTTTGGGTTTTCATCTTCTAAGGTATAGAGTTCAAACATTTTGCTCTCTGTCAGGTCATGAGGTAAAAATTTTGAACTCGTTTCGGCCCGAGCATAGTGCGAGGTATAAGTCGGAAACCTGCTAATGTGGTGAATAATCTTTTCTGTAACTTCTGGTCCTATTTCTTTTTTACCCCCTGCTCTTCCTCTTCGATCTTCTAATTGGCGATTACGAACCTTGCATACAGCAGTATTGACTCTTTTTGTTGATATCTGGTAAGTATGTATAAACATGTTACGACAAACAGTGATATCTCCAAGCATGTACGTTCTAGTAAAGGTTTTCTCTTGTCTATTTTTTGCACGTTTTCGCTTTACAGGTACTTCCTTAATTGACGACCCGATAAAACTCGTTTGTAAGTCGTAGGATGCAAGATTCCAGAATTTTTCAAATAACATTTTTCTGTTTTCTCCACTAAGCATTTCGCTGCATTGTTTGTCACAATTGCATTTGTAATCTATGAACTCTTTACTCTCTTTTATCTTTCCTTTGGTAGTATAATGGGTTAAGTTTGAATCTTTAAGTTTTTTTCTTTCTCTACATGTCTGGCCTGGATATTTTCGGTGTCTACCTTTTTTTGGTCTCCCTTCCAGTTTTCCCGTTCTTCATTCAACATTTGAATCCTATTAATTTCAGTAGTATTTTCTTCAGGTTGTCTTGCAGTTTGGTTTTCAGATTCACTGTCGCTTGAGGATGCATCAGAATTTGAATCCGGAACAAAATCTTTGTCTTTAATGCTATCGTCGGAATCTTCTTCTTCTATGAATCTAAACTGGGTTTGTCTTGAAGAACCTGGACCATGGCTATTTAGCATTTCAACTACAACTTTTGGAAACTCTGATGCTAAATTGTCATTATACTGATACTGCTTTTCTTCCTTCCGGTTTTCTTTATCGTCATTTTTCGTATCTGTCATGGTTTCTGTGTAATCGACACAACTATTTTGTCTTTGCTTAGTAACATCATTAGTATTATGGCTCAAGCTTTCGTTCTCCATTAGACATTCGGCTATGTTACTTTCAGCACCAGTAGTAGATGCGCACACGCCTTGAAAAAAGAAATCGTAAAGAAATACACTCTTAATAATTTTGCAACAATATAACTTATGTTGGATTTATACAGAAAAATATGATAAGATAAGAATAAAATCATAAATAAAAATAACATAAAACGAATAAGGGCCATTCGGTTTTATACAGCAAAATAAGAAATAAGGGCGACCAATAAGATACGTCCAATGACTGTCCATTCAATGGAAATTATAAGGAAATAGACCTATAGAAACAGAATTCAATAATGCTGAATGCAAATGGAGACTCCCATACAAAATATGATTGCTTCTTTTTCTTTATAAAAAACACAGAATTATAACCATAGATTATTTTTTTATTTCTTATTTTATGATATGTTATTTGGCTGTATAAATGCTTAATGGCGGATATGTATATTCAACTCTTATTTAATTGTTATGTTATTCTTATCTTATCTTATTTTTATGTACAAATTCACCATTAGAGTAGCTATGTACAAAAAGAACCAACCGCTATGGCGAAGGGTGGTTGGTTCCGTCTAAACGAAGTAAATTATCGTTAATAACCCAATCATATGCCAAAGGTATGGTTCCAATATTTTAAACATTACTTAACAGTAGAAAAACTTAAATAAAATAATAGATATTTGTTGAAGATTTTTTAAAAACGAAACACTTTCAATACCTAACATAACCTACAAAAATATACTCACCTGTTTTATTTCGCTAATTCTTGGCTTTTTCCCACAGTTTTCACTTGAATATACACTTAATGAAGAAAGTACAATTCGCTTAGCCCTTTCACTCAATTTTAAATGAATTTGTTATTCACTAACAAATAAACCTGGACTTTAGTGTAGAAGTTACACTAAAAGTTTAAAGCGAACCATCTGACGATTTGTAATAATGTAAAACGTCATGTCGTTTGGATCTCCTCAAACAAATTGAAAAGATGCCTGCAAAGAAGATGTCGCTTGGTCCTTTGCCCAACAGATGTCGCAATAATTTTTATTTTCGTTTGGGTCTTTTTACACAAATAAAATGAAATATGTTCTGTCGCGTGGTACCTCTAACTTAATTTTTCAGTTTTGGCGCTTGGTTCCTTTTCAATAAACATCATCCAATTACGGAAAATCATATAATCATAAAAAAGCAAAGGATTAAGTGAGAATTGAACACGGGTTCCTTTGGTTTCATATCATAACACATATGTATAAGGTGTATGACTTATTATGAAATCGGAGAAAGTCCTCATACATCTGGTGATAATCTGATATTTGAAAATGAATATATATTTGCACAATATTTATGGAAGATGAAAACAGTATCAAGAAACATTACAGCTAAATGAATATGACTTCACTCCAAGGCTGTAAAAGCATATCTTTATAAATGAGAATGACAGAAGTATTTTAACGGAGGGTATAACCATATAGTATTTCCTACAGAAATTATGGACTGAACTATCTAGTTTAGTCATTCTGTAGAATGAACTAAGTGATTTTTGTTCATTTTACTTATTAGTCACAGACCACGCAAAAATGGTATCACGTCTTGGAAAATATCTTTTTCATAAATTTATTCGAATTATTAAGCAAATGTCATTGTATTAATAGTGTATCTACTTCATAAGGCATTCGATTACGATAGCCATCAGTATCAAATTGGATGTTTTTTTCGACATAATTTTGTTGTCATTTATGACAACATATGCTTGAATTAATATCAATCAGATGGTTCTGATTATTGAATATAACAAAGCTAAAGTAGAGGAGCATGAAATGGAGAGAAGTTTTATTAGGCGTTAGGTTGGAGCTGAGCTAGGTCAGTTAAGTGAGATCACAGATTTAGCTTAGGGTAAGTTTTGAGTGAGATTAAGTTTAGTCTATTCCACAGAATTTAAGGTGCGCTCTGTGCTCCGACTATAGAATACGGACGTACGTTAAGATACTAGGGGTAAAATTGCTCTTTATTCTGTGTTCCAACCTCACGTCCCGTTACCAGTGAAACAAACATAAATTTGGTTGATCCTCCATTCATAAGCAAATTACTTGAAGCAGTAATTCAGTTCATTGAATTCCTTAAAACCTTAGAATATGTGGGAAAAGTGAAGTAAATTTATAAGAAACTGTGTCCATATACAATGTACCGGTTCTATTCAGTCAATAATACAATATTCCTTCACATACATCTTCTACATCGTTTTTGAAAAAATATGAATCTAAATATTTTTCGCACATCATCTTTGATCATTTGAAGAATATGGTTGATTTTCATGTAATATTTGTTTTGTAGATTTTGGTTTACCTTAGTGACGGATATTTATATTTTATCTAAACACTGACAAAAATTCACTTGAATCGGATGAATTGTGCATTTATATATGGAGTGCATATTAGCTATATTTCTCAAAGCAAAAATAGCCATTTTGAGAATTATATGACAATCTTAACAGAATTTATGAACAATATCGGTGTGCTTATCACTTGATCTATGCTCTATTATTTAAAAACAACTAATCAATTGGTTTGCTATGCATATGTTTGCAGCAAATATGCTTCTCGCAAAATATAATAATGAACTGATTCAACCATTATAACTTCCTGAATTAACATTAGCTTAACATAACCCTTAGTAGCCTCAACATAACCCAACCTATGTCTGGGTCTATTCCAGCTCTTTGTATAGTTCGCCTGTCATATGGTTTACACCACCATGAAAAAATAAAGTTTCTCCAGCTCCTCTCGCTAGTATTTTGTTGACCCATTGGAGTTGAAAGTTGATATGACCTTCTCCATCGAAGCCTGTGACTGTATTTTTATAAGATTTTTCCCTTTCGCAAATATAGCAGTAGTACTGTCATAACTAGGTACTAAAAGAATGGCCTAGCAGGATGTAGTTGTCGATGTTTGAATACTGCTGGCTGTTGCAAAGACGTTCATGAATATAGTCTTTGATTAGTTCTAATACTTTTGCTTTCAACAAATACACTTATTGTTTGTTCAATGAGAGAAATCTGTCATGAGTACCAGTATATCGATATCTTGACTAACGATTGCGGGTTGAAGATATTGAGCCATGTCAATTGCGGTGTTAACAAGTAAAGTGTTTGCGTCACCACAAAGCTTGTAAGACCGTAAAATTGCACTTTTAGAACGGATTTGTCGGAACTTTGATCAGCTGTTTTTGTTTTCGGAGTTAGTAAGAGGTCGCTCTTGATGACTGCACACTGGGGTACTTTCCGTGATGAAGTTGAGGAGCGAAATATTTGTACCGTCGTAAGTGTTCAGAAGTTTTAATCCTATCGGTGTCATTGTAACCATCGAATACTATGACAGCTGATTTGAAATGATTTTGGGTCTACCTCACATACCGACACATCACATGCATCATTATAGGATCTGCATCAAGTTATCATTATTCGAAATTAATAGTCCTGATCTTGAAAATGAATATTTCACTGATAATAAAAAAGTAGGTAACATTTCAAACATTGTATTTTGTAATCTAGTCATTAATGTATCGAACAGGCATTTTTTTTGTACATAAACATTATCATTTGAAATGAGATATTATTTTTGTAATGAAAATAAATTATTTCGATATTTAATCATCTTGCTACAGATTATCGAGCGAAGGAATATATCAATAGATTGCTTTCGGCAACAAGTTGTAGAAAATTGTCTGAAGGATAATGATTATTCATACCCAGTTCGGAATATAATATCTTTTCGGCAGTGGGTACTTCACGGACGCTTTTCCCTCAAGAAAATAGCATTTTTCCGGCCTATTTAGGCTAGGCCGGGACGAATCACATCGTTGTTGTCATTGTAAATATGAAAATCTTGGTAGGTATGGTTTTGATAAATGCAGTTGATCTTTACCATAGCAGAGAAATAACGACTGACTGTTCGAATTTCAATATTCAATACAAATAAGAATTAAAATGTTATTCTACACGGTTGCCGAACCGGAAAGAGTATTTTCCCGACTTGTTACGTGAATTACTATTCAACTAATAATGTACTCTTTTTCAACCTAGGGCAGACCACTGATACAATTCTCGAATTGCCTCCCATGTCAAATTTGACATGTGTTTGCCGTATATCAACCAAAGATGTCTTTAACTCTGCCTACGGGGAATGAGAGGTGCTACACAGTGTGCCCGCCGTTTCATCGCAAAGTAGCCCCTCTAGTAATCGAACTCGCTGATATCAACCTGTGATTTTTAAATTATGTTCTGTGGTTATTACTCTTGAGGTACGATAACATTTATATTCTGTGGCAGGTTTTACAACTTTACTTTCATTCCCGTATCTATGACTACAGCCTGACAATCTAACCTATAAATCTCTTCATTTGACCCCAAGCATAGAGATCATATATGATCTCTATGACCCCAAGTAATTTAAATTTTCATATAGGATTGAGAATAGAGTTGAAAGAATAAGCTCAAAAAATATACGGCATTGAAGCAGTTTCAGATCAAATTTCTGTAATAGAAGATAGAAGAATTAATTCCCATGTTCCAAGTTATCGTACAACCATGCATATTCGTATTTAATGTTTGGAATAGAAATCATAATGGGTTCAATTAATTCATTTATACTTTATGTAGATGCAAAAAGTTCGAAAGACAGTAGAAGAGAACATAAATTTAACATATAAAAATAATTAAGTAGGAAACTTTCAAAAGCAGATTTAAAAATTTCATATGTGCAAAATTTTTAAGCAAAACATAGTTAAGTAATCAATGTAACTCAGCTGGATTGAATGTACTTATGAGGAAAAATTTTGTTTGTACCATTTGTTTCAACAAAAACTTAACATTATGATAGGAAGAAATTAAAAACAAACTACGAAAGTTTTTTTTAATTCAAATTATTGATATATGCTTTTATCATTTCTGGAGTTCTATACCTCATCGAACTTTTTTCCTTTATTAATTTTTTACACAGTGCAAGACTGGGTAGCTTTTTGGTATCAATATAGTTCTTGAAAGCTTCTTCAACAATCAACTTTTCCTTGGGAGTCCAATATGTGTGGTTTCCTGAAAATTATATTATTATATTAGATCTTAATATGCTTCATAAATAAGAACTGTTTGACTACACAAAGTAAACTGCAATAATGCTGTTATATATATATGAACAAATCCATGATCTGACTCTTATGATAAAGTATGTTTTGATAAACAAGTGCTTAATGAGTATGTTTTAGACTGATTGCTAGTCAAGAAAAATATTTATCTATTTGATATCAATTGGGACCTTCTACTTCGTATTGTGGAAATATTTTGTTATTTCTTTTTTGAAAAAATGATTAAATTGTAATTAAATTGTAAAAGTTTAAATCCAGTTATAACAGATGTCATCAATATTGTTATTTCAAATAGATCATCATATTCCCACATTTTTTATTGGTACAGTAGTTCTGGGTATCTTTGAAAGGAAATCTATTTCTCATATTCTTTGGAACTTTGACAGGGAAAAGACAATTTGTAATAAGGTCATATTTTTCATACTTCTAACATTCAGTTCTGAGTACCTGAAATTCTATTTTTACAGAACAAGCATTGAATTTGGCGAAAAGATAGTTTTTACTGACAAAATTTCCTACAACTTCACAATACACGTAACTTGATTAACTTAAAAAACAGAGAAAATTCCAGATCAATATATTAATAGTCAAAGAAAATTTCATTATATTTGTTAAGTCTTAGTCTTGTATGAAAATATATTATTCAATGTAGTCATTTTTATATTATGCTATAAATAGGCTTGATATTAATAAGGACAACCAGGGTTTTTCAATGAGAATATAATATTGAAATGAAATATAAACCATATTTGAAATGTTATGACACACTTTTTGTCACTGACAATTCATTATCGCTTAATACTGCTTCGAACAAGACAGACCATTAACAACTACTGACTGTGGTGACATGTTTGCCATTTCATTTCAAACTCATTTTTTTATCCAAAAACTTATATATTCAATAAGATCTGTAACTCGACAATAATGAAGTCAGGGAAAACAAAGAAATACCTGGAACTGGAAGATCTTAATAATTATGAATGAAACACAATACAAAAGTGAATTATCAAAGAGATCATGCATTGACTTCAATTAAATTAAGATATTATAATTCCTAACAACTTCCTTCAGCAACCCTCAAGGCATATTAATTTATCTAAGCAACAATAATGAATTACATTTTGTGGACTGGTAATTTAGATGATACAAGGTAAAATTGAACAAATGTAAATATAGAGGAAATTAAGATTTTATTTATTTCAAAGAACCAGTTTCATTCATTATTATTAATTTTCATTACAGGTTAATTCACACACAAGGTTAATTCGATTCAAAATGAAGAAATGTATTTGAAAATACAATTTCTCATAATACTATAATCATTCCTCTCTATACTCACCTGATAAATGAAAGACATATTTATCATTTTCAATTTCTTCATGTTTCAAGCTGGATATATCAACCTGCATGTAACCAGGACAATTACTTGATAACGTCGAAGCTGTAGACATATTCATAAAACTGGCGTCATCTAAAACATTGACTAATTTAATCTAAGATCTTTCTATTATAACAAGATAATAAATTTTCATTATAAGTGATATGTGGAGACAACAAAATTAAACTTACTTGAATCGCTCGATTGTCGATGGGGTTTGCTAACATTAGGCATGATTTTTACAATTCTCCTCATTTTATCAGATTTTCTCCTATGTACCTACACTCTCACGTTCTACCATTATCGTTTGAAGTATTGGCGCATTAGCGGGATGTAATTGTAAAAAAAAATGTCAAATCAGTAATCACACAAATAGGTTATGGTTTGAGCATAGAGCATTATGTTTCTAGTAGAATACAAAAAGGTGTGACTACGTTCACACGTTAGATTGTTGGAACTTAGCCAAAGCGTAAGATCGAAATCCGGAAAGTAAGTAAATGTATCTTAAAACGAGTAATTGACATAATTGATCATAACCTCTTTTCATGTTTTATATTAAGAGTTATTCTTATTAATCGTTGTAGATTGCGCCCTTGGTGATTGTTATCTCTAGTATCATTTATTATTATGGATAAAACATGGCTAATTGCAATACTTATTGATGAAGGCAAGATTAAAAACATCCCTCAAGAGTTTTTCCTCTGCGAAGGCAATATTTTAACATTCATGCTGTTGATTTGAATCACGCCTTCACGATTCATGAATTCATGCCTTTGATTTGAGTTTGATTTTTGATGAAAGTTGTACAGTTGATAATTTTTAGAAAAAAATTGAAAATTTCAGAAATGAAACATTTCAACTATTTTCAAATGGAAAGATGATCAGTGGATAAAAATCAATTTCATATTAATTTGTAAATATAAAATCAAATGAATAATGAATTTTATTCAATATTTTGAAACTGAACTGACCCAAGCAAATACTCTATGGTTGTTCAATTGAAAAAAGTTCAGAAACAAAAATATGGATTATATACTGTGGTTCTTTTTTATGTTCACCGCTGAGCTTTAAAGACACTTTTCAATTACGTTGAGAATGGTGATGGGTGCTTTCATGATTACCATCCTTCCATTTATCCACAGAGAACACCCTGTTGTGTCATCCATCATTCAAAGAGCTTTCGTCCGTTAAATCCTGTTGAACGCAGCCTTAAATATCGCATGGAGTGTCCCGGTTACATAAAAAGAGCAATAGATCAGTCGTCCTGAAGAAATAATTTTAACAAACGGAACCTGTTTTAAACCAGGTTCTAAGTCAGAGACGTTCATTAGCCGGACGTATGTAACCGATTTCCTCATCAGATCACACATTCAGACTGTCCGCGTACAACACTCTGAGTACCCAGTGAGTATTTGCTCATCTTGAAGCGTGTTTTTCCCATAACTAACATATCAGTACATACTTATCTTGACTAGAGTCTAGCTACATTCTCCGAGATGCTGTTAAAACAACATCAGTTTCAACCAAGTGTGCAATGTAAACTATCAGTGAGAGAAAAACAATATGATAGATCACTATCGTTCTATCCATAACGTTGAAATATATTCAGTTGAAACGGAGTTTACAAATTTGAAATCACACTGAATTTGAATAGTAGAAAGATACCACTACAAAATTAATTGTGTCGGACAAAACAAACGGTAAATAAATTAATTCGGTACTATCGATGTCACCGGGATGGATTTCTTAAGAAGCCTGGAAAAAATATTCGCCATTTAAAGCTGTTAGGAAGTAATAAAATTATAGATTTCTGTTCAGCTAGATTAAAAATGATTGACAATAGGCACATTAAAGTTACTTTTACAAAAGCTCATATAGGGAATGGCATGGATCTTGGAAGAATTATACCTACATTCAAAAAGTGAACAGATGAAAATAGCTGTAAAAATTCCATTTTACGAAATTGTGAACAGTATAAGGTATAACATTTCAGGAGAGAGTCTAGAGAGAATCCATTCGTTTAATGAAAAAGATTTATTCAATATTGAAAACCCATATAATCTAATGCTGATGCGGTTCGACATAAAGTTGACAGTGTAAGTGTAGAAAGTTCGGTAATCAAAATCAGATAAAAGAGCTGTAAGAATGTTACAAGAACAATACTTTTCACTTGTAATTATGAATGATGCCCAACTTGAAATGCCAAAGAGATACGGAACAGATTGCATCTGTATCGACGGTACTCACGTACAAATTCGTACAACTGTGAACTAACGACGTTGTTGGTTCTAGATGAAATGAGAGAAGGATTTCCCAGCATGTTTGTGTTTAGTAATAGAACAGATGCAACTGTTTTTAATATGATTTTTAATCTGATTAAGAATATTCCAACGATTTAAAACCCAACGAATTTAGGTCCAACATAGCAGAAGTATACCATAATGCCTGGTGCTATGTTATGGGACCATAATTGTAGAAATTTTATCTGACTCCTACCTACCCTACCAATTTATATGACCAACTTGCTCCAAATGTGGTGAGAACGTATCGACATCATACGTGTTCGTGAGTGCTTTGGAGTGACTGCTATACTTGAATCACATACTAGTCAAAGAAGAGATTGCTCTATGATTCTTGGCAAAAAAACAGTGGCTTTGGCCAGCGAGGAAATGTAACTGCAGTTCGTAACCGTACTATAGTAGGCTAGCTATCCAAATCTTTTGTTTCTGTTACTATTAATATTCTAATATTAGTTATGTTTATACATAGAAATCATATTATTTATATCTATCTGATTATGCCAACATTCAGAGGCAGAAAGTTTAATTCATAGAATATACTAAGATTTAGACTGAGATATAGTTATGTGCTCTTCCTCAGGTTTATTTTATCCATCAATCTCTTGTCTACGGTTGATTTGCATTGTGACCATTGAGTGAATTGAGTCGTCACGTTAGTTTTCAATAGGTTGTTGGTAAAAATTGGAATTTGAATATACGAGTACACGGGAAACGAAGAGATATTTTTTCATGAATACTTAGCTTATGATTTTCAAATTTTATTAGATGGTGTTTCCTTTTTCTCTGTAGGGTTCAACATTTCTAACGAATTCATTGTTTCCTTTATGAATACCAAGTTTATGTTTTTCGTGCTCCAATAAATAGTATATTTATTTGGTTTTTACTTACATATTTTTTGGCTTCTCATAAAATTATATGTTATTTTGAATAAGTTTTTTTTTTCAATGATTCGTATTTGAAATTTTAGACCCTAGTAGTGTTGCTCATAGAATTTATGACTGTGTTCTACAGTTCCCCTCCTAGTGATGAAGTAATTAATTACCGTAATATTTAGTTTAAAACCTATGCAGAATAGAATGTATATTTTCAGTAGAATTTCATAATGACAACATCTAAATAGAATCGAAAAAAAATTTCATTGGTATTTAAATAGATTATATTTATGTTCAATTTATTTGTCATACTTTCATAGTGCGAGTTACTGCTCAAATATGTGGTATAATGATACCACTAATTAAATTGAATATAATTGATATATATTTTCGCGACCATTTTTCTCAAAGAAAATCATACAAAACATTCTCAATCAAAATATATTATAAAGTTCTTTCATGAATAATTCTGCACTCATGGACTTTTATCTGACGTTCTATTTCTTCACATTTTGAAACATGTTGATTATTGTATCTGTTTATTATCTCCCATCAGACCTTTCCCCTTATTCTAAAATATAATCTTCCAGCCTCAACGGTGTTTTCACCTTTCGTTTAGGTCTTTTTTTCACTTTTTTCATCTAGGTTAAATTATTTTCTTTATCATATATTAATCAGTTGAGAGAGTAACGCAAATGTGCTATTTCGTACTACCTACATTTTGATCTGTTACAAATTCAGGGTCAATCCCGCTGTAGCTGTTGTAATATTGGTACACTTGAAGGTGAGTATTTAACTCTAGAACATCGGTGTTCGTTGTGGTCTAATAAGGGGAAAACCATGACTTCATTTGTATTGCCGTGAATTTTCCATTTTGGCCGTGGTCGAACCATAGATTTATCGCGAAATCCGGTAGGCTAGTTTCTATACCGTAAGTCTGGGAATTTTTGAAGTATTTTTTACGTGTCTAATTAGGGGAAACCATGTCTACATTTGTATTGACGTGGATTTTCGATTTTGACTATAGTCGAATCATAGATGCATCGCGAAATCTGAGAGGCTATTTTCTATACCGAAAATCGAGGAAATGTGTAACTATTTTTTACGTGTTGCTGGGGTTCTAGGTAGGGGAAAACGGTTTAGACTTTTTATTTATGAAAAATAAAATGTTGATCTATAGACGATCTAACGAGGATTCGTTCCTATTTCCGAAACGGTGATATATACGACAATTCTAAGGTCACATTCGGTTTCCTCGTGTCCAAAAACGTAAATAGGCCAAATTTCACAAGTTTCGGTGATCGAATATAATTCTCGGTACTTTGTATTTTTATTCTTATAACTTTCGCAAGGTGAGACTCACGGAGCCGTACAAATTGTCGATCTGTTCGTATTTTTTCGTTCTATTTATATCTGTTCTTAACAAAGATTACCCCTAACCGTTTCCTCTATAAACGGTGTCAAACGTAGAGTTGCGGTTTCGACAGATATCGAAAATCGTGAATGCTATTTTCTATACCGTGAGTCCGGGAATTTTCAACTTATTTTTCACGTGTTTCTAGGGGTCTAATTGGTGAGAAATCATTTCAACATTTGTATTGACGTGGATTTTCGATTTCAGCCGTGGACGAACCATGGATGTATCGCAAAATCCGGTACATACTTGAATTAAATTCCACGGATTATTTCATAGGGATCAATATCAATTTGATAATTTTCAGCATTTTAGCATTCATTTCGACAAATGATGGTGGAAAAAGGGTAACTATGAGTTTTCGATGCTGCAATACGTCTTCCTCGAAACACACAACCTCGATCTATTCGAGGATATTAACTTATTTTATTCTCGACAGAATTATTAAGCGTGGATAGTCCTGAGTGGCCTTTCCTTATAAATAATCTACTTTATATTTTTGTACCCTCAAGCGTGGTGGTAATGCTCTTGTTATAAACGGATCATTCACAGTTACCTGGTGAGCGGGTGGGCTTACGACATTATAGGTGCAACTCGTCGGAAGGAAAATAATATCTCACTTGTGTGATGTTTGTCCCCGTTATCTTCACACCCGTGAAATCGTTGACAAAAAGAGTTATTATCCATGAGGGGGTTGCTGATGGAGGTTGAGCTAGTAAAATTTGAATTGAGAAATTTATCCACTAGGGCAGAAATATGAGATTTGAAATTAACATAAATGTAATTTAGAATTTCAAGGGATCGAATTTCAAAAAATATTTTGTCAATAAACAAGAAAGAGTTTTATAGCGTTTAAGAATGTTTGACAAGAGCTTATATATTGTGATAAGGATTACTCAATGAAATACGTTTTGATTAAGGTATGAACGCTCACAAAATAGCAAACAAATCTCTCTGCATATACAACTAGTACGAAAGAAAATTTGGGGACAGTATATATATATGGTATATAAATTACTGTCCCTGTATATACTCTTCCGTATATCAGACTCTACCATGCAGTAACCGCAAAATTGAGGACAGTATATACATACTGGTATATATATATCGTGTCCTCAAAGTTAACGTTGGCGAATATATATATATATATATATATATATATATATATATATATATATATATATATATATATATATATAATATAAATATGTTTCTTCTTAGGTTCTCGCGGACGTAATGTGTAGAACTGGATTCTCGGGTATTGATCCGCGTTGTGTGGTTTCGGTCCTCAAAAGGACCAATTTCACGACGTTTCGGCAAAGTCGCATTTGCCATCTTCAGGTGATTCGACCGTAGAGTCTGGAAAATCTGGGCGAACTGACGCTTACTTGGAGGGACAGGTATTTATATTCCCCGTTATGCTTGACCTTTGGACTTTCGAACTATTTCACGCTTGGTTGATTTCTACTTGTTTGGCTCCGAGTGACACGTTTGGATGACGTCATTGCGACGCAATATATATATATATATATATATATATATATATATATATATATATATATATATATATATATATATATATATATATATATATATATATATATATATATATATATATATATATATATATATATATATATACTGACAATTTATTTGTTTGAACCAATCTTCTAATATTACAAATTTTGGATAATAATTAATTGGGTTTTAGGTTCAGTATTCAATGAAAAATTACTTTGTTAACGTTTCGGTGGTAGATCTCCACCTTTTTCAAAACTTTAATATATAAAACTAAAATCGAAAATGTTACATTAGTGAAATGGTTGAGTAGTTAAAATGGAGGTAGTTACCTTAAAATTTCATTCTGTGTTGGTATATTGATTTGTTAAACTCCTACATTTTTATTTGTAAGCTTTTCCCTAGATTTCCAATTAGGAGATATTCTACACATCATTCTATATTGGTACTTTTATATTGTAGTTATTTGAATTTTATCGTGTTCAATCTACTAAGGCACATAAATGAATGAACTCAGTTGTGGAAATGAATCATATGCTAGAATCAGGTGACCTAACTGTATTAGTTATCTTCTTTTTATGGTGGAGGTTTGAACTATGGTGTGTTGTTATCGATAATATTGTATGTTGCTTGATCCTTTATTGGTTAGATGTCGTGATTGAGTTGTTGTTCAACAATTGATGAGAGGGTTTGATTTAGGACGAAAATTTATTATTATAAGATTGGTAGATATATATTGTTTAAATTAGAAATTTCTGTTTTGTCATTTACCACATTATTTATATTTTTTTGAATGTTTATCATTTCTAAAATTTCCCTTGATTTTTTGTTTTTTTCAAAACCTATTATTTGGACATTTTCAAAGTCAAATTCATGTTTTTCTGTTTGTGTGTGTTTATTTAATGCTGTTTTTGCTTGTTTTGTGTATTTGTGGGCCTTGATTCTTTCTTGAAGATATTGTGTGGTTTGTCCAATGTAAGTTTTGGAGCAATTTTTACATGGTATATTGTACACTAAATGTGATTTTTTCAAAATTGGAGTGGTTGATTTGAGTTTGGTGTAAAACTGTTCTACGTTATTATGGCTGCGATGACTTACTTGAATGTTATGTGGCTTGAGTATGTTTTTAATTTTTTCTGATAGACCTGAAATATATGGTATGCTTGTGTATTTTATAGATGTGTCGTTTGGTTTTTTTGTTTGGTTTTCTCTATTGTAATAAGCATATGTTCTTTTTTTTATAATTTTATTTATTAAGTGTATAGGGTATTGGTTTTGTGTGAGTAGTTGAGTTACATTGTTTAGACTTTGTATTCTGAGGTGAGGGCTAGTAAGTTTTATAGCTCTATCAATGATTGAAATTGCTGTGCATTTTTTATGTGATATTGGATGGTTTGAATTGAAATTTAAATATCTTCCAGAAGAAGTGGGTTTTGTGTACCATTGGGTGAAAATGTTAGATTTTTCTTTGATTAGGGTTATATCTAAAAAGTTTATTTTATTGTCTAGTTCTTTTTCTATGGTAAACTGCAAGGCTGGATGAAAACTGTTGAATTGGTTTAAAGTGTAATCTATTTTATTTTCTGGGATTGCTGTTAGGCAGTCGTCTACGTAGCGTTTGAAAAAAATGGAGTTAAAATCTAAATTTTGAATAACTGTTTCTTCTAATTCTTCCATCACTAATTGTGCTATTGTGCTGGAGATGGGGCTTCCCATTGCTACACCTTCAATTTGTTTGTAGAATTTATCCTTATATTGAAAATAGTTAGTGGTCAGTGTGAATTCTATTGCTTGGAGAAATTCGTCTTTCGTTAAGGGTGTATGCTCTTCTAAAATGTGCCATTTTTTTTCCAAAATTGAATTTATTAAGTTTAGAGGAATATTTGTATATAGTGAAGTGACGTCAAGTGAAATAAGTTTATGATGTTCCGGTATTTTGATATTTTTTATGAAGTTTTGAAATTCAAAGGAGTTTTTTATATAGTGCTCATTTTTACCTATAATGTTTGAAATACTATTTGCTAAAAATTTTGAAAGTTGGTAGAGTGGGGTTTGGTTGTTGGAAACTATAGGTCGGCAGGGCATGTTTTGTTTGTGAGTTTTTATCAAACCATATATTTTTGGAGGTTGTGCATTGTGTATAGTAAGTTTTTTGGCTATTGTGTTGGAGATCAGATTTTTATCTAACCATCCTTTGACTATTTTATTATTTTTGTTCTGAAAAATGTTTGTAGGATCATTTTTGATTTCTTTGTATGTGGTTTCATCTGATAAGAGATCTAAAATTTTGTTATTGTACGAATCTTTGTTTATAATTAGAGTTTTATTACTTTTGTCAGGCTTGACTATTGATATTTGTGGGTTATCTTTTATGAATTGTTTGGTTTTTTTAATATTTTTGATTAGAAGTTTGTTTTGTTTCAAAGTATTATTATTTTTTAATTTATTTTTGAAGTTTTTGATTGTGTTCGTTATTTTATTTCTGATTTCATTTTGACTATTGCTTGGTAGCTCTTTGATGCTGGTTTCTATATTTCCTATTATTTGATGAATTGGGATTTGATTTTCATTAATGATAGGTAACATTTGCAAACAAAAATCAAGAAGAATTTTCCTAACTAGATGCAGAAAAGAAGAAGTTGTACCCAAATTTCTGAATTTTAACCTTAAGCACATTAAATATGACTGTAAGTACCTTGAAACTTCATTCTTCAAAAAAACTCAGCTTTTCAAACAATTCATTCTGAATACAATCATATCTGACTGTAATAAAACTATCTTCCATTTGTCAAACAATTTAGAGAAACTCAAAAATAACATCAAAAATATCATACCTAATACCACACTAAATAATTTCTTACAATTCGAGCAAAGTAAAATTGATAAAATAATTAAAAAGACCAACAAAAAACAAAAAAACAAAATTGACCTGCTAAAATTCAAAAAAACAGATCATTTCAATTCTAATAAGGTTCAAAATAAACCAAATTGGATAGAAAACTACTCCGATACACAATTACCCATCGAAATGACTCAACTGCTAGAATTAGGTTCGAATTTTGCATTACCTATCATTAATGAAAATCAAATCCCAATTCATCAAATAATAGGAAATATAGAAACCAGCATCAAAGAGCTACCAACCAATAGTCAAAATGAAATCAGAAATAAAATAACGAACACAATCAAAAACTTCAAAAATAAATTAAAAAATAATAATACTTTGAAACAAAACAAACTTCTAATCAAAAATATTTAAAAAACCAAACAATTCATAAAAGATAACCCACAAATATCAATAGTCAAGCCTGACAAAAGTAATAAAACTCTAATTATAAACAAAGATTCGTACAATAACAAAATTTTAGATCTCTTATCAGATGAAACCACATACAAAGAAATCAAAAATGATCCTACAAACATTTTTCAGAACAAAAATAATAAAATAGTCAAAGGATGGTTAGATAAAAATCTGATCTCCAACACAATAGCCAAAAAACTTACTATACACAATGCACAACCTCCAAAAATATATGGTTTGATAAAAACTCACAAACAAAACATGCCCTGCCGACCTATAGTTTCCAACAACCAAACCCCACTCTACCAACTTTCAAAATTTTTTGCAAATAGTATTTCAAACATTATAGGTAAAAATGAGCACTATATAAAAAACTCCTTTGAATTTCAAAACTTCATAAAAAATATCAAAATACCGGAACATCATAAACTTATTTCACTTGACGTCACTTCACTATATACAAATATTCCTCTAAACTTAATAAATTCAATTTTGGAAAAAAAATGGCACATTTTAGAAGAGCATACACCCTTAACGAAAGACGAATTTCTTCAAGCAATAGAATTCACACTGACCACTAACTATTTTCAATATAAGGATAAATTCTACAAACAAATTGAAGGTGTAGCAATGGGAAGCCCCATCTCCAGCACAATAGCACAATTAGTGATGGAAGAATTAGAAGAAACAGTTATTCAAAATTTAGATTTTAACCCCATTTTTTTCAAACGCTACGTAGACGACTGCCTAACAGCAATCCCAGAAAATAAAATAGATTACACTTTAAACCAATTCAACAGTTTTCATCCAGCCTTGCAGTTTACCATAGAAAAAGAACTAGACAATAAAATAAACTTTTTAGATATAACCCTAATCAAAGAAAAATCTAACATTTTCACCCAATGGTACACAAAACCCACTTCTTCTGGAAGATATTTGAATTTCAATTCAAACCATCCAATATCACATAAAAAATGCACAGCAATTTCAATCATTGATAGAGCTATAAAACTTACTAGCCCTCACCTCAGAATACAAAGTCTAAACAATGTAACTCAACTACTCACACAAAACCAATACCCTATACACTTAATAAATAAAATTATAAAAAAAAGAACATATGCTTATTACAATAGAGAAAACCAAACAAAAAAACCAAACGACACATCTATAAAATACACAAGCATACCATATATTTCAGGTCTATCAGAAAAAATTAAAAACATACTCAAGCCACATAACATTCAAGTAAGTCATCGCAGCCATAATAACGTAGAACAGTTTTACACCAAACTCAAATCAACCACTCCAATTTTGAAAAAATCACATTTAGTGTACAATATACCATGTAAAAATTGCTCCAAAACTTACATTGGACAAACCACACAATATCTTCAAGAAAGAATCAAGGCCCACAAATACACAAAACAAGCAAAAACAGCATTAAATAAACACACACAAACAGAAAAACATGAATTTGACTTTGAAAATGTCCAAATAATAGGTTTTGAAAAAAACAAAAAATCAAGGGAAATTTTAGAAATGATAAACATTCAAAAAAATATAAATAATGTGGTAAATGACAAAACAGAAATTTCTAATTTAAACAATATATATCTACCAATCTTATAATAATAAATTTTCGTCCTAAATCAAACCCTCTCATCAATTGTTGAACAACAACTCAATCACGACATCTAACCAATAAAGGATCAAGCAACATACAATATTATCGATAACAACACACCATAGTTCAAACCTCCACCATAAAAAGAAGATAACTAATACAGTTAGGTCACCTGATTCTAGCATATGATTCATTTCCACAACTGAGTTCATTCATTTATGTGCCTTAGTAGATTGAACACGATAAAATTCAAATAACTACAATATAAAAGTACCAATATAGAATGATGTGTAGAATATCTCCTAATTGGAAATCTAGGGAAAAGCTTACAAATAAAAATGTAGGAGTTTAACAAATCAATATACCAACACAGAATGAAATTTTAAGGTAACTACCTCCATTTTAACTACTCAACCATTTCACTAATGTAACATTTTCGATTTTAGTTTTATATATTAAAGTTTTGAAAAAGGTGGAGATCTACCACCGAAACGTTAACAAAGTAATTTTTCATTGAATACTGAACCTAAAACCCAATTAATTATCCAAAATTTGTATGTATATATATTAATCCTACCCACCCTCGACTTCCGGAATAGTGACACATGTTTTCTTATACCGAAACCCATACTTGGTTAAAATTTGGTTGAAAAATTCGAGGGCGACGCTCATGTAGCCAAAAAACCTACCATTTGCCTGGACTATACTTATTACTGAGGTGGAAGACGCGATTATACAGCGAAAGTAAACCGTTCATAACTTTGTCATCATTCATGTAATACAAAAAAACTTAATTAGCAAAGTTGCGTGGAATTTTATGCTCTACAATCTGTATATGAAAATTTTTTTTTCTTTCCTTTCGACTTCATTCGATTATTACGACCCCTTCGACGACCCGTCAGTGACCCATCTTTTTTTCGTATGCTACTCATTGACGACTTGATTTTTCTGTATAAGAATAAAAGTGACAGGTCGTGTCCTTCTTCGATTTTCGATTTCTTCTTGAATTCATTCAGATATTTCGACCTCTCTGACGGCCCGTCACTGACCCATCTTTTTTTCGTATGCTACTCAATGACGACTTGATTTAAACATAAAAGTGACAGGTCGTGTCCTCCTTCGATTTTCTATTTCTTCTCGAATTAAGTGTATCACACAATTATGATTTGATTTTTTTTGTATAATAAAGAAATTGATAGGTCGTGTTTTCGATTTTTTCTCGAATTCATTCAATTATTTCGACACCTCCGACGGCACATCAGTGACCCATCTTTTTTGTGTGCTAGACAATTATGATTCAATTTTTCTATCTTAGAATAAAAGTGACTGGTCGGGTTCTTCGTCGGTTTTCAACCATTCTTTTTTTCGGTTCTACGTGATGATGACTCCTACTTTCTGTACAAGAAGAAAAGTGACGGGTCGTGTTCTTCTTTGAATTTTGATTTCTTTACGAATCAATTCGATTATTTCCATAGACCTATTATCCTAACGAGACAGAATTATTTACATTTAAACACGATCGGACATTCAGACCACTGTATATTACAAGTATGGCCGTATGGAATGTGCTGTTGCCGGATTATTTGTTCTGTGTGCCGGATTGAGATTTGTAATTATTATAAAAACGTCCATAGCGTTATTTATTGGTTATATTAGAAGCAATACTGTTGAATAGTCGTTTTCTCTGAAAAATATTCCATTATTTATGGTAACCTGGAATATACAATCGAATTATAGAATATTTAAATTTTTAAATATAAAACTATTTCATTCCATTGCATCATTTGTTCAAAAGGCGACAACGCCGCGCACCTTTTATGAACCGTAGCTATTTCAAAGAGGTGTTGTCTTACAAGTGGTACCAAGTTTCCAATCACAGTTACAACGTTGCCAATAAGGAGTAATTATGACTCGACGACAAAGATGTCCGTTGGTTTTCTTTGTCATACATCATGTAATCATTGCGACAAGTCAAATGGAGTTTTATGAATAAGATGTTTCATCTCCTTGGGATAATAGGTCTATGATTATTTCAACCCGTCTGACGGCCTGTCAAGAGACCCATTTTTCTATTGTGTATTCTATGAAATTTGGGTTCTAAAAGTCATCTAACTATTAGTTGGTGTTTTTTTGAGTCAAATTTTTTTCAATTGCTTTAAATTATGTAGATCTTTTTGATGGCCCTGTCTGTCATGAACTAATAACTGCCCTGTATTTGACATTTTTATTCAATATAAGAGTGATAATAGGTTTTCTCCTTTGAGTTAAAATTATTTTTATTCATCCATAATAATTTTGATAAAACTATCATCACGCACAACTGAAATTGTTTCCAATTCACTAGAATTTGAGATCGAAGATGCTTCTGTAACATTCAATTTAAGATAATTTCTTTTCAGACCTGCAGAAATAAACATGGGACGTCTATAGATGTTCGGTAATCTTCGGCATATTGGCTGCTGGAAATAGGCTGTTAACTTCACGCAGGTAATTTTAATCGACTATTCACGATCGAAAATAGAAACTAATAGTATAACAATTACTTTTCATTTCATTTTTCCTTCAGATGAAAATATGAAACAAAAATGGCTAATAGCGATGAAGAGAAAAAACTTCGTGCCCAACAAGAATTCTCATCTTTGTAGTGAACAGTGAACATTTTACAGAAAATGATTTCGTGTATTCATTTGGCAGGAAATCAGTAAAAGACCATGTAGTTCTTCCTAGTATTTTGAATTTTCCAGCGAATGCTTTGAAGTGTAAAGGGAAACCCAAAGAACCTAGAAATCGGTAAACAATATCAATTTGTCATAATTTTTAGCTGGGTAATGTTATTACTATAGACCTATTATCCTAAGGAGACAGAATTGTTTATATTTAAACACGATCAGACATTGCCAAAATTTCGGGCCACTCAGACCGCTGTATATTACAAGTATGGCCGTATGAAATGTGCTGTTGCCGGATTAGTGTTCTGACTGTTCTGTGTGCCGGATTGAGATTTATAATTGTTATAAAACCGTCCATAGCATTATTTATTGGTTATATTAGAAGCAAAAATGAAAGTTGAAATGTCGTTTTCTCTGAAAAATATTCCATAATTTATGGTAACCTGGAATATGCAATTGAATTATAGAATATTTAAATTTTTAAATATAGAACAATTCCATTCCATTGCATCATTTGTTCAGAAGGCGACAAGGCCGCGCACCTTTTATGAATGGGAACTTTATTCTGTACTACGGAATTTGACAGCTTCCGTATTTCACGTAGCTATTTCGAAGCGGTGTTGCCTTACAAGTGGTACTAAGTTTTCAATCATAGTTACAGCGTTGCCAATAAGGAGTAATTATGACTCGACGACAAAGAGGTCCGTTAGTTTTCTTTGTCATACTTCATGAAATCATTGCGACAAGTCAGATGGAGTTTTATGAATGAGATGTTTCGTCTCCTTAGGATAATAGGTCTATGGTTATTACTATGTTTTTACTAGTGATGATGCAAACATTATTTGTTGTGAGGGCACCTTATTTATTATCAATCATAGATAACTCTACTACCGTAGAATGAAATGTCTTATGGAAGGGACCATTACTGTCATGGCCGGCGAAAGTACTTACGCTTCCAAAACACGGGAGGGCGCGTCAAGCGTCCGAAATTAATAGAAATTATAATGCGCATGCGATTGTTATTGTTTTTCAATAGTAGCCATGTTTAATTCATTTGTGGATTTTGTTTCCATAACGACTTGTTGCTTGCTATCATACATGAATTTCTCTCATTCACACTCTTTCAGGTTTTCATGCTGCAAGGTATTGAGGGAAAATGGAAACAACCAATTATGTATAAATTTATTAAAGGAGCAGCAAAAGCTGAAACCATTAAATGTTCGATTCAAAACATTGTACGATCTTGCAGGGAAATTGGTTTCAATGTGGTGGCCACAATTTGCGATCAAGGTACAAATAATGTCAGTACGATAAACAAAGTAGTGACGGAAACGAAACAGAAGTATGCAAGAGGAGGGAAAGAATTATATGACTTCATATTTAAAGTTCATGGACAACAAATTATTCCATTTTATGATCCACCACATTTACTGAAAGGTGTGAGAAACAACCTCCTAACAAAAACCGTTCATTACACGCTAAACGGAACTGCAAAAAAAACTAAATGGGAAGATATACAAAAGGCATGGCAACTGGATAATGTTAGTGGATACTTGAGAGCAATGCCAAAATTGACTGAGTTTCATGTAACTCCTAATAAAGTGAAGAAAATGAAGGTATCAATATGTGCTCAAGTTTTGAGTAGAACTGTTGCATCGACTATTAACCTTATGGCAATTAATGGTAAGTTTAATTTGTGTCATATTATATAAAATAAGTGTATATCTAAATCTTCAAATTGCAGAACGACCCATTGTAATTAGTCTCAATACCCAGGTAACATGGTCACGTTATATTGACGTGATTTTTTTCGTCATGCGTTACGTGATTATGACCAAACGCATCACGTGAAATTAACCCAAATATAACGTGATTATGTCACAGCCCATCGACGTCATAGAAATGACGTTCTTGAACGTCTCCCAAACGACGTTTTCGAACGTGTTCCAAATGACGTTATTGGACGTCTTTCAACCGACGTTATAGGACGTATTCTAAACGACGTTATTGGACGTCTTCCAAACTACGTTATTGAACGTCTTCCAAACGACGTTAGTTGACGTCCTCCAAATGACGATAATGGACATCCTTAAATTGGATTGAAGACATTCGTCAAGCTGTAGTACCTGTTCTCAAAACATCATACATAACACCTCTTTTTACAAGCTTTGAACTTGAGAAAACAAATAAAACTGAAGATTTCATATTAAAAATATGTTTATTGACATATATTTCACTTATTCTTGCATTTTTGAGAATTTTTATATTATATATATATATATATATATATAAATATATATATATATATATATATATATATATATATATATATATATATATATATATATATATATATATATATATATATATGTTAAATTATCTAAGTTATCTTCATAATTCAGAAAATTTAATTCTATATCTCTTAATATATATATATATATATATATATATATATATATGTATGTTTCTTCTTAGGTTCTCGCGGACGTGATGTGTAGAACTGGATTCTCGGGTATTGATCCGCGTTGTGTGGTTTCGGTCCTCAAAAGGACCAATTTCACGACGTTTCGGCAAAGTCGCATTTGCCATCTTCAGGTGATTCGACCGTAGACTAAATCTAGTTCGCCTAGATTTTCCAGACTCTACGGTCGAATCACCTGAAGATGGCAAATGCGACTTTGCCGAAACGTCGTGAAATTGGTCCTTTTGAGGACCGAAACCACACAACGCGGATCAATACCCCAGAATCCAGTTCTATATATATATATATATATATATATATATATATATGTAGGATGAATTGAATAACCCAGTGAATTTAATTAACTTTAATGAAATGATATTATTATATTAACACTTTGTTTATATCCGATTTATGCAATATAGATATTTAACTAGATAATCACACTAATAACTATCTCGATAAAAGAGTCAAATGTTCGCAGCGGGAAAACCGTCTTTTTCCCCGTCTGCCGTCTTCGTCGTTCCCTTCTTCACTATCCGCACAAGTGTTACCACCCCTCCTTCTAGGATGGTACCTGCTCCTTCTTAGGCCCTGCTGGAGGGTTGTTGCCAGATCGGGCAATTCCCACATATATATATTGTTGATAAATTATTCTTTGCCCCACGTTGTGGTGACAATTTGTTAATGAATAATTATTATTCTTTGTTAATAATACTCTTACTGAGTTTTTATTTATTTAATAATTATAACTTTTGATTCTACCGGCTAGCTTATTATCTTTTGATTTGATTATATTTGAATTTTTAAATTTATGTTTATGAAGTTTTGAAGTTTATCTATAGAATAATTTTTATATGGAATTAAACACAATGCTCTTTGATTTCACAATATTTAATTTCTATGACTCTTATTATCTTGTTCAATTCAATTTTATGTTTACAAAATCTATGACATAACCTTAAGACACTTTTTCAACTAATATTTGTTTATATTGTTATTGTCAACAATCTTCCTTTTTCTTTACAGATAATACGGATAATATGATGTAGAAATTATAAACAAACTTACGTTTAAATAATATCCAAAAGTGTGTTTAACAATGTGGGCAATTTTCAATTTACTTCCTTTTGTAATTTCGTTGATTCACCTTTCACACAACACTATGCTATTTCACGATAATCACAGGTAACTAATTTAGGTGACTTCTTCTTGAGGATCAGGAACTGTTGCTAATGCTTTGTTTTATTCTTTTAGATAAGACATAAAGCTTTTCGATGCTTTATTGAAATTATGTTGAAGAATGGCAATCGTTGGATACTTCTTATAAATTGGAGGTTATTACTACCTTTTATTTGGTTTAGATACTTGGGATACTCGTTGACTTTTAATAAAACTTATTAACTTTGGTTAGTTGTAACCTATCGAAGTTTGAAACACTTGCGTTCTTTGATGTTTATGTTATATAAACTTAGGTTAGAAAATTTTGGTGAGTTGCCAGAGAAGAACAGTCTCTGCTTGGATATTAATGCAAACTGAATTTGGTTTTCCTTTCAGACCCTTTTATAGGCCTCCAAAACCGACGCTACTTGATGTCATTTTCTACCTATCAGATGCTTTCTTTTCATATCAAGCATGCCAAGACAATTGTTGTGAACTGACAGAAGTTCTCATTGTTACTAGACTGACACTAGAAATTCGTCTCGACCAATCAGAATTTAGTATGCTTTAATTTTTGAATTATTGGAGATTTTCAACTTATTTTAATTGATAGTGATTCCTTCTTTTTAAATTAATATTGCCTACATTTTTACCCACACTTTGGTATAATATAACCTATGATTGGGTTATTATTAATATGATTATTCCCATATTTATGGTTTTCTTGACAGTTACTTATTCTTAAATCTAATACATATCATATTATATCAATAACATTCTTTTAACATTACATAACTCAAATATACTAATCCTAACTTATATCTATTACATTATTCAATGTTTTGTACTATCTCATGATAGTTTTGTAATCACTTTAATTATGATTTCTGCCTTCGTTACACAGTGCGTTTCTTCACTTTCACTGAAGTTCTTGTTTATCACTTCTTATTCTATTACATTGTTGTTTATTATGTTTTACATTGTTAATATATCCTAACTATTATTTAGCTTTTACTATTGTTTTTAATTCCATATAAATATCTTTTATTTGATCTTTTCTGATTTTCAAAGTTCGGTAAGTTATTATTTTTAAATTTTTATTGTTTATGAAATGAAATCATAACAATATATATATATATATATATATATATATATATATATACATACTTGAATAAACATTTTCTTATAATAATAAAATTAAAGATAGGGTTATTGAAAATAAAACTTAGGTGAGTGAATGAATAATAGGGAAGGTCGCCAATGCAGAAGTGCCTTTCATCGGTAAGACCAAACACTTACAAACAATGTCACTTAAACTTCAAATGTTTATATCCATGGAAAGATCAGAAATCAATCAAACATATTTTCAAATCCTCAGAGTTGAAAGTGTAATCATACAATGGCTTATGTGAATTGAACTGTTTGCCCAAGAGGCAAATTTTGTCATTGGACTTTATAATATTATGAATCTGAACTGGAGTATTGCCCAAATAACAGTAGGAGTCAGTTTTGAAATGAGAAGCTATACATATGGTGAAATGGTTGAAAAATAACTTTTTGAACTGTTTGTAGTGTAAGTAGTCGTTCCCCAAAGGGCCCGTTTTATGCTCCATGTAACAAGAAATATTTGCAAAATGAACTGGAAATTCCTTTCCACAAGTTTCAATTTCTTTCAACCGACGGCATATCTACTGAAGGGGCTGTGTTGGAGATTTTACAAGTCGTTTCATTGCCCTAAAAAGTTTTCAAATGGAAATGAGGAAAAATTGTCCAACTTACCATAATTGTTAACATCCTCTGTCAAATGTACAACTGAGTGTACATTGTATATGATGAACTGTGGTCCATACAATTTTTCACAGTATTTAATAAAAGCAATCAATATTTTTTGAGCCATTTCCATACCTAATCCTGATATATGGATATTAGACATTAGTATAGAAATACCACAATGCAAAAGCATGAGCTTTTCATACACAGCTGTTTTGAACATCATTTTGAGGATAACTGGGACTAAATATAATAAAAACATTCGAAATTCAGTGGCTTACCATCTAGAATCTAGTTCAAACTCCAAGGTTCCCGATTAAATTCACAAGAGATACAATTTCGCAAAAATATTAAATACTCCGAAATAGGTTCAGAAGTTTTTTTTGTAATTTTAACTGTAGATGGTCCATCTAATCATATATTCATGAGCTTTCTCATCACCCCTAAACATATATTGTGCATATAACCAATAGGGAAAGTTGAAACTAAACCAATCACAAGCTTAATCAAGGGTGAAACACTTTCTTTGTCAAGGTGTACTTTGAAACTCTCATCTGTTCTTCTAGATGCTGTCAAGTCTTTATGAATAACTCTACCTGGAACTCTCTGTCCCACCAAGGTACATCTTTCACAGCATGGGTAACCTCCATGGCCCTTAATACACTTCAATAACCATCAATTTGATTACAAAAATGTTAATATTTTAGCTAAAGAAACCAATTATTACAAAAGATCTATCCTGGAGATGATTCACATAAAAAGGGATTTAAATTCTGTAAATCATAGGAATGATATTCAGGGTTTGAGTCAGATTTATACTAACTTGATTAATTAAAACTCTTGCAAATTCCTACATACGTCTTTATAATGTTAAAAGTATATTTTAGGAAGAACGCTTAAAGTAAACTAAATTCCAATGCAGGTCTAAATACTTTTCAAGTACGTCATAAATCTACATCTGGGTCGTGTTATTACAAACAAATAGCTTCGAACTCCAGTTGCTTTGAGACCATAGCAATATGCGTTTGTACATTATGAGAATATTACTTAACAGTGGTTTCTTGTTACAAAAAAATCTATACTTTAATATTAACGATACAATTTTCGATTATTCGTGGTTATGTTCGTTTCGACGGCGTGAGCTTTTTGATTGAAAATTGAGCGATATGGACGCTTGTGCTAATTAGTTTTAGTTAACCCCTTTTTAACAAAATAAGTCTTCTGATGATGGTCGTGAGACCGAAACGTACGTAAAGACGAACATTTATAACAGAGTGTTAATGTGACCTAATTCCCGAGAATTTTTCATATAGTACTCTATATAAAATCTGCTGGGAGGAAGCGCAACGTTGCCATTACTTCTCGCTTCCAGTTTCGCAATTTCGCCATATTTTGCATGCATTCAGGTTTGAGGTTTTGTTGAAATTTCAATTTAAGGTTAGGTAAGGGTAAAAATAAAGAAACATTCATTTTCAAATGATTAACAAAACACGGAAAATACCCTGCTTTAACTGAAGTGTTAATTTGTCAACATCGCCAGCATAAACCGCAGTCAATTATCGGGATCGACGAAATGGCTCGATCCGAACTCGCAAGCATTCTGCGCAATTCGTATACTGACAGATCGACCAATAAGAAGCCCTGCTGTCATCTGGTTGTTTTGGCGCGAAATATGAGCTTGGAGTATATGAGTAATCGAGCTAATTCAAAGTAGGATCTACCTGAGTATAAACTCGAGTTGAGATTCCATAAGAAAAAAATGTCTCTCCAAATCTGTAGTAGAGCGTCAAAATTAAAGTCTTTTGAATGAAGTGAATACTTGATTAATGTCATATGCCGATGTAACGTCCAGACGAAAGTGAAAATACGAATTTATAGGTCACATATGTCACGTTATTTTGACGTCATTGAAACGACGTCTTTATTTGTTCGAAAATATGACTTCTGCTATACGTCGATCTAAAGTCATCGACGTCTTTTACCAATAATGACCTTGGAGAGACGTCGATATGACGTCACCTTGTTAGCTGGGTATTTAATTGTATTTATATGTATTTTTGTTTTAACCTATTGTAATTAGTCTCGATATTTAATTGTATTTATATGTATTTTTGTTTTAACCCATTGTAATTAGTCTCGATATTTAATTGTATTTATATGTATATTTTATGTATTTTTGTTTTAACCCATTGCCATTAGTCTCAATATTTAATTATATTATTATATTATATATAGTCATTTCTATTGTTTTTGATGTTTAATTGTATTTATATGTATATTTTATATATTTTCTAACTCTGTTGTTGAATAAAAACTATTGGTAAAAACTATCGACTTTCATTTCCTACTCAAATTGTAAGAAAACAAAATTTGCATTTATGTGCTGTGTAACTTCGAATTTCCCTCCAAACTATCATTTAGTAGGCTTCCAATCCTCACGCGGCGCTCTTGTCGCGGTTTCGATACACGGAACATTTCATTCTACGGCATACATGGATAGCGCATCAGGGATTTTCATTGACTCCAACCAACGAGGTCTAGTATAGAGTAGACAAGTAGTGTGTTAAGCATAGGGAACCGCTGGTAACTTGTCGGACATTCTGTCCTTCTCGCACATGTAGTAAATTACCCGTGAAAGGCTTAGTTGTCTACTCTATGTATAGACCTCATTGACTCCAACATATGAAACAGCTGACAAGTGGCAAACATCGTTCTAGCCATAAGAATACGTGTTACTGTAATCTATCATATTATGTTGTTTTCAAAATAAAATAGCAATATTTTAATACACAAAACTTCTTTAGTGCTTTGTTTTTTAGTTGTGATTAGTTGTTTGGCTTTTTACTTTCATTTTATCAAATAATATTGTGTAATAACTCGACGACAGTAAGGTTATAATAGTGAAGTCTGTAATTAATTAGTTTTATTGGATACTTTTAATAAATCTAAGATATAACAATGGTGAAATCGTGTTCCGCATTTGGATGTACAAAGCGGTAACAAAAAGGAGGACCTACTTTTCACTGGTATTTACAAGTTTAGTAGATACTGGATAGTCGTAGTAGATACTTAATTGACAATAATGTAATTGAAACGTAGACCTTAAAATTACAATTTAAATCGACTATTCACGATCGAAAATAGAAACTAATAGAGCAATAATTACTATTCATTTCAGTTTTCCTTCAGATGAAAATATGAAACAAAAATGGGTAATAGCAATGAAGAGAAAAAACTTCGTGCCCAACAAAAATTCTCATCTTTGTAGCGAACACTGTAAAGTGAAAATAATTTCATGTGTTCATTTGAAAGGAAATCAGTAAGACCATGTAATTCCTTCTAGTATTTAACATTTTCCAGTCAATGGTGAAACCCAGAGAACCTAGAAATCGGTAAACAATATGAATTTGTCATAATTTTTAGCTGGGTATATTTTCCTATTATGTTTTTACTAGTGATGATGCAAACATTATTTGTTGTGAGGGCATCTCATTTTGTATCAATGAAAAACAACCTGTAAATGAACCAGAAAATTGGTATCTTATATAATATATACAGTGAGTAGATTTATAACATCTTTTCAGTCATATACCTTCTTGTTCTAACATGAACATGATTTTTCAAATTGCGAAGCATACTATTGATAAGCAAAGAAAAGTAATCAAATACTTTACTACAAGGAATCGTAGAATGAATGCAAAGGTTAAAAATCTCGAAACTGTACCTAATATTATATAATAATGTTACTCTGTTGGTAAAATTTGAGTTTAACATTAAGGTGACCGATAACATTAATGCTGTAAACCCTGTTTATATCACTTTTATTGTCTTTAGAAACCGTAATATTTTGTTAATGTTAATTATTATAACTAAAAAGGTAAGCTAGCGATTTGGCATCGGCGACTAGCCACAATACCAGAAGTTCACCACTAAATAACAACTGTTCATGTATGTAATTTCCAGTTCTTCTTATTTATATTTAGCATCTTGCGGCACAATCAGATTCAATCTCTGGCTGGGAAAAATCCAGGTTTGGATAATATGGTAACAGAATTAGATTAATAATTTTAATAAATGACATTTTTTTTTCGAACCACTCCAAGTGGTTAAATCTTCACAGCATTATGAACGATGTTGTTCTATTTTCAGGCCATGTATGTTAATGATTTTGTAGTTGAATATATGTACTACTTAATAGTTGCTGCTGTTGATAACTAAATATGTCATTTAATGTGGGGTACAGTAATTTCAGTTAATTACATACTAAAATTTTCCATTGATGAAATACAAAACAAGTTGCATATGGGTGCTTCATGGAAATATGACTAAATTTAAAATGAGCGATAGTTAATTCTGTATCTTTAAAGTAATTTTGTACATAATACTATTTTGTATTGTTGCTGAACCATAAAAATCGTTCAAAGATTACGCACACAATGTAGATAAGTTTCATATCAAATTAAAGCTGAAAGTATGCAGAATTGTATAAAGTAATTTTCGAAAAGAATGATTGATTTACGCCTTCGAAATAAATTATTGAAAACATGCTATTTTCGTCAGGTCAATTCGGTACTTCAAAAGGTATAATTTACGTGAAATATGACCTTAATCATGTTATTATTATATTCATACAATACAATACGCATTTAACTACAAGTTAACATAAAAATCACAACGATCAGATCAATAGTTTTGTAGATGAATTCGAAACCAACATCATGTACATTATTATGAAATATTGAGAAAGCTAAAAATATGAAGTATAGATTTCGAAAGGTTTCTGTAAATTCTGATCGAAATATGCGAACTTATATGTCGACCTTTCGACGGTAGATGACGCGACAAAAGTTGTTTCATTGGCGTAGTAGGGTATTAAGTAAATATCTAATAAGAACCCCTTTGCTAATAAATACGTTGCAGTCGTTGCACATAATTCAGGAACGTTCTTGAATTAATTTAGACACGGTCGTGTATTTGTGGAGAGAACAAGGCAATGTTCATAAGACATGACTCTGATCTTTGTGTGTCTATGCCGACACCCATTTCCCATCGATATATGAATATTGAATATTTCATGGATTTGTAGCTAGCTAACATTATAGAATTAAAGTTATACGAAAACATACTTATTTATTTACAATTTACAAAAAATCACAGATGAATGTAATACAATAAGTAATAAGTAGAATAAAATGCTCCTATAATGATTAATTATATGTAAAATTCTCGGGAAATAGGTCACACTAACACTTATGTTTTATATTTTCGTCTTTACGTACGTTTCAGTTTCACGACCATCATCAGAAGACTTATTATGTCTAAAACCGGATTACTTAAAACTAATTGTATTAACACAAATTGTCCTCATCGCACCAATTTCATTTAAAAATGTCCACGTCGCCGAAACGAACAGAACCAAGAATAATCGAAATTGTACCACATCAATTTCGATTATTCGTGGTTCTATTTGTTTCGGCGACGTGGGCATTTTTGTTCGAAATTGGTGAGATATGGACACTTTGTGCTAATATAATTAGTTTTAAAAAATTCCGTTTTGTCATAATAAGTCTTCTGATGATGGTCGTGACACCGAAACATACGTAAAGACTAAAATATAAAACATAAGTAATAATGTGACCTATTTCCCGAGAATTTTATATATAATTCATACCTGGGTCAAGAATCTTCATTATATAATAATTAATTATAATTAAAGGTACCTACCTAATAGTTAAGAAACTCATTTATGTACCTAAGACTTTAATTTGAACAATTAATCTAATGTATCTATGATTTCAGCGTTAATGTAGTATAAAATCATTTTAACTTTCGGAATTTGGATAATTGAACTCAAATTTACAGAAACTGTCAAATTGTTTCACCACACTGTGGCATTCTCAAAGCTAGGAGCTGATAACTAGTATTGAGAATGCCACAGTTGTTGTCAACATCAATATTTTATTAAATGTTGCAACTTTAGTTCAATTTTCCAACTTCCAAAAGTTAAAATTATTCACCTCCTGTACTATTTGATGAAGTTGGGTTCGACTTTATGCAAATTCATTTCCATTATAACTTAGGGGAGGTTTAAAAAAAAGTTACAATAAGATTACACTTAACAAATTAGTATGTTTATTTGCACAAATATATTGTGCAACAAACACCAAACAAACCTAAGATAATACATGCTATTTATACTAATTATTAGCTAAGAACAAAAAAGGAATATGCTTCAAAACAGTTTCAATAGGGGGAGTCGTTAGGTATCTACAAATATATTTATGGATTTCCAGTGATTCTAATAACGTTAATTTAAAACTATTTTGTTTTTTGATGTGAAGTATTTCAGGATTTTCCGGGAAACTGTGGTCGTATTCAATCAAGTAGGTATTTGGCAAATGTGGAATCTTCTTTTCTTAATCTGATCCGTTTTTGTTTTTTGAAAACATATTTTAGTTGTCCTTGTCCTCCCGAGTTTAGATATGTATCATACCTGCATTTATTCCTACGTAACTGCCCATAAATTCCATCAAGGTCGAAACAATAAAAATGCCCCCAATTAGAATATAGGCCCGATGGTTTTTGATCGTTGTTGATTTGAAAGTTCTGCAAGTAAGATAAAAAATAGATCCACCTTAAAGGAATATTTAAAATTAAAGTCAAACCGAGATCAAGTTCAATGTGATGAAAATAAAAAAGCAGAGAAATAACGAAAAACGATAGATACAACAACACTTTTTGACTTACCGTACATACTCATTTAGAGATCCCCATCTGAATGCATTTTCATCTTTTGGTTCCTCCAAAGACGTAGTCTGTAAAGGTGGCAACGACGAATCAGCGCTTGTGCTTGGCTGAGGTTATCTGTACTTCAACTGTCACTGGGTTTCACATCACTACGATTCCATACATGTTCAAATAGTTTTTCCACGATCCATTTGCAGTCCAATGTTGATTGCTCATTTTGTTCCAAATTTTCCAACACATGGTTCAATATTTCGTGGACCATTTGAATCTTTGCTTTTTTTCCCCAGCTATCTCTCATACTACGAGAACGTTGAGTACATTGTTAATTCATAGATAAATAACGTTTTAGAGAATTTCGTCCCATTGTGTCACATGCAATAGGTAACTACATACTATCAAACTAAAAAATGAATAATAATGTTAAAATAAAAAATAAAAATAATTTCATGAAAATTTCAATAAAATGCACTTTTAAAACTATACTTACGATTCACTAATGCGAATACAAACAACGCACTTCGTGTGTAAATATTAAGTAGGTACGAATAACGTTTATAGTTTACACTGGAAAATCAGTAACCAGAACCAACGCTATTAATTGTTTATATCACAATCACAATTTTCGTGAAATATACAACAAACACAATAATTTACTAACGTTCAAAAACAACTATACTCATAAAGAACCAAAATTAAAGTAATTATAACTCAGACGAGTATAGATTAAAAAATATTCATTCTTCAAAATTACAAAAATATAAATGGTATTAAAGTAGTTGTTGACTGGTTAAAAGTTACATCATAAAGTGTATTGGAGAAACAAGAAATGGTAATCTTACATATTTCATATTTCACTGATACTGTTACAGCAATCTGACAGCAGGATATTATAGAACAAGATATTATAAAATAGGGAAAAATGAATCCAACCGACAGCTGCAATCCGGGGTGGAATGTGGTGGGTTTTTAGGGGTTGAAAACATATTTTCGCTGTTTCTGGCTAATCCGTGCATTCTATCAAAAAAAGTTGAATATAAAAGTTGTAGGGAATAAAAAGATCTACCACTTTTGTACTTTACATTTTTACCCTAACCTCAAAATTTTTCGAAAAAAATGCGAAAAACAGATTTTTCAGTTTTTAATGTTTTTCTTTGATAAAAACAACCTTATGAAGCTCAAGATTTGGCAAGAGGTACCTCTATTTATTGCAAAGAGGCAGTAATATTTTCGGAGGGAAATATTCAGAGGTTGTTGTTAAATTTAATTTAATTATTTTTTATTCTCTGCAACTTTTATATGTAACTTGTTTTGATAGAATGCACGGTTTAGCCAGAAATCACGAAAAACTGTTTTCAACCCCTAAAACACCCCATTCCACCCCGAATAGCAACGGTTCGATTTATTTTTCCCTCTTTTACAATATCTTGTTCTACAATATCCAGCTGTCAGATTTCTGTAACGAATTTTTTGTTGTTCAAATACTATTTGTACTGGCCTATGAAACAAAAAAATTGTTGGTCTTTTGTATGTTATTGATATTGTCTATAATAAAGATTTTTGACCCAGGTATGATTATATATAAATTCTCGGGAAATAGGTCACATTATAGTGACCTATTTATATTTTATTCTTTTTTTAAGACTAAAATATAAAGCATAAGTGTTAATGTGACCTATTTCCGGAGAATTTATATATAATTGATATTGTCGTATGTGCTTTCTGGAGATCCCAATATGGATGAATTTCAATAGACTGCTTGATCAGTAGATACAATAACTTGACTAATGAAATAAATATACCTACCTTACATACCTATCTTAAACTCACAAAACTTATTATAAAAGTTCAAGCTTAAATAGGCGTGGAATTATATTTCTATTATTATTTTGTACCTATAGGTATCAAAAATATGTCCCAGAATGAGAAAATATTGTTCATAACTAGTTCTTTTTAGGGAATGAACCATGAGAACAATTTATCTAAATTATTGTTTTTCACAAAGAGTAGGTAGCATACCATTGTTAGTGCACATAGCAACTTTAGTATTGGAAAGACTAAAACACCTGTCAGACTAATTCTTGAATAAATATGGGAAAACTTTGCCAAGTGTTTTTATGTCTCATTTATATAACTATTTTATTCCAATTTATAATTTATTTCAAATTCAACTTCAGCTCAAAATTTGTCTTCTTCCAAGCTCCTTCAAAGCCGAAAACCCCATTTACATACTATGTTCCTAGCCTAGTTATCCTATTTGTTCATAAGATCTTTTTTAACTTTGAATAAACAAATGTAAAATTAAATTTCAGGGCAGGACTATATAGAGATGGTAGTTCGTATCAATATTAATCGATTACATAGGGTCCGTAGACATACAAACTTTATAGGATACCGCTTCATTGATAAACATACCAGCTTGATTGCTTAAACAATTACAAAATATGCAAGAGAATGAAAAAAGAATTGGTGGTTAATGTGGACAAATTGAAATATTCTTATCAAATAATAAATATCAATCAGTTGATCAGTTGCAGAGAAAAATTTTGTTAATTAAAACGATTAGGTACCTATAACAATTTACCGGTTCAAGGTCGTCATCTCAAACGTCGCATATGTAGATAAAACCTTCATTATTAATTCAAGATTTTTCGTGTTAAGTTTTCGCTCTTTTGTCCAATTAATTTACAATTAACTATTGTTTATAACAGTGAACCTAGTGGTTTAGACAATTGTTAATACAACCATTGTTATCCGCGCGATTTTTTCTATAAGAATCGCAAATAAAACCGTGTTGCGTTAATGTTTCGACTGAGAAAGTATCCTGGAGAGGCCTACATATGAATTCAAACAATATAGAATATACTATTAGATCTTATCGTTGAATAAAAGTTCAAATTAAAATATGTAAAGGTCTATCTTGAACGATATTGGCTAGAGCAGTTATTAACAGATTTTATTATTCTGTAAAAGAATACAAACAAATAATCAAGCAAATAAAACAACATAATGAACATAAAAGAGGAAATGAGCCTAGACAAACAAATCCTACCTGTAGAAGAATAATTAAATTACACGTTATCAATATAGGAAAGCTACTTTGACGTATTACGCTATATTACTGACATATCGTTTATTTCATGACATTTCTCACTTATTCCCTTAGGTGCCTAGATACTTCACATAGGTATATCACTAGGTGTAGGTGAATATTTTACAAATATATCTAAACCATCGACATAATACATATGGACTGCGCGTGGCAATGATAAGCGCGGGTAGTGCCGGCGTAAGAGAGGGCAAAACGAAGAGGACTAATACTGTCTTTATCTATCGGCTCGGGACGTAAACATACTAGCTACAGTCATGTTGCATTTCCATGGCAACGCAGCGGCCAATAGAAACGCGCTAGATAAAGTAGATAAAGACAGTATTAGTCCTCTTCGTTTTCCCCTCTCTCACGCCGGCACTACCCGCGCTTATCATTGCCACGCGCAGTCTATATGTATATGTCGATGATCTAAACAGTAAACAGAGTTATGTTAGGTTAGCCAGATGACCATCTCGCCGCTTACGCAATAAATCATTTCATAGACAAAATCTCTAACCCATGACAGGTTTACGACCTTACGATAGTCTTCATGTTCATGTTATCTCATTTCACTCTCATCAACTATGAATGATATTAATTCTTTCGAAGTAATCTACACTACTGACAAGATACAAGTTTTAATACATAGTTTTCTATCTGAACCTCGTACGAAATGCTAAAAGAATGAATTTGCATCTCCCGCATGTAGATGGCAATGTTCCTAAGCACTACTTATTAGTTTCAGTCCCTCTCTGTCAATGTAAATTATGCACGTTCTTGTCCCCTTGTCACGTCATCGTCAAAATAATCTCCATCTCTGTCTAATACCAGGCTGAAATTACAGTGGCGACAACAGAGAGAACATCTCTCTGGGCGCCAACACGCCATGTTTTGTCAAATAATGTAGCTCAATTGTTTTGTACATAGACAATACAACATAATAGTCTTGCCAGTTATGGGATCGGTGTTTAACTTGACACTTTGACTTTGTTCATGGCTATATTTTTGTATTAAGGCTGGGGTTTTGTAGAAGAGGAAAGCGCCTAGACAGAGAAGGACTGATAAACTGTCGAGTAGTGCTTAGGAACATTGCCATCTACATGCGGGAGGTGCAAATTCATTCTTTTCGGATCTCATACAAGATTCAGATAGAAAACTGTATTAAAACTTGTATCTTGTCAGTAGCGTAGATTACTTCGAAACGATAAATACCATTTATTAGTTGACGAGAGTGAAATGAACGTGAAAACTATCGTAAGGTCGTAAAACTGTCATGGGTTAGAGGTTTTGTCTTTGAAATGATTTATTGCGTAAGCGGCCAGATGGATATCAGGGCTCTCAGAATGAACAAATAAATAATCAAACCTAACGCTCGTTTACTGTTTGGGTATATTTTATTTTGAACTTTTATTCAACGATAAGATCTAATAGTATATTCTTTGAATTCATATTTAGGCCAGTAGAGGAAACTTTTTCAGTCGAAACGGTTTAATTTGCGATTTTTATAGGAAAAATCGCGCTGATAACAAAGATTGTATTAAAAATTTTCACTGTTATGAATACTAGTTAATTGGACAATAGAGCGAAAACGGTATATCAAACACAAAAATCTTGAATTAATAATGAAGGTTTGATCTACATATGCGACGTTTGAGATGACGATATTTTATCTTGAACCGGTAAATTGTTATAAACAAACTAAGGGTTTTAATTAACAAATTTTTTCTCTGCAACTAATTGATATTTATTATTTGATAAAAATATTTCAATTTGTCCACATTAACCACCAATTCTTTTTTCATTCTCTTGCATATTTTGTAATTGCTTAAGCAATCAAGCTGGTATGTTTATCAATGAAGCGGTATCCTATAAAGTTTGTATGTCTACGGACCCCATGTAATCGATTAATATTGATACGAACTACCATCTCTATATAGTCCTGCCCTGAGATTTCATTTTACATTTGTTTATTCAAAGTTAAAAAATATCTTATGAACAAATAGGATAACTAGGCTAGGAACATCGTATGTACATGGGATTTTCGGCTTTGAAGGAGCTTGGAAGAAGACAAATTTTGAGCAGGAGTTGAATTTGAAATAAATTATAAATTGGAATAAAATAGTTATATAAATGAGACATTAAAAACACTTGGTAAAGTTTTCCCATATTTATTCAAGAATTTGTCTGAGGGGTGTTTTAGTCTATTCAATACTAAAGTTGCTATGTGCACTAACAATGCTATGCTACCTATTTATCCAGAAATAGCGAAAAACTGTTTTCAACCCCTAGAAACCCACCACATTCCACCCCGGATTGCAGCTGTCGGTTGGATTCATTTTTCCCTCTTTTATAATATCTTGTTCTATAATACCCGCTGTCAGATTGCTGTAACGAATTATTTATTTTTTCTAATATTTTCTCCTATTAGTACTGACCTATCAGTGAAATAAGAAAAATGTAAGATTACCATTTCTTGTTTCTCCAATACACTTTATGATGTAACTTTTAACCAGTCAACAACTACTTGAATACCATTTATATTTTTGTAATTTTGAAGAATGAATATTTTTTAATTTATACTCGAGGGGTGTTTTAGTCTATTCAATACTAAAGTTGCTATGTGCACTAACAATGCTATGCTACCTACTTATCCAGAAATAGCGAAAAACTGTTTTCAACCCCTAGAAACCCATCACATTCCACCCCGGATTGCAGCTGTAGGTTGGATTCATTTTTCCCTCTTTTATAATATCTTGTTCTATAATATCCCGCTGTCAGATTGCTGTAACGAATTATTTATTTTTTCTAATATTTTCTCCTATTAGTACTGACCTATCAGTGAAATAAGAAAAATGTAAGATTACCATTTCTTGTTTCTCCAATACACTTTATGATGTAACTTTTAACCAGTCAACAACTACTTGAATACCATTTAATTTTTGTAATTTTGAAGAATGAATATTTTTTAATTTATACTCGAGTTATAATTACTTTAATTTTAGTTATTTATGAGTATAGTTGTTTTTGAACGTTAGTAAATTATTGTGTTTGTTGTATATTTCACGAAAATTGTGATTGTGATATAAACAATTAACAGCGTTGGTTCTGGTTAGTGATTTTCCAGTGTAAACTATAAACGTTATTCGTACCTACTTAATATTTACACACGAAGTGCGTTGTTTGTATTCGCATTAGCGAATCGTAAGTATAGTTTCAAAAGTGCATTTTATTGAAATTTTCATGAAATTATTTTTATTTTTTATTTTAACATTATTATTCATTTTTTAGTTTGATAGTATGAGTATGAGAGATAGCTGGGGAAAAAAAGCAAAGATTCAAATGGTCCACGAAATATTGGAAAATTTGGAACAAAATGAGCAATCAACATTGGACTGTAAATGGATCGTGGAAAAACTATTTGAACATGTATGGAATCGTAGTGATGTGAAACCCAGTGAAAGTTAAAGTACAAACAGATAACCTCAGCCAAGCACAAGCGCTGGTTCGTCGTTGCCACCTTTACAGCCTACGCTTTTGGAGGAACCAAAAGATGAAAATGCATTCAGATGGGGATCTCTAAATGAGTATCTACGGTAAGTCAAAAAGTGTTATTGTATCTATCGTTTTTCGTTATTTCTCTGCTTTTTTATTTTCATCACATTGAATTTGATATCGGTTTGACTTTAATTCTAAATATTCCTTTAAGGTGGATTTATTTTTTATCTTACTTTCAGAACTTTCAAATCAACAACGATCAAAAACCATCGGGCCTATATTCTAATTGGGAGCATTTTTATTGTTTCGACCTTGATGGAATTTATGGGCAGTTACGTAGGAATAAATGCAGTTATGATACATATCTAAACTCGGGAGGACAAGGACAACTAAAATATGTTTTCAAAAAACAAAAACGGATCAGATTAAGAAAAGAGGATTCTACATTTGCCAAATACCTACTTGGTTGAATACGACCACAGTTTCCCAGAAAATCCTGAAATACTTCACATCCAACAAAATAGTTTTAAATTAACGTTATTAGAATCACTGAAAATCCATAAATATATTTGTAGATACCTAACGACTCCCCCTATTGAAACTGTTTTGAAGCATATTCCTGTTTTGTTCTTAGCTAATAATTAGTATAAATAGCATGTATTATCTTAGGTTTGTTTGGTGTTTGTTGCACAATATATTTGTTCAAATAAACATACTAATTTGTTGAGTGTAATCTTATTTTAGCTTTTTTTTAAACCTCCCCTAAGTTATAATGGAAATAAATTTGCATAAAGTCAAACCCAACTTCATCAAATAGTACAGGAGGTGAATAATTTCAACTTTCGGAAGTTGGAAAATTGAACTAAAGTTGCAACATTTAATTTAATATTGATGTTGACAACAACTGTGGCATTCTCAATCTCAGCTCCTAGCTTTGAGAATGCTACAGTGTGGTGAAACAATTTGACAGTTTGTGTAAATTTGAGTTCAATTATCCAAATTCCGAAAGTTAAAATGATTTTATACTACATTAACGCTGAAATCATAGATATATTAGATTAATTGTTCAAATTAAAGTCTTAGGTACATACAATAAGTTTCTTAACTATTAGGTAGGTACCTTTAATTATAATTAATTATTATATAATAAAAATTCTTGACCCAGATATGAATTATATATAAAATTTTTGGGAAATAGGTCACATTATTACTTATGTTTTATATTTTCGTCTTTACGTACGTTTCGGTGTCACGACCATCATCAGAAGACTTATTATGACAAAACGTAATTTTTTAAAACTAATTATATTAGCACAAAGTGTCTATATGGCACCAATTTCGATTAAAAATACCCGTCGCCGAAACAGATAGAACCACGAATAATCGAAATTGATGTGGTACAATTTCGATTATTCGTGGTTCTGTTCGTTTCGGCGACGTGGACATTTTTAATTGAAATTGGTGCGATAAGGACGCTTTGTGTTAATACAATTAGTTTTAAGTAATCCGGTTTTAGACATAATCTGATGATGGTCGTGAGACTGAAACGTACGTAAAGACGAAAATATAAAACATAAGTGTTAGTGTGACCTATTTCCCGAGAATTCTATATATAATTAATCATTATAGGAGCATTTTATTCTACTTATTACTTATTGTATTACATTCATCTGTGATTTTTTTGATTACACGATAAACAATAACAATAAACTCGTCAACAATTGTAAATAAATAAGTATGTTTTCCTATAACTTTATTTCTATAATGTTAGCTAGCTACAAATCGATGAAATATTCAATATTCATATATCGATGGGAAATGGGTGTCGGTATAGACACACAAAGATCAAAGTAATGTCTTATGAACATCTGGCCTTGTTCTCTCCACAAATACACGACCGCGCCTAAATTCAAGAACTTTCCTGAATTATGTGCAACGTATTTATTAGCAAAGGGGTTCTTATTAGATATTTACTTAATGCCCTACTACGCCAATGAAACAACTTTTGTCGCGTCATCTACCGTCGAAAGGGCGACATATAAGTTCGCATATTTCGATCAGAATTTACAGAAACCTTTCGAAATCTATACTTCATATTTTTACCTTTCTCAATATTTCATAATAATGTACATAATGTTGGTTTCGAATTCATCTACAAAACTATTGATCTGATCGTTGTGATTTTTGTGTTAACTTGTAGTTAAATGCGTAGTGTATTGTATGAATACAATAATAACATGATTAAGGTCATATTTCACGTAAATTATACCTTTTGAAGTAACGAATTGAGCTGACGAAAATAGCATGTTTTCAATAATTTATTTCGAAGGCGTAAATCAATCAATCTTTTCGAAAATTACTTTAAACAATTCTGCATACTTTCAGCTTTAATTTGATATGAAACTTGTCTACATTGTGTGCGTAATTTTTGTGATGAATTCGAAATGAGATGGCAATGTTTTACATGTAATTTAGTATAATCGGACCGCAGCCTTAATGTATGCGTTTTATATGTTATTTTTGAGAACGATAAACATTTAATTGATAATATTATCTGTATTCAGTGATTTCTTTGTTCAGTGGTATGTAATATGTATGTATTTACATTTGGCCTATTTAGATTAAAACGAGTTTTTATACTTAATTTATTAATTAGATTAGCTACTCATTTTACTGTTCGATCAACTAACAATAATCCTTTATTGTATTTTTAGTTACACTTACCATCATTATGCCTGCTTGAGTATTTATAAATTGTACGAATTCTACCGAAAAGGGTTTTCAGATGAAAAGTTTACCAAGACTTCCAGTTAAGAGAAAGCAATGGCTTAGTAAGATGGGTATGGAAAAATGGACTCCTACAAACAACTGTGTTCTGTGTGAGGTTGTATTTTCGGTGCTTTAGATATCCCAAAACAAGTGGAAGCAGAGCCAACTCTTGATGTAGTCTCCGGCTCGGCTCCCAGAAGTGGAAAATTTGTTTTTGTACCTTCCTTAATAACATTATTAATTTGAATATTATTTACTTATGTTAACATTATTGATTTGAATATTATTTATTTATGTAGAGATAATGAAATGAAGTAATTTATTTCATTATTACATAAATGTGAAACAATTATATAAAAATTATTAACCAAATCAAATGATTTGCGAAGAGTAACTTTGCCAAGCACACTATTTATTTATACTCCAAGTAGCAACACCTTTCTAGTTTATCTTATAAATGCATTAACTTTTTTATAGTTTTGTTGCTGGTAATGTATCTGAGTAATGATGTATTAACAAATCTGAATATTGACAATCATGTAGAGGTACTTGTTTTCAAAGTATAATAATAATAATATACCTCCGGACTGCCATTGCTATGTATGTGTATGAATGTATATTATTCATACACAAATATGAAACTTTAATAGTGTTCCATTATTGCTACAATACAAAATATCTAAATTGGGTTATACCAAAACACAAGAGGTTGACTTTACGTGAGAAGGGGGCATACTACAACAAGTGTATCTAACTATAAAAAACTACCAATTGCAATTAAAAATCATACAAATTTAAATTAATTCAAGAAACATGTGTACAGGTTATTAGTGAATTTGCTGTACAAGATAGAAGATAAACTTTGATACTAATTATAGCTTTGTTTATGTATTCAGTATTTTATTTTTCTGTTGTGTAGGTACTATGTATTGATCATTTTGTGATAATGTTATTGATATAGGTAAATGTTGTTCAACATACTATGAAATAAAGAACTTATTTGATACTTTATTAACATATTTTAGTATGTGTTATTTGGAACTTTGTCCTGTAAATAAATATATGAATAAAGAAGATACCTATTATGTTACACTTTTTATTTGAGTCTTATATTCTAATATTTTCATAACATTTTGTGTTTGTATCAAACTACTAAATACCCAGTAAGAAACATCAAATAATAAGAATACTCAGTTATTATCCTTCACATCTGATAAATTAGAAATGGCACAGTCACATTAATAATTAATTCATCGAATGATGAAAAGTGAAGTAAATGGTATCGAACACAGATTTGAAAATATATTTGCAGAAGGTTGGTCCAAGGGTTGGTATGCTGTCAAATCACATACTTCCTAAAAAAATACAGTGATGTTTCCTATGTGACTCTTTAAAAAAAAAAAAGTACTATATAACTTGTTTACTTAGTAAAAAATGTTGAAGCACTTTAGTTTTGTTTCTAAAACTTGGCAGAATTGCTATAAATCACTCAATTTTCGGGATGCAACCCAAGTATCTACTCGCCTATTTAATTAAAGTACTTGCCTTAGCTATATGTGATAGTATGAGACTGTGGCCAAACCTGGCAAATATAAAATGGAATTCTTTTTCTAAATCTAGACGATACATACTAATAGTCATTCAGAATTATTTGGCATATCGTACAGGAAAAGAAAATGTAGTTGAAGCAGTAGTCATTCCCAACTTCCAATACCAAATACCCTGGTATATTTTTTCACATTTCTAGTACAAAATGGAACTAGAAATTCAAAAATAGGATTGTAGCTATCCAAGCAGACCTGAACCTTACATTTGCATCAGGTTGTGAGAAAATAGAAGTATTTATATTGTGATCATGTTTCTAGCTGGCCAGTGCACACACCACACATATAGTCCAGGAAATAAAGGTTTTGAAAAGAAAAATTTGAGGTAAAAGGCCGATTTTGATGTGTGAGGGCTCATTCGATTCGTTTTGACCTCTAGATCAGAATCTGCCACAGCTACATAGGGGGAAATGTCTCAGATTGTTGATAAACAATAAATATTGACCAAAAAATGATGTGTTATAAAAATATATATAAAAAATAATAAAAACGCTATTTTCCATCAATTTTTAGCGGGTAAAGTAGAAAATTGCAGTTATTTGATCAATAAACAATGCAAATTTAAAGTTTATAATAATTTGTAAGTTATCTATTTGTTAATAAAGAACAAAATGAAAATTTTCAAAATAATCAAGATTAGATTTATTTCCAGGTAATTTGAGGTCGCTGAATACGATTTCGATGTTATTTTTTTGATTGGCTGTTAATCTAATTAGTTGATTAACATTTTGTTAATTAACAAATTAACCCAAAAAATGGAAATTTTGAAAATAATCAGGACTAGAGTCATTTTCAGGTAATTTGAGATCGCTGAATACGAATTTGAAGTTATTTTCCTGATTAAATGTTAATTTAATCAATTAATTGATAATTACTCACTTACCGAATTAACAACAAAATTCAGTGTCTCAAAATAATCAGGATTAGAGTCATTTTCGGGTATTTTCGGGTCACTAAACATGAATTTAATGTTATTTTTTGAATTGAAGATTAATCTAATCATTTTATTGATAATTACTTAGTTACCGAAATAACAAAAAAATTCAAAGACTTAAAAAATAATGAAGATTGGAGTCAATTTCGTTTAATTTAAGGCCGCTGAGCACGAAATTGATGTTACTTTTTGAATCGAATGATAATTTAATTAATTAATTAATTCACTTGGTGAATCAAAAAAAAATATTCAAAATTTTAAAATAATCAAGATTAGTCATTTTCGGAAAATTTGAAGTAGTTAAATTTGAATCTAATGTGATTTTTCAATAAATTGTTCATATTATTAGTTGATTGATAGCGTTGCCATGGTAACAAAGAGAAGTGCAGGGACGTATGAGCTGAATTCAGAACCAGTAATTCAACCTCCAGGGCCGTAGCCGTAAAGGGGAAGAGAGGTTTTTCCTGTTATTGATAAAAAATAGTTTCCCAGCAATTTATTCAAAAAATAACATCAAATTCGTATTCAGCGACCTTAAATTATACGAAATTGACTCCATTCTTGATTATTTTGAGACTTTGAATTTGTTTGGTAATTCGGTAACTAAGTAATTATTAATTAAATAATTATATTAACATTCAATCAAAAAAATAACATCAAACTACTCAGCGACCTCAAATTACCTGAAAATGACTAGTCTTGATTATTTTTAAAATTTCCATTTTTTGGGTTAATTTGTTTATTAACAAATTGTTAATTAACTAATTAGATTAACAGCCAATCAGAAAAATAACATCGAATTTGTATTCAGCGACCTCAAATTACCTGAAAATGAATCTAATCTTGATTATTCAGGAAATTTCCATTTTGTTGTTTATTAACGAACAGATAAGTGACAAATTGTTAGAAACCTTAAATTCACATTGTTTATTGACCAAATAACTGCAATTTTCTACTTTACCCGCTGAAAATTGATGGAAAATAGCGTTTTCAATCTTTTTTTTATTATGTCAAAAACGTGCCATTTATTGGCCATTATTTATTGTTTATTAACAATAGGACAAATTTCCCCCTATGTAGCTGTAGCAGATTCTGATCTAGAGGTCAAAACGAATCAAATGAGTCCTCACACATCAAAATCGGCCTTTTACCTCAAACTTTTCTAATTAGGCTCGATTTTGTACTTTATTTCCTGGACTAATAGAGATCTCTATGAGTGCACATGGAGAAAAAATTTTTCAAATCAGTACTACCAATATGAACGGCGCAGTCGTCTCTACACTCCACAGTGGGTTTCGCACAAAGAGTTCTATATATAGAGTGGACAAGTAGTGTGTTAAGCATAGGAAAGCGCTGGTAAGTAGTTGGACATTCTGTCCTTCTCGCACATGTAGTGCGCTCTCACTCGCATGGTCTCCCCTTCTATCACAAGAGTATAAGAATACACGAATAAGTATAATGCGCGCACATCGTGCGAGTGAGAGCGCAGTATGTCTGTAAACTTTACCAGTGAAAGGCTTAGTAGTCTACTCTTTATATAGAACTCTTTGGTTGCGCACGCACACTCAGGCATCATCTCAAAAATAGTTTAGATTGATAAAGAAAGGCTCGTAACGAATATTTCTGGGAAAATAGTTTTTTAGACCGAAAAAGTAGATCTATAGTCATAGAGCAACGGCATAGTTATCATATTCTATAGTTAGGATACTCTGACCATGGAATTGTATTAAATATATCTTTCTCTCTAGTCGAGTGCTTACTATTTATACTATAATTAAATTAAGGAAATAACAAGTGACAGATTGAGTCATGGTCATGGAGGTTATAGTTATTTTTCTCCTTTGCTAATCTTCATGCGATTGTTTGTTTCATTTTCTTTGAATACTTTGAAAAAACGTCTTAGTTAATAGGAAATATATGTAGTTGATAATAATACGTGTGAAGTGTAGTTTAACATAATGGGCTCACACTCTAGACAAGATTATGATAAATCTGATTCTAAAGACGAAAAAGTGAGAAATGGGTATAAACGATGTAATTCTACTAGTGTCTCGCCTAATAGATCAGCAAAACGGCATTATTCAGATGATCGAAGTTTTCGGGAAGGTTCAAAATCTGCTTCACACTCTCATTCACATTATTCCAGAGACAAACAAAGGTTAGACCTTCAAGACACTAGAGAAACAGCACAAAAAAGGTCTCATAATCATCACTATGAGCAGAAGAGTTTGAAAAAAATATCATTTGAGGAAGAATATTTAGAGAGTAGACGACAGGAAAGGGAAATTTTGGGGATGAAGGACTGCCCGCATATTTGGGGAAGGACCCCTGAAAAAGAAATGTGAGTAGATACATTTCTGTTCAATTACAATACAAGGAACAGATTTACCCATGCTAAGAACAAGGGAATAAATAAAATATGCTTATAATGTCATCTCACTATCTCACTATTAGGTTCAACCTCATTACAAGAAAATATAGAAAATATACTTGTATATCTATGCTAATGTCATCTGCAACTCGACATTTATGTTCATTACATTAATGAGTAGTGAAGAGACAAGGCTGGAGATTACATGTGAATCCTCTTAATAAGGATAAAGGTTTACAACAAATCCAATTAGTTAGTAAATATGACAATATTCATAATAGTGGAGTACCGTAAAGCGGGGTTACTTCGGACGAATTTGGAGGCTTTTTGGCAATAACTTTTTAAGTATGTGCTTTTTTGCGCTAAAATTTTGTACACAGTATTCTCTAGGGTTGAACTATATGTATTTATGATGATTTTTGCAAAAAAAAATCACAGCTATTTTTTTTTGTCTAATATTGACTGTCCGAAGTCACCCCGCATTTTGGGGCGAATTCGGACATCGCTTAAAATCGCTGTAAAACTGATGTTAGATGCTCGCAAGGTGACATCGGACAGTTTTATTTGAAAAATATATATACAGGGTGTTACAAAAGACGAAGGGTTTAAAGAAAACTCATTTAATATAAAAAAAAAAAATATTTAATTCTCAACATATAACAGAAAGTAACTGTCTTTTTCTTTAATTTCACATCTCTAACGGCTTGTTCTAAGGTTTTTGAATCATAATTCATATAATTTCTCGCCCCTAACACTCTCCTATACGTACGCCCCATGTCCGAAGTTACCCACGATTATTAGAACTTTTGTCAAATCACCCTGTAAAAAAAAAAGTATGCTACATACTTACATCAAATTTAGTACTCCGGTTAAGTAAACATGGGGCTTCAATTTAATACTGCTTAAATACATGACACTGAAAACGCAAAAGGTCTACACTAGTTACTTTTTCGATTACAAAAAAAAACTCTAAATTAGTTACCCACAATAACCTCAAAACAAATCGTAAATACTTACAGAAAGTGGCAATATTCTATGTCGCACCGTGGAACACAACTAACAAGCTATCGTCTGTGTAAATATTAACGAGGTTTCGCGCATGCCTACATTGCAACTGACAAACACGTGCGGACGGTACCTGTTGTCCGAAGCTACCCGTACTGTCCGAAGTATCCCCGTTTTACGGTAGCATATATTACACATGTAAACCTTTAATTCACTGCATTCATATTTTGCAATTATTACATGCAAACGAAAATAAAAAGATGAGTACTTACCTACATCTTTATTTTTGAATTTCAATAAATTGTATCTTAACTATCAGTAATTAAAGATCTAGGTAATGAAGGCTTACTTATCACTATTTTCTTCTTAAGTAAATTTCAAATAAGGGCACAACTTTAACATTAGTTATTCTCAGGAGTTATGAAACAATACCATTTGCACTATTCTATAAGTATAGGTACCTACCTAATTAAAATTGTAAAAATAAAATATCAAATTTGGTACTAATTTGTGATATTTTATCATTCTAAACATTAATTCAATTGGCTTTGTATACTTGAACAATTAAAAAGATTTCCTCATGATACATTTTCACACACCACTACACTACATCAAGACTTTGTTTTTCTTGGATTTTAATTCACAAATTGACCAGGCACATTTCATGAACCCCTATCATTCATTCTTAATTTCTAAATTACTTGACGACACTATTAAACAAACTAATTTTTAATAAAGAGAACAATAGAATAGAAACATTAGCTATTGACTGCTAACACGAAGTGTGCTTGTATTTCACTATGCAAATAATATGTTCATTTGTTATTCAATAAAAGATAGATTTCAGAGTGAATACAATTAAGTCTTACCACTTTGACAGCTTAGCTACAGGTGGATCGTACAATACAGAATTTGGAATATCCAAAATTTAGAATTTTGATCATAACATATTATAAAAATTTTTTTTACAATTTTCAGCATTCAAACATATTCAAACATATTTCCTTCTTTTGACTAACCTGTATAATTATTAAAGCATCCTCTTATATTTTTAAGGTCAAATTCAGATGAAGAAATATCAGATGAAAAATCAGAAAAACATAAAAAGGGAAAGAAGAAAAAAGAAAAGAGCAAGAAGAAGAAGAAAGATAAGAAAAAAGACAAGAAAGACAAGAAAAAGAAGAGAAAACTGGTTGCCAGTGATGGTAATTCTTCAAGTGCTGATGAATGGGTTGAGAAAACAGGTTAGTAAAAATTCAAAGATTATTTTCATCTAGATACACGTTATGCTATCACAAGAACAATATTCTATTGACTCAGATAGTGTAATGTCACAACTCCACGTTTCACTGACGTAGAGTCAAATTTTTAGTTTAAACCTACATCAACTTACTGTTTATTTCTATATACATAAGGATCTAGAGGTACATTGATTCGTATGTAACTCTTGAGTAGATATTTATTTAAGAACTTTCATTAGTTTAATCTTAGAACTGACTAATTTGCTTTTATTTTTACATACAAATTATGTAATTTATAATTTATACTTTATATTTAATTTCAATTTTTGAACAATTATAAAGCTAATCTACTCATCATATTCCCAGATGTTAGACAGAAAGAAATCAAAATATATGAAGGGAAAAAAGTAGCTTATTCTAACCCTTATTTCCTTGTCTGATAAAGGTCAATATCAGAGCTTTCAAATCTACTGAAAGTCTTATTACAGTGAGTGGTGGGGGGTGATGACATCACTATTCGAGTCAATTGTGAAACCTAACACTACACTAAGAATCTAAAATTAAGGATGTTATAAAGTTCTTCTTATATTATTTTCTATTATCATTTAAAATATTCCTAGCTAATAATTAAAATCTATAATTTGATACCAGAAAAATCTGGTCAAATATATATATATATATATATATATATGTCTCGATACATATCTTTGAAAAACTAAAAATCATTGAATAAAAGTTATAGGTTTTTGAACGAACTTCGATTTTTGTCTCCCATATGAACGAGTTATCATAGCATTTTGAGTATGACAGTTCAAATTTCACATTTCAGTCTCATTTGATTGGAGAATGAAATTTAAGAAGATATAGGTTGCAAATGTCAAGCTCAATCATTGTTACTGCAGTACACGGAACAACACATCGAAGGGTTAGATGCAGGAGTCGAAACCGTTTCAAATATTGCTACCGTAACCGTAACTTTTATATTTAATTTTGGAAGAAGCGTTATTTTTAAAGTACCGACGATGATGTGTCGAAGAAAAAAATTTGTTCTTTAAAGATAAAAGAATATTTTTTAATTTTGAAGTCATTATACGTGATTTATCAAAGAGAAATGTATTACAATGAAAAGGTTTATTATGTCTACATTATTTTTATACCCTTGTATTACCTATCCCCAGGCCAATTAAATCTGGTTATGTACTATAAAAATTACAAATTCTCAAATAGTAATTAAGATTGTTGACCAGTAAATCGAACTTCTGACGTACAGGAAATGAGATATCCGGCTCGAAAATCAGACATTTTAACACGTACAATATAGGAGAGACTAATAAACTATAAAAGAGTTCACACTGTGGATACACTGCAACACTATAAATAACAAATAATTAATAGTATAGCATAGGAATAATGTAAACAAAGGGTTACCCTCAGCTGGTATGACATTTAATTTATATTGAGATGTTAATAAATGTTACTTGTAATTCCATGTTGAAATTCGTTTATTACTATGGTGATGCGTTATAAATCCATAATAAATGTTCAACATGTCCTAGGGCATTATTTATAATGTAATATGCCTCAAAATAGTAGGACATCAATTACATTAAGGTTTATCATGTTTTAAACAACACTTTCTTTTTTATCCTGCCACTATTAAATCTGATTCTTTATGTGAAAAAGGTAAATATTAACTTTGTTTTGTAGGAGAAGCTCGCACATCTGACGAAGATAATGAAGTAGGTCCTGAGCAGAAAGCTCATGCAACATTAACACACAAAGAAATGGGTAAAGCGCTACTTCCTGGTGAAGGTGCTGCCATGGCGGCTTACGTGGCTGAAGGGAAGAGAATACCAAGGAGGGGTGAAATAGGCCTAACATCAGACCAAATAGAAACCTACGAATCTGTGGGCTATGTTATGTCAGGTTCAAGACATAGAAGAATGGAAGCTGTCCGAATCCGTAAAGAAAATCAAATTTATTCAGCAGACGAAAAACGCGCGTTGGCAATGTTCAGCAAAGAGGAAAGACACAAAAGAGAGAATCTTATATTAGGACAGTTTAAAGAAATGATAAGTTCGAAGCTAGCAGAGAAAAAAGAGTGATTTGTTAGGAACTTATATATAATAGAATTTATACAGAAACATTATGAAATTCATAAAATTAATTGTAGTACCTAATTATTGTTATATTATCAGTGTTAGTTGAGCCAAGATTGGATTAATCCAATAAAGAGTGACAAGTTCCTTTGTTCCATGAACATTTTTAGAGCCAACCTTCATCAGATTGAATACTGAGGACCTTTCATATATTGACAGTCTTATAATGACCGTGACAGATCACTATAACACGGATATTCCTGTCAATTTAAATAAACTTTCACATGACAGAGTTTAATTTTACTTTTTTCCACGCCTTTATGGGAAACATTTTTTATGATTTAACGCGACCCCACGGAAAATGTTTGTTTTGGTGTATAAAACAAAAGTCTAAAATTTCTACCTCCTAAATTGACCGCAACCCCTTTTTTGTCGCCATTTTGGGGTATTTGGACATTTTCAGGGGAAGTTTGGCAAAAAAAAATTGCTATCCAGTTGTATTGGGAATTGAGAAACCAAACTGGAACCCCTTTATTGTCAATGTTTAAGGAACTCCCAGTTCAAATTTCAAGTAAATCCGACCTCCCCCTCCCTCGCAATAAATATATATATATATACATAAATGCATGGGAACTTGCGTGACGGCTAACGGTAGTTTCCAACAGATTTAGCTCAAATTTGGACTGAAAATAGATTGTATGCCTTCAAAACTGTTCTCCAAATTTCAAGTTGAAATATTAAATTGTTTCCAAAAAATTGGAGTTTAAGTTAATTTTTTAGCTAATTTTCAAATTAAGATATCTCATGTCCTTTTCAGCCGATTGACATCTGCTTGGCGTCAAAATCTAGATATTTGCATATATTTTTACGTAGTAATCATCGTTTTTATACTACATTAGCAGTATGATACTATTTTAGGTGATAAAGGTACATATATTTTTTTTAACATAAAAGAATCATAAAATGTGCCTGTGAATGCAAATATGCATGTGTAAATACGTGTTAATGTGTTTGTATGTGTGTATGTAAGTGAGTGTACGTGTATGTAAGTGTGTGTGTATGTATGTATGTGCGCGCGCGTGCCTTATTACGCGTAAGTTAAAAAATCACAGAATGGTCTATATAATATATTATTATTCGCGAAGCTGTAGGAAATTTGATATTTGTTTTCTCTGGGCGCTAATATTCTTTGTTGTAGAATGGTTTCAATCGGTCGTAACGATAACTATACAATGGTTAATAATATCAGGAATAATAAATTTTGATCCAAGAAAAACTGATTTCTAAAAATTGAAATCGCATCGTCGAAGGTACGGCATTAATATTTCTTTAATTACTTCACTATATACTAAATATTCTTTACTCCAAAGCCATGGAGAGCAATCACAGTTGTCTTCATCCTCAAATCTGGGAAAAGAAGACAGGACGAGGCGAAGGCACTATAAGTACATCGTTTCTTCTGCGAGTGTTAGCAGTTCCTGCGGGCGTAGGCCCATGAACAACAGCTAAGCTAATATATGTATAAAAAGCGAATACCACTTACTCACTGGTCACGAAATCTTCGCAGTTATGAAGCCTACCGAATTGAAATTTGGCGGTTAGGTTCCATATACGACGTGGGCACCCGCTAATAATAGATTTTTCGATATTCAATCCAAAAGGGATTCGATATGTAATCACGTAAAGGCCAGACAGTTCCATAGATCGATGGATCGTTATCACAGCTGAGAGTGTATGACACGACCCTACATAACCCCATAACGAGACAGGTACCGTTTACATGACAGAGTATAATTTGACATATTTCCAACTTGCTACGTTTAGCAGTTTCTACTCATCTGAAACATCCATTAGTCTTGAAACTTGGGGCAGCAGAGCCAACGCCTAAACTGTTTCTATGAATATATATTTTTTAAATGTTGACCATAAAAGTTCATATTTTAATGATAATGTAATGGCAAATTGTAGTTCAAATAATGAAGAAATGAATTTTGTAATTGATTCAAGTGTCACAGACTACATGACAAAGAATTACCACATTCGCTTCTGAACGTAACAACTACAAACATGCCAAAAGAAGAAACAGAAAACTACAAATAAAAAGAACAAACCCAAATGGTTAGATAATTAAGAAACTAATTTTATAGAATCAGCCACTAATGAGTTCAAACCCATATGTGCAAATGATGAAGAGGTAAACAAAACGGATGTTTTTGTAAACATCGACATATAGAAACAATAAACTCTTGGAAAAATGCTAAAATGAGACAGAGAATTTGACGTAACGTTTTAGAAGTAATAATGAATGTCATTTAGTATTCCAATATTTGTTTTGAGATAATATTTAATCGCAGAAAGTGACATTCTGCGATTTCAGTGGATTTGTAGTGTCTTGTCTTCTAGGTCACGGTCGTACATACAGGTCTGGAAACTCTATGTTTGAAATGGGTCTCTTACGCGTCGCCAAACTCGTAGTCCCTCGCTCAGCCACTAGCTAGCGCTTGGATCTCGAAGTACGACAACAATCACATTATTAAGTAAAATAATTTTTCTCGTAACGCAATATTTACTATTCTGATTTGAGAGAGGAATAGAACTGTTACTCTTGTCAAAATGTATTAATCACCTTAAAAATAACTTCCCCTTTTTCGTTATACGTGCTCGCACACATAAAAGACCTCGTTAAAACGATTTCTATCCGGAATCGCAAGCATCCACTTTTTTGGCATTTCCGCAACTTTCGGCACTTTAAAAACAGAAGTTTCTTGCTTTACACTTTTGTACCACGTTTTGCATTTCGGCATAATGCACAGTTTCGTAATTAGTTTCTAAAAACGCAGGTATTCCTTGTGTTTACAACTTAAGAATGACAGTTGTCAGAGAATACTCTCACGTGACGTCTTTTGTTACTACGCGACAGTCGACGCTTAGCGGTCCCACTTCTCACATAGGAAACATCCCCGAGTTTCCAGACCTGTATGTATGAGTGTTCTATGTATATCAATGCGGTGGTACAATGATCAGAGAGATTTCCATACATCTCCCTGACAATGATAGGTCATCGGAGAAACCGTGGACTGACGCAAGAGGTCACACGTTTCGCCACAGAGGGCAGGTAAGATCGATAAAAATCAATTTTGTTAATTTATAATATCTTGATTTCTCCAATTACATATTATCAATGTGATATTTCCTAATTAAAGTTTCAAATTTTCGTTTATCGAACGAACACACAAAGATCATTTTTTCTTGTACTCGGTTTCGTGTAATTAAATGCAAAATTGTTATTATTTTTTATCGTCACTAAATAGAGTAATAAATTTGTCAAGTTAATTATCAGAATTGTTCATAATCGTTTCATTATGGCTAGTTTAGAAACGTGAATTCATATTATTCCTTGAATTGACATTCTTCTTGATACAGTAGCGGCACTTTATGCTGAAGTATTGGTGATACATCGGAATAATTAACTGGCTGAACACATATAAAGTCATATTTCTCAGTTACTGTTATGGGACTGAATTTCTGGTATTACTTGGACAGTTCATAATCATTTAAAAACGACGACCACTATTACGAGTTTATTCTCTTATTCCACCGTAGCTCTTTCAGATTTCAATATTATAATTTAATAAATTATTATTCTATGCTTAACATATTTCATGTAATTCATTTATTCTCTTCAAGACTCTTCAATTCCTTTTTATAATTTTGAATATACATTTTGGGTCGATAACATAATCAGTTGTGGGATTATTTTGATTGTTCCTGCTGATTTAGTTATTTGCATTGTTTAGATTGCAATGGGACTTATACTGGAATCTCTAAACAACATTTACAAAAAAGAATGTATGACCATAAGTATAGCACAAGAAACAATAACTTAGAAAATTCCACCGCCCTTGCTAAACACTGCTTTGATTATAACCATCAATTCGATTACCAAAATGTTGATATTTTAACTAAGGAAACCAATTATTATAAAAGATCTATTCTGGAGATGATTGACATAAAACGTGACTCCAAATTTGTAAATCATAGGACAGATATTTAGACATCAAGTCAGATTTATGCTAACTAATTAAAACTCCTAAAATTCCTACATGCGTCTTTATAATGTTGAAAGTATATTTTAGGTAGAATGTCAAAAGTATATTTCTAATAAGGCCTGACAAACCTTTTTTATTACCTCATAAATCCTAACATCTGGTTCGAAACAAGATCATTACTTGAACGTAATGATCTTGTTTTTAGTCATTCATAGACTTTTTTGACATGAGTTCCTATTTTATGAGAATACTACTAATCAGTGGACTCTCGATATATTATACTTATAACATTGATGTGGTACAATTTGGATTTTTCGTGTTTCTGTTCGTTTCGGCGACGTGGGCATTTTCAATTGAAATTGGTGCGATAAGGACGCTTTGTGCTAATACAACTAATTGTAGTATTAGTAATCCCGTTTTAGACATAATAAGTTTTCTGATGATGGTTGTGAAACCGAAACGTACGTAACGAGAAAATAATAAACGTATGTGTTAGTGTGACCTATTTCCCGAGAATTTATGTATGAGTTATTTATCCCTCGAACTTGAGGCCAAGATATTGCTCACATTGCCTCTATTTCAGTCTTAACGATCGAGACGTCTCCTTCCTTTTTCTCGTGCCGTGATATAGAAGAATTCCTGGCAGAGCACTTCCGCCACGCTCATCCAAGTTTCAAGGAAGGTAACAATTTTTTAGTAGGAATAATCAAATTTTCATAATCAGCTGTTTATAATTACTTGGAAAATTATTGTTATCAAATCAAATTAACTTTCTTAACTTGAACTTTTGATTTAAAATTTACTTTTGTTTCATAAAATTGAACCTGTAATCTCAATTTAATTTAATCAAATTATTGCAACTCTAAATTGTTTGACAATTAATTTTTTTCTAAGCATTAATCGTTGTTAATATTGAATTAAGTTTCTTTGTAAATCATAATAATTTTGTTCTCTGTTATAATTCCCTAGAGGAATAAAACCAAATTGTTGAGTTGAATCTTGGCTTTGAAATTCAGACTGCATTTCAAAGCCAAGATGAGTGTGCGCTTCCGTAAAATCAACTCATTTCAAATGTAAACAATAAATAAATTAACACCTTGGACTAGATATTCAGTAATGTGGGTTAAATTATCTAAGTTATCTTCATAATTGAGAAAGTTTAATTCTATATCTCTTAATGTACCTACACGAAATTGTGGCCAATCAGGCAAAGAAACTTTAAACTTGTCTTGGCGTGTCCAAAATTGAGAAATTTGAATTTTTTGCTTTTTTTTTAATTTTCAAAGGCTTGTAGATCCTCAGGAAAGCATTCTAGCGAAAAATTTATGGAGACCTTTTTTGATTCCAAGACTTCAAAGAATCCAAAAAATGTTTTTTTAAATAAAAATTTAATGGTGATCGAAAACTGTTAAATCTTGATTTTCGTGTCAAAAGCAAACGAACCAAGCTTTTGGGTCGCGGTTTGTCTTAGAATGAAGCTTCACTCATGCAAGTCATACCCTGAAATTTTTGTAATGAATGATTCATCCATTTTTGCACAATCGCCTTTTAAAATTTTTTTGACACCAAAAATAGCAGAAAAATCATAGTTTACAAAAACTCATTATATTTTAGTACGTTATTCATCTTTTAAACTAAAATTTCATTCATTCCCATGATGGGAATTGTCTCGACATTATGGAAAAATATCCAATTTTTTCAATTTTTTTATTTCATAGTTAGAGGTGCCCCCAACATGAAACTACTTCCAAAATGTATAAAGTGAAAATATTTTGATTCAAACTAAAGCGTTCTTATTAGCACATTTCTACCTATTTCAATATTTGTTTTCGGTATTCTTTGTCGTTGCAAATGAACTATTCGGGATTTCATCAAAATTTATATTAGTGCTTTTGTGAATTTCATTTTTGATTTTTGAATTTAAATATGGCAGCTTGAGATCATCGAAATTTTCATCCATTATTCTTTGTCGTTGCGAATTCGGATTTATATCAAGATTTAGATTAATTCTCTTGTGAAATTTACTCGGAAATGTACTTTTAATTTTTAAATCAAAATGGTTGCTTGAGATTATCGAAATTTTCTTTTGTTTCTTTAGCATTGCAGATGAACTATTCGGATTTATATCAAGATTTAGATTAATTCTCTTATGAAATTTACTCGTAAATGTACTTTTAATTTTTAAATCAAAATGTCTGCTTGAGATTATCGAAATTTTCTTTCGTTCCTTTAACATTGAAGATAAACTATTCGGATTTATATCAAGATTCAGATTAATTCTCTGGTGAAATTTAGTTTTAATTTGTGAATCAAAATGGCTGCCTGATATTCAAAAACGAAAATCCAATTTTAATCTGAATTTTTTCAGTAATTTGGATGAAAAGGCAAAAAAATTGAGTCTCATCATTTATTTCAAATTTTTTGTATGTTGAAGTAATAGTAATATTAATTTTAATCTTTTTTCCTTTGGTTCTATATTATTCTTGATCAAGTTTAAAGAAAGAGAAAAACACCATCCAACACCCTGACGAAAAATTTTCAAAAGATAATGTCTAAAAATATTATCAATACTCACACCACAATAAAAGAAATTGTTCTTTCTTTTTTTTATCATATGTCATTATATTTATTTATTTCATGAATTCATATGACATATTTTGTTATATATTGGGATAACAAATATTGAAATAGGTGGAAATGTAAGTCTATGTAATGTGCTAATAAGAACGCTTTAGTTTGAATCAAAATCTTTTCACTTTATAGATTTTGGAAGTAGTTTCATGTTGGTGGCACCTCTAACTCAGAAATAAAAAATCTGAAAAACGTCGAGGGATATTTTTCCATAATGTCGAGTCAATTCTAATTATGGGAATGGATAAAATTTGAGTTTAAAAGATGAATAACCTACTAAAATATAATGAGTTTTTGTAAACTATAATTTTTCTGCTATTTTCGGTGTCAAAAAAAGTTTAAAAGGCGATTGTGCAAAAATGAATGAATAATTCATCACAAAAATTTCAGGGTATAGTTTGCATGAGTGAAGCTTCATTTTAAGACTAACCGCGACCCAAAAGCTTGGTTCGTTTGCTTCTGACACAAAAATCAAAATTTAACAGTTTTCGATCACCATTAAATTTTGAATTTTAAAATTCAATAAAAAATTTTTTGGATTCTTTTCTTGTTAACAAAAAAGATGTCCATAAATTTTTAGCTAGAATGCATTCCTGAGGATCTACAAGCCTTTGAAAATTAAAATAAAAGCAAAAATTTCGAATTTCTCAATTTTGGACACGCCAAAACTCCAAATTGAGCTATCAAAAAAATCTGAAAAATTCACAGGATCAGGTTTTGAGTGTAAGAACACTTTCCCAAAATTTGAGTAAAAAAAAAATTTAAATTTTCCACTTCACGTGGACCTGTCCATATATATATATATATATGACCGGTCGGTAAGTAGCTTCAGGTTTTCAAATCGTGTGCCCTAAGTAGTCTTATTGAACCTAGAATGACTGCCTACTACATCCGGTCTATCAAGATCTGCACCGAGTTCTTACAGGCCGGAATGATCAAGTTCGAACGCAGCGAAGACCGCCCAAAAAACCGATGATCAGAACAACTAATACGGCCTTGTGGCCTGGGTGTAGCTCGAACAGGAGATCTTGATACTTTCTCCATTTTTCCTCCTCTTTCAAGTCTATGTTCTTCTCTTTCGGAGCAGAGAATTAATTCGATGACATACACAGTCTTGCTTTGTTTATCGAGGAGGACAACGTAAGACCTATTTGCTTGTAAAGACCTGACGGTTGGAACCGAGAAATTCCAGTAGATCTGGCATTTATCGTTTCCGACAACGGACTCAATAACTCCAGGCATGTAAGGCAGCACCGGCTCTTGGTCTATTCCGTACGAGTGCCATGGTCATACAGCACCCGTAGGGCCGCATTATGGCGATGGGTGTACGCCGAGGCCGCTTTTGGACATGCCGACAGAAGGTGGAAAAGCGTCTTTGGCGCCTTTCGACAGGCCCTGCAGCTGACATCAGAAACCTGCATACCCATCACGTTGCGGCGATAGATTAAAGTGTTGATTAAGCCATCTTGGCAAGCTGCGGTAAATCCCTCGGTCTCGAATGTAAGACCGGCTGACCTTATGTAGCCGAACGTCAGCCTGGTTGATAAGCCAAGCGTTTCGATGTTTCGGTGAAAACACCGTGTATCGGCTTGTCAACACGTCGCCTGAGCATAAGATCTTGCTCTGGGCTTTCAGGCGAGGATATTGAAACTCGAGGTTGCCCTCTAGTCGGCTTTCTCGACTGATGTTAAATTCGAGACCAAGTTCCTCCGCAGCTTTTTGTACGAGTCGCTTTGCGGCACCATACATGGTCTCGTTGATTTCCCAGAGGTCGGCGAATTCCGGAAGCTCGTTGTTAATCAAGGTGTCCAATTCTACCAGCTCTTGTGGTCGTAGAGAAACCCTGACGCTGATTCGGGTCCTCCTAGTTCTAAAATCAACTTCGGTGTTCTGGTGAAGGCTTGCTCTACCAGAACTGTTGCGACGCACCACAGGTCTATTTGGTATGACTAAATCCAGCTCTACAGCCTGCCGAATGTATGTGTATGAAAATTAAACGCGATGGTATTGCTTTCACATCAACGGGTTCGTAAGATTTTTTTATGATGTAAAGAATCAACCCGGTATAGATTAAGAGATTGAGTGAAGTTTTGTACTGCTGTGACAATTTAAAATAGTGACCTATGTCAAATTTTTATTTCCAGTTTACTTGTTTAGGTAGTTTAAGTGTTGATTTTATGGGATGCACTGGTTTGTTTTATATTAGTAGCTACATATAAAAACTAGTTCGGAAAGTTTTTCCACAGGCCTAAACTGAAACAAAAATGGGTTAGGGCAATTGATTAGATTTTTCCGATCCCAATAAAAATTCCTACGTTTGTTGTAAACATTTTTTCTACTGTGAAATTATTATTAGATAGATTACGAAACGTACTGTTTCTTAGAAAACTTCCGAAATTTTTCTATTACTCTTCTTCCGAATCGACCTTTCTATTTGTCACAATCAAACGTAAACAGCCTGAAGTAAGACGATTAACCCTATATCATCACGACGAGATTGATGTTCAAACCTGGCCCAAAGAAGATGATATTTTAAATTATAATTACTTCATTTAAAAATTTTAAAACATAAATTTGAGCGAATTTTTCCAAAAATAGCATTTGTTTTTACGAAATTCTTTTTAATGAAAATATGAATGATATTCCAAATATTGCTTCAGGTTTTAATATCTACTATTTAAAGATTCATTTTTTGCAGATAAGAAAACACATCTAAATTTGAATGACTTCTAGCAAAAGACCATAAATTAATAAAAGACGGACTTTGTCCAAAGTGGTCTCAATTTGATTCTATCATGTGTCATATCAATTAATTCAATATAACTTCCTGGAGCTTATAGTATTAGAGATTCCAAATCCAATAATTTGAAAAGAATAACCGGTGATTTCAAATATAATACATTGAATAAAAAGTCGCAAATAATTCATTAATATTATTTTTAATGTGACTCAAAGCCAATTTGAATACAAGGTTCGAGTCGGTCTGAGTTGGTCACGTGACAAATTCTTCATGACTCTACTGGTAGAACTATGAAAACTATGAAAACTTTTTACGTGATAATAAGAACTTATTGTTTTCCAACTCGGAAGTTTCAAATCGACTGAAACTTCTTCGGTTTTTGAGCCCAAGACTAGAAAAAACGATGAGGAATATACAAGATGCTTGATGACTCTATGATGAATACATTAACTTTTAATTTAACAATATGTCAATTTATTAAATATTAATGACAATATAAATATGATAGAGATATCCATATGTTTTATTAGTACCCCCGTAACATGATAATACTCTGTAATCATCATTATGTTAAAAAATATACAGCATCTAATAAACTATTGATCAATATATTTTAATCAAAATGAATAAACATTCTAAATTTTTCAGGAATTTAGGTTCAACTAATTCTCCTATACTACAGGTAATATATGAAATAGAGTTGTGGGGTTTCATTTGGACAAAAAAACAGGTATGTTAGTTATGTTACTAAACAAAAAGATTTTACTTTTATAATTAGCCAGAATTTGAAAAAAGTCATATAAGTCCAAGACATTTATTGAAAAACTTATCACAGAATTTATACACATTATATACACAGAATTTCAAATAAAACTTAAAATCCAACTAACTTAAAAATTAGATTATTTTCAAATCATATATACTTAGTTGTCTCCAAAGCAGATAAACTAATAATTATTGCTTTGATACACATGTGAAGAAAATGTAAGAAGCATTAAATAGAATACACATAACCAATAAACCTGATTTAAATTAAATTTGCAATAGTAACTATCAGGTATTTAGAATAATTTATCAGTCAAATAATGCATAGAAATACAGTTACCTACAGAATATAACAATTGTTTTTGATGAATTGAAATCACCTAATAGTATAAAATGTATTATATAAAATTTGAAGTAAATTTAGCAACAGAAATACACAGTTCTTCGATTATTCATTTTTTAAATAAACTCCATAGTAATTTAAAGTATGACTTCCATAACCATTTACTAACACTGCTCTTGATCTTTTTATTTATTTTGAACCTCAGCTGGTATATTGCAAATTACTTTGGTTCTTATTTGATAAATTTGATAAACAATTTGGCACATTCGTTTATTTATTGCACAGGTCCAAGGTAACAACTGAAGAGTACTATAAGTCCGGACTCAAACCTGATTTGAAAAATAATAATGGTAAACAGTTCTTAATTAAGTGAAATGAAAATATTCTTTAACATTTGAATAACTTACTTTTATAATGAAATATTTCTTAATATGAACACTTAACACCACTTAGAAAAACACTCATTGTATATAATAAACCATTCAAGTAAATAAGAATATAATAAAATGTGAATAAATGTAAAACATAATTGGCTTAATTCGTAATATTGCAATCTAAAATATATAATGTAATACAAATGCAATAAAATTTGTTTCAAATAATAAAGACATCCTCAAAAAAGGCAAAATTATGGGAATACAATCTGGACCACTTTTAATAATTATATTCTACATGATCTTGTACGTACCTCTTATCATCATTAATCTAATCACAATTCATAAAAATTCAATAATTATACCAATTCAATCAATCACAAATATCTTTCATGCTCGTTTTAACACAATTGAATCATGTTTTCCACTAAATCTAACAAAACCATCAGTATAAAAGTTAATAACTGATTGATAATACTCCTGTCCATTAGTCAGTACTGCAACTGTATAACTAAATTATGTGATTAGTGGTGCATGGTGCGCAGTGAGAGAATGGTCGGTACTCGGTTGTAGCTTTACAACAAATAAAACACGATAAGATAAAAATTAATGGCATAGTTGCATCATTGTTACTCATTACCTTTATTATAAAACAAACAATACGGTGCGTCTGATGTCGACATAACATTGATCCAAGGAACCTTTACATAAACATCAGGACTTTTAATTCATTTGTTTTATCTCCAGCGTCGGTAAAAATAGTCTGATTTACTTGGGAGAAATCGGTTTTCCTTCGCGCCGAATCCTTTCCCAGTATTGACGGCAAGGTGATGGTTATATTAAGGGACTTGGTGTTGGTTCGCTTTGTCACCGATCCCCCCACGGTTCCCTTATATAAAAAAGGTGTTTAGTGTCCTGCCTGTGAAGGTCACGAGACGGATGTAATATGACAACACTTGAGTTATATACAAAGGGGGCGACAGTTTGGATCCCCCATCCGATAAATGGGAAGGAACTGAATTAATAGAAGATTACAACGTCAAAAAGTCATCACTTCAAATAATAACAGACAACGGCGAAACAAAGAATTTGAACATAGATTCAGAGGCATCGTTACCACCATTAAGAAACCCTTCAATACTTATTGGAGAAAATGATCTCACATCATTGTCCTACATGCACGAGTCTGCGGTTTTATACAACCTCGAGGTGCGCTTCTGTCAACTAAGAGATATCTATACATATTGCGGTATTGTGTTGGTTGCGATTAACCCCTTTAGTGAACTATCAATCTGTGGAACCGATACAATCCAAGCTTACCGAGGTCAGGCTATGGGAGATTTGGATTCACATTTATTCGCTGTGGCAGAAGAAGCTTACACGAAACTTGAAAGAGAACAAAGAGATCAAAGCATCATAGTCTCAGGTGAAAGTGGGGCTGGTAAAACCGTATCTGCCAAATACACCATGAGGTATTTTGCAACGGTAGGAGGTAGTGCAACGGAAACGCAAATTGAACGGAAAGTTCTAGCAAGCAATCCTATAATGGAAGCAATTGGTAATGCAAAAACAACAAGAAATGACAGAAGCTCACGGTTTGGGAAATTTATTGAGCTTCAATTCAACAAAGAATTTTATATCAGCGCAGCTTCCATGAGAACTTATCTTCTAGAAAAGTCCAGAGTTGTTTTTCAAGCGGAATATGAACGCAACTATCATATATTCTATCAGCTATGTGCAGCTCGTGAACAGTTACCAAATTTACATTTAGGTGAACAAAATACATTCCATTATTTGAATCAAGGTTTCAGTCCACATATAAGTTAAATTGATTATTCAGAATCATTTGGCGAGACTGTCAACGCTCTGAATCTATTGGGTTTCTCAGATAAAGAGCAAAGTGATATGTTCAAAGTTCTGGCATCCGTACTACATTTAGGGAATACACAATTTGAAGAAGCTGTTATTTCTAGCGATACTGAACAAGATCAAGAGGGCTGCATGATTTCTGAAGCCGATGAGCACATATTGGCGGTATGTGAGTTACTCGAAATTGACGCAGAAACGATGGCAAATTGGTTGTGCACTAGGAAAATTGTATCAATGAGGGAAATAATTTTAAAGCCAATGTCAAGAGAACAGGCAATAATGGCACGTGATGCTCTTTCGAAACACATCTATGCAGAATTGTTTCGTTGGATAGTACTTATAATAAATAAAGCTTTAGAGTCTGACATACCTAGGCACAAATTAATCGGTGTCTTAGATATATATGGGTTCGAAACGTTCGAAACTAATTCGTTCAAGCAGTTTTGCATCAACTACGCTAATGAGAAATTACAACAACAATTCAATTTACATGTCTTCAAGTTGGAACAAGAAGAGTATATTAAGGAAGGGATAGAATGGAAAATGACTGATTTCTATGACAATCAACATTGTATAGACTTAATAGAAACTAAATTGGGTGTTTTGGATTTGTTGGATGAAGAATGTAGGATGCCGAAAGGTTCAGATGGTTCAGGACTGTGAAATTATACAATAAGTGTATGAAATACTCAAACTTTGAGAAAGCAAAATTTGGAACTTCAGCATTTACAATTAATCACTTCGCAGATAAGGTCCAGTATGAAAGTAACGGATTCTTGGAAAAACATCGTGATACTGTCATAGAAGATCAAATAAATGTAATTAAGCAGAGTAAAAATAAGTTTTTAAAAAGATTTTTTTTGTCCGGACAGTCAACAACTGGCACCATCCACTACCAAACTCAAAATGGTATCTGCAAAATCTTCAACTACAAAAATATGCGAAAATATGCCGTTTTGTGAAAGGAAAAATGTTACAAGAAGTTAAACTGAATATGATGACTTGATCATAACTTGTAATCATTATGATGTAGATATTTACAAGATTTGCTTTGACTTTATAAAATTTAAAACGCAAATATAATAGAAAATATATTCACCAAAGAGTAGGTAGATCCAAGTTCATGCTTCTTAGTGAAAGAACCGTTGTACATATGTTTTGAGCCTACATTATTGATATGAGTAGATCAAAAGTACACACATACCTAAATGATGGGTGAGCATTATTTCGTTAAATAAATTATAAAATTATCAATCACGCGCACATACGAAATCACTCACAACGTACAAAAGTTAAACATGATCTACATTAATATCAAACATTGTCAGCCTCAGGCTTTACTTCTTTTGTAAGATCTTTGGAACCAAAGGGATTTGGCATCCTTTGGTAATGTGGTTTCAGCGTACTAACAGGTCGCGTGTAGTCCAGATGATCGTACTCGACTTCTATAACAGAAATTACCTTAATTAGAGTGATTGTCTATTGTATTATATAAGTTGAAGCTTGCGAAGGTCAAGGAGCAAATTTCAGAGAAATGGGTAAGCAAGAAACATAACGAATGCGTGTTAAAAGAAACAATACTTTATACTCGTATACGAGTATTCTAAAGAGAATGATTAGGGCTTCGGTATTATTAAGGTGTGATTCACCACAATATACACACACCGCAATGGTTTACGGATATTTCCTACAATTAATTTACAGTCATTGGAACATTCCGATTTTTTTTATAAGACTCTTGTGAAAATATTCATATGCTTAAAATATGCAACAAAAATACGATTTTTAGAGATATTCAATTAAACTACCAGTCTAAAAGTATCCCACAAAGGTAAATCAGGCTAAACTAAATTCTTGAAAAAAGATTTCGTCGCACTTTTTCTGACAATCTACATTTTTATTCTGACATTTACAATTCTCCTTTTCTATGCAAATACATACCAAAGCTATCTTATAGAACATTTTACAATTTAGAAATGATGTTACAAAACATGAAATTACAAAATGTACTCCCACTTTGTTTTGTGGAAACAAAATAATTTTCTAATTTTAGTTTTCACTTTTCCTAAACAATTACTCCTTTTGCTGTATGTGGTTTCCCTTGACTTTGCCTATAATCCATCAGAACCAGGCACTGGTTCATCAACCTCCAGTTTATATACACGTTGGACAAGTCTTAACATCTTACCACCATCAGTGGTTTTAATCCATGCCACACGATTAATTCCATCTCGACCAGGAATGAATTCCAAAATAATTGCCATAGGTCAATCCAGATTTTTTTATTATCGGAGCCTACCAACACTACGTCACCAACTTTATGCTCTTCGTAGGTTTTTTCTTTACTTCGAAATCGGTTTCTTAATTCTTGCCTCAATTGAAAGAGTTTGTTATATCTCTTGCGAAGTTTTGGTGCCTCCAACAATTCAATCTCAGGAATACCTGTTTCAATATTATCCTGAAAAAACATTGCAGGAGTTGCAGCAATCAAATCTTCTGGGTCTTCCGTGACATAAGTTAAAGGTCTTGCATTCAAAATCGCTTCAGCTTCACACAAACAAACAAAAACAAAAAAGTTTCCAATTCAAGCATTCTTCGTAATAAACCCTTGAGACTACGAATTAACCTTTCCCAAAATCCACTCCACCATGGTCCAGATGGAGGGTTAAATATCCATTTTATCTGTTTAAGTTGAGTCTGAGCTTCAACTTCAATCCAGTCAATTTTCCTAAACAAATTTTCTGTTCCAACGAAGTTCGTTCCATTATCACTATACATCACACTAGGCCTTCCTCTCCTACTGATGAATCTCGCTAATAACAGGAAGTCCGATGTTCCCATATACTTAACTAATTCTAAGTGTACACAACGGTAAACTGCACATGTATATAGAACAATCCATACCTTCATCTGTCCTTTTAGAAATAACAGTCCAGCTAAATCAACACCAACAATTTCGAAAGCTTTGGCATTTTTCACTCTGTTTTCCGGTAATGGAGCAAACTTCTAACAGATTTAGCAGATAATCTTCTACAAATCATACAAGACTTGACAATTTTTCTTACTACTCTTCGTCCTTGAAGAATCCAATATCGTTCTCGTAGTTTCGCCATTAGAATTGAATTCCACCGTGTCCATATTTCTCATGATAATTTCTTATCAATTGGTTCACCATCAAGTTTGGCAACAAAATAGGCGTTCTAAATTCCTTGGTATCTTGACGATTAATCAGTTTCGTCTTCACTTTAATAAGACCGTCTTCTTTAAAAACTTTAATCCCTTCAATTATTCCGATATTCAATTAAACTACCCGTCTAAAAGTATCTCACAAAGGTGAGTGAGGCTAAAGTAAATTCTCGAAAAAAGATATTGACGCACTTTTTCTGACAATCTATATTTTTTTCTGACATTTACAATTCTCATTTTCTATGCAAATACAAACCAAAGCTATCTTATAGAACATTTTACAATTTTGAAATGATGTTACGAAACATGAAATTACACAACAACGATAATATGCAAAAAAAGGCCACAAATAGAATATTTTATTTTCTTCAACTAATGAAAAATTAGACATCACTGATCGTTATCTCGCGTTTGTGGATCCGTTATCGTGAGCACGTTGACGTTTCCGAAAGATATCCAGGGTTGTCAAGGATAACAACTCTATTTAGTTTTACAAATTGCCCCGGCGTTACCCTCGAAAACGGTCCCTGAAATGAAATTCCGGGAAATACTACCAGAAATAGAATGTACGATGGCGGTTTAAGGATAACCGTCACCAGATTCGCGGAGGATTATGGAGAGTACCTATAGCTTACGAGTTGTTCTTGAAAACGTACAGGAGGTGGTAGACTGTGATGGTATGGTCTGGAATAACACTTGGCGGAAGAATCAGTCTAGTTTTATTGAAACACCTCAACGATATATGGATGACATTCTACGGCCCAGTTTCATTTTAATGCTATTTTTAGAAGAACTAGATCGTTGCCATGACCAGCTGGGTAGACATTCCATTGAGTATCATGCATGTGAATCAGAACTTTGAAAACTGAGCACAGGTCTTTACAATCCCAAGTCATGCTTGGGATGTACTACCTCGAAATGAATTTGAGTTTTGAGTAGATGTCTTGCAGTGCAGGGGATCACACAGGTTAAAAAAAATTATAGCGTCGAATTCAGATAGTTAAATCAAGAATATACTTTGTAGTTTTTTCACATTTTTCAACCTGATTATGAAAAATTTGTGTACACCATATATGAAAATGAGTCACATTAACCCTAAAAATGTGACCGAAAGTAATGTTTATCGGCCCTGGGGCAGCTTATGGCTAAGGGCTGTTGATGCGTTTTCTGCATGTGTGGTAAACGGTTTTTCGACTACCATTAGATAACAAATTGGTTAACAAACTTTTGTTATTTGTTTCTATTCCAATCTCTGATCAAGAATCATGTGAAATATTATTCATATATGGTAGGCAAAAAACTCATAGCATCACACTTTTCTTCGCTCGCTGTTGAAGCTAATAGCCGGGGGCTTCTAAGGCTCATTTTCTGCCCTTGGGACACAATATAACTATATCGAGGTGGACAGAAAGTGAGTGATGTATGGTTCATATGTTTTAATAACTTTATGCATCCTTGTGTGTTGAATATTGAGATTGAATGGAAATATCCATAGACCATTGCGGTGTGTCTGAATGAAAACGATTATAATTGCATAATATCAACTATTGTTTCAGAATATATTAGGAGCATCATTTAACTCTTCAACTAGATAAACGAGTAGAATTCAGTTCATCCATATTGCCGTTACTTCTTTTTCATGAGAGTGCGGCATTAGTGTGTCGACGTTAGATATATCCGTTAATAGCTGCTATCTACGGGCTAGTCCACAGAAACATCTAATACCCGTAGATACAGTTAGAGCGTCGGCAAACCAAACTTCAAGACTTAATGCATATTTCAAATGTCCTATGAAAGTTTATTTGAATTGACAGGAATATCTATGTTATATATAATTGTCCGAATTGTGTGACAATGGTCCATTAATGTATGGAACTGCCCGTCATGTAAATTGTACGTGATTATATAAGCTGTCAAAGACGTCAAAATATATTGAATCCCTTTTACCCACATTGAGATTTAGTTTCGAAAAATCCGTTCTTAGCAAGTGCATAAGGAACCTATCTGCTAAGTTTCAAGTCGGTCGGCTTTATAGTTTCTGATATTTTGTGATGAGTGAGTCAGTAAATAAGCATGTGAGTGGTGTTTGCCTTTTTATAATATAGATTTAATATTTACGAAAATAATCTGTATTCACATTAAAAATTTATTTTCATATGTACAGAGAATTCTATATTACTATGGTCAACCAAACATGCATTTGCTTAAATGGGTCACCATATATCTCCCTATATCTAAAATCATTGATTTTTGAGATATTTCCAGTTAGTTCATTATCAACTAGATACCCGTGGAAAAATGATTAGTTACAGAAATAATTTGTTCACGGCTAACTAGCTGAAAATCTTATTTTAAATTGTGACTATTTCAGAAATTAATAATTTCAGGTACAGGGAGTGCTCAATAAAGATGGAAACACATAAAATGTCTTTCCACTTTTTGTAATAAAATACAGAAAACGTGGTGTTCGTTTTTTGGTTTGCCCTGTATTCAGTTGTAGTATTTAAAAAGTGGCAGTTTGTCATAAAACTACTGGATCTATATCAAAAAGTTATGTCTGCAAGAAATTAATGTCAAGAAATGATTTTCATATACAATTGGACATAACTCTTGAAATATCCCATTTAATTATATGATGAACCTAAACTAAATACGAAATAATACATAGGCTGTCCCATTTAAGAAAATGTATGTAACATGAAACATCCTGTATATATGAAAATAATTGTAAAATATATATGTTTATAATTTTCATGATTAACTTTACTTGATATCTTCTATAATAACGGATATATCGAACTTCGACGCACTAATTTAATACACTAATAATCCTGTATATGTTTCAATCAAAGCTGTTACTTATTTTTGTCTTATTTAATTCAAATGTACATTTATAACCCTTAGAAATTACAAATCATATTGTTCTAGATCAACCAATTTAATGTTGTCAATTATCAATCTGTAAAGGAAGATATAAGGAAAAATGTGGTAATTTATTCCCAATCGGAGGTTGCATACGTACGTGTAAGCATGTATTGCCATCTGGCAGAGTGGAAGAGCAATCGAAAAAACAAGATGACTATCCCCATAGACAGCAAGACGACTACCTCCAAAGATAGCATTAAGGCCTTGCAAGGCTGTCATAAGACTCACATACGATTCACTAAACTGGTGGTCCAGAACCACATAGAAGACCTCAATAAAACAATTAAGTGAATAATAAAGAACAGCGTGCCTCAGCATAACGGGAACCATGCAAACAACACCCACAGAAGCGATAAAAGCAATGCTCACCCTCACATCTCTAGAAAATTACGTAAAGGAAGTGCACTACAGCTGAATTCAATAATCTGGTAACAAGGACGTAAGGAAGATAAACAATGTCACCTCCTGGAGGAGGCGGTCAAGAAAACACCTTCTCTCAGTAGGGAAACAAAGTTCCACCACAGACCCGATGAAGTATCAATCGATACGTAGCTATTAATGAAGAGAATGGGTAAAACTCCATATTTTCACTCTAAAACCAAAATGGGAGCGTTGTCTACTCACTTACTGTACCAACTGCCAGTCGGAGATCTGTTACAATGGCCCTCCAGGCAACCGTTACAACCATAGAATATAATATTACCAACCTCACATCCCCTTCCTTTAAGAATTTAATTACAATCTAAAGTTAACAACTAATACTTAAATTTATAGGTTAAGTCTTTTTGGTGGCATTATTTTACGTCATTTCTTTGTAAATATACTCTCTACCAACTCAGTTGGGTCTGCTTCTTTGGTAACACTTTCATTACACTGGTTATTTGTTTTCACTTCACTATTCACTGATCTACTATTTTCTAATACATTAACTGTTTTTTCTAATTCCAATCAATCCCAAGTTCACAAGCGTCTAGTCCCCAGCCGCAACTTTACTTCCCACATTGTAGGCATGCGCTACGGCAGTCCGCAGTAATAATAACGAAGATAGCGGTAACGTAAATAAATGTAGGGAACGAAGTTCAAGTTCAAATAAATTTTAAACAAACGTCTCTCTGTCAATTTTATACTGTGTTGGTGTGTTCACGTATCACCGTGCTAGTTCGGAATGGATAACAATAAATTGTGCTGTAAAAACTGTAAAAGTACTTTTGGTTGTATATATAACCTCACAAAACATGTGAAAAAGTTTCATGTCGGTAATTTAGTAATTGCCGAAAACAGTCGTCAGGACGAATTACAATCCATTTTAATGGATGTGACTTCTAAGACACGACCATTAACTTCTTTAGAAGCTGAAAAAAAGAAACTAAAAGAAGAATTGCATGAGCTCCTCAACAAAGTGGATTCAATGGTTTCACGGTCTGAACTTGATGTGGTCAAAAAATGCATTGCGCTTGCGCCAATTACTCCTACTTTAGCTGCATTAAATATGCCTAATAAGTCCTTACAAGTGAAACAAAATAAAATACCCCATAATCAGAAGATTGACAAGCAGAGGAAATTTGTTTCCACAAAAAAGAAAACAAAAGTGTCCAGAAAAAACGACCACAGAAAACCAAATCAAGAAGAAACTGAAAAAATTTCAGCAGCCTTATTAATTAAATAATATTTTTTATTCATTATACATATTAAAAATTACGCCTATTATATTATTGTTTTCTGTTGAAGAATATAAATAAATAATTTGATATATTTATCATTTCATTACCTTATCTGTGTGTTTTTTTATTGCAACAGCGGCATTATAGTACACAAAAATAAAAATAGATGAGTAGGTACAACGTAACAAAAAAACAACAAAATAAAAATAATTAAATTAATATTGCAAAGTTCTTTACTTCTTTGTCTGATACTAACACAGCACGCGACCACATTTAGAACGTACGCGCAACACATAAATATCCCCACTACTGGGAAGTAAAGTTGCGGCCGGGGGCTAGACGCTTGTCCCAAGTTCAACATTGTTCTCTTCTATGTTATTCTCTACTTCGCTATTTACAAGTAATGTTTTCCTTTACATCTGTGTTCACCATGTATGGTTTAATGAATTTTCTATTTCTTACTATTATTGAGCCATGGCTCAACTGTACTTTATAGGATTTCTCACGGATTTTATCAATGACTTTTGCTTGAGTCCAAGTTGACATTGGTTTTGCTTGTACAAACACAGTATTCCCTATTTTCAAAGGCTATCATTTCTATTATAATATTTTTTATTTTTAGACCTTTGTTTATCCAGTAGTGAATTGAAAATTTTATCATTTATAACATTAGGTTTGTATGATTCTAAATTGTGTGGTAAAACAGTTCTTACCTACGCGACATAAGTATTTCTGCAGGCGAATAACTATCAATAGTTCGATGTATGAGTAATGCTAATTGAATTTCTTTTCTATGATCTAAAACTTTTTTGAATATGTTTTTAACTGTTTGGATGTTTCTTTCGGCCATGCCATTTGATTGTGGAAATGTAGGAGAACTTAAAATGTCATTTTGAACTCCACGTTTTTGAAATTTTTTTAAATTCCCACGATGTGAATTGTGGATCTGTCAGTAATTATGGTTAGCGGTATGCCGTGACGTGCAAAAATTTACTTTAATATTTTAATTATTGTTTGACTAGTGCTATCACTATCACTCAATTTCAATATATTTTGAGTAATAATCTATTACTAGAATATATTTTTTCCGCGTAGCTCAAAGATGTCAATTCCAACTTTATTCCAGGGAATATTATTATTTTCCAGTTTTCACAGCGATTTCCCGCCATTGAAAGCGGCACAATTCCTCGGCTGTCGCCCATTTTCGTTGTTTTTATTTCGATTTTCGTTAACTGGTCAAAGACTGCGCCATGTAATACGTGTCTTTAACGTATTGTTCATTTATTTAAAAACTTGATAGTTTGTTGTTTCTAGTAATTTATTTAAGAGCGTTGTCTACTCACTTACTGTACCAACCATAGAGATCAAGAATAGAGTACTCGAGTCCCGTAAGCGTAATGCTATTGCTTTGACCGGCTGTAAGAGAAATTTCGGTGCTCTATCTCTTTTTAATATATCGAAGAGAGGTCCGATAAGTTAGAAAAGGAAAGAGCACCGAAAATTGTCTTACAGCCGGTCACGAAATTGGCTGCTCGAGTACTCTATTCTTGACCTCTATGGTACCAACTGTCAGTATGAGATCTGGTACAATGGCCCTCCAGGCAATCGTTACAACCATACAATATAATAGTACCAACCTCACACAAACTAGTATTGGAAAGTCACAATACCAAAGGCTAAACAGCAAACACACGGAATGATAGAACGCAATTATAAGGCATACTAAATGGCTCGCAAGGGATCCGCCAAGAGAAATCCCGAGGAAGAATCCATAATTGATAGGCTAGGGAACCAATAACAGTCGAATATTACTTCATACCGTCTTTTTCTTGGGAACCTGTGACTATTTACAGGAGTCACTATTAGGGATGCATGCGCATAATGAGTCTAGTATGCTGTGTAGGTCATACGAAGAAGAGGAAGAGGCGGCGGAGCATGTACTGAATAGCTTCCCAGTTTTAGTGGGTCCCCCTCGGAGTGTGACGCTGTTGTTTGTCCTACACCTAAGGTTGCTGGACAGCTAGAAACACACTGAAGGATTGTCCGCTATGTAAGGGGTTCTAATGTCAAAGAGGACTGCTCTTTGACCAATGGGTCACCCTGCTAACCCAATCTAGAATCCAGAAGAGCACTTCAACCAGAAATCTGTGTTATCAACCATGTGGCAAAAGAAATTCTGAACCACAAAATTCGGGGTGAAGACAATGAAATGCTTACGGAAAGCAGAAAAGCAACACTAGGAATACGTAGGAACAATATCGCTTCCCAGCCAGTACTAGAAAGATAAGTCAAGCAGCAAACGCTAACAAAATTGAACTGCGTTGGGTAAGGAGACACGATATAACAGAAGGCTTGAAGTGCTCTTCTTTTGAATTAAGTGCGTGAAATGAATGTTAGTCGAGGCCAAAAATTCACTCGTATGTCATTGAAACACGAATTTCCAAACGAAATACAAACATTTTTTTGTTTTTTTAAATTAATCGGCTAAACTACTATGTTATAAATGAATACTCTCTATATAGTCCAGTCATTATAGGAGATTTTCATCGAAATTTTTGGGTACAGCTCAATTTTTGTACCAAAGTGTAGGTTTTGGTATCTGAAAACATGTGTCACTGACGCGCCTGCGCGCGCATATTAGCATTCGTCAGAATAGATATATATATACGTTTTTTTGCCATTTTTTGCACAAAATGGAGAATATATCCAAATGTATGCATTTTATCGAAAAAATTAAGAGGAGTAAAGTTGTTCAGAATTAAATTTCCTATAAAAATGCATTATTTGATTTTCCTATTTTCTTCGCAGTTTTCCCGGGCGCGGGAAATTAATTTTCCCATGATTTTCAACGTTAGTTTCTCTTTTTATTTTCATTTTACCATTCAAACAATATTATGAAATTGTGAAACGTTTTTTTAGTATTTTATGTTATTTAAGAAAGACACGTGTGCTTACATTTTTTGTTTCAGCCTCATGATGGAAAATTCGTGGAAAATTTTATCAACACAATAGTGCTTTTCTATGCAAAATCCTATTTTGAACAACTTTTGTTTGGATCATTTTTTCATATAACGCTCCGATTTTGAGAAAAATTGACTTTGTCGATAAGTCTGTTTTTCATTTTGAAAATGACTGGAAAATCGGGAAATCGAATAGTGTGTACTTATAGGAAATTTAATTCTAAGCAACTTTTTCTCTATTGATTTTTTCGCTAAAATGCACTATATAAGCTCCAGAACTGTTTTTTTAATTTTTTGTTATATATAAAATACGACTTATACGTGTATTTTTTTGTTTAAGGCTTTGAAATGGGAAATTCGCGGAAAATTTTGGAATCAGAATAGTGCTTTCCTATGCAAAATGACATTCTGAACAACTTTTGTTTGAAACTTTTTTTGATAGAACGCTTCTGTTTCGAGAAAATTCGATTTTACTGAAAAATATATATATATGCATTTTATTTTCACGCGCCCAGGAAAACTGCGAAGAAAATCGGAAAATCAAATAATGCATTTTTATAGGAAATTTAATTCTGAACAACTTTACTCCTCTTCATTTTTTCGATAAAATGCATACATTTGGATATATTCTCCATTTTGTGCAAAAAATGGCAAAAAAACGTATATATATATCTATTCTGACGAATGCTAATATGCGCGCGCAGGCGCGTCAGTGACACATGTTTTCAGATACCAAAACCTACACTTTGGTACAAAAATTGAGCTGTACCCAAAAATTTCGATTATTTGCTCAAAGATCTCCTATAATGACTGGACTAATATAATCTCACAGCATTAAAAACTTGCTCAGTCGTTACTGTAGAAGCGGTTTGTTGCAGTGAAAAAACAGCTATTTATACAACTAGTTGCAAAAACACACTATTTGTTTCATTTTCATTTAGATTTTAGCCATTTTTGTTTGTTTCTATGGAGATAACAATGCAAAAATCGTGATATAAGAGTTACCATGGAGAAGCGCCAATGTCAAGATATATTTGTCAAAATATCCATTTATATCTTAATTTTGTATTTAAAAGTGAGCGAATCTGAAGAATTTCTCTACCTTCGCACGCTGCAAAATCTGTAGTAACAAATTTGCTGCAAAAAAAAAAGCAATTTGTGTTTATGTTACTAGCACTAGTGCTAAAATGAAATCATAAAATATTGTGCGGATCACTTGAGATATTCTGGTACCACAATTTTCATGTTAATCTCTCAGGTCGTTTAAAACCAAACAAGGTGTTATGGTCATCACACAAATTTTTATACTACTTAAGACCATTTCCTATGATTACTCAGAAAGAGTACCACGTGATATGCCTTTGCAAAAGTTTATCATTACAATTTGTGGATAGTAAGGTATATTAATCTTATCATTAAAAGAAATACAATTGAGAAATTTCCCAGCTTATATAGAGGCAAAAATAAATGTCTTTTGGGAACGAGTATTGTTGAAGTTAGGTTGAAGGGTTGAAACCCTATTCACTTTCGTCTTAGTGAAAACAAAGCTAGCAAGATTTCTTCTCCCAGAGTTATTAAATAATCATCTTGTTGTTTGAAGTTTGAAAATATCAAATTTGATGTTAACTCTACAAACCATCATAAAGTTAGTGTGATATTTGCACTGCAAAAATTGCTAAACTAATATTAATGTGCATGTCATGCTATAAACACACAAAAAATTCTACCACAAGTTTAATGTGCAGTCACTTACATGGTTATTTCCATTCAGATATACCTACATCAAAATTCATGATTTACCATTAAATAATGTAATATATAGCATTATGGATTCTTACCTAATTCCTTTCCATCTTTTTCTTTAATTTCATCATATACATGTTCTAACTTTTCTATACTATGATATATATTTGGATTAGTTGCATCTGCATCTCGATTCTTCAATGTTTTCAATTCGTCTTCAACATTGTATGTACCTAAAATAAAACACTAATCAGAATATGTCTGTTGAGCCCTGTTCTTAACATCAACATTGATTGCCCTTACTGAACCGTAAATTACATCGAGCGTGAAAAGTGAAATGTTCGCGCCAAAGTTTTTAAATAGCTTCAGATAATATCGATGCATGGTGTTAAGTGGTAATATATTGCCATCTAGCCTCCTATATACGGTTTTATTGGAAACGCCATTCTTTTTGTCGTTTTCAAATAATGAAATACCTTCGGTTTCAATTTCTTAGTGAATAAATATCACGCTGGAAGTGTATCTCTCCAACACACCACCCTGTACTCAGAACAACAATTTATTTCCATAGATACTATTGCAGATTCCTAAAACTGATATAATGCCTTAAAAGAGAGAAGGACAATTTTCCTCGTAATACTATTATTTTATCTAGACCTGTGAGATAAGAACTTCTTATCCACCACACACGTTTTTCTTATCTCATTGCTTTTAAATCAATAAAATTAGGTTAATAAAAATAGCAGTATTGTGGCTACCAAGGAAACGAAGCGTTCCCACCCAATTTTAAGAACCGTCATCTCAATTTAATTTTCAATCAACTGGTTTGCCCAATAAATCATGAAAAGTTTTAAATTTAATTACCGTTTATTTTGCATGCGTGCGTTGATAAAGCTCATATCTCACTTGAATCGTGAATAACGTATTCACTCTCGGACAAAATTGTCCCACCATTCAAACAATTGTAGGTATTTCATTTCCAACCCACTGTGTTATATATCAATGTTTTGAATGAAGTATGGTGACTCGATGAAAAAGTACCCTTTTAAATCTTGTTTTATGTTTTTAGAATAAGGATAAGTTTTGGTTCGAATCGTTATTTCTGTCGAATAATTCGTGTAAATCTCGAACTGAGTATATCAGTGTGCTTCAAATGTTAACGCTACACGTTAGATTAGTTATATTTCATAACTAATCTTGAACATGCCACGGAATTTAACTGAACATGAAGCTCTTCAGGTCAACACTGGTTGAAGAAGGACGTAGTAACCGATATGTTGCTTCACCATACAACAATTAGCAGAGCATTGAGGCGATTCCAGCACAATGGATCTCGTTCAAGACGACCAGGGCAGGGTTGATTCAAAGTTGCCGCTCCCAGAGATTACAATTTTTTCATAGTTCGACCGACGTTCAGGTTCTCAATCAGAGATGTTAGAGACGTCCAAATTTCTGATACAACAGTAAGAAGACGTCTTTCTGAAGGTGATATTAGTAGATGAGGTTTATTAAGAGTTGAATGTTTTAATCCAACCTTTCATTTTTTATAGTCTTTATCTAAGCTACTGATTTCTCCTAATTGAAATAAAAAGAAAATTAATTCATTACATATTAACTGGGGTTTTCCTGGGAATCGAAGGGTACTTCGACAATACCTCCTTCGAGTCCATGTGTCAGGCTGCGGAGAGACACGGAATCGATCACTCCTTGGTCAGATGGATCAAGATCATGGTCTCGAAGAGACTGATAACGGCGCAATAAAATGGCAGCATGCACACACGTCACCCAAGGGTGCCCCCAGTATTCCTTCCGTTGGTGGTGGACGGCTTGTTGGTCGAGCTGAACGGGGTTTACGCACAAACCTACATAGATGACTTGGCAACTGTGATCCTCGAAAAACACGCGGCTACCTTGTGCGAACTTCAGGACACTGCAATTGCCATCGTGGCTCGCTGGTGCCAGACCGAGGTGGTTCTTGTCACGAGGAAACGGAAACTGGGACCCCTACCAGATATTCGTCTGCTAGGAAGGTCCCTGCACATGAAAGGCTCAGTGAAGTTATCCTCGATGTTAAACTGAGTTGGAAAATGCACCTGGAAATCCAGGTGAAGAAGGCCGTAGCATCCTTATGGGCATGCAGGAGAGCCTTCGCGAACACATGGGAACTACGGCCACAGGTTCTGCACTGGATCTACACGGCCATGATCCGCCCAATCATAACCTATGCTGTCGGCGAATTCTGCTTCGCAATGATAGGAAGAGCCGACATCGAAAGATTGGGCAGCCGAGAACTGCCCAATCCTCCGACTAACGCTTGATGCGATAGCGCCTACTGTCAGGTTTCAAACACCAGACGTCCTCATAACACAGAGGACGGACTGGGAGAACAAGGACTTTGAGCAGCTTCCGCCAGGGGGGCTCGTGTGATTCAGATTCACGGACAGGTCTAAGATTGGCGAGTCTAGCGGAACCGGAGTCTACTCGTGTGCGCCCGGAAGGGAGATTTCAATTGCCCTAGGTGCCAACGCAACCGTTTTCCAGGCTGAGGTCTGCGCAATACGGACCTCTGCCCTGAAAAACTGACAGCGGAGCGGCCCTGGGCGCACTTCGCGCCCACACTTACTTCTAGACTGGTCTTGGAATGCAGGGAAACTCAGGTTTAATTAGCCAGAAGGAACAAACTTCAGCTAGTGTGGGTGCCAGCCCACTCTGGCGTGAAGGGAAACGAAGAATGTCAAGCACTGGTTTCTCTTAGGCTACAACACCTCGGCAGCACAAATATGCCGCTTGAAGCCATAAGAGATATCAGTCCATGCAAAGTCTTAACCTTCGGCACTGCCTTAGGTATGCTGGACTGATTCTTGTATTAAGAGGCGCACAATGGACCCAATCAAGAGTTCTAAGTGCCACGGACTTATCCGCCCCCGTTTTGATTAATTGAACATATTAACTAGAATAAGCTCAAAATTGCTCATAACTGTAATTGAAATAAGAAATAATATTAATCTATAACATTGATTAGGTCTCTTTAGTCTAGATCGATCTATAACATTACAAACTAATAATTTTGGATAGCTGTTTTGCTCTCTCGTGAAGCTAATCAGCAGAACGAAAAAGTTTGCAATGTTACTGAACCTCTATCGAAGGTGTAAATGTCGCAATATGGTGCTCAATCAATCTAAGATTCCCCGTAACTTAAGTAAAGTTCGAGAAAACTACTAGTCAATGTTGTACATTGATTTGATTAGTGGAACATCACGTCGTAGATACGTTAGATATTTTGGTTCCCTCTAGCATTCTGTCAAGTCGGTTATTTAAACCTTCAATATAATGATCGTTCAATAACATTGCAAGCATTTTCGTTCTGCTGATGAGCTCCATGAGAGTGCGAAAAATATGTGCATAACATATTAACTAGAATTTCGAACGTTAATATTGCCCATCTGTAAATGAAATAAGAAAAAAATCATATAATGTGAAGAAATGAAATTATTGGTCTTAAAAAAGTATTCAGCATCTACAGAATGACTGGGTACTGTACTTCCCCATGGTGACTACCAGAAGTAGCAGAATTTCCAAACTCTGAACATCTTTTCGGCTATTGTTCTTTCAATTTCACTAGAAGAAATTGGTTAATATTGGATACAAGAATCAATTATTTCCATTATTACCAACGTGATCAAGCCAAGAAATTTAAGAGATGGCTAGAAACTATGGAGATTGTGGTGGCAGCTTTTTTACAACTGTATGAATACATTGTACATTCAGGATATTTCGCGCATATTTGTAAAAAATAGACTCAGTATACAGTGGCGTAGATTACGCCCCTGCAACCCCCGCGGTGCACGTCTGTAGGGGCGCACGAGAAAATCAAATGTTAATTTCGAGTGTTGCAAAAATACTTATTGGTATATAATATATTATAAGATATACCATTGATTACGTGTAAATAACAAATTATTTTTAATAATCTACATAAATCATTCAAATAAGTATCAAGTATGCATACATTATATTGATTACTTTTAGTTAAAATTCATATTTATTATTTTCTTTTTTCCTTTTTTTTTAGAAAAGGGAAGGGGCGCAAAGAGTTTATATGCGGGGTGGGGGGGGATGCAATGAGCTACGCTACTGTCAGTATAACAGAGAAGTCATTCAAATTTTCATATCGTCGTCGAGCTGCGAGTATCTCCAATGTGTTTAAACTGAAATTTTACAGGAAGGCTTAAAAATGGTATCTTCAAATCATGTAACTCAAATTTTTTTTTTTCAATAATCGTACAAAAATCATTGATATATTTTTAATTAACTGTGGTGTCAAGGAATACTTAGTTTTGTTTATAATTTAGAAATGGTTACATTGAAGACATTCAATGTGCACTATTTTGGGGTTAATTATAGGTACTTTCCTGTTCAGATTATTGAAAACAGCATGGTAGAGATGTAAAAATGATATAAGTTTTCATTTTGAACATTTGAAAAAACACAAAACTAAAAAAAATTGTTGATTTGATTGGCTTTATTTAACATTCCTCTTCTGGCGTCATGCGGAAAATGCATCGTAAAAAGCGTGGTGGCCCTTTTCGATAACAGATTAACTGTTGCAGATGTTGAAATGTATCATCCGTTATAGGAAGTTGTGCCTTATACCGATGGGCATAGTCGTCCATTGCCCGATTTTTGCATCGATTCGAGATTAATTCCCAGTTTTCTGGGTAATCTAGAGTGAAGAAAACCTCACCTCTGGGTAAATATTTGAGTTGCCTATTAACAACAACTTGAGGATCATTGGCCTTTTTCCCTGGGAGTACAGAACCGAAATTTGTAGGTCGCTCTTATTTTTTGAAGACTGTAAAATCCAAACTTTTTACATGATATGGTTGTTTCGTTCTTGCAATTCGCTTTCGCGCAATATAGTCAGCTGGAGAGTAAATGGGAGCTTGAAAGAATTGCTCGAGGGTAGAGTGAACAGTCAACCTTCATCATGGTATGGCCCTTCTCGAGGTAAAGTTGTTGAATCCTTTTATTTGATTGTTTTGAAAAATCATTCTGATAATTACATCCATCAGAAATGATGACAATCGTTTTACAGTTGTCAGAGATAATCAATTATACAGGATGTTAACTCATTTTCAATTACTTCGCCATTAGTTTCATGCCATACATACAAATGAACTGTTATCATTAAGGGCATAAATTGTGAAGTTATGGACTTGAATCTTAAGTTTGTAGTAACTTTGTGAAGGTAATATTGTTGAGCAAGTCAATACACTTTGAAGATCAACAGTGAGAACTAAAATTTCATCACAGGTCATCTCTTTTAGTCTCGTTTTTATTTGCCTTCCTTCTGTTTTTTTTTTGCTATGTGAGCGGCGAATATTTCCTGGGAAACATTTTTAGTAGCATGTATCGCGTTGAACTTTGCGGGGCTTGTGTATCCCAATGTTGAAATCTTTCAAAATGCTTTTGAAACATGTGTTGGTTTCTTTTGTTTTTGTTCACAACATTTTTTGTGGATCTGATACATATTATACTTAGATTTAAATGCATTATCTACGTACTGTTTAGTTGTTGACGCTCTGCAATAATGTGACGGTACTTTTATTGGGTATCAAACTTATCCATGCGCAGTAACTTCTTGCCTTTCCTGTTCAACTCTGATTGGGATTTTTCGTTTTTTCCTGGTAAGCTCTAAAATGGAATCAGCATCGGAAGAACTGTCACCAGTACCTCTTTCTTTTGCTATAAGATTTTCTTCGTCTCTTTTACCCCGTCTTTTCATGGAGTCCTCTCCTATCGCCAAAGTATTCAAGAACAACAATCTACAAAATTTTGATTTTACCTTTACTGGTTGACAGAAAATAATCATGTCCTTCACTTTTCTTGGGTCTACTCTATCTTTAATTTCTTTCCGTCTTCTTTTTATAGACCTTGTGCAACCAAACCCCTCACATAAACTTTCTTCTCGTCCCAAAAACACAAGTGCCAAAATTCCTTAAACACAACTTCTCTCTTTTTCTGTGATTGAACCACATAGCAATGTGTGTTGCTAACTTTTTTAGGATTTGCGTGCTTACAGCTTTCTTTCATTCTCCGTTTCCCTCTTTGTTCATTATGTGTCACGACTTTTATTCTCGATCTTTTGTACCCAACATGAGACTTTTCCTGCATCCTACTTCGGGTGGGCAGTTTTCGCTACGATGAAATTTTAGTTTTACCAGTCGATGTCGCTTCTGCGAAATTTTTATTCTGTTCAATGTCCACTTCAGATTCTTCATTCACTATTTCCTTTTGTTGTTCTTCCTCGCTTTCCACTGTCTTCATTGTATCGTCCTCGTCTTAGTCAGAATTATTTCCCTCCATGCTAGGTTCATCATTTTCATTTACTTGTGGCGACATTTCTATGCTATGTTCAGGAACATTTGTGTGGCGAGTGTCGTGAGTTTCCATGGAGGTTGAGATCTAGTTGAACTAAATCATCTTAGAATAACTCGTTCTCTTCAAAATTTTGAATTAAGTTATCATCAGTAGACATCACCTGTAGAGTGAGTTGCAAAATTTTTTCAGTTCTTGTGCAGAATATTTTGTTGTATTTCGGCTATAAAAACAGACATTTTTGATATAATTCCATAGGTACTTACGCATTTTTGATGATGAAATACAGCAAAAACATTTCAAATTATCGCACCTTATCAAATCAGTGTCTAGAACTATAATGGAATAGTACATAACCTGCGAAATGATAACTCCGATGTGGCTTTCCCATGTACCATGAAATATCTCCAACGTGAAACATTTTCATATTGGAGGTACTATACAATCCAATATCTCCAATGTGACAAAGTATGCACATTGGACATATTACGATCTCTTAATTTTTGGACCTGGAGAAAATAAAATCACGATTCTTATTGCGCATGTTTCGTTTCTTCACATTGGAGGTATATTGCCAATAGATGTGAAATATGGCGTGGAATCCGAATATGCCAAAACCTCATTAATGGAAATGTTACATTGGAGGTATTCGCAGCTCGACGACGATATGTGGTGAAATGCATCGAACATTTTCTATCACGGAACACCTGATCGTTAGTAATATTATTTTCAACATGCAACTTTACAAACCCTTAATAGAATAGTTGTCATCTGTGGAGCTGCAAGCACCACCCATCCTAGCTCGTTCCAACAGTGTATTCGAGGGCTTGTGCAAGTTATTACGTATACGATTCGTATTATTCAATAATTGTTCATTGTCTCTCTTTCCACCACCAGTTTGAAATGAATATACGGGATTGTCGAAATGATTCCTCTCTGAAAAGCAAATATGTATAAGCGACATAGAACAAAACCAATGCTTCATTTGAATGAACAATGTTAGTGACAATTTGTTAAACCTTTCATGGATGAAGTACTAACTATGGATCGTTCAAGAGGAAGATTATTGAAACAGAACCAATGGTGGACAATGAATGAATTGAAATTACAGTGCTTGGGAACATCGCAGCTTCTCCAGAAGCATCTTTGAAAGTAGAATATTAATCTTCTAATGTCTGAAGATCGGTTACGTTTTCCTGAGTATCACATGTGCTTGTGAAAACCTTATTACATTCGCCATAAATCACTAACAAATTAGCGAAATTTTGATTATTATACCCACCACGAGCCATATTGCACTTTTTCAGATGTCGAATCTGACAGCAAACAATTTTAATTCATTTGTCACCAAAATGGTGTCTGTAAATATGCACAACTTACTAGACAAATCAAAATTTCAGGCAGTTAATATGCAGAATTAGATAATATTATGGAATATCTCCGAAATTATGGGTTTAGGGTATAGGGAAGTGAACTAGAACTAGGGGCTTATTTTCATGATATAATTGAATCATGATAAGGAAAAATGGGATTTCCGTTTGAAAAAAAATGAGATTTTCAATGTTTCTCATTCACTTTTTGAACCTACATTTTTGCGCACCCTTTTAATTAGCCAGTGGATGTGATAATGGTGAGTGATAATAATAACGAAAATATTTTGGTTAAATTCCCAATTTTTCCTTTATCATGTCTTCAAATTTTCAGAATCGTGCTAATTCTGTATATTAACAAGATAATGGGCGGGTTTCGCTACTACTATATGTCAAACACAAAAATGGTACAGTACAATTTGTGTGTTTGACAAAGCTATTATAATGGTAGCGAACGTTATTATTAGGAACTTGATTAGTACTCCAATTATGTTATCTAGTTTCCACTTCTACTTTAATGTTAAGATCTCTATTTTTTTATATTAAAATATTTGTTAAAATTTTATTTTCAAGAATAAATATGTATTTGAGTATCCTCATTTTAGTTTTATTTTTAATCAAGATTTTAATCTTGTCAAACATGCACACGTGTAACCCAAAAATTTTTAGATAACCAAGAGAAAATTAATTTTCTCAGTTGATCACTTGAATTTAGTGCTTCCTCAAAATATAAGTAATGGAAATTGAACATCTTTCCTCTAAAAACAAGATACAAAACTAGATAACGTTCCTGCATCATTCAGTATGTTCAATTCAAATTGAGGATTATTGTACTCAGTGCAACTTAAATTAAATAAGGACTCGAATTATTGTAATTATTAAGCATCACAAGCAAAGGAACCATATTTTGATATGCGTTCAGAGTTCTTACAAATTCGAAATGATAATAAAATTGGAGAATTGAAGACCTGGGATAAATGAAATATAGACATTTCAAACTTAACAACAAGAATAACATGCACATACTTATAATGTGTTTATCACTTACCTGGGGGGTCAGCGATATATTGAACATGAGCTATTTCAGTCTTGAGGTTAGCAACGCGTCGTTTATAATAAAATATAAGGATCACTATTACAGCAACCAAAATAAGAGCTACCATTAGGCCGGCAACCACGCTACCATAGCCCGCTCCTTGATCGGAAGGAGGAACGGCCCTTTGACCCAACAAAATGGCTTCCTTGCACTTTTCTCCTCCAAAACCGTGTCGGCATATACAACCCTTCAACGGGTGACATACGAAGTTGTCATTAATACATTCACATGGTGTCATGCAGTGGTCTCCAAAGTAGCCTTCTGGACAAACTAGAAGGATAATAAAAACATAATTTATTATTGAGATATATTTTGTACCTAAATAATATAACTTTAAAAGTTTGATTTTCACTAATATAATGAATAAATGTGACTAAATTTCGCTAGCACTGTAGCTTCTTCAAACAAATATTACAAAGTACTTTATAATATCTGTTTGAAGAGGCTAGAGTGGTACAGGTCGATATCTCTGTAGATGTTTAAATACCTCATTGACAAAATTGAGACCAGAGGATCTGCTACCTATCCGAGATTAGATAAAATAAAACTAAGATAACCCAATGCAATGTGAATTTTGAGTAGAAGGATATCTCGTACATCACTGAAGTCATGGGGAATGTTAGTAACATACTGCCAAGATGGTTGGCGACACCTAATATAGTAATTCCCAAATGAACAACATTCTTGAAGTTCAAGTATATTGTTCATTTCTTAATTGTTACATTGGTTGGTGTCGCCATCTTGGCCCTAGATTGCTAACATTCTTCATGACTTCAGTGTAGTATGATATATCCATTTAGTCAATATTTTACATCGCATTGTGTTAATCTTAGTGAGACATCTCGTCTGGGGTAAATGACATTAGATGTTTTGGCATTTCTAGCATGTTTGTCAACGGCAGCATTGCAACTTACTCGTTCCACTGATGAGCTCTAGAGGAAACAGCTATACGGAACTATTAGCTGCAATGTTATTGGTCCATTCAGAGAAACCTAATTATCTTTGTGGATCATTTATATCTCTTCACCACTGCTACTTGATTGAAAATAATGGATTAATATTAGATAAGTAGTTTCAATTGATCTTTTCCGATTTCAATAATTGAATCCGATAGTGATGTCGTCACCACTCCACCACTCACTGTCATAAGAATGCCAGTAAATTTGAAAGCTCTATTGTTGTCCTTTATCGCACTAGGAAATAGAATAAGCCCATTTCTCCTATTAAATTTTATTTGAAATCTAAATTATAACTGGAAAGTTAACTACTATTTCTATGTCATAATAAGAGCAAATTCTTCAGCTCTAAGGTTACAGTGACAAATAAATATTTACTTAGAAATACATATGAGTTAATGAACCCACATTTTACGGTATTATATTGTGATCCCTATGTACATAGAATTAAAGCCCAATTTGATAAAGGTTTAATATAATAATGTGAATCTACGACAATGAAAGGTGGGGTGGTGACGTCAGACTATCGAAGTTAATATTCTTATAACGCTTCAGCTCTGTCTCCCACACCTTGATCCTTGAGCACTGGGTCGCTCAATTGATATGTGCGTGATGTTTGTTTCTCATTCAGGATCAATTGTTATTTTGATTGATGATTGACTCTATGAATTTTGTATCCTTTGCTACTTGTAATAGAAATGTGTAATGCAAAAAAACTGTAACAAAAAAAACTTACTTTCAGTGCATTGTGTTCCTGTCCATCCAGCTTTACACCGACAAACACCATCATTTCTTCTACATTCTCCTCCATTCAAGCACTTACAGTGCTGACTACAATTCATTCCGAACCTTCCAGGTTCACATGGAACTGAGCAGTTTTTGCCAAGCCATCCTGGTAAACACTGACACTCACCTATACAATGTGAAAATGTATTAAAACTATATAATTTCTGTATAAATGAAATGATAACTAACCAGTAACATGGTGACAATTGCCGCCATTTTTGCAAGCACAATTTTTCAAACAATTCTTTCCAAATGTTCCAACAGGACAAGGATGTTCGCAAGTAATTCCAATATATCCGGGTGGACACACAAATTCTCCAGTTATGTGATCACAAGTTTTATTTCCTGAAAAAATATCACAATAATTTAATTATTATCACATGTATATTTAAAATTGTATATTAATGATTCATTCAACATATGGATGTTATTTTAATTTCCATATTCATATCCATGCATACTGAATACTACAGGCAACAATCTATATCTGAATGAACCATGTGGAAAAGATTGTATCGTTTCACCCTCTACTGTGTGATATGAAATTTTACCCATATTCTAAAATAAAAACACTACTATGTTGGTATCACTTTTATTTGTAAATTCCGTTACTGGATTTTCAGCGTTGTTAAACCATCTTCAGACGTTATTCAAATACAATTAAAATACATAACTTCAACTATAAATATACTTGTCGGTAAGTAGCAAAGGATTACTGTGAGCATGTCTATTCTTGAAGATTAAATTTTTAAAACTTACATAAAATAATTTTCTGGCATATATATGTAGATAATGTTTTGACATGGTTTGGAGGGACAAATAGACATATCTAAACTTTCTCCTACTTCTGAATTCAATCCACCCAAAATTAAAGTTTACAGTAGAAACTGAAATGAACAATTCTATCAACTTTTTAGATTCAATACTCACAAGAATAGATAACAACATTTCTGTTATTATTTATCCCATCAGATTCGTTAAGTTTTAGATCACATAAAATGGCTGCCTTTAATTCAATGATACATAGACTTTTTTCAATACCATTTTCAAAACCAAATTTTCAGCAGGAAGGAAATCCAAATTAATAAATTGCAGTAAATAATGGTTATTCATCCCAAATAATGAATTAATCAACCGTAAACAGCAAAATAACATTTACTTCAGTATATACCCAATAATTAAAATACAAGAAGAGTTGTTAGTGTAACAGTAACTTATTTTAGAAAAATCCAAATCATTTTGAAACATCATGACTTGAATATTAAACCCAGTTCCAAATTAGGGCATATCTTATTCAATAATAAATAATAGTCGGGTCAAATTAGAGGTTAAAAATGTGAAGGCTCGAAATTTTTTCCAAGCAGACCAATCAACTTAATTTTTTTTGCAAATCGTTCCTGAACGGATACTGAACGATATTGAACTTTAAGATCTAATCGCTCGACCATTTTTCACCTGTTAAACCGGAAATTGGCTAATTTTCATGGGAAAATTTATTGTAAAATTTGTAAAATTGGTAAGTATTGCCAAAATTGGCTGGAAAACTCCACTTGGGGGTTTTCGAGATCGCTGATCACGACTCCGAAGTTAGATTTACCATTTTCCACCGCAGTAGCTAGAAATTGGCCAATTTTATGTCAGAAAAAAGGATAAATTAGATAATTTCGTAATTTTTGTTGAAATTTTTTGCCATGAAATTGGTAAATTTCTAAATGGTATAATAATAAAAAAATGTTACTCCAGAATCACGAAACCCCCAAACGATATTTTCTAGCCATTTTCAACAAAAATTACAAGAGTGGAGTTTTCCAGCCAATTTTGGCAATACTTACCAATTTTGCAAATTTTCCAATGAAAATTGGCCAATTTCCGGTTTAACAGGTGAAAAATGGTCGAGCGACTAGATCTAGTTCAATATCGTTCAGTTTCGTCCAGGAACGATTTGCAAAAAAAATTAAGTTGATTGGTCTGTTTGGAAAAAATTCCGAGCTTTTTTGCTAAACTGACTCGACTATAAAGACAATTGATAAATCGGGAGTTTTTAAGCTTTCTTGTCAGGAATAGGATTCCTTTTAAATCGGCCAAACAGGACGCTCATTTTCTTTTAGGCTCATTAAACATAAGAGATGCTTCAGACTCTCAAAAACAGGTTCCACGTTTGCAGATCATTTTTTCGATAATCATTCTTTCCCTGAAATAGGCTGTTCATATATTTTACATATAGCTGATAGAGGCTCGAAATTAACCTAGTTGGAATCTTTGAAAATTTACAAATAAGACAATAATACCCTAACTCTTAATGATCAAACCAGCCTAATTTATTCAGCATTATTTAAAGGTATGTAATATATTTATTCCACGAATTATTGTCCTGATTATAGCTTATATACCCTACTACAATTCGTCATTATTAGAATGTAAAAAACCCACCATGTAATCCTATAATAATAATCCTCTACGTCTATGCATGACCAACCACAGTAATCCTTCTCTACTTATCGATAAGTATATTTATAGTTCAAGTTAAGTATTTATTTCAAAACCGTCTGAAGATAGATAATAACGCTGAAACTCGAATAACGAAGTTACAAATAAAAGTGATATAAACATAGTAGTGTTTTAATTTTACAATATGGATTTGTAAAAGATTTTCATTGAACCTTGTGTGGTTTCGATCATTTCGGCTAAAGCGTGTTGAATGATATTACTGTTGTCATAAATCTACTCCTATGGATTGCAACGATCCGTTTCAATTGATCTTATGTACAATAAGCTGGCGCAACTTAATTGGGTACCTATATACAATGTTATTCTTATGGTGGATATTATGTATATCTGATTGGATGAAATAGGTAGCATACAGATCACGAAACGGTTATCGAATGCATCTACTGAAAAATCACGTGGCACTTTATCGTTTTCAATTAGATTAATGTAATCGTTTTATTCGTTGTTTTTGGTAAGAAGGGTGGTTTATCTGAATTGGAATTGTTTCAGAATTCGTGTCTTTTATTTTTCGTAGAGTTCAATAATATACAGTCGAAAAAGTTCATTTGTTTCCGATCTCCTAGGTTCATCCTAGTTGGAGAAATAATTATAATATTCATAGTTTTATTTCTTTTATTTATACAATTTAGGTTCTTTAGGTAATAGCATCTGAATAGAGTTAAGTTAAGAGATTAAATTAGTTTTAATAGATTTAAATTTACTTATATTATTCTTCTAACATCTTTAGTTGTTTTAATCATTTTTATTATCATCGATAATTTTTTTTTAATAAACATTTTTATTGTTGTTGATTAAAATGAGCATTTACCCTCCCCCCTCCTTTCCAGTGTGTTAAATCTATAAGTGTCTAGAGAAATTAACAAGAGTAAAGAAGGGTCATGGATATTTTTCACGCTTGTTTCTGCCTAATCAATGATTTAATGAATCGTAATGTAACATGACTTTCTGAATTGAATCGCCATACTGTAAATTGATGAATTCAGAACTCTACTATCTCCCATGACCGATGTCATGGGAGATAGTCTCTGTATTATTTGTTCAGAGAATACATATAAGAGAATAATTAAATCAGGTACCTGACGATAATTCGGGGCATTTCTGCTTACATCCAATTCCATAATATCCAACATCACATGGTTGTTTGCAATCATTTCCCTGCCAACCGCTAGCACAGAAGCATATCCCACTAACTGGATCACATGAACTGTTATTCTTGCAATTGCACTCTTGATCACACGTTGCTCCAAACTTCCCAACTGGACATTTTGTTTCGCACATAACACCTGATAACAAAACATGTTAATTGGTAAGGATTACAAATTGGGTTCTGCTTGTAGAAGAACTTATTTTCAATCAGATAATATTAATTTAATTTGGATAGTGGTAACAGGCAAGTTTCAAATAGAATTATGGTAGCCATATTCTTTGTATGGTTCAGATTCTTATTGTAGTACTTATTCCAGGTTCTGGTAATTACATTTAATAATATGAGCATTGAACAATCATTGAGTAAATCAAAACACTTCAAGCGATGATATATAACCCAAAAACTATTTAATATAACAAAAAATTTTTGTTACCCTATGACCAGCTTGTATAACGAATGATGAATTACAGTTAATAATTATGCTTATTCACCCCAGGAACTTGATAGGCTAGTTATCAATAGCAATGTTATAAAAATCCATAAAAAACAAAGCTCATATTCTCATACATTCAACAAAATGTGCTCTAATGTTTTTGGTGAAAATCTGATCCCATTCAAAACGGATGATTATTCACGAAACATTTTCATTAGGAAATATGACGTTACAACTGAAACAACTATCCAAAAATCTTAGGTAACTAGCCGTTTCAGTTTTATGATTTGTCAATTGAATTGTTTCAAGTACTCAACATTTGACTATTGATCAAATTATTTCCCTATTTATGACTTTGGAAGTGAGCGCTTTTATTAAAAATAGCGATGGCAAATGACTGGTCTTTATGATTTTGGACAAGTCACTTTGCTTAAATGCTCGTCAGTGACCATAGACGACCACTTTAGTCTAAATAAAAAAATTGTCTAATGAATAAATTGTTTAAAACCAATTCTCATTCTCATCACAAGCTTAAAATGCAGAATATCTGAAATTCTTATTATAATCATATAATAACTAATGTACCAATAGCAATGAAATAACACTAATAACAATAGTAACAATACGTTTCAAAATTTCAAGTAATATAATATTTATTATTATTATTATTTAATGATTTATTGAATTTATTCTTAAGATTCATTCTGGCAGCATTAAATAAATCAATTAAAACTATGTTTATTCATTTATAATTTGTAATCATGTACTTTATTTACAAATGGTAATTGAACTTTGATAGTGTGCTTCGCAAAATTTGCAAATACTATAAGAAGGTTGTGCAAAATAGTTCCATATTATAGAATCTGGTTTCACTATTTTTATATTCAAGATTTTTGAAATATTCTTGGCCAGGACTGTAAAAGTGTTACACCAGTAAACTCTTTTCGAAAGAACAAACTGCCTGATTATAAGATACGTTTTTATAATTTTTTTTTAATAATCCATATTCTTCTTCTATAACAATTTAATTTTGTGTAATTCAAAAGGAAATTACAAATTAGGCAACCCTCAGGAATTTAATAAAAATGCTCATTAATGACCATAAGTGACTCCATAAATTAACCTAATTGACCACAGGCCACTGACTTTTGATGATAAATGACCTTACATTATCTTCTTAAAAATGACCTGACTTGGCCGAGGTCATTTATGGCTTTGCCATCTCTAATTAAAAATATTTATATTTTTTAGTATACAATACAGGTACCTACCATGTTTTTCTCGCCATTTTACAGAAAATTTCACGAGAATTATAGCAAGTTTTTATATTTAATTTCAAAGATAACAGTATTATTTTTAATTGATCCACATCCCAGGCAAAGCTAGAATCAGCATATTATTGATTATAATCAAGTGAATAGAATATAATTCAAAATCAGAAGATGAGGTAAGTATTGCTTCAGTATTATTAATTATATAAAAAATTCTCGGGAATTAGGTCACATTAACACTCTGTTATAAATGTTCGTCTTTACGTACGTTTCGGTCTCACGACCATCATCAGAAGACTTATTTTGTCAAAAAGGGGGTTAACTAAAACTAATTAGCACAAGCGTCCATATCGCACAATTTTCAATCAAAAAGCTCACGCCGTCGAAACGAACAGAACCACGAATAATCGAAAATTGTATCGTTAATATTAAAGTATAGATTTTTTTGTAACAAGAAACCACTGTTAAGTAATGTTCTCATAATGTACAAACGCATATTGCTATGGTTTCGAAGCAACTGAAGTTCGAAGCTATTTGTTTGTAATAACTCGACCCAGATGTAGATTTATGACGTACTTGAAAAGGTTTTAGACATGCATTGGAATTTACTTTACTTTAAGCGTTCTTCCTAAAATATACTTTTAACATTATAAAGACGTATGTAGGAATTTGCAAGAGTTTTAATTAATCAAGTTAGTATAAATCTGACTCAATCCCTGAATATCATTCCTATGATTTACAGAATTTGAATCCCTCCTTATGTGAATCATCTCCAGGATAGATCTTTTATAATAATTGGTTTCTTTAGTTAAAATATTAACATTTTTGTAATCAAATTGATGGTTATAATCAAAACAGTGCTTAGCAAGGGCGGTGGAATTCTCTAAGTTATTATTTCTTGTGCTATACTTATGGCCGTACATTCTTTTTTATAAATATTGTTTAGAGATTCCAGTATAAGTTCCATCACAATCCAAACAATTCAATTTATATACTGTGTGGGTTTGTTTATCTTTAGGTATTACAGGTTTTAGATTTGAGAAATATTTCCCAACACAGTTAGTAGGTTTATGCGCAACATTTATATCGTACTTTTTCAAACATTTCTTAATTTTTTCTGAGGTCTCCGGAATGTATGGTAAAGTTATATAATTGTCTGTATTACCTGTTATGTTATTTTTATAAGAAGAACCATTATAGATTTTGTTTATTCTCTCTTTAATGATTGTAGAAAGTTTTTGGGTAGCCATTCATTTCCAATGCATTACGAACAATTTTTAAATTTTTTTTGGGACGGTTCTCTGCGTGGGATAATTTTACCGCGCGGTCTGTGAGGCTGTTTATGACACTTTTTTTATAACAAGCTGGTGCAACTGAATTGAAATGAAGATAACGTTGAGACCAGACTTCATTAGTAAACCAAGAAGTTTTTATTTTTCCATCTGCATCATGCCTAATGGTCATATCTAGAAAATTAATGTTATTGTTCATTTCTATTTCACAAGTGAATTGAAGTTTACAATGGAAATTGTTAAATTTATTAATCACATATTGAATTTTATCGTTGGGAACACACATAAGGCAATCATCTACATACCGTTTAATGAATACAGGCTGAAAATCTAATGAATTTATAACAGATTCCTCTAGGCATTCCATAACGAGGTTAGCAATGGTAGCTGAAATAGGAGATCCCATTGCTGTGCCGAAAATTTGTCCAAAATATTGCTCACCGTACTGAAAATAAGTGCATTCTAAACAAAACTTTACCGCATTTATAAAATCCGATTGATCAAGAGGTGTGTGGTTTTTAATCTCTGGCCAACGTTTTTTGATGCAATTTAATGCCAAAACGACAGGTATATTTGTAAATAAAGAGACAACATCCAAGGAAATTAGTTGATGGTTTATTGGTACGGATTGATTTTATATAAATTCATTAAAATACCATGAGTCTTTCACATAAAATTCATTTTTTCCTATTATATTATTGATAGATTTTAATAGAAATTTTGATAAATTGTAAGTAGGCGCTCCAATATTACTTACAATGGGTCTTAGGGGTATATCATTTTTATGTAATTTCGGAAGCCCATAGATATAAGGTGCAAGCCCATTATGGCAAATTAATTTATTTTTTAATTCAATAGGGATTATCTTATTTTTATGCCATTTATTATTTTAAAAATAACAAAAGAGTTCTTAGATGCTAACCCTCAAATTTTAGTTTTGAACGCGGATAAATGTAATAAAACCGTCATAATGCAAAGAAATGACTATGAAAACAAAAGGGGAAACCTTTTAAATGATGAAACAACTTATAAAAAATTAAAATCTGACCCTACTTCATCAGAACAAAATAACATGAATAAATTGATAAATAAATGGCATAAAAATAAGATAATCCCTATTGAATTAAAAAATAAATTAATTTGCCATAATGGGCTTGCACCTTATATCTATGGGCTTCCGAAATTACATAAAAATGATATACCCCTAAGACCCATTGTGAGTAATATTGGAGCGCCTACTTACAATTTATCAAAATTTATATTCTTGGTTTACTAAAGAAGTCTGGTCTCAACGTTATCTTCATTTCAATTCCGTTGCACCAGCTTGTTATAAAAAAAGTGTCATAAACAGCCTCACAGACCGCGCGGTAAAATTATCCCACGCAGAGAACCGTCCCAAAAATTTAAAAATTGTTCGTAATGCATTGGAAATGAATGGCTACCCAAAAACTTTTTACAATCCTATCATTAAAGAGAGAATAAACAAAATCTATAATGGTTCTTCTTATAAAAATAACATAACAGGTAATACAGACAATTATATAACTTTACCATACATTCCGGAGACCTCAGAAAAAATTAAGAAATGTTTGAAAAAGTACGATATAAATGTTGCGCATAAACCTACTAACTGTGTTGGGAAATATTTCTCAAATCTAAAACCTGTAATACCTAAAGATAAACAAACCCACACAGTATATAAATTGAATTGTTAAGATTGTGATGGAACTTATACTGGAATCTCTAAACAATATTTGCAAAAAAGAATGTATGGCCATAAGTATAGCACAAGAAATAATAACTTAGAAAATTCCACCGCCCTTGGTAAGCACTGTTTTGATTATAACCATCAATTTGATTACAAAAATGTTAATATTTTAACTAAAGAAACCAATTATTATAAAAGATCTATCCTGGAGATGATTCACATAAGGAGGGATTCAAATTCTGTAAATCATAGGAATGATATTCAGGGATTGAGTCAGATTTATACTAACTTGATTAATTAAAACTCTTGCAAATTCCTACATACGTCTTTATAATGTTAAAAGTATATTTTAGGAAGAACGCTTAAAGTAAAGTAAATTCCAATGCAGGTCTAAAACCTTTTCAAGTACGTCATAAATCTACATCTGGGTCGAGTTATTACAAACAAATAGCTTCGAACTTCAGTTGCTTTGAGACCATAGCAATATGCGTTTGTACATTATGAGAATATTACTTAACAGTGGTTTCTTGTTACAAAAAAATCTATACTTTAATATTAACGATACAATTTTCGATTATTCGTGGCTCTGTTCGTTTCGACGGCGTGAGCTTTTTGATTGAAAATTGTGTGATATGGACGCTTGTGCTAATTAGTTTTAGTTAACCCCCTTTTTGACAAAATAAGTCTTCTGATGATGGTCGTGAGACCGAAACGTACGTAAAGACGAACATTTATAACAGAGTGTTAATGTGACCTAATTCCCGAGAATTTTTTATATACTTCATACTGGGTCAAGAATCTTATTATATTAGTATTATTAATATAGCCTTCTAAAATCAATACCTTTCCACTCATCTTTGCATGCACATCTGCCTGTTATTGGGTCACATCCAAAATTATGTCCATCTTCACAGTGACAAACCTGTTGGCAGTTGTGGCCAAAATAGCCAGGCTGGCATTTGACCTCGCAAAATTGTCCTGTGAAACCAGCTCCGCAAGTGCAATTTCCTAATAACACAACAACAATAACATGCAAAAACGTCACAACACATCAATAAATTATAAACATTTAATAATAATTGCTTTCAGTATTTTGTCTAAATGAAAAGCAGCTACGCAATATCTACTATCTGTGTCTATAGGTGTTGCAAAACAACTATGTGTTAACTGCTATGTTGAACTAAGCATCAAGCAATAAAATTTCATGAAATCATTGAATCATGCTTTTTTATGTGAAGGAAATTCTTTATTATCTGCAAAGCATTCTCTGTTTTGAATCTACTGACGTTAACCCAGCCATTAATTTAGACATAGCTGTATTGAATAGACAAGAATCTTGCATTTTGGTTACCAATCAGGCTTCTACAAATGATGATTAAATTTTTTTTTTCTGTATTTAAAATTTTTAAAAATTTATAGAAAATAAGAAAAAAAGAGTTACGCCATTTGGGATTGAATGTAATCGTGAAATATGCCAAAAAGTATAAATCAATTTACTTTTTTGTTTTGGTTAACCAATATACACCCAAGGCAAAATTTTGCACAACTGAAAGCAACGGTGCAAAATAAACTTGATATTTACAGATTGTCATGCAAAATCTACCTCTTATATTAAAAGTCTTGCACCACCTTCTATCTTCCTATCATGAAGACCCAATATCTTCCTGGGATCTGCTGATGAAGAATTATCAAAGGGTGTCTGGCATTTTTTACCCAGTATATGCAAGAACTACAAAGCTATTTTAGCGGGTATTGTATACCTTCAATGAAAATAAAATTTGGATTAAAGATTCACTTAATGTAGACGTTGATAAATAAATAAGACTGCAAATGAAAAAAATTGCTTGATTGAAGAAAAATTCACCACCTATTCATCTGAGAAAGCTTTCTCACCTCTATGTACTTAAATAATAGATACAGAAACCGCGTAAGAAATTTAGAATCTGACCTCAGAATTCAACTTTCAGAAATGAAACTAAATGTTCCATTGAACGTAGGTAAGGTTTCTCTAGATCGACCAGTAACAACACCACCAAAACTTCCAGACAGCTGTTTCGCCCTCACGGGCTCATCAGCGGGTCAAGTAGGTTGTTTCCTTCAAGCATATTGTACTATTGGTAATATTATAAACTCACTTCATTGCCTCCTTTTACATGTCCTGCTAAAATAGCTTCAAAGCATTTAAGTCACGAACGAAAGTTATTTATGGTATGCACAAATAGGCTCTCACATTAGAAAGGCGGCTTTTGTGGTTCAGTTCTAATCAGCATGTTCCACAGAATTTGAAAAAGTTCTACGCCATCCCTTAACAATGTTCAAAGAGATTAAAATAGTATATCTTGAGATGAGAATGGTGCAAGACTTTTGGAACTCAATATAAAATTAGTGTGGGCTGTGGATTGTTATAAACATAATAATTAGTAAAGCTATATATCTAACCATTCTGGGGGTTACAGGATGCTCCATTTTTACAAACACACTTGCTACTACATTGTATACCATAAGAATGATTGTTGCATGGTCGATCACACTGTTGTCCTTCCCATCCAGGTGAACACTGGCACTGTCCAGTTTCAGTTGAACATGTTGCTCCATTTTTACCTGAACAAATATTCACATATTTCACTAAAATAATACTTCCACTCATATTATTGATTAAAACCTAGAGTTGCTAATATTCAGATTTTTTTAAAGAGATAAATAAATTAATATCAATAAAGATGAAACAGAATAATATAAACTATTTATTTAAAATATTTGCATTCTGATTAACAAATATTCACAATACATTGATCTTTTTCATGTTGTTTCTCCATGTGGATTGTATGAGAACTACTTATGCTTGGCAGCTTCAATTGTAAATCCTTCAACAGATTTGACCTAAATGTTCACAGTAAGTATGAACAAATTTGCAGATTCTCGGCCTGATGAGCTCAACACCGCAATGGCAACGGTTTCATTTACATCAATTTCATTGCTTGAACCCGGTTCACGGTACACGACATAAATGTGCGAAAATGTCAAAGCCATTATTTGGTGTTCAATAACTAATAACTCAACAATAAATTATAGTGACGTGAAAATGGAGGGCCATATCTTTCTACCACTGACTAAGTTGCTGCAGCTTTATAACTGAGTGTCTCAACATTCAATAAAATAGCAGGAGATAAACGAAGCGGAGGGGGAGCACTTGCAAGTCGAAGAAGAAAATGGCAACGGGCTTAAGTGGTTGTAAATGTGGATGATTTTGGAACAAGTGTAGAATAGTGGTTTGATCAAAATATTAATTTAGAAATGATGCTTTCTTTGGAAAAATTAAGTATAATCAGTGCTTTCTGATTTTAGTTGAGGTGACTGTTACGTGATAGTAACAGTCACAGATAAAATGAATAATTGTGTTACTGGTTAATGTGCAATTTATAGAAACTTTATTATGTGTAAAACATTGAAGTGATATTTATATGCGCTTACGCAATAAGCTGGAGGAGTGAGCATAGGTGTGATAACATGCAACTTCATTTTTATTATTAGAAAGGTTTAAGTTAGTTATATTTAAAAACATTGAAAACCTGGTCAACCTGACAACACTGTATCACATACTGCTACTACATTACTTCCTTATCGTTAACAGGCTTTATTAACTATTTTTAACCTATTGTAGTAGAATAGTTGCAACAAATGTGAATAATTTTCAACCAGAACAATGTGGTAATCTTTTTTTTTAATTTGAAGAAATGTAGTAATTCATTTAAAGAAACCGCGCGTATAGCCCGTTAAAGTTATTTAGTTTATCATTTAGTAAGTTTTGCCAATTTGTCATTTGACAAACCTGTATGAAATTTAGTTCGATATTTAATAGATTTGTAAGTATATTCAAATTTGAGTACTTCCAATGTATCTTGTTCCATCTCATAATGATATAATTTCTACAAGATCCAATGAAGTTACAATATAAGTTTAAATATGGCGCATATGCATGCACCCGCTAGAGACGCGCAGGTGCAGAAAAGACGCAACTCGACATGGCGGTGATTAGTCGTTTTGAATTGTGGGTTGTGGGTTTCTTAAAGCTCTATCAAGGAAGTATTTACCAAAATCTGTGCGTTGGAACAAATCTGTCGATTATATGATACTCGTTTAAATATCTTGAATACTTTAATATTTTTTGTTTTTAAGAGATTGCGGTATAGACAAGCATGCAGGAAATCCTCAGAACAGAAGAAATAAAAGTCTGTACAAAGTACTGGAGCTCTTTTTCGGGACGTAGACAATCTAAAACTGAAACTAAATATAGGCAAAAGGATGTTTTGGAAAGAATACGATAAGCAGGAGCAAGCTAAGAATCATAACAGGATGCGTGACGGGATACTGTAAACTCAACGGTCATACGAGCAAAATTGGCCAGATTAAACTATCCTACATTTTTCACATATTATTTTTTCAATTAATACCTTCGTAACCTGAACCTGATATATGACTTCGTTCATGCCCAAAAATAAATATCACATTACTCAATTAAGTACGCTTTTTATTTGCATTAAATTTTAATCCTAGTATGTAATAAAACATTTGGATATCTTCTACAAAATCATCACTATCTATTTTAAATTCCAATTATAAGATTAATATAATTTTAAATTGTAAAATAAAGAGATTTTTCCGAAAATCGTTCAGAAATATTGACATTTTTGAAAGAAAAAGTTGCATTTAGTCATTGCCAGGCAAGGAGAAGTACTGACATACCCTTAAGTATGCAATTAAACTACGTTTAATAATTATTAATAAGTCGGGTTCCACAAATGGAACAGTCATCATCATTCATCATTTTACACTTTACTTTTTGGAACGTTCGAAAATGCGGAAAACACTATGGGAAAACGCCAAAACTAAATTCTTCATGCGTCAAGTTTGACAATTCAATAAATGTTACAAAATAAATATTTCATATCCTTTAAAAATAAAATTAATGAATATTTACAAATTTTAACAAGTAGATTGTAATAATTTACGTCCTTCGAATAATTTTCGATTATCGGAAAAATGGTATTCCACATTCTCGGACTTTGTATTACTAGTCTCGGCTTGCGCGGCAATCTTTCAGGGCCGGATTTGGGAGTGGGCAGAGTGGGCGGCTGCCCACGGCCCCCCACAAAGTATAAGATATTGAAAAAAAATTGGATTTCAACAAAAATGATAGGATGATTTTGTTAATATTTAATTTTTGAGTAAATTTGTGCAGAATTTGTATTCTCATATTTTAATTATTTATTTTACATTACAAAATCAGGAAATATTGTATATTTAATATTTATGCAATGGCAGGTAGAAGTTGAAATAAGCTATTTCTGATGTCACATTGCTTTGAAACACTACATAATAACAAGTCCATTGAAATTAGTTATTTGAACTTTCCCGCGTGTTTAGTATGTGGCGCCATATTACAGATAAGTTTCTAGTCCTTTGACATTACAATTGCATTATAATTTTGTATTGTAAAAACATTTTGTGGCATTTAAGATTACCTCTACCATAGAGGCCCTCACCAAACTTGTGCCCACGGGACCCCACCACTCTAAATCAGGCCCTACAATCCTTACAGTCGTTCGAGAATGTTTAGCTTTTCCTACTAGGTATACAATGTATGTACTATTACTATTTTTGTTTAGGCACATTAGATATAATTTTTTCAAACTTAGACTACACTAGAGGAAAACTATAATGTCGCTTCTAGCCAATTAAGAGAATAAAATACCTAAAATAAGGATCACCTAACTTATATGTTTTAGTTGATTATTTTCCAAGGCAATGGTAACTTTTCTATCTGAAAACAGGGAGCAAGTTTTGTCCTTTCAATTTAAATAGTGTGGTGAAAACAGTTTCCAAAGGATCAAGGTCAAACATACTGATAGTAGAGTAGGTGAAAATTATTTACTTACAGTCACATTTTTGTGCACAATCTTCACCAAATTTACCAATAGGACATGTTTCCCCACAGTCAGTTCCAATAAATCCCGGAGTACAAATACAACTACCATTGATGGGGGAACACTGAGCATTGTTTTTGCATTTGCAAATTCCATGACAACCTTTACCATAGGTTAGAATAGGACATAGTCTGGAACAATCTTTACTATTCCATCCTACTTTACACTCACACTCTCCAGTCCAAGGATGACATCTGCAATGATAAATTGATACGATTATATTTCTTTATCCAAAAATTCCTTATTCGAAAAATGGTTGAGTTTGGTGTAATAAAACATACCTACTTACTCAATAGAAAGCTAGTGGTACTCACACGACTATACCAGAAAATGATTTTAAGTTTGGTGCAATAACACATACTAAATAGAAGAATACTCATACTCACAAGACTATACCGGAGAAGTTTGATGCAATAATATGTACTTAATAGAAAATCACTTGTATTCACAAGGCTATATAGGAAAATGATAGTTTGGTATAATACAACATACTAATTAGAAAATTACTCATACTCACAAGACTAACGGAAAAAGGTTTCTTAAAACATACTTAATAATGATTCTTGACCCAGGTATAAATTATGTATAAATTCTAGGGAGATAGGTCACATTAACACATATGCTTATTATTTTCGTCTTCACGTACGTTTCGGTCTCACGACCATCATCAGAAGACCTATCAGTATCTATAACAGAATTTCTTAAAACTAATTGAATCGAGCACAAAACGTCCTTATCGCACTAACTTCAATTAAAATTCTCCCGTCGCCGAAACGAACAGAAACACGAGTAATCGAAATTGTAACACATTAATGTTTCGAGTATATGAATCAAGAATCCACTTCTTAGCAATTTTCTTATAATATTCAAAGCACCGTTTGAAATATGACAATTACAATTTCGATTATTCGTGTTTCTGTTCGTTTCGGCGACGTGGGCATTTTGATTGAATTTAGTGCGATAAGGACGCTTTGTGAATGATATAATTAGTTTTAAGAAATCCCGTTATAGACATTTATACGTCTTCTGATGATGGTCGTGAGACCGAAACGTACGTACAGACGAACATAATAAGCATGCTTGTTAGTATGATCTACTTCCCGAGAGTTTATATATAAATTAAAACATACTAAATAGAAAACTACCTACTCGGCTACCAACTTGTATTAACAAGACTATATCGGAAAAGAGATTAAGATTGGTGCAATAGAACATAGTAGATGGGATAAAACTCACAAGTCAGTATTGTCTCTACTGCATTCACATGATTTCTCGCATTTAGGTCCCCATAGACCTTCCGGGCAAGCCCTTTCTCCACAAAGTTTACCCTTCCAACCGTTAGAGCAAGTGCACTTCCCATTAACATTGGAACATTTCGCTCCGTTTTTGCATAAGCAAGTCTGAGTGCAATTAGTCCCGAAGGTATTTTCAGGACAGGTATCCAAGCACTGAAAATTAGAAATGTCAAAATATAATACAATTAAAATGGGTTTGAAAGCTCACCCTATCGCCCGTAAAGCCTGGCTGACATTCACAATTCCCGGTAACATGATGACAAGAAGCACCATTGTAACAATCACAAGGTATCGAACAATTGTTCCCGAAATTACCAAACGGACATCTATTAGCACATACTAAACCTGTCCATCCGGGCTTGCAGAAGCATTCACCAGACTCTGGGTCGCAAGATCCTCCGTTTTGACAACGACACTCCGATTTGCATTCAGGTCCGTGTTTTCCAACCGGACAAACGTCGTCACATCTAAAAACGATTAAAATTTGATCAATTTATGGAGAAATAATAGGAGATCATATTTCTATACAACAAGAATTGCAGGTCCTTACAGGGGGGGGGGGATGGACAATATATTATTAATAAAACCGTCAAGTAGGTTTGCCTCATATATTGTCTTCAGATAATAAGAATTTTTATGAATCACTCATTAAAAATTTCACTCAATTCCATTACATTCGGTTCATCCTGTACTTTGCCTGTGGATCTTACTCAATTTTGTTTGCAGAAAATGCTAATGTATTCCCAGTTTAGATGGAAGTGTTTCTAGGTTCAAACAGTTATTTTGTGTTTACAATATAGCGGATGTTAACTTAAATTTTCCTTAAACTTCTTTACTACCAGTTCCCTCGTTGTACCCTTGTCCTTAAAATCTTTCAACATTAGCAAATACTAGTTATATATGTGGAGCGTACTACAGGTGTCACTCTTAAGATGTATTCTACGTATATGATGTCCGTATAATTAAATTTCAAACTTTTCGCAATTTAATATTAATTATTTCTGCCTTCTAATACTTCATATTCACCAACGTAGTGTTAAGGTGACGTCATTATTATCACTTACTCACGTCATCACACGAAGTATTCTAAACTTCACTCAAGGTGAAGTAAGCTGAAGGTATTATGAGATGAAAGATGCCTTGGCAGCTAAATGATAATAACATATGATTGTCATGCCACATTTATTCATAAACAGAACCATAAAAATAAGGAAACAAATTATCAAAAAAAAAATGTGAAGAGAAGTAAAGACCGCTCGAAATTTCACAACATAATGCTCAAAAATTGTATTTACTCATATTTAACGAGATTAATTATAGATGAAATATATGGAGCGAGTACATACTCATATTTAGAATAGCGATAAAGACTTTATATATTTTAATAATACTACTATACGGCTACTCTAGTATTTGATTGTGTCCGCTAGGATGCATCGTTTTAAAAACGGAAGTGGAGTTTTAGGATGTCTGCGCATGAGCGAGAATTTCGTATTTATTCACTTTGATTTCACTGATTTTATTGTGAAATGCCGAACCATATTCGTTTCGATTTTGTGAAAGATGTAAATTTGTGTATATTTGCTGTTATTTGTCTGATTTTGTGTTCATTTCGTATTTATTGAACTTGTTGCTTTTGTTGTAAATAAGGGTTTAAGGCACTGTTTTGGTATGTTGAAGGTTAAACAATAAGCATATAAATTGCAAAAAAATAGAATGAATGTCAAACTTACAATTCAAACATTATCACTGAGTACAGCAACAGCAGCCCTTTTATTTTAAAAATATGTAAAAATACTGAGTGCTACAAAAAGAATGTTTAATAGTATTTTCGAGTTACTCTATTTTTTTATCTAATATATTTATTTTACGTTTATATATTATTCATTCATTAATTACTTGTTACTGTTGTATTTTAAAATTATAAAGGACGACAATCAATCGTTTCAATACATTGCTTCATTTACTTCTTTGACAAAGAACCAATAATTAATATACTATAAAATTAATTATTTACGCAACTTAGAGAAGCTAACTGTCGGAGAAATTTACCTAAATACTCAAAAAACCGATGACAAGGTAGAATATGTAAACCATTCCTCCCACATCTTTATTTAATATGACAAAATACTTACCTTCCTCGCATATTCAAACTTGAAGTTTCGCGGCAGGAGCTTCATCTTTTTGTGAGAAGCAAAGTATTTAGCAGACGTGCGTATTTTACCGAAAACTCCACAATAGGGATATCAATCTCTTTGTCCCGAACAATTCTCTTTGTAGGAAGGAATAGAAGAGTATTACCATATAGTCTTATTCAATATGGAAGTAAAGAGCTACCAGCAGTCACATAGGGGACTGTCAATTCCTTTTTAACTATTTTAAATTGAACAATACATGACAATGATCACTTTAATCTTTTTTTTTCATTTTAAAATTCCACATAAGCTTGAAAACAGCGTTATTAACCATAACTACAGTTTTGAAGCTGGAGGTATCATTTAGACATCTAGCAATTATGAAATGTAGTTACGTGCAAAAACGGTGTTTATAGTATATACAAGAAAACAAGCAAAAAAAGTTTCATAATGTATGATACTGGATGTTTGATTATTATATTTTGGCTACACTAGAGAAAATCCTTAATGTTCGTAGAAAATCATGTGAGCTAATAGACTGTCTGGGGAGGAGGTTGGAATTGGAATTTATCTTAAATGTTTTGAGGTTATATGCATCAGGAAAGATCTTACTAGGCAAAGAGCTTCACAACTTCGCCATTCAATATAAAAATAAAAGTCTATCAGAAACACATTCCGTATGTCTCGAGCCTGATAACAAAAGGATGACCAGCCTGTGCTGCCGTCAGCCTACCTGTTGTTATCTATCGTAGTTGAATAACATACGAGATTCACGATGAGCACCGACCATGGACATATCTATCGAAAAGCGAGCGATTGCCCAACTTGCTTTCTAGAGAGGCCGTAGAATTCATAAGTGTGATTGATCGATTGATTGATTGACATCAACAACCAGACGAATGGCTATCTTCTGTATAGAATCTAAGAGCTTCAGCGTTTGTTTTGGGAGCTGGAGTCTAAAGGTGTGAACAGTACTCCAGGATGGGGCGAAGCTGTGCTTTGTAGATCTTGAGGAGCTGCTATGATATAAAGTAGCTGTTGGCTTTTCGCTATTGGAAACACAGTTATTGATGAATAAACATAGTTGCCTATGATTGAATTGCATTTTTTTTATTGAGGATTCGTACTAGAACGTGTACTAGTTCCATGACAATGGCCTGGCACCTGACATTCTAACATCAATGTTTTGAATAATTATGGAAAAAATTCGATCAGAACTAGGGTGCAATGACATATACAGAAATGTCTTGTTAGATATTCTCCACATAGGTAATTAGGTTTCCTTACAACGACCAGTAGCACTGCAGATACTAGTTCCGGACAGGTGTTTTCCTCTCTCGAGCTCATCACCGGAACGAGTAAGTTGCAGTGTTATTGGTTTATAACTTTGTCGAGGTATAAGTACCCCATTGACAAAAATTTTAGAGAGGCTAGAGTACCTTACGCCATTTACCCGAGAGTATATGTCCCATTAAGATGACACAATGCAATGTAAAACAAGTCACGGGGATTGTTAGTAACCTAGTGTCAAGGTGGCGACACCAACCAATGTAGCAATTAACAAATGAACAAATTACTTTTTGGATATTATCTTATCTACTGCAGTGTGGCTGGTCGATCCTAATTACCTTCATTTAAGTAAAATGTTCTGGTTACACCCATTGAGGTACATATTTAAAATTATTCTAGCTGAAGCGACAATTTACAGATGAGTCTTATGGGCTAAGGCCAATGGCAAGCATGTACCTCACACCGTCACAGCCTCGTAAGGTCCTTAACTAAGAGAAGAAGAATAAGTGAATATACTATTTTATCACTGGCTCTTGGACGATACAGTAAAATTGTTATATTTGACATTAGCGGTAGAAATTCTCAATGTGACTCATCTACATGAAGTAATAACTAACTTACAGAGGACCTGTCCATCCAGCATGGCAATTACACTCCCCAGAGACGTGATTACAATCTCCGTTTTCACAACGGCATTTTTCAGAGCACTCAAGGCCATATGTACCGTCGTTGCATTTGTTCTCACAATGAATTCCTGTCCATCCTCTCGAGCATTGACACGTTCCATCGAATGGATCACAGGTTGAGTTATTTTGACATTCACATTGGTTTTGACATTCTCTGCCCCAAAGGCCTTCGGGACACGCTGAAAATTATTAAACATAAAAATATCCAATAGTTTTATTAATGGACAATTCCGACAAGATGAGATAAATTTTACATTCCTATCTTATCAAAGTTACCGATGGTCAGTTTGTCCATTTATCGACAAAGTATGTATTGTCGATGGAGAACTCTTTGTCAGTAGAAGCAATTTAAAATTTGCATTTTATGATTTCCATGAAGTTATTAATTTTTGTATATCAGTACGCGATGTAAGAATAACAATGTTATAGATATGGTACTAGAAACAGTTAATGACGTCGATTTCACCGACTGCGTTAATTTTTTTTTTTCTATAATAGCTGGTTATTTCATCAATTATTAAGACATTAATCAAATGAGTTTAAATGACGTTCAAAATTGGTATTTCCGAATACACAATGAATATTTAAAAAAAGCATTAAGAAAACCGGGTTTGTTGATAATGAAATAAGAGTTAACAGTTGACATATAGAATTCAAAATTGTTATAGTCGAGTCAAAAATGTACAAAGAACGCTCGAATAAAGAGAAATTGAGATACGATGCATTCTGTAAAATTGACAAAAAACCAAGAAACTATGAATATTTAGGGATAACGAATTCATGCTTTGTATTGCAGAGTTATTACACGTCGTCATTGATAAGGAGGATGTGAAGTCCGTTTTTTATTGTTTTTCTCCATTCAAATTACAAAGAAATAGAAAGTCAGATTGATGTACTTTAATAAAGAGCATGTTCTGTAAAAGCCCTTCTAACACGAAAAACAAACTAAGCATGCGCAGCAGTCATGTTTTTCATCAAGATAGAACAGAAGGGGAACTTGAATTGACAGGGATAGTCGAAATCTTATTAACATAAATATGTTCTATTATATCTTTTATGCTTTGTATGTTATTATGAAGTGGACTGTCAAAATCACTGAACAACCCTTAGGGGTTGAATTTCGAAAATCTTTTCTTACCGTCTAGGTCGCAGCTGTAATCTGCAATAATTTAAAATACAAACTTAGATTTTCGAATTTTAATCTTCCTAAACTATATTGCTTATATATCAATCATTTCAAACATTAATAGTTCTACGTAACATAGCAAAACGGTTAGTTAAGGAATTTAGCAACTTCCAAGCCGCACCAAGTTTGTCTGTGAAAAGTTCTTTGGAACCAATTTATAACAAAATTTAAAGGTTTCAAATTTGAACCTGGTGATACTCTCGTTTCATTTGATGTTGTTTCATCATTTACAAATACCCCAATCCTTGAGTCGATAAACGTTCTGAAGAAATGACATTCAAATATTAATATCCCTGATAGAAACTGCGCAGAATACGTGATCCTTACATCTTTATGTATGGAGCAAAATTATTTCACTTTTAACCAAAACTACTATGAGCAAACAAGCGGATGTGCAATGGGCAATTAATCCACTTCTTTTTTGGCCAAGCGAACTTGAAACCTCCTTAAAATATAAATTGAATCAGTTTTCAAATGTTTGGTATAGATATGTTGACAATATTATCGCGTTCATAAGTAGAGATTTTGATTTACATGGCTTTTTCCTTAGACTATATAATACTTACTTACTTATACTCTAAGGCTTTTTCAACAAGCTTAGTAGCCAATTTGATTCACTGAAATTCACTGTCGAAATAGAAACAGATAATCAGTTTCCTTTCCTTGAAATTAACATTATAAAAGATGGTAATCACTTGGATTTTGACATATTCAGAAAACCCACTCAACAAATAGGTATACTCCTACTCCGGCAGATTCAGCTCCACCATATTTGAATATAAAATAGCTCTATTTAGTAGTCATGTTCATAGATTATTGAACGTCCCCTTAAGCCAGCATAATTACAACAACGAGGTTGAGAAACGTCAGCTAATAACTTTGAACAACGGATTCGAGAAATCAATAATTTAATTTCTAAACAAAAAAGGAAATTGGAACGCAATCGTTTAGGCAACACCTTTGATAACAAATCCGGGATTTACAAAATCGATTGAGTCGTGTTCAAAATGCTATGTGGGGCAAACCAAACGGAACATTCTAACTAGATATAAAAAACATTTTGCCCATACAAAGTAAAATAATGGTGAAAAATCAGCGTTAGCCGAACATTATTTGAATACAGGTCACACCATTTCTCACTTTTAAACACAGTACGGACAAATATCTAGGTAATTTAGAACGGATGGAAATGTATAAACGAAATAGCAATTTATTGAGTTCCGATTTATTTCTAGCATACCAGGGTAACTACTTGTATGCAAATAATAGTATTTAAACAGTCAGATTTTGATTTATAATTTAATTTACTCTGGTGATGGCTACTTCGTAGCTGAAAGGTGAATATTTCTTATTTATAGACCTATTTGCCAAATTTCAAGTCTGTCGGCTTTATTGTTCCGGGGATGTCCTGATGAACTAATATTACAAATACAAGATGTTGTATGTGGGCATCGCCCGCGCTATCACCCTTAGGAACAGTAAGCGGCGTCGGCCTCGCCGACCAATATATTGCTAGAGAGACAAAGAGAGAGTATTGCCAATTTATAGATGTATATTCATATATTTTGATCTATAATTCGGCAAATACATTGTGATTTTATGAAGAAAAATTTTTATTGCAGTCATTATAATATACTTGAAAATGTAATGCAACTGTAGATCCCGAAACCTTTAGTACATATCTGGATTGTGAAAATGTTTTTTTGATCCCTACCTTATATTTGCAGATATTGCTGAATACAATTAATACTTACAGATATCACAGTAAGGGCCCCCATAGCCAGTTTCACAAACACATTTATCGGGAGCTGCGCAAGTACCATGAAGACAATCTTCGGAGCACACCGGTTTACAACGAGTTTCTGTGCTATCTTTGGCATATCCCTTGCAGCAATCTTCTACCGGTCTACTTTTAACTAAGTTTTGCGTTTTATATACAGTTTTGAACTTAATTTTATATTTGGAACATCTTGGTGGAAAATTTAGGCACCATGTGTATTCCCTCACTTGATATGGTTGTTGTTCCGATATACGTACTGTGGTCGTATATCTGTAACATAATACAACAAAATACAGTACAATGTTGTTACATAGGTTTATACAATATCAATTCATGTCCTAATTCCATTGCGATTGTGAATTAGTTGTTCATTTTGCGTAACAGTATAATAATTTGAAAATAGTAAAATTTTAAGCAAACAAAATGAACAAATCAAAATATATGAGCAGTTTCACTTCTGCTATTATATAATACATTATGAATATTATGATAGAGGTCCTCTCCGGTCAAGTAACATTGAAATTTTTCTCATTCTGCTGATGAGATCCTTGAGAACGAATCAGCTGTCCAGAACTATTATTTTGTAATGTTACTGATCGATCTAGACTAGAGAGACCTTATCATTGTTATGTGGCAAAAACCAAAACGAAATAAATGAATATTCATTTATTGCTCAATTATTGTTACATACATAACATACATATATTTACTTCCATCACTAAACGTAGTAAAAGGGAAGTATTGCAATCGGGCCAAAAAAAAATTACTGATTTTCGCGGTTATATCCGTTTTGAGCGTTTCTGAATTGATCTGGAATATTTTTGAGATGTCTGTGTGCGCGCCCTCGTGTGTGTATTTGTTTGCGCGTATCGCCTGTCTCGTGTGTGTGTGTGTGTGTGTGTGTGTGTGTGTGTGTGTGTGTGTGTGTGTGTGTGTGTGTGTGTGTGTGTGTGTGTGTGTGTGTGTGTGTGTGTGTGTGTGTGTGTGTGTGTGTGTGTGTGTGTGTGTGTGTGTGTGTGTGTGTGTGTGTGTGTGTGTGTGTGTGTGTGTGTGTGTGTGTGTGTGTGTGTGTGTGTGTGTGTGTGTGTGTGTGTGTGTGTGTGTGTGTGTGTGTGTGTGTGTGTGTGTGTGTGTGTGTGTGTGTGTGTGTGTGTGTGTGTGTGTGTGTGTGTGTGTGTGTGTGTGTGTGTGTGTGTGTGTGTGTGTGTGTGTGTGTGTGTGTGTGTGTGTGTGTGTGTGTGTGTGTGTGTGTGTGTGTGTGTGTGTGTGTGTGTGTGTGTGTGTGTGTGTGTGTGTGTGTGTGTGTGTGTGTGTGTGTGTGTGTGTGTGTGTGTGTGTGTGTGTGTGTGTGTGTGTGTGTGTGTGTGTGTGTGTGTGTGTGTGTGTGTGTGTGTGTGTGTGTGTGTGTGTGTGTGTGTGTGTGTGTGTGTGTGTGTGTGTGTGTGTGTGTGTGTGTGTGTGTGTGTGTGTGTGTGTGTGTGTGTGTGTGTGTGTGTGTGTGTGTGTGTGTGTGTGTGTGTGTGTGTGTGTGTGTGTGTGTGTGTGTGTGTGTGTGTGTGTGTGTGTGTGTGTGTGTGTGTGTGTGTGTGTGTGTGTGTGTGTGTGTGTGTGTGTGTGTGTGTGTGTGTGTGTGTGTGTGTGTGTGTGTGTGTGTGTGTGTGTGTGTGTGTGTGTGTGTGTGTGTGTGTGTGTGTGTGTGTGTGTGTGTGTGTGTGTGTGTGTGTGTGTGTGTGTGTGTGTGTGTGTGTGTGTGTGTGTGTGTGTGTGTGTGTGTGTGTGTGTGTGTGTGTGTGTGTGTGTGTGTGTGTGTGTGTGTGTGTGTGTGTGTGTGTGTGTGTGTGTGTGTGTGTGTGTGTGTGTGTGTGTGTGTGTGTGTGTGTGTGTGTGTGTGTGTGTGTGTGTGTGTGTGTGTGTGTGTGTGTGTGTGTGTGTGTGTGTGTGTGTGTGTGTGTGTGTGTGTGTGTGTGTGTGTGTGTGTGTGTGTGTGTGTGTGTGTGTGTGTGTGTGTGTGTGTGTGTGTGTGTGTGTGTGTGTGTGTGTGTGTGTGTGTGTGTGTGTGTGTGTGTGTGTGTGTGTGTGTGTGTGTGTGTGTGTGTGTGTGTGTGTGTGTGTGTGTGTGTGTGTGTGTGTGTGTGTGTGTGTGTGTGTGTGTGTGTGTGTGTGTGTGTGTGTGTGTGTGTGTGTGTGTGTGTGTGTGTGTGTGTGTGTGTGTGTGTGTGTGTGTGTGTGTGTGTGTGTGTGTGTGTGTGTGTGTGTGTGTGTGTGTGTGTGTGTGTGTGTGTGTGTGTGTGTGTGTGTGTGTGTGTGTGTGTGTGTGTGTGTGTGTGTGTGTGTGTGTGTGTGTGTGTGTGTGTGTGTGTGTGTGTGTGTGTGTGTGTGTGTGTGTGTGTGTGTGTGTGTGTGTGTGTGTGTGTGTGTGTGTGTGTGTGTGTGTGTGTGTGTGTGTGTGTGTGTGTGTGTGTGTGTGTGTGTGTGTGTGTGTGTGTGTGTGTGTGTGTGTGTGTGTGTGTGTGTGTGTGTGTGTGTGTGTGTGTGTGTGTGTGTGTGTGTGTGTGTGTGTGTGTGTGTGTGTGTGTGTGTGTGTGTGTGTGTGTGTGTGTGTGTGTGTGTGTGTGTGTGTGTGTGTGTGTGTGTGTGTGTGTGTGTGTGTGTGTGTGTGTGTGTGTGTGTGTGTGTGTGTGTGTGTGTGTGTGTGTGTGTGTGTGTGTGTGTGTGTGTGTGTGTGTGTGTGTGTGTGTGTGTGTGTGTGTGTGTGTGTGTGTGTGTGTGTGTGTGTGTGTGTGTGTGTGTGTGTGTGTGTGTGTGTGTGTGTGTGTGTGTGTGTGTGTGTGTGTGTGTGTGTGTGTGTGTGTGTGTGTGTGTGTGTGTGTGTGTGTGTGTGTGTGTGTGTGTGTGTGTGTGTGTGTGTGTGTGTGTGTGTGTGTGTGTGTGTGTGTGTGTGTGTGTGTGTGTGTGTGTGTGTGTGTGTGTGTGTGTGTGTGTGTGTGTGTGTGTGTGTGTGTGTGTGTGTGTGTGTGTGTGTGTGTGTGTGTGTGTGTGTGTGTGTGTGTGTGTGTGTGTGTGTGTGTGTGTGTGTGTGTGTGTGTGTGTGTGTGTGTGTGTGTGTGTGTGTGTGTGTGTGTGTGTGTGTGTGTGTGTGTGTGTGTGTGTGTGTGTGTGTGTGTGTGTGTGTGTGTGTGTGTGTGTGTGTGTGTGTGTGTGTGTGTGTGTGTGTGTGTGTGTGTGTGTGTGTGTGTGTGTGTGTGTGTGTGTGTGTGTGTGTGTGTGTGTGTGTGTGTGTGTGTGTGTGTGTGTGTGTGTGTGTGTGTGTGTGTGTGTGTGTGTGTGTGTGTGTGTGTGTGTGTGTGTGTGTGTGTGTGTGTGTGTGTGTGTGTGTGTGTGTGTGTGTGTGTGTGTGTGTGTGTGTGTGTGTGTGTGTGTGTGTGTGTGTGTGTGTGTGTGTGTGTGTGTGTGTGTGTGTGTGTGTGTGTGTGTGTGTGTGTGTGTGTGTGTGTGTGTGTGTGTGTGTGTGTGTGTGTGTGGGTGTGCGTGCGTGTGTGTGTTTTTTTTGCAGAAACAATGAAATTTCACGTTTAATAACAAAGAATCGAATTTTCTTATTTTTCGGAGATGAGTATATTTCAAACTTCTTTAATCATCCACCATTTGTTATAAAGGTTCAATACTCAGCAATATCAATTCATCATACAACAACTGACTGAGATATTCAGTGCTGATTAATCCGTTATGTTCATTTGTTTACTCCACTTTTCTATTCGTTTATTCATTTGGAGACAGATTCATAATGCCGTTCCAAAGTAGCTTGAAAAAAGCTAAAAATTTTCGTGGCAAATATTATGTGATTTACATTTCGGGAACTATGACAATAATGAATGTCTATTCTTTTTTCTTCTTGTTCCTCTTCGAGGAAACAAAATTCTTCGATGGAGTAATCCTGTTGATTGGTGCATTCTCGCCAGGGAACAATTTGCATATTTTTCACAGTCAATAATTTAAACAATTATTCGTTTTACCATAAAAATCTGAATGGGAGTTTTGAGATTTATTATTAAATAAATGAAATATGATGATTAAGTACTTACGTTTCTTGCTTGGTGCAAACGTTTGGACCCTCCAACAAGGCTAATGTAGAAGAGAAAATGAACGAAAGTAAAGGAATTACTAACAACATTCTGATCAAGTTTCTACACAACTTTTTTCATGAGGCTTGTTTTGATGTAGTTAGCTCAGCTAATGTATTTTTTGTTCTCTGATAATTCCATCTGAAATAATTGGTCTCATTAGAAATAATATTTATTTAAATAATATATATGAATACACAGTGTACAGATATATTTATTCAGAAAGCTTGTATGTTCTATTATATTAAAAAATCGATGGTAGAATCCGTTACTGTATGGTTTAAATGAAAGAAAAATTACTTTGTTTTTATACCACTTTTAATAATATGAACATGAAAACGTTAGAACAGCGAAGTGTCATTATCAAACAGATACAAACTTATGATTTTTGTATCTGTTGTTGTAGAAAGTACGAGGGTGGTTCAAATATAATCGAGACAAATACTCTGACAAGTTTATTTATTATCGAAAAAATTTACAAAAATTTACAGTTTTTCTGAGTATTCCCCCTCACTAGCTACGCATTTTGTCCACCTTTCCGGAAGTTTTTTGATGCCGGTATCGAAGAATTCCTCGGGCAACTCGAACAGCCACGTGCGCGCGATCTCCTCTACCTCGTCGTCGGTGTTGAATCTTTGACCTCCGAGGGCTTCTTTCAGTGGTCCAAACATGTGGTAGTCGCAGGGTGATAAATCTGGACTGTAGGGGGGGTGTTCCAGTATCTCCCACCTTAATTCCGATATTGTATCGAGCGTGAGACGCGCGGTATGAGGGCGCGCGTTATCCTGGAGAAGAATCGCACTTCGTGCTGGAATGCTCCTCCGTTTCGAGCGATAAGCGGGTTTCACGTGTGTTTTCAGAAGGTTATAGTAGTATGCAGCATTGATGGTACGTTGAGTGCGCAGGAAATCGACGTACAGCACGCCCCGCCGGTCCCAGAACATAGTACACATAACCTTACCCGCGGACCTGGTTGTCTTCGCTTTGACTGGCGCCCCTTCCTCCTTCTTCCTCCACTCTTTAGACGATACCTTGCTTTCGGGAGTGTAATAGTGTACCCATGTCTCATCTGTAGTGAAGATTCGCGTTAAAAAACCGTCCCCCTCCGCCTCGTATCGCGTCAGCAAGCGGCGACAAACTTCCCACCGTGTGAATTTTTGCTCGAAGTTCAACAGTTTAGGAACCCATCGCGCCGTTACTTTGCAATATTGAAGGTGTTCGTGGATGATAGACTCTACACTACCAATACTGATGCCGAGTTCAGCCGAAATGTCTCGAACATTCATCCTACGGTCCTCCAAAATCATTTGTTCTACGCGGCGAATGTTGTCTGGTGTGATGCTGGTTCGCGGTCGACGATCATGCGGCTCATTCTCGAAGGTTTCGCGGCCATCCTTGAATGCTTTGGCCCATTTAAACACGGCAGCCCCACTCAGGCACTCACTACCGAACTGATTTCGCAAACGCAGAAAAATTTCCGTGTTTTTAACGCCTTCCCACACTAAAAAACGAATGACAATACGTTGCGCAACGGCAGTCGGCACTTGACGTTCACTCATGGTCGTAGCACGCGCGTGAAACATGCGCTCCCGACGAAAACTATGCCACACTGTTCGTAAGGGACCCAGCCACCCAGCTATCACATACTCAAGCCACGACCTTCAAAACATACATGCGCGCCATCTACAGCATTTGTCTCGATCATATTTGAACCACCCTCGTATAGTAACGTTTTCATGTTATTATTAAAAGTGGTATAAAAACGAAGTAATTGTTCTTTCATTTAATCATATTAAAAAATGATCCAATATTAGGTACAATAATTGTTGTATCATGAATCCAGGCTGCCATATGTAGTAGGTTTAGAAATGATTATGTACGAGTTCGTGCGTGCGTAAATGCACTAAAACCACAAAATATAGATACGCTACGCTATACAGGAATTAATCTTAGGATTGGTACCATCGAAGTTGGTTGTCCAAAATAAAAACTTCGCGCAACTTCTACGAGCACACTAATAATCATAATTTGAGTGATCTGAACGTGATAAAATGTAAACAAAGTATAAACTCTGATTAAAAGCCATATTATAAAGTGAGGCATTTATGAAATTTTCATATTTGGCATATTTTTCATATTATATGAAATTTTTCCGAATTTATCATATTTTTAACTATTTTTTAATTTTTAGCATATCTGTAACAATTTTACAAACAATTCCTTCCTATACAATTTAACCAAAACATTTTATTATTCTTGAGTAAAGTAAATTTAAAGCTCTCAATTTGTGTTGCTTAACTGGTTTTGCATGTAGCAGATATAATTTTAAGAAAAGGACAATTACTGGTAAATCCCAATAATATTGTTGATGTTTAAAATATTCACTTAATCCGGAAGTAGGTACTAAGAATTAATTACCCGACACCGTTGGGGTCGATTTTTTTGTTGCCAAACTAAGGGCACAAGGAGGGGCATAATTATTAAAAGTTTTGTTTAAAGTTGTGTTGACAATTTTAGAGTTAATTTAAATTTAGATTTTGAAGTGTGCCAGTGTGTCTATTTAAAATCGCAAGTGGTATCAACGTGTCTATGTGGATTAAACCATTTCCAGAGTTGTCTGTGAACTTGGGAAAAGTATTCTGCTCAGTCTGCAGCAAAATTGCAAGTACAAATTTATTATTTTCAAAGCTATACAGACTTTTCAACATAAAAGATGTTTCTAAAAAAACAAGCTATACAAGGTGTGTCATGAAGAGGGTTTATTAAATATACACAAGGTGTATTTCATGTAACTTTTTAAGATTTCAAATATTAGGATTTTTCGGTATAAATATTGTTCCTTCCCTCTGGCATACAAGGTGGGGCAAATTTTGATCGTAGTCACATAACTCCTTCGAAACAAAACTAAACAATTCTTTTGAATGAAACCGGTCAATGGTGGACAAAAGCACATATTCTGCAAAAAAATGTTTTCTTAGAATTTGGCTGGATACTTAAAAACGCATTTCAGGGTTACGTAGCGGTAATTATAACGGCTCCAAAAAAATAAAAAAAGTTGGTCATTTAATAATTTATGAAAAAGTAGGTTATATTTGCATAATTTATTATTGGGTTATCCTGTATACATGAAAATAATTATAGAATACGAGTATTAGTCCACCATTGACCAGTTTTATTTAAAAAAATTGTTAAGTTTTTTTTCAAAGAAGTTATAGAACTACGACCAAGGTTTTCTGTTTATTTATGTTTATAATGTGTGTGTAATACCTCTTTGAAATTATTTTATGTTGCTTTCTGTATTACGTTATTTAATTATATTTGGTGTTTTCAAATCGTATATAATTATTTTATTTTTGAATAATATACGTACTGTATTTGAAAAATCTTTTATTTCATTTTGTCGGGTAAATAACTATTTCCCGGACTCATAAAATAAAACCGCAAACTTCTCCTGTTGTAATTCTTAGTAAGCATTTTTCAAGTTTCACGCCAAATCAAATTCCCGATGTAATTGTGCCAATCCGCAATCTGCTGAAGCCATACAGCTTTTGTTTTACGTTGTACACGAGATTCTTGTGAGCCATACTCTTATTAGTAGTGCTTCACAAGTTAGACAAGTAAAATGCTATAATCTATTAAGAATGTCGACTGTTCCCGGTTTTGTTATAGTACCAAAACTTAAAAAAGCATTTCTGTTTACCACAAACGCTTTAAGTGAATTGAATGAATCGAATTCATCGTCTAGTTATCACTATCGTGGTCGAATATTTATCGCAATTATTAAATCTGATAATAGTATGGCTCAATTAGTTCGTTTGAAATTAGGCAAAATAGGTGTAAAATAACTATTGCAAAACGTAGAAACATTGATTAACGTATTATTATTATACGTCAATCAATGGTAGAAGGCAACAAGTTGAAAGAAAAATTAAATTTCTATAATAAATCGGAATTCAAGCTAACTAAAAAGAAAAACAATGATAATATAATAAGAGTATTCCGCTGAAAAGTAAAAGAATCGTTTCTATATGCCGAAAGCGCATTTGTTCCAGGAACGAGATTTCATTGTTTTGTTTGGATAGAGATATATGATCTTTGACCGGGGTCGCAGCATTCGTAATTTGATAATTGTATTACTTATGATTTGTGAACTACCTATTCACAGTATACCAAAATTTAAAGAAACAGGTCAAGACATCATTTACATAAACTTCACTAGCGTTTGAATTTCTTTCTGTTATCTATAATTATATGCACCTACTTCGTCAATAATTGTGAATATATTTTATTACTAGAGCATATGACCTTGTTCGTTTGACCTTTGAACCTTTAGTTGAACGAATATTGGACTCATTGAAAACGAAATGCTTTGTTTCTCACTTTAATTCATCGCATGCATTCAATTATACACAACTAGTGACTAGCAACAGGGCCCAATTAAGGGGTGTCGGCGACCGGAGCAATGAAAAAAGTGATACCCTTTCTATCATTGGACTTGTAACTTGAGTATTTTGAACGAAGCGCTATTGACCGATTGTCCGATTTGTTGAAAAGGTCGCGCTGCCTATGGGTGTTGGCATTGGCCAAAAACACGGGAAATTTCAGTAAAACTTACTTATAGTTATCATGGAAGTGTCTTCGTATGTTGAGTTAGATGCCTGCGTACAATAACAGTGTATTATTGGCCGTGGCAGAGCGTTGGGCGGTATACGGGTATACTCTTCGTCTTACTGTCGCGAGCGAGACTCCGATAACCGTTCGCTTCCTCAGCTATGCCTGAACTCTAAATTTCTCCAGGAGTCTGAAGCTGCTCACAAAGACCAAAAACTAGAGCATCACATATTAAACAAGAGCTGTCTGTTCTCTTTTATTACTTTATACAAATAAAGTCATTGTAGGTATACTGAATATATTTGACATGATGAAAATATCCCTCGTTTGAAGATATTAAATTTTATTACTCATTACATTCTCAAAAACGTTTGAAATCAAGGTTTGTGACGAGATCCTTAATGTGTACCATGCCTCCGGCCATGAGTAGAAAAAAGGTAATGAACCGTGATCATTGATCATTCTCCCAAATCCTTTCAGTTATTGAATGAACATGTTATGGAAATGCTCTTATTGAATGAATTGACTAAGGATCGTCAAAATTTAAAACAGATAGTTAATAAGGTTAAATTATCCTCATGTTCCATTGCAATCACGGTCGTACATACAGGTCTGGAAACTCGAGGTTGTTTCCTATGTGAGAAGTGAGACCGCTAAGCGTCGACTTTCGCGTAGTACCAAATGACGCCACGTAAGAGTATTCTCTGACAACTGTCAGTTGACTTGTCAACACAAGGAGTACCTGCGTTTTTAGAAACAAAGTACGAAATTGTGCATTGTGCCGAAATGCAAAACGGGGTACAAAAGTATAAAGCAAGAAACTTCTGTTTTTAAAGTGCCGAAAGATGCGGAAATGAGAAAAAAGTGGATGCTTGCGATTCCGGATAGAAATCGTCTTAACGATATCTTTTATGAAGTTATTTTTAAGGTGAGTTTGACAAGAGTAACGGTTATATTCCTCTCTTAAATCAGAATAGTAAATATTGCGTTACGAGAAAAATTGGCAGTGTCAACATAGCCGAGGTTTCCGGCCCCGTCGAGTGTACAGTACCGGAGGTTTTAGTGTATAATGTATATATTGTAAACATAATGAAGACAACATACTAAACTAGTATACATGTATTTTTATTGTAATCCTAATTTAATTAAAAAAATGTTTATATGCGATCGATTATTTTCATACATTTCCTTTTTAAATTACTACCAAAAAAAGCCTTAGATAATAAGTACATACTCCGGAAAGAATGTGTTTTAACGAGGTCTTTTATGTGTGCGAAAAATGGGAAGTTATTTTTAAGGTGAGTAATACATTTTGACAAGAGTAATAGTTCTATTCCTCTCTCAAATCAGAATACTTAGTAACACTGCTTGCGATTCCAGGAAGAAATCGTTTTACCACTTCGTGATCCAAGCGCTAGCTAGTGGCTGAGCGAGGGACTACGAGTTTGGCGACGCGTAAGAGTCTGATGTCAACCATAGAGTTTCCAGACCTGTATGTACGACCGTGATTGCAATTTATTCAAAATGTATTTCACAACTCTATGTTTTATACTGACATCTGCCGTCAGGTTGCCTTTTAAAATTATTGACACTATTGAACCTTACTTCTATGAGACCAGAGGACATTGAACTTTGCTCTATAAATAATAGTTCAATGCAACAAAGTAAACACATGAAATAAACTATGACGTCACTTGAATATCAAAATGATAATTTTGAACACTTATCAAAATACCAGTTAGAGCGGCGCCCAAAAATAATACAGTTCCTGTTTTCATCACTATAAAACGATTTCCACAATTTCAAATCCGTTCGACCAATAGTAACTGCACAATCGTATTCACATTGAGTTACGCACATAGGCTCGCACACACGAGCATCGTATCAAAAATTTTGTAAATCGATTCAGAACGCCTCAAAACGAATATTTATGCGAAAATCCAGATTTTATTTAGGGCGATTACAGCTCATACTAGGTATAGTGAGGGAAGTAATAAATGACTCATCAACTTTTATGAAGAGCAGGCCGACTTTCAAATATCAACAGGTGAATTTATAATCTTATTGTAGTTCATTACTATCAATCTCTTAGAGCAATCTGAAGCAGGACAGCTTTTAACTGCATCATGTCTAACTAGGCTTTAATCTTTAAGATGTTGCTAGTATAGAATGAAAGTCTAGCGCACTCAACCGGTTTATGTCCAGAACGTTAAAGAACTACATTCCCGAGACTTTTAATAACCTAGAATTTAGTCCCACTTAAGCCGGATCAATGTAACTGAACTGCACAAAGCTTCCGAGAGTATTTGTGGAAATGAATTTCATCCTATGGTAACCTATGAAAAAACTCTGCCGTTCAAAAATCTGAATTCTAAAGTTTATATATTTGAACAACAATTGTACGAATTGTACAATTAAACTTTTGACAAAACCTGAATCTTAGCGTTGCTCATAAGAGTAGTGGCAATGCAACACATTATATCTCTGACTCCGGTGTTTACGTAGTGTAAAATCATTTATACTTTGTTGAAGAATTTAATTAACTCAAATATACACAAAACTTGTAACATTTAATTTACAATTAATGTTCACAAATTATAGACTAAAACGCCCATTTCCACTATATTAATACATATTTTTGTGACGTGTTTCGTCAACAATGAACTTAATCAAACACTACTAGTAAAGTTTTATAAAGTCACACCACACCGTTGACGAAACGCTTCACAAAATTGGTTTTAAAATAGTTGAAATGCATTAATACTCGTTTTACTTTGTAATTTGACATGAATTTCCATCAGGTAACAGGTCAATCAATTCAATTCAAATCATACTTAATTTAATTAGTTAAATAATAAAAAAGTTTATTCCTTAACATAATAGACATTTAATAATCAAACTAATCTAATTTCATAATATAAGTGCGCAAACATGATACATTCATAAACAAGTTAATCATATTGTGAAGCTCGTATTGAATCACCGAATGACACAGCGGGGAATCGTAAAAAAACTAGAGATCGTTGTTGGGGATTTAATTCGTGACATGACCACAAAAATTGCTCCAATTACACAGATGTATTTTAAAACAACAGTGTATCAGCATTTCCGGCCTTGACTCAGAGATGTAAATCTAAGAGTACATCATTCTATCTAAATATACAGGATGTCCTCGAACTGCGTGGCAAAAATAAAGCCGAAGATTCTTTGATTCGAAAAAAAGTTGATGAGCCTTTTTACTTTGTCCTCAAGTGTCTTGTTTACCCGGTAGAGGGCTTCAAAATTGCAAAAATAATTTTGTTTTTTTGGTATAACTTGAGAACGTGATGAAGAACTTTTACAATATTCAGCAGGTGAGTTACTGTCAATAATGGCCATTTTTGAGAGTGGAGCACATAGCCTTAGAGACCATAAAAATGGCTCAAACTTGAGGATGTAACGGGAAAAGTGTCCAGAACTTTTTTGTGGTCGATGTAATTCACTAGATATTTTTTATGTAGATAGCTTATCTAATTTGAAAACTTTTCTTACTCTTAGAAAATTTTGATAAAATCAACGGATTAGCTTGAAAAAAATAATTTTCGAGTCTCTGCAATTTTGGCTTACTAATTTTACTTGATTAAAATACCTTAGTTGCCTTTGCTTTTCTAATGTCATTTTGGCATTTGGAGAATTTATTCTCAAAACTGTCAGTTTTTACTTTGCTTTCCGTAGAAATTTTATAAAATTATGGCTCAAAATTTTACTAACACTGAAATGGTTAATATCTCGGTAAAACACGAATAATAAAAACAATGGAAATGGGGAAACGATATGTGATTATTTGGGAAAAACAAATGCTAAATTAAAAGAAACAACAAAACTTTTTGGGAAATCGCTAAGGCATCAATTGTTCGAAATGTTGCCCATTTTCCTGAATACACAAATTAATTCGTTTCAAGAAATTGGATTGAACTCTGGCTAGTACTTCAGGATCATTCTTCAATAAATCCACTTCATGATTAATTCGTTGCAACAATTCCTCTCGTGTGTTCACTGGAGCTGCATAAACTTTCGACTTCAAAGCGCCCCATAGAAAGAAGTCGCAGGGCGTCGAATCAGGGGAGCGGGCCGGCCAGTTCACTGGTGCATCGTGTCCTCTACCTATCCAGCGATCTGGATATTCCGCATTCAAATGTCGCCTCACAGCTAATGTGAAATGAGGAGGTGTACCATCATGGATAAACCAGGCCACGACGAATGTGTGAGGGCAAGTCTTCCAACAGTTCAAGTAGCCTTTGTTCCAAAAAGTTCAAGTAGTTCTCCCCGTTCAATCGATCGGGTATAACGGTAGGGCCAATAATAAAGTTATCCACAATTCCAACCCAAACATTGATTTTAGTTTGATTCTGAAAATATGTAACTTCCGTTCCATGAGGATTTTCATCAGCATAGAAATGTTCATTATGGAGGTTAAAAAGACCACATCTCGTGAAAGTATCTTCGTCCGTGAACAGAATTCTTCTACAAAAATTGGGGTTTGCGTTTTGTCTTTGGACAATAAGCCGACAGAAATCTAGCCGATGACCTGGATCCATGGGCAATAAGTCTTGAACTGTTTTAATATGATAGGGATACAACAGTTCTTCTTTCAGTACATTATGAACTAATGATTTTGAGGCTCCAATACGAAGTCCCAAACGTAGTGTGCTTATCCCAGGTTCAGTTTCAACCGCTTCCAGTATCGCTTCTTCGAGCTCTACCGTCCATCTTGTCCGTCTGCGTCCAGTTTCTCTGCGATTTGCTTCAAATTTGCCAGTTTCGCGAAGGTTTGCCGATTTGGAATTCTGCGATGCGGATATCTTTCCCTTCTCCGGCCATTGCAACGACAAAGTCCATAAATCAATAACATATCAACCATTTCAGTGTTAGTGAAATTTTGAGCCATAATTTTATGAAATTTTTACGGAAAGCAAAGTAAAAACTGACAGTTTTGAGAATAAATTCTTCAAATACCAAAATGACATTAGAAGAGCAAAGGCAACTAAGGTATTTTAATCAATTAAAATTAGTAAGCCAAAATTGCAGAGACTCGAAAATTATTTTTTTCAAGCTAATTCGTTCATTTTATCAAAATTTTCTAAGAGTAAGAAAAGTTTTCAAATTAGATAAGCTATCTACATAAAAAATATCTAGTGAATTACATTGACCACAAAAAAGTTCTGGACTCTTTTCCCGTTACATCCTCAAGTTTGAGCCATTTCTATGGACTCTAAGGCTCTGTGCTCCACTCTCAAAAATGGCCATTATTGACAGTAGCTCACCTGCTAAATATTGTAAAAGTTCTTCATCACGTTCTCAAGTTATACCAAAAAAACAAAATTATTTTTGCAATTTTGAAGCCCTCTACCGGGTAAACAAGACACTTGAGGCAAAAGTAAAAAGGCTCATCAACTTTTTTTCGAATCAAAGATTCTTCGGCTTTATTTTTGCCACGCAGTTCGAGGACAACCTGTATATATTGAAGGGTCGTTCTCACCTTGGTTTTCCATGTTGATAAAATACTACATAAGTCACTAAACTCTTATGAAAGCAATCAAATAAACAAAACATTAAACGTAAATAACTAAATTGTCCTATGATAAATTATCTGTCAAAAGTTCGTAAAAGCTTGGTGATCTCTCCCAGTGCCAAACAAAGACTGACCTCTCGTCCATCCTGGCTTACTCCTTTCGCTTATCCCGCAAAAATCGGTATTTCCCCGAAATCACGAGCTGCTTGGCACTCCACTGAGTCCACCCAAGTTCAACACAACTTGTTGCTTTATGAGATCCCCGACATATATAATAAAATAATATGTTTGTTGTCCTCAAGAAATATTCGTGATTAATCTCTTCGGTTTTAGTACTAGGCGGAATTAAATCATTACCACATAAGCTGACTTATCGTTTTAATATTAATCTTTTTTCAGAGCTACAAATAGAAACAAAACATGTTTCAATATTGTCACAAATCATAAATAAGATCCTAATAATGTCGTAGTTTTCTACAAAAACATTTATACTTATTATATAGGTAACACAATGGACAACAAATTAAAGCCGTTCGGAACGATATTATTGAACTGAACATGACAGCATTCAACTAACCACACACATATGCATTCATATTGATAATTGATTTTTATATTCAGATATAGTATTTCAGATCCAACTTTGAATGTTTGTTCTTCTGTTTTCTTGTTAAACGCATATTTACAATCAAGCACTCTTCGAGGCGAGTCACTTTGCCTGTGTATTTATTTATGATGGAATGTATAAAACAATGTAACTATAATCATTGAGAATGTGAGCAATTTGAGTCAAATAAAGAACAAGCCATGAACGTTATCTAAATGAGCGATTTCGTGGTTCTACTGCAATTAAAATTATAGGTATATTAATGCAAGATCACGAATTACAGTGATGGAGTATTCATAGCGGAAATAATTAATTTGATATAACAAGTAATGGTACCTACTACATATATAGTTCTTAATATTTATCAAATCATCATGTTTTTTTCAAGAGTAGAAATTTTTTTCTGAAACCATAAACCGGAGATTACAGATAAAAACTAACATCGTAATATTTAATAAACCCGAGAACAGAAGATGGGATTGTTATGTTTAAAAAAGTATTTTCCTCTTGATACCACTCAAACTTGATGGAAATATACAATAGATATAGACCCGACAATCAACTATTATCATGATAATCTTACCCAACAATAAAACAATAATCTTATGGGGTTACCCTACAAATTTTAAATTGTTAAAAATGTTACAGAATTTGACATCAAAGAAGGAATATCTCTGGGATACCACCATGAGGACTGAGATTGTACGATTTAATAGACGTTTTAAAATAAACGAATAAATAGCTCGATTGGATAAAATCAAAAGCTGAAGCGCCTCTTTTACGTGTAGTGCGGAGAACACGGACAAAAATATGTATATAATTTGTTTGGTTCCTTTATTTTACTATATCACTTATATTGGAGTATTGCACGTAATTGATAATCAAATAAATTATATATTGAAGCTTTACAACAGATTTATGAAGGAATTGGTGAAATAGCTTCATTTTTGCTACAACATTCAATTAAATAAGAGCCATCATAACACAATATAACAATAATTCAACGCAAGAATAACAATTTAGTACCTAGCATTATATTCTCTATACAGCTCTAGCGATATGCCCTGCAACCTCCTAGGTATGCCTGTATTATGTCTTTCATGCACTTTATACCGCCGCAATCTCGAAATTCACAACGTATTGATTCACTGGCTTTATCGTGTATGAGCACAAAGTTATCATATTAAATAAAGCCGCCATATAAAACACGTTCCTCCAGGATATTTCTTATGTACCAGTCACCATTCATCTTCAAATTCACCTCAATGAGCTTGCCCAACTAAAGCTAGCCCGTAACAAAATGTAGCGGCCACCAAAGCTAAGATTTTGTTCAAGATTACATTATGCGAAAGATTTCCCTGACCTTTTGTATACTCGACGACCTCATCAAGCCCCCATACAGGACTTTTCTCCATTGATGTTCACTAGAACTAGTATGTTCTCTTGTAAATTGTGAAGGTGCGTCTCCTTACTACTGTTTTGACAGATACATCGACTTGCCTTGTAATACATTTTTGAGTTGCGGTCTAATTGTATCGTTTTCCTATATGGGAAACAGTCAACTGATGGATATTTATTCTCCGTGTAATATCATCTTGCCTGTAGGCCTCATTGGCTAAAGAAACAATTTTAACAGAAACTAACTCATTCAAATGTGGCATCTCAATAACCGAAATAGTAGAGTATGTGAAACCAAAAATAAGTGATATCGGTAAATTTTTTATGATTTAACGCGACCCCACGAAAAATGTTTGTTTTGGTGTATAAAACAAAAGTCTAAAATTTCTACCTCCTAAATTGACCGCAACCCCTTTTTTGTCGCCATTTTGTGGTATTTTTTTTGGGCATTCTTAGGGGAAGTTCGTAAAAAAAAACCTGCTATCTCCAGTTGTATTGGTAATTGAGGAACCAAACTGGAACCCTTTTATTGTCAATGTTTAAGGAACTCCCAGTTCAAATTTCAAGTTAATCCGACCTCCCCCTCCCTCGCAATAAATAATAATAAAACTGCCCTCCAAATTTCAAGTTGGAATATCGAATTGTTTCCAAAAAATTCGAGCTTCAGTTAATTTTTTAGCTAATTTTCAAATTAAGATATCTCATGTCCTTTGCAGCCGATTGATATCTGCTACAGAATGTAGGCATATATTTTTACGTGGTGATCATCGTTTTTATACTACATTAGCAATATGATTCTATTTTAGGTGATAAATGTACATATATTTTTTTTAACATAAAAGAATCATAAAATGTGCCTGTGAATGCAAATATGCATGTGTAAATACGTGTTAATGTGTTTGTATGTGTGTATGTAAGTGAGTGTACGTATATGTAAGTATGTGTGTATGTAAGTGTGTGTGTATGTATGTATGTGCGCGCGCGTGCCTTATTACGCGTAAGTTAAAAAATCACAGAATGGTCTATATAATATACTTGAACACGCCCAATATCCATCTTATGATAATAATAACAGAACACACATACCTACATGTAAATACACGTGTATAATAATTATAGAATACTATAATAAATATGAGGGGTACATATCTGTCTCAGGTATACGACAGATTCATCGTATTGTAAAGATGAGAGACCCGTTTTTACTACATTGTATAATACATAGTTTATACCTATAATAATAAGTATGTGTAAAAAATTTGTATATAAATAACGGATGAGAACATAGTCTAAGAAGATCTTCTCATCTTATAGATGAGAACTACTTTGTAACGCTGATTCAAGTTTTTGGTACAACAGCTGTAAGTTTTTTTAAGAACACGTATGGTCTTAGTGATCTCATGTCGTGCTTCAGTCTTTGTTTGACTTTCTATCGTAAACGTTATATCATTATCGATCACTATACTTAAAATATTCCAAGTATTAATAAGTAACGTTGCTCTTTTTAAAAAACATTTTTTGAAAATCAATTTCAGAATCATCATTTGGAGGCACTTCACTTGCACATACACTTGTACTCGCTTGAGATATTGAACCATTGTTACCTTCAGCAAATTTCACTGATAAACGTGTTTTGCGTGATGATGAAGATTCATTCGCAGTTTCCTTCTGAATTTTCTTACATGACAAATATCCCTTATAGCATCGTTGATGAAAATCCTTTCCCGTCAAGGATGCTGGCAATATTCGAAACTTATTATCACCCTTTACTTGTCGACTGATAGAGCGATTGGCTGCGGTTCATCAGGACACAATATGCAAATCTGTAAATCTGCTTCCATTATTGATAAATTTTTTTAAATTTCTTAAAAAGAGCAACGTTACTTAATAATACTTGGGATATTTTAAGTATAGTGATCGATAATAGAATGACGTTTACGATAGAAAGTCAAACAAAGACTGAAGCACGACACGAGATCACTAAGACCACACGTGTTCTTGAAAAAACTGACAGCTGTTGTACCAAAAACTTGAATCAGCCTTACAAAGTAGTTCTCATCAATAATATCTTCTTAGACTATGTTCTCATCCGTTATTTATATACAAATTTTTTACACATACTTATTATTATAGGTATGTGTAGGTATAAACTATGTATTATACAATGTAGTAAAAACGGGTCTCTCATCTTTACAACACGATGAATCTGTCGTATACCTGAGACAGATATGTACCCCTCATATTTATTATAGTATTCTATAATTATTATACACGTGCATTTACATGTAGGTACGTGTGTTCTGTTATTATTATCATAAGATGGATATTGGGCGTGTTCAAGTATATTATATAGACCATTCTGTGATTTCTTAACGTAGGTACGCGTAATAAGGCACGCGCGCGCACATACATACATACACACACACTTACATACACGTACACTCACTTACATACACACATACAAACACATTAACACGTATTTATACATGCATATTTGCATTCACAGGCACATTTTATGATTCTTTTATGTTAAAAAAATCACCTAAAATAGTATCATATTGCTAATGTAGTATAAAAACGATGATTACTACGTAAAAATATATGCAAATCCCTACAATTTGACGCCAAGCAGATGTCAATCGGCTGAAAAGGACATGAGATATCTTAATTTGAAAATTAGCTAAAAAGTTAACTCAAACTAGAATATTTGGAAACAATTTAATCTTTCAACTTGAAATTTGGAGGGCAGTTTTGAAGGCATACAATCTATTTTCAGTCCAAATTTCAGCTAAATTTGTTGAAAACTACCCGAGTTAACCGTCACGCAAGTTCCCATGCATTTATGTATATATATATATATATATATATTTATATATATGTATTTATTGCGAGGAAGGGGGAGGTCGGATTTACTTGAAATTTGAACTGGGAGTTCCTTAAACATTGACAATAAAAGGGTTTCAGTTTGGTGTCTTAATTCCCAATACAACTGGAGATAGCAATTTTTTTTTGACGAACTTCCCCTAAAAATGTCCAAAATACCCCAAAATGGCGACAAACAAGGGGTTGCGGTCAATTTAGGAGGTAGAAATTTTAGACTTCTGTTTTATACACCAAAACAAACATTTTCCGTGGGGTCACGTTAAATCATAAAAATTTTTCGATCAAAATCTTTCACATACTCTACTAAAACGACAGATTCGAGATATAAAAGCACTAGTAATGTCATTCTGACAACATCGCATAAGGAGCACTCATTTTTTTAGTCGTCAAGGCACACTATACTATGTATATAACTTTTCAAGACACTATGCTATCTCTAGAATTTTTTAACTTGATCTCTTATTCAGTTATAAAGTTAATACTAGACAATATTTTTCAGTAAAAATTGAACTGTACATAAAACGCTCCAATGTAACAGACAATATAAATCACAAACGTGTAACAAATATGCGATATTTTTGTCCATGAGTGTGTAACAACTTAGCCCAGTTATAATTTACATTCCGACCGACAGAACCAACAATAATATTAACTAGGAACTATGATGTGTATGATAACAAAATGTTATTTCCGAGAATAAATTATCATTGTAATACAGAGAATATACACCACACCATACAACCGAACATACAGCCAGCTCTTAATAAACTAGTATTAATAAGTCTATTCAGAGTTAAGATTACGTGGTTAACCGCAACTGATAGTTATGAGGAAGTAATCGAAATGTTATAGTAAAGACGAAAATAGGTAATCTTTTCGTGCATCATTTGCATCTCTTTCAATTCGTAATTCTAATGTTCCATCATGAACTAAATTATTGTGATGAGTTAAAATTAGTCTCCTTGATATATTTTGGAATTGCGAGAGCATTTCTTGTGTAATCATTTCTATAGATAATACGTATTTTGTGTTTTATATATATTTGGAAATATTCAGGAGAAATGAAGATTAATAAAACTCCATTTCCTCGATTAAGATACTTCGAGCATTTTCTTCGGTTTGGGCTCTAAAGTAAAATTATAATTTGTAAAATCACACAATTTACAATGTAAATTTTGAAAGAGACATTTCTCAATGCTTTATCCGTCCAATCTATAGATTCTAGTATGTATATTGAGGAGAAGCGACATCGCAGCAGTCGCCCCAGAAAACCTAAAAGGCGGTTAACAGAAGCTAATCCTCCCCACCGGTCGGTGAGTAGCTTCAGGTTCCCAAATCGTGTGCCCTAAGTGGTCTTATTGAACCCAGAATGACAGCCTTCTGCATCCGGTCTATCAAGATCTGCACCGAGTTCTTACAGGCCGGAATAATCTTCAAGTTCGAACGCAGCGAAGACCGAATTCCGCCAAAAACACCGATGATCAGAACAACTAATACAACCTTGTGGCCTGGGTATAGCGTGCGGAGCTCGAACAGGAGATCTTGATACTTTGACCATTTTTCCTCCTCTTTCAAGACTATGTTCTTCTATGCCGGAGCAGAGAATTCGAGGACATACATTACTTTGTTTATCGAGGAGGACAACGTCAGGTCTATTTGCTTGTATAGACCTGACGGTCGGAAACAGATAATTTCAGTAGATCTGACATTTCTCGTTTCCGGCAACGGACTCAATATCTCCAGGCATGTAAGGGACCACCGCTTAATTTGTTAGTATTAAGATATCATGGAACGAGCTAGACTCATTATATCACTTTACAAGAGACAATTAGGACGCTGTCAACTGTTTATAATGTTTTACCTGGCCATGTGAGATGCGCGCACTTTGACTGTTCACGGTTATGTTATCGTACAATAATTTTACTCATGCTTACTACAAACGCTTCAAGTGAAATGAAAAAAACCGGTAATATACCGATCCCGATACAGAAGTTAGAACTGAGCATAACAGTCTATCCCAATTTTTGACTGCTTTCCACGATTCCGCCGTTATGTTCATACACACTGTTATGGTGTGAACAGTGCCTCAGGGGGGACTTTCCTCGCAGTCAGTTCATCGTGTTCTGTATTCTGAATAATGAAGTGTGGACATGTTCTTAAAAAATAATTCCTTTGGCTCCCCTGCCCATGCGGAGAAGCTGCCACTGGTTCCACCCAGACATGTCCGTGCGAGGAGCGGGGAGGAGCGATCAACTACCACCCCCCAAAATGTTAGAAAAGTGGGATGAAAACATAGACATTTACATTTATAGATGAATATTCGGTAACGCTTTCATTTAAACCCCCTGAAAAAAATTCTGCGTACACCCCGCTGCGGAGCAAAACAATTGTCTCCTTTTTTATTCTGTTATTGATGAACCAAATTCCAATATAGAATGAGAAAAACTAGAGTTCAATTTTATATCTGATTTGTCTCACTTTTTCTCAGTTCAACATGGAGTTATTTTTAACATCAATTTCTTGTTGTAATAGATCTACGTTGGGACAAAGCGTGGAATGTTCCTTTGATCAAGTATTCATTTTTATTCGGCTTCAGTGAGTCGTTGTGTTTATACAAACAAAGCCTGGAACATTGGGTGTTGAGCCAATTCTCATTTGGCAAGAAGAATTAGTTGCACTTGCCCTTCGCATTCCTTTTTATAGGTAGAAAGTGGATTGGATGCACTACGAGCTACTTTACGATTGTCATTAATGTACATTTCCATAATAATTAAGAATTTAATCGATTCAAAGTCGGAATTTCGGTTATATCAAATAGGATTATATAAATTATTACAATAATAGGTAAATTAGTTCACTTTCTGTTTCTCATTATTTACATTGATATACTATAATTGAGTAGAATGATATTTAATTTGATATTTACCACAAATAATACTTTCTAGAGTTGGAGAAAATAAAACTCGAATTCACACCGGAACATTTAATAACAATTAATTTCACCACACTGTGGCATTATCAAAACGTAGGGATTATCAACTAAGGCTTTGTTTAAATGGTTAACGTGAAACACTTTTCATAGCATCATTTTGGAATAACATCTTAAAACATTTTGGAGACGCATCAAAAATATTGCTAAAACTGGGCCTGGGTAAATTATAAGGGAGCAATAATTGAAAGTTCTTACGGATACGGTTTTCTGATTCAGAGGTCAATTTTATTTGGACGAGGAGGAGGCAAAACAAGTTTTCAGTTTGGAAAATTTGTACAAGTATTCTCAAGAAAAATTGAAGCGGAAGATGAAATTCCCTGACGGTCAAGAGTCTGTAATACCTAAAGATAAACAAACTCACACAGTATATAAATTAAATTGTTTAGATTGTGATGGAACTTATACTGGAATCTCTAAGCAATATTTACAAAAAAGAATGTATGGCCATAAGTATAGCACAAGAAACAAAAACTTAGAAAATTCCACCTCCCTTGCTAAAAATTGCTTTGGTTATAACCATCAATTCGATTACAAAAATGTTAATATTTTAACTAAGGAAACCAATTATTATAAAAGATCTATTCTGGAGATGATTCACATAAAACGTGACTCCAAATCTGTAAATCATAGGACTGACGTTCAGTCTCTAAGTCATATTTATACTAATTTAATTAATTAATATTCTTGCATATTCCTAGTGCGTCCTTATAATGTTAAAAGTATATTTTTAGGTAGAATGGTCAAAAGTATATCTCAGAAGCCAGACCTTCTTTTATTACCTAATAAATCGAGACATCTGGTTCGAAAATAAATACTTGAACTTGTCTCGCTTGTTAGTCGTTCATAGACTATGATGAAATGTGTTCGTATTTTTTGAGATTTCTACTAAATAGTGGATTCTTGATATACCTATCATACTTATAACATTGTTGTGTTACAATTTCGATTTTGTGTTTCTGTTCGTTTCGGCGACGTTCGCATTTTAAACGAAATTGCTGCGATAAGGACGCTTTGTGTTGATACAATTAGTTCTAAGTAATCAGGTTATTGAAATAATAAGCCTTCTGATGATGGTCGTGAGACCGAAACGTACGTAAAGACTAAAATATAAAACATAAGTGTTAATGTGACCTATTTCCCGAGAATTTATATATAATGCATACCTGGGTCAATAATCTTTATTAAGATATATCAACTATAATAACGCTGTTTTCAACACTTCCTGTGACCGTAGCAAGTTCAAAGAAGGCAGATCAATCACATTAGAAGCATCATGTCAGAAGAAAGGTTAATTTCTCTAGCTCGTCACGCCATAGAAGGAGAACAATCTGCTTCTATGCACAAATAACATTTATAGCCGCTTTTCTGCAAGCAAACGTAAGAACATACTTTTCGTAATTTTATTAATTTTATAACCAATCTTCAGACATTTTGTGATTCTATTTTTTTAGTTCCTACTATTTTCTGATAGGATTTTTTTTATAGTTGCTACTATTTTGTTATTTGTTTTAGTAGTAGTAGTTTTTATGACCCCCAAAGTTTCGAGAAAAATTCCAAAACCTATCTCTTCTCCCAATATCCTGCCGCTGGCCAATATACAATGTTCTTCGAACATTATATGGTTTCGTGTCATATAATAAAAAATAATGTATATTTTTTGTTATGGCATTTGCCTGGACACATATATAGTCATTATGATGTACATCTTGATGGCAATGCACTATAAAAGTTTGTTAAGTTCTGAGTACAAAAACGTTTATTTATGACATATCTTTTGAAATTTTATATTTTTTTATTGAATAAATCTTTATCATAGAACGCTTTTTTTCTGTAAGAGGGTCAGTTTTATATTTTTTTTTTTGTGAAGTGGCCCAATTATAAAATAAGTATTAAGTATAGGATTGAATATCAATCATATATTTAAAGGTGATCATACATTCGAAGGTGAGTCAGTTTCTCTATATTCCATTTGAAGCATTTTCCTAAGTGCCGCAGCCTACCATTTTATGTCAGACGAATTCGTTTTTGATATGTGTTTACGTCATATTTTGATTATAATGAACTGAACAGAGACAGGTAGTCATCGAAGAGGCACCATAACACTGTTCAAATTTGCGTAATTTATTTCTGAGTAAGATACAGAAATTTCGAAATCTTCCTTCGATTCAAGGCAAATTGATGAAATAATGGACATTAATTATTGAACATAGTAGTTGCCAGGATCATTTTAAGATTAAAAATAGTGTCCAGTGAAGCTTAGCTATCCAAATCTGAAAAAAATTCAGGCTTAGACCCCTTCGAATTGAAATATTAATAATACTGGTTGAAAATATTCCTTACCACATTTTAGAGTCATTAGCCGTCACTGGAATCCATGGAGATGGAAATAATACAATAATGCAGAATACAAGATAAAGAAATTAGTTGTTTGAGGGCGAAACTACTACGAATTGACGAATTCGAAGATCCATTAACTCGAAAAAGGAAATTATGATCCCAAAAAACAACGGAAAAACGTATTATTTTCACTATGTCATAATTATTATAACCAGTGGGGAAGAATTTGAGGGGCTCTTGTAAAACCAATAAATTACTCTCATAGTAGACCATCTTGGACGCACTATACTTTTCCAAAATTGGTTAAATCTGCATCTAATTATTGTATGGTTCCATCAACAGTTGTTCATTCCGAAATACTCTGAGGAATTCTCATAGTTTGTCTAATTACTGAGTCTAACTCTTTCACATGAAATTTGGCGAAGATTTTGTAATGCTCAAAACATTGGGAATGAAATGATATTTCTGTAGTATTCGGGATCTTAGAGAAAATGATGTGTTGGCCGTATGCAAGTGCTTTCCGCTAGACTGATTAAATTTTGATAATTCCGTATGAACTTTGAAAAGTGCCAACCAAATTTAAAAATTTTAAAATGTTCGAAAAAGACTTTAAAGGTTCCCAGCTTTGATTTGATTCGATATCTTTAATATTGCTAGCTTCAGCCACAAACATTACAAACAGACGTATAGGCATGGTTAGTTAAAATAAATTCAAATATATCCTTTTGTTTTCTAGCTCAAATTGTGACGGCGTTATACAATCTTCCATATACTCACAACAATCGTTCGTAAAAGTATAAAAACAATATAATATCGATCGAAATTCTTCCACGTTTAATGATGTAACCGGATATCATGTTCACTTTCATGTTGTTGAACATTCTTGTAATGCGATGTAATTAATTCTAACACTGAAATAAGATTTAGATGCTGACTATCTTCTTTGTGAATAATCGTTTAATTTATCGGCAAATTAGGTTAAACCGCTAAACTACTATTACTGGTTTGACAAAGCGTGTTGGTTGATAATCACTAATCAGTATTGCACGGTGAAATAATAGAATTGCATCTATCATGACTAGCTTCGATCATATAGGTTTATTGTTCGGAGATGACTACAGGTGCTTTTTCCCAAACAGTTTTTTAGTTTTGTATTTGATTTGCCTATTTTCAAACTGCAACCACATATGTTATTTTAAGGTGATATTTGACCATACATTTCTTAAGATACCTTATTTTTATTAAACATCTGTATCGTTTTGAAGATGACACGCTAGTTGCCGAAACTATAGTCACCTTAGACTTAGAGTTTCATGATTTCAAGATAACAAATAAATAAATTTAACTGGAACATATTTTGAACAGATATACTTTCTCGTAATTAAACGCCTAATTATTTCTCTGTGTATAATGATTTTTAAAATAAATCTATATTAATTTAGTTTTTGTGTGCCATGACTGCCGTTGCCATGTCAAAAATGTTCTCATTTATTTTTACTTCCCTCACCATACATAGTATATAGTGCAAGGGAAGTATTGTAAACGACCCCACAAAAAAAAATTCCGTATTTTCGCGAATATATCCGTTTTGAGTTCTGAATCGATCTACACTATTTTTGACATGATGTCTGTGTATGTGTGTCCTAGGTCATTTTCAACTACAAAAGTTCCTATTAACCTGTTCTAAAACTCTCTGTTTTCGATATACAGGGTGGCAAAGTTTTATTCTATTTTAGGTTTTTTCAAAAATCTAGAAAATGGCTTGAGATATTGAGCTGAGTTATGGGACAGATTAATGTGACTCAGAAACACGCTTTTTCACTCATAAAGTTATTTTAAAATTTAAACAGTGTCGTAGTTATGGGTTAGCCTTAATGCAAGTTTAACAAAAAAAGTGGTACCCCACTAAGCTTTTTCGATCTAGATATTTTTGGATAGCCTGGTCAATCCTGTATAAAAAGCTTTGTGAGATTTTTTCGCCAAATGCGCCGTTTTTGAGTAAAAAAATAAAAACCGTCGTATTGACCGAAAAAATTAATGGAATTATTGATGAATACAATTTTGCAATAAATCAAGTTTGCCGGTGTCACTTGAGTTTGGAACTCCACATTTTCAAGTAAGTCTATGTCGTTATAATTACACTTTTGTTAACAATGGTGAATTATTCAAATGTGGAAATGGCAGATATGCATTACCTCGCCGACGGTAATGCAGAGAAAGCCAGTCGCATTTTTCACCAGAAATATCCCAGATGGTGCTTTGCCAGATAGTCGAACCTATTCCCAGCACCAATTTTCGTTGAACGTATGGACAGGAATCATTGGTGACTACTTTCTACCGAGACCACTTGACGGACGATGTTACTGCAATTTTCTTCAAGAACAATTGCGTTTGCTGCTTGAGGATGTTCCGTTAGCACCAAGAAACCAAATGTGGTACATGCACAATGGCGCACGAGCACATTTTAGTGTAACGGTTCGTAATTATTTACGAACTGTTTATGGAAATCGTTGGATTGGCAGTAAGAATGGCCTCCAAGGTCTTCCGACCTTAATAATTTAGATTTCATTCTGTGGGGCCACCTTAAGACGCTAGTATACACAATTCCCTCCAACACTGTAGAGGGTTTAAAAGATAGAATAGTTGCAGCTTTTGATACAATAAAAAAAACTCCAGAAATATTCCAACGAGTGCGTAATTCCATGAGAAGGAGAGCGGAAGCATATTAGCCGGAGGGGGCCATTTTCAGCAACTTTTGGAATGATAATTAAGTTGTAACGTTATGTTAATGTTGTATGATGTTGTTGTTTACTCAAAAATGGCGGATCTGGCGAAAAAAACCTCAGACAGCTTTCCGACCAGGCAAAAAAATCGAAGAAGCTCAGTGGCGTAGCACTTTTTTTGTTAAAATTGCTGTACGGCTAACCCATAACTACGACACTGATTACATTTTAAAACAACTTATTAAGTGAAAAAGCGTGTTCCTAAGTCACATTAATCTGTCCCAAAAATCAGCTCAATATCTCAAACCATTTTCTAGATTTAAATTTAAACCTAAACCTAAAAAAATAAAACTTTGCCACCCTGTAAAACAGAGCGTTTTAGGACAGGTTTATAGGAACTTTTTTACTTAAAATTGATTCAGGAATCAGTCCTTAAAATATTCGAATATCATAAAGGAACACTGTATATTGAACAAGGTCTCATTTTAAGATTCAAGTGACGTCATCGATGTGAAGTCACAGTCTATTTTATGCGATTACTCTGTGGCAAATTTTGATACTTCATGTGATTGCAAGTGTCAGTATAAAAGAGCTTATTTTATAGTTTAAATTTTTCGAATGTCAACCTAATAGCAGGTGTCAGTATGAAATATAGAGATGTGAAATACATTACATAGACTATTTGGTTAAAATTTCAATGTTACAAATATAACGTCTTTCATCAGCAGCTTCTACAACATTTCCAATAGATTTTCTATTCCTAGAATCATTTACATTTAACCTGCAGGAGTGTCCGAAAGAGTTTACTACCAATGTGAGGGAAGTGATTGCAGTTCATTTAATTTTAAAACTAAATATACATTTCAATTCATTCAAACACCACAAATCAAACTCAAATTTCGCGAATTGTTTTTAGAGAGTGAACGCTGCTTGCATTCAACAAGCAAAGGTAGAAAACTCAATTTATTAGAATCAATAGATACATTCAAACCAAATACATTTTCAAATAATATACTGAAGATCTAGGAAATTCCAGTCTATTCTCACTTTTGAATTAAACCTTTATTTCTTTCAACCATCAGACTTGAGAATTCTGTACTGATCCTTTCTCAATAATATTAAACACTTCCTTAATAATACTTTATGACTGCTAACATTCGATTACTCTTCCAAATAACATCCTAGATCAAATGCTTTGCCGGTAAAAATTAATTTTCCTAATATATTATAAACGAACACAACTTATTTTTATTTTTTAAACTGTTTTCAGAATTCCGTAGTTTTGCACCACTTGAGGGTAGTTGTTTGAGTTCCAACAAATTCATTTGTGTTCCAATTTCATCTCATTGTATGTTTTGAAAATAAACTTATCAAGTTCGATATTCTAATTAACGTTTATTAAATGAATTCAGTGATAGTTAACTAAGAAAACTTCAGTTTTGTTGTTATTATAACTTTCCCAAGTTCCGAATATTATTTATATATTTTCAAAATACATTTCCCACAATAAAAATTCTACAAAATGTACGTGATCTCCATGGAATAATCAAGAAATATTTCGGAAATGGGAAATCTTACATTATCTAGTTACATTAACAATTAGTCTAAGGCCAAATAATCTTCCAAGCTACAATCATTAATTTTAACGGTTAAATTCCTCTGAATAGGATCATTAACTTTTCACGCGTGTGTCTATCCATGTAGTAAGCTCGTGTTTAGAATAGAGATCACATAAAATGTTAACGTTGCAACATATGATATAATTTAGAATACCTAACGACAAATAATTACCAACCATTTTCGGAAATTTGTACTCACGTTATTAGTATATTCGTGCGTAATCTACTGGAGCAAACTTCTTAGAAAGTTTATAACAAAGGAGTGTGAGTACGTATTTAACATAGTTCATACGAAACTAGGTTTCATTGTATACTCCGTTAAATACAATGCCGTATCAAGTTCCTGTCGTATGGCGAAAACCAATTATATACTTCCAGACTTTAATTTCTGAGGAAAGTATAATTAGAATTTGCGAGAAAATTCCAGTAATTTCATTTACGACCTTCCGGCTTTTGTATGAATAGTTAGTTAGGAGATTGTACAAGGCACAATCATCTTGAAAATAAACAGAGAATATCAAGTCGGCATCCTTCGTACATATTTTATTCTTACTGAATGTATGGGTAATTATAGGATATGCGTTTTTATCAACCTACAAACTTTCTAGAAAAAGTTATGATCAATCGATATCCGACTTCCCTCCTTTTGTTAGCACAGTTTTTCGCTTTCAGACACTTTTGCGTGTCAAATGTATGATGGTAGGGACAAAAAATATATCGGAAATAATTCAGAAACTGATGATGGATGTCGCTAAATTATACTATATGTTATTTTAATAATGATTCTTGACCCAGGTATAAATTCTCGGGAAATAGGTCACACAACACACATGCTTATTATTTTCGTCTTTACGCACGTATTATGTCTAAAACGGGATTTCTTAACTAATTGTATCAACACAAAGCGTCCTTATCGCACCAATTTCAATTTAAAATGCCCACGGCCCCGAAACGAACAGAAAGACGAATAATCGAAATTGTAAAACGTGTCCGTGGGCATTTTTAATTGAAATTGGTGCGATAAGGACGCTTTGTGCTGATATAATTAGTTTTAAGAAATCCCGTTTTAGACATAATACGTCTTCTGATGATGGCCGTGAGACCGAAACGTACGTAAAGACGAAAATAATAAGCATATGTGCTAATGTGACCTATTTTATGAGAATTTATATATAATAAGCTATATGTTATACAACTCTATCCAAATTATCGGTTGCCATCGATACGTTGAAATAAGTCTGTGTATATGAATGTACATTATGAATATATTTTAGCATCATTTTGAAGATGACAGGCTAGTTATCGAAACTATAGTCGACTTAGTGTTTCTATAATATAAGTGATATAAAACATAGTAATAAGTGTTTTATTATATCACAAACCAATTTACTTGCGATTTGTTCAAAACAGAATTATTTTCAATTTGATAATAATATAAATTTGTCTAAGCATGGGTACTCCCTTTAACACCTTACTGGCATAAATATTTATGGATAATTCGAAAACAAAAACTCATTAACAACCCTTATATAAAGAACATAGGCTTAGTTTTAAAAACATTAAATCTGATTCGATCGTTTAATTATGGAAAAATATCGAATGCAAAAATTTGCTGAAATCCTTAGCAATTAATAAGTATAAGAAGTCCGATATCCTGTTTAAAGATCAACAAATACTCAATAATTCTCCTTTGTTACACTTGTATAATTAGATTTTCCATTTGCTATCAGTTTATCTATGGATTAAGTCGCAATTAGATAATATTCCAATAGCCATATATCCTAATATTATTATCATTATTGTTATAATTTAGATTAGCTCGTTTGTGGTTAGTAGTTTGTAATACCTGTTGGGGAAAGCTAGGGGGGGTTAGCGAAACTAGTCATTTATTTATTAATTTAGTGAAAATTAAACTTAGTTTATAATGTATTTTCATCATGTAATGTCTATTCAATAACGTTTGAGGAATTATCACAAAATATTTCTCTACTCTGTGGAACTATATTTAGAGCTGGCAAGTGCTGTACCAATTTTTAAGGTACAAGGTCAACGCAAGGGAGAACCAACATATTGAAGTATTAGGGCTTCACACACTACGACTGAAATTGTCTTATGCTCGTTTGTTAATAAAATCAAAAAGTCTAGACTTCTTGAATTAAGTGAAAGTATTGAGATAACGAATTCAGCCGACTAGAAACATTTATGGAAAATTTATGATTATGTAAGAAGTTACCCAAAGGGTTTTACAGCAAACCCAAATATTTGTATGTTAAACAGTTAATTATACAATCATATCACACTCAGAATGAGTAATTAGAGAAATTTTCGACAATTACTCAAGATAATACATTAAATAAGAAATCCTGTACGTCTGATGAGTAATATTCAGCAATAAATTGAAAGTATGTCAATCTCACTAATCTATGAATATGAATATGCATAATTACTGAGAAACAAAAAGTGGAAAATAATTCATTTAAATTCCTACATTGTAGCGAATAAGCCATTTTGATTAGTTATTTACTTCGGGTACATTTAGTGAATATATCCTTCATAAACATTTTGTTATCAATGCCACAGTAGCAGTCTGTTTCTATAATACAAGAATAATTTCCGCATTTACTATGTGTGTATATTCATTCCTTCATTACAATACAGCTTAAACAATATTCGAAATTCCAGTGTCCCCCCTTTCTATAATCGTTCTGCTATAACTGGTGCATCCTCAGAATGTTCTACGAAGTAAAGAATCAATCAGAACCTTTCAGTAGAATGCTTGGCGTAATAATTAGTTAGGGAATACTATTTTACGGGTATTGCAACTGCATTTTCTGATTATAGGAAATGAAACTTCCAACATTATAGACTGAATCAGAAACATTTAGGAATAGACTTTCGTTTCATTCTAAAGCTTTCTCAATAAAGATGTCAACATTATATATCACCTCAAAATATGGAGAGCAAATCAGCTTAAACAATTGCCGTTTTTAGTATTTATCAGATACAAGATACAAATTAATTCGGTACTAATGGTTGTCAATAATCAACAGTTGTGGAGCAGTGCGCTACATCGAGAACTGTTGAAAGGCGGTATTCACTTTTTCAATCTAAAAAAAAGGAAATTCTGATTTTCTACTGTTGAAATAAACAACCACTATACTCTTGGACGCCTTTATTATATATAAAATGTGAAGATTCCAGTGAGGAGTAAGGTGATTCATAATATGTACATGATAAATCTCTTGATATTGAAAGCATTGGCAGTATTTGCACTCAAAAGAGCTAAGTTTTCAGAAATGCAACTGTTGGTGTTCTTTCGGCTGAATGTACCAATTAGTACAACGGTGAGCTTTAGATGTCGATCAATATAGGCTAATTTTTCTGATATGGCCTTTGAATTTGCAGTGTCATGCCTGCTTCCCTTTATGCTTCCAAGGCGTCTTTTTTTTCGGAATACATCTATTAGGAGGATCTGTCTGAATTGTGTACATCCCGGAAGAGACCTCCAGTGTTTAGCAGAGAAGAACATAGTCTTGAAAGAAGAGGAAAAATGGACAAAATATCAAGATCTCCTGTTCGAGCTCCGCACGCTATACCCAGGCCACAAGGTCGTATTAGTGGTTCCGATCATCGGGGTTTTGGGCGGAATTCGGTGTTCGCTGCGTTCGAACTTGAAGATCATCCCGGCCTGTAAGAATTCGGCGCAGATCTTTATAGACCGGATGCAGAAGGCAGTCATTCTGGGTTCGATGAAACTACTTAGGGCACACGATTTGGGAACCTGAGGTTACTTACCGACTAGAGGGGAGGAGTAGCTTCGGTGAACTGACTTGGGTTTTTCTGGCGCGATTGCTGCGATGTCGTCTGAGCGCGCAGATATGTGCACAACATCTGGACAATGCCTATATTAAAAAAGGGTATAGGCATCGTGTCTGATAATTCAGCAGCCATAAAAGCGCTCAAACATCATTACCTTTATGATTTTAAAACTAAGCTTATTTTCTTTATATAATGAATTGGAATAGAATATGCAAATTATAACAAATATAGTAGAAACCTTATCACATAAATTTGATACTATCGAAGCTGATCTTAATAATTTAAAAGCTCAGTTCCCTCAGAATGTAATTAAATCTGAATTTGATGTCTCCGAATCAATAATTTGCGAGCTTCGTGAATGCCATATTCGTGAAAATAATATTATGATGTTCAATGTTTAAGAAATCGCACACGATATACACCGAGACAGTGAACTTGTAAAAAAACCTCAGTACTATTGTTGATGTTGGCCTTATTAACATCTCGATCCATCGCCTTGCAAAATTTGTTGCTGGTAAAAGAAGGCCGATGAAAGTTATAATACGTAACAAAACAACGCTCTATAAATCCTGAGGAATAAATTCAAGAATAAAACCGAAATGAAAATTTACTTCGATCAAACTAAAGCACAAAATCATCTGAAAGATCTTGTGGAAAAATCGAATACGTTGTTAGCGAAAGGTGAGACTTTAAAATTATAAGGTATGAGACTAATGTACCGACAATTGTGCAAAAAACAAAAAACTATAAAATAGATTTTTACATGTTTTTTATCAAAATGTTCGAGGTCTTCGCACCAAAACCCTAGCGCTAAATGTTTTCCGTGAAACTCTAAATTATGATTTGATCATACTCACAGAGAGTGGTAAACTATAAGGTATGCGAATAATGTACAGACAATTGTTCAAAAAATAAAAAACTAGGAAACAGATCTTTACTTTTTATTAATTGGAAAATTATGGTATAGTAGGGTGTTTGTTATATTGGCTAAATTCTTATCATAAAAAGCGGGTTGTTGTTCTACAAGGTTGCAAATCAAATGAAATTGCAGTTATGTCTGGAGTTCTTCAAGGCGATTATCTAGGCCCAATCCTGTTTTCTCTATTTATAAATGACTTAATACCTAGAATAAAATATTGCATTCCTTCTATTTTCGCGGATGATTTGAAGCTGTATCGTAGCATATGTAGCACACAATACGATCTAAATGATATTGAACTTAGGTGCAGAAATAATTCTATGACACTAAATATTTCCAAATGTAAAGCTATAACATTTTCGATGAAGATCACTGATATACATTTTATTTAGCATTTTTATTTGGTCTTAAAACCAGGTCGTCGTAATATTAAAATGATTACAAAGTTTTAACTAACTTAGTTGACTTATGGGACGAATATGTTATTCATGCACCTATTAATACCTTGGTGCACTCTTTCTCAATTATCTTCCATTCAACGTTGACATTTCTAATATAACATGTGTCAAGTTATAAACTATTTTAAAACGTAGTTATTGATTTTGCATTTTCTATTTTGTTTCTGATGTCTGTTATTTGATTTGGAAAGTATTAACTCTGTTACTTATGATGAATTTAATGTTCTTATTATGTCGAATTGTTTATATTATTTGATACTTTCTCCTGTGAATAATAATTTTCAAACATGTTTACCAATTACACCACTTTGGTCCAGTCAGAGGCTTATTTTTTTGTAAATATAAACCTCTGAAAGGATAGTAGATCATTGATGAACAAAATGCGATTCGATGCTCCGCTGTAGATCAATTATTTTGAATCGAGGAGTGTAGGTATGAGAATTAATATGATTGGAAATAAGGCAATTACTCTAACAGTACTCATATAATGACAGAATCCCGGTTCTTATATTTCAATAGAACTGACAGAAATGTTCTGGGTAAGCGTAAACAAGTTTAAGGTTTCTTTGCCTAATTGCCCACAATTTTGTGTAAAATTGAAATTTGTTAGTTTAAACCCCAAATAAATCAATGATCTCAAAGAATGGTAGTAGGATATATAAATATCTGTTGAGACATATCAAATGGATTGATTAGCTTCTCATGCAGACATAATTAATTCAGACATTTATTATTCAATTCCGCAACAAGTGCATGTAATACTTTGGACTGCGCTTCAGACAAACGATGATATTTTTGTTATATAATCGTGAACTCTTAATAGTTGCTTATTTACCATTCTAAAAAGTTTAAGATGAACTATATCGTGATATAAACAACAGTTTGTTATCGTTCTACGAGTCCTTTGTCATTGTCAATAACACGATTCCAGGAAATGCATTGCGATAACATATCATTTACGCGTTTCCATCTATCGTCTGCATAAACAAAGAACATTGGTTATTCATATGGGAAGAAGAAGTCATCACAAATAAAAACAATAAGCTTAACTGCGATTGCTTGAATCATTAAGTTCTATAAACCTGATCGTTATTATTTATTACATTTGATCTCTACCAATGTGTCGAAATGTCACCTTCGAATTCCACATAATCTTCTTATCACTTGTATACTACTTTAATATGTCATCTATGTGCTATGAAGTTCAGGGCCATGATGGATATTAACCATCATCACGATTTTACTCTTGAATCTTTAATGATATTATCAAAATAGAGATGGAGGTAGAGAAGCTTGATTAATGACATTTTATTCCCGTTTAACAACAAAATCGCTATTGTGAGACGGCCGCACCCTCTGATCCCTGGCCATTGTAGAGTTGCAGTTCTATTAGCTACGGTTAGGTTAGGGTGAAGTTTCATAAATGGATTGAAAATTTAAAATCTATGACGTCACAAAATCTTAAAATTTTAATTTTAAGGTTAAATATATGTATGTTTTATACATTTATAACCAGAAAAATCCTGTTGTTATTATGATTAAATAAAATATTATAATTCCATTTGAGAAACTGAAGATAGATGTTAAAAATACCAATTGAAATGGGACTACCGCGCCCAAACAACACCTCAACGCGATTTGCAAAATTTCAAATCCGTACGATCAATAGGAACGGCGAAATTGTCTCCATAGTTTTTACGCACGTACGCACACACAGACATCATGTCAAAAATAGTCTGGATCGATTCAGAGATTTTCAAACAAATTTTTTTTGGGCCGTTTATAGTACTTCCCTTACACTATAACTACGCATAGTGAGGAAAATAATAGTTGAGATCAATTCAGAAAGGCTCAAAAGGCTACGTATAGTGAAGGAAGTAAACATCATCCGATTTAAAAATAGACAACGATATCTATTTAGGTATATGCATATATAAAAGTGAGGAATTAATCAAAAATAATGATGGATTATCGTTATGGAACATGCTCAAATAAAATAATATTCAAACTGGTCCTTTATTAAAAGCAAATCAACATCTGCGGATATTCCAGAAGCTGTGCACTTTCATAAGCAGGAGTTCAATAGCTCAGGACAAATTGTGACCGCTATGGTTGAATTTTTTAGTAATGTTTATAGTAAGTACCTGATGATTCCGCAAACGCTGAATTTCTAACTTTAATGCTCTTGTAGTTAACATTCCAGCGTTTCCTGAAAATATAATAATAATAAGCTGTAAAGCTAAATCCGAACTCACCAACAGACCTAATGGAATACCTTCGTTATTAGTCGAGGACTGTGCCTATTAATGTGTTCGCGTTTCCTCTTAGTTAGTATGGATATATGATAGATGTACACGTAGAATAATGTATGTATATATAACGTATGTCTCTGTGTGACAATTGTATTATATGATAAGTTTTAGAGAGAACAATCCAACATAAATCGATTGAGGCTTGAGCATATCCCAACATTCTCTCGAGAAATAATAAATGTAGGGAAATAATAATTGTATGTGGTATTATCGGAATAACCAAGCATAATCAAACTCGGAGAAGGTTTACTGTATTTATGGTGATGTTGTAAATGTATCTGAATCTTGAATGAAATATAGTCACTTCCATTGCTCATGATATGACTAGAAAAAAAACCAGTACGTATGAGTTGCAGGTTTCACATTTAACAGTTTATGTCCTCGTTGTTTAATTTACCATCAACAGTTAGTCGTATTAATAATTGTTTTAATCTTTCACGGCGTTGCAACTTTGAACGCAACAACAGAATCAACAATTAAACCTTCAGATGCAGGTTCTTTCTTTCTTCATCGTCTTATTTCAGTAAATCTTACGAGTCGAGAATACTGTATCTGAAAACATGGTTTACAATTATTGTCTTAAATCCCGGTAAATGTGCTCCATCTTATGTCTATCATTCACTAAACTATGAATGAGAAAATATGTCTCTTGAATCTTAACAAATGAGTGAGGATGGAAAATATTACTAGTATGTCAGAGGTTGAGTGCGAGTCAGTTAGTTAATATTATAACGTCAACAGCTTGCCACATCTTGTGGATTATACACGCATTGACGTTAAAAACAAACAGTTAATAGAATCAGTAACCAATCTATCAGTTAATTGCATTATTAGTTCAACTGAATCAGGAATCCTCAAATCATTTTTTAATAGAAAACTAATTTACTAATCCATTGAAACAATTGTTTTACAGCTAAGCCAAATTATAACCTCCCTGTCAAACATAATATACTCCATCATATTCATATACAGGCAATCTAGATTTCTCCAATCCAAGATTAGACCCCACTTGACTCTAAAAGAGGAATTCGAATTCATGGTATGTCAAGGAATGATCAATCAACTTTTTCTGCTCTCACCACCATTCACATGGTACCGAAAAGAGATTCAAACGATTGGCGTCTTTGTGGAGACTATCGCCAATTGAATTTCCATTCCAAACCAATACCCTTTTCCTCACATTTAGAATTTTAGCAACATAAATGATTGCACAATCTTTTAAAAATTATACATCATTCGTGTCTACCACAAGATACTAATGCTGAACAAACATTCTAGTGCTTTATAAACGAAGATATTTGAGGCCTTGATTTCACATTTTGTTATATAGCAAACACCATAAGGAACAGAATGGAACAATTAACCATATTATTTGACAGATCAGATTCTTTTGACATTAATATCAAACAATCAAAATGCATTTTTAATAGATAAACCGACACATGGAATTCTTCCTTCTAAAGACCGGGTCACAGATGTCGATAATTTCCCATATCTCTAAAACAATTACAACAGTTTGTTGGAATGGTAAATTATTACCATCTTTTTATTCCAAATTTGGCTCAGCTATTAGCACTATTAGCAGTCATTGCTTATTTAAATTATGAAATTTACCAAAAGGAAATATCTAATTCGATTGTCCCAATTCTTGCGTAACAGCTTTACAAAACATCAAACAGCTTCTACCCAACATTTTTTTTTTTTAGCACATTCCTGAAGCTGATATAAGCCTTTCTGTAGAAGTCTTAAAATTTTCCGTAGGCGCTGTCTTACAACAACAGAATAACAATAATTGGCAACATCTAGCATTGTTTCCCAAATAATTATCAAATAAAAGATATTTTTCTTGGCATTAAACATTTTGAATATTTCTTTGAAAGAATATAATAAACGATTTCACACTACAATCTAGTTGTAGATCAACAAGTTTTGAATGTAACACAAAATGCCGACCCACAACTAGAATATATAAAAGCTGACAAGTTTTCTATGAAATTAGAACATATCAAAACAAAATTCCAAACTCTCACATAGCCTAATGGAGTGAAACTTCTACTAAAAGTAATACACATTACATTCCGGATGACTATCAAAAGAATATTTTTTAAACATTACACTGCCTTTCACACACACCCCGGAATTCGCTCTACGCACAAATGTATCTCAATTGCATTTAATTCATGGAGCAAGTGTTGTATTAATTCGAAAAATCCACAAACGTAACACCTTTTGGTCAATTTAATATTTCAACTTCCCGCTTTTGCCACATTCACAGGTGCCAGGTAGCTTCCCCCAATAACACCCAGATGGCTCTGCAAATCCTCATAAAATTTGGAATAAACCCCTAAACTTTTAAATAATCTAAAAATAATATACACATTATAAAATGTGAGTCCTAAACTTCCTGCTTGTGATTCGTGACACACGTTTCCAGGGAATCGTGTGTCGCCCTTTACTTATCTAGGCTTATGACGCAGATAACCGCGCATATTTGAATGACCGAAATGATGTTACGCTTCTTACACTCTTGTAAATGTTGTAATTGATCGGTTGATTAATTCAACAATTTGTAAAGTTTAAAAATAAGCAAAAGAAATTATCCGAATAAAACCCCCCAGCAAAAACCCCTAAATAAATGTCCCCTAAAATACCAAAGTCAAACAAAAACACAAATTTAGGAGGAACCCCCTAACCTGGCAACACTGATTCACATAGATTTAGTCGGACCTCTTCCGCCTTCTAAAGGTTAAACCTCATACTGATATATTGAAGTCGACACATAACGCAAGACGGTTTGTTTGAGTAAATCATGTTGGGCTTGCTGCTAACATATTTGTGTACATATACCTACTTTTCCTATTGGTCAATACCATGTCAATACTGTAGAGGTAACATGGAGCTGACTTAACAATAATCGCTTTAAAAGCCGTCCATTTCAACGTTTGTTGTATAGTGAATTCATTATGCAAGTCATTCTCAAGTGAATCAACTTTATTTCATCGATAAAAACATTTATCATATTTCCATAATTTGTTTATAGCGACGTATTTGCAGGAATTGTAACCCTGACTATTTTTATAAAAATGCATAGATTCGGCCCTATCTTCGAAAAACGCAAAAATGGTCATTTTCGCCACATTGAAATGGCCATATTTTAAGTTCTAAGAACGCTAGCGCCATCTCGTTGATGATGAGTGTTGATAATCACTACAACTTTGCTCTCTAGACTGTTTTCATAAAAATGCATAGATTTTGTTATATCCAGTAAAAGCACTTTTGGGACGTATTACGTACAATATTTTTTTTAAAACGGGCATTGTTGTACCATAAACTTCATATTATTCAGTTTACATTTTTATAACGAGAACTCTTTATTAACTAATTTTAACAATTTTTTTTAACAATCGTTAATTTTTGGTTTACAAATATAAACATTATTTTTGAATAGTTATATTAAACGTACAATTATTAGAATTACTTATCTGTAAGCACGGTATTTCAAAATTATTCGTTGACGTGAGATTTTTTGAACTGCTTACATTATAATGAGTTTTTGAGACAATTTCTGTGTTTGAGTTACCTGCTTTTTGAATTTTGTTAGCTATATCAATCTTATTCTGAACTGAATCCTCAATGTAACCTTCGGCAACTTGAGATGAACTCCAACCACCATGTCGTTTTAAGTTTATGATGTCAGCACCTCCGTTAGCTATCCATTTTATAATAAATGTCACGTTTTCAACTAAACGTCAAAATATGTCAAGTTATTTTATAGTTTTAAATAATACAAAACTCGGTTACTATAGAAACCAATTGACCGCTATCTTAGACTGACTATTTTATTATTTTATTCATTAAAGATAGGCCGGAAAGTAAATAAAAGAGAGTCCGGCAAAAGCTTTTACCGGACTATCACAATAATTTTCTGGCTCGGTCCGACAAAATGAGATTTTCTGACCTAAAAATAAACCGGAAAGTACTAATTACTGGCCGGTTTAAAAAAAAATATTTCACTGGGATAAAAGGTTTCGATTGTATTGTTACAGACTTCCAAAGGCTATCACAACTAAATTGTTCCTTATTTCAAAATGATTAGGCAGGCAGTGCCTTGTGTGCGGAAATCGGGATGAACAAGGAAGAAATGTTTCTTTTCACAGGTACGTGTACGTATGTATGTGCTGTTTTAGACAGTGTAAATTGTAAAGGTTCAAATTATTTTAAAATGTAATTTTTGAGATAATCGTTGAATACAACTTTCCATAATACAATATACATGTTCTAAACCATATGTGATCTAAAATGAAAATTGTGATTGGTTTAATGTGACTTGAATTTTGTAATTTGTTTGTTTTGGTTATAATAAGCATTCTAAATATAGTATCTCTAACCATTTAAGAAAGTTATTTCCCTAAACTACATCCTTATCATGAATATTTAAAAAAATTGATATTTAAAATAAACAAGTCCAGTTATTTCAATTTTGTTTTCATAAATAATTTAACGGACTGCTAATATCTAATCACTTGTGTAAGTTACTTTTTTTAAAACCGGCCAGAAATTAGTACTTTCCGGTTTATTTTAAGGTCAGAAAATCTCATTTTGTCGGACCGAGCCAGAAAATTATTGTGATAGTCCTGTAAAAGCTTTTACCGGACTCATTTTTATTTACTTTCCGGCCTATCTAATGAAAAAAATAATAAAATAGTTAGTCTAAGATAGCGGTCAATTGGTTTCTATAGTAACCGAGTTTTGTATTATTTAAAACTATAAAATAACTTGACATATTTTGACGTTTAGTTGAAAACGTGACATTTATTATAAAATGGATATTCAAAATGATTGTGAATTAATGGAAGATGAAATTATACCAGATGAATTGTTAAGGCGGCCACCCAAGCAACGTTTGATTTATTACCGTCGAAGTCCCGGATACGATATGAACAAACATACCAAATTTTTGAAAAGTTAATTAATAAAGAGTTCTTGTTATAAAAATATAAACTGAATAATATGAAGTTTATGGTACAACAATGTCTGTTTTAAAAAAAATATTGTACGTAATACGTCCCAAAAGTGCTTTTACTGGACTCGCAGGCTTGCAGGACTCGCCTGCGGCTCGCCCTGCAATTTGCCCACTCGTCCAGTAAAAGACCACTTTCGGGACTTGTTACGTAAACTACTATTTTCCTAAAAACCATCCTTACATGAAACAAAAATTTAGAAAATTCCACGGCCCTTGCTAAACACTGCTTTGATTATAACCATCAATTCGATTACAAAAATGTTAATATTTTAACTACGGAAACCAATTATTATAAAAGATGTATTCTGGAGACTCCAAGTCTATAAATCATAGAACAGATATTCAGTCATTAAGTCAGATTTATACTAATTTAATTAATTAAAACCCTTGCAAATTTCTACATGCATCTTTATAATGTTAAAAGTATATTTTAGGTAGAATGCTGGAAAGCAATAGTTCTAAAAAGGTCTGTGACAACCTTTCTCTATTACTTCATAAATCTTCAACATCTGGTTTGAAAGTGGATCCTCGGACGTTATATTTTTATTTCAGCTCTTTAATCGTATTACAGACCGTGATTCGATTGATATGTTCATTATAGAGCTTATAAGAATATTGCTTAGCAGCGGATTCTTAATATACTTAAAACATTAATGTGTTATAATTTCGATTGTTCGTGTTTCTGTTCGTTTCGACGACGTGGGCATTTCAAATTGAAATTTGTGCGATAAGGACGCCTTGTGGTGATATAATCAGTTTCAAGAATTCACGTTTATACAGTTATAAGTCTTCTGATGATGGTCGTGAGACCGACACGTACGTAAAGACGAAAATAATAAGCATATGTGTTAGTGTGACCTATTTCCCGAGAATTTTATATACAATTCATACCTGGGTCAAGAATCATTATTAAAGTTAAGAATTCCTAAATAAATTCATTTCTAAAATTTAAACCCAGTGGCTCCTCGACATCAACAACCAAACAAAATGTTCATTCCAAATAATTTAAATTCTTGTAAATTCGTTTCTATTAGAATAGATAAAATTGAAAAGGGGGAGTTAAATATTCCTCTTGATTGCTTCGGGTCTACGTGCTTTACTGTGTGTAATTTTTGAGTCAAACTCATATTATAAAACATGGACATTTTGAAGATAATGTGTTTTGGAGACATACGAAACTATATTTAATACAATTCGAACTATTATTTTTTCGTAGTTTTTTTAATTTCTAGGTGCTCTACCTGTCAAGTTAACAGTACATAGATGCAAGATGCAACCATTATTGATAAAGGCACACAAATCGCATAAGTAGTGTGAGTTGTTGCGACCAAGGTGTTAACATTATTAACAGAAGGTCAACCAAGCGAACGAAAATGGTCTGAATCGTCAGATCCTACTTAAAGAATATAAATCTGCCAAGCTATTGTGTTCATCCTACAATTATTTATGGTGAGTAAATAAGGAATTACTCTATCATACATCTACATATATCTGCTACATGTTATGTAGTTCGAAAATTTTTAGCATTTGATTTGTAATCATCTGCCAATAAAGAAGAAATCTTTCTAATATATTCACACTTCCAAACGAATTCTTGTACTATAACGCATAAATGTTGAAAGGAGTAGTGTTTATCAGCAGATGATCATAAAAAGAGTTAACGGAAAAGGTTTTCAGCCTTGAAAAATACCATGAAAGGTATAAACATTCCACAGAAGTAAATTGTAAGATTATTGTAAATCCTTCATTCTAATCTACCAGAATTGATTCAATTAATATGATATGTAATTTCAATATCAATTATATGGCAAGATTTAGTGACAATTAATGAATATTTAAGGACGAATAATAGTTATTTATGTAATAAGGATCATTATAACGATCATTATGGAACTAGCCTTGAATATTATCAGACGGCTGACAAAAGAATAGGTGAAACTTATTTTTTGGACTGACGTCTGATAACGGCGTGTGCTATAATGATGTTTAAGACATACAAAATTTCAATTGCTGGCGTAACTTCAAATTCAATTTTTATTGCATTTAGAACCTCTGGGCACCATTGTTATAACTAAGCTACGCTAAGTTACTAAGATACTGTCGATGGGTTCTGATGTTTTCTTGGGCGTTTTAAAAAAAACTTGAGTTAAAGAATATATTGAGAAAAAGTTTTGTTCACCGCAAGAAACTGTAAATGTACAAGTATGCAATCAAACCAATGGAACCATTTCGATGAACAATGTCACGTTATCCAATTGTAATAATTGTGTTATAAATTTTGTTATTTGTTACAAATAAAAATTTAAAATTTTTGCTTACTTTTATGTTATTAATTTCTTTCATTTCATTATAGTACTGAGTATTTATGTATTTTTTCCAGGAAGGCGGTTCGTACAATCCATAATAAAATGATGTCAGGTACAACTATTCCTGTGAAGTCCTCAATATCCATGCTCAGTATCACCACCAGCACGAGGTCTATTGCGAAAACTGCTTCACAATAACTTGGATTTCAATTTCTTGCCGAGTGAGCTACTTTATACCCCAGCAGCTCCTCATGATCTGCAAAGCATAGATTCGACCTACCCTGGAGTACTTTTCACATGTCTGAAGTTAATCTCCAAATAAACACTGTCTTGCTCTTAGATTCTATTCAGAAGAGAGCGATTCGTCTGGTTTGTGATGTCACACTTACGAATCCATTGAAACTGACATCTTAAAAAGGTGGGCTATCTCTCTTTTCCGTAGAGATATGTCCAGTTATCCGTTATTTCACACAACGATTCCAGGTAGGCAAAGCTGGTCATCTTTTCATTGTCAAGGTTGAGACCTACCGAACTTCTTTCTACCAGCAACCCTGGATTGAGGGAGGGGGACTATCGGAGCTATAGTCCCAGGGCCCGCCGTTCACAGGGCCCTCCGAGTGAGTGTGTGAGATACGAAAAATTACATTTTTCTCTTCATAGAGAAATTTGAGGGCCCCTTACAATTCTTGGCCCCATGCCTCCTTTTGCCTGAATTCTAGATGAATAAGAAAAATTCACCCCCTTATCCGCTAAAAGTACTGCTTCAATACTGAGGACTTTTCAGCTATCAGCTAACAAGTAGCCATCATCAGAGGAAACTCTGAGGATGGTTACATGGTAGCCAAAAGGTCCTCTGTTCATTAACAGTATTTTTAGTGGATAGGGGGAATTTTTCTTATTCATAGTGAAGTTGTGAAACTCTTTACTTAGCGAGGTCTTTCCTGATGCATATATAACCTCCCAACTTAAAAAAGAAATTCGAATGCCTACTTCTCTCCCAAAATTCCATCGCTGGCTAATACGATGATCCATGAACATTATAAGTTTTTTTCTCGTGTAGTCAAACTATTTGAAAAAAATCGGATATCAAGGCCATACTTCCTTGTTAAAGATGTAACCAGAAAAAAAAATGCGGCTGCAATCGGCATGTCCCCGTCTACTTTCACACTGCACACGGTATTTGAACAATAGGTAAAACCAAATTTATCAAGTCTTCATTAAGACTATCGGGAAAATCCGAAGAACAAGAGAATCATTATAAATCGGTTTTAGTTTAGCTTAAGATCTAGTTTAGTTCCGCTTCAAAAATCATGTTACATGTTGGGGTGTTGTTGTGTTTTTATGCCATATTTATCTCTTTGGTGTGCACCTCCCTTAGACCATATATCAAAACACCCTTGGTTCATTACGGGAAAGATTCAGACCAGCTTTCAGAATTTTTCAATTTTGAAGGTCGATTAATTCTTCATTACAAACGTCTAGCCTTTCTACAACACGCAGATTCGCCCCCGTTTTATGTAATAACAATAAACATTATCTCTATCATTTTGCCGTTTACTTGGTGTAAATTCTTTTCAAAAATATGTAGATTAGTGAAATTGATGCAAATATTACTTGTTGACAAATGTTTCGTAGCAGTGTGACTGAACAATCCTCAACAAGTAATAAACTTTGCCGTTCGTTGTAATTTAAATTTGTATTTTATTTAAACTATCAAGAGTAGTGTTACCCCTTGTTTCATAAAATAATCAGCACTGAGACGGCTCCATATCTATACAATATTGTATTGTATTGTATATGTTGGCGACCCTAATATGATATATTGTGTCCCTTCTGCTGCTGAGCCGTTTAGGGTGTCTCAACGTTAAATCAGTTCCTCCAATCCCATAGCTATTAGAGTTCAGGATGTCGGATGGCTTCAAGTTAGGTAAGTCTCCCTCTTCTATTAAATACGCTCCCAAGTGTCGTCCTTGGAATTTGCAGGGGGTATTCTGCAAACATTTTGATAGAAGTTTTGTCCATTTCTTCGCAGAACCTCCACTCTTGTTTCTCTACTAATCCGAGCTTTTGAAGGTATCCTCTCAGTCGACAGTACTCTATTAATATTTTTGGTTTATTTTTTCTTGAGTTAGTGCAGTCGTTAGATCTTTTCTGGTAATAGTTTCCCAGAATTATCTTTGCCTGTCACTATCCAGTAATGGGATCTTTCTTATTTACTTCTCTCTTGAGTTCTTGATTGTGTTTTTGCTTATTCCGCAGAAGGATTCAGTTCCATCTCTACAATAAAATCACATACAGTGACCTGTTCGTAACATAAATGTTTAATTTAGGGGACTTATTTCTCATTTCTTTCATCATTTTCTTTTCATATAGAATAACAAGTTAACAAGGTTTAAGTGAAGAGCCCTCTTTAGGTCAACTTCCCATTGAGATTTTAATTAGAATTGCATATTGTATTATGGTACCATAATAATAGTTTCCTATTATTATGTAGTTGTGTAATCTAATTAAAGTAAAGGCATTATTATTACTGAACTTAAATAAAATACTGTTGAGGAGATTGATTTTCACTGATTTTATAAATAGAGAATTCATAAAGAAATATTTCTGCTAATAAGGGACTCAAGGGGCTACAAATATATATTAGTATCAAATTGAAAATAATTCAACTTTAAACAAATATCAAGTAAATTGTTTATTTTCAAATAAATTGGTTATTTTATATTTAATGCAAAGGTTGGTATGGTAGTAAACCCCTTAAACACTTCAATAATTCAAGAATTAATCTCCTACATGAATTCATATCAACCCTTGCATTAAATAATAAATATCCAATTTACTTGAGATTTGTTTGAAACAGAATAGTTTTCAATTTGATAATAATAGATGTATTTGCCAAAAATGGTTTAAATACACCCCTTGAGCCGCTTATCAGCAGAAACATTTATGGATAATTTGGAAAGTAAAATACATAAACACTTTTTTTATGAAGAGGTATATATTTTTGTATAGATTTAGTATAGATACGTTGACGAAATCATAGCATGTTTCATTTGAGCTAATAGACAACTGAATGCATTCCTAGAATTCATAAATACAATTTCCAAATATTAAATTCACAATTGAAACGGAGGAAGGAAACTCCATTAATATCTTGGATCTAAACATCAAGAAACTGAATAGCAAAATCAATGTTTCAATATTTCCTACCTATACTGATCTGACTATACACAAAACTTCGATCCATTTATTTCAACATAAAATAGCACCCTAGAATAGTTTCATACACAGACTATTAATGTACCGATGTCAACTCTAGCTATCAACTCAGTTTGTCATAAGTAAAACATAACTATACTTATGTTGGTAGAAGATATAAGGGTCACTCACTACTAAAATATCAAATTTTCCTAGAATTTAAGTATTGACGTAGCATATAAAGTGGATAATAATTTTGTAGATCCATCAAAAATAATAAAGCTAAATCATCCGATGAAGACTAATTTAATATGGGATTCACAAGCTGACATGACTGTCTTGCCCTAAGATATGCATTGGTCAAACAACCTTCAAAAAACGTATTCATTAATAATAAATCTGATGTAACCTTTGCAGAATATTTAATTATGGAAAGTAAGAAGGGAAATAATACATTAAATTTGACGGAATTCCTAGAAATTAATAAGCAGAAGAGTCCGACATCCTGTTGAACGATCCCTTGTTAAATGGGTATAATTAGAATTTCCGTCGGCTACCAGTTTATCGTTTAATCCCTCCCTCTAAGGGTTAAACCGCAATTAAATAAAAAGTTATCATTGATGTTATATAATTTAGTTTACATTTTGACCCATTCATCACATAAAATTATAACTTATCTAAATCACTTTTCCACTGCGATACAGCCATTTTTCAAAACGGTCAAATTTGGGAAAGGGTTACATGTATTTTTTGGGTGAAATAAACATCAAATATTTGAGGTAGTCAATAATCCTATTAGTAAACAAATACATAATAACTTATAAATACATGTTCTAGGAGTTAACCTGGGTTTTAAGTACTAGTAATAATGGATTGTGTTTGATAGAAGAGTAATCAAAATGCAATTAATGATCTCTATGTTTATACATTTCTAGAGCTTCTAATGTATCAAGAAACTGCACGTCGCTATGATTTAGAAGAGATAGACCCGATTCTTTAATTACAATTACCGGTCACACAATTTTGTGGTTTGTTAGCCATAGTTTGCTACGGTGGACTTCTCAATGATATTAGTACGAGCATGAAAAACTGTTCTTTGAACGTGATAGAAATATTGCTATTAGTTAAGCCAACATAACATTTATCACAGTCATTGCACTGGATTTTATATGTGGATATAAATATACCGATTATAGCTCTTTTATGGTAAGTTAGTACTTACTTTGTAATATATGTTTGAAGAAGCTACGGTGTAAGCGAAACAAGTTACATTTATTAATTAAATAAGTGAGAATCAAACTCTTAATACTTATTTTATGATGAATTTTCAACAAGTAATGACTGATTCTATTCAATTATTATTATTACAATTATTATTATCATTATATCAATTAATGAAAAATAATATCATCCTTTTCAATAAATTGTACATTGGTTAATTAGTGTATTCCATTCTCTACAGTGAAATCATTTATATTGCAGTGTTGTGTTACACCCTGCAAAACATGTAGATTGCAGATGATACATTTAGAGTATATAATAATTAGAACCGTTATAATATAAGCCCTACTAAGAATATAAAATAAATTAGTGAATTAGAATTAATATCCGTTAAATTGGAGCGAACACATACTGAAACTGTTCTACTTATTACATGTCACTACTTTCTATTATACATTATGCTGGTATGGTATTGTGTCCTTGCATCAGAAGTTATCCTCTATAATAATAATATACCACCAATGAGCTAGAATTAATGCTCAATATGATGTTTTTTTATCTTAGGTACCAGCTTCCTATTCCGATAAACTAGATATAACAGAAAATTATTTTCAGCTCTAATCAGTCAGTTCCTGTTACGTCCATGTCATTTAACTTATGTTTTGAATAATAATCATGCGGTTATGGATAAAATATTAATTAGGTCTTCGCTCTTTATAACTCGTCATCGTTATAATATTCAAGTTTATTGATTCTAAATTCCTGCTTGTTTCGTTATAGTAATCTTGTCTCATATCGAGAAGTTTGCACAATCGAATGTTGTTGAATAAGCTATTTAATGCATTGCCAATGATAATTGTGAAATCAACACATAACATAAATAATAATGAATAAATATAATATTGCAGTGATAAATATGAAGTAGATATCATCTTCATCACAGCCCTTTGTCGCAACGTACGCAATATTAATTGTCCGCGATCTCACGACAAAATTCTCCCCTCAGAAAACAACTTCATGGAAAAAATATATGTGAGTAAAATAATAAATGAGAAAAAAAAAAGTCAGCGCACTCCGGGAGTGCAGGCAGAAGTGAAAACTTGAACTTATGGCGCGTTGGGCACTTTTTTGGGTGAGCATTTTTAGGTGCGCTCGCGACATGAGAAATTGTTCATAAAAAATCAAGTTTATCAAAGCAATGTGGGCACTTTTTGAATAGACATGAAGTATAATAATATAGAAACTATATTCGAAGGAAGTGGTTTTATTTAAATGAGTAAATATTAGTAAATAGTAAATACAAAATTTATCAATTCTCATCCATAATTTCAACAACTCTTACATCATCATTATCAGCATTTTCATCATTATTATCAGGATTTTCATCAAATTCTAAAACTGAAACAATAGGTCTATGGTAACTAAAGTATGAAATGAACAATTTTGATTTAAATCTATTTATATATCTTGTGAATACTGCATCAATAGTAGTTTTGTATTTTGTTGTGCTAAGATTGGACATCGTTAAATCAAATTCTTCATATAAAAATTCAATTAATGATTGATTTTTGACATCTGCAAAGTTTTTGTTGAAATCTCCACTCAAAATCATAGCTAATTCTATTTACACTTTAGATTTGTTTTTTTAACACAATACCATAGCAGCAACACAAGTCAAATGAAATATTTAAATAAATAAATTTTCCGTTTAATATTCATTTATAAAATAAATATAAAAAACTCTCAATCTCGTCTGTCGCGAGGGCACGAACGAATGCCCATGCAAAGACTGCGTATAGCATGCAGCGCTCTCGCATACCTATACACTCTGTGTATACATATAGGTATGTAATCTCGTCTGTCGCGAGAGCACGAACGAATGCCCATGCAAAGAGCGCGTATAGTATACATATATTATAAGAATACACGCGGAGTATATCTGTGTAAAATCTCATCTGTCGCGAGAACGGCTGAAAATGCTCTCCCACGAAAGTGCCCAACGCGCCATAAGAAGTTTTCACTTCAAAAACAGGAATGGGTGGTATGTGTAGCTAGACATTTCGCCCGAACTAATATTTGATTCAAAAAATCGATAGTGGAAGTTGCTCTTGATAAGGTTGTTTAGGTGTAGGTGTAGGTGCATTGAAGTGGACGTAAATTTATTTATTTGTTCAATAATCATACATATAAAGTAGACATAAACTTGATAAGGTTATTTAACGTGATCGATCATAGTTTGTATATAAACATGATAAATTCTAACAATTTATATAATTTATCATGTTTATATACAAACTATAATCGAACACTTTAAACAACCTTATCAAGTTTATTTTTACTTTATATGTATGATTATTGAACAAATAAATGAATTTACATCCACTTCAGTGCACCTTTTTAGTACCGTCAGTTTAAAAATTTTTTATATAAACCTCTTAAAGGATAAATAAGCATATGCGATTAAATGCCCCGCCATAGTTCAATTATGCACTAACATCACAAAAACATGGAATGTAAATATTGCAAAGCTCTATTTTCTAGGGGAGTTCAAATTTTCACAAATGCAAAATACCAACAAGTTAACAATGCTCAGGTCTAATAGCCTCTGGAATGAAACTATTAATACTCAAAGAGAGAGTAATGAAATATTATTGTAACAATTGTACAACATTCCATACCATTCATTTACTTGATTCTATTATAAAATGGAAAAATAATTTGCTTGCTAGTATAGATAAAATAATAGTTATGTACTAGAAATAAATATAGATAATTCGAAGATAGAAAAACTTTGATTGAACATAAAAATGAACAATTGTTACTTCCAAAAACAGTCAAAGCTTTTTTTTTAATTAACTAATATTACAAAAAATGAAGATGATTTACCATATATGATATGTAAAGAATGAATTCTGCAGGACTGTAACAAAATAAAAAATAAAAATTGAAATGATAAAACGACTTGGACAATATTACCACAGAAAACAAAGAACTAGCAAATATTAATAAACAAAATGTTACAACTGAGGATTCAAATCTATAATCAATTAGACAGCAAAATGAATTTATTCGAGACATAGATCTAACTACTACTACCATAGTTGAATGCAATGGATCTGCATTTCAGAAATTAATGTCACTTAAAAGATATTTATGGGACTGGAAACATGCCCGGTTTATGAAAAACTAAGAGCAGTAACAAAATGTTATAAATGTTATGCATTCAATCACAAAATAGATGAATGTCAAAATACAAATATTTGTTCAAAATGTACAGGACCTTACCTCATGATTTTAAAAGTTGTACCAGCATCAATCGGAAGAGTAATAATTAATTGTAAACAGAACAACTGTAAGTTCCGAACTAACTTTAATACTAATCATGAAATTGTTGCTGACAATTTTGAAAATTTTAATACACAAAGAGTATACTGAAAGGAAGAACGGATTATAACATTGTAAACATGAATAATTAGGACGATTAACTACAAAAACGTAAGCTTTCACACCAATATGTATGATAGAATTTTGATGTATGTCCATGGCTTGAGAACTAAGAAGCATGATCTTACTGGAGCAGCCGAAAGTAAATAAGATGCTAATGCTCTCACACAAATAAAGAGACCTGTATTAATTATGTACTGAACGATATGGAATTATCTCGTGTTTACAATGTGAATGATCTTGGAATACATTTTGATCCCAAACTAGCATTTGATGATCATATTACTTAAATGACCAAGAAGAACCTCCTTCTGCTGTATAATACTTTTATCCGCAGTAAATTAAAATACTGCAGTCTTGTGTGGTATCTATTATATTCAAAATACATCCAGCAGACAGAAAATATTCAAAGAAAATTTGTCAAGTTCTCTGAATTTGAAACATCTCGACGATATCTCAAAGCTGGTTCATATTAGCATATACTGAATGAAACTGGGCTACCAACATGAAAGACGTATCTTATGTCTGTCATATTTTTTTAATAATAAATAAAAATAAATAATAATTAAATAATAATTTTATTAAATAGAATCAAATTTAATAGACCCTTAGTCAAAACCAGAAAGCATAGAACTTTTACGTACATCACACCTAAGCAGAATTATGTAACCTTTAATTACAATGTACTCTAATTTTAACCACAACAAGATTGTGATACATTCTTTGATAGAAAATGAAATTTGAATCCAATTTGTTTGATGCAATGAAAAGAAACAATGTTGTGACTTAATATAAATAACCGCACTTAATTCATTTACCTACATAAATGTTAATCTTTTTTTCCATACTTTGACTACACGAGAGGGAAACCTATACTGTTCGAAGAACATCATGAAGCCAGCGGTGGAATCTTGGCAGGGGAGATAGGCATTCAAATTTTTCTTGAAGGTTTGAAGTTTATAGATACATGACACATGATCATCCCATGATAGGATGCTGTTAGTGGTGATCGAGAGCATGGATATGGAAGACTTCATAGCAATAGTTGTACCCGACTCCATTTCATCGTATTAGTGATTGTGGGATCCGCCTTCCTGGAGAAGACGCAAGCTTGAGTTTTGGTTGCATTAAACTGTACTAGATCATCAGTTCACTTCACTGTCTCGCTCCTCTGATTTCATTGGATGGTATAGGGGCTCTAGATGAGAAAGCGGTATGAAGTGTACCATCATCTGCAAAGCTGTGGAAGGGGCAGGTGGTCAATTCCAGCAGATCGTAGATATGGATCATAAACAAAGTTGGTGCCAAGACAGACTCCTGTGGAACACCAGCGTTGATTGCATCGGAGGATACTCCGTTAATCACCACTTGGATTGATCTATCTGAGAAAAAACTCGATAGTAAGTGACAAAGTTGAGGCGGTAAACCATATGATGGAAGCTTCCCAAGAAGGCTTTGGTGCCAGACTCGGTTAAATGCTAGAGATTCCCCATGTTTTTCAATAGATATCTGCCATACATGCAAGCAGGTCTCCTGTTGATCTCTGCTGACGAAAGCTATATTCAAAATTTTTAAGCTCTCTGAGGATTGGATGAGCTCGATGTTGATGGCTTTCTCCATCACTTTAGAGATCACAGATAACAGTGCAATGGGTCTATAACTATTAGGAAGGGTCTTCTTTCCTTTTAAGAATGGGTTGGATTCTAGCTGTCTTCCAGTTGAAAGGAAATACACCAAGTTTGTATGACAGGGTAAACAACCTGCAGAAAGTTGGTGTTAATTCAGGCGCACATTCCTTGAGAACGATATATGGAATTCCGTTTGGCCCCATAGACTTTTTAGTATTGAGATCAAGCAGAATGCGCCTAATTGTGGGCTGACGAAAGACAATTTCAGGCATATGGCTACGGATGGCAGCGATATTAGGAGGGTTCTTCCCTTGTGGATCCAAAGTGGAATTTGCTAAAAACATTCCAGCAAAAAGGGTTGCTTTTTCTTGTGGTGTAGTAGGCTGTGTGCCATCATCTTTGGTTAGGGAAGGAAATGAACTGGAAGTGAAATTTATACCAACGGCTTTGGCGAAAGTCAAAACGAACAGAAGCCATTCGGGCATTCGATAAGCTTTGATCTTATTTTGATATTATATGCCTCCTTGGAAGCGTTTAATGTTTCATTACACATATTTCTGGATTCAACATTTCCGGGTAAAAGTTACGACCAAAGCCAAATAATTAGAAAAAAAAAACAAAGGCGATGTAACGCAGTGGTGATTTGTTGCTATTTGGTTTCGTTGATTATTATTAATCGACAGTTTTTTTGGATTTTTAAGATATTTTTTTCTCTGATACAAAAAAATTTAGTATTTTAGGCTAATACTAAATAAAAATATCGTATGTTATCAGAAATACATTTTAGTTTTTAATACGTTTTCGCTAATATGACAAATTTCATAAAAAAACGTAGTTTTGATAGTTGGGTCAACTTCACTGAGACAGGGCTCGTATGTACTTTTCTAATCACCTCATTCAGCCGGAACTACTTCACAGACTAAATTGAACTAACATGATAATGGGGTAGTTTTCAATATTTTTCTTACTATAACAATAGGAAATTTTACGTAATGTTAATGTACGAAATTAATTGAAATTTTTCTATTTTTTTAATTAATTAGTCTTCGAGACAATCATCATTTTCTAGATAAGTAACATGTTCGACATCTGTATCATTGCCTTCTTCATAATTTTTATAATTGTTTACAATGTCTTCTATCCTTAGTCGTTGATTGAAAGAATTATTCAATCAACGCCGGCCGTAGTAGGGTCTCAATGAACCATAGTGTCTCCAATTTATTATTTTCATTTAAATGTTATCCGCATTGTTCGGCTTCATGTATAATGCAATCAGGTTCAATAGCATAGTACATGGAACTTTCTTGTGATACCGTCAGGTTAGCATTCGACGTTTTTTTATAGATCAACCATCATTTTAATCTTTTCAAATACAAAATGGTAGGGTATTTTTCATTGCACACTCATTGATCTATCACATGTGATAGTTCAATTACGTTTCAGATCAGTTTCACGCCTCGGATTTTTGATAGCAGTAGGCGTTGGAAAAAGTTGAATGTAACCTATTTGACAGTTCCTCGAAATGTCATTCGGTTTGATTTAAGACACTTCTAATTCCTGATTTTGTAGGTATCATTTGGCTAACTGAAATTTATTGTTCGTTAATTTTGAATTTTTTGTTTCAGCAATCATTTCAATAAATGTTCAACTCCAACTTTTGATTGTCCTTAAGAACTGAGATTTTCGCTGGTCACAGAGAGAACACATTCCGAGCTGAGATGAGCTGGAAGGGCCGCATCTCTTCTTACATTTGAAAAGCTGTTCTCAAAAATGTTTTCAAAAAATCTAGGATGAGGCCTTAAACTGATATTACACGTAATTGAATACTGCAATGAGTGTAGAATGGAGAAGATCTCTAAACTTTATATTAAAAAAGAACCTTATTGAGAAAAGTTGATTATAGTCGAATAACAAACGACACGTCGGAATAAGAATCAAAAATAATATTGGAAATTTAATACTCTAATGAATGACCCTTTAGTTACAGACCTTTCGCCCATTTAAACAAATACATATCCGAAATCCCCGAAATCATAATCTTCTCCACACACGTCGCAAAATATTAGGATACAGGAGAAAAAAAAACCGCTGACTAACACTAACATTAAGAATGTCGATATAAAATATTGTGCAAGTACTTATCATTAGATAAAGTATTGATTCTCATGATTATTGATTCTGAACAGTTTGCTGATGACACGTCGATTACACTTTCAGTTTCTCCGTCTGATGCACTTGACGTGAAGGTTTTTGAAACTCTATCAAAGGCAAATAGTTGGTTCTCTGACAATAATTTAAAAATGAACTGTGACAAAACACAGTTAGTGAAATTTAGTTATCAATCAAACAAGGAAATTATACTTAACAACTCTGTAGACACCCTCAAATCTGTGCGGTATTGTCATTTTCTGGGTATTATCATTGATTCAAGACTTGAACTGGTTCATGCAGATCTACAAGGTGGCGAAATTTCTATCAAGGCACTGTTTTCCCTATGAACTATTTCAGTACTAGTAAATATTCAAGCCTCCATGACTGCCTATCATGCTTATGTCCAGTCTATTCTAAAATATGGAATAGTTTTTTGGGGCAAGTCGGGCGATGTTCAGAGGGTGTTCGCTCTTCAAAAAAGATGTGTTCGATGTGTATTTAAGTTGCCTCAGAGAGAAAGCTGTAAACAGTATTTTGTAGGTAATGGAATAGTTACCTTACATAGTTTATATATTTATGAGGTAGAGTGATCTTTGTTTGCAAAAAACGGGAAATATTCATATTCACTACTACAGAAATACGATCATGTAACAAGATATAAAAACAACTATAAGTGCAACAAATTGAACTATACGTATCTAGAAAAAAACTTTGAGTTCACTATCCTGAAAATATTCAATAAATTGCCTTCATCACTGCAAGAACTGCCTACTCTAATCTTGAAAAACAAGTTAAAGAAAATACTCATTCATAAAGCATACTATATGCTTAACGATTATTTAACAGATCCCCATTCAATTTCTTAAATAGAGAATTCATATATTCAAAGATATAGTTCCATTTTGCTATTTAGTGTAATCTGCAAAGGGTGTCGATTTATTTTTTGAGTAGAAATCTCAGCTCTTTGTATGCATAAAATGTTAGAATCATTATGAAAGAACTATGAATGATGAAAGGTGTTCGAACAACTATTATAATAGTATCTCATTAAGGAAATCGTTTAGAAAGAAATTCTTCTTGACTCATCATAATGAAAATCCAATCGACTTGAATGTTTCTAAAGCAGAGCAAAGTTGAAGGCCAAGATGACTAAAGATTGATTGTGTTGTATTTAGTCACTTCTTATTATTACTAATGCTGTTACATTTAGTATCCAGAAATAGTTGATAACACTTTCTTAAAGCTAGTCTTCATTATCAAACACCATACTGAGTCATCTAATATGATAATTGTCATACATAAACATGCGGTTTATTCGTAAATATCCGTCCAGTTAAATCGTATTTAATGACAAACCAATTAATGAACAACTGTTCTGTCACATATCAATTATTAGTCAACAGGCATGAACTTTAAATTACACAAAAATGTTTACGTGTATATAAATAAATAATTGGTACTTGCATATTTTATGGTCGACTTGCGTAGGTATACCTACATTCTGGATATATGTAACTACGAACTACTATGAATTGTAAAAATAGTGGACGGATTTTATTTACTAAAAATAGTCATTTAGGAAGGTAGGTATGCAACAAGTATCTATTTAATTGAATTTCCTTACGTAAATCATGCTAGCGTCTCTGCAATATTTCCGGGAGTTTATAACATGAATAAAAATAGTTTACATAAGACCAATGTCAATATGTAACTTTATAAGTATTATGTTCTGCAATGTATCCATATATTACTACATATTGTCCCAATTTTGAACATTACTTAATATCTTATCATATTCTTCGCATGGCATGGTTAATGACTACTTCATATTTTCTTTAGTCACGATAACATGTTGATTAACTTTAATTATAAGCAGGTTGAAATTATAACACAAAATTTAACTTTTGGATAAAAGTGACTGGATTCGTACCATTTTTGAAATTCTCGTTTTACTTTCCTCACTAAATGCAGTATATAACATAGAAGAAGTGTTGTAATCAACCCAATATATTTCCGCGGATATATCCGTTTTGAACATTTATGACCCGATCTAGACTATTTTTGACATGGTGTCAAGTGTGTGCTTGCGTGTGTGTGTGTGTTCACGTGCTTCTATGTATGTCCCACATTTCAAGTGGATTACTGACATCCATCAGTTTTTCAAATGCAGTTATAGTATTTTATTGAACCATAATGGTAACAGTGTTTTTGTGGTTATAAATATATATCACACGCATATATCCAACTTTATTGTACTCCGAAATTGAAGGAACTATGGAGTCTGCTTGTAGCGCAGTTGGTAGAGCGTTAGCTTTGCGTGTGACAGATATCGGGATCGATTCCTGGCATCTACGCAGGTGATTTAATCATTTTATCGTTAACTATCCTATACATATTATATTTCGAAAAATTGTGAAACTTGCTATAAAACCGTTCTTAATACTCTTGCATTCATGGTTGGAGAAAGTGAGAGACGAGCTAAGCTTCTCCTCATCCCTCAAAAGTTATTCATTCTCTCACCCCATTCAGTTGCTTGGTGATTGGTATATACCAGCGAGTAGGATTCCATTTGAACCGAAACAGATTTATCATTGAAATTATGAAAGAATTTTTTTCAACTTCAACAAATTTCCCTTTAAATTATTCAGAGCAAATGTTTATAAATAATATATCACCTCAGTATCATATTCGACAACTTGAATTAAAGTCGTGTAATTAATTAATGAGAAAAATGATTGAATAATTTCATTCATTAATTATTAATTAATTAACTAGGTAACATGTACGTGATAATGTATACGATAATGCAATTGAATCGTCTGAGATTAGAATCGATAAACATTGTTTCACTGCAATTATTTATCTATCGATTCAACAATCAGATAGATAAGCAATAGCAGTTAATCGTGAGAAGATTTTATAGTTTTGATATGGGTTTTTCCACAATTGTTCGTCCTACCATATCATCCAGAACGTCATCAGTTTAAAATTCGGATAGATTTGGTTACCAAGAAGTATCTGTTTAGTATTGCGTTATTGTTGAATTGATTGCTGGTTCCCGGTCAGCATAGAGAGTCATCTGCAGTGGCGAGAAGTCGATAAAAGAGGTTTCCACTAATGATGCAGTTTCGACAGTGCTCCCGCTTCGCATATACAGTCATTTGTTGCGCGTTAGCGACAAGTCAACGAAGTCTTCAAGCGCTGCTAAAGCTGTCTACAGTACGCTTGTTCCAACAACGTTTCGGTTCATGCGCAATAAATAAAATGCGTTCTAACCGAGACGTGGGCCGTTCATCTGACGATTCATATGTTATTCCAAACAAACATGAAATCGTTCATGGGACGGGTTCTGTACGGTCATTTCGGTACACGAGAGGGAGTAGAAGCTGTGAGTACTGACCTGCGCGTTAAGTATTTCATTATTGTTCTTTGGATCACAGGATTATTAAATTGCCATTTTGGGGTTATTTGGTGCGTTTGTTTGGTCCATATATGAAAATTTCCTCAATAAATAATTGAGGGGATATCGAGGCTAGTTAGAATGATTTAGAGTTTGTCCTGTCTTTAGGAAATCTCCCTGAGGAATAATTTGGATATAAAGGAGCAATTTAACGAGAAGGCAACAAAACAGATAAACAACCTTTTCGTGTAAGTAAACATTGTTATGGCATACTGAAGCAAAAATTTTCAAAAATGCACCTACTTTGTTAAATTAAGACAAATTGGTTTGATCATCAATTTCATTAGAGCAGCATATAACACTTCATAACGTAGCCGACGATTCATGAGAATTTTATTATAATTGAAGAGAATGAAAACTTTGGTGCTGTGAAAGTTCGAATTATTAGTGATATAATGATGAATAGATAACAAATGTAAAGCTTCTTAAAAATAAGGGATAAATCCTATGGTTTCTCAGATTGTTAAAATTAAATTAATGAACAATCAGTAAAGACAAATTTCTAGGTAATTTAGAAGGGATGAAAATGTATAAACGGAAAAGCGATTTACTAAATTTCGATTTATCTCCAGCTGAGGGTAACCCTTTGTTTACATTATTATCACCAACTAGTATTTAAGCACGCACATTTTGGTTTTTAATTTAGTTTACTCTGTTGATGGCTACTTGGTAGCCGAAAGATCCTCGGTAATTTAGTAGTATTTTTAGTGGATAAGGGTGATTATTTCTTATTTATAGTGGAACAATCCCTTGTCAAACTGTGATATTAGTCAGAAGTTATGCACTAACCAATTAGTTTTTCAACCTGGTTTTAGTTGCCTTGGATAGAATTTAAAATGTATGTATTATGTATAGGTAATTATTTAATATAATTGAATATATGAAAATGAAACTCACAGAGCAGCTACAATAGTACGTAAACAATTATTAATTAATCTAAAAGTGTCAGAAAACCGTTTCAACTTGTATATAGTTCTCGTCAAATAACTTGGCACCTGTATGAAATAATATCGGCACATTTATAAATTATCTTCTTCTAATACTCATGATTTACATAAAGAAACATTGTAACGTATAATTTTTAAGAAAACCACATACTTCAATGGCATTGTAATGATCTAGAAAGAGACAAAACATCCCCGTCCTATCGTATTTGAATCACGTTACTTTTGTCAAGTTGCAGGCCTGTCTTGTTTATTCTTTTGTATTCAAATGCCGATGCTGTCTGATTCCTTCATTCACAGGGAACCTAACACAATTTCTGCTGCACGTCCGTTAAAATTAAGTAAACCGTTCTAATACACGACAATACATTGAAAGTATTGAAACTAATTAATATTCACTCTAAAAAGATAATCTGAGTAAACAATGTAAACTAACGAATGTTATAGATTATAACAGCTGCAAATATTTATATATAAACATGATAAGATCGAAATGACGAACACTATAAGAAACTTGAAAATGCTAACCGACTAGGTACGAATACAATCGATAAAGTTGATTCTGCAGCGTGTGGCTTACGGAAATTTTTGTACCAAAACTACCAACCTATCAATATAACGCGTGTGAATCAAGAACTTTTCATAATCTGATACGCCCATTGATGACGTACGGGCCTAGTTATTTGACGAGAACTATAGTTTGTGTATTAACACAGGACGGTACACAGTCAGCGATTGCGCAGAAGCCTGTTACAAACAGTCCCAAAAACGGTTTCAGGACGATTTAAATACTGTCATTGTATTTTGGAACATACGCACGAGGCTTCTACATTGACCCGGTGGACTCAATTCATGAAGGAGCATAATAAATTAGAATCAAAATAATCGAATCGACTTTGATTATGGATGATTATTATAATCCCTTCTGTTTGAACTGGGATCTATCTGGCTATTGGGTTCATTCACACATTTAATGTAATCTTTTATATATATATTTATTCATAGTAGAGGAAATTAATGCATAAAAAAGACCCTAACCTCTTACTTTTCAGTTGTAGGATGGATTTGCATGAAACCTTCTACACTCGTTTCATTTTTTTCCAATAAACTTTGTTAACCTTTAGATTTTGTCCCTCACACATCCTGTAATTATTATGTGGTTTGATAGCACCCCTATTTTATATCTCCCGGGGTTCTCAACCGAATGGCTTCAAATTTACGTATAAGGGGTTTTAGGGGTCGCTGATGACATGAAATTGTAATTGCAGCCAGGATTTTGGTTTTGGGGAAGAATTGAAGATAGAAAAAGTCTTCCAAATTCAGTTTTTCCTAAAAATTGAGTATCTTTAAAGTCATCTTCGCCCCTCCCCTCCACTTATCCCCGCGAATATGTTAAACTGCATTTTGTAGCCAGGCTATTAATTTTACAGAAAATTGTAAAGACATAAAAAGTGTTTAGAATTTAGTTTTGATAACATTTGTAGACACTTTCTAACCCCCTTCCACACTTTGCGAGTAAACATCCCTATAATATTAACAAATCTGACTTTTGCATGTCATATAAAAAATATAATATATAAATAATATAATAATGGATTCATCTTGAAAATGCTGTGTATAATAACTTCATAATTTCAATTAAAATATATATATTTATGTATTATGGTGATTTCACACTATTGAGGGAAAAAGAGAAAAAATTAACAGGGATTAACGTAAAAGGGGCACCCACCGTATCTACAAAATCGGCTGTAACTGTAACAATTTAAAAAAAAAAATTATTGCCAATATACAAAAAAACATTAAATGCGGAATAATACTTACGACGATACGTACCTGTTAGTTTTCACAATAAACAAAGGTTTTTGAATAAATTTGTTAGTTCCATTTGTTGAATAAAAATGTTTATTTGCGTGAAAATCACCTGTATAAACTATTGCAAATTTAGTAGTGGGAAATCACTATAATACATACATAAATATTTATATTTTAACTGATATAAAGTTATTATACATGGTATTTTCAGGATGAATTCATTATTTTATTATTTATATTTTTTTATAAAATTTACTTATTTCCATTCAAAAATCCGCTTTGTTAATATACGAAATAGGGATGTGAAAACGGGTTAGAAAGAATCCATACAAATGTATTTATATTATGAAAAACTAAATTCTAAACCCTTTTTATGTCTTGACAATTTTTTTCTCTCTAAAATTAATAGCCTGGCTACAAAATGCAGTTAAACATATTCGCGGAGTGGAGGGGGGTACGTGGAGGGGGATACGTGGAGGGGGCCTAGGTAGGTGACTTTGAAGATAGTCAATTTCTATGAAAAACTGATTTTGGAAGACTTCTTGTATCTTGCTATTCTTCTCTAAAACCAAATAAAGGGTCGATTGATGCTATCAGTCACTCCTCATCAGAATATGATAATCACAAACTTCAAGAAGGATAAAGTGTTTCAATCAATAAATAATATGTGTCCCTAAAACATTTGAAATTATAACTATATATAATAATGCCAACTCTCATGAATCGCTATAAAACAAACATATTTGTTATCATCAAACAACATGTATCGTACATGTTACAACGTACATATTATAAAAACGTATTTAACAGCTATTACAAAACTCAAATCATTTACTAGGAAAACATAAAACTACCACAAGACATTTAATCTTATTAGTGTTCATTTTTCTAGTGGTGATTCGTTTAATGTAATTATACACTTATTCGTACTTATATACTCAGTAAAATAATTGCATGTGTAGGATAAATGAACCTTATACAGTAACGGATTCAAACTTTATTAATAATTTCAAAAAATAATTTATTCTGTACAGATATCTTAGATCTATTCAGAATGAATTATTTCACTTGAATTATACAAAAATATTCTGTTATTATCTACTGTTAGGCACTTACCCGCTTGAATTTGTAGAGCACTATCTTCGGTTGATAATAAATCTGGAACAAAACCGTCATTAAGTCACTTATCGAAATTTTTAACATTTCACATTTCATCAACAGGGAACAGAAACTTATTATTATAATTAATGTTTGAATAATTCTATTTGGTAATTCATCACGAACTGAATGAGAAACTGTGAATAAAACACATTTCCCTTCAATAACAAATAATATTTCCTATATCCAGTGGTGTAGTATAGAGGAGTACTTTGCTAGTTGCGTAAATTTTGAATAAAATTATCAAATAATAATCTGACTACATGGCTATTTATAATAGAATCGTCATATTATGAGAAAACCGTCACATTATATTTTTCGTTTTAATCTGAGTAATAAGTAATTTCGTGATCCCAATCGAAAGTGATTGCTATTTCTCATAATTGTTTCGTTGACACAAAGAATGCCTTATCTGTACCTGAGAATGATATAATAATCTTGTTCTTTATACAGTCTAGACACTTCTTTTGATAAATGCCATTGCCAGATATATGTATTAATTTGTATTTGTACGAATTTTCAAGGTGTTCGCTAGCTCAATTTTCCAGAGTGAAGCGGACGGATGTCTAAGTTAGTGATGGTGATAATCGAGATATGAAAAATTGATTTAGTCGATTATTGAATTGTCTCGATATAATAAATAGGACACATGTACACAGCGACGCTTCGACTAGATTAGTACTTCGATTTAGATTAATCTTTCGGTCGTACACGACACGACACGACTTGGGGGAATAATCGAGTCGATATGAGATATACAGAACTACAGAAACTGAGCCATGCATTGCTGAAGGAAATAGAAAATGAAAAAAACATTAGTTATTTTATTTTATGATTTCAATTTACAGATGTAGTTGAAAGATCCATTTTTCTGTATAAAACAGATGCACAAATACAACATCAATAATTCGAAATACCATCATAAAGTTTGTCGAAATAATAAACGTTACGCTTTGACGATATACAGGTGATAGTTAATATTGATATTACAAATCATGAATCATAACGCAGCAAAAGAAAAATGTAGACCTGCCTGCAATTAAAATTAAATACTGTTACTCGTCTTATGCATGCCACATGTGAAGCCAACGGATCTTTTTATTGAAGAAATAGTGGTAGAAAATTTGTAGTGTTTTACCATACTACTAAAACATGAATATTTAATGTAGTTTATCCAATTTCCAAACTTGGATGGCAAGTACACTACCACTAATTTATAACTCTACAAAATTAATAGATTATCCCCATTACTAGTCAGTACAAGGCGAGCAGGATTAAGGGCGCCATTTGCGAGTAGCGAAGCTTTCAAAATAAATTATTATATTCTCAATAGAAGATTTAATGAATTAATACCTACTTCCCGAGAATTTATAATTCATACCTCGGCCAAGAATAATTATTAATGAATTAATAACTACTATTATTTATAATAAGATATCTTAATTTGATTCTAAGAATGCTCAGTTGTTGAATGTAATTTTGAATCAACAATAAATTTTCTCCAAAGTAATAATATTATTTGTAGGTTATTATTAAAATTCAAAACAAGTTTTTACAATTAAATTTCGTTTTTAGTTTTTAGCTATTTAAATGTTTTTACTGAAAATTCTCAAATTTCTAGCTCAATCTTTTCTTCCTTCTAGATAACTTAATCTGTATACTAACTATATTTTCTCTTGGTAAAAGGGGGAAAGGGGCGTCAAATTTGGCAACTGTCTATGCTGCCACTGCCTACTTCCTAATATTAAGTTTGAAAATTGTTTCATCATACATTGACATTCTCATATTGAGAATTTATTATTCAATTATCGAAATTTTATTATTATTATTATGTTTGAAAAGGGCAGAGGTTCCAAGAACCTATTATGCCCAAAATACAGAGTCTACAAACTGTGAACAGTACTGATATTTAACCTAAATTAGTGATGGGAACAATTGAACAAAAGGAAAATTATAGCTGAAGAATCTGAAATAAATGATATAAACAAAGAATAATGTACAGATAATTAGTTATGTACACTCAAATAGCAATATTTACATTACATTTTTCGAAGCTGTATTGTATGAAGTCTAGTTAATTCTCTAATATAAGTAATTCTAAATAGAAGATATCACTAATTTCCAAAAACAATCGCTAGGATTAGACATTACTGGCTGACAAAATATGTCTGAAGTTTACTAGGAGGGGGAAGTAGTGACATTTTTCGTGTACTTTTGACACTAAAATGTTTTGTGAGAAAATACCTATTTCATAAAGATTGTTATGAGCGTTTTGGTCTATATAATGCAACTTCACGCAGATCCTTTTAGAAATCCCCAGGCGTGTTCTTTACCCAAGGTAAATTTACGACAAGAACAATCAAATAGTTTGACAGAGAATACGGCCCTCACAGTAAACTGGGCTGTTCTATTTTAACTTGATCCGAGAAACTGACTCGTAGGATGTCCAAATTGCTGAGAAGAAACGTTTGAATTGCAAGTAGACTTGAAAAGTTTTGATAAATATAGCTAAGCTAAGTATCAGCCCACATAGCACAAAATCAAAATACCGTTCTTTGTTTGTACATAACACGTAGCATAATGAAATGTCCTTGAAAAAAATAACTATTAAAAGTTTGACTTTCATTAATTTAATAAATGCAACTAGTTTTGCTAACACAGTAGCTTTTTCATTACAAATTACTAATTAATAATAAACAATAGTTTTGAACTGATTCTGTCCATAAAATGATTATAATGACGATGTAAAAGATTCGTTTGAAATTGAATCGCCTGAACGTTTCTTACATGATTAAAGGAATTTATTACTTTTCCGAAATTTAGAATATATAGAAAAAGGAAGTCGTCGTGAAAAGTATCAGGAAGCAGCAAATATATTTTGAATCTATTCTAAAAAAAACAAGATATAGCGTGAACGCCAGTCCTGTCACAAATTAGCTTTTCTCAACTTTTCTAAACCAATAAAATGTATTATTCGGAAGGATATAAGATATGTTATATCAGAAAAGTCTATATATCAACAAATTTTTCGTTTATAGCAACAGAAAATATTTTTTTGCCCAATCACCCTGATTTTCAATTACCTTATGAATTTAATAGTAACTCGTCAGATGCGTATTCTTCATAAAATCCGAAATTGTTGTTTGGTAGAATCCATTCCATGTGCGGATCAACAAGGGCGTCGAAACGGCAGGGCACCATTCTAAATAGTTGATATAAAATGTTCAACGTAAACAAGCACCCTGATGGTGAGAGACAAGGGGGACTCACCGAAATAAATCACCGATGAAAAGAGGAGAGGGAACGCACCGGAGGGAATAAAAAACTGCGACTAGTGCTAAAAGTAGTGATTCATTGACTGCTTCCATATCTAGAGTAAAAATGTTTGCGTTTATAAATTAAATTTGATCTTCCAAATTTTTCAACACTATTAAGCCCCATCTTCATGAGGGGAAGGACGATTGAAATGAGATTCATTATATTATAATTGAATAGTTTTCGCGAAACAATTCAACACATTCTTCCTTTCATTCAATAGGAACCACGTACCTTGAAATTTTTACCGATTATAGGTAGCACCGAATTGAAAATTATTTATGGTAAAACTTTCGTATTTTTTAATGAAGAATCTGAATCTGATAATAAACCCCTTAGGGGGGGGGGGGGCGGTTGTGTAGGAAGGGTAATTTTGGCGAGATTGATTTTCTCTCTCGAAAAAAAGTTTTTATTACGGACAGTCTTGTGGTACAACGCGAAATTTTCTGTTTTTCATGAACGTTAAATCATGAAATACTAGATAATGTATTACATTTTCAGTGCCTAACATTATGAATAGAAAAATTAATTTTTTTTTATTTTCGGTATTAGACAACATTTTAGTTTTGTTACCAAATTTCGACAAATTTTGAATTATATGATATAACAATGATACGAGAGTTTTATGAATTGGAGCTAGCCATACGAATTGTATTTTGCTGTACAAGATATACTAGTAAACCTCTCAAATGTTTAGAAGGTTTGGGTCTCGTCACAACGTAATTTTTTTGGAAAATTTGTCATGCTTTCCACAAACTGTTCAAGTTGATTCAGTCGAATGTATCGTCTAGTTATTCCTAGATATAGTACTGACGACTAAAGCGTTAATAAAACACGGCCATCCTATCCTCATCTCTATCGAATCTGTATCGGTGTCTTGAACCCAACCTGTATAACTATTTCTCACTCAAGTCTCATGTAACACCTTTGCTAAGCATCCAATGCAGACTGGATCGTGAAACTATCTCTACAAATAAATCTCGATGTCAATCAATGATCGTTTCTAATACTTACAAGAACTAAAGGTGAGTAACTTGGTATATTTGTACGTTCATTATCATATTAATTGAAAAAGCACCAAACAGTAGACGGATTGCTATAGATTATTAAATAAATTTGTTTGTTTATCCTTGAACTCGCCATAAAGCTAAATACGGCACTGCCACAAATAATACTCGAGATGATATTAATTGCAATTGCAAACTGGTCCCTGCAAATAATGATGTACATCCACAAACCATATGTGTTTTAGTTTATTCTTATTTTAATGTTTATGAGATAATCTTTTTATTTATAACTCTACTCACAGCATATTGAACCAGTCTGTGATTCGTGAATTATTTCGAACTACTGCTGGAAGCTACGTTCAATTAACTGTTCATGTTATCTTTCATACAAGAGACCTGGATAAAAAATTATAAATATTCCGCAAATTGAACAGATAATATCTTTAGATACAAGTATATTAGGATTAAAAATATGCATTACTATGAATCATTGTTATATACACATGGTTTGGTTCACATCGAGGTATGTTAGTGGAGTGAAAAATTAATAAAAGGCGGCCTCATCCTATCGGAAGATGCTCTAATTTTTGCGAATGGTGTCTTATGTTATCGCGACTTTGACTATTTGTGAAGTAAAAAGAAGCATAATTCAAGTAGACAAACCATGTACTCTTAGAGAACGCGGAATAATTTTTATCAAATGATCGCTCGGTAGTTTTTCGTCGTGGTATGACTGATCTTGTGGTACTAACAGGGCAAACACTGCGGCGTTTAGCTGCTCGCCTGGATGAGACTGGTTCAACACAAGACAATAGCATACGTACTCGACCCCAGAATATACGTTGTTCACGACAATTAAAAATGACATCATACTTGGTTACTTTTACAACCAATTCACTTCAACAATTTCCCTAAGCAAGTGCCGTGCTATTTTCGTCAACCCAGGTCTATATGATTTTTACAGTTGGCAACACATTACAGAGTTGTCGATATGAAGTGTTGTTCTGTGTTGATTTCTTGAATTGACTTGACAGTTCATACTTTGTTGTGAAGAAATTCAAAAGTAAAGAAGCAGTTTTTCTCAAAACTGTGTGAACTACGAAAATGCCGAAGGCTCTGTCATCTAGTAGTCAACGAATTGTATCTTCAGCAATTAATTACTTTGAAGAAGAACGCGATAATGGGGACCATATCTTTCTATCACTGTCGTCACAGAACTCACAGACAGAGTTGCATCAGCATTACAATTGAGTGTCTCGAGTGTATAAAATCGCAGATAAACGAAGCAGAGGTGAAGCAATTTCAAGCCCAAGAAGAAAGCTTAAAGTGGTTGTAGATGTAAATGCTTTTGACCAGAGTGCAATTCGGAATGCTATTTATAAAATGTACAGAAACAAGGAACATATCACTTTAAATACAATAAAAGAAAAACTTGTGGAACGTGAAATATATACATTGCGGCAAAACATCACTTTGGAAAGTTTTGAAAAACATGGGCTTCAAATACTGTAAGGATGATTCACGACAAGGTATAATGGAGTTATCTGCCATCGCAATAAAACGTGTACATTTTTTAGATCAGAATATGAAACTAAAAAATTAAGGTGTACGTTTATTTCGACGAAACATGGATCTTCAAGGATGGTGGTACTGTCGGTCATTCCTGGCAAGATTCAAGAACTAATAGTGTGAAAACGATGAACGTAGGTGGCGCAAGGTATTGCATGCTGGTTGTACGGCAGGTTTTATTTTTGGTAGGGAACTAATATTTTCTTCGAAAACAAACAATGTCGATTATCATCGTGAACTGGAACATAACTAACTGATACGTTAGCTGAAATATATAGGTATCAAGTGCTCCGTCTACATCCTTACCATTACATTCTAATCCCATTGAACAAATCTGGGATATAACAAAAAGCTATCAAAAAAATCAGGTTGGTACAGGTAGTTTGGCGTAAAAATCTCTGGCTATGTGGAAAGAGGCTCTAGGGCAGGCTACACTAGAAATATGGGCAAAATATATTCGAAAAACTGAAGAAGAAATACAACTTTGATGGGACAGAGATGTTATGTTCGATCGAGAAGATTTAGAACTCGAATAATGATAGTGATTATGAGTACAGTACTACAAGTGAATATTGTAAGGTAACATTGGTGTTTAATTATTTATTCTTAAAAGTTTGGTTAAGTGTTAAGTGGAAATGTGTTAGTGTTTTAGTTGAAGTGAATATTAAAAGTCAAAGTTTGATAAAGTGAATTAAAATCTGTGCTAAAGGAACCATAGCGTGTAAAGCACTGAAGTGAAGCCGTTCATAAAGTAGTGAAATGGAGCAGTGCTTAAAGGTCTAAAGCAGTGAAGCGAAGGAGTTCCTAAAGCGGTGAAGTGAAGGAGTTCGTAGAGCAGTGAAGTAAAGCGGTGTGTATATCAGTGAAGTGAAACACTGCGAAGAGCAGTGAAGTGAAACAGTGCGAAGAGCAGTGAAGTGAATTATTTTAATGTGTTTAAGCAATAAGCTGGAGTATATGAGCATAGGTATGATAGCATGTGAATACATTTTTAATTTCAGAATTTATTTATTTTCAATATAGAAATATTTCATTAGGGGAGTAGGGCGTTTGCGAGACCCCTTTTTAAAAGGTAGTAGGGCTATTTGCGAGACCCCTTTTATAGGTCAACGCTTGCAATGCGTACTCCGGTCGGTGATCTGGAAATCTACTGTTTATTGTTTCAATAATATGCAATGAAGAACTGTTGGTGACGTCATTTTTAGTTATCGTGAACAACGTATAGCCGTATATCGCTGAAATGACTGCAATGTCCAAGAGAACCATCAAACATCAACCAGACGGCGGTTCCTTCAATAGGGCACCAACAGACGATCGCGTTACAGCGAATTTTTTAAACTTGAAGATGTGTGCAAAGAGGCACATTTTAACCTTCGCGGATTCGTGAATAAAACAATTATAGCTTCGGGGGCTCTGAATCTCTGGGTATAATGCAAAGAGTCATCACATCCTCTCAACTTTACTGATTGGTGTGGTGTTTACGAAAGATAACTAGGGGGCATTATTGAGAATAGCGTCGGCAACACTGTTACTGTTGAGCGCTACAGAATCATAATCAACGATTTCTAACTGCCGCAAATTGACGAATTGTTTCGTAAGATTTGTACTGGCCCGCGCGTTTTTAGAAAAATCATGGAAAATGCCCGAATGTGCATTAACTCTGGCAGCGGCCACGTAACCGTTATTATATTCGCGAAATAATGGAAAAAAATAAACATTATCAACAGAGCCAATTCTTTTATTTACAAACCAAGTCACTGACTTAGGAAATCAAGTGAGGGCAATTGTTCCACCACACAGAGTTATTATCTCAGCCTGAGGATGTTAATTTGTTGAAACAATTGTGAATTACAGTTATTAAAGTGTAAATTTGTATTTTATTCACAATTTACTATTCAATTTGAGTAAATTTATACGTAGTAAAATAAACTCTAGAAATACCTCTTGTAGCTTTTTAGTTTTTGATACGTATTAATAAAATCCGAATTCAGTGACATCGTTTATGCAGCCTGATGATTCCTAAGTTGATACTACAATTTTGTGTAGAACTCGATGACATAAAGAACATTTTTGAAAAACTTTTTTAAATGATTCAAAAATAAACGAGATATAGCTTTCGCAAATTATTTAAAAATCCAAAGTCAGCGTGCATGGAAACATCGGTTGATAAGAGGAAAACCAATTACCTTATTACGCGCCATCACAGAACAATAGTTGTGCACATGGTTGTGTAGAACTGAATGGTGATAACTTTGAACACATCATTTAGACAGAGCCTATTGGACGCTTTTTGTAACAGGGTGGTAATTTTCTTATTTTTGAGTTATTTTAGAACTAGAACTATCATTTTTGAACCATAACTTAAGCTGGCAAGAAACATCGAAAATGATTCTAAATAAACTGTATTTTATTGTAGGTTAATCCGTTGACTGAAAATAATAAATAGCCTACCGAAAAATCAACCTTTCGCCACCCCATTTCCATTCAAAAAAATGACGTATTGTTGAATAGAAGATTTGAAGATTCATTTCATTGATGTAGAAGTCACTGTCTTAGATAAAACACTTTTCGGCGACCAAGAGCCACCTGGATGCAACATAAAATTTTTGAATATTCGAGAATGTAACAGAATAAACTACAGTAAAGCTCTTTATTACGACATCGCTTATAACGAAAATCCGAAATAACCACCAAATTATAGGCAATTGTGTGATATTCTTCGCCTATAACGACGCAGCATCATAGTGATGATAATTCTTTTGCGCCCTGCTCTTTTTTTTGTTACAACGAAGCGCCAGTAACAGGTAGACAACTTTACGAGTTTTAACCAATAACGTGACGCGTAATCGGGAATACACGAGCGATGCAGGGGAGTCCCCGACCACTTCAATCATGAACTAATCAAAATCATTAGTCTCTAGTTTATTGATCGAGTACATTACTTAAAATGACTTCAACGTCTAAATCTAGTAGCTCTACTAGAGAATGGAGGAGCTTCTCGTTACTCATTCTGTTCGACTGTGTAGACCATATATCTAATAAGATATTATATGGTGTAGAAAAATCTATGGTAGAAGCCGTTACTCTATGGTAATTTATCATTTGATTAAATGGTTACTTTGTTTTAATACCCCTTTGAATAATAACGTGAAAACGTTACTATGTTTAAACAACCAAGTGTCATTATCAAACAGTTACAGAAGTATGGAGTAAACAATAAGAGGGCAAGGTAAAAGTGTCTGCAAAAACTAAAACCGATGGCACCACAATCGGAAATCCCATGCGACATATGTGATGTAGCATCTTTGACTAGAACGCATTAAAATTTTCAGACTGATATGTTATTCAGTTCTGTTTTGACACCCATCGAACGCAAGCAACCTTGAACATTTTTGGAAAAACGTGAATTTCGCGTCATGATTAAACTTATTTCTTGCGTGGAACAAACATAACGCAAACCAAAGCATCGCTTGTATAACATCATGGGGACTCCTCGCCATCGATTGCAATGATTCGCAAGTGGTTTACTGATTTCGTTGTAGTAGTATGTCTACAAAGGACGCCGAACGTTCTGGTCGTCTAATTGAGGTTACAACGCCAGAAATCGTCGATAAAATCCATGGTATGATATTAAACGATCGGCGAGTTAAAGTGCACGAGATTGCTAAGGGTATGGGCATTTTGCCTACATTTTTGAATATGAGAAAGCTATTGTTGACAACAAGCGCGACCGTGTAACAACTTCAAAGGAGTGTTTGGCGATGTTCAAGAGCGATAAGAACGACTTTTTGCGCCGTTGCGTAACTGTGGACGAAACATGGATCTATCACAACACACCAGACTAAAGAACAGGTGAAACAGTGGACTTGTCCTGGCGAATCGAAGCCGAAAAAGGCCAACGTGGGTTTATCGGCTAACAAAATCATGGCGCCAGTTTTTTGGGATGTTCACGGTATCGTCCATATGAATTAACATGAAAAGGGCAAAACGAACACCGGCGTATATTATGCAGAGCTGTTGGATCGATTCGACGCCGATTTGAAGCGAAGCGGCCGCATTTGGCAAAGAAAAAAGTGCTCTTTCAGCAGGACAATGCACCGGCGCACAGGTCCGCAGTCGCAACTGCTAAATTGTATGAATCGCGCTACGATTTGGTTCGTCATCCACCATATTCTCCAGATTTGGACCCTGCGATTTTTATCCATTTCCAAACTTTAAGAAATAGCTCGACGGAAAGAGATTTGGCTCCAACAATGAGGTCATCGCTGGAACAAACGCCTATTTAGAAGGATTGTCGAAATCGTTTTATTTGGAACGAATCGAAAAATTAGGAAAACGTTGGACGAAGTTTATCTGGCTACAAAGAGATTCTGTTGAGAAATAAAATAAATTTTGACCAAATAAATCATTTCATGTTTCATTTTTCAGGGACTTTTCATCTTGCCATCGTAGTTCAAGTATAATTAGGAACTAAAGTAAAATACAAAGAAAAAGGGATCATCAAAAATTCCAAAACAGGTAGATTCCAGGAAAGTACAGTATAAATTAAGAAACAATTTGTGCATTGGGTTAATTATTATTTAATATTCTAAGAATGCTTTGAAACACAAAGGAAAAAATCCCTTTGGTATAGGAATTTTCATACCTTTATAAAACTCTATTGATTTTAATGTATTCAATTTGAAACCTTTGGTTTGATTACGTAAAATGCTTTATTTAAGCAATCTAAATTAGGAAAAGTATCACCTGTTTGTAAAAAATGGTTAGAAAAGATTGAGGCTGTTTATTCAAGTCTAAAATAACGAAACAGATAACAAGAACATTTTCTTTCTTACAGATTTGACAAAACAGACTCAACCATTTTTTACAAATAGGTCATACTTTTCTTAATTCAGATAACTCATTTTACATAATCAAACCAAAGGTTTTTAATTAAATATATTAGAATCAGTAGAGATTTATAAAAGTCTCAAATACTCCTACAACAAGATTTTAAATCTAAATGATCAGTTAGAGGTTAGACCTATACCAAAGTGATCTTTTCCTTTGTCTTTTAAGGCACTTCTAGAATAATTCTTAGAATATTAAATAATAATTTTCCTAATGCACAAATTGTTGCTTAATTTACACTGTATTTTCTTGGGATCTGCCTGTTTTGAAATTTCCGATGATCTCTTACTCTTAATTGCACAAATATTTATACTTGAACCATTTATTATTTACTTCATACTATTGTATTTGTTTGATAATGGCACTTCGGTGATGAAATTATAGTAACGTTTTCATGTTATTATTATTAAAAGTGGTATAAAAACAAAGTAATTGTTCTTTCATTTAATCATACGGTGTAGACGTAATTTCATGTGAAACATATTATTATTAATACGAATAACTTTTATGTTTGAGATTATATCCCATTCTTCAAATTTATGAAGATAAGTTATGAGGTAATTCCATTTCAACCTACTTGGACATGAATAACCTACTGAAAATTCAAAGATAGCGGAGTAATGAATAATAATCTTTCTTGTGCTCCAAACTTATCATCTTTTCATACTCTTGCGTACTGTTGCTTTTTGTTTTTGACTCATGTACATATTTGGTCATCACTTAGAAGCACGTAGTTAATTGTTAATAACCAATTATAAAACGTGCAAATGCTAATTTATTCTTAGAGAAAAATAGCACAATGCTTGTTTCTCACTTGGTTCTAACTCATTTGACTTTAAGATTCAGCAATAATCTACGATAAACGATGAATTCCTTGAGAGGAAACGAATTTGCATAATTCATGTTTACTATCTTTGAGACGGATTGGTTTGGAAAGTATTTTTAAACTAGGTTTTCGTCCAAGCGAGACCTGACTCAAAACATGTTGACCTAAAAACTATAACTGTACCAATGGAAGACCTTGTTAATAACAACTCATTTTAAGGAATCCAATTTTGGCTTTAAATTTAAAATTCTTACTTATTTTAGATGCATCTGTAGCTATTTCTGTTTCGAACAATTCTGGAGCAGATGTTATGAATTAGTAAACTAATGCTCTTTCAAATGTAAGGTAAAAAGAATTGAAGGAGCAATTTCCAAAGTATTGAGTGTTAAAATTCAAGAAAAAATTATGGTACGCTCCTACGGTGTGAATTTATAAAGTTTTTCAATTCCGCTATTCAAACTACAAAATAAGAGACTTTATTTCCAAGAAAAAAAATTTAAAGCGATTAATTATTCGTTAGATTAATTATTAAAAATTAAGAATGCTCTCAACAAATCACACAGGTAAACACTTAACCGAACCAAATTTTTGTTTAGAAATTGGCTGAAATTACAAGTCTTCCACAAGCTTTCCAACCACTAGTGATTTTCCGGGAAATTGGGAAAATTGATTATACCAAAATGTGTTATTGAGTTTCAATAAAATTGGTTCCAAGAAAAAGACTTTTTTCTTCAAATTTTAACATCCTATATCTTAGGAAGAACGCAGTTTATGACACATGTCTATGAGAACTTTTTCCTTTACAGAGAATCGCTCCCTTGAATCTTCTACCTCATTCTTGAACCCTTCTGTATAATCCGAGAGAAAATAAATCGTATGTGTTGTAGAAATAATTCATAATAATTATTTTATCAATTACCTCTATAATGATATATTCACAGGATGGTATTACGCTAAATACTAATTCTTTCTCCACAAGGTTTGAGCCTTGGTCTGACTCAAAATCATTAAATGACGATATTTTCAGCCGATATATTCAATGTTTCTCACAATTTAAATGCTGTTACTTGTGCGGTTATATCGATTTTGTCATTTTCCTCATAATAATTATTAAACAAAGTTATGAGATCACATGATTCACATGATGGAATCTCCAATTAATTGTAACCCAGCAGGCCTATTAGGAGGCGAGGCGAATAACAAAAACAGGATTAGTACTTGCTCACATTTTGTGTAAAATTCAAATCATAGCATATTTTGTCATTTGAAATTTTCAGTTTTCCACTCGTTGATTACTCAAAAAAAGAGATTGAAAAGGATGTAACTATTATCTGGTTTTCAACATAAAGCTAGATATAGATTTATTGTTACAGATTGTAATGGTACAATTGAAAATAAACAGAATTTAATTTAATAAGAACATACAGCGAATACAGATTGTCAAAATGCTTTTAAAATTGTAAAGACATTTTGATTTCAAAATATTATTATCACACATAAGCTTACAAATTTAAGAATATTTACATTTCTCCATCAGATATTGACTTGATCTCTTCTTAAACAATGATAGGCTTGCAAATTTTGTTAGTTCATTTGGCAATTTATTGCTTGCACTACGTATAGGTGATTTTTTGTATTTTGATAAATTATATTTATTTATAGGTATGTATTTTATTTTCGTTCCATGTTGAAAAATGGGTTTCTTTGTTCAGTTAGAACAATGATTTACCATTATTTAGAAAGAACGCTGCCTTGCAGATATAGATTGAATGTACTGTAAGACTATTTCCCAGTGAACATTTTGTGTACTCGAATCCTTAAGGCATATTAAAATTGATTGTAAGATTGAACTACTCTTTACTTGTTGAAAATCCATTATATTACAAATGAACAGTGCACTGGATAATATACTGTAGAAAAATTCCAAAATAATCTTTTATTTTTATAATAAAAGTTTACTTTGGAAAAATAGAAGAAATTAGAAGTTATAGTATAAATTAAGTGTTAAAAATGGTAAGGAGGGTTTACTGATCGATAACAATATTCCAATACAGCCTGAGATCAGTAAACCTCAGAGATACATTTAAATTTTTTGTTTACACATCGTTTTTTACAGTGATACCTTACATATCCTTGAGTTGAACCTGAGACTGAATATTTTCCCACAGCACTCCCAAGAGTTATTTCTGTATTTTTTGACATCATCTAGAGATGAAAAAATCTGTTTGCATAAATCAAATTGAATCTGTGAAAATAATTGTTTTAGCACTCATGTACGGTACTAAATCGATAAAAACCACTATGAAGATAAAATGAAGACGCGTTAAACTTTACCCTGTGATTATTTTTTTTTTATACTTTGACTACACAAGAGGTTAACCTATAATGTTCGAAGAGCTAGCGGTGGAATGTTGGGGGAGGACATAGGCATTCGAATTTTTCTTAATGGTTTGCAGGTTATAACCACAGAGAAAGACCTCACTAGGCAAAGAGTTTCACAACTTCGCCGTTCGATAGAAAAATGAAGGTCCACCTACCTAGAATCTAAAAGTTAAGATTTCTGATGAACACTGACCTAGGAGAAATATCTATAGAAAATGGAGAGGTTGCCCATCTTTCTACGATGCTCTAGAGAGGAATAGCTCTCTTTTGGATAGAATCCAAGAGTTTCAGCGTATGTTTGGGAGTCGAACTCCAAACATGCGAACAGTACTCCAGGACAGGTCGAATCTGTGCTGTGAAGATTATGGAGAACTGCTGGGATATAAAGTAGCTCTTGCCACGGAATAGAAAACCCAATTTTCATAAAGGGGTTTTCGCAATGGAGGTCACATGATCATCCCATGAGAGGGTGCTGCTGGTGATGATCTCGAGCCTGGATATGGAAGACGTCATAGGAATTGTACCTGACATCATATTAGGGATTGTGTGATTCGCCTTCCTGGAGAAGATGCAAGCTTGAGGTTTGATTCAATCAATCTATCCGTTTTGGTTACATTTCTAAATTTTCAGATCCCCATTTCAAAATCGTTGCCAGATCTTCATTAATTGCATCTACCTGTCTGTCTCACTTATCTGGCTTCATTGGATGATATAGGAGCTTTAGATGAGAAAGTGGTACGATGTTTACCATCATCTGCAAAGCTGTGGACGGGACAGGTAGTCACTTCGAACAGATCGTTGATATGGAGCAGAAACAAAATTGGTGCCAAGAGAGATCCCTGTGGAATGATAGCCATTGTATCGGAAGATAGTACACATGGAGTGAACTATATGAGAGAATCTCGATAGTAAGCGACAAAGTTGAGGCCGCAAACCATATGAAAGTTTCTCAAGAAGGCCTTGGTGCGAATCTCGGTCAAATGCTTTGGGGATATCCAAAGCTATAGCTAGAGATTCCCCACATTTTTCAATAGATTTCTGCCATAAATGTGTTACGTAGGCAAGCACATTTTCTGTTGATCATTCACGATTTTGGGACTCTTTAGGTATTGGATGAGCTCGATGTTGATTGTATTCTTCATCACTTTAGAGATCTCAGATAATAGTTCAATCGGTCTATAATTATTAGAAAGGACTTCTTTCCTTTTTTGGGAATTTGTTGGAATCTAGCTATCGATGGTGTTTGTGTATGTAAATTAAAAACAAACCCGGCCGAGCCAGCAAAAAAAAAGAAATCATAATCTGACTTTATTAATAAATTAGCCAGGTTAATTTATAAATTAGCTAAAGCATTGGATATTTTGTATTAGAAATTATGATTTTCATATTAGCCAGACTGCCTTCGATAAACGATCCATCTATTTTAGATTCCTATAATATTTCAAGTAAATTAACCAAGACCCACTTATACCCGTTTATAAACTAGCCCCTGTTTCAGTTACAATCGCGGTTTCTATCAAAATATAGAGAATTGGAAAATAGATATTTTTTTTCTAAGAAATTATATATTTGTTTAGAGATGCATTTCTCAAATATTTTAGCAATGTGGCTATACAGAACAATATACCTATAGTTTACTAATCATCGGGTCCCATTTTCCAATATGGCATTCTTTTAAGCAGTCATATTAATAGTGTTCTTTTTCTTCCGGTTATGCATACGTATGCCGAACTAGGTTTCGATATTTTCAAAACTATGACGTATAACTGACCCATACAAATCGCGAATATGCGGAATAAATACATAATGGTCAAATTGAATTGGTAGATTGTCATATTCATAAATATACCTATAGTCCAGGCTGTGAACCAGGATTTTAGCTATAATAAAAAAAAACATGTTAGTTCTAATCAAAAAATTCATTCATACACCTTAAAACCTCTTGGGAACCCCAATCCCACCCATTGGGGCGAAAATGGCCCGAAATCTCCCAGTCTTGAATTGTATTTTCTACAAAAAAAGGTATTTTGGCATTTCGAGTGCACCTAGGACGTTTTTTGGGTCGCTGAACACGAATCCGTAACCAGTTTTACTTGCAATCCATCGTAGGGGTGGTCAAATCGACAAAATTGGACAATTTCGCACCCCTAATATGTTATTTTGCAATTTACGTGTTTTTGGTATTCCGAATGCACCAAGGTTTTTTTTTGGGTAGCTAAATACGATTCCGAAGCCAAATTTACTCCGAAGTAATTTTAAAATGCAAAAATAAAAAAATTTAGAAGCGTGTCAAATTAGCCATTTTTGTAAATTTCCCACCCCTACGATGATATTCGAGTAAATCTGGCTTCGGAATCGTATTCAGCGACCCAAAAAACTACTTTAGTGCATTCGAAATGCCTAAAATACGTAAATTGCAAAATAACAAATGTGGGTGCAAAATTGGCCAATTTCGTCGATTTTACCACCCCTACGATGGATTGCAAGTAAAACTGGCTACGGGTTCGTGTTCAGCGACCCAGAAAACCTCCAAGGTGCACTCGAAATGCCAAAACACCTTTTTTTGTAGAAAATACAGTTCAAGACTTGGAGATTTCGGGCCATTTTCGCCCCCAATGGGTGGGGTTGGGGTTCCCAAGAGGTTTTAAGGTGTATGAATGAATTTTTTGATTAGAACTAACATGTTTTTTTTTATTATAGCTAAAATCCTGGTTCACAGCCTGGACTATAGGTATATTTATGAATATGACAATCTACCAATTCAATTTGACCATTATGTATTTATTCCGCATATTCGCGATTTGTATGGGTCAGTTATACGTCATAGTTTTGAAAATATCGAAACCTAGTTCGGCATACGTATGCATAACCGGAAGAAAAAGAACACTGAGAACCTCTTGAAGCTAATGCAAAAAAAAATTTCGATTCGAACTTATATGTTTTTTTTTTTCATTTTCCGGTTCATAGCCTGGACTACTACTTCCCTTTTAAGTTCTGTTAAAACACGGTTTTACCTCTTTATATCCTTATCAGTAAAGTTAGTTCCAAAATCTACTGTTTACCTAGTCATTGCAACAAACTCTTATCGGCAAAAGCTGTGAAGTGTTCAAGATTTGCAGTAATATACCCCGACAATCTCATAAACCTCGAGTCGAAGTTTAAGTTCCGAATAATTTTGAAAAGAATAAAATCTTGTTAAATAGCGTATGATAAAACATTGTTTTTTGATTTTTTTTATCCGATTTATATGTTTATTTATTAGTACAAGAAAAAATTATTATTTAAATTGGCTTTGTCAGAGAATCAGTTACTCATTTACTGTAGACATGGAACTTTTCGTTAATAAATACGTTTGTGCTCCACTTGAAATCACATTAAAAACTCTATTCAATGCATAAATATAGCTACACATTTGTTAACAATTTCCTTGGCATCAAGCGATAAATATTTTCTTTTTAAATTAGCACTACCTGAGATGCTACGATCATGGTCTTCCCAAGGAAGCCACATTTACTTAAAAAAATCGATCGAGATTATATAAAAACTGCGCTACGTTTACGTTAAGGATGTATACTAACTAAATTTAAATATTTGTACATTATGAATTAATATAAAGTTCATTTTATCTTTGTACCAGTTATTTAATTTGGCACGGCCTTATTTACAATTCTTGCACACTACCGTGTTATATATAATTACAACTGGTGCCAATAACCTATATGATTCGTATGACTACAGGTCCGTCAGAAAAGTGAGATAGTCGAGTCATATTAGCAAAAAAGCTGGGAAAATTTGCGGCCAACTCCGATCGACTCCGGGTTTTTTGCAAAATTTTCCTGAACGAATTTACAATATTCCCGAAAAAAAACATATGTGCTTTTCCATTTTTCAATTGTTATAGAGGAATATAGAGAAAATTGGCCATTTTCCTCTATATTCTATAACAATTGAAAAATGGAAAAGCACATATTAGTTTTTTTTCGGGAATGTTGTAAACCCGTTCTGGAAAATTTTGCAAAAAACCAGGAGTCGAGCGGAGTTGCCCGCAAATTTTCCCAGCTTTTATACTTTTTTCGTCTAATCTAACCCGACTAAGAGAGATTGCTTATTTATTTGACATTTATGTGAGCGTGTGGAATTGAATAACATATTATCTATAGTTTGCTATCGTTATTTACGTAGATGAAGTGGCTACAGCAACTGTGGTGCAGCTGAATTCGATCAGAATCTGGAACAATTTATAATAAGAAAAACACTGGTGTTATTATGGTACAATAAAATACTATATTACTATATTCATATTCCATTTGAACATCTGTAACTCAGCACCTATTATCACCACTAAACGATTTGCAAAATTTTAAATACATACGACCAACAGGAACGGCGAAGTCTCCACAGGTTTTACGCACGAACACAGACATCATCAAACAATAGTCTAGCTCCATAAAGAATAAATTATGGGCCATCTTTCATTATGACAATTATCGTTTAAGGAATTCTGAGGACCTTTCGGCTACCAAGTAGCCATCGTCATAGTAGACTAAATTATAAATCAAAATGTGCCCGTTTAAATACTATTTGGGGATAATAATAATAATGTGAACAAGGGGTTACCCTCAGCTGGAGATAAATCGGAATTTAATAAATTGCTTTTTCGTTTACACATTTCCATCCCTTTGAGTCAGCAAAATTATAAAAACGAAAATGAGAAACTTCAGCAAATAACGTTGGACAATGGATACGACAAATCTTTGATCAATAATTCAAGTTCTAAACAAAAAACAAAATTGGATCGTAGCCAACTAACCAAATTAGAGGCATTACCTTCAAATATTTCAATAAAATTTAAAAGTTTCACTTATCATCCTTCAGTAATTAATAAATTCCATAATTTGTTTTCTAAATTTGCAATACCACCATCAGTATGTAGATCAGGGCCATATTTAGGAGTGGGCAGAGTGGGCAGCCGCCCACAGGCCCCCACCAAGTATAATATATTGTGAAAAATTTTGCCGTTCAACAAAAATGATAAGATGATTTTGTTAATATCGTAATAAATTCATAATTTTTGCGTAATTTTATGCAGAATTTGTATTCACATATTTTAATTATTCATTTTACATTACAAAAGCAGGAAATATTCTATATTTAATATTTATGTAATGGCAGGTAGAAATTGAAATAAGTTATTTCTGATGTTACATTGCTTTGAAACACATAACATAAAAGCAAGTTCATTGAAATTAGTTATTTGAATTTTCCCGCGTGTTTAATATGTGGCGCCGTATTACAGATAAGTTTCTAGTTTTTAGTCAATTTGCAGAATTTTACAAACAGTTTCAGCAGAAAAAGAAGATACTTCAGCCGTTTACATTTCATATACGCGTTGATGATCAAACAAAAAACAGGTGCAGGATGGTTTTCCTAATGTTCCGATAATTTGAAAAATTTATCTTGTTCTGATGATCATTAACTGTAAGGCTGAAAGATCCTTTTCCATGTTAAAATTACTAAAAAAACAGATTGCGAACGGCAATGAGCCAAAAACGTCTCAATAATCTCCTGCTTTTGAGTAGCAATAATTAATTAATTAAAATTTGACGACTTGATCGACGAGAAAAGTGCCTTTGTAACGATAATTAATATAATTACAAATAAATAATACATATATCTCCAAGCAAAGTTTTATTTAAACGGCGTTACAATTGCATTATAATTTTGTATTGTAAAAATATTTTGTGGCATTTAATATCACTTGTGCCCACAGGCCCCCACCACTCTAAATCCGGCCCTAATGTAGATGTAAGAACAAGGTAAAACACCGTTTAGACAACACCTTTGATTAAGTCCCGATATAAGGAACATTCTGCCCATATGAAGAAAAATCAGCGTTAGCCGAACATATTTTAAATACAGGTCACACCATTTCTCAAGAAAGTTTATCAGTTTTGAAATACAATACACACAAATATCTAGGTAATAGAAGGGATAGAAATGTATAAACGAAAAAGATATTTATTAAATTCAGATTTATCTCCAGCTAAGGGTTAACCTCTTGTTTACATTATTATCCCCAAATAGTATTTAAACAGAAATATTCAGATTTATAATTTAACTTACTCTGATGATGGCTACTTGGTAGCCGAAATGTCCTCAGTACCTACTTTAATAGTATTTATAGTGGATAAGGGTGATTATTTCTTATCTATAGTGTTATAGTGTATTCACAGTGAGATTTCCATCATAGTTTATTAAAACTATATTTATTAGCATACAGGGTTTATGCACTAGATTACTTTGTACAGTGAAACCTAGTTAAGTGGGACCTGGATAAGTGAGAAACCTCTATTATTGAGAGTTGCAATGAGGTCCCGGTTCCTTTCCATTAAATTACCTCTGTTAGTAAGACTTTTTGAACCTGGTTAAATGAGATTTGAATTCTAAGACTTTTTCGATGTTTAACTCTATAATTGAGACTCTGTAGCTCAATTACCTGTATAAGTGAGACAAATTAATCAGGTTTTAACACATTTGACATGTTTGTTTACATACATTTCGCGTCGTCTTTCGCGCATGCTTTGTTTGTCAGTACTATCTCAGGTTTTGACCTAAAAACAAGGGAATAAAAGTGTACAAAATGTCCAAACGTAAATATAAAACGTTATCAGTATCTGAAATTTAAAACTTATATCAGATTATGATTGTGGAAAGTCGCGTGGTGAACTGTGTAGGGAGAATAACATTTTTATTAACATTTCCACCTCTAAAAATGGAATAACGGCACATTTCGACCTCTGTAAATGAGACAACTATAATTTTAAACCTGCTTAATTGGAAAAATGGATTATTGGAAACCCCTCAATAATAGGTACATATGTCTTGGTCCCTTGAGATCCCAATTAACCAGGTTTCACTGTATTAACGTTTCTGTTTTGGGACATACGGCATTATTTTTTAAATTCTAACCACGCAATTTTGTTACATCTGTTCATCCGCGGGAGGAGAGCCTTATTGTGACTTAAACTAAACAGATTGTGATGTGATGATCATATCAAAATAAGAGCTCCTTTGAATTTTATATGTTTGATAAATCCAAATCATCAAAATACTCGGAAAAACTTCAAGTTACTTCTATAAAATACTTTGTATGAGGTTTCACATAATAATTTTGAAAACGTGTCGGGTTTATAATTGTCTGTCTATTTACTTGTGAGAGAATGTTTACACATAATTCAACCCATTGACATTTTAAATGACCGATAATAAAATGGGATGTAGTCTCGCAATTGTAATAAGTTATATCGGTCTGTTCATATCCGCAAATTTTGAGTGTTGAGGAATCGCTATGCCAGATTTGAATATCCAAATCAAGAATAGATATTTTGATTTTGATGAATATCAGATAATATTCATTCCATCTCCAATTCAACCCCTTTAAATTTTGTATAATTAACAGTTTAAAAATTAACAATGATTCAGAAAAACCATAACAAACAGAATATGTCATATTGCATGTAATTTTTCTCATAAATTGCTAAGTTAGATTCCTGAACCCAAATATGTAAAACACCCCAACCCGGTCCATTGGGAAAAACCAACGACAATGAACAATCAAATTTAGATGTCCTTGTACATTTGAAAAACCTAAAGACCTTCCACATACAAATGCAAAAGTCACGCCAATTAGTTCCCAAGAAAACATGTTTTTATTACAGGCCACACCTGCGAAGTAATCCCCGGAAACGCGCTTAGAAAATCAATAATAATCAACAATATAAATAAGAAATAATCACCCTTATCCACTAACAATACTATTAAAGTACTGGCTACGGAGTAGCCATCCATTCTCAGAGTAATCTAGTATTTTTAGTTGACAATGGTGATTATTTCTTATTAATAATCATCATCTACACAAAGTGCATGTTTTTAAATGATCAAAAAAAATTTAGCTTTTAAAATCACTCAGAAAAAAAGGAAGGTTTAACCATTTGACTTTTTCATAAAAAATTGTATAAAAAAGTGGTGGGAACGACGGAAAGGTTTATCAAAATATACTGTTATCGCGCCCCAGAACCATATAGTTCCTATTTTCCCAACTTTAAAGCGATTTGCATGTTTCCAAGTTCGCACGACCTATAGGAACGGCGCAACCATCTCCACAGAGGGTTACGCATACAATCGACGCCATCTCAATAATAGACTAGATAAATTCAGAATAGCCAAAAACGGACATTTCCGCGAATAGCGAGGGCAGTAAAAATCAATTATGATTTACAGCCCTATAAGAAAGTTAATTATCAGTAATAAAAGTTCTTTTTAAATTTACCTGTACCAAATAAGTCTGATACAATAGAATATTAGCACAGTGTAAGTAATAAATAATCTTATATCAATACAGAATAAGATTGATAAGACACCGCACGTTGCAATATGTTTTGGTAAATATTTCTGATTTCTAACTATTCCAATTATAAGGATTATCTCATTGATCCCAGGAAGTGATGACGGCATTTGCAATTAAAATAAAAATAATTTAACACGTAATTGGAAAAGTATCAACTTAATAAACTATTCCCCCATAATCTGTAATAGAAATCGGAGAACATGTCTCATAATGTAGACTTATTGGCTACTTCCCTTGTGGGAAGAATTATTTATATAATTACCCTTGGCTACAGTGTAATGGGTAATATAGTAGCATGAAAATATTGACGTAAGCCAGATTTTGATCATGCTAAGTTTTACAAATATTATTATATTACTTGGATTAATTGAGTCGATAAGTGGAAATTATACCCACAGAATTTCTATCTTCTATCTAAAGGATAGATTACATTATTATCCCCAAATAGTATTTAAACAGGAACATTTTGATTTATAATTTAGTTTTACTATGATGATGGCTACTTGGTAGCCGAAAAGTCCTCAGTACTTTAATAGAATTTTTAGTGGATTTCTTATCAATAGTGTTCATTTTCGACATACAGGAACTGCCAGTACTAATTGTTCTAATACTAACTAATAAGTGAAAATAATGTATACAACTCCCTTTGATAGATCTATCTTACTTACAAAGAAACACATAATAGTATGTTGTATTTATTTTTTTAAACTGTCTTCTTAGAAATACACCTATTCAATGTATTGAATTTTTTTTCTTCTCCATTCTACTTGAAATTCCTCAGGAAATTATATATTTTTTCTTGCTTAATATACGAACAATTAACCAATTCTTTGTCCGAAGTGAACAATCGAAACGTGCAAATAACATAAAAACAGCTGATGAAATGATGATCGTTAATACGCTATTGTCACGGGAAACTCACCCGTATTGACGGATTGACGTCATTGAATTACGGGAAACTAAATCTTAACTAATGAACTATTGGAGTTACTTCACAATATTTGAGTTTTGGTGTGCACTGAAATATACATTAATCACAAATTGAATAAGAAATTGTGAATAAAACACAAATTTACACTTAATTAATAATTAATTATATTAATTTTTGTTTCATCAGAAACTTTTATAATTAATTTCAACAATGGCGTTTCATAATAACTTGATACCATATATTCTCTGACTAATTTTTTAGAACCTTTCCATAATTACTCTGTTGCTTACCATTCAATCACTCACGCGTTTGCATTTATACAAAACAAATATCGTTATTAATATAAATTCAAAGGGCTTATTGAAGATCGGGATGACAATCTAGACATTTAATATCACCCTCGGTTTCTATAAACGAAATATTAGTTTTGTTTGGGTAATAAAAAGTGCGAGAAATCTGTAGTCAATGCGTTGTATTGCAAAGATTGCGAAACATCTATCAATTCGTAGATAGATGGCGTTGGAACATCTAGGTTTCTCTATTCTATCTACGGTATTTTATACCACGGATAAACCGCAAAGCCTTATCGTTCTGCTGATGAGCCTAAGAAGGCGAAACAGCTGCCCAGAACTAATGTATTGTATTATCAGTGCTCCATAAAGAAAAACCACTATTTATATTTTAAAAAATTGTGAAGAAATGTGGTATTTACGTATTTATCCTTGGCAATTTCTGTTGAAAAGCTCAATTTTAAATTATACCTTATGCCTGCTTTGATACTCTCGTCAAATTATAATTGAAACCTAGAGAATGCAAGTATATCCTTATATGACACAAACCGTCCTTCAGGTAAGAACTATTCTTATAAAAGCATTCCCATAAATATAATTTACTTAGATGCTCCTTATCACAGTTTCACTAGATCATTAAAAACAAGTGAAGGTAGGACAACTGGTATGAAGTGTATAATTTACAAACCCTCGAGATGAAACAATCCACTATAAAAATGATTTCGACATTGTGAAGCATTAAAATAAAGGAAGAAAAATATTATCTTTAGACGGCTGGTTTCATATAAGAATTTACAAAGCATAATTTCAATAGCGATTTGTTTTTCACAATGACTGGGTGATAAAGGAAACTTTGAATGACCCCGCACCAAACAGTTAGGAGGTGGCTGGCTTCTCTAATAATATGGGGTTATTGGCTAAATTAGCTGTTTCTGAAGGTAAAGCCCGTTATTATATAGTTTTAAAATTTTAAGCCAGTAGCAAAAAGTAAGTATCGCAATTTAGAGAATTGATTTCAAAATAAAACTCACCTAACGTTAATTCAAACTTTATTAACATGGATCTACAAACAAAAATTTGTTTAATACAATGTTATTATGAATTCATTCTTGTATTAAGGGGGGGGGGGGGGGGGGCTATTGAACTATAGTGAGGGGTAAGTCGCTGAGGATTTATGGTATACAACAAGAAGGATTTCCAAGGAATTACAAGGATTTACGGAGAATTACGAGGAATCCCTAAGATTGCTATATCAGTACTGAGAAATAATGAAAGTCTAGATTGCTAAGAAGAACTACAAAGATGTAGAAAGTTTGCTGAGGTAGCTAAAAAAGAAAAAGCGCCTTCATTTATTTGGATTTGTTTCATTCGTGTTTGAAAATAAATCGAGATGTTTTTCGAGTTTTTTAGGTACATTCCAAATGAAACTCGTTCAAGATTTTATTGGAAGGGGGAGAGGATGGAAAAATGAAGAGATAAAAATTGAATTGTCTGGACCGAGTGTATGGACACACATAACCCATCGTTTTGCACTGCACTGCAATATTTTTTAAATAACCACTTTTGTCTCTCTTACATAAACTTTCAAAAATAATTGAATCATTAATTATTAAATAACTTTTTTCTGTTCCCTATATAAATGTTGTATGTATGGAAGATGGACCCTTTCTGCATTGAACGATGTGATAACAGGATATACAGAATAAAAAAACCAGCAATAATTAAAATAGCCAAAAATATTAGTTAACTTCTGAAATAAACCATTCAATTAATTTGCAATATATATTACATTTATCTGTTAATGGTGGAGTCAATACTCAAAACTGTCGAATATGGTCAACAGCTAATTTTTCCAAGAAAATACTGTTATTAGTGAACAATAAGAAGCACCCACGCTCATTAACCGACCATTTAAAGAATTGACTCCAATAGTGAAGTCGTCACACCCCAAAACTCACTGTAATAAAAATTTCAGTGAATTTGAAATCTGCATTATTGACCTTCATCGGACTAGGAAATAAAGGTTAGAATAAATCTCATTCTTTCCCTACTTGAGTTTTATAAAATTTCTCTTCTATTTCAACGAAGGTGGTATACTTGGAATATTTGAGAATGTGATGAGGTTTGTTTCATTATTTTTCATAAATTGAAATTAAATTTAAATTATAAAATAACCAATTTTTAAGTAAAAATGGCAAATTATTCGACTCTCAAATTACAGTAATCAAACTTCTTGAATAAATATCTACTCACTTATGTACGAAGAAGTTTGATTACTGTAATCGACTCGAACAATTTACCATTTTGACATAAAAAATGTTAAAATTTATTTTATAATTTATATTTAACGATGTTATATTATGATCCTTCTGTACATGGAAATAAATACCAATTTGATGAAGGTTTAAAATTTTAATATGAATATACCACAGTGAAAGGTAAGTGGTTGTGACGTCACATTTTCGGAGTCGATTAATTGTTAACTCCGATTTTTCAAGATCGTGTTATAAGCTGGCCTTTATATAAATGCATGGCCAAGACTTTTAGATTACTGCCAGTATGAGGGAGCAAAATGTAAGTTAGAGAACACAGTTCAATGTTTAATTCCCATGATATATAAGATATCGAAAAAGCGTTTCTCTTGTATGTCTCAAAATATATCATTTTCCTGATTAAAAGTTTATAATACTAACATTCAATGTCGCTTTCATTACTATGCTACGCTTATGTATTGCTTTGATTTAAATAAATAAACTGAATTATAAAAATAACAAAACAGGGGCATGAGAATTATTTTGAGATATAATTGATTTACTATTGTATGAATTATTATACCAAATAATCTACCTTGGTTGTCGTTGGTTCAGTGATGTTATAAAATAACAATGATTTCTATATACAAAATTTTAAGTATTCGAATGAGTTTATAATATTATTCAATTTTCAAATTCCTAATTACCCAACACACTACCTACAGTTAAGCTCAATAGTTCCATGAAGTCGATATTTTAGAAAGGTCTTAGTGAATTCAAGCCGTTACAAACTCCATTAAAAATGTTAAATATAACATATTTCACTGTAAACTTCAATTTACCTGTGAAATAGAGGGGAACAAAAACAAATTTCCTAGATATGACCATTAGACACGATTAGATATGATTCAGATGGAAAAAATAAAAACACCATGGTTTACAAAAAAGAAGTTTGGTCTGAACGATATCTTCACTACAATTGAGTTGCACCAACAAGTTATAAAGAAAGTGTTATAAACAGCCTGACAAATCGCGCTGTAAGATTGTCACACCCAGAAAACCGTCCAAAAAATTTAATAAAGTTAATACACTGAAAACGAATGGCTACCCAAAACATTTTTTAACCCCATCATTGAAGAAAGAATAAACAAAATCTATAATAACGAAATAATAAATAAAACTACTTTGTTTTACTATCACTGAAATTTAATATAGTCGTTACTATAGTTTCAACACTAAACGTGTCATCTTCAGACGAAAAAATTTCAGTGATAGTAAAACAAAGTAGTTTTATTTATTATTTCGTTAAAATGATAAACTATCACAAAGTAACGGCTTCCACAATTGAATTTTTTTTTAAATCTATAATATATGTATAAATAATATAAACTGTAATACCATAATAATCACCATATATTCTCATTCCGGAGTAAGTAAAGTTAAGAAAGTATAATAATAATATAATGATAATAATAAGTTTATTCAAAAAGAATACATCAAACTACATTCATGATACAAGTATATCAGCAACAATAGTATATAAAATATATGGGAATGAAGGTATGTAACAAATATCGACACACATTTACACAGATAAATTCGAATAAACAGAAAACTCACGAAGAACTGTTTAGAGTTCTTGTTTGTGAGAATCACCAAATTTCCAAATTAATAGTGTATATCATAAATTAATAAGTTGTAGGAAGCATTTTTATATAGATGAAATTATAAAATAATAAGTTGTAGAAAGCATTTTTATATAGATGAAATTATAAAAAACAGCTTGAAATGTGCCAAGTAGACAGGATTATATCTTAAAGAGATCTCTTGGTTTTAATAATATCCATTGGAACATTGTTACGGATAGCATATTTTTGATTTCAACAGGTAGTAAATCGTAGAATTTTCCGCTCAGGTAAGTAAAGCTCTTTTGGCCAATCAATTTATTACATTTTACTGTAACTGAATTTTTATTTTTATGGCGCGTTCCTTATTTATGTTCTAAGTGCCTGATGACGCTATTTTTGTTTTTAAATGTTTCTGTTAAAATAGGGAAAGCAAATAGTTGACGCATATCTAAAATTTCAGCGTCCATATATAATTGATTACTTGAATATAATTGGCTTTTAGCTAAAATATGCTTTAAAAATCGTTTTTGTAGTATGTTTAAGTTATTTAAATGTTTATCACTTATCCCACCCCATCCAATTATTCCATAACTTAAGCGTGATTGCACCAGTGAATAATATAAGGTTTTTAAATATTTAATATCTAAAAAGTCTCTAAGATATTTAAATTTAAATAAAATGGGTCGAACTTTTTTTATTATATCATTTACATGTACATCCCATCGTAAGTGCCGATCAATTGTTATACCCAAGTATTTCACTGTTGATGTCTCCTTAATTCTAATGTCTTCACTTATGGATAATGAACCAATGTTAGGAAGTTTGTTCACATATGAGGTAAAAGGTAAGTATTGAGTTTTGGAGAAATTAACTGTTAGCAAATTGTCGTCGAACCAGTTGATCGTGATTTTTAAAGCATCTTCACATTTTAATTTGAGATAGTCCCATGTTTCCGCTGTAAAAAATATAGCCAAGTCATCAGCAAAACTTACAATATTTTCGCATGAGTTCAAGAGTAGAAGATCATTCACATATACAGTAAAGAGAAGAGGTCCAATGACTGTTCCTTGAGGAATTCCATATTCAGTGCTCTTCTCAGAACTGTAAATGTTTTCTATTTGCACACATTGACGTCGATCTTTCAAGTAGGAATCAAACAGTTGTCGAGATAAACCTCTAAAGCCTAGCCGTTCTAATTTTTTGTGTAGTAGTTCATGGCTAACGGAGTCGAAAGCTTTCTCAAGTTCTATAAAAACACATAGAGATGGTGTTTTACTATCTAGTGATTCATATATTTGTTTTATTAAACACGTAATTGCATCTTGAGTAGATTTTTTTTGACGAAATCCAAATTGTTTAGGTGACATTATTTCATATTTATTTAAATAACTGTCCATTCTAACCTTTAATAATTTTTCAAATATTTTACCGATACTTGATATTAAGCTAACAGGGCGATAGTTTATTATATCCAATTCAGATCCTTTTTTAAATAATGGCTTGATTAGTCCAATTTTAAATGCTTCAGGACAAGTACCAAGTTCAAAAATTGTATTCACTAGAAAGGTGATTGGTTTAGCTATAGAAGTAGACGTATTCTTTAGCATTTCACTAGTAATTTTGTCAATTCCTGGACATTTTCCGTTTTTTTTAAGTTTTTATAGTATTCTTAACTTCACTTTCATCAGTAGGAAATAAATAGCATGTTATTAATATATTTTGAAAGCGTTGTATTGACTCTGTTTCTATTTTAGTTTTTAATTTTCTCAGCTAACAATTTACCTACTCCAGCATAATGATTGTTAAAATGTTTTGCTATTTCATATTTATTTGATATAATTACTCCGTTTTTGTTTTTTATTTTCTCTATATTTTTAGTTGCTGTTTGGGTATTAGTGATCTTTTTAGCTATACTCCACAGGTTTTTTGTGATATTTTTATTTTTTTCTATTTCTTTTTTGCAATAATCTTTTTTTGCTTGTTGAATCAAAACAGTAAGTCTATTTTTGTAATTATTATATATTTGTTTAATTTGTAAATTATTGGGATTTTTTCGAATATCTTCAAATAAACTATTTTTTATAACAATAGATCTTAGAAGTCCCTTTGTAATCCATGGTTTTATTTTATACTGAGAGTTTTTTATTTTTATAGTTTTGGTGCAGTTAGATTTAGATATACATTTCTGTATTTTAGCTATAAGAATATTTGCCATTTGGTCAATTTTATTCGTATTATAGAATGAGTCCCAATTTTCTAGATTCAATATCTCATTCACTTTTTTATAATTTATAAATGTTCTTGTATTTATTCTTTTTGGAGAACTATTCTCAAGAGTGTTTATGTTAATACCCAAAATTATGGGGTAATGATCAGCGAGTGGATATTCTAAAATTATTGGATGGAACATTTCTTCTGCACGGGTTATGCAATTTTGTTTAATAAAGATATGATCAATGATAGTCGCTATATTATTTTCAACACGTGTTGGTTTATTTATATAAGAATTAAAACCATTTTCATTTAAAATATTTAAATAATTCTGAGTTGTCTCATTTGTGGAGTATAAATTTATATTTATATCTCCTATTAAAATGTGGAAATCGGCTGTTTTCGAATTAAATGACTGTAAATATATTTCTAATTCCTCATTGAATTCGTTGATATCCTCTTTTAATTTTCTCGGTGGTCGATAGATACCTGTAATAAGAATTGTTTTTTCCCCGCTGGAGATCGAAATTTCAAGAAATGCATATTTTTTTGTTCTTACTATATTATGTTTGAATTTGAATATTGATTTTACAAATACAACTACACCATCATTTTGGTTTATACTACTGTTATTATAAAGTGTTGTATATACTTCTAACCGATATAAATTAATATCATTAATTTGCCAGCTTTCTGTTAAAATTATTACATCAAACGTATTTTCTATTTTTTCGAGTAAAAGTGAAAGTTCGTTAAAATTTTTGTTTAAACTTCTTATATTGCAATGAAATATATTAATCCCTGATAGTATGGGAGCATACAATTTGGATATCACTAACTGAATATGTATCTATGGCAATGTGATCTAATTCTCTTATGGATGGATCCATTATTTTATGTTACACTACCACTTTAGAAATATGTCATAAAATGATGTATGTATAAAACCAGGTTATGGCATAAATGTTCCGCATAAACCTAACAACTATGTTGGTAAATATTTTTCAACTGTGAAACCGTTAATATCTAAAGATAAACAAACCACACGGTAGAAAAATTAAATTGTTTAGATTCCAATCTCTAAATAATATTTACAAAAAAGATTGTATGGGCATTGCTAAACAACATTTTGGTTATAACCATCGATTCGATTATGAAATTGTTAATATTTGAGCTAAAGAAACCAATTATTATAAAAGATCTATCCTGAAGATGATTCACATAAAACGTGATGCTAATTTTGTAAATCATCGAACTAATGTACAATCATTGAGTCAAATTTATGCAAATTTAATCAAACACTTGTAAATTTCTACATATATAGAAAGGTGATACAATAAATCAGTAATACCGGTACAGCAAAGATCTCTTTTATCGCAGTACAATTTTAAACACATCTGTTCAACATTGTAAAGATTTGGCGCAAAGCAATTTTTGTTGTCAGGAGACTCGAGATATGAGGTCTTCAACTATAGAAACATTACATGTAATAGTTTTGTAATACACATTCATACATTTTACACATTAATGTGTTAACTTTTCAATTATTCGTGTTTCGTTCGTTGTTGCGACGTAGACATTTTTAATTGAAATTAATGCGATAAAGAAGTTTGATGCTTAGTGCAATTAGTTTAAGGAATCTCGCGTTTAGTGACGTGAATTAATTTTCAAACGTCTTCTGATGATGGTCGTGAGAGCGAAACGTGCGTCTTTACGCATTTCAGGACAATGTAGTATACAAACGTGTTAATGTGATCTATTTCCCAAGAATTAACATATAATTTATACCTGGGTCTAGAATCATTATTATATAATAATCAAGTAATGTACGATCTGTTTACTTCTTCGATTTTTCGAATATTTGTATATATACATTATAATTATTAATATTCATTGAACTCAAATAATTTGGAACGCAGTGGCCAATTTACCTATAATTTCCTTTTTTTTTCTTTGAGGGGAAAGCTGAAAGAATGGGGATGAAAAAACTTCCAGATAACACTAAACTTTGTGTAGTCATTTTCGAGATAATAATGGTGAAAAAAAATATATCAGTAATAATAGCGACGATATTGATCACAGTAATAGTATCATGGAACACAGCACTCTTTCGCTATATTGGAGCCCACTGACAGTTGACACCGAGTGTATACTAACAATGAAGATTCAGTCATTTTTGAAATTTCTACTGGACAATAGTGCAAATCCCTAGGAACGTGATCGTGTATGTCAGTGGGATCCAATATGACGGACGAGTCCGCTACGTTTTATCTAGTACTGTAAATAGTTATTGTGTTATTGGTGTCATTGATCTGATTCGATATATCAATAATTTCTCAGAGGCGGGTGAATAAAACAGTCAAACTAGATTAGTTTAATCAATTGTATATGTCCAGCAGATGAAACTCTAGATAATAATATTTCTCAGCAGTTTATTGATAAAATATATGTTGATATAATCGCTATCTTGAGAATAATGATATCGATATCAATCCAATCAATAATGTCGAAATGTCAACAATGCTACTTACTATCCATACCTACTGACAGGGACATATATAAGGGGCGTTAGGGGGTTCCAGCCCCCCATCGAATCGCTCATGCATACACAATAATCATTATTCAGTGGCATTAGAATCGATCCTGCACATAGCATAAGAGGTAAAAAGCTTTATTCCCACTTCAACATAGAGGATCAAAACGAAAAAATGGTGGTTACAGAACCCCAACCCTCTACCCACTGAAAAGCTATAAATACGTCCCTGCCTGCTGGAGAAAAATAACGAAGCTACAAAAGATAGATTGATGATAGCTACAATAGTTATTTGTGTAACTAGTGCAAAAAGTGTATAGTTGTTGCACGAAGCATGAAGTTTCACAGCTGGAGACGAAGTCGAGAGTAAATTACTTTTTGCAAATGTTCCACACAACTTTTTTCTACGATCAATTCAACAGATTGACAACAAAATATTCAGATTTCAAACTAAAAACTGGAAATTCATTCCAGAAATTATCACTGTCAAACGCTGATTTCGATGGTTAATTATTAATAAACTTTCTTTGTTATAAAAGTCTATGGAAACTGATCATAGATCGATTTTGTAATCAACAGTGCTGAAAGTAAATAATTTTTGCACTAGTGCAAGTAAAACTTTTGGCGCTGAAAATAGTGTCAAAAGTGATAACTAGTTAACGATCGCAGAAAAAATATAACTCAGCGAAGATATATTGGAAAATTGATACAAGAACGTATTTGTGTATTGTGTAGATATTTATTCACTATAATTTATGTAAGTTTAAATTAACTATTTGACTGTATCTCTCTGTACCCTAGTTACGCCACTGAACGTGGAACATTCTAGTACCTACCAGATGGTAAAGGTAGGTACGCTAATGTTGGGCAGCAGTACAAAAAGCAAAACAAAAGGTATTAACTTGAAACCTTCACCAAAATTAAATAGTGAGAAACCATTTCATCTTGACAGTTTAGGACAAAATCATTTTGAAAACAATAATACCCCATTTTTTGGCTTGCGAAATGTAAAAGAAGGGTCGGTCGTTCCTTGTTATTTAATATTATTTTGGGCTTAAATCTAAACCAGGAATTTCACCCTGATCTAGTCTAGACCACTAGTTTATTAGTACTCAGATTCACTATTTATCTTTTGTATGGCATTGTACGACAGTAAATTGAGAACTCTTACTCTATTATGGTATATAAGGATGAAAATTACGCTGTGTAACCTATATATCTTAACGTAAAAAGCTGAAACCAACATTCTTCAAAGGGAAAAACATGTAGGTGCATCAGGTAAATAATCCCAAGTTTGTAAAGTAGAGAATGACAATTGATACAGAATTCCTACTTAACGGATAACTTAGTACTTACAATCAAGATAATTCAAATTGCCTGCTTCATGTAATTTCCAACGTCACACAATGGAACAGCACATAAATGGATAACATAAATATATGTATATACCTAGTATATTTCAAAACAATTCAATTTAAACTACGTAACGTAAACTAACAAAGTACACAAAGACGTATGTTGAGAACGTAACCGCACGAACTAGTTAACTCTCAACCTTGTTGATATTCATACTGACTGACTAGCTGTAGCTACTAGCTAGAGTAGTGGAACTGGAAAACACAGTCCCTGCCAAACATACTTGATCAGTCAGAGTACACTCAAACTTATAGTATAGTAGTAGTGCAATTCCTCGAGTTCATCTTTGATAGTTGTAAACTCATAAAGGGTATTGTGTCAGTATTCTATATAAAAAATATACCATCATCAGCATTTATAATATTTAACAGACCACTGAATTTGAAATGAATGTACAAAGTTCAGGGCCGTATCCAGGGGGACGCTTTTGACCGTTCAGCCCCCCTGGAGATTTCTGAACCCCACAGAAAAAAATTTAATACAATATCTACAGATTTTTTAGCACTAGAGATAGCACCATTTCTTTAAAGGTACATGGTACCGTATATATAATTTTTTTTCAATAGAAACCATAATTTTAATAGTGTAATAATTTTTTATAAATAATTATTCAATAACAATGAAAGAAATTGTACGTTATTCATAAAAAAAGAATAATCCTGAATAAACTACTCTTGTCAGATCTTGATAATCGAATTATACGTAGGTACAGATCGAGCGGTGTATAGGATTAATGGAATGGCTAACTTGATATTGTTGGCACTTGAAAAAGAAAGAACCAAAGATATCAATATTCAAATATTATTAAACAAATTTAAAAGCAAGAAAAATGAAAATTACAATTATATCAAGTATAACAAAATCAATTTGTAATAATATGTAGTTTATGCTTAGGGTACCCCGAAAAATTTTAAAAATGCTGGCTACCCCCTAAAATTGAAGTTTTAGTGGAAACAAATATTTCTGTGGTATTTAAAAATTTTTTGAACAAGATATAGAGGGCGCGCCGGTCGTTTGAAAATGCAGTTTTTTCGTGTTTTTTTTACATTCGACGCTGGTACAACCTATTAGAACGTATCAAAAGTCCCTATATTTGGATATGTGGTGCCCAGATAGATACTCTTTCAAGAACTTTAATCGTTGACCACTTATTTGAAGCCCTTCGTTCAAAAAAACGCGGTTAAAATCGTTATTTTTGCATTTTTTCCACTTAATTAAGTTATAATTGGTAATTTTTTGCTAAGAATCTCAAAAAAAGACAAAATTTAAGAAATAAATAAATTTGTACTAGAACTTCAGTTTTAGAGGGTAGCCAGCATTTTTTTAATTTTTAGGGGTACCCTAATGCTTATGCTTTGTAGCTTAAGCCCATCAACTTTACATTTTCTTTTTAAATCGCCTGCGCTCCGTTGTAAAATTGTTAGATTCGAAATACGAAATACTTTTATGCTTTGTAATAAATGTCCAGCTTCGTCTTAGAAAAGATTTTAGAGATCACGCCCAAAAAATTCATTTGAAGGTCTCACCGCTGCGTGCCTCTCGAGATAGAATATCAAATATCATCAACATTTTGCTCGAAAGTTGTCCCCCCCCCCCCCCCTACCAAGATTAAGTTCTGACTACGGCCCTGCCTAAGTGTAGTGAAAATTAATGGAGAATTGTGAGCGAATGGAAAACACATTACGGTACGCCTCAAACTAATATCGCAATGAATCAATACATAACAAATTCACGCATTAAAAAAATATGGAATAAGTAGGTAAATATGTAGTTTATTTAAATGGAATCCAAATAATGTTCTAAGATATTGAATTCATTGATTTAAAATGAATAAGAATAGATATCAACTGTACTGTATATATTTAATTATTTTACAATTTTAAAAACAAGTTGGGTGCGGGGGATCTGTAGACAAAAATTAGGGGATGCCATGTTCCGAGTCTAAATGTGAAATTTAAATGTGCAATCAAGTTTGGATTATCCACCATACCATCCAAAAGTTTGTACAAGCAGCCAAGGTTTGACACCGCTTCCCAATCTCGACAAGACCAAGTTTTTCCAGCAATAATTCTTGAAGGTATCTTATAATGGAATAAACTCCATCGATTCGATGTAAGATCTGCTTGAGAAATTTCCTTAATACACGCTCAATCAATCAATGACACCACATGTCGATGGAGCTCACAATACTTGCATACTCAAACTAGGCGAAACATAGTGTCAAATAATAATAAAGCTGTATGAAAATAATATTGAGACCACACTTAGAGATGTTCAGTTCTAACCCATTTGTTTGGCAACATACATGTAACCTATTTAGATCCACCTGTAATAAAATAGCGTCTAATGTAAATGTAATTTGTAAGTAAAGCTTCCTATCATCGGTGTAGAGCAGACATTTCACCCTAAATATTCTGGTAACATCATCTACGAAAAATATAAACATCAGTGGGTCAAAAACTGGGCCCTGCGGAATACAAGAAGTTACCTCGGAGCAAGTAGTACAGTCGATTATTCGCATTATGATGGAAACAGAGATGTTAAACAGTAGCCTGTTTCACTTCTCTGGTTGGAAATAGTTGAAAAATTGTGAGAATAAATTTTATAGAGCTCACATTTTTTCTTTTCGTTTATTTATTTATTAATTCGAAGAATTGATATTTTATGATTTCTGGCCCAGGAAAAGTAAAATTAAAGAAGAATTTTTCACAGCTGTCCTGTTTTTTGTGAAGTCTGATTGTCGTAAACCATAAAAATAATGATTATATCTACAACTTTTGGTAACTACGCTATTTATATTTAGCCCGTACTATATGTTTATTCTCTGGCGTTTCATTTTTTATTATTACTGTGATATAACACAACCCAACCAAAGACTACAAAAAGGCGATTCCGCGGCGATTTATTTATAAAATGAAGGTAGGGAATCTCCGAAAATGCTTTGATTGATCAGCCAAATGATCGGGGAATACCCGCTACAATATATCCTGATTCGTGATTCCAGCAAACAGAGTTGTTACAACAATGTTCAACACTCGACTCACATCTTGCGTTCTTCTGCTAGCCGTTCTCTTATGTCTTCAACTATACCTTTTGTAAATAAATGCAAAATGTGGTACCGTGAACCCAACGAATTCTTGTAGTAGGTTTCCACTTTCATCTACTTAATGCGATCTTGTCATAGCTGATTATTGTCTGGCAATTGTGGAAAAACATGTATGGAATTGTAATAACGGTACCGCGTCAATCTTCATGCTAGTGTTTACCACCGCTGGAAAAGAATTTGACTAGTTGAAAAATTTTTTCAACGAATTCCCAGGGCAATAGCAAGTCTTGAGGGGTAATTCCGAACAAACAATTCTCGCTGGTCTCTATGTACTAATAATAAGTTCTAAAAATAAACTTTTCTTATTAATTATACATACAATGTATTTTAACTATTCTCATAAAAAGTCTTGAACATGCCAGGAAATTGTAAACTATTAGATGAACATAACTGTCAACTAGATAATCATGGTTCACTAAATCATTAAAAGATATTGAGTCATTTTTCACGGGTGTAATTTTACAGTTGACAAATATGTACCTACGTCAAAGAATAACACAGTGTTCTAAGACGAGCTCAGCGAGGACAGAAACCTCACGTAGAGCTGAAGGGCATCATCAATTAATAAATAATCAGAATGTGGTAGATAAAAATATGAATTTATACTAAATATAAGAAAATGAGAGTTGCATTTGAAATCCATATTAACCAGATATAAAATGAAAATCACCAATATAAAATCTATTCTCAAAATTTTCTTTAAGCTTACAGAAATAGCAAATTTATAATGCGTGCTAAAAATACCTTAAAAAACGAAATTAATAATCCAAGAAAATCTATACATTAAATAATAATGCTACCAACTCAATGTCGAATAAAAATAATTATTATATTTGATAAAAACATGAAACTGTAACTTTTACAAGAAATACACAAACTCCTCTAATCAATTCATTAGCATCGTTAAAAATAGTAGTCCTGGTTTAGATGGTATTTCAGTTAATTCAACTTATTATTTAAAACTTCTATTATCCCTGAAGCATTTGAAATAGCTGTTGTAATTCCCATCTATAAATCGGGTACTAAAAATCAACAACTCAGTGTTATTAATAGTTTCTATACAATTTTTGAAAAAAGATGAGTTTCTTTCCAACAATCAGTTTGGATTTCGGGATAATCTATCTGTATTACGAATAATTTTAATAACAATCAAAAGGTCTTTGCACTATTTATGAACTTTGCTAAAGCTTTCGACACGGTCCTTCATAACGAATTATTTGATATACTCTTTAGCGGAGGTCAGGGGAAACACGCACACTCAAAAACTAACTAGAAAATATAAGTCAAACAGTTGACATTAATGGAATTTTGGGTGATCCAATAACGGTCAATATACCACAGGGTACAGTAATAGGTCCGATACTCTTCCTAGTTTACATCAACACACAATTACAATTACAATATAAACGGTAAAATTAATTATTCTGGTCCATCATGGGATTTGGTGAAAGAAAGGGTTTGCGGAGGACAATAAAGACATTAACAATCAATTTAACAAAAACTAATTACATCGCCTAGTAATCATTCTCGACCAGATTTTAAGTGCCTACAATTTAATAATTATATATTTATGGAACTAATATTAAATATTCATCTATCTTAAATTGGACCATCATGATCATGTTATTTATTTGAGTAAAAAGATTAAACAACTCATAAAGTATTCTTACTAAGGGATACACTACAAAATGAATTGCTACCAACAGTTTACAAATCTTTGGTAGATTCTTAAATGCTAGCCACAACTACATTCTGAAAGTTATTAAACACAAATCTAAATTATTTCCCACGGAACATTTCTGACGAAATTTTAAATATGAGAAACTTATATACTCTTACTGTATCTAAGTTTTTCCACCCAAAAGGGAATATAAAAGTGAGACTTATCATACACATTAGAAACACTACAAATAAACAAATCAGCATTCCTGTGTGCAGCAAATTTAAGCACAAACAACATTCCTATTGATATAAAAACAATTTGTAATATGAAATGCTTTTCCAAAACATCTAAAAGATTCATTTCCCAAAATCAAAATACATTTTTTTTTACTGACTGAAGGTAGAGTATAAGGATGAAGAGAAAAATTCTTCTGTTAATTAGTTTACCCAATTTAATTTGATTTTAAATACATTATAGATCACAAATGTTATCCTATTGTAATTTTAATTTTCAATTATAATGTTTGTATCATTTATTTACACGTACAAATGTTACTTTATTGTAACAATTTGGTTTAACTCATTATAATATGTATACATATATAAAATATATGAAGTGCTAATCTCCCGAAATATGAGAACCAATCCGGCCGGTGTGCATCGATGTTTTGGGGCGTAATGACCATTTTGACCTGACAACCACAAATTCAGATAAATTAATATTTGTGTGAAGTTATCCACGCTTTTCCGGCCACACTTTTGCCGACTCGGCTACTAGTCTCTATTGAAACATTGTACGTGCAGTCCAACCACCGCGCTACATACCTCTCACTCATCTCGCTCACTACGTTCATATTTAGATGGCATACATATACGTACGTCCGATATTCATTTTATACCAATTGTAATAATATGTACTGGTTTATTTAGTTATTTCTCCTTTCTAATCGAACATATAATGATATTATTGGAATATAATGCATTGCCTATTGTCGTACTGTGTTGTTCGTTTGAAATTAGAACCATATACAGGATAATTCAACGTATAGGTTCAAAAGAGTACAAAATTTCCTAACAGAAATTTCATACACTTAACTATTTAAGTGAAGTATGGATGGTTCGTCACTGCCAAGCAATCAATTCTCCTACACCAATGACTTCCCTATGAAAAGGTACATTAGCCCACAAACTATAATGAGCAAAAATTACAGTGGGAAAAAGTTGCAGCGATACAAACAAAAAATGTCATAATAGAAATTTCATACATTCAACTATTCGAACGGAGTGTGGACGGTATGCTACGGCCAGGCAATCAACCTCTCTCACACCAATGTCTTCCCCATGTAAGAGTGCATTAGCTGACAAATTCTTATGAGCAAGAATTATGGTGGAAAAAAGTTGCAGCGATACAAACAAAAAATTTCATAATAGGAATTTCATACATTCAACTATCAAATGGAGTGTGGACAGTATGCTACGGCCAGGCAATCAACCTCTCTCACACCAATGTCTTCCCCATGTAAGAGTGCATTAGCTGACGTATTCTTATGAGCAAGAATTATAGTGGGAAAAAGTTGCAGCGATACAAACAAAAAATGTCATAATAGAAATTTCATACATTCAACTATTCGAACGGAGTGTGGACGGTATGCTACGGCCAGGCAATCAACCTCTCTCACACCAATGTCTTCCCCATGTAAGAGTGCATTAGCTGACAAATTCTAATGAGCAAGAATTATGGTGGAAAAAAGTTGCAGCGATACAAACAAAAAATTTCATAATAGAAATTTCATACATTCAACTATTAAATGGAGTGTGGACGGTATGCTACGGCCAGGCAATCAACCTCTCTCACACCAATGTCTTCTCCATGTAAGAGTGCATTAGCTGACAAATTCTAATGAGCAAGAATTATAGTGGGAAAAAGTTGCAGCGATACAAAAAAAAATTTCGTAACAGAAATTTCATACATTCAACTATTCAAATGGAGTGTGGACGGTATGCTACGGCCAGGCAATCAACCTCTCTCACACCAATTTCTTCCCCATATAAAGTTGCATTAGCTGACAAATTCTTATGAGCAAGAATTATGGTGGAAAAAAGTTGCAGCGATACAAACAAAAAATTTCATAATAGAAATTTCATACATTCAACTATTAAATGGAGTGTGGACGGTATGCTACGCCCAGGCAATCAACCTCTCTCACACCAATGTCTTCCCCATGTAAAAGTGTGGACGGTATGCTACGGCCAGGCAATCAATCTCTCTCACACCAACTTCTTCCCCATATAAAGTTGCATTAGCTGACAAATTCTCATGAGCAAGAATTATAGTGGAAAAAAGTTGCAGCGATACAAACAAAATATGTCATAATAGAAATTTCATACATTCAACTATTCAGATGGAGTGTGGATGATTCGCTACGGCCAGGCAATCGACTTTTCCTACACCAATGTCTTCCTTATGAAAAGGTGCATCAGCCGAAAACTTCTAATGAGCAAGAATTATAGTGGGAAAAAGTTGCAGCGATACCGTCCACACTCCATTTAATAGTTGAATGTATGAAATTTCCATTATGAAGTTTTTTGTTTGTATCGCTGCAACTTTTTTCCACCATAATTCTTGCTCATACGAATTTGTCAGCTAATGCAACTTTATATGGGGAAGACATTGGTGTGAGAGAGGTTGATTGCCTGGCCGTAGCATACCGTCCACACTCCATTTAATAGTTGAATGTATGAAATTTCTATTATAAAATTTTTTGTTTGTATCGCTGCAACTTTTTTCCACCATAATTCTTGCTCATAAGAATTTGTCAGCTAATGCTCTCTTACATGGGGAAGCCTGGCCGTAGCATACCGTCCACACTCCGTTCGAATAGTTGAATGTATGAAATTTTTATTATGACATTTTTTGTTTGTATCGCTGCAACTTTTTCCCACTATAATTCTTGCTCATAAGAATTTGTCAGCTAATGCACTCTTACATGGGGAAGACATTGGTGTGAGAGGGGTTGATTGCCTGGCCGTAGCATACCGTCCACACTCCATTTAATAGTTGAATGTATGAAATTTCTATTATAAAATTTTTTGTTTGTATCGCTGCAACTTTTTTCCACCATAATTCTTGCTCATAAGAATTTGTCAGCTAATGCTCTCTTACATGGGGAAGACACTGGTGTGAGAGAGGTTGTTTGCCTGGCCGTAGCATACCGTCCACACTCCGTTCGAATAGTTGAATGTATGAAATTTCTGTTATGAAATTTTTTTTTTGTATCGCTGCAACTTTTTCCCACTATAATTCTTGCTCATTAGAATTCGTCAGCTAATGCACTCTTACATGGGGAAGACATTGGTGTGAGAGGGGTTGATTGCCTGGCCGTAGCATACCGTCCTCACTCCGTTCGAATAGTTGAATGTATGAAATTTCTGTTATGAAATTTTTTGTTTGTATCGCTGCAACTCTTTCCCACTATAATTCTTGCTCATTAGAATTCGTCAGCTAATGCACTCTTACATGGGGAAGACATTGGTGTGAGAGGGGTTGATTGCCTGGCCGTAGCATACCGTCCACACTCCATTTAATAGTTGAATGTATGAAATTTCTATAATAAAATTTTTTGTTTGTATCGCTGCAACTTTTTTCCACCATAATTCTTGCTCATAAGAATTTGTCAGCTAATGCTCTCTTACATGGGGAAGATATTGGTGTGAGAGAGGTTGATTGCCTGGCCTTAGCATACCGTCCACACTCCGTTCGAATAGTTGAATGTATGAAATTTCTATTATGTCATTTGTTGTTTGTATCGCTGCAACTTTTTCCCACTAAAATTCTTGCTCATTAGAAGTTTTCGGCTGATGCACCATTTCATAAGGAAGACATTGGTGTAGGGAAAGTCGATTACTTGGCCGTAGCGAATCATCCACACTCCATCTGAATAGTTGAATGTATGAAATTTCTATTATGACATTTTTTGTTTGTATCGCTGCAACTTTTTTCCGCTATAATTCTTGCTCATAAGAATTTGTCAGCTAACGCAACTTTATATGGGGAAGAAGTTGATGTGAGAGAGGTTGATTGCCTGGCCGTAGCATACCGTCCACACTCCGTTCGAATAGTTGAATGTATGAAATTTCTATTATGACATTTTTTGTTTGTATCGCTGCAACTTTTTCCCACTATAATTCTTGCTCATTAGAAGTTTTCGGCTGATGCACCATTTCATAAGGAAGACATTGGTGTAGGAAGAGTCGATTGCCTGGCTGTAGCGAATCATCCACACTCCATCTGAATAGTTGAATGTATGAAATTTCTATTATGACATTTTTTGTTTGTATCGCTGCAACTTTTTTCCACTATAATTCTTGCTCATAAGAAATTGTCAGCTAATGCAACTTTATATTGGGAAGAAGTTGGTGTGAGAGAGGTTGATTGCCTGGCCGTAGCATACCGTCCACACTCCGTTCGAATAGTTGAATGTATGAAATTTCTATTATGACATTTTTTGTTTGTATCGCTGCAACTTTTTCTCACTATAATTCTTGCTCATTAGAAGTTTTCGGCTGATGCACCTTTTCATAAGGAGAACATTGGTGAGGAAAAGTCGATTGCCTGGTCGTAGCGAATCATCCACACTCCATCTGAATAGTTGAATGAATGAAATTTCTATTATGACATTTTTTGTTTGTATCGCTGCAACTTTTTTCCACTATAATTCTTGCTCATGAGAATTTGTCAGCTAATGCAACTTTATATCGGGAAGAAGTTGGTGTGAGAGAGATTGATTGCCTGGCCGTAGCATACCATCCACACTCCATTTGAATAGTTGAATGTATGAAATTTCTGTTACGAAATTTTTTTTTGTATCGCTGCAACTTTTTCCCACTATAATTCTTGCTCATTAGAATTTGTCAGCTAATGCACTCTTACATGGGGAAGACATTGGTGTGAGAGAGGTTGATTGCCTGGCCGTAGCATACCGTCCACACTCCATTTAATAGTTGAATGGATGAAATTTCTGTTACGAAATTTTTTTTTGTATCGCTGCAACTTTTTCCCACTATAATTCTTGCTCATTAGAATTTGTCAGCTAATGCACTCTTACATGGGGAAGACATTGGTGTGAGAGAGGTTGATTGCCTGGCCGTAGCATACCGTCCACACTCCGTTCGAATAGTTGAATGTATGAAATTTCTATTATGACATTTTTTGTTTGTATCGCTGCAACTTTTTCCCACTATAATTCTTGCTCATAAGAATACGTCAGCTAATGCACTCTTACATGGGAAAAACATTGGTGTGAGAGAGGTTGATTGCCTGGCCGTAGCATACTGTCCACACTCCATTTAATAGTTGAATGTATGAAATTTCTATTATGAAATTTTTTGTTTGTATCGCTGCAACTTTTTTCCACCATAATTCTTGCTCATAAGAATTTGTCAGCTAATGCACTCTTACATGGGGAAGACATTGGTGTGAGAGAGGTTGATTGCCTGGCCGTAGCATACCGTCCACACTCCGTTCGAATAGTTGAATGTATGAAATTTCTATTATGACATTTTTTGTTTGTATCGCTGCAAATTTTTCCCACTGTAATTTTTGCTCATTATAGTTTGTGGGCTAATGTACCTTTTCATAGGGAAGTCATTGGTGTAGGAGAATTGATTGCCTGGCAGTGACGAACCATCCATACTTCACTTAAATAGTTAAGTGTATGAAATTTCTGTTAGGAAATTTTGTACTCTTTTGAACCTATACGTTGAATTATCCTGTATATGTTTCAAATTTCAAACGAACAACACAGTACGACAATAGGCAATGCATTATATTCCAATAATATCATTATATGTTCGATTAGAAAGGAGAAATAACTAAATAAACGAGTACATATTATTACAATTGGTATAAAATGAATATCGGACGTACGTATATGTATGCCATCTAAATATGAACGTAGTGAGCGAGATGAGTGAGAGGTATGTAGCGCGGTGGTTGGACTGCACGTACAATGTTTCAATAGAGACTAGTAGCCGAGTCGGCAAAAGTGTGGCTGGAAAAGCGTGGATAACTTCACACAAATTAAATTAATGGAGAATGTTATTACCGAAAATCAGCTTACCTGATGTAACCTAAACGTTATCCGACAGTCATTAATATTCATTGTGTCACAATGAACCAGATAAGAGCACGTTTTGGCAATATTCGATTGAAACGAATATATGCAATAGTCGACGCATTTGAACTTTCCTAACTTTGTTGGTTCGTGAATTTATCTCAATAAAATTAATTGCTCATTGATAATAACAATACAGTTTTAATTTTTTTGGAGTACTTCCAGTACTAGCTAAGATACAAAATTGATACTCTTTCATTCTCGATGTTCAAGGAACCTCCAGTTCAAATTTCGTGATGATCATTTTACCGCCCCCCCCCCCCCCCTCCTGTAATATACGTATATATATATTTTATTAAAAAAAAACTAAATTGAGCTTATTTTGGATAAATCTCAACCAAATTGAACGAAATTTGGTATGAAAGTAGTCCATATAAGTTACGAACTACATACCAAATTTCATCACAAAATATGAAACAGTTCCACCGGAATTCTACTTTTAGTGTTTTTGCGCCGAGGGTCGTAAGGCTAAGTGATAAAAACCAAATTGTAGGTTTTTTTATTAACTCTGACTTGACTGAAGTCAAATTTTACTCAAAAGTAAGGCGAACCCAAAAATTTTTCACGGCTAAGAAAAATAAAATTGATAAAATTTTTTTGATAATCCTGATGGTTCAAGATGTGAGGAACAATTTTTATAATACATCATCGACTAAAGAAAGTATCAAATCTTGCGGTGAAAGATGTGTCATTATGCTGTATGACTGGAATATGAAAAAGAAACGGATCTTGGAAAATTAAGATACCAATGTTTCTAAAAACTGTGAATGAAAAATTTGGCAATAGAGGTTAGATTGAGCTAATATCTATGTTCATTACCGCCTACAAAAGATGCAGATTTTTACCACACGTTACGTACGTTTTTTCAAGTTTGTGTGTGGAATGGTGACGTTAGTAAGAATCCTCTTGAGTTTGAATGGAAACAAACTCCAGAGAATGGACTAATGCCATTAAAAACTGTCATGCCACCTCTTCCAGAGGGATTGATGAAAGAAATTGCTTGCGAGTGTAAAGCTGGTTGCAAAACAGCGCGCTGTTCTTGCAAACCTACGGGTATCACATGCAGAGTTCTATGTCATCAAGGTAATGATACCTTGTGTCAAAATGTTGAAAACATAATTGAAAATTCTACGATTATTGATGAAACTGAACAAATTGCAGTAGAAATTAATCCTGAAATTGGTGATAACGAAGATTTGTTATCTGATGATGAAGAGGAAGGGTATATTCCTCAGATAATATGTCTGATGACATGTACGATTTCAGCTAATCCGAGACTGAGATTTTTCAAAATGTGTTAACTGACTCTGAAGCAAGTACGTGTAGCTGCGTTTCAAGTAAAAACAGCAATACAAAATTTAAACTAACAAAAAAAAATTAAATAAACTTAATTTTGTTAAAAAATTAAATTATAAAGAATTTTAATGAAGAGAAAGAAATTTTATCATAATTTTTTTCATCATATACGATGTTATGCGGACACATATATATATATGCCGTATATGGCTAATTTTTTGGTTTGCCTTACTTTTGAATAACATTTGAGTATGGTCAAGTCAAAGTAAATAAGAAACCTACAATTTGGTTTTTATTACTTAGCCCTAGGACTCTTGGCGCAAATTCGGCAGCGTTTTGAAAATTATCGAAATTTGGACTAAAAGTGGAATTCCGGTGAATCCATCACATATTTTGTAATTAAATTTGGTATGTAGTTTGTAACTTATGTGGACCGCCTTCACACCCAATTTTGTTCAATTTGGTTGAGATTTGTCCAAAATAACTCAATTTAGTTTTTTTCTCAATAAAACATATATATATACATATATTACAGGAGGGGGGGTAAACCGATCATCACGAAATTTGCACTGGAGATTTTTTGAACATCGAGAATGAAAGGGTATCAATTTTGTACCTCAGTCAGTACTGGAAGTACTCAAAAAAAAAATTAAACTGAGAACATAACCCGTAAAATGGCCAAAATAGGTCAAAAAAGCCATTTTTTGGAAATTAGACCTACTTCCGGTTCAACAAGGCCATAAAGATTTGAGGGTATTGTTACTATCATCAAAACAAACCTTTTGTTCTATATGGCTAAGCCCGCTCAACAATTTTCGCTCATTTTCCAGGCTTACTCCACTACCAGGAGAAATATCACAATAAATACGGTAGATCGGTAGAACATTGGACCTAAAAAATGTTCCACTTGAGAAGCACATGATAAAACCTCAAGGAACTTCAAAATGTGATGAAAAGAAAATACTCACTTCCTCTATTAGTTCAACAACAGAGCTATTATGGTGATGAATTGCGATAAAAATACACCCGCCCCTCCAATGGACTCATAAAATAGTAATTTAGGTACGTCCGATGGGTGACTTATAAGAACGAGTTAATATTAAGGATGAGGGGAAGCAGGAGCCGAGTCCGGAATATCAAAACGATTACAATAAAAACACCTAACAGACGTGTATTGTATAATATTTAATTTCATACTGTTTATTTGTTTTTCATAAAGCAAATTTCAAATAATTCGTTAATGGTTTTGACAATTAGTTAATGTTTTATCTGTCAAAATCTTGATTCTGGCTTTAGATCTGTTGGTGATAGTTTCATAATAATATGTTGCCAGGCAACATGCCCTGATACTGTAATAGCTCATTTGCCAAACTGAAGGAACAATAAATAATGAACATTATCTAAGTTCTAAGAATTTGCAAACAGTAAATGTTATAACCGCCTTTGAGTGGATTTATCAATACTGACTTTTATATGGTAACCCATAACAATTTCTCACAGATGAAAATGATAAGGAAAGTCATTCCTTCCAACAGTGGCGGCTGGTACTAAAGGGCAAAAAAGCACATGCCCATCCAACAGTCAACCTGCCCACCCAACCTCCAAGATGAATACAGAAAGAAATTCCCATATAATTTAGTGCATTATTTTATGCCGCACATCAGGCGCATGCAATGATAACGCCTAAAACTATGTTCCGGGGAACGTTCTGAAGTGTACCTATTTCAAGTTTGATTCGGCTGAGTATGGTTATCTTCGCCATACGCGCTTATACCGGTTTGGGGCACAAAACATCGTATCTCCAGTAAACGTCTTGCCCTCATAGTGTACAGTGTGTGAATTCAATTCGAAGACGTAAAGTCTGAAGTGATGTATTATCAATGATAGACGTTTGAAGAAAAAACTTTTAATCAAAAAGAAAGGAAAGCCTATTCCTAATCTTCAAATAAACTACACTTCCACATGTAAAACCCGAACTTACAATAGAGTATTCAGCAAGAACATCTATGAAAAATACGAGTGGACGTGCGGATGTCCAGTAACAAATGAACTATTTTTTATGTGCTTAATTTTTAAGAAAGAAAGTTAGTGCGTGGAATAAACAAGGGTTGAATGATTTAAAACACATCGCAGAGAGGGCAAAGAAACACGAAAATTTCGTTTCTTACATGCATGGATTTGTGTTTTAGGCAAAGTGGACATAAGTGAACAGCTAGATAGTGCTTATTTGCGATATAAAATTAAGTACAACGAAGTTTTGGAAAAAAAATCATATTTTGCGCCGGTTAATTGTGTATGAAATTTTGCAAATTTGCAGTCAAATTTCTCGATCGCCAAAACGAACCGTAATTCTTGATGAAATAGTCAAACGTAGATTACCATGCGCTGTTCCTACACGCTGGATTTTCAAAAGTCGTACTGTGAACACATTATTTGAACACCAGGATTCTTTCAAAGAAAATTTAGACAAAATTATTGACGAAGATGAAGCAAGTGGTTTATTGCAACATTTGAATTTCTCGGAATTTCTCTACTGGTTGAAAATATTTCATTTCATCATGTCACATGTTGAAATATTATTTGATCAGACTCAAATGCGCGGGATTGACAGTGCACAACTGCAAAAGGCAATTGAACAATTCCAACAGCAAATTATTCGAATTAGAAATTCTACTGACAATAACAATCAAGAACGCAATAATGAAGAACCTACTAGGAAAAGACAAAAATACAGCTGGAGATAACAGAGCTGTTATTGCAGAGGAAGTACGTGACACTATTTTATGTCAAATTAGCGACCGATTTGATTTCAGGGATCACTTAACTGCAGCAAAATTATTTGATTCTCGAAATCTTAAAACTTATAGACATGCATTTCCACAAAAACATTTTGATGAAACTGTGAAATCTTATCCTATATTGGACAGTGTAAAATTAAAAAGTGAACTTTCAGCAATTTATGAGCGCGATGACATATGTGACGTAGGTGGTATTTTGCCACTCTTAGTGTTCATAACAGACAACAACCTAATAAAGATTTTGACGGAAACATACAAAGTGTTGGATATTATTTGTGCAACGCCCATGTCGACATCAGAAAGTGAACGATGTTTTCCACCCTCAAACGCATTGAAACTTTTCTGAGAAGCACAATGTCAGAAGATCAACTGAGCGCATTGGCGGTCCTATCAATAGAATTAATAGAAAAGAAGTTTGTCCAGTCTATCCCGGATTTTGACAACAAAGTCCTAGACGTTTTTTCCATCATGGAAAATAAGAAAATGGATTTTATGTACAAAAAATAGTTTTTTCTTGTGCCAACCCTCTTTCATAACTCACGAGCCGCCACTGGTTTCCAATATGTTTTGATTGTTTTATAAGATCAAAAATCATGGAATGAATAATGTCGATTTATGAATGTAACCGCTGTTGTCCGCAGGTTATGCTCGCAGAAACTGCTAATACCCGTAGGAGAAGGCGTCGGCTTCGCTGCCGCGATATGAGTAACCAAGGTTCAAGACTTGATATGCATATCTGAAATGAGTAGAAACAGCTGAAACAGCGGAAAGACATGAAATTCTACTTTGTCTTGTAAAAGTTTATTTGAATTGACAGGAATATGTGTGTCATGGCATGGAATGGTCCGTCACGGATAGTATGTGACATGGTAGCACTAAATTCATAAAACCATATTTACATATAGACTAGAGAACAAAATAATAAACAAACTACGAAATGAAGAGATCCCAGCAACTTAACAAATTATTAAATCGACTTCCAGCGAAAAAAAAATTATATCAAATTACTGTTCAATTGCTAATAATTATTATTGCAAATGAATTAATGATTCATTTGTCTAAAATTATAATACAACCTACAGTTATCATTACGAATGTATATTTCAAATGCTTAGTATTAAATGAACGATTGTTTTTTCATAAATAGGTACATAACTTTCTTAACTTTGTTGGTTCATGGAATTATCTCAACAATTACAATTAGTGCTCACAATACTATCGAAAATTTTGTGACAAGAAGTTTGATCTTGTTGATTTCTAACAAAATTAATATCGACAGTTTTGCTAGCACTCATAGTATTACCTCCAATAATCCTGCACTAGGGCTATTATGGCTTAAGTCTTGTTATTTATTTTAATAAAACAATATACAAAAATAAATAAGTTTTAATAAAAATAGGTAACGAAAACATGTAAATGTATTATTTTGTATAGCAACTGTCCACGCGGACGCATGGCTCACTCAAGTAGGAGACGCTCTCGCTTGCACTTCAAGCCTTAAATGGAACGCTTTAGAGCGAGGTAACGCCGCATGCTTAAATGGAACGCCTCATGAATCATGTTTTCTCGTGAGTGCAGCCGGCTCCATCGAATTATAAGACGTTGTCACGTCAAAAATTTAAAACTCTGAAATAAAGAATGCCGAAATATACGATGATTCAAGGATTCAAATTATGTATCCAGGAAATTATGAGTAGTAATATAACAAGTATAATGAATATGTTCGATAATTTTTGACGAATATGCACGAATGCAAGTTAAGTTGTCAAAAAGTACGAGTACAATTTAACTTGCATGAGATTTGTTAAAAATTATTTGTAATTTCCATTGCACGAATAATATTTCACGAATCAAAACTGTAATCGATTTCTCTTTAAAATTGACATTCAAAATTGAGGTGCATTTTTTTGGAATTTATAGATAGTTTGACATCTCTTTAGACGCCGTAAGTTTTCTAGTGAAAATTTCACACCTATACTTTTTAACCAATAAGATGCCTTAATTTTGACTAGTTACCATTGCAACTAAAAAAAATTCCGGAAATTTTTTCGTGGCGCCACGATATTCAAGTGGAAATTTTTTGACAGTTGAAAAGGTAAACATATGATCTACAACCATTAAATATTGTATATACCTGTGAATAATACAAAATTTCTATAAGAATTAACATTATTATTTATTATTCGCTATAAAGTTTCATTAAACAGAAAACACAAATTTGTTTAATTATTATGCATTAACAATTTATATTTCAAAAAACGAAGGATCTACAAACATAGTAAGATTTAAATGTTGTTTGAATTCTAATCCATTCTCTCTTCTTAATGGTGAATAGGAAGGTGACGAATTAATTAGATGTCTGTGTTTTAAGACATATATGTAATATTTTGAAACAATTTTGTTCAAATCTCTTTTACGCAAAAGGCCATATTTACTTGACATCTGCAGCAGACTTTCTTGGATTTTCGTAAACAAACCATTCAACTCTAACGCTTCCTGGTCGCAATCTTCCATTAAATTCGTTAAATATATTAATTTTGGATGACATATTTGCACTTGACTCAACTCTTTGCAGTATTTACATAAATTATTGTACTTTTCAAAGCATTTCATTTTTTCTCAAATTGTTTAACGCAAATGCTTACAAGAAATGTTTTACATAAGAATATCTTTGTTTGCTGGTTTACTATACAGTAACTCAATGTAATTTACCAATATAAACCTCATCTGTCAAAAGCATGGCCGCCTATATCACGGCCACCTACTGCAACAAACCATGTTAATATTATATTTTTTACATTAGAAGTGTTATGGATTACTTTAACAAAAAATACATTTCTACCACCTTTAGTGACCTTGAATTATGAAAGGGCGATAGATTGATTCAATACCCATCTGAGTTTAGCATTTGGTGTAACTAAAGTTGGTAATATTTTTTATTTAACGAAACATGGTGGACTTGACAAGCAGTGGAATCAATTTGAAATGTCAGATTGGATTAATAATTTTTTTCCAAATTATGGTGTGAAATTTTCTTACCGAATACCACGCAAGCTTAAATTATTCCTGGAAATTTTTTAAGCTCTTGTGATATTATAAGTGAAAATGTCGCCTTGTTGACATGCTTCCACTGAAGAAATTGACAAAAATATTAATTGGCGATCTTACACCAGTAAATACCAAGTAATATCAAACATCCGTATGGAGACAGTTTATTGATAATTGTACCAGTGCAAAATTATGGCATAATTTTTATTTGATTGGTCACGAGCATCAATAAAACCTTGGAAATGCATTGTAAAACTGTCATATTTGACAGATGATGGAAATTTTCACGACAAGGACATGTTACCTATAGAACTCGGTTACCTAAAGAACTCGAAGCTTCCGTGTATTTATAAATCATACAAAATTGAGAATAAATTCTTAGAGTTGCAATGTTTCAAACTAGGATATACTTATAGGAATCAAGCATACTTTATGGAGTATTCCAAGGCTTGTTTGTTGTATTTATTATCTATATGAATAAAATTGTAATATTTTCAAATGATACCTATACCTGCTGGTGCGATGGGAAAAATGAATAGAACAGATTTTATTTAGGTTGGAGATCTGTTAGATAATGATCTTTCAACCCACGATTTGACAAAAAGGAATTATGTAGCATATGAAAAAAACTCGCAAATTATGAATTTTGACAAAGAGAATTACAATTTAAATCAACATGCGTTGAATATTTGAGCCTTTATCATTGACCAAAATCTATAATGATGTACAAATACTTAATTATTCCAAATTTTCAAAACAAACAGATAAAAATTATCGACAGCGACATAGTAGAATCACACTCAAGATACAGAATCAATCATGATGCAAAGTAGTATTTTAAAGAACTGTATCCATAAGCCATGATTTTAGAACTCGAGTTCAACACCATGAATAAAAAATAATCACCCTTATCCACTAAAAATAAATAAGCCGTTTACTCTGATGATGGCTACTTGGTAGATGAAAACAGTATTGTTGGTTCCCGCACTATACGTAGTATATAGTTTAACGGAAATATTGTAATCGGGGCACAACAATTTTTACGGATTTTTGACATGACGTGTATGTGCGTGACTGTGGAGACAATTGCGCCGTTCCTATCGTTCGTATGGATTTGAAATTATATACATTTGATCAGGAGTGTCCGAAAGCTAGTTTTCTTGCTAACAAAAGTGAGGGAAATCAGTGATCAATTGAGCTTTTTAGTGGATAAGGGTTATTATTTCTTATTTATTCACAGTGTTCTTAATATCACTAGTTAAAGTTTGGGAAACGACTTCCGGATGACATGCGTCTTTGCATTATTGCGTTGTCGTCGACCACAAACTCTAATAATGATTATTTGTCTTACAGCACAGCCGTTTCTAGGGAAGTGTGTAGAGTATTAAAGCCAAGCAGAGTAACAACTTAATTAAAACCAACTTGCTGCGATCGTGTTTCTTCAGAGCTAGAGGTGATTGGTGTCCGGCACATGCCAGAATTCCTAGCTAGCTGTTCGTCAGATGCCAATATATCTGAACTTAAACAGTTGGCTACTGATATGTCGGATTCATTTATATATAAAAAGGAAATACCACACACTCACGGACTGACTCACTCATCACAAAATCTCCGAAACTATAAAACGGGCCGACTTGAAACTTGGCAGATACGACGCAGGCACTCGCTAAGAACCGAATTTTGGAAAATCAATGGATTCGATATATTGTGACGTTTTTGACAACTATAATAATCACCTACAATTTACATGACAGACAAATCCACAGATTAATGGATCATTACCACAGTTTATGACAGACAACATATAACGCCTCAGGAAAACATCTGATGTTCACAAGACAGCTGATACATTGACAGTCACATAATGTCCAGACAACTTTTCCATATTATAGATATCCATGTCAATTCAAATAAACTTTCACGTGACATAGAATATAATTTTAGGTCATTCCACACCTTTAGATGTTTCTACTCATTAGAAATATTTGAATTAAGTATTGAAACTTGGGAAATGACATCGCAGGAGTGGAGGCGAAGTTCTTCTACATGTGTTAGCTTTTTCGCGGGCGTAACCCGCCAAAACTGCTGCTAGTATGATATAAAGAGATAACAAAACTTCATTCGCGTGTTAGATCATAGTGGTAATATATAACTAGAGGTAAAAAGCTCCATAAACGTCAATATCAAATAGTTATTTAATTTATTAATCGGAAACTCATAATTAAGATTTAGGAATATGATTCAAGTAGTTACAAGTTTGAATATGAAGCAAAGGTTCTGTCATTTATACAAATCTGTCAGTGGCCATGACGCAAGCTCGTTCGATGACCGCCAACTGCGGAAGGTTCTGCGTCGGCAGCCAGTCAAACAATGGTTAATGCGGCAATGCAAACCGTTGATAAGTGTAAACGACTATTCACTATTAAAATAAACGTTATATTAATATAGTTGAACAAGCTGTCCTATAGCTTAACGACAACATAACTCATCATATAATTCATATGTAGGTGAGTAGTAGTTATGACGCGTAAACCATATAAAATATATGTATTGTATTGAACTCAAGTAGGGGCCACCTCTTTATTAGATTCACACCGTTCACCTATGGCCTACTAAAGAGCTAGGCCGGTACGTTAACTTGGTGACGCCCATAACATATGTTCAACTCGGGCCTATGTAATCGCCGTGCCGTGCTAAGTATCTACTTACAGTATTGTATCATTTTATATCAGAATACCAGCAAAGTATTGTGTACCGAGCTGCAACAGCAGCTATGCCAGAATCCAGATGAGACTTATTATTCAACACTTGCATTTACACGAGACGAGTTAGAAGCACAAATGAACTAGAACAATTCATAGATTCTTTCGTTCCTAATAAAAATGCATACATATGTTGTGAACATTTTCCTGATAGCGACATTATTAGAGAATACAAAACAATGAACGGGGATGGATCTGTGCTTGTGTTTCCTAAAAAGATTCCAAAACTGGTTCAAGGTTGCGTACCTTATATTTTTCCAAATCAACTTTTCTGTTTGTCTATGAAAGTTCAAAGTTCCAATCAAACGAAAACATCCTGAAGAAAAACTCTAGAATAGAACATCATGATTAGATTGATTTCCAAACCTGGCTCAAATATTTTATAATGACTTTATTTATTAAAGAAGAAAAAAAAATGTTCGTAAAATTTCTGAAAACAGCAGAAAATAAAATCATACACTCATCTGAATTAATATGACTTGTAGAAAACGACGGACTTTGTTCAAAGTGGTCTCAATTTGATTCTACATCAGTCATATGTGAATTCAAATACAATTTCTTGGCTCTTATAATTGTATTAGTAGTCTGGAGATTTAACTTTAACAAATTCCAACTATTTTAATTGTCTTACCGTAATTGAAAAGTCACAAATATTTATTAATGCAATTTTAAATATTATTCAAAGCCGAATTCCATTAGAATTCAACGCGCTTCGAGTTGTAGACTCGACACGAGATGGTGACGTCAGAAATTCTATATGATGGCCTTCAATTCTAGTAGGCAATGGTTCACCGCATAGGATGACGTTAGGGGAATTATGAATGAGGAGAAACGTATAGAGAAACTGTTTCGGTATAACAGTTTTTAGCTCTATTTATATAATACCTCTGTGTTAGATTGGTGGGCATGGCTGTGTTCTTAAAAATAATAATTGGTTTCAGGCTGTTATACAGATCAATGCCTTGCCATGTAGAAGAACTGAAAGTTAGCGGGCGTTTATTATCGACGTGTACGATTCTTACTGTTCTTTATGTCCTTGACGAGACTAGGTACCGGGATATCAAAAATTATCTTGGTCAAGGGTGGTTGTGAAATCTAAAACGTGTGTCTTACTTTACGTTTGAAATAATTATGTCACTGTCACACTGACATCATCAATAACCTACAAATTTCATACCTATTTATTTCAGTTGTAAAACAATAATGAACTACAAATTAAAAATTATCTTGGTCAAGGGTGGTTGTGGAATGTAAAACGAAATGTTTACTTTGAACCTTCTACAAGGTCGCAATAGCCACAAACGTGGTCGAAAACTGTTTTAAATTGGTTAATTTTCGATAAATCGAATGACGTTCACGTGAGGAGCGCGTAGCTCGCGAGTTAGAAAAGTGCAAATCTTCGGAACATAGAACGTCTTTACGAAGACTTTTCGCATGCGGTTTTTGCTCCAAGTCGTTAGTTTATGAACTAAATAGCATAGTCTCGGGCCCCAAAATGTCGATTAAATAGGGAAATGTAATTAAAATAGAAACAGGTACTCTCAGGTCTCAGCTACGCGCGTCTAACGTGCGACGTACCAATGGGAATTGTCTAGCTACTAAAATATACCCAAAAGCGGTTAAAAGCTAGCGGCCTACAGCCGAAAACACTTTATTACAACTGGCGCCGGCCGCACGGGGCATAAAACGGCCCCGAATTAACAAGATCGAGGTAAAAAGTATAAACTCTAACAGACGCGTAGCGAGCTCCTCGAGGCATATGTCAAAATGATTACGTTCGTAGCTAATTACATAGGACGTTGGAGTGTTATAACATTCGTATAAAATTGCGAAATTTCTCACTTTTAGAAACTTCAAATTAATTAATTTGACACAAGTTTTGATAACGCAAAGTAAGACACACGTTTCAGATTCCACAACCACCCTTGACCAAGATAATTTTTGATATCCCGATATTTTAATTGTAGTGGTTATTACCATGTTACTCTGAGGTACACGAAGCTTATGTGTAGATGATCGCAAAACTGAAAAACTATAGACATTGTCAAGCTATTTCCTGACAAAATACTGATCACGCTGTATGGGATCATAAATGAAACGACCATGAGAACAATATTGATTCTCTCAGGATATAGCTTATAGGTCCAAATTAGCAAATACTGTGTCCATATGAAGTATTGTTCAGGATATAAAGACCCGGGCGAGATGCAACATATTTTATCATATCGATCAGTTCAATTTTTCAATTTTGTTTCTGAACACAGTCTTCAATATTATACTATAACTGAGACGTGGTTAACGCATACTGTTGGAAATAGTGCATTATTCCCTCTGGATTTAGTCCGTGTTCAGGAAGGATACATTCACTCATTTGATGCTACCGGCAGATCTCGTGGAGTTCTCCATACTGTTCCTCCTTTTTAAATTTAGAACAGAGCATCGTGATTTCGGGAGATTGAGCTACCTATATGAACTTGTTTCAGCAGTAGACATTGCGGCTGCACGAGTCTGGTAATGATTCGTCACTTTGCATAATTGTGGCCTATAATACCACTGTTTGACGCTACCGAAGTAGTAGTAGTATCCCATAGAGAAAGGTGAAAAGTGTTATGCCGAAACAGTTAAAATCATGATTGAAATAGAGGTCCCCCTCCGGAAAAATTTCTGCTCACTCATTGGTGTGACACATTTTAATTTTGGGCATAACATAATATTTTTGAATTCTTGACAGATTTTCCTATTATTGAAGACGATCATCACCCATATTTTATGATATCTATTCCACAACATATAAGGTAATTCACGTTGCACTTCTTATAAACATTGATAATACTGGTAGATCATCGGAATCGGAGAAGCCCGCCAGGGTAGGTTATAAAGATGACTCGACACATTCTAGATAATAAACAAAGATCGATCACTAGCTACGCAATTAGTTCACACAAAATGCTTTTGCATGGTAAAAAACTTTCAAGGTAATCATTCACAAAGGGGAAGAAATCGTTGAATGGAACTACGTTCACAGATGGGGAACAAAAAGAAGAAAAAAGAAGGCGCTGGCTAGTAGTCTGAACTTCGGAAGATTTGCCATCGCACTACAAAGAGAAATCGCAATCATAAAGTGTGCTGAAACCATGCTAGTGCTTTTAACGATACAAGATTCTTCATATTAAGACATCCAAAAAGCCCTGACAGCTGTTGACATTACTATTATAAAATCAAACTGGAATGCTCCAGAGCATAAGAAACCCTTGCAGCTAACAACAGGGTGAAGCTTGCGAGTATCTACAACTAAGGTGCTACAACCTAAATGCGAATGAAGTAATGAACTTGTTAGGAAGCTATTGTGGGGCTGGACCCTCTATGGTACTAGATTATTCATCACTGATCCATCCCACGGTAGTATATACAGGTCTGGGAACTCTGTTTGACATGAGTCTCTTAAATGTCGCCAAACTCGTAGTCCCTCGCTCAGCCACCAGCTGGCGCATGGATCGAAATATGTTGTCAGGATGTCAGGATTAGGCGCCATATCGTTCAAACACGGTCGTATACGTGCCAGAGAACATTCCTCGACTCAAAAGTACCCTTTTGGTACTACGCAACAGATGACGCTTAGCGGACTCACTTATCACATAGGAAACAGCCACGAGATTCTAGACCTGTATATACGACCGTGGTCCATCCTCAGAAATCTCGAAAGAAATACTGGAAATGAGTGAATCAAAAGTAGGTAGAACGTAAATACGGGACATAATTGGCGCAATAAACACCTGCACAGAGTAGGGCTTACATAAAGTCCAATATGCAGAGGATAAAAGTGAGAGGAAACTCCACAGCACTTGTTCTTCGTCTGTGAAGCCTTTGTAGAACTGATACGGTCATGTTTGGAAATACACCTCTCAACCAACTGCTTGGCTTCGTTGGTAGATTGGGAAAGAAAATAAGGCACCACAATAAGACTACTACACCACAGTGATTGCTCGTTTTTTCCAAATTTATTATGGAAGAAGAGGGTAATTATGGACAAATGTTGTTATAGTGGAGATGTTAATTTATTTCTAGCTAAGGTAAAAAAATCTTTGTGGCGTTAATTGCCTTGCTATGTCATTTAATATCATTCATTGAAAAATTCCAATATGAACACGCTTCAAAAAATAAACTCGGTAATTTTCAAGGAATGGAAAAAACATTCTTAAAACTGTACATTTTCTTAGTCTATTACAATCAAATGACATCATTATTTGGGACATACTCAAAGATGTGGTGACCTCTATTTATTTTGGGTGTAGGAAGAGCACCTGTAATTTGCTCCTTACGTATCAATATATCATCAGGTACCTGAGGGAATATGAAAGTGTTTGTCATACAACTGAATTTGTAATGTTCATCGTCTGCAATTTCCATAATTTTTACAGGAAATATTTTGGTACTCTTTTTTTAAATTCTGATAATACTCAAATTGTTTTAATAAAAATTCTCGTCTTTATATTTTTAGCAGTTTTTATCACTGGTAAGAAATATTAGTATAATAATCACTAGAATTTATATCTTTCGCTCCAAATTCACTTTCCAATTGCACGTTCACTTAAGATTCTGACAAATGATGATGATTCTCGTCGTATTTCCTATTTCTGTTTGACTTGGAAGTGCCACTAGGGTCTGGCTTTGAATTTTCGTTTGCTTGTTTGTTTTCATATTTTTCAATTTTTAATGCAATTTGTGTAGTCAATATGTCCCCAATATTTGCAGAAATTCTGTTTCCCTGAAACTTATCAAGTTTCAATTTGCACCTGCAAATCCATATACAATATTTTAGCGCGAAGTTTTAAATAATAATGGCATAATATCTATTATTACTCCGTCCATAATTATCTGTTTCTTACCTAATTTAATATAAATTAGTAGTAGTAGTCGGGTCAAATTAGACGTAAAAAATGTGAAAGTTCGGGATTTTTTCCAAACAGACCAATCAACTTAATTTTTTTTTGCAAATCGTTTCTGGACGGATACTGAACGATATTGAACTTTAAGATCTAGTCGCTCGACCATTTTTCACCTGTTAAACCGGAAATTGGCCAATTTTCATGGGGAAAATATTGGAAAATTTGCAGAATTGGTAAGTATTGCCAAAATTGGGGTCGCTGATCACGATTCCGTCAAGCAAGCGTCATTTGATATTGGATATTAAACAAATGATTTACAGTCACGGATAAATTCCCTGACTTTTGATAGCAGTGCCAATTTCAACAAAAATTACGAAATTATCTAATTTATCCATTTTTCTGACATAAAATTGGCGAATTTCTAGCTACTGCGGTGGAAAATGGTAAATCTAACTTCGGAATTATGATGAGCGACCTCAAAAACCCCAGAGTGAAATGTTTTAGTCAATTTCAACAAAAACTGCGAAATTATTAAATTTGACCATTTTTGAGACATAAAGTTGGCCAATTTCTAGCTACCGCGGGCGAAAATGGTAAATCTAACTTCGGAATCGTGATCAGCGACCTCGAAAACCCCCGAGTGAAATGTTTTAGTCAATTTCAACAAAAACTGCGAAATTATTAAATTTGACCATTTTTGGGATATAAAGTTAGCCAATTTCTAGCTACCGCGGGCGAAAATGGTAAATCTAACTTCGGAATCGTGATCAGCGACCTCGAAAGCCCCCGAGTGAAATGTTTTAGTCAATTTCAACAAAAACTGCGAAATTATTAAATTTGACCATTTTTGAGACATAAAGTTGGCCAATTTCTAGCTACCGCGGTCGAAAATGGTAAATCTAACTTCGGAATCGTGATCAGCGACCCCGGAAACCCCCGAGTGGAGTTTTCAGCCAATTTTGGCAATACTTACCAATTTTGCAAATTTTCCAATAATTTTCGCATGAAAATTGCCCAATTTCCGGTTTAACAGGTGAAAAATAGTCGAGGGACTAGATCTTAAAGTTCAATATCGTTCAGTATCCGTCCAGGAACGATTTGCAAAAAAAATTAAGTTGATTGGCAGGTTTGGAAAAAATTCCGAGCTTTTTTGCTAAATTGACTCGACTATAGTTCTCTTGCTTAATTTTCCACCACAGCCACTGGACAAAGTCGCTGAATTACTCACTTTAGAATCATTCCTTTACAGATATTTATAAAAAAGACAAAAAACTGAAGAGAAAAAGAAAGGAAAGCATGAAAAGGTGAAACGGATATTGGGATGAAATGAATTTAAATGATTGAGGAAGGGAATAAGATTTTGTTATTGTTTGGTAACATGGCCGCAAAAATCTCACTCGCAATATCCCAATATCCGCTTCACCATGGAAGTTGAATCGAAAGGTTCAGTCCCGTTCCTAGATGTATTAATTAGTCGACATACTTTGGGACATTCCATGTATCGAAAACTCGCTCACAACGATAGATATGGCCTTTCCCACCACCACCCTGTCCAAAAGCAATCTGTCATAAACTCCTCGGTCCACAGAGCTGTCAACTTATTCCAACCCCAATCCTTAAAATCAGAATTAAAACACCTTTCATCTGTCTTATTATCAATTATTTCTCCCATTATAACATTCAAAATGCATAAAGGAATACTTTGCCTAAAATCTGAGCCACGGTCCACCCCCCCCCCTCCTTTATCCACTGCATATCTTCCATATACTGGAAATATAACAGATTGTTTATAGCATTCCCTACTCTTGCAAATCACACAACAACAGAGTCAGGTGCCAGAATGAATAAAGGAATAAAGGCAGTGAACTGTGAACTGTTTCAGTTTAAGCCTCAAGCCTGCCCTGAAGATACCACCTGTAATTGGCGAAACGTCGGCATCAAGTCTTGCTATTGTGACGCGGAATCCATCCAGAAGTCAAAGATTTTCAGTTTTGAATTTATCTATCTAAAGGGTCCCAGCTACTTCTACTTGAAGCCACGGACATTAATGTCCCTGACGTGCCGACTTATTTCAAGTTCATAGTGATAATGAAAGAATCACAAATGTTGAAAATACAAAAATGCGGGCTCTTGTCCTCACCAACCCTAATAGTATATAATTTTTTAATTTGGAAGTAATTATTTGTAAAATGAATGATGTTTGAAATTGCAATCAAATTTAATAAACATGGTGATATCTAAAATAGTAATGGTATTTTTACTTGTTTAATTATAATTACAGGTCTCATGGCAATTATTCAGAAAAAGTACATCTCAATTCAAACTAATAACAGCGCTAAACTGTAATTAATAACAACTTAAGGGTCTGAATTAAATGAAATATTTCGTTAAAGTAAAATAGGGTTTATTTTCAGTGCTACTTTAAATGTTCCTGCTAGTAAAATACTTTCGAACCTTTTGTTTGAGAATAATGTGCATCCATGTGGAGAATTTAGATACTTTAGGTTTACTTCAGTTCAATTTTAATTAATTATTAAATTAAATGAGTAAACTATTTTTAACTTGTTAACTAATTGTTATAATTAAAATTGAACTGAAGTAAACCTAAGGTATCTAAATTCTCCACATGGATGCAGATTATTCTCAAACAAATACCTCGAGAGTATTTTACTAGCAGCAACATTTGAAAGTACCACCAAATATAAACACCATTTTACTTTAAAACGAAATATTTCATTTAATATAGATGAGAATTAATCGACTGTAGAATCATTTAGAGCAACATTTTATTGATAAGTGTGTCCAAAGTAGTTTCAATCATGTCTAGACATTGCAACTAACTAAAGACATATTTGCTACAATATTTTAACTGTAAAATATTATTTTGTAGGTTCTATATATACCACACATGAGTATACGAAGATGAAATAATCAATTGTTTTACCATTGAAAGTTAGAAACTAACGATTAAGAAAACTACTGTAGCTCTGCAGCTGGAAATTAGATCAATTTTACCATATAATTTATTCAAAAATCTTCAACTCCAATGTTTTTTTTTTAAGATAACCATTATTGAAATCAGTCGCAGTCATTACTTTCTTCCCTGGAATACCAACTTTAGGTACATTTATAAAATACCCATCCATACAAAGGACTTTCAGAACTTCATTGGTTTTGTCATACTGAATGGTACCTAATTTTATATTTCCACTATTATATTTATTGCCCAATGTTATATCATATAATCTAATAAGTGTTCCATTCCACCATGTTGTTAATGGCAGAACTCCAGTCAATGCTCTTTGCAAATTAAATATTTGAAGAGCTGACATTTGCTTCCAATTAATTCTTGCAAAATCTGTATCTATTTTTGGAGCTAAAATGGAAGTAATAATTAAATATTAAAATTGTATTATTCAATCTTACCTAAGGTGACATCAACTTCTGATTGAACTCTTGCTTTTTGCAAGTTCTCAGGCAATTCTTCCAAACAGCTAACTAGTAATTTAGCACCAAGAATACCCAATTCAGTATAAATTTCAGGCATAACCTTTTCATCAGATATGTCTATACTATCTTGGGAGATCATCTCGCCAGTATCAAACCTTTTTGGTTTAATTTTCATTATTGTTACGCCTAATCTCCTATCGCCATTTGCTATAGCATGAATTATAGGTGCGGCTCCTCTCCATCGAGGAAGAAGGCTAGCATGTACATTCAACATACCTCTGGAAGAAAACTGTCTCAATGAAAGAAAATGTATTTTCACTTATCCTTACAATGGGAACTTCTTAATAACATTTTCAGGAATTAAGTGGCCAAAAGAAACTACCAATCCTGCGTGAAATTCTGTTTCTAACAATTTGATAGGCCAACCATGAAGTTTCAATTTTTGCTCTTCAGCAAAAAGATGAACTGGATTTTTTTTGTTGTGTATAACTGTGCATATTTCCAATTTACTAAGTAAATTACCATTTCTACTAGAAATAATCGAAATTTAATTGTATATCGAAAGTAATATAGGAATGTACCTTACTATTCAGAATATAGTTCCTTCAGACTAAATAAAGAGAACTCATCTGTACCAAAAAATAGTATTTTCCAAGGTGGGCGACAACAGTTACGTATGCCCGCATAACGAATGAAATTCACATTATTATTATGTAAAGCCTTTTTAATACTACTATTGAAGTTCATAAAAACCATTTATATTTATATTAATTTATAAATTTTTGGAACATGGTTTAGTGTTAGGGTAGGTAGGGTACATAGAATAACAATTCTCCTATTCCCATGAAATGAGATCTTAAGCTCTATGTTTCCAAGCCTCAAGTTATATCTTCATCTATGAATGTAATAAATCAAACAAAAATTATGTTATCTTTCAACTCAATACTCCATATTCTACATGCGCAACCTTTTCATCGCCTGGATACACTACCGCTACCGCAAGGCATTTGATGTAACATCACAAGAGCTATATTATACTTACTCTAATGCCTTGCGCTTGCGGTTCCACTAGTAAAATGCATAGAACATCTGTTGGGTCTCTGAAAGACTCGTTTTGCCATCACATCCATAGAGATCATATAGTATAGAGGAGTAAAGCTCCGTCTTAACGCGAGAAGGGTTCAAAAACTTTTTCGCTCCCCACTCCGCGGACATTATAAGGTGACGAGCGTTAAAATACCGCAGAGTGGGCAAAGAGTTCTATAACTAGAGTGGACAAGTAAGGCATTTATTCATACGAATCGAGTGCGTCTGTCCTTCTCTTTCCACGCGCTCGTACTATAGAGCGCGTAAGCGTTTGTTAGCGCCACGTCGTATAATACACGAGACGCGCCCGCGCGGTAAGAAATAGTGCACAGAGAACGCATGATGAAAAACAAGGACAGAATACCTACTCGCGTGTGAATGTAATACATTGGTAGGATTCTACTTGTCCACTCTAGTTATAGAACTCGTTGAGAGTGGGTACGGATAACTCATCGCGTAAGATCGAACATGGTACGCAACGAATACATAGGCTATATAGAGGCTTTACTCCTCTATACTATATGATCTCTATCAAATCGGGCACGCATGCTCATGATGAGTTTTAATTGTTTGATACATAGACCTATTATCCTTAGGATAATAGGTCTATGATTTGATACATACACCTTGAACTTTGAACTTTATTCGTGGTCTGTGCTTTGAATTAGAAGACTTATGGTTTAACATCGCAAAGAAACGAAAAGATCCGTTTTAACCACGGTCGTACATACAGGTCTGGAAACTCTATGGTTGACTTGAGTCGCTTACTGTATTAAATTGGTTCATTAGCTATTTAACTGACAAATATCAACGAACAGAAATTGAAAACTGCTTAGGTATACCACAGGGAAGTGTACTAGGTCCGTTACTTTTTATTATATATATTAATGATATAAACTATTATATTAATTCTGACTTTCTTAATCTCTTTGCTGATGATTCTCTTGCGTCTACAAATGATAAGAACTTAACAACTGCAGTCAACAAAATGAATGTTCAATTAAAAAACGTAGAAAATTATATGGATATAGGGAAACGTAAACTTAATATTGATAAGACCAAGATCATTATTTTAACATCCAGATATAAATATTCCCAAATTATTACAAATAATATCAATATAATACTTTATGGGTCCAAACTTGAAATTGTTACAAAAATTAAATATCTAGGTGTTATAATAGATAATACACTGACATTCAAAGAGCATGCTAACTATATCATAAACAAAATATATAAAAAACTTTTCTTCTTTTCGAGAATTTCAGCTAATTTATCAATTAACTCTAAACTCAAAGTTTATCAATCAATAATACAGCCTCATTTTGATTTCCTTAATATATTTATTAGATAAAAACAGCAAAGCCTCACTTCAGAAATTACAGTATAGAGGAATGAGAATCATACTACAGTGCAATAGATACACCCCAATTAATTTGATGCTTAAGTGCCTTGAATGGCAGTCGGTTGAAACAAGGCTTGAATATTTCGCAATGATATTCGTTTATAAAATATTGAAAAAACTACTACCAGCATATCTACTTACAGATATTCTTACAACCATGAAATACATGAATATTATACTAGAAGTAGTAATAATTTTCATATAAATCGAATGAATAGCAAAAGAGCAATGAACTGTCTGTTCTTCAAAGGATTCAAAGAATATAATAGTCCTTCAGATGAAATAAAAAACTGTGTTACTCTAAGATTATTTAAAGTAAAACTGAAAATGTTTCTTCGAAATTGATTCATTGATAATGTATATATTTAACATATACTTAGTCTTCCTTCTGTAAATTAGGTTATGCCTATTTGAAATAAAGATTATTATTATTATTATTATTACGCGTTGTGAAACTCGTAGTCCCTCGCTCAGCCACCAGCTGGCGCTTGGATCAAGAGGGGGTAAAACGATTTCTTTCCGGAATCGCAAGCATTGTTACTAATGCCCATTTGCATCGTTTAAGCATAGCTTAAAATTGTCGAAATGTTAACTTTGAACCTTTTAAAAGGTCGTGATAGCCCCAAACTGGATCAAAAACTGTTTTGAATTGGTTAATTTTCGATAAATCGAATGACTTTCACGTGAGGAGCGCGTAGCTCGCGAGTTAGAAAAGTGCAAATTTACGGTACATAGTTTATGAACGGGGCCAACTAAATAGCATAGGCTCGGGCCCAAAATGTAGATTAAATAGGAAAATTCAATTAAAACAGTTTGAGGTATTCTCAGCTGTCATGCAATTGTGTTTTTATACAATTCGAACCTTCTAATTTCGATAGGCCACGTGAAAATCCCGGAGCCGGAAGCGTTATCGAGATCTGAACGTTAAAACTTTCGTATAAAATTGTGTTTACAAGTCAACTGACACTTGTCTCAGAATACTCTTCATAGAGATCAAGATGATACTCTTACGTGACGCCTTTTATGATTCCCCTACATGGCGTCTTTTGGTTCAACTAAGGCACTAGAATATACGTTTATTCTCGTCCGCCATTTTGGCCCCAGCCTCTCCTAACCACATGACGGAAATCGAATGTAAACACAATACGCGTTGACACAGTGATCCCGCAAATCGGTTAAAAATCACATTTCTCAGCATTAAAATTTATTTCAAAGTTGTAATCAATAACACGACGTGAAGTTGAAAGTGTTCTGCAGGCAATTGGAACTGTTTGAAGGTCCAAATAGTGGTAAGTAAGTCTGTTTCCTTTTGTGTTTCAAATGTGAAAATGTTTCCAAAACAAATATGAATAATTACATTTATAATTTGTTAGTAATTACTATATGATTTGAAGAACTTATTATTTATGAAGTTAATCTTTTTTTACGTTCGGTTTTTACTGTTTACATATTTAAAAAAACGAAAAAAGAATAAGCTTGGCAATAAGCCAACCTGCATACCTACGTATAAACTGCCACTCATTTTAATCATTATTTGCCACGCTGATAAAATTAATTTGCACCTTACGATTGTAATTCATATTTTATATCGTATTTTATATCGTACTGAAATGCAGAGAACAAGCTGATGAAAAGGGGTAAGAAATTGACATTGCCTAAAAAACATTTTTTGATTTTTCTCCATTTTATCCCAATGTTTTCAAAACAAAACTTCACATAAAAATGAAAGTTTTTATATGTATTCATATTGCATAAAGAAAGAAGTAAATAATGAAGATTTCAATAAATGAGTTTATTAATTCACGGTCTTCAACATCGTTTGACTTTATATTTTTGCAAATACTCAGCAACTGCAGGGCGATGTGAATACAAATGAGCAATTGGATGCAACATTTCAATCTCGCGCCGTAGAATTTCATTTCGAGCGTGCAATGCACAAATTTCTTCAGCAGTCATAATTGTTGTCTTCGTTTTCTTGCAATCACTGCTCTGAAATGCAAAAGTTTTTTATTCAACTTATATGTTGAGCAATAATATGTATGTACATGAAGTTCCAAATGTTTAGAAAACAAAAAATTTTTTTCGACCTCGTACAAAAAATTTTGTTGTGTGACATTTTCAAGTAGATAGAATGCTTAGAATGGAATAATTGAAATAATAAAATTTTGGATTAAGAAACTAATTTTAGAAAATTCGTATTTCTATATAATATTAATTTATATTTTTACTTTTTATTCCCTTGAGAATTTTATTTGTGTAATTTTTGAATCATACAATTTTTAAAAGTTTCTAAATAAAATTTTTTTATTGATTCGAATAAAGAAGCAAAAAATTTAAATGTTTAGAACTTATTCACGTACATCATATAATATGTAGCAGGAATCGTTGTTGCATAACCGTTGCACTTGTTTCTGGCTGATCCACGTTGGCTATTTTTTCCTGCTCCTTTTTCGACATAATGAAAATCCTGCAATAAAAAAAAATTATAACATAGACAGCGGCTGCTGCAGCGCGTTTAGAATATTCACATTTGAAACAAGAGAAGAAACAGACTCACCACTTTTTAGAGCTTCCAAGAGTTCCAATTACCTGCAGAACACTTTCAACTCCACGCCCTGCTATTAACTCAAGTTTGAAATAAATTTCAATGCTGAGAATTGTAATTTTCGATCTAATTCGCGTGACAACCGGTGATCAATGTGTCAAAGTATATTGACGCATATTGTGTTTACATTCGATTTCCGTCATCGGTTAGGAGAGGCTGGGGCCAAAATGGCGGACGAGAATACCTATATATTTTTTTGTAATTTGCCTCCATTTTGATTTTCTAATAGACCCATTAACGAACGCAACGTCATCACTTGCCGTGTCTTAATATCCAAAAAAAGCACGGAACTTTTTATATTTTTAGGATGGCGAGCTTGATGCGGAATTATCTTGTCATCATTATGTCAGTTTAAATGACAGTGTCGAGCATCAACAACTCAAGAAGAGAAAGTCATCGACGTGTCCAGTGGAAGAATTGATTTCAGCTAATACACAATATGGTTTAGATATTTGTACTAATAGTCGTTTTCTAGTGTTATTGCTCTTTCCAGTAGAGACGAAACTAAAATTACGGAAACAAAAGCGATCACAGAACCACTGAATCAAATTTTGACTTTCAAAATTAAGATGTTACCAACCACCATAAAAATCCCTAAATGGACTAAATTAAACATTTTTGTTTAAAAACGGCATAAAAAGGGCAAATTACAAAAAATAGTATAAACAACTCGTTTCCTAAGACCTTGAAGCACTCATTCTTTAAAAGAACTCGTGGCTTCGCCACTCGTTTTTTAAACTTGAATTCGTGCTTTAAGACGAGTCTTAGGAAACTCGTTCTTTAATATACTATTAGAGCTCTAGTTCAACGCGAAAGTCGACGCGTAGCGAGGTAGCGGACTCACTGCTCACATAGGAAACAACCTCGAGTTTCCAGACCTGTGTATACGACCGTGGTTATAACTCTGAGCTTTATGGCCTATCATGAAAATATAGAAAGTAATATCGCAGTATTCCGTAGATTCTTTTAAAAATATCTGTGAATTCTGATTCTATTGTGCTGTAATCATTTCATACATCATAGAGATCTTTCCAGATTTCTATGAATCATTTAATCATGAACGAAGTCAACATATCGTATATACTCGTAATATTGAAATGTCAATGTCATGTCGTTAATTTATCGGAATTAGAAGGCTATTATGTTATATTAATTTATTCCTTCTTAAAAACTAATAAGTATTATTATATCTCCATGTAGGAAATACGACGAGCTGGTAATATCTCATATAACAATGGCGCTAATATCAGAAGAAACTAAACCTGTAAACAAGGCAAATGCTGGGACCAATTCACATAAAACTGAAAGAAGAGAAAAACCTGCTACTAAGGTTATAGTTAGGAGGCTACCTCCACGTATAGACCAAGAGTCTTTCGTAAATGTAGTGTCCCCATTACCGGATTATGACTATTTATATTTAGTGGGTGGTGATGCTAGTTTAGGGGAAAATTCATTTGCCAGGGTGTATATCAATTTTATCAAATCGGAGGATGTGTATGAATTTAAAGAAAAATTTGATAATTACGTATTCTTGGACAGCAAAGGTAATGAATATCCTGTTGTTGTAGAATTTGCGGCTTTTCAGAAAACTCCTAAGAAGCGGAAAGCACGAATTGATCCTAAATGTGGAACAATCGAATCAGATACACTTTATGTAGAATTCATTGACAATTTGAATAAACAGCCATCACTTGAACAAGATGAGAAACCAGAATATTCCTATCAGTTTACTACTGAAAATAAGAACAATCAAACTACTCCTTTATTGGAGTTTGTTAAAAACAGGCGTGTAGAAAGAATGAGAATACGGGAAGAACGCAGAGAAGAAAGAAGACGTAAAGAACTGGAGCGGAAGAGATTGAGAGATGAAGAACGCAAGAAACGATTTGAGAAATCCCCAATTAAACCTATGGTGAAAACAGCAATATCAAATTCAATTGACACCACAGGATCTGACACAGAGCTCAAAGAGAAAGAGAGTGCTGAAAAATCTGATACCAGAAGTGAAAAACCTTTTGAAAAATCATCAGGAGGCTATTATAAGAACAGGGACAGAAAATTTGAGGATAAAAAAGAATATAAGTCTAAATATGAATCCAAATATCTACCAAGGAAAGAGTTTCCTGAGAAACGGGAATACAAGAGCAAGAAGGATTATTATAAAGATCAAAAAACTGATGATTTTAAAAAGGATACTGAGGTAAAGCAATTTCCAAAAAAAGTGAAGAAGTATAGTGAGAAACGAGAAGAACGTAAATTAGAAGTACAACGACTTGAACAGAGGAGATCGGAAGAGCAAAGTAAAGATGTGGAAGGTTCCTTAAAATCCTCCATTAAAAATGTGGAATGTGATGTTATGGATGCAATTAAACCAATAGCTGAAGAAAGAAAAGAGACAGAAGAGGGTTCTTTAGAAACAAATAGTGAGAATATTCCATTGAATGTAAAAAGTGATCAAGAACATTGTTTTGAAACAAACAGAGATTCAACCTCCAATAACTCAAAATCTTCAGACAGTAAAAATAAAGAAAGAATAAGGAACAAAGATCGTCCCACTATTGCAATTTATAGACCTGGAATGTTATCAAGAAGAAAACTAACAGACGGAGATAATGACATTAAGGATTCAAAGTGATGAGTAACTCTTAAGATTAAATCAACTTTTGTTTTTCATCCTATAACTTTGGAATCTTAGTTAATGGAAAGCATGTTGCTTTGAGGGTTCACTGAAAAGATAAGAAATCTTTAAACCCTGGGAAATTTGTTTATTTACGGAGAATGCTGTATAGTTTTTCAATATATGTTTTCTCTGTTGAGAAATCTAATGTTCTTAATTCAATAACCTATTCTATTTAATTTTCAGGGAATAATCAAGTATAGTTATTTCAAATTTGTTAAATACAATAAATCAACCCAAAACTAGGTATGTAACATATATTAGTAGTCTTCAATAAATTACTATAGATACAGTACTAGAAAACTGGAAAATACTGTCAGAAAAGAAATTATAACATGACCTTACATATAAAATATTTTTTCTATAGCAACACTAGTTTGGGTTCATTTGAATAACAAAAACATTAAAATTAAGGGAGTTGAACTGCATCTTTAATGTTCTGAAGAGTATTTCAAAATCTATTGGAGTATTTTGAATTCTCTAGATTTCAAGAATGGGATAGTTTTTGAAAAGTATGTTGAGTGCTCCAAAAAACTGAATTTTATGTCTTGAGAAACAAGTACTATAGCCGTCTTCTAATAGGCTATGCAAATAACGACTGTTTTTGTAATGTGTAATACATTTCGAAGGTTAAGATTTCGCGACGCAAAACCGTATCAATAAAAAAAATCTGTATGAGATGTATATATTATTGAAGCTTTACGGTCTGTCGCGCTGCATTTAGCCGGAAGTTAAAAATTGTCTTGTTTGGGGGCTAAACAAAATCTCTTTATGGATAACAACACAAATCAGATATAAACTTAAAGCTCACTACTCCCATTAAACGGTTAACCTGGTGTGTCGGCATAGAAATGAGAAATGGCCGGGTTCACTTAACAGACCGGAATTTAGTCCGCAGCCAAGAGCAGACTTCCTTGCTTGAGATACTAAGAAATGTACCTCTTGGCAACAATAAGCACATTTTAGCTCCATGGCATTGCAAAAGCATATGTTTACTAATTAAGTTAATTAAACTCGTAAACTGATTTTTCAGTAAATATTTGAAGTTAAAAAAAATACGTTTATTGCTGCATTTAGTCGCTGGTTTGAATGAGTATATTTTGTGCAATTGTTATAAAATAAAATTTAACGAATTAGGGTTATCAATAATTCAATTCTAGTTTTATTCAGTTAATGTCTGGAAAATAATAAGTTTTAAATACATTATTATTATTATGTAGGTATGTTCACTAACATCTATTTTTTATAATTTCAAAATTCAATAAAATATTGTATTTTTCTATCTTTCAAACAAATGAATGTGCAATGCTCAAAAATCTTCTGAATCGGAACTGTCTACTCCGTAGTCACAATCTTCAACTGCACAAGCACTACTTTCAGTTTCGTCGACCTCTAATCTCACAATTAAAATATTTGAAGATAAAAAAAATACGTTTATTGCTGCATTTAGTCGCTGGTTTGAATGAGAATATTTTGTGCAATTGTTATAAAATACAATTTAACGAATTAGGGTTATCAATAATTCAATTCTAGTTTTATTCAGTTAATGTCTGGAAAATAATAAGTTTTAAATACATTATTATTATTATGTAGGTATGTTCACTAACATCTATTTTTTATAATTTCAAAATTCAATAAAATATTGTATTTTTCTATCTTTCAAACAAATGAATGTGCAATGCTCAAAAATCTTCTGAATCGGAACTGTCTACTCCGTAGTCACAATCTTCAACTGCACAAGCACTACTTTCAGTTTCGTCGACCTCTAATCTCACAATTAAAATATTTGAAGATAAAAAAAATACGTTTATTGCTGCATTTAGTCGCTGGTTTGAATGAGAATATTTTGTGCAATTGTTATAAAATACAATTTAACCAATTAGGGTTATCAATAATTCAATTCTAGTTTTATTCAGTTAATGTCTGGAAAATAATAAGTTTTAAATACATTATTATTATTATGTAGGTATGTTCACTAACATCTATTTTTTTATAATTTCAAAATTCAATAAAATATTGTATTTTTCTATCTTTCAAACAAATGAATGTGCAATGCTCAAAAATCTTCTGAATCGGAACTGTCTACTCCGTAGTCACAATCTTCAACTGCACAAGCACTACTTTCAGTTTCGTCGACCTCTAATCTCACAATTAAAATATTTGAAGATAAAAAAAATACGTTTATTGCTGCATTTAGTCGCTGGTTTGAATGAGAATATTTTGTGCAATTGTTATAAAATACAATTTAACCAATTAGGGTTATCAATAATTCAATTCTAGTTTTATTCAGTTAATGTCTGGAAAATAATAAGTTTTAAATACATTATTATTATTATGTAGGTATGTTCACTAACATCTATTTTTTTATAATTTCAAAATTCAATAAAATATTGTATTTTTCTATCTTTCAAACAAATGAATGTGCAATGCTCAAAAATCTTCTGAATCGGAACTGTCTACTCCGTAGTCACAATCTTCAACTGCACAAGCACTACTTTCAGTTTCGTCGACCTCTAATCTCACAATTAAAATATCTTCAACTGAATGTGGAATAGAATTGCCGTCGAGCCAGTACAACTCCTTTCTATTATTTAGCAATATCCATCCATATGTTCTTAAGTATTTTGCCATGGCAAGGAACATATTGTTCTGAGAATTTTGGTTGCAATGTCTTCCAGTGTGGTTGAATTGAACTAGAGTATATAAACTCCAAAGTTTTGCGAATCTTGCTGGGTATACATTTTCGGCGTAAATTCTTGCAGGATTGTCATTTTCGATTTGTCAAAAACGTCCCTCGAATCACTTAATGATGCCAACACATTCAGTACATTGCGAGTATATAGCGGCGTTTACAGACAATAGAAAATCAGGATATTTAAGTTACCTGAAAAAACAGATACAGAACGAATGGACATCATTGACTGATTCGACGGACCTTTTTGACAAAACAGAAATGACAATCCTGCAAGAATTTACGACGAAAATATATATAGTAGGACATTGTAAATATTCGCAAAAATTCGGGATTTTTATATTCTAGTTCAATTCCATCACACTGGAAGCATTGCTACAAAGAATTCTCAGAACAATATTATGCCATAGCAAAATGCAAAATGCATATGAACATATGGATGGATATTGCTAAATAATAGATAGAAGTTTTACTGGCTCGACAGTAGTTCTACCCCTCTTTCAGTTGAAGATATTTTAACTGTGACATCAGAGGTCGACGAAACTGAAGGTAGCAGCGCTAGTGCAGTTGAAGATTGCCATTACGAAGTAGACAGTTCCGATTCAGAAGATTTTGAACCATTGCACAAAATTTGTTTGAAAGATAAAAGAAGATATTATAATTATTCATTGAAAGAATTTTGAAATTATAAAAAAATTACAATTGCTTAATATGTTGTTAGTGAACATAGGTACCTCCATGAATCCGCCCTTGTCGAAGTGTACATGTTGCTCTACAAACCACTTGTGCTCTAGCTAATGGTAATACTGACTACTGACTAAACCTCAGACTAATATTAAAATATTAGTTTGAGAACTAAAATAATACCAGATACTGGCAATGTGGCATACTTGATTAAAATAGGCGGATTTTGTGGAAATTTATTGGAGCAAAGTGTATATTAGTAGTGTAATTCCTTGAGATACACGTATAATAGTTCGAGACATAAACGGTACTTATTCATTTAAACAAATTTGCCCTCAAGTAGGTATATTCGTGAAACACATTCTGAGTTTCAACAGCTGTTATGCTATTCTTTACAAATATTAAGATCTATAATCTACCTACGTACACAATTGAAGTAAAAGTTAATCGACAGATTTTTAGATGATTTACCTTTGGTTAGAAGGCAAGAAATTTTTTTCCAGCAAGACGGCGCTGGGCGCCCATAACTCTAAGATTGTGACGTTATACCTTAGCGATAGATTTGAAGAAAATAGGATCGCAACAAAAGGTCCAGTGAGGTCCTCCAAGGTAACCCGATTTAATCCCATGGACATTTTCATTTGAGTTCATTTAAAAAATACTGTTTAATCATCAACCCCGACGATTGGCGAAGATCTGCAAGTACAGGTAAGACAAAGTATAACGCCCCAACAATTTGTAATTCGAAATACGATGAAAAGGGTTCAGAAGTGGACGGCCAATTTTTTGAACAATTATTATGATTTGTTGTGTCACTTTCTTGTTTTTCACAGCCACCTTATTTACTTGCTATTGAATTGGAATAACACTGAATTTTTTATTTTACCTCAACTGTAGTTTTTGTTGTATTGGTCCCACAGATAACTGGGCACATGTGTGAATACCCTAATAATTGTACTTTCTAATGGTACCGCAGTAGCAAAAAAATGAACTTTTGAAGCAAAAACTATTTTGGAAAATGTAATGTGTTCATAGGTCGAGTATTTGAATGTTTTGGAGGTAACATTTTTATAGCGCTGTTACAGTGGGTTCGAATTATTCCAGTGGGATCACGGCAGTCTAGATTGGAAAATTAAATTGACTTCAAAGAAATCTTGTACGATTGAAATGTCACTTATTTAATATCATTGGTATTGGTTGAGATGGTAGAGGGTTAATGGAAAGTTCAGTGCACTTAGCCAAAGACCCTTGTACACTATCCCCTGTTACGTTTTTCGGGGGTATTTGGATACCCCTCTGCTCGACAGAATCCTAAGATCTGTTTTACGCTTAGATCCTTTATGTCATCGGGCGTGATGATCCTCGGGCGCATATTGGCATTGTTTATCATGCTGCAACGCGGTAAAGAATGACTAAAAGGTCGTGGAGTATACTTGTATACAGACAAAGCTTGCTACACTGAATACTGATGCGTGTTCAGACGTGATAATTATTGTCTTATTGAAAGCCCACATTATCAAGGCATTGTTTACCACTTACAACTCCACATGGCGTTGCTGCTGTGCTTTTTTGTGCGCCACGCTGTATCAGCATATGACAGTTCCTTTGGTCGCTTTGTACCGTAGTGCCACCCTGATTAGTAAAGGTTTTGGTGTTTTAATGTTTCCAAAAAAATGTGCGCAGAAAATAGTATTTTGCTCTACCTGCAAAAATTAGGCGGAGGTATTGTCAGCAATTACGTGTTTAAGGATGGAAGTAATTTTACCTCTATTGTTAGAGCAAAGAGTGACTATTCCGATGATAAGGATGCACCTTTTTATAATAGATGGTTTTCAAATTGGATACAAATATTCAGACAGGACATCTATAAACTGGATTGTACATATACAAGGTGGGCCAAAAGAAGTCATCCGATGTTGTTTGGCTCTCATTTTTTTTCTAAATGAAAAACTTCGATTCTGTTTTTTGATTATGTTTATTTGAACCTTTAGAATTTTATTGGTCGAGTCGAGAAGATGATATCGGCTAAATGGGCGCCGCCACAATTGATTGCTATACGGGCTCGTTTTATGGCATTTTTCATCACTTTGGCGAGCACTTCGGGCGAAAATTCTCGCACTCGTGACGAATGTTGTCCTTGAGGGCTTCCAGGGTCTCGGGCTTGTTCACGTAAACACGGGACTTCAAAAAACCCCACAAAAAAATGTCTGGAACGGTTAAATCGGGCGATCTTGCGCCGCCTTCAGAATATCGGTTGTGGCTCGCGCAGTGTGTGCCGTTGCTCCGTCCTGTTGGAACCACATGTCCCCCAGTCCTAATTCGTTCAATTGCGGCAGAAAAAACTCGGTTAACATGGCCCTATAGCGCGCACCGTCCACTGTTGTCGTTTGACCAGCGGCGTCCTCGAAAAATAGGCCCGATGACTCCTCCAGCGTGAACAGCGCACCATGCAGTCACTTTGAGCGGGTGTAATGGCTCCTCGTGGATTTTCGGTGCCCCAGAAGCGATAGTTTTGTGGTCCCATACTCTTCAAGGTTGGTGGCCAAACGGCGCAGTGTTTGCGCTGTCGGTGCCGGACGACCGAGGAATCGGCGACGGAATTCGCGCTGCGCCAACACCACAGACGAATTGTTACGCAAAAAAATAGACACGATTATTCCGCGTTCTTGGGGAGTGTATCGCTCCATGGCTTGTTCACTTGTATTCTACATCTGTCTAGTTCACAAATGTCAAAACAGATTTGAAATTGGCCGCTATTTGCAAAAATAAGAGCATCTTCCAATAGGGTGATTTCTTTTGGCCCACTTGTACATATCCAAATATGCAAAAGTGTAATTTCAAATGCCAGCACAATAGCTTTGAGAAAGTAAAGAAAATGAAACGTGATAGCAGACAACGGAATGAAGGATGCGACGGAACTATCACAATTGTATTAAAAACATCAATCGCCATAGAATTAGGATATCCTTTATTAAGAGAAGAACTGGATGTCCACATATACAAGTAGGTACCTACAAATAACCACAATATTATCGGAACTCAAAAAACGAAATACTATTCAGAAAAATGTCAAAGTCAACGAAAACACTTTTCTGGTTTCTTTGGAGAACGATGATCATATGTTCTATATTGTATAATTATGTAGATATTGCATTTAGCGACTGTATTTATGGACATGGTGGAAAATACTGTAAACAACTTTGCACTATACAAAATTAATTTGAAATAACGTTTAGGAACTGTATGCAAATAAATCGTGATTGCAGGAAAGAATTAGCAGAACTGGCTCTAGGAGAAAATATGTCCCCAGCATTTTACGATATGTCAAATGAAGTACAATAATAGGAAATCATATGATAAAGGTAATGAGTCTCATTCAGATGTTGCAAGGCGGCAACCAATTTATCCTGCACTGGAATTGCGGGATATGAAAGGGAACCAAAATCGGTATAGGAATGATAGGGGTAATTCAGGTGAGAGAAATCAAATGGAAAAGAAAAGAGGCATATGCTGGGGATGCAAGACGCGCGGAATACCAATAGGTTTTACAATACAAGGGATGTAAACAACGGGAGAAGGTTAATTTTCTAAACGAGTAACTCCCTTCGGTGTAATGATAATGATAAATGATAAGGGAACAGGAAACGGGACGCATGAAGTTTCAAAGGTAATAAAGGTTCCCCATGTAAATAATATTTTAGTCAACGGCATCTTGTATTAACATAACGCTTAATTGAAAGATCTTAGCTTTCTTGGTAGATACAAGCGTTACAAAAGAAAAATTTGTAAACAATGAGCAAGTATGAACAGAGGAGGAATTACAGATACAGGGCATTACTGGTGCAATGTTACCCTATATGAGCGCGGTAGAGCTATCAGTATTAGTGTTACAAGGAACCAATATAGAATATTTATTTGTAGTTTGTAAGGATTTTATCAATGTCGATACTACAAGAGTTTTAGGAAGAATTTTATTATGCACTGGTAGAGCTTCGGTGAATGTTGTTAATATAGGAGTAAAAGTAGGGGATATGTTAATACCTATGTATACGTTGAGCGAACTGTTAGATCATGCTGACAAAGGCAGCTGCGTAGGAAATGTGGAAAGTAATATAAGGGAACATAGGGAGGTTAAGGTTACAGAGGAAGTTCAAAACAAGGTCAGGGTTAATTTGGGGACTCAAGAAAGTCAGACGTGAAGATAAGGATCGAGGGTAGATACGGGAAGATAATGGAACAGGTTCAAGGAGAACCGAAAAAGGGGAAGCATGGTACAATGAAGGGAGGTCAATCTAGCGGTCAGGTGATAGGGCGGTATTATAATTTCCCACGGGACTTAGCTGGGGCGACTAAACTTGATGTACGACCCAGTTTGCAGGGGAGGATATGTCAACAAGGAAATTCGGATGAAATAGGGGTAGATTCGGAGGAGAGGTAAGCTCAGCAATGTAGGGAAATAGTCTAAGAAAAAGTATTCAGGTATGTAGGATCACAGGGAAAAAATCCGATATAGGCGTAAGTGGAAGTGTTGCAGTTTGGGGAAATAAGTGACGATGAGGATGACGGGCAAGGGGTAACTATCTGTGAGACTTTCTCAATAAGTGGATAAGGGACAGCAGATGTGGGAATTAAAGGAGAAGTAGTGCCAAAAATAGATGCTCGTGTAGTATTCAGAGATGAGGAGGTACATACTACATAGTGCCAATTAAGGAGGTAGATTGGGGTAATAATCGGAAAACGGAGGAAACTCCGAACTTGGATGTCAAGAGCAAGAAGGAACACACCTTAATACCCCAAGGTGTGAAATAAATATGGTGGAGATTTTGAAATCTAAATTACCAGGAAACCAGGTTTTAATTGAACCAACGGATATGTTAGGGAAAGGGGTAATGTTAGCTAAGGTACTTGGAAAAATCCAGGGAACGGACAGTAAGGGTGATCAATGCGAATGTGTGAGGTTGAAATAGATAATGGAGTTAGGTTATGAATTTCAAAATAATGAATGTTTAAGTGACGGAATTAATAATGTTATGGAGAGTAGAATACATTTTAATGATTTTGACATAGGCCATTTAAATCCAAAAATTACAGGATTTTCTAATTCCGTACAACGAGGTATTTGTACTGACAGAGAATTATTACGGAGTGTAAATGATGTCAGACATAGAAATATTACGGAGGACGTGGCACCTATCGCGAAACCCCCCTATCGTATACCATTCCACCAACGTGCCGTGTTAAATGAGGAAATTGATAGGTTATTAGAAGCTAAAATCATTAGACAGTCGTGCTCACCGTGGAGCGCATCTGAGGTGATTGTAAAGAAGAAATCAAACATGAGAAAACAATATAAGAGTGTATTAACTATCGGGATACTAATCGAGTAACAAAAAGGGATTTCTATCCCTTACCAAACATTGATGAGACTTTAGATCAGTTAGGAAACGTCAATGTGCTCAGAGTTTTTTATGCTACGTCTACTTATCATCAAATCGAGGTTGAAGAGGCAGAAAAAGAGAAAACTCCTTTTTTCTACCCCAGACGGTCATTGGGAGTATAATAAAATGCCATTCGGGTTATCTAACAGATACTTTTCAAAGTTTTATGAAACTGAACATGACAGGGCTGACCGGGCCAATGTGTCTGGTATATCTAGATGATATTATAGATACGTTAAGTCGTATGTATAACAAAGAGGTAATTAATATAGATGAGGAATTTGTAAATCTGTTGAAAGGACAGAACTTTTCTGTCAGGCTGGAATTTAATCGAAAGATGAATTCTGTAAATTAATTAAAAGTAGATTGTGTGATGAGTTATTAGAAAATAATGTCGACGAGTTTTTCGAGGACAAGGAAGAGGTACGTTATAGAAGTTATTTTAATAAGATTTTCAAAGATTTCCATGAACTACCATTGGCGGGACATCAAGGGCAAAGTAAGACTTTCATGTCTATGAGTAGTCGAGCATATTGGCCAAATATGCGCCAGGACATTATTAAGCTGTTAGTTCAGGCTGTGAACCGGGATTTTAGCTATAATTAAAAAAAAAACATGGAAGTTCGAATCAAAAAATTTTCTTCAGGATGTTCTTAGGATCATTCATACACCTTAAAACCTTTTGGGAACCCCAACCCCACCCATTGGGGGTGAAAATGGCCCGAAATCTCCAAGTCTTGAATTGTATTTTCTACAAAAAAGGTATTTTGGCATTTCCAGTGCACCTAGGGTTTTTTTTGGGTCGCTGAACACGAATCCGTAGCCTGATTTACTTGCAATGCATCATAGGGGTGGTCAAATCGACGAAATTGGCCAATTTTGAACCCCTATATGTTATTTTGCAATTTACGTGTTTTTGGCATTTCGAATACACCAAGGAGGTTTTTTGGGTCGCTGAATACGATTCCGAACCCAGATTTAATTCGAAGTAATTTCAAAATGCAAAAATAATAAAAATTTAGAAGCGTGTCAAATTAGCCATTTTTGTAAATTTCCACCCCTACGATGATATTCTAGTAAATCTGGCTTCGGAATCGTATTCAGCGACCCAAAAAACCTCCTTGGTGCATTCGAAATGCCTAAAACACGTAAATTGCAAAATAACATATAGGGGGGAGCAAAGTCGTCGATTTTACCACCCCTACGATGGATGGCAAGTAAATCTGACTACGTATTCGTGTTCAGCGACCCAAAAAACTCGAAATGCCGAAATACCTTTATGTAGAGAATACAATTCAAGACTTGTAGGGTTGGGGTTCCCAAGAGGTTTTAAGGTGTATGAATGATCCTGGGAGCCTCCTGAAGCCAATGCAAAAAAATTTTTTTGATTCGAACTTGCATGTTTTTTTTTTATTTTCCGGTTCATAGCCTGGACTATGTGTAACACTTGTCATTTCAGAGAAAAACTTCTCTTCATCTGAAGAACTCCAGTGCAACGTTATTCGGAGGTATCAGAACCATTTCAGTTAGTATCAATAGATGTGATAGGGGTCCTTTGGTCACTTCTGTACGTGAAAACAAATACCTACTAACCTTTCAGGATCATTTTACAGAATACCTGGAGGCAATTCCAATTCCGAATCACAATGCTGAAACTATAGCAAAGGAATTCGTCGCACAAAGTATTTGTAGGCATGAGGCTCCGATTCGACTATTTACTGATCAAGGAGCGAATTTTGTATCTAAGTTATTTAAGGAAGTTTGCCAATTATTAAAAATAGACAAACTCCAGACAACCGCGTATCACCCTCAGTCTAACGGTATGCTCGAAATGACTCATCGAGTATTAAAAGATATCTTATCTCACTATATTTCACCCGCTCAAACAGATTGGGATGAATGGGTTCCATATGTCATGGTAGCATATATGTCGCATATACATATCTCTACGGGGCTTAGATCGTTTTTCTTAATACATGGGAGAGAATCGTGCTCCCTTTTGATGAAATTATGAAGCCAAGGCGTATTCGGTATGACTATGTTAATAATTTTGGGTCAGAATTGATAGAATGTTTAAATAACGCCTTCAATAAGGCAAAAGGAAAAATCGAACCTTCAAAAGACAAACGGTTAAAATATGCTAATAAAAACACGAAAGATGGAGAATTCGCGTTAGGAGATTTGGTATATTTGCATGATTTTAGTAGTAAAATAGGTTTATTAAAAAAATTGCAGAGACCTTTTAGAATCATCGAACTTGACCCTGTCAACGTTGTTATAGAGGAGATCGGCACATATAAAACACAATTAGTTCATGTGAACAGGCTGAAACAATGTAAGGTAGAAACGCGGAAAATTCTAGTGAAGACATAGTAGTACTAAAAGCCGACAAGGATGTGAACAATCATCCAATTGTAGAAGAGCAAGAAGAAAACTTAAGTAATAAATCACTGGACGATCTTGGTCGAGCGGCTCTTCATCTAGCAATGCGAATCAATGTAAATTCACCAACCCCGAGAGATTTGGAACTGTTGGCGAACCTTCAACCTTTTGAGCCACCACCGTTTTCGGTGGCGGAATTAAGACGTTCTACTAGAGAACGTAGACCACCACAGAGATTAGATCTGCGATTACCACATGCCAATATTAGGGTTGGGGACAGTGCCTGTCTATGAGTCATTGTTATCTTTGTTTTATATGAAATAATCATCGGAGGGCAGAAGGATAAGATGGAAGTCCGCAGTCTTCGCTGCATACAAGAAATTTGAGTATGTTGTGGTGACTTTCTCGAATATATGTCCTAAGAAATAAGTAATGAGATAGAACCAGGCTCTGTTGCTGAACTCAGCAAAGGAGGAACGATGTGTGGAAATACAAGTAATGGTGGAAGAAAGAAAAAGGGAGTATAATTGGTTCTGAGGTAATTTACAAGTATTCAAATATTACGTATTAATGTGTTTTTTATATTCAGGGTATATAATTGAAAGGAAAAGTAGAAATATAAAATGTTTTATTGTATTAACGAAATGATTGTATGAACTGTTTTAAATGTATAACTAGTTGTGGATAATTTTGGTTAGAGGAAAGAGAGGTGCATTAGTAAAGACAATGTGGAAAGCTATAATCCTGATGGCAGGAGTTCTCGCCGTGAAGTACGATCTCGCGTTCATAGCGTATGATTGCATAGGTCCCGGGGTCAACACGATTACGATTATTTCCCTAAAAGACGTGGAACCCTACCCGCAGGACAAGGCTAACTAACTATATAGAAGAGAAGTAGAAGGTCCAGCTGGTTCAGAGAAATATAATTGGAAAAATTTACGTACAATCTTGATTGAAGTAAGGCGGATAATCTTTCACTGTGGCATGTATAGCCCTTCATCACTAGTACAGGGAGGATTGTCAAGTTTCGTACCCCAAATTGGGACACAATGATGTCAGAAAGCCCATCGTTAGCAATTGTTAATGATTTTTAATCAAATCATATCTAATGTTACATTAAATGGAACAACATCGGCGGCGTTAACATTATATGGAATCACAGAAACCAACTGTAAAGTTGTTACTTACCATGAAAATAATCAATATTGGAATGATGTAGCAGTTTTGGCGCAGGTGACAATTTCACTGCGAGATTATTGGGCAAAAGTACTTCTAGATGATAATAAAATTAAGTTGATTAGCGGTATCACCAGCACATTACGGCCCACAAAGTGCCCGCAACAGCTATCAATATTATATGGAGGAGAGGCACCCTTGGTGACCAGCAGTAATTCGGATCGATTTTTAGTTGTAGTACAGCTGGAGAAAGTCTTTGCGCTGAAACTATATCAGACTACAATTGTTTGTAATAAGGAACAATTACAAACCGAACATCCAAACATCCTAGTTTTGAATACGGAGCAGATTCAGGTCATGCAACATGTAAGTCCGATGATTGCGAAAATATTAATCTGTTAACGTATTTTTTTATACTTCGACTACGCGAGAGGAAAACCTATAATGTTCGAAGACTACCGTGTGAGCCAGCAGTGGAATGTGGGGAGAGGACAGGCATTCGTATTTTCTTGAAGGTTTGGAGGTTATAGGCATACGGAAAGACCTCACTAGGTAAATAGTTCTAAACTTCGCTGTTCTATAGAAAAATGAAGTCTGGTGGGATGAAGTTTTGCAGGCCTCGAGCTTGACAATGAAGTGGTGACTAGTTTGAGCTTGTCTAGTCCGCGTATCTGTAATCTCTCATGGTAGAAGACATATGTCAATAGTAAGCTATTATATTTTGAACAAGTGCTCTATCGAAGACATCTATATAGACACGATAATAAGACGTTGCGAACTAAAAAGACGGATGTTGAAAACGAAGCTATTAAAGATTACCCTCATGCCCCACGAAGTGGGATGGTTATTAAAGCAACTGACAGGATACTTCGTTGAAGTATTAGGAGAAGTTATCTATGTTATTCAATGCGTTCCCAGGCCAGTGGCGTTACGACGGACAACTAAATGCTACCAAGAATCACCACTAACTAGTAATAATCAGTCCAAATTTATTGCTCCCATAGTCCACATTTTACAAAATTAAGCCGAAGAGCTGGACTATAATCAGGTCACTCCGCCTCTTATTTTATTAACAGTCAATGAATAGGGATGTCACCGTTACCAATTGTGAGCGCTACACGAACTGAACTTCGGAGGGCTATATACCAAGGATGAAGTACAAAAGAGCCAACAGTTCATAACCGATGGTATTAGTCGTAAAGCGATTCAAAATACCTTAATAAGAAAACTACAAGGAGAAGAACCTATCAAACAAGAATATTCAATGATAAAACTGTTCGATACACAAGAATTGAAGGCAATGGCAAAAAGCTCTCTTCAGTATCTATGGGGGGCTTTAACCGATTTTGGAATTGGTTGTAACGGACAGGTTGGAATTTATTTCTGTATAAGGTTAATAAAGGTCCTAATAAATTTAATTCCTAATGGATTTCGGCCATATGAACTATTCGGCTGCAGTTGTAGCGAGTGAATGGAGTGAATTTAACATGTGGATTTTGTGGATGATAGATCGGGAAACATTCCCTACAAAGAAGGGAAAAGGAGAGGCAGTAGGGCCGACAGAAGCCATCGTAATCCAAGCTACACAACAAAACGCCACGCCACGTTCGTTGAAAATTCGAGTGCCGCTACTGAATTTATAAGAGGCGCGAATAGTGCTGACTCGCAAGGTAACCGCGTTTTCATAGAATTACCACGGGGACACTGGATAAATAGTGTCGCGAATTAAAAGGAATGTGGAACGTGCGCTAAAGGTGAGTGTGCGTTTTTTCTAAGAACGTACCGGTAGTCATCCGTAATTATTGAACAATCATCAACACTTCGTTAGTAAGGAATATTTGTCTTATTATATTAAAGGTGGATTTAATCCGCTATGTATTTACTATATAAATTTTAACATTTCTTATAGACGTGGACCTGTCTAATTATTTAGTAATTTAGAATAGGATTAATAACCATTGGTTATTCAGATAGAAGGTAGGTTCGCTGAAAGGACCATACAACCGAAGGGGTGAATTATCTTTTTTAAGGGGGGGTGTAATGTAATGAATAGGGATATTACTCTAACTGTAAGTTCTCATTGTTAATCTATCACAGTGATTCTCAACCTTTTTTTTGTTGCGGCACACTTTTAACGATTTCAAAACTTGGCGGCACACAAAGAAAAAAATATGTTTAAAAATTATTTACTTACCTATAACACACTGCGTAAAATAGTTTATGATAATAATTTTAAATGTGCGAAATAAAATAATATGTACTGCAAAAGTAACAGTACGTTTATTAAGGGATTAATTACAAGTTAATAATAAAAATACTTTTAATACGAAAATTGAGCTTGATGTTTTTTGATAATTTCATTTATATTTGGTCTTAAAAATGACAACGCTACTCTCATATCGTCTTCTACATTTAACAATCTTGATCTTTTGTAGATTTAATGTTGGTTAATGCTGAAAATCCGAATTCACACAAATTAAATGTGGAAAATTGTAATAATATGTTTAAAGCTTTTTTGGATATCATTGGATAATCGCATCTAATGTTAATCCAAAATGAATTAGCTGATTCTTCTGAATGTTTTAAAATTGAATCTCGATTATTGGAAAGCAAAATGAGTTATTTCTCTTCATTCAAAGTTAAGTCAAATACAGAAGTATCCGTTATGAGAAATGGATTACGAACCCAATCAAATTTCTTTATATCTAATTTTGGGAAATAATGAGTAATTCTCTCCTCTAATGTTGTCAAATGGTCAATAACAATTATTTTAATAGTTTTATAACAGTCTTTTGGGACTGACTCAAACTTTTCTAAATTGCCTTTCTGAGCTTTATTCTTCCATAAAGCTATTTGTTTTTGGAATCCCACCAGCTTATCGGTTGAGTTTAAGATATTTTCATTAGGTCCTTGTATACTTGAATTTATGTTATTGAAAATAACAAAAATTTGTGATAAGTAAGCAAGTTTAGTACACCATATTTTATTTTCCAACAAATGAACAAAATCATAATTTTTATCTTGTTCAAAAAACATTTTCATTTCGTCTTTTAATCCACAACCACCTTACTTCCGTATGCAGTAACAAGGATTCGTACTTGGCTTCCATAGCTTGGCACAATTTACTAAATAAGCGACTTTTTAATGGTCTTGATTTTGTATGTTTAATCATTTTAACACATTGTTCCAGAACTATTTTCAATTCTGATGGCAAATATCTTGTAACAAGTGCTTCTAGATGCAAAAAACAATGGGTAACTAATATCCCCATTCAGTTCTTTAACATGTGCTACAAATCCTTTTAGATAGCTGGAGCACCATCTGTACAAATGCCAATACATGACTTCCACGAAACTTTAATTTCTTCTAAATATGAACTAATTACATCAAAAATATGTTTGCCATTTGTAAAATCAGGTAACACCCGACAACATAAAAATTGTTTAATCACATCATTTTCGTGAATAAATCTAACAAATGCAATTAATTGAGCCTTACCTGTAATATCTGTTGTTTCGTCGATTTGTAGAGCAAAATTTGAATTTGCAAGAGTTTTTGCAGTATTTTGCTCAATATTTTGCGACATATCTTTAATTCTGCGATGGATTGTGTCATTCTCGAAAGTGGTATTTACAAATATCAATATCTGCTGATCCACCAATCATTATTTTTACAATTTTGCGACAAGCTGGTAATATAATTTCTTCAGCCAAATTGTGAGGTTTTAATTTAACAGCAATCAATTCAGCTATTTCGTAAGAAGCTACTTGAGCCTTTTCAGACACATCGATTTGTTTTTCAAAAACTTTTACTTGCTTGGATTTTGAAGATAAAGACTTTTGAAAGTAGCTCTTATCTTTTGTTGAAAGCGAAGGATGATTAGTCACCAAGTGACGTTGGAGTTTGCTCGGAACCATAGCACTATTTGATAATCTACAACCACATATCACACACTCGGGAACAACTTTGTCATTTTCCATTGTAGAGGTAAATCCAAATTTCAAAAAATCATCATTGTATTTCCGATGAACAACGTATTTTTTGGAGCAAGACGTATCTTTACTAGTACCGGGCGTGGGCTCATTAACTTGGTCGCTAACGTTATCGTTATCATTATCACTATTATCATCGTTAAGATTTCTTCTTTTTAACCATTTATCCATTTTCAGAAGGTTCTGTTAAAATTAAAATAATATTGTCGAAACATTATTAAAAAAAGGCGAATCAAATATTACCTTTAAATACGATTTATTCAAGTTTGAGAATACAATACTGCAAAGCCAATATGTTTATACAATTTTATAAATTGACACTGCAAGCAAAATAAATTAATAGGGAACTGAATCACATACATTTGCCAATTTTAACGAAAAAAAAGTGCAGTAACTACTATGCAACGCGTTGGGAATCCCCACTGTCACGTACTAGTGACAAGCGTGAGCCGACTTTGGCGGCACACTTTTAGAATTTCGCGACACAGCTGCATAACATACCATAATATGATAGACTCTATCATATGGTATGTTGTGCAGTTTATCGCTATTGTTATGACTTCAAACAAAGGAACTCCTTCACGTCTGAACATGTGAAATAATATGCAATACCCACACGAAAGCTTCATCAGCAGGATGATAAAGACTCCGCGAAAACCAAGAGTAAAGACGGGGAGAGAAGTAAGGAGATTCAGAGGCTATGTTGTTTTAATAAAACTCCTGCAATAGGGAAAAAGTTAGTTCTGGTCGATCAACGCTCAAGGGCTCAAGTCAGGTAATACTGAAATTAAGGACCATTCATTCATTCATCTTTCTTAAAGTTAAAAAGTTTTTTTCATAGTGAGAGAAGTGGGAATTGAAAATCAAATCATTAATTTGCTAATTAAGTTACTTTGGAATACATCCCGGAAATCCGATGTGTTATCATCGTTAGATAAGTCAATTTGTTTTCGTGTAGATAGTTAGCATGGCGCGCCCATCGAATAAAACAAGAAGTGAGTGCCCACATTAAGTGGAGAGGAAGAGAGTCTTTACAATAAGGAAGGGGTAAGTTTTTAAACTAGTTATTTCAACTGCTAGAGTTGGGCTTGTGCTGGGTGATTTTTTCTAATTGATAATTCAGTCTCAAAATTAAGTTAATCATCCCAGGTGGGGCACTAATGGCAAAATTAGAAAAATAAAGGCGTGAAGGATTTTTTTTGTGATAATCAAGAAACTACTATTCCTTTTCTGTTTATTTAGTGCAATAAAGGGAACTAATGTAACTGTTCAATAGATATTTGTCCCAGCAAAATTATTATTAAATCTATTTGATAAGGCCGTTTGCGTTTAATCTAATATTTAAATACACCCAAAGCTTACCTATACAGCAACAAGTTCAATTAGTACACTGTTAGTACTTACCTCTATAAATAAGTAGGTGGTGGCAGCCTATCATAATTTCATTTCATAAGAATTATTTTATTAATTACCCGATTGCAAATTCCGTTAACTGCTGGAAGCCGTAAGGTACACGCATACCCAGGGGAGCATTGGGATTGCTTTTATAAAAAGTTTAAAGTAATAGTCAACTATTGTAGATTTGGTGGCGGGGTTTAAGTGGAATATTAAACAGAAACTAATAATAACGATTAGTATATTTGTGCCGTGTTTTGTCGTGCGGGCATTTTCTCATTCCTCCCCCGACGGGTTGACGACCCTGAAATGCTGTTCCGCGAACCACAGGGCTTTTATTCTGTCCTGCGGTTCTAGTCGCAGTATTTCATTTCAGGCTGTCCCCTATGTAGACGGGATTGATCTGCACTCGGTATACTCTTCCTCGTGGATGCAATGCCTCTGAGAAAGAGTCCCTATATTCTGTCCAGAAGTTTCTGGACTGTAACCAGTTTAGTTATTTTCCTCTATACGAGAACTGCATGACTGAGTCATGCAGTTCTCGTATACAGGAAATATAATGGGATAATAATAGCTGAGTAGATCCACATCAGATGCTTAGGACCCAAACCCCACTTCATGCCAAAACTGCCAAAAGATTATCATAGCATTTTGGCAGTTGCTTCTGCCAGAGAAGCTCTGCTACGGATTATATTTGAGGGAAGTTATTGTTTATGAGTGAAAGTTTAAGTATGTTTGTAGGTCCACAATCTCTTCGGATCAAAATCTCCAATTAAAGCATTGGCTGCTTGTAAAAGGAATTTGCAGCCATGGTTCTTATCAATTATTGCTTTGAATTTTTTATATATTTGGTTTCCAATATGTCCCGGAACTTTTTTGCATTTTTGCTCATCTCTATCAAAGATAATTTGGATGACTCAATTGGATAATAGTGTTGGAAATGAAATTATAATTGGTTTTTATAAATGAAACTTGTTGACATAAAATGTGATTGGTCAGCAATTTTTTGGCTTGTAAGAGAGGCTGAGAAGAATCATGTTCAAATTCTTGTATAACAGTTTTTATTTGCGTAAAGTTTTCGGCATAAAAAGAAGCAGCCTCTAACCATGTTCCCCAACGTGTTAAAACGGGTTGAGGTGGAAGAGGAAGATTAGGAAATGATCTCTATAAAATTGAATTCTTAGTGGAGCTTTTAAAAATATTTTTTTTACGCAAGATATCAAATCATTTACAAGGGGAAAGTTTTTTCTAACTTCTTCTGCCACCCTATTTAATGCATGGGCCAAACAAGTAGTATGAATTAATTGCGGATAAAATTTTTTCAAGTTTTGGCCTGTCTTGACCATATAAGCTGCTGCATCTGATAGGAGAAGTATAAACTTTTCGTTAGGAATAGCCTCAGGAAGAAAAAAGTTTGTTAAAGTGTCTTCTATAAATCTAGTAACAGTTAAGGCATTTGTTTGAGGAAGTCTTTGCAAGCAATTAAGTATGATTTTGTAAAATTTTCATTCTTAAGAGCCCCAATCATTAAATGAGCAATGTAATGTCCTGAGGAATCTGTCATTTCATCTACACTTATAAAGAAATAATTATTCACTATCTCTAACCTGATGCTATTAAGTAACGAGGAATATAAATTGTCAATTTCTGTTCTTCTTAGAGTTCTTTCGCTTGGTATATTGAATTTACATATTTACAATACTTTTGAAGAAAAGATTGAAAATTATCGTTTGACAGTTTTGATAAGGGTATATTTGACGTCACCAATGCTCGACAAAAATCTTGCCTGAATTCTTGCTCACTTGAAGTTTTGGGAACATTAGATTGAAAGCACTTTGATATTGACGGTTGCTTTTTTCCTTCAGATGTCACTTTGTTTCGTTTGGCCACATGTGATGCAGTTTTAACATGCTGTTCTATTAGAAACCTTTTCTCAGATGTAATCTACAAAGACGAAATACCATATGTAGAGCAAATTTTTCAAATAGGTACCTTAAATCTTTGACAAACCAATTCATATAGTGGCTATCACCTATTTGCCACACGGTGTAAAAAAACTTATCGTTTTCTTCCAAATTATACGAGCTCCTATATATTTTAAAACATGGAGATTTAATTTAATTTGTTTGTAACTTCTCAAATCATATTGAACAGGGTGAGGGAAACCTTGGTCGTAGTTCTCTCCTTTGAAATAAAACTTAACAATTTTTTAAAATAAAACTGGTCAATGGTGGACGAAAACACGTATTCTACAATTATTTTCATGTATACAGGATAACCCAATAATAAATTATGCAAATATAACGGTACTTTTTCATAAATTATTAAATGACCAACTTTTTTAATTTTTTTGGAGCCGATAGCCGTTATAATTATCGCTACTTAACCCTGAAATACGTTTTTAATTATCTAGCCGAATTCTAAGGAATTTTTTTTTTTGAATATGTGCTTTTGTCCACCATTGTCCGGTTTCATTCAAAAAAATTGTTTATTTTTGTTTCAAAGGAGTTATGGGACTACGATGAAAGTCTGCATCACCCTGTACGCCAGAGGCAAGGAACACTCTTTATACCGAAAAATCCTAATATTTGAAATCTTAAAAAGTTAGGTAAAATACACCTTGTGCATATTTAATAAACTCTCTTCATTACACACCTTGTATAGCTTGTAATTCAGAAACATTTTTTATGTTGAAAAGTTTGTATAGCTTTGAAAATAATAAATTTATACTTACAATTTTTCTGCAGACTGAGCAGAATACTTTTCCCATGTCCATAGACAACTCTGGAAATGGTTTAATCCACATAGACACTTTGATACCACTTGCCATTTTAAATACACACTGGCACACTTGAAAATCTAAATTTAAATTAACTTCTAAAATTGTCGACACAACTTTGAGAAAACTTTTAATAATTATGCCCCTCCTCGTTTCCTTAGTTTGGCAACAAATAAATGGACTCCAACGGTGTCGGGTACTTAATTCTTAGTACCTACTTCCGGATTAAGTGAATATTTTAAACATCAACAATATTATCGTTGTCCTTTTCTTAAAATTATACCTGCTACATGCAAAACCAGTCAAGCAACACAAATTGAGAGCTTTTAAATTTACTTTACTCGCAAGAATAATAAAAAATGTTTTGGTTAAATTATATAGGAAGGAATTGTTTGTAAAATTGTTACAGATATGCTAAAAATTTAAAAAATAGTTAAAAATATGAAAAATTCGGAAAAATTTCAATATGAAAAATATGCCAAATATGAAATTTTCGTAAGTGCCTCACTATAGTCATAGTCCGCTTTACTCAACACACGAGATACATAACAAATTGGCCTCTCCGTGCCATCAGCCATAATATTAAATCTAATCTCGTATTCACTTGAATCACAAGCTAAACGCAACGGCATATTTTCATTATTATGAATCAAAATATCATCAGAAGCAAGTTTACTCTTGGCAAATTGAAACGCTTTTTCACATTGCGAAGTTCAACTAAATTCAGTACCCGTAAATTATATAAAGGTTTCAATTTAGCCGATAAATCTTTAATAAACTTTGAGTAATAATTGACCATATCAACAAAAGCTCGCACTTGTGTCACATTACGAGGTGTAGGTGAGCTCAAAAAAGTCTTGCCCTTCTCCTCATCTTTTTCCAAACCAAACTGGAAATTGTATGACCTATACAATCTTAAAATAATTCCCACTTTTTCAAATTTACCGGTCAGTGGCCACAATATTGTCAAAAAAATTAACTGTTCTTGAACAACCCTGTAAAACTTTTTCTACTGTGCCCTGAAATATAGAACAAGCTGGCTTTGTTCCATAAGGTAACCTTTTATCTTTCGAAGTTAATAACTCGCCAGTTTGATCATTTAAGGTTAACTGATTATATGCATCAAGAAAATCGAGCTTTGTGACATTCTGACCCCCTTGTAGAGTAACAAATATTTCCTCAATACGAGGTAATAGATGATTGAATCTTTTAAATGCTTATTTACCGTTATTTTATAATTTGCACAAACTGTTATGTCTTCATCTACTTTCTCAATTACTCCAGTCGTTTCAATTCATCCTGCACCTTTTCATTAAAAGCAAATGGAACATTTTAACATTTTCTCTAATCTGTAAATTGATTTTTTCACCATTATAGCAGCCTAATTCATTTGTAAAAACATTTTAGTACTTTATCAAAAGCATAGAAACTTTGTTAGTAGTTTGCTCAATTTTACCAATACCATCTCTTCCCAACAAAATCTTTGATGCTTTTTTGACCACTAATAAGTCATAATGTTTAGTTAACCCTTTAATGTACAATGTTACATTTATTTTACCTTCCGGGATAATTACTTTACCTGAATAAGTTTTTAATCTGGTTGTAGTACACTCTAATGGAAGATGAAGAAAATTGTTACAATAAAAATTAAAAGGCATACAAGAGACACCTGCTCCCATATGTAACTCCATATCCGTAGCCACAATCAATTAATACAGGAACATATAAGGGTTTAAGAAAATTAATGTTTTTAAAATCTGTTAGGCAATAGTGGAAGATTGTCATCTACTTCCTCAAGTAAATGATTTTCTTAGTATTCAACTTACATGCAGCCATGATATGCCCCTTTTTACCATATTTCTTGTAGGTAAACTTTTTATGTTTACAGTTGCTAAAATTATGGTTAGGTTTGTTACAAAAATTACATTTTATTGATATCTTTCTTTTGAACTTTACCACTAAAACTCGAATGTTTAACATTAGTATGCTTAAATACATTGATCTTATTAATAAGAATGCTCTACAAATTTTCGATTTTGCTCCTTTAAATCAGCTTCTTTGTTCAATGTAATTCAGTGGCGGCTCGTCAACTTTTTGAGAGAGGAGGTTGGACATAAAACGTTTTTGTAAAAATATACTCTACTCAGCCAATTAATATAACTTTTGCACAGCGACCGTACCAGCTACTTCAGTGACAAAATTAATTGTTGCCCAGCAAGAACCAACGTGGAGGTATAGAGTTTCTCTTGCCCACAATTTTTTTTTCGTTCGTTTTTTGTTTTTTATTTTTTTTGGATTTTTAATTTTTAATTTTTTTTCTTTTTTTTTGGAATTTTTCATATTTTGTTTTTTTTTATTAATTTTATCAACTTTTTTTATATATTAACGAAATTCTACGGTCTTTAATTTGCGAAAAATGATCAATAATATTATCATAAAATGTATCATTATGTTTTAAGTGTTTTACTAAATCTTTTTCAATAGATATTAAACTAACATTGTATAAACGATTTTGGCCCATTGTATTTCGCATGTATGTTTTAATTCGTTTGAGAGTAGAAAATGTTCTCTCTACCGATGCCGACGTGACAGGAATGGTGACTGTCAAACAAAGTAGTTTATAAAACTGAGGTAAGACATGTTGCAAATCATTATCTATCATATATTTTATCATATCGGCGTGACTGTCGTACTGGCCTAAAATATCTTTATCCCAGTATACAACGCATAATTCATTGTGCAGCGCTATTTTATCAAAAAAATTATATTTTAGAACTAAGTTATCTGAAAATGTATTGAGAAACTCTTTTGAAAAAGATTCGAAAAATCTTCTATTCGTCAAATCGAAAAACTTCAATTCATGTAAATCGGAAAATCGAATCTCAATATTTGACCTTTAATAGTATCTAAAATTTCATAAAAAAGTTGTTTATAATGTAGTTTCTTGCCTACCAAATTATATGTTTTCCTCCTTTTCACGGGAGAAGCCCCATCAGTTGAATAATTTCCAAATAAAATATTAAAATGAAATTCTGTATAACGGAAACTTGATATTTTATCAATGAGATGTTTTAAACGATCTCTTGAATGAATTATATTAGTGAATTTATGTTGTAAAATTTGAAAAATAAGATCAGTTTGTTCAAATAATTAAAAGTATCAAGAAAAAACAAAAATTCTTCATTTTCCTTATAAGATTTTAAACCAACAGCAGCATTTAATAAAACCTGATCTGTTGAAAAGTCATCACTGTTTAATATAAAATCAAATGTTTCAATTAATTTGTCTTTATTTTTATGGATGGTAAACTAAACATTGCACGTGATGTAAAATTCCATCGAGTTCGAGCATTACAGGGAATTCTGTTTCCTACTATGTTATTTAAAACTTACGTTCGTTTGTTTGAAGACCGTTTAAATGTCCCGCCATTACAGATGCCGTCGTAAGTCTGATTTATTCGCAAAGTCGAATCGTTGAAATGTTTCCACTAAAAAATTGAATAAATTGACCGCTGTCCTTCTCGAACTAACATCGTAAAACCCTAATAATCTTTCCACTAGTTGTCCATTTTTACAATTAATAATTTACCGAACAGACGAATTCTAATCTAACCTTATTTCGCGTGGTGTCACTCAACCATTATACCCGCATAAAACAAAACAAGCACTGACGCAATACGCATGTGTCGTATTCCGTACCACACCGACTGTACTGAACTTAAAAAAGGCGGGCGGCAGGCTATCCTCCAGACGCTGTTGCCATTTTCGCTGTTTCACGCTATTTGGCGATTGACTGGTCGGAAAAACGGCAACTGTGTTGAACAACACATGCTCAGCGTTTGAGATATATAGAGTCTAGCCTCAGGGCACTGTTGCCAGATTAAAAATAACTACTGAGAACGGGGAATTAATTGTAAAATTTAAAAAATTATTAGAGAAACAGGAAATAAAATGAAGAATGATCAACAAGATAAATTTGTGAGGAGGCTGAGCCTCCTTAGCCTCCTCCTGGAGCCGCCACTGATGCAATTTCTAATAACTCACCCAAATTTCTTGTGAGACTTTCCTCATAAATTCTATCCAAAATTGGCCCACTGCACACCCCTACGACGAATTTCTCTTGAACCCTATTCAGTAATAGCATTGAGCCGCAGCATTCTTCACTCGAATGTACCATTCATTAATGCTTTCTGACCCCTGCCGTAAACAATCAAACATAAATATTTTCCTATAAATTGACAAACTCGGTTTAAAATGATTTCCCAGCAGCCCAAAAATTGTACATAACTTCTAAATTTGGTGTTCCTATTCATTTCACTCTTTATCTGGTCGATTTGAGTATTTTGAAGCTGTAGGAAAAAACATTGTCAATATGTCATTAGGAGATGATCTGATCGACAAATTATGAAAAGATGAAATGATGACGTAGATTACAATCAGACAAATCTATTGAAACACATGACATACTAAATAAACTTTTATATAATTCTCAACATTATTTTACTCATACTGACATGTTCCAGATATTATCAAACAGAAGAATACTATTGACAATTAACATACTCATTAATCAATAATGAATTTTGTATTTACTATAAACAGTGTTCAGGAATTTGTTATCTATCTTAACAAATATTTATCCAATAACTAAATTTTCACTAATCAAAGTAGGGAAGCCAGTTGTCATTCCGGCTCGGTTTCGTATTTGACCCTGCAAAAATAATAAAATTATTTTATCAGACTTGCTGTAAGGGAAGGTCAACATACTTGTTTGATAAATGATAAATTAATAAAAACCCAATACGTTATATATAGGTTTCCTCTAGTGTAGTCGAAATACATATAAAAAAATTAACTTGTTGGACATTGCCATCGATAGCACTGATAGTAGTAATCTAAGTACCTGTTACAAACTATATAGTGTGACTTTTTTTTATTCTGGTGTGTTCTGTAGTAATGTTTCCAATGATAACTCTATGAATTGATCTTTCTCAAACATCCGTATAAGTTCAATCAAATTTCAATCTACAATAAATCCGCAGAAGGTTGCCTTTTGATAATATGTTTTTTACACGAAATCATAAAAATGAATTATTGTTCGACATGTACAAGTGCTGTTCGAGAATCTACAACTCGATAGAAAACTTTGTTGAGTTATTATTAATTAATTTCGTTTTTCTTTGAATTTCCCGTTTCTCGAGTAATAAAACATAGGTTTGACGTGGAAGAAATGTCGGAAATTTATGAAATACTATGTGATGAAGAATATAACTAGCTGAAATATTTCTCTAATTTTAAAGATGGAGATTTGAGACCTCTAGTACCAGTCACTAAATAAGATAGAGAGCAAATATAATAGAGTGAGAATCTGAAACTCTAACGTAGTGTTCACTTCAAATTTGAGAGACACCCTAGTTCGATTCTCATGGCACTTACCAAATACAGTATGCAGTATACCAAGTACAATTGGTCCCCTGTGCATCAGCAGGAGATTTAGAAATCTGGAAATAGCTCGCTCTCCCACAGAGTGTAAAATGGAAAACTGGATCTCTAGGTCTTTAGATCCACCAAATACTGAAGATGACAACATAGTTCCAGAAATACGTATTTAGGTTACTGAGATGGCTTTTTGGCTTCATTCAACTTATTATTGAGTTGGCCAGACCCCATAACCATGGAAAATACAACAAATCATATCAGCACCGAGTGACCGTAGAGAAGCGTATAGATGAGAGTTAGTCAGTGCGACAAGGGAATAGTCGCGTTTCAGTACTGAAACATAATTCTCGCAGAGTTGTTCAAAGAATGTTTACAGCTCTACAGATATTAAGATATTATGAACTCGCCTCATATTCTTCTGATAGGCGATGTCTAATGTCCCGAGCTATACGTGACTGCGCCCACATAAGACAATCCACAGAAAAACATATTCCATGATACACTAAAAGAGTTTACAAGTGTGGATACACTAAAACACTAATAAGTACGAAATAACCACCCTTATCCACACTAGGAGGTCGGTAGTACTCTGTACATATGCCCAAAGGGTTAAGACGGAGTGAGTAAGTGACCCAAAAAGAGGGTCTTAATTAAATTTGTGAAAATTTGAATTTTTTTCATTTTACTCCTCGTTACGCTCACTTTGTCTTAAGCAAAAGACTTCGTTCGCTACACTCACTTCGTACAATACAGATTAACCGGATACGTTGATTGAAAAGTGAGTGTGGACCTCAGTTAAACAGATTCGCGATTATAAAGATTGAAAGTAATCTGAATGGTAGTGCTTGCCATCGACGAAAAACGCTAGCCCTCGGTCGGTGCCGCACCAGCAGATGCGACCGACAGCGAACGTGTTGCTCCATTTCTCTCTACAATCGGCCAGATAGTTAGCGCACCGAACGACGCGTGAATCAGAACGAATAGCGTCGAGTATTTCGACGGACCTTTCTGCTTTTTATGCCAGTAAATTTTGAGCATTATATCTACTTCGTGTCAAAATTTCAAGTGACTTGCATTTACCGTTTGGCCGCTACACGAGAACGTACATTCACCATATAACCCGATTCAACAAGCGACTCCGTTCGGCTGACGCCTCACTCCGTCTTAAAAATACTATTAAAATTCTGAGGACCGTTCAGCTACCAAGTAGCTATCAGAGTAAACTGAATTTGAAAACAAAATGTGCCTGTTCAAATACTAAATAAAAAATGCAAACAAGGTTTTTGTATTAATAATATTGTATTAAGCGATTCTACGAGTACAAATCAAGTTTAAATAAAATAACTATTAAAAGTTCGATTTTCACTAGTATAATAAATACATGTGACTACAGTTTCGCTAACACAGATGAACAAATATTACAAAGTAATATTTGTTTGAAGAAGCTACTGTGTTAGCGAAACTATAGTCACATTTATTTATAAGTAGTGAGAAGTGAAAATCGAACTATTAATAGTTATTTTAATTAAGTTTAGCATGGATTTACATCACGTAATGGCTAATTCTATTCAACAAATAAAATTACTTAATTTTAGTGCTGATTATTGTTTTAAATTGATTTAAGTATCTAGGAATTAATAATTTCAGAAAAATATGTGTTTTCAATTCTGTAGTGATTTAATAAATTATTTCAAGGCCCTTTCTATTAATGTATTAATTTTTTTGCAAAGCAAGTAAGTTCAACGTTCAATTGTTATATGTGCTGTGAATGAAACAAGTTCACTTTATATTTCAAATTGATTTAATAGTCGCTTCATAAACCAACGAATACAAAGAATCAGTAAAAAAGAGTACACCAAACTTAAAATTAGTTGTAAATCAGAATAAACCTTCACACAGTTATTAATAAATGTTATACACATAACGGAGGAGTTGTTTGTTAAAGTTTGCTTTGTGGAAACCTTTTTGTTATATCCCTAAAACAAAATAATATATGAAAGATACATAAATTCAAATTAAACAGCTTGGACACTTCTTTTGTGGTAGAAATTAATATGTCTCCAAAGTATTATTTAAAGTTTGGGATGCAAATAATCATTGAAAATTGCGTTGTTAGTCTAGATTTTTACTACTAACATTCAGAATAAATAGTTGAATAAAATTCACATGCCACCATGCTTCACATAGTACAATTATTGTAAACTAATAAATGATACAAAATATCACATAGAATCATGTACAACCATATACAGGATGTCCCAGGGTGTTGAAATTGAATAAAAAATTTCGTTTTTTGCGAATATCTCCGGAACCGTTTATTGTACAGAAAACAGATTTTGTAAGCATTTTCTACTCATAGTAAGCTATGTTCTGTGCGATACAAAATTTTTTTAGTCATAATTGGTGAAGATTTTGGAGGGGTGGTGGGTGTTTTTCTCCCCAACTTCTACGCCACTGAAAAAAGTACGGTTGTGAGACAACCATTTGAACCGCCAATGTTTTCTACACAAAAAAGGTAATCCTGGTCATAAGCTCTAAAGTTGACCGTTTTGGAGAAAAATCAACTTTTATGTCAAAAATATGGTCAATTTTTTGGTTTTGTTACTTGTTCTAACGTTTAAATAAATTTTGTTTAATTGGTAAAAACTGAATTTTATTTCAAAGAATTGACTATGTTTTTCAACATAAAAGTTGATTTTTCTCGAAAACGGTCAACTTTAGAGCTTATGACCAAAAGTACCTTTTTTGTGTAGAAAACATTGACGGTTCAAATGAGCATCTCAAAACCATACTTTTTCCAGTGCCGTAGAAGTTGGGGAGAAACTACCCCTTCAAAATCTTGACCAATTAGGACTGAAAATTTTTTTTTATCGCACAGAACATAGCTTATTATGAGTAGAAAATGCTTACAAAAGCTGTTCTCTGTACGATAAACGGTTTCGGAGATATTAGCAAAAACGAAATTTTTTTTCAATTTCAACACCCTATATCTCAAAAACTAAGCGTCTGTGCATATAATGTTAATGGGAACTTTTTTTCTCAAAATCAAATTTTCTATCGACTGTTGCAGTTCTGCTACTAAAACCTGGGACACCCTGTATAATCCAAAGGGGACCAGGCACATGCGATTTTCACTGAATCTAAAATAAGCGAGGTTTATTATACGGAAATATATTACAATGATCGAATGTTTGGGTGCGAGCTAAGAATATATAGGAGGAGATCAAACTTTATGCTGCTAACCAGGCTAGCTGGGGCGAAATACGGAACAGTCATGAGCGGTGCCTCGTAAAAATATTCCGTGCGCAAAAGTTAATGCGTCGGCGAACACATGAGACACTCGGCGGTTTAATATTATTTCCATGGATTTGTAGGTGTTTCAATCAATTTTTGAAAGAGTTTTCCTAATTTCCACGGTGGTGTCTTCTTCGGCGACGCAGTATCTTTGTGTGAACGGATGAGGCACTACTTAAGTCGGCTCTAAATTTCTCAACACAGAGTTTGCTATCTATAATATATTCTTAGTATGAGCTGAGGTTAGGTCACTATTAGTTTAGCGAATATATGTATCCTAACAACGAAAACATTTGTATGCCACATTTCTCGTACAATTACACCTATCGACGCTTCGAAAATAAGGAATGTTATTCAGCAAATGGAAGTTACTATCGATGGACAGTCTAATGCAAACTTCGAATTTTTCCGAGCTCAAATTGTTTATTTTTCGATGATGACCCAGTACGATTAATTTTAACGAACATGTGTTTAGCATTATGCTCATAATTCGACAAACACGAATACTTTCGATCTGAAAGTACTTTCTTTAACTTGAATTCCAATAAAAATCAATTAATTTCATAATGACTCGTAACCAGGTGATAACACCCATTTAGCGGTAGATAGTAACATAATATATATTTGAATAACAAAGCAACAATAAACATTTTTAAACGAGAAGTATATAGGCAAGTGTCGCCATTTTCAGTAGATCAGAAATAAACGCAATAGATTTCTGATATTACAGTATATCCTCCAGGTATTACCACTGGTTCATTTCAAACCTACCGAAGTTGGCACATTAGTTGCTTAGTACTCTTTTTTTAACCAGAAGTACGAAAAATAACTTGTGCAGTACCAACAAACAGTTGTGTAGGACAATTAAAAAAATAAGAATCCTGCAATTATGAAATTCTCCAAATAATTGTTTTCATTCCATCATATTATGTATTTTTCCGGAATATGCTCAATATAAAACGATATACAATGAGAAATACAGCACTACCTGTATGCAGATTAATATTGATACTTGATCCAGCAATGAATTATATGTAAATTCTCGGAAAATAGGTCACATTAACACATATTATTACTTTATTCACGTCTTTACGTACGTTTCGGTTTCACGACCGTCATCAGAAGACGTATCACAAATAATCAATATCTACAGGATTTTTAAAACTAATTTTTACTAAGCACAAAGCATTAATTCCAATTAAAAATTCCTACGTCGCCAAAACGAACAAAACAATTTCAATTACTCCTGTTTTTGTTCGTTTCGGGACGTAGGAATTTTTAATTGGAATTAATGCGATAAAGACGCTTTGTGCTTAGTACAATTAGTTTTAAGAAATCTCGTTTTACATAACGATTATTTTTGATACGCCTTCTGATGATGAAGTGATTGCGATATCGAAACGTACGTAAAGAACAAAATATAGTAAACATATGTCAATATGTCCTACTTCCCGAGAATTTACATATAATAAGAACAATACAGATAAAAAAGGCAACGCACCACCGCTACTTAATCGCATTATACTTCACGATATAATGTGGGCGCATTTGAATGTAAATAGAATTTTATTTTTTGACGGTCATAACCCCGTAAAAACGGAGAGTGGAATATTTGAGCAATTGAAACAAAAATGTACATGCACAACTATATATATGTTATGTGCAGTACGAAAAATGTTTTAACCAGTGGTACTCATAGTACTCCACTGATCCCGAAAAATGTCTTGTCTCGTTTTTTGTACCGATTATGATAAAGTAGAGAATGATCCCACTAACCACGATGGTAGGCAGCGCGCGGAGGGAGCTCTTTGGCGCTACATCGAGTTTAATAAAAATCACAAAAAATCTAATTAATTTAAAACAAATATTTCTTCAAAATGAGTCTAGTTGCAATCAAAATTTATTACATTTCCACTATAGCGGAAAAACGCGTATACACTAATAAAAAGTGTACAACTTGGTGAAACTTATTATTTCCAACTTTTATATACGCGTTGTTTCCCTAAAGCGGACAATCTTATGGAAAATATTTGTCATTACTAGACTCAATTTATAGAAAATTTTGATGGCAAAACATTTTACGTCTAGCACTTTTTCTTTAAAATCAATCCTGATCGAGTTAAGGATTTTGTGCAATAGGAAGGTGGGTGTGCAAATAGTCTAGGAGCCAGAGCGATATTGATAGCCTGAACATTAACCCGATCGCACTATGGTTTAATGACCAATTCATCTCACAGACCGAATTTTCCCCAGCTGCTAGATCTCGAGATACAGCATCCGCAATTTTTTTTTTGACTGGAGGTCAACCCTTTCCAAGTTGCGGTTACTTGAAAAGCATGCCATTCTTATACACTTCCACCATGTGTCATCATTTTTTATCGTGCCCGTTTATCAGGCCGACCAGTCAAAATTGGACCGAAAATGAACTGCAAGTTAACCCTCCCAAACCTGGTGGAAAATGTTCATTGGTGTTGACAATTGGTAACATACCCTATGCCATCAAAAGTTATCGGTCCATTTCCGAGTAATTGGCCTCTATTTGGACCAAAAATGCTTTTTTTTTTGATTTTGTGGCTAAAACTTGCGGGTTACAAGATGACATACATGATGGCACCATGTTAAATAACTTTATTGTAGGTCAAATAAAGATTTAAAATTATTGCCATCACTCCTTGTATTTCAACCCCACAAAACCCCCTAAAATCACCCCACAAAACAGAACAAAAACAAAAAACTGCCGTTTCGATTTTAAACCAAGTCAGAATCTCAAAAATTGACTAATTTATCAAAAAATAGGTCATAATCCATATTTTTATGGGGGTGGTTTCAGGGGATTTTGGGGCGTTGAAATAGACAAGGAGTGATGGCAATAATTTTAAATCTCTATTTGACCTCCAATAGAGTTATTTAACATAGTGCCATCATGTTACGTTGTAATCCACTAGGTTTAGCCACAAAATGAGAAAAATAAAACATTTTTGGTGCAAATAATGGCCAATTACTCGGAAATGGAACGATAACTTTCGATTTTGAATAGGGTATCTTAACAATTGCCAACACCAACAAACATTTTCACCAGGTTTGGGAGGGTTAACTTGCAGTCCATTTTCGGTTCAATTTTATCTGGTCAGCCTGATAAACGGACACGATAAAAAATGATGGCACATGGTGGAAGTGTATAAGAATGGCATGCTTTTCAAGTAACCGCAACTTGGAGAGGGTTAACCTCCAGCCAAAAAAAAAGCGGATGCTGTATTTCGAGATCTAGCAGCCGGCGAAAATTCGGTCTGTGAGATGAATTGGTCACTCAACCGTCCTCTAACGATAAACCATAGTGCCATCGGGTTAATGTTCAGACCATCAATATCGCTCTGGCTCCTAGACTAAAATGGGGGTAGGGTGTTTAAAAATAACTAGTGATCAATATAACAATATGAAATAATGATAAATATTACAAAACATATAACATTTTGAAAGTTATATTACTCTAATGTCTAATTAATCTATTTAATTTATTGGAATTTAAAAAAAATTGTCGGCCTAGCCAAATGTAAGTTATTTACATACTAACAAACATTTTCAGAACAAAAAGTAAATTTTCATTACACCAACCATACAGCGCTCTAAAAATAAGGTTACAAAAAAGCAAAATATGTTTAGTTTTTTGGCAGATTACAGATCTAATGTCAGCATAGTGATTTCTCACTTATTACACATATTAATAAATAATTCTACCCAAGTTAAACCTTTAGATACTCACGAAGTGAAAAACAATTTTTTCAATATTTCAAAATGGCCGAAAAACATTTCCCGCCTCTTCATGTCAGTACAGTGGATTTTTACAGTTTTTGAGGTACAAACTTTCCATTTTCGTGGATTACTAACAAAAACAGACATGTGCGTTCGATTTTTATTAAAGCGACATAGCGCCGAAGAACTTACTCCGCGCGCGGCGGGCATGGTAGGTGGGATCATTCTCAACCACTTTATCATAAATGCTGAGAAAACGAAACATACGTTGTTCAGGGTCAGCACCGGTACTATTATACTCCCATCGAAACAATCTGTAACAAAATTTATGTATTCTTGTTTTTAAATTATCATTGGTTTGGAAGATAGGTAGTGTTTCAATAATTTGACATTTGTAATGTTAATGGAATGTAAATGAATTTTGTTATTTAGGCTCAGATGAGTTTCTTGGTCTAAACATGTGCAACTTCATGCCGCTGACCCTATGCGTTTGTATGAACAGTGGTTTACACCAACTGCCTTTCCGTCGCTTTATACTTGTCATTTACGCCCAAGTGATAGACATATAATTCAACAAGCTCTTGGACTGACGCCCAAAAAAGAAAGAACCAAAGTAAACATAATTCGCTATAATATTATATTCATTCATTATGTTTCATAAATTATCCGATATAAATCAAAATAAGTTTATGCTAAATTTGTGGCAGGTTGAACAATATTCACTACCATATTTTGCGGTAGAGCTACAGCTGGTATGAATGATACGCCGATCACCTTCAAAAACGCAATGAGAATACTTTATTTTAAATCAAACATGTAGTATATATATATATTCGAATCATATTGATTGTAAATCGCATAATATGACCCGAAATCTAGCTGCCGGCGATGGAAATATTGTTAATAATTATTAACGTAGTACCCTATAAGCGCTGTAAACGTTATATAATAAGATTTGCGACGAATTCGGTAATTCGAGGTATACAATATATAGGTGCGGGAGGGTTGGAGCCCAATACCTATACAGAATCTAGATGAAGCGGTGTTACGCATCACGATGATTATTCGAACTGTCTGTACAGCTCGATTGCTATATAACAAAATACATTTTTAATCATCTTAAACATATAGATGTGCTAATATAATTTTTTCATTATGCAAAAATATACTAATAATAAAAACATTTTCATCGACACACATTCCTTCATAGGAACAGACAGACCGACAGCTTTTTATAAAATTCAATCAAGCGTTCCAGGGGAAACATATATGAGGGGAGTTTTATAGAGATTGAACTCATTTCCCCAACACACCCAAGAGGTAGAACTATGATGGTAGGATGAGGAATAGATGTGGATAACTAACCATGATTTTCACAATAAGCTTTCATGTTTGTCAGCCGTTGGTGAACTGGATAACGTTCCATTAGTTTACAATAAGTATAACTAACCACAAGCGTCACTGCCGAATGTGTGCAATTTAAAACTCAGTTTCTACTGAAACACCTGTAGGTAAATATGACGAAATATCCGATATCACCAAAAGTTATCATGTCACATATTTCCACTGAAAATATTTTCCACACAAAATTATAATTTATAAAATAAGTAAACAGAGAAAGCATTTCTAAAACATCTTAAATACCAGAAAGGTGAAATCTCCTGAAAAAGGTTGCGCCGAGAATATTGCACGTTCCATACATACTTTCAAATGAACATTTTTTCAGCCGGAAAAATATTTATTGTTCTACTTCACGCAATATTAAATTTGTTCAACTTTGCAATAATTTTCATACCAGAATTACGTGTCCAAACTGCTGTTTCATAGGGTTAGTAGAACAAAAAAAAAACAAGTGTCAAAAACAAGTATATATTGCTAGGAAACTTATTACAATTTGCAGGATCAACAACATACTATATTCGACATAAAACTTTGTATACATAAAACCTTAAAAAAAAAAATTTGGCTATTTTAAGACCATATTCCTCAAATAATAATGTGGCAGTTTAAAAATATAAACGTTAAAAAAATTCAAAAATCGACTTGAAAATAATAAATACTGTTGACTCTTCATATCATAATTAATGTTTCTGGGCTTCATGCTCAGGTAAAATTAGATTTTGAATAATTTTAATCTACTGAATATTACAAATTAAGTAATCACGTTTATAAGTATTTTTGAGAAAGTCATAATAACACAAATTAGAATCATTGAATCCTTTGAAAATAAAAATTGTTAAAAATGATAACAAAAAGTAATAGGTATATAAAGTTTTGTTATATATTAGACTTCTTTTTATGAAAAATGTTCAGATATACAAGCAAGCAACAATAAATAAAAAAGGTTTTATTTTAGATCAAAAAGGATAAATTGCAGGACCATTTCAGGAGCGGGGATTTTATTGGAAGGAGATATGCTTAGGAATGTATCTGCAAAAATACAAAAGGTTAACTTTGTGCATAACAAAACACACACTATGAACTGAAAATACGTAAAAATACATAATTATTAATTGAAAACATGATTACTGGATTACTTAAGATTACTGGAAACAGATTACAAATAAAGCAATGTATTATGTATTAGTCGATGAGTTTTATTATTCAACATGAAATGATCGAATTGGATGTTATTGTCAAAAGATAGAATACAATTATAATAAATTGTTTAATCAACTGAAGATATTCAACATATTATAATGCTATCATCACTTATCGATAACTATCTCAGTATGACATTGAGCAAAAATTTCAACGAACTAAACATCTTTAGAAAGTTATTTAGAAAGCTTGCATATCCCTAAAATTATCTATTCAAATTATAGGAAGGTTCAAGTTATGAAAAACTGTACAACATTCTTTACATTCGTAAATGTACAAATGTTCTCAACAATGATTCTGTAGCAATTAATTGGCACTATGTTCCCCAGTATATAGTACAATAATGACTTAATAAATTTGATATGTACAATATTTAAGAAATGTATATATATATCCCACTCACTATGCCAACTTTTCAATTAAATTATCACATCAAGGACTATCTTATCATATGATATTGATTTACGCCAACAGACTACTTGATAATAATATAACAAAAAGATAAACTCTAGAATAAGCTAACAATTTGATATAAGAAATATTACTTCATTCAGTAATTCAAGAATAATATGCAATAAACTTAAGAAACTTGATGATTATTTTAAAGTTTTCTGATTATTTTTTTAAATAACAAAATAACTAAATCATGCTAAATTCAAACTAAATGCAATATTCCATGCTGTGACCCGGATTCAAGCTATAATAAAAAAAAACATGTAAGTTCGAATCAAAAAATGTTGTTTGCATTAGCTTCAGGAGGTTCTCAGGATCATTCATACACCTTAAAACCTCTTGGGAACCCCAACCCCACCCATTGGGGGCGAAAATGGCCTGAAATCTCCAAGTCTTGAATTGTATTTTCTAGAAAAAAAGGTATTTTGGCATTTCGAGTGCACCTAGGGAGTTTTTTGGGTCGCTGAACACGAATCCGTAGCCAGATGTACTTGCAATCCATCGAAGGGATGGTCAAATCGACAAAATTGGCCAATTTCGCACCCCTAATATATTATTTTGCAATTTACGTGTTTTAGGCATTTCGAATGCACCAAGACGGTTTCTTGGGTCGCTGAATACGATTCCGAAGCCTGATTTACTCAGAAGTAATTTTAAAATGCAAAAATTATAAAAATTTAGAAGCGTGTCAAATTAGCCATTTTTGTAAATTTCCCACCCCTACGGAATCGTATTCAGCAACCCAAATAAATCTCTTAGTGCATTCGAAATGCCTAAAACACGTAAATTGCAAAATAAACTATAAGGGTGCAAAACTGGTCAATTTCGACGATTTTACCACCCCTACGATGGAATGCGTGTTCAGCGACCCAAAAAACCCCCTAAGTGCACTCGAAATGCCAAAATACCTTTTTTTGTAGAAAATACAATTCAAGACTTGGAGATTTCGGGCCATTTTCGCCCCCAATGGGTGGGGTTGAGGTTCCCAAGAGGTTTTAAGGTGTATGAATGATCCTGAGAACCTCCTGAAGCTAATGCAAAAAAAAAATTTCGAACTTACATGTTTTTTTTTTTAATTTCCGGTTCATAGCCTGGATTACAATGAGAATGAATTGGAGAAGTATGAATGTTTGGTAATAACTTGTTCACAAAAAATTTTTCAATTCCTCCTGTCATTACATGAAAATTAATATTAGAAATCTGCATATATGCCATTTCACTCGAATTAAAAAATTTAATTTGTATATTTATATGTAGAATTAATTCTGTATATAATTTAAACTTTGTGCCATTTGTGATCTGTTACACTATTCTAGGAGATACAATACAAAGTTTTCATTTTATCTGGTAACATCTGCTGCTATAAAGACCACCTAAGTCTGTCACTTTCACCAGAATACTTTTAATTTTTTTTCAGGAGGGAATTCTGGCAATATCGTTACATCGTCTCTTATGATATTAACAGTAACTACCCCAAAAATTAGCTAATAACCTGATAACCACCAAAAATAATGCATTTGTTTGGAAGACCCTGTTACTTTTTCATATTCCATTAACAAGTTGATAAAATACAAATACTTTGTTAAATGCCACACTATATTCATAAACTTTTTTATTGCAATTTAGAACTATGTTTTTGAAAATAAACCGTTAAATTTGGAAATTGCAATAAAAGTAGTGATATTTAACAGAGCAATTATATTACAAATGAATACTACACCGTAGAAAGATCCCAAAATAAAATTTTATTATAGAAATGAAAGAAAATCATGTTCGCCACACAGCGGTGAACAATGTTGCCATTATTCGCCTGAAGATTTCTTTTATTTCTATAATAAAAGTTCATTTTTAAAATTTTCTACAGTGTAGAATTTACAGCAAGTAAAGACCAGTTCATTCTTCAAAAGTAATTATGTTCACATTTGTAATTAGTGTAGGAAAATTATTTTCTGTTAATTTGAATGTCAACATAAAGAAACCCGCCAGTATTCTAGAAGACTTCCCTCCTCCCAAAATAAGACCACTTAACCCTCAGGGTTGGCAGAAATAGATAATAATAAGCGACACTTATTACTCTTTCTGCATTTTTACACAGTACTAAATAAGATGAAAAGTTTGTATTGAATCAAATCGTACATTCAATATCACTAGTTTAAGTACTTCACTCAAAAATTACTCCTTGCATGCACTAATCTAAACATGATAATGCGGAATTAAGGAATGGTAGCAAAAAAGCACTTACATGTGCTCAGGATGTTCTTTGATGCAGTTGATAAATTCAGTAGCAGGCTTTTGTCCTGTGCATATTTGGAAAACAGTAGTGAAGAATGGGAACCTGCAAAATGAAATATTTTATGGAACAAATTGTCATCATGCTTAGCAAAGATCGTTGCATTAATAGTGGTGTTATTTCGAATTTTTAGAAGCTCACAATTGAATCGTTCTAGTAATACTAATATCACTGTACAGTGTTCAATACTAAAGTTAACTATCGAGCCTCAGTAACTGCAGGAGACTTTTGGGTCAGATGTTTCTCTTTAAATGTGTAATGGAAATATTGATTGTCCACAATTACTGAGCCAGCTTAATCTGTATGTTGTATCAACAATACGTAATCCTCATTTGTTCAGTATTCCATACCATACAACTAACTATGGAATGAACAGCCTTCAGACTAGATTTCAAAATGACTATATTGATGTACAACATTTGGTAGATCTATTTGCACAAACATATGAAAACTTCAACAAGGAGACACTACTTCGTATTTTGTAATATATTATGTATGCATAGCCTATTTTTTTTTCTTTTTTGTCCCCATACATGTTTGGTTTCAGTCGCAGTATTAACCATACATGCTTAATCCGTACGGGCAAATACGTCAGTATATGTGACAATTCCGAAAACAACCTGTTTTAAGGTTTTCTTCCATTTTACGCGTCGTGTTTCATCGAACTGTGTTACATGCAAATGGGTTCTCGTCAGTCTTGGTAACGAATACTGACAAAAGTAGGATGTGTGGGTAAACAGAGTTCGGTGAAAGTCGCACGGGTAAAAACGAACAAGTAATTAGTGATAGTATCGAGTGTGTGTGGGAAAAAGAGGAGCTCGTGCATGTTCACACGAACGGGTAAAACCGCGACTAAAACAGAGAATGTATGGTACGCTTTACATTAATTTTATATTATGGTTTGGTAGACATTGAATAAAAAAGCCTACCAGAAACTGAAGCAAAATGCGATTAATGCAATTTTCAATCAAGGACATTAAAAAATAATTATAGATGATGGCCAGTTCCCTATACTGCAATGTAATCCTGAAAACTGACGTCACCGCGATATCTTCCGTGTTTATATTCGTATGAAACTGAACTTGGTTTATTACGATTGCACCTTTGTCTGAAATTAGAATAAGAACTCGTTTGGTTTAAGTATTATTATTATTATTATTATTAAGGGGAGACCATTGGGATCCTCTTATGCCTAGGCCGAAGGCCTTTGCTACTGTGTGGCGTGTCACCTAGTGCAGCGGTTCCCACTCATGAGTGTTCACTCAGCAGCCACCAGAGGACAGTGCCCACTGGAAAGTGTTCACCATGCTCCCCTAGGTGAACGATTCCTGAAGAGGTTAATACCGTCTTCGTGATATATATTATTCAACGTCGGTCTAGTGAAGCGGTTCTCACTCAAGAGTGTTCACCGAGCTCCAGAGGTAGACTATGAATATGAAAATAGTGTTCAGTATCAAACAAGCAATTGATGTGAACTACTGTACGATATGCACATTTATTTAAATCGGTGAAATTTATTATAATCTCGCTCAGATTTTATAAAAAAACTAGAAAACTATTTGTTGTTCTGTGCTATTTCCTTGCTAATACGTTTTCAAGGAATCTGTTACGTTTTTCGTTGGCGTTGGATATTACCGAATGAAATTTTCATCTGGCAAACATGCTTAATACTTTCATTTGATCCTCCTTCATCAAGTTCCTTAGATGTATGATACAATTTCGACTTTATATAGGAAAAATTATGAAGAAAATTCGAAGGAATCATTTCTTGTAGATATTTGGTAGCTAGATAATTGATTATACCTTATACCTTCATATACATGTACTACTGCTGCTGGTATTATTGGACAACGAAGGAATGAAAACATATCAGCATGTTTCATTTAGAATATTGAAGCAAATAATTGTCCAAGAGTCCTGATTATTCTAATAAGGAAAGGTTTTACATAAAAAAACGAGAGTAAACTTTAAATTTTGATTTATTAACTTGACAGAAGTATTCTTAACAAGATGCAGCCTTGTAATCGAAACATGTCAAGTTAATGAGTCAAAGTTTAAAGAGTAATCCCGTTTTTAATTAATTTAAAAACCTTCCCTTAATGACATTAGAGATTTACATAAAATAGAGTCAACTTCATAAAATACTGAGTATTTCATTTATTACATTAGAGTCAACTATTTTTTAGACCATGAAGAGATTTACTTACTTGTCTTCCATGCCTTTTGCCTTGAGCATATAGTTCACTTCTTCGGCAGTCAATGGTCCCTGAAGTTTTTGACCGTTGAGCATTTCGTCTTCCAGTTGTTTCAATGGTTTTCCGGTTCTTACGAAAGCCTCGGCAACCTTACGATTTCTGCCGCCGAAGCAAGTGACTATGAGATCTGCGACGCCACAACTCTCAAAGAATGTAGATAGTTTTCCACCGGGATAGAAAACGTCGACAAAATGGATCATTTCCATTAGCCCTAAACGCATCACGGCCGCCTTCGTGTTATCACCCAAGCCCAACCCGTCTATGAAGCCTGCTCCTACGGCCACAATATTCTGGAAGGAAAAATCAGGTTCTCAATACAATAACTTTTACTGACAAAATATTATGGTGTTGTATTTATATTTAGGATTCTCAAGTGAGCGCACATTGAGTACGTAATATTTATTTTACGCACTAGGGTGTGTAGTATTCCTCTCCCAAAATAATAATCAAATTTTGTTACATAATCAACACGGTCAAAACTTTCTATTATTTGGGATATTGAAATAAATATTGTGTATCCATGTACCAATATTTATTATTGTGGAAGTTAGTATTTATATACTTATTCATTTTATATTTTGAAATATATGCGACCTCTAGTATTATCTTCGTTATCCAAGGATTGGAATATTTCCTCAAAGTTTAAATTCAATTTGGTGCCATATATTCCATAGTAGCAGTGTTTGCCTCATGGTATCATACTTATTGGTTACATAAAAAAATGTTGTGATAATAATTATTTTTTGTATATTCTTTGTCAGAATAAAATTAATAATTATATGCATAAAATCCTGTAATGTGACATCATTCATCAACAGTGTGTTGGGAAAATTTTATTAATTATCACACCCAATTAGATTATTTGGTTTCCACCCTTCGAGCAGTGTTTGAGTAGACTTCATATTTTCCGTATAAATAGAAAGACGAATAATATATTGTAATATATACAATGTGTCAATTTGAAAACTTCCCACCCTTAATATCTTCCTTCCAGTAAACAATATGAGTAATCGAAAAAACAGGTCAATTTTATTGTCAAGGGGGACACTTTCAAGGACTATTTGTAGCCCTCGTGGTTCAACCCCTAGGAGGGGTAGATGTTACCCTTAGAATTTTAAATGGGAAGGGGGGTCAAGTGGCACATCATTTTGATGGGCGTTCAATTCTTGTTCCAATGGTACCCTGACTTATTATTTTTTGATGAGCATTTTCCGAAAAATTGCGTTCTAAACTAACAGAAGTAATTATTAGAACGCCTATACTGAGATGCATGGTTTGGCCAGAACTGGTTAGAATATTAGGTGGTACCGTTCCAACCCTTTATTAGGGGTAACATTAGCCATTAGCTCCAAACACTTTACATAAAAAAGTAGTCTAATAGTAAAACGTAGATGGTAGTAAAGTTGTGTTTATTCAATGCTGACTTTTTAAGTGTCATCGCAGAAATTGTACAGATAGCCTTCCTTTTTTGCTACTGCTGCTGTAAAAAGTGTCTGTTTTCAGGCAAAAAATTGGTTAGCACATTTGAACTATGTGGTAGTATTGTGAATACAGTTGTACCTGTTGGACTGTTTAGGAATTACTTTAATAAGTGTATAAAAGTGTAAAAATGGTTTACATTCTTCAAGACAGAATTGAAATGATTGTAATTTATGGAGAAGTTGGAAAGTGCGCACGAAGGGCGGCATGTCTTTTTAACGAAAGACATCCAAATTGTAATGTAAGTCACCGGTATGTGCTTGATTTGGTGAATAAGTTTTACGAAACTGGTTCAGTGACAAATAAAAAAAGAAATAACCCCAGAGTACTAAATGAAGCAGCTCAAATTGAAGTTTTGGGAACATTTGCTGCAGAGCCCACGAACTCCTTACGATCAGTATCAGAACAGACGGGAATGTCACGCGAGACTATAAGAAAAGCATTGAAAATGCATAAATTTCATCCATATAAAATGCAGATTCTTCAAGAGCTCCACGAGGATGATTATGATAGAAGAATAGAGTTTTGTGAAATCATGTCTCATCGAGTCAATACCATCCCTAATCTTCTGTTAAACATCTGTTTCAGCGATGAGTGTTCATTTTTTCTGAATGGCAATGTTAATAGACAAAATTGTCGCTATTGGAGTGACGAAAACCCACATATTTTTCGGGAAGGGCATACACAACACCCACAAAAAGTTAATGTTTGGGCTGGTATTCTTGGAAATGCCATTATTGGTCCATTATTTCTGGAAGAAAACTTGGCTGGCAATCTGTACCTTGATATGCTTGAAGAGACTATCGATCCTCTTATAACTCACGAGCTAGAAACTCAAATTGATGCAGAAGGTAATGAACTTTTGCAGGAGGATCTGTTACATTACCAGCAGGACGGTGCTCCACCTCATTATTTTCTTCCCGTCCGACAGTGGTTAAACGAGAGATTTCCGGGTAGATGGATTGGCAGAAGGGGAGCAGTTGAATGGCCTCCGAGATCACCGGATTTAACACCCTTAGATTTCTTTCTTTGGGGGCATCTTAAATCCGTTGTTTATAAAACACAACCTTCTGATATTGACGAACTTAAAAGACGAATTACAGCTGCATGCCAGTCAATTCCGAGTGAAGTTTTCCGTAATGTTAGAGGGGAGTTCGAAAACAGACTGTATTACTGTTTAGAGCAAAATGGAAAACATTTCGAACAGCTAATAAGATAAGCGGAAGTAGATTTTCTGTTTAAAATGTCTTTCTCGCAAATTAAATTTTATTTTGTAGAAGGAACATAACCACCAAATAAAAAATCCCATGCGTAATAAATTTATTCCTGTCATTCAAGGGTTGGAGCGGTGCCACCTACTCTTCTAACCATTTTTATTAAAGGGAGTCAATACAATAATGCATCTCAGTATAGGCGTTCTAATAATTACTTCTGTTAGTTTAGAACGCAATTTTTCGGAAAATGCTCAACAAAAAATAATAAGTCAGGGTACCATTGGAACAAGAATTGAACGCCCATAAAAATGATGTGCCACTTGACCCCCCTCCCCATTTAACATTCTAAGGGTAACATCTACCCCTCCTAGGGGGTTGAACCACGAGGGCTACAAATAGTCCTTGAAAGTGTCCCCCTTGACAATAAAATTGACCTGTTTTTTCGATTACTCTTATTGTTTACTGGAAGGAAGATATTAAGGGTGGGAAGTTTTCAAATTGACACCGCGTATAATTTTGTGTAATACCATCTTCTCTTCTTGTCTACCAAAATTGTATTATTTACTAGATATTGATAATGAGATGTATGCTGGTGAAACGTTCCCTAGCATGTGATACAAATATTAATAAGGAACTGTGTTCAATCGATCACTGACTTTCCTCACTTTTGTTAGCTTTCGCTCTCGGAGACTTCTATTGGTGAAATTTAATTTATGATTGCAGAAACGGAAAATATATTGGATATGATTTAGACACTGCTAATAACAGACGATAAAATTATACTCTATGTAACATCGAAATTTTATTCAAATGTTCCGCATAATGTATATTACAACTCTATGTTTTATACAGACACCTGCTGTGACATAAACTCAAAATTATTGACGATATCAATAATCCTACCACAGCATATAACCATAAAATATAGAGAATAGTTTAATGCCACAGAGTAAGCACATAAAATAAACTATGACGTCACATTGATTACGTAATTTGAATCTTAAAATGAGACTTTCGGAATCTTCTGGGGGTGAAATATATGTGTGTGTTATATATTTATAGCCACAAAAACACGGATGTCCTTATGGTTAAATACAATACCATAATTCCATTTGAAAAAATTAAGATTGATGCCAGATATACCACTCGAGACGGGACTTCCGCCCCATAAACAATATAGTTCATATTTTCAGCACTTTAAAGCGATCTGCAAAATTTCAAATCGATACGACCAACAGCTACGGCACAATCGACCCAAACCATAACTTCAATAGAAAAATTTTAAATATTGAAAAGAATAATTATCAACGTTTGATATTTAGTGGAGTAAATCTGGCGAAAAAAAGGCAAGGTTGGCGAAAATTTTACGATGCTTAGCGACCCGGTGGAAAGTGTTTGTTAGGGTGCCAATAACAACCCCCTGAAATCTCCCAAAGTGGGTGCAATCCCCCTTTTTTTGGCCAAAAAGGTTTTTAATGACATTTTTACGGGTAGTTTAGCAAAAAAATTAATATCTCTGGTTGTATTGAAAATTAAGAAACCAACGTAGAACCCTTTCATTGTCAATGTCCAAGGAACTGCCAGTCCAAATTTCAAGTTGATCCGACCTCTCCCCTCCCCGTAATAGATAAATATATACCCATATATGCAAGGAATCTTGCGTAACGGCTAACTCAATCATTTTTCAACCGATTTCGCTGAAATTTGGACTGGAGATAGGTGTTATGGTCTCAAAACTACCCTATAAATTTGAAATGAAAATATTAATTTTTTTTTCAGGAATTCAATTTTAAGTCAATTTTTTAGGTATTTTTCAAATTAAGATATCTCATGTCATTTACATCCGATCTGGATCAGCTTCGCATGAAAATGTAGGTATTTGCATATGGTCTTCTGTCATGGAACTCATTTTTTATTTATTTTCTTTTCCAGTCTATATTGACCATTTTATTTTCGGTATTATTTCGCTGAAATTTGGACTGAAGATAGGTGTTATGGTCTCAAAACTACCCTATAAATTTGAAATGAAAATATTAATTTTTTTTTCAGGAATTCAATTTTAAGTCAATTTTTTAGGTATTTTTCAAATTAAGATATCTCATGTCATTTACATCCGATCTGGATCTGCTTCGCATGAAAATGTAGGTATTTGCATATGGTCTTCTGTCATGGAACTCATTTTTTATTTATTTTTTTTCCAGTCTATATTGACCATTTTATTTTCGGTATTATTTCGCTGAAATTTGGACTGAAGATAGGTGTTATGGTCTCAAAACTACCCTATAAATTTGAAATGAAAATATTAATTTTTTTTTCAGGAATTCAATTTTAAGTCAATTTTTTAGGTATTTTTCAAATTAAGATATCTCATGTCATTTACATCCGATCTGGATCTGCTTCGCATGAAAATGTAGGTATTTGCATATGGTCTTCTGTCATGGAACTCATTTTTTATTTATTTTTTTTCCAGTCTATATTGACCATTTTATTTTCGGTATTAATATCCCCAAAACTTGTGTCAAATTAATTAATTTGAAGTTAAAGTGCGAAATTTCGCAATTTTATACGAATATTGTGAGGCTCAGAAGTTGATTGCGCTTTAGGCTCCGAGATTTTCACGTGGCCTATCGAACTTAGAAGGTTCAAATTGTATAAAAACAAAATTGCATGAACGCCAGACGTTTCCCTCGAGAAGCTCGCTACTCGTCAGTTAGAGCTTATACATTTTACCTCGATCTTGTTATGTTGGGGCCGTTTCGTGCCCCGTGCGGGCGGCGCCAGTTGTAATAAAATATTTTTGGCTGTGGGCTCCTAAGCTTTCCCCCGCTTCGGGTATATTTAAGAGCTAGAAAATTCCCTTTGGTACGTCACACCGTGCGACTCGCACGTTAGACGCGCTTAGCTAATACCTGAGAGTACCTGTTTCTATTTTAATTAAAGTTTCCTATTTAAACCAGTTGTGAATCGTTCCAATCCATGGTGAAGAGTCCCCATAATGTTTAACAAGCGATGATTCGGTTTGCGTAATGTTCTTTCCACGCAAGAAATAATGTTTAATCCAAGACGGAAAATTCACTTTTTCCATGTTTACAAAATTTTTCAAGGTTGCTTGCTTTCGATGGGTGTGAAAACAGAACTGTATAACGTATCAGTCTGAAAATTTTAATGCGTTCTAGAAAGATGGTACATCACAAATGTCACATGGGATTTTCGATTGTGGTGCCATCTATTTTTCAGGAACTTTTCACCTTGCGCTCGTAGTAAAAAGTAGTAAAAAGCAGCTAAATGTCAATCGACACTTTTTACACAACAACTAGCTAACCCGAGAAACGTTGCTCTGCTCAAAAATATGAATATGAGCCAAATCAGACCATAAACACCCATTTTCGTATCTTTACTCTAGCGCCACTTACCGCATTACTTTGTAAAAATATTTTCACTTAACTAATATCTCGAATATGAACAAATCGGACCACAAATAAAACAATTTATAGAAAGATACATAAGGGTCGAAAAATGAATGTTTCCTAAGGGCGAATCCTGAAGATCGATTCGGTTCGGAATAGTTCAAGTAAAATCAAAATGGTAAATAAGTATACGATTCCTCAACTATGTCTGAAAACAAAAATATTAATTTATACGAAGAACGTCTAGAACTAAGGGGCCGGCCGTAGGCTATAAAATACCCTTTTTGTTGGTGATGTTTTCACAATTATGTATGAAAAATTTTAAAATATGGATTTACCTTGATAAAAAAGGTCGCCTAGTTTTATTTCGATTGGGCGCACTATTTTCGAGTAAAATGGATAAGAAAATTATCTGGCGCCAAAATATTGATTCAATTTTTTTCAGGAAAGCGATAATTTTTAGATATGAAATTCCAGGGTACGGCTTCATATTATTGAATATTTGTGTGCAGTATTAACCAAATTGAATTTTCATCATAGGCGTGCCTACTAACTGGGAGTGCATTATTTTTCTCGTCATACCTGTTAATGACTCAAATTTTTAAATTATTTTATTTCCCACTTCACTAAATTTACACTAGAAAGGTATTCCTTGTGATTTGCCGTAGAACTCGTCGTACCGGGTAAAAATCAGTATGATAGACTGTAAAATTTCAGGAATTATAATTATTGCTCTGCTTCACAAATAAAGTTGATTATACAATGTGTTCAAGATAAGGATGTCTATCATGGGGATATTGGAAACTGTTATAGATACAGTTTTGGTTATTTGGGGGGAAAGTTGCGTAACTAAAGTATTAATAACCATTCTTGACCCAGGTATGAATTATATATAAATTCTAGGGAAATAGGTCACACTAACACTTATGCTTATTACATATATATTATTGTAAAGACGAAAATAATAAGCATATGTGTTAGTGTGACCTATTTCCCGAGAATTTATATAGAACTAAAGTATAAAATTTCCAATATCATTTTTGATTTCCAAGTGATTTTGGTGAAACCAAATTTCTTGATTTCCTATTTTATTTTTTTCTAGCATGTAATGGAACAAAATATAAAACACATCTTTGAAGCAAGATTTCTTGGTTAGATGTCAGTTTTAATATCCGTCATTTCGTTTTCGACCAGCCGCCATACAATTTTTTTAATTCGACTGTTTTTTTAGCACACATTTTTGAGGAATGTTTTCTACACTCGTTGATGTATCACATGTTATGATTCAATTCGATGAGTTTCATCAAAATTTTTTGATAAAATTTATATTAAGCTCGAGCCTGCATAGAGGAAAAATAGTGTAATTGAGCAGCCTAACTATTAAGGAAAATCAAAAGTTAGAGATGACCTTTTAAAAATAATTGTTGAAACAAACAAATGCTTAACGAATGATAAGTTATGTGGAATGGTAGACTTCGGCTGACAGCTAATCTTGAAAATTCTTGGGTTCCGGTCAAAGTAGCTCGACTCGATGCTCACGTTTCGCCAACCATTACACGTTGCATCTTCAGGGGAGGTTTGAGGGTTGATCTGAAACTGACTCTTTTGGTGTCTGTAGCGTTATTAATTCTGTGAAAATTTCACACTTACATAGTTCACTGCCTTTGTTCCGGTGATCGACTCTGCTCTGGTATTTGACCCTGTGGTTGTGTGAAGTGGAATTTTCAAGAATGGGTTTCCAAAGGTTGGGAAGGTAATATCCTAAATAATCTACACCGTGGCTCAGGATGTACCTTCCAAACATTTGGAAACCCCGCCTTGAAAATTCCACTTCGAACATGATCTCACAACGCGCAAAACAAAGGCAATGAACTATGATGTAGCGTGTATGTTGCACACAATAAATATTGCTACAGAAACCAGAAAAATCAGTTTCAGTTCAAACCCAAGATGCTACCTGTAATAGTTGGCGAAACGTCGGCATCGAGTCGTGCTACTGCCACGCGGTTTTAATCGGAAATTCAAGAAAATGTATCGTACGTTAATTTTATGTTTTGTTCTAACAATTATTAAATGAATTGTGATCAATCGATCACCGACTTCCCTAACTTTAAACAAAATAGGTTTCGGGCGCTTCTGCTGGTCAAATCTATGATTGTAGGAACAGAAAAAATATGGGAAATGATTTAGAAGCCGCTAATCAAAGACGTTAAGATATACTCTATGCTCTATGTTACATTGAAATTTTATTCAAATAGTCTACATAAGGCATTATACTACTCTATGTTTTGTACTGATATCTGCTGCCAGGTTGACTTTCGAACTATTCACATCATAGACCTTATAGCATATGGACTGTGTCCACGGTCGTATACACAGGTCTGGAAACTCTATGGTTGACTTGAGTCTCTTACGGGTCGCCTAAATCGTAGTCCCTCGCTCAGCCACCAGCTAGCGCTTGGATCACGAAGTGGTAAAACGATTTCTATCCGGAATCGCAAGCATCCACTTTTTTCGCATTTCCGCATCTTTCGGCACTTTAAAAACAGAAGATTCGTGCTTTACACTTTTGTACCCCGTTTTGCATTTCGGCACAATGCACGATTTCGTAATTTGTTTCTAAAAACGCAGGTATTCCTTGTGTTGACAAGTCAACTAACAGTTGTCAGAAAATACTCCTACGTGACGACTTTTGGTACTAAGGGCCAGTCGACGCTTAGCGGACTCACTGCTCACATAGGAGACAACCTCGAGTTTCCAGACCTGTGTATACGACCTTGACTGTGTCTTCCCTATTCTACGTATAGCAAGCTGTGTGTTTATATCTGGAGTAATTCGCTTGAGTCAATCACCCTGATGCACTGGAAAAGGCACGCTAAATAAGTCAGTTAGCTACGTATAGCCACATACCTACCAGAAAGTATATTGCATTGCGCTAACCATCTGGCCGATTGTAGACAGAAATAAACTGGTCTGTGCCGTGAAAGCAGTTCACTGTAGCCTAGCTATTCGCATTGAAAAGGTGACGTCGGCATTTCTTTTATGCAACACAAGCGGCTACCTCCTTTTATGCAACATAGGCGGCCGCGCCTATGAATGAGTGTAGCGAACGAAGACTTTCCTCCTTTCGGCTCCTCTGGCACGTTGTTGGTTTCTACATAGCGGCCGAACGATGACTCTGATTTACTGTACCCTGAGCCTTTCCAGATGCAAATTTTAAACGCCCATCCATACCTTTGGCAGTGCTAAAGAATCTAGCTCGCGTAATTTGACAAACTGCGGCTCACGCTTTTGTTCGGCTGATGCGAAAGACGGAGTGAACATGACGAACGAAGCCTTGCCCCTTTCGGCACATCCACTCACTCCGTATTAATCCTTCGGGCATATGCGCAGTGTACTGACCAACCTCCCCGTTTATTTCAACGGACAAAATTTTTACGAAGACAATTTAATTCAATAATCGACCCACATTTGCAATAATCTTGATTTTGATAAGAAAGCAGAAAAATCATCACTGCAATTATTTTATTATATCCTGAACCGTTTGATAACATATGTTGAGAATACAATATCTTAGAAATACGTATACTCAATAGTTGTAATGAGTCTGACATTATTGCAGTGGCGGCTGGTACTAAAGGACACAAGTGCACGTGCCCACCACCACCAACGTGCCCATCCAACCACCAAGATAAACACAGAAAGACATTCGCATATAATTCAGTGCATTATTTTATACCGCACGTCAGGCGCATGCATTGATAACGCTCAAAACTATGTTCCGGGGAACGTTCTGAAGTGTATCTATTTCAAGTATGATTCGGCTGCCTACCGTTATCTTCGCCATACTCGCTTATACCGTCGGTTTGGGGTACAAAGAATCGTATCCCCAGTAAACGTCTTGCCTTCATAGTGTACAGTGTGTGAATTCAATTCGAAGACGTGAAGTCTGAAGTGAGCCTTTGAATTGGCGTTACGAGGCCATGATGAGACATTGACGTCGGAAAATCCAGGTATTTATGCAGCCTTAATCAACTTTGCAGCTGAATTAGACGCTGTGTTTGCAATACATATGAAAGGTTCGGGTTCACAAGTGTTTAAAGGCGTCTCAAGAACTATTCAGAACGAAATGCTAGATGCAATGTTGCAAATTTCTAGCAGAAAATATTAAAAGCAATTAAATCTGAAGATTTCATTGCTTTGGAGGCCGATGAAACTACAGACACCTCTAATCATCAGCAAATGGTTGTTATTATTCGATACGTGTTTAATGCACACATTTTTTAACGCTTTTGGTCTTTTTTTAGCCGGGTGGACATAATGCTGATGTATTAGCAAAAACAGTGCTGAATTAATTGAAAACCTTCTGGGTCGGATAACAATGAACTAATCCCTCAAAGTTACGATGGGGCGTTCGTGATGAGTGGTAAGACAAATGGTGTCCAAGCCATTATCAAAAGAACATTTCCACATGCACATTATATTCACTGTTACGCGCATCAATTTAATTTAATTATTGAACGAGCGGCACAGTGCAATAAAAAAGTGAAAATTTTTGTTGCATATTTGCAGTCATTTTCAAGCTGTTTTTTCGATCGCCAAAACGATCGGTAATTCTTGATGAAATAGTCAAACGTAGATTTCTCGGAATTTCTCTGTTGGTTGAGAATATTTGATTTCATCATGCCACATGTTGCAATATTATTTAATCAGACTCAAATGCGCGGGATTGATAGTGTTCAACTGCAAAAGGCAATTTAACAATTCCAACAGCAAATTATTCGAGTTAGAAATTCTACCGACAATGACAATCAAGAACGCAATAATAAAAAACCTGCTAGGAAAATACAAAAACGACAGCTGGTGATAACACCTTGCAAAGGAAGTATGTGACACTATTTTAAGTCAATTAGCGACACATTTGATTTCAGGGATCACTTAAGTGCAGCTAAATTATTTGATACTCAAAATTTTAAAACTTGACATGCATTTCCACAAAAACATTTTGATGAAACTATGAAATATGTTGGACAGTGTAAAATTAAAAAGTGAACTATAAAGCAATTTATGAGCGCGATAACATGTGTGACGTAGGTGGTATTTTGCCACTTTAAATGTTTCTAACAGACAACAACCTAAATAAGGTTTTGACGGAAACATACAAACTGTTGGATATTATTTGTACAACGCCCATGTCGACAGCAGAATGTGTTTTTCCACCCTCAAACGCATTAAAACTTTTCTGAGAAGCACAATGTCAGAAGATCGATTGAACGCATTGGCGGTCCTATCAATAGAAAAGAAGTCTATCCAGTCTATCTCGGATTTTGACAACAAAGTCATAGACGTTAGCATGAAAAATTTTTGTCTTGTGCCCACCCTCTTTCATATTTCACGAGCCGTCACTGCATTATTGACCGTAGATAGAAGAACCATGGAAATGTATTCGCCAAGCATAGTGGAGTTATTAGCACTATCTGCATTTTTTGTGTTTAAACAAACATTGGTGGCGAGTCACGTTCACCTTGGAGACATTTCTCAATCATTCTATATCAGTAACTACAATAGTTAAATACTTAATAATGCACATGTTTTTCACACGGCGATTAAAAAGCATTGATTTCGAGTCACGTTCACCTTGGAGATATTTATCAATCATTCTATAACAATAAATAGTTAAATACGTAATAATGCACAGGTTGTTCATATGGCTTAAAAAAAATCCGAACCGTTAGAAGAGTGTATTTAGGCTAAGTATCAAAATGATTTAAATTTCACATAGCATTAAGGGTAAATAAATAAGATATTTAATAATGAGCGGGCCGTCACGAATTGTTTACTCTGCGGAGCATGTTTGGAAGGTGATATCGTCTTGAGTAACATCAACCCAGACTTCTTGAATGCGAAGCTGAAGGACTTACTAGCTACTCGGGGGATGAGGTGAATTATTGAGCAGTGCCAATCATGTCCCATACATGTCCGATAGGGGACAAATCTGGCGACCGTGCAGGCGATGGAGGTAACGTTACATTATTTTCTTCGCTGTGTGAGGAGCCGTGTAAATCTTATTGAAATAGAGACTGATTCAACACTCTTAGATAAGGCACAGCAACTGGCTCCAGAACTTTGTAAGTAACCTATCGCGTTTAAAGTGCCAAGATCAAAACCGGAGGTGGTGTCATGATGTATTGCACTCCAAATAGAGCTAATTACATTACATAAAATGTAATGGTAATGTGTAAATTAGTATTTCAGCGCACAGTAATTGAACAGTCTAGGCTTAGCTGCCCAAAGAGATGGAGTGCAAACCAAACCTGAAAGGTTGCGATTAGAACCGCAGGACAGAATCAGAGTCCTGTGATTCGAGGAGCAGCATTTCAGGGTCGTCATCCCGTCGAGGAAGGAATGGAAAAATGGCCGCACGCCAAAGCTTGGCACAATTTGGTATACGGATCGGTCTAGAACAAACACAGGAGTCGGAGCAGGCTTTTGCGGTCCTAGATATATTGATGGGTACGAATGGAGGATCTCAACACAGTCTTCCAAGCCGAGCTACTCGGCTATGGTAAGATAAATGAGACCATCTGGATCTGTTCGGACAGTCACGTCCTCAACGCACTGAAATGCGTTGTGTCCTCGAGGCTTGTCAGGGAAACCAAGGAGATCCTTAACAGGCTAGCCGGTTGAAACAGGATCAACCTGGTCTGGATTCCGGCTCACTCAGGTTGGAAAGGAAATGAGAGAGCGGACAAGCTGGCCAGAGCGGGGGCCAGATTTGACGATCCTCAAGACCCCCTTGCTGGTATCCCCTATAAAGGAGGTACAGATCTTGCGGAACCATCTGAGATCAACATGCCTCGGCATGGAGAAGCATTGACGGCTGCCGAACTGTCAAAGAGCTGCTTGGAAATGAAATGTGTAAGTGCACTAGCCCGCTACCATCGCAACCTGTACCAATTGAACATTACTTTTAAAAATGAATCATTACAAAAAATCCTTACTTCATTCCTAATTACAGTAATCATTACAAAAAAGGAATTAGATTACTTTAAAAGTAATCATTACTTTCAGTTTCCAGTTCTAAATTCCTATTGCGCGTGCATTTTATAAAATTTTAGCGCCGCATATATTTTTTGTTAAGCATTTCTCGAAATAAGTTAATAATAAACTTTTTTGTACAACTGTCAATAAAACTTGACATTTCTGCATCTCTATTGATGCGTAAATGTTTACTTTTTTTCAGACTTTTTTCACTGCCAAAATAATTCCACAAAATAAACATGAAATATTACTTTTTGAAGGATTTATTTTTAACAGAGTCAATTATTAATTGATTATTTATCATAAAACAATTTCATTTATTGGAATAATAATTGGTAGTAAAGTTTGAACAATTACTTCCAACATAAATCCCCGAAGATGTTCCATGTTGCTGCTGATCAGAAACGTTAGATATTTCTTGAAGAGTTGATTCCACAATTTTTTCAGATATTTTAATTTGTTTGGAAGAAGATGGACAATTTAATATTTTGTTAGAAATCTCAATTTTGTTATTCAAACTATCTTCTATACAGGGTGTCCCACGACGTTTTGACAGTCCAATTTCTCGAAAACTGTTGATATGACATACATGAAATTTGGCAGATATAAACAGTCGAAACTGATGCTTATATTTATTATAAAATGACTTCCGTTTTTCCTGTCATTTCGGGTCACGTGACCCCAACATAATTTTTTTAAATGGGACAACCGGTATAATATTACAATTCTGGATGTCATTCAAAAACAAATTCAATGATACCACACTTATCATCATTGTATTGTGCAGTAATGATAATAGGGGGCAATTAAATGAACATCTGTATAGATTCAGATAGTAGCTACCAAAAATAAATTATTTTATTGAAAAACGTAACATAGGGAATTAAAAAGTACAAGTAATAAAAAAAATTAAAGAAAATGTTCAAATTGATGACCATGTACATTGACACAATGTTCAAACCTTGTTAAAAGATTTCTTGTAAGTGCTGCTGCAATCATTTCGGGTGTTACGGTCCGACATGCCTGTCTTATTTTATCCTTTAAATCATCTAAATCAGTCGGGGGTGTGACATAAACTCGACCTTTTAAGAAACCCCAGAGAAAGAAATCTAAGGGTGTAATATCCGGAGAACGGGGTGGCCACAGAATCGCACCATTTCGACCAATCCATTTTTCAGGAAATTTGTTATCAAGATATTCTCTACTCTAACTGGCCCAAAAAAGTGAGGAGATGCTCCATCTTGCTGCCACCACATTGTTTGCCTTTCATGTAAGGGAATATCTTCAAGTAATTCTGGTAGAGTGTTTTGAAGAAAATCTAAGTATCTTTGCCCCGTTAATGTTCCTTCATAAAAATAAGGACCAATCAACCGACCGTTAAATAAACCGCACCCCATATTGTTTGAAAATTGGTTTCGCGCATCCACTTAGGATTCTCCTGCGACCAATAATGACAATTATGGCGATTAACAATACCATTGTTATGAAATCTACTTTCATCACTCCATAATATTTTTTCTTAAAAAAAAGGGTCATCATTACTTTGTACTAACATTTCAGCAATAAAATTTAATCTCCTTTCAGGATCTGCAGGGACTGAACCTTGTGTTAAATGTATTTTATAAGGATGGTATTTGTGATTTTTTAATACTTTTTGTATTAAACTTCTACTTATTTGTAATTCTTGTTCAAGAAATCGTATTGAGGTGTGTGGATTTACCTGAAGATAAGCCAACATATTTATCACATTGTCATCTGTCTGAGCGGTCTTTTGACGAGGAACTTGATTTTTACCGCTTGGAAAAGAACCAGTTCTTAGCTTTCGTTCGACATAGGCAAAAGTATTTTTGCTTGGAGTTATTCTATGAGGAAAACGATTTCTGTACAAGCCTTGAGCATGAGTTTTGTTTTTTCCACATTTTCCATAAATAAGCAGCATGTCAACATATTCATCGTAAGTAAAAATTGAAGGCATTATTTACTTATTATTACAGTGTCTTCACAAGATTATTACTAATAATTAATGACAGTTCTTGAATAAACTTCACCTAACAATACTGAATGACAACCTATGTCGTTGCTACAATAGTTATTTGTTTCATAGCCACCTAAATTTTTGAGTGCAAAGTATTGCTTTAATGAATTTAGTAAAAATAAATAGCCCTTATTATCATTACTGCACAATACAATGATGACAAGTGTGGTATCGTTGAATTTGTTTCTGAATGACATATCCAAAATTGTAATATTATACCGGTTGTCCCATTTAAAAAAATTATGTTGTGGTCACGTGACCCGAAATGACAGGAAAAACGGAATTCATTTTATAATAAATATAAGAATCAGTTTCGACTGTTTATATCTGCCAAATTTCATACATGTCATATTAACAGTTTTCGAGAAATTGGACTGTCAAAATGTCGTGGGACACCCTATATGCTTCTGCTACGGAGGCAGATTTCCAGCCACCGTGACGTTTTATGGGCAAACACAGTCAAACACGCGGCGTGCCAACAAACCGTTTCTATAGTAACGACACACAAAGACCACTGGATGCTGTGAAATTATATTGGAAGTATTAATTTTTAATATATTTCAGACGATGTAAATTCACATTCACAGTTGTACAAAAAATGTTGTTTGTGTTTTGTGTATAAAATTCATGTTTTCATGGCACATTCGAGAGAATTTTTGGCCTCGACCAATTAACACTCTCATGTGTCATTAAAAGAACACTCATTTTACGCACTTAATAAAAAAATAACTATTTGCTTAGAATTAATATCTTCATCGCCCATTTCAGATTGGCCACTCAAAACAGAAACACCCTAACCCTGTTTATTCAAGAGATTTATATTGTTTTTTTCCTGAGACTGAGTTATGGTTTACGTTCCTTTGTTTATGTGATACATGGGGAGATTGAAAAAGTATTGTTTTTTATTTTTTAAATAAATCTTAAAAAATATTGCAGTGTGATAAATTGATTCAGTCGTATTATTTACTTATAACAAAATGTAATTTAAAAAGTAATTCAAAATTCCTTTTCTCCGAACGTAAGTAATGTATAATCTAATTACATTTGTTTGTAAAGGGAAGATTCCTTCTGTAAGTTCATTACATTTTCCTCAAATGTAATGTGTTATGTAATGATTACTTTGAAAAGTAATTCCATCCAGCTCTGACTCCAAACCATTACCCCTCGTGTAAGGAATGTCTGGTGTTGTACAACAAACTGTAAATTCTGACTTTTCCACGTAACCGCCAAGCCTTCCAAGTCCATCATGGGTTTAAACACAGAACCTGGACTTGACACAGAATACCACCTTGATTCCATTCCTGGCCCCAGTTTGCTCGATCATTGCACCACTCTCAATAGACGAGCACGATGTATCAGTTAATGGTAGGCACCGAAATTCATGAACGAAACGCAAAAGATCTTATTCTGTGATAAACAGGTGTCATGGAAATTCTACCACCGTCATTTGCAATGGCTCTAGTAGTGAAAAACGTGTCCCATAGAGCCGCAATTCTTCAAGGTGTCGGTCTTCCACTGCTGTGGTTCTTCGTGGACGACCATATCCGTGTAAGCGTTCTTTACACCACGTGGAGAACCAAACCTTGAAACACTATGGCCGACTTCTCGCATACCAATAATCCGGCCTATTTAGAAGTCACTTAACTAGCTTCCCCGACGTGTCAGCATCTTTTGAGTCGTTCAAAATATTCGACATGTGAATTAGTAAGTCCAGATAACTAATAAATAACTTTGTAGTTTCTGATAATGTGAAATGATAAAGGACAAAAGAGTATAATAATATTTGAAAAAAAATCCACATTGAATCATTTCCTACACCCATCACGAAATCTCCAAAACTGTAAAGCAGACCGACTTGAAATTTGTCTTATAAAACGTAGGCACCCGCTTAGAACAGATTTTTCGAAACTCAATCCCAAACGGCGTAAAAGGGTTACGATATATTTTGAACTTTTTGACAGCTGATATAATCACGTGACAGACGATTGCATATATTGTTGGTTCAAATCACAGTTCAGACATAAGGTCTATGGTTCAGATATTGTCTATGCCACACAACACATAATCCTTCAACAAGACAGATAGCTGATATATCGACAGTCCAATAATGACCATTCGACTGTCTGTGACAGACAACATAACCCCTCAACAAGATAGATAACGTTTACATGACAGACAGCTGATATATCGACAGTCCAATAATGACCATTCCATAACATATTATATTCCTGTCAATTCAAATAAGCTTTCACATGACATAAAGTATAAATTTACGTGTTACCACGCCTTTAGCTGTTTTCAGTCATTTGAAATTTGCATTAAGTCTTGGGGAAATATATCGGTACGACGAGGCTACATTATACAGGTGGCCCCGTTCTGCAAAAGGTGAAAATGTTCGAAAAACATGTTACGCCAGCCAGATTAGGAAAATTTAATTAATGTTATTTTTATTGACTTTTTAAAATTAGATTAGTGAAAATTTAATTAACAGTTATTTTTAATCAGAATTTAAAATTTTTTTTGTTGGCAACGGTTATTCACATGTTTTAATTAAAAACGTGGTCGCGGCGCTTAAAACATCAAATCTGTCGTAGTATAAAAGCATTTTTTGTACAACTGTAAAAAAAAATATTCTTTTTTTCACTGCAACTAACCGTTTCTATAGTTAACTTTAATGCTGTGAAATTGTATAGAGTATTTATTAGTCATTATTTATCCGATTCATTCAAAGTTACAGTTATACAAAAAACGTTGTTTGTATTCCGTTTGTGGATTTCACGCACTTAATACAAAAATAACTATTATCGCCGACAGACCAATTTTTATGGATAAAAGGAATCTCAAAGATAATTTGAGAAAAAATAGTGATGGAAGTTTGACCTTAACCTCTTCAAGGACAAATTATTATTTCGATGAAAAAAAAGTCGAAAATTTTTCTATGCTATAATATAAACGTTATAATGAATGTAAAAATAATTTTAAAAATCCATTGTCAAATTTGAAATTTGTAAACTCAAAAAAAGAAACGTACACATATGTTGCCAACGGGCAGATGATCTATTGATGAAAAGACTCCATACATTCAGGACAGACACTTTCCTGACACTGCTTGCATCTGTACCTTGTTCTGCGATTGCAATTTTTATCATGACATCGTGGTGGATTTTTGTAATCCATTTTCATAGAGTAGTGTCCTACTCCATTCAAGCGGACTTCAGGTGCAAATTCAATTCAATCAGAGTTGAAGCGATAGATGCTTTGAATTCCAGTAGAGGCATCTTAAATCCTCTGACTTTTCTGAATAATAACCAAGCATTTATTATTGCTACATTCATAAAATGAAAAACAATCCTCAGATAGCACTTCTTGTTTTTGAGAGCATGTGGATAATGGGCAATCATTCTATCTGCTAAATCTACGCCACCCATAAACCGATTATACTGAATAACAGCCTGTGGCCTTTGAACCTCAATATAGGTCTTCGTTTTCCTATCCCATCTTCTTAAAACATCTTGAGGATCCTTCCCAGCAAAAGACGAAATCATATGCACAAGATTGTTGTCTGCCCATCGCAAAACTGTAATGTTGTCTGAAGATGTTGCCATGGAAGACGAACCTCTACCTTTCTTCTGTAGCGTCTTACCATCCGTTAGTTTTTTGCATGCTTCGTGGATCCTATTGGCCCTAACCGTTCCAACTATATGAATATCTGCATTCTTCAGATAGGTGACTGTTGGTATGGAAGTGAAAAGATTGTCCAAAAATATTTTGTGATTGAGACCTGCTAATTCTGAACATAGCCTCACCACTGTATCACCAATAATACCCAATTCTGATTTATTTTGATTCTTTGAAGATTGGTAAATTTCAAATTTTGACACATATCCATCTGCCGAAGCTCGTACCCACACTTTGAATCCCCATTTCTTTGGTTTGGACTTGATAAAGATCTTGTTTCTGCTTCTTCCTTTGAACGGAATTATCATTTCATCAATAGCCATATATTCAGTTGGTGTAGCAGCATCAGCAAATGTTCTACGCAGAATATCGAGGAAGGGTCGTATTTTTATAAATGCATCCTCATTATTTTCAGGAATATCCTCATTATTGATGAAGTGCAAGTACTTTTTTATTTCCTCATATCTTTTTAGAGGCATAGTGTTGGCAATTAGATCGAAACTCAGTCCTCGAACGGATGACCAATACATCCTATAAGCTGGATATTTTATGTATGTCATTATAATATTGATGGCAAAAAATTGTTTCATTTCAGCAACACTAACTGAAAAAGAATGTTTTCCAGATTGAACAGCGTAACGAATAGTTTCTATAGTAGTCAAATTGAAAATTTCTTCTGGGAATAATTTCATGAAGAACGAATATGGAGTATCTCCATTTATATTGACTTGATGGGTACCTCGAAAAATTGGTGGGTTGTTTGTACTCTCAGTTGAATCGGAAACTTCTTCTATATAACCGCCTTTATTTGGCAATTCGAGTAAGGCATCAAATTCTACTTCTGATTGGTCGTCTTCGCAAATGTCAATTTCTTCCAAATCTGAATTATTTGGATTTTGCACAGAACCTAGAATGTGCACTTTTTCTTTTTTATTGATATCATCCTGCACAATATACACAAATGTGTACGGTTATTTTCACGTAAATTTATGCAACACACCATAATTTTATTGTTGTTCTTATTATACACCATTAATAATTAGATAATTATTCAGTACTTACCAATTTTTGTTACACAAATCTACGCGAAATATGAAAAATAAAGCGAGTCGATTTCTTCACATAACCTCAACACAGCGTTCTCGAGCGCGGAGGAAATTAAAATGCGGTAAAATACCGAAGCAAGCAATTCTGATCTCAATTTCGCTTTGACTTAAGAGAGGGATTGTAGACGGCCACAACGGTTGCCACTGTGCAGATGGGAACCAAGTCTAAGAATTAATACACCGGTTTTGACGAAATGTACACAAATGTGTTTGTCCTTGAAGAGGTTAAAAGGAAAAAACATTGACACGGCGCTTAAAAATTAAGTCTGACATCTATCTCATGACTGGAAGCTACGCATTTCAAGTCTGAAAATGTTATTAACAAAAATTTCCAGCCAGATAAGTTTTAGGTAGGGGATAAGTGAAACTTCACTTTAAAACGAAAACCAAGAAGATTCTATGAAGTGTATTTTGAAAGAAATAATTTATAACAAAAGGTCAGAAGTTAATTTTAAAAAAATGTCAGCCAGACATATTTTTCCGAGTACGATATATTATTTACTATAAATTGTGTAAATTTCAACCGGGTGTTTTGAAAAGTGAAGTCATTAAAATAGCAATTAACAAATTTTTACTAGTCTTGCGGGCGTAACATGTTTTCAAATGTTTTCCGAACAGTTTGATCTTTTTAATTTGAGGTGTTTGATGGGGTACCTTTTGTGTGATCGGATCTTGGACTATAAGAGTGATACAGCACTTCAAAGTTTGGTTAGAAAAATCGTTTCTTTATAGTAACTCCCTTACCGCTACGGTGATTTTGAGCAAATTTGCTAAAGTACTCCTAAAATTGATACCTTTTTTGGCACTAGAAACAATTTTCCGAATTGTTCAGTGCTGTAAGCTATAGGGGTGCGGTGTTTCATTTTCACACTCTTATTTTTTATGCCACTGTATATTTTCTTAAAACTGCCAATTTACTTGGGGTCACGTTTTAGGTGAATCATCTTCAAAACAATTTATCAAAATCTATCAACAATATAATAGGAAAAAATTAATTTTATGTGAAAGACTCATGGCATTTTAATGAGTTAGTGGTTTACTAACGAAGTTTGGTTTCGGCGACATCTTCACTTCAATTCAGATGCACCAACAAGTTATGAAAAAGGTGTTATAAACAGTCTTACAGATCGCGCTGTTAAATTGTCCCACCCAGAAGACCGTCCCAAAAATTTGAAAATTTTTCGTAATACACTGGAAATGAATGGCTACTGATATCCGTCCGTCAAATTAGCTTTGCCGTGCATCGCTAATTGGACTCTTAGACTTCGTTGCTTTTCCCCGCTTCTAGCATATTCTCGTTCGTCACCTCCGACTGAATACAAAAGCAATTTCACATATATCGAAATTAGCCAAATTCACCAGCCAATCAGAACTCGCCATTCTAACTTCAATTTACCAGAAACCTATAAAAGTACGCAAACTTCGCTGCTCTGAAGGAGACCTTTCTGGACCTCCGGCTAGCCTAGATCTTCTACATCTTTGCTAGTCTTCTTCGCCGGAACCCGTGGACAGCTCCCGATCCAGCGCTAGGACACCAGACATCTTTACACATCATTCTACACCCACGCAGACGTCACTACGCCTGACTAGCGGACCGCGCCGACCTAGCGCAAGCACGACTTCATAGGAACAGCGGCCGGACTCCGACCAGCGCTAGCGACACTGCAGCACACATCTACACTCGTAACCACATCGCGCGTTGAGCTTTTACAGTCTTCTCAGACTTGGCCAACGCCCTTCAAACACGCATTCCATTTCTACGGCCCGTGGCGCTACAACGAGCGGATAACCGACTCCAGGTTACTCTGCCTCGCATCGCAGAAGTAGGACACTTCGCCCCGGCACGTTCTCCGTCCCCTACGCGTCGCTACGTCCTCTCATACGAGACTAGCACCGAGGTGCGTCAACGGAAACTCCGGCTCACGTTGAGGCTCCTGCTCTCGAGACCCACGCGCGTTGCTAGACTGGCATTGCTTTCAACACTTCAACTGTTTGTTTCATTTCACACCCTACCTTATTCCTATCCTAGTGAGTGTAGCTAAGTAAGTGTAGGAAGTGCAACAACATCGCAGCAGCCTCCGCTAGGACATCACTTCATTTGGTAAGCTTGCCCTCTGTTTCTTCATTACAGGTTATTTCTATTCTCAGGTCAAACAACAACCTACGCTACGAATACGAAATACTTCCTCTATTACATCGTGATCTTCGAATACGAGATTTTCCACTCTTACATTCTTCAATCCACGCGCTCTACCACAACTGACCAAGCCGGTGCAGTTGAGATTAAGCTCCGCCCACAAGCGACCTCAACCTCTTGGTATCACTACCCAGAAACATTTTTCAACCCCATCATTAAAGAAAGAATAAACAGAATCTATAATGAAACGTCATACAGTGTGTAAACGCCAAATGGAATAAATTCATTATTTCGATTACTGTACATATTTATAAAAAATCCCGAAACACGTCAAATTCAAATAACAAATTGACATTCTTCAACGTGAATATGCGACCCCTACCTTTAACCCCCTTCAAATGCCAGGCAGTGGCGGCTCCTCGAAGGAGGCTAAGGAGGCTCAGCCTCCTCACCAATTTATCTTAATGATCATTCTCCATTTTATTTCCTGTTTCTCTGATAATTCTTTAAATTTTACAATTAATTCCCCGTTCTCAGTAGTTATTTTTAATCTGGCAACAGTGGCCAGAGGCTAGATTCTCTATATATCTCAAACGCTAAATACGTGTGGTCAACACAGTTGCCGTTTTCCAAGCAGTTCAATTGCCAGATAGGGTAAGAGAGCGAATATGGCCCCTATATAGGCTAGCTTCTCGTACGGAATCGTCAGTCGAATGAAATACGATTACTTGCTACCGCCCTTCCGCTAGAAGAATGCGACACGTGTCGTATTCCGTTAGTTCTTGTTTTTGTACAGCGAGGAGAAGTAAGGTTAAGTAGTTAAGTTATAATTTATCTAATCGGTGAACGTTAAAATGATGAGTGCCTTAGTTGCTGGGTTCTTAGAAAATCCATTTAGTGGATTAACATATGATAGAAAAGTGTTTTGTTAAAAATAAACGGCCTTTACCGGATTTGTAAGGATTAGTGGTGACGATGACAGGTATGTTTCAATATCGAAATACACAATAAATTATATTGCTTGCTATTTACATATGATACAACTTCATGTTGGGGGCTCTCGGGTTATGATGATTTGAAAAATTTAGCTCGTGGTATAGACAGACATGAAAAAATCGCAGGAACATATTACATCGAGTATTAAGTTTAAATTAACCGGTAAACAGAATATTGTTAAAGGAGGAAAACATATAATTTGGTAGACAAGAAACTACATTATAAACCACTTTTTTTTTGAAATTTTAGATACTATTAAAGGTCAAATTGAGATTCGATTTTCCGATTTACATGAATTGAAGTTTTTCGACTTGACGAATAGAAGATTTTTCGAATCTTTTTCAAAAGAGTTTCCCAATACACTTTTAGATAACTTAGTTCTAAAATATAAATTTTTTGATAAAATAGCACTGCACAATGAATTATGGGTTATATACCTACTCGGATAAAGATATTTTAGGCCAGTACGACATTCACGCCGATATGATAAAATATATGATAGACAATGATTTGCAACAAGTTTTACCTCAGTTTTATAAACTACTTTGTTTGACAGTCACCATTCCTGCCACGTCGGCATCGGTGGAGAGATCATTTTCTACTCTCAAACGAATTAAAACTTATATGCGAAATACAATGGGCCAAAATCGTTTATACAATGTTAGTTTGATATCTATTGAAAAAGATTTAGTAAAACACTTAAAACAAAATGATACATTTTATGATAATATTATTGATCATTTTTCGCAAACTAAAGACCGTAGAATTCCGTTAATATATAAAAAAAGTTAATAAAAATAAAAAAAAAAACAAAATATGAAAAATTTCAAAAATCCAAAAAAAAAAAACAACAAAATTTTTTGCCAAGAGAAACTCTACACCTCCACGTTGGTTCTTGCTTGGCAACAATTAATTTTGTCACTGAAGTAGCTGGTACGGTCGCTGTGCAAAGGTTAAATTTATTGGCTGAATAGAGTATATTTTTACAAGAACGTTTTATGTCCAGCCTCCTCTCTTAAAAAGTTCACGAGCCGCCACTGATGCCAGGTAATACCCCCAATTTTTTAAATGGGAAGTACAGGCTTATGATAAATCGTTTGAAAGGTCTCTTCATTCTCTATTCAAAAATGTTATCGCTTTCAAGTTTTTTGTAACAATTAAGATGGAATAAAATAAAATTATTTGGTTACCGAAATTCGCTAAAATATACTCAAAACTTATTACAATATACTCAATACTTATTTCCCGTTTAGGTCTTCTTAATAAGAAAGTAAGCAAAAACCATAGCAATGTGCTTTTTAGATGGTATCCATCAAAAACCTGATCTTACATTATTAGATCACGCCTGATATATTCAATAATGTTAGAAGACAGTTTTATTTAAGATTAGGATGTTGCCAAGACGTTCGCGGTGAACATTTTGAACATCTACTTCATTGACATTCATAGTTCTTTTTAGTGTTTTACATTTTATTACGTTTTGAATTACATTTTAGTTTTTGATTGTATCGTAGCGAATTTCGGTAACCACATGATTTTATTTTATTCTATCTCAATTGTTGCAATAAACTTGAAAGCGATAACATTTTTCAATAGAAAATGAAGAGACCTTTCAAACGATATATCACAAGCCTATACTTCCCATTTAAAAAGTTTTTAAAAAGTTGGGGGTTGTACCTGTCATTCGAAGGGGTTTGAAGGTAGGGGTCGCATTTTCACGTTGAAGAATGTCAATTTGTAATTTGAATTTGACGTGTTTCGGGATTTTTTATAAATATGTACAGTAATCGAAATAATGAATTTATTCCATTTGGCGTTTACACACTATAAATAACATTAAGGTAGTTGTCGAGAAAAACGCGTACAGTCAGAAAATTCTGAATTTTTGTATATTTAATAAGGACATGATAATACAATTACTATTAAAATTTGAAGTCAATTGACCGTTTCTAACTCAAGATACACTTAATTAAAAATCGGTCCATTAACATGGAGAGTATAGGCACTACATAGAGTTTGTACCAGTTTATCAGTTTTTATAAGAAACTAACTGTCAGAAATTTTTAAAAAACTAACAGTCACTTAATGTTTGTATTCTGAATTAAAAAAAAAAAATAATAAAATATTGACCGTCTCATTGTCAAGAAATATTAATTTCAAGTTCAACAATTTATGAGAAAGTATACGTACTAGCGAGTACGTCTCCATGGGTACAGTCTTACACAAAAATTATAGCACATTCTGCTACAAGCTCGTGTGCTCTCTGACCGCGCGCATGATACAAGACTTTCTTACAATATTGTACCACGACAACTACCTTAAACGGTAATACAGATAATTTTATAACATTACCATACATTCCGGAGACCTCAGAGAAAATTAAGGAAAAAAAAGTATGATATAAATGTTGCACATAAATCTACTAACTGTGTTGGTAAATAATTCTCAAATCTAAAACCTTCAATACCTAAAGATAAACAAACCCACACAGTATACAAATTAAATTGTTTAGATTGCGATGTGACTTATACAGGAAACTCTGAACAACATTTAGAATTAAGAATGTATGGCCATAAATATAGTACTACAAACAAAAACTACAACACCCTTGCTAAACATTGTTTTGATTATAACCATCAATTTGATTACAAAAACGTTAATATTAAACTAAAGAAACCAATTATTATAAAAGATCTATTCTGGAGCTGATTCACATAAAACGTGACTCCAAGTCTGTAAAGCAGACGTTCAATCATTAAGACAGATTTATACTGATTTAATTAAATTAAAAACCTGCAATTCCTACATACGTCTTTTTAATGTTAAAAGTATATTTTAGGTAGAATGCTCAAATAGCAATATTTCTAATAAGGCCCTACAACCTTTTTATACTACCTCATAAATCTTCATCACCTGGTTCGAAAGTGGATACTTGAGCGTTATATCTTTGGTTTCAGTCGTATTTCAAACAGTGCTTTGAAATGACTTCGAATTTTATAAGAAAATTGCTAAGCATTGGATTCTTGATTCATATACTTAAAACATTAATGAGTTGCAATTTCGATTACACGTGTTTTTGTTCATTTCGGCGACATGGGTATTTTAAATTGAAGAAATCTCGTTTAAGACATTCATACGTCTTCTGATGTTGGTCGTGAGACCGAAACGTACGTAAAGACGAAAATAATAAGCATATGTGTTAGTGTAACCTATTTCCCGAGAATTTATACATAATTCATACCTGGGTCAAGAATCATTATTAATTATTGTTATCTTCTAATAAAACTTTTTACCCAACACACAACCACATATAAAAATCAAAAATTCTAACAACTGTTCAAAATAATAGCAAATTTACTTTCAAAGGTGGCTATTTTATATTGTCTCTAAACCTTCAACTCCATTTATTTCGAAAACGGTTGCTATAATCAAAATTTTGCAAGAATAATTAATCGGAAATAATACAACTATTACCAGATAAAGAATGAAATGAAGAGAATCTACGTCCCCCAATGGTTGGTTTCAAGGCCTTGCATGATCAAGACCGGCTCTGGATTGCGTCTATCTGCCGATATTCCACTAGCACTTTCACTTATGGTGTGAAGAATTAGATAAAAAGATAAAACAAAATTGAAGCATTTCACACTATTTAGTTACCTTTAATGCACCACAAACTTCAACTGTGTCCTCGTCATCAACCACAACCACCCTGAAATATTCTGTTTGTATTATATCTCTAAGAAGAGCACCAATTTTTCTGTCTCGACACCCTATAGTAGTTTCACATAGGTTCTCATCAGCCACTTCGTTGGCCAAATTGGCACCCATGAGAACATGACAAGGAATTTTCAATTGACGACTTATGATGTTGGATACTAGTTCGATACCTCCACCTTCTGCTTGATCAAAACCCTAGAGAAATATGTATTGGTATATGTACAGCTTTGTAGGAATGGTACACACCTTAATTAGTGATATAGCTATAGCTGTGGGTTTTATTTTTCCTAACAAAGTTGAACACAGAGCTTTAATGAACTGATGAGGTATTACAAACATCAGTATATCGGCATCTTTTGCAGCTTCAACAACATCGGGAACAGCAACCTAAAACAATCGTACATTTCATCACATGATTGATTCCCAGATAATAAAAACTTTTTTATAGTTTAATTGATTTCAGTTTTTTGTTAAATCAATAACCCCTCAATATACAAATAGATTTATTATTTATTTTATTTATTTATTATTATTATTATTATTACAAATATTACAAATATTACAAATACAAAGCAATATAATAATATTTCACATTCTAGTGATTTTTTTTTCTCCCACACTCTAAGTGAGTACACACTTGTATTGTGTAGTGAGAAAAAAAGAACAGCATAAAATGAATACAAGACAATTAAGAAATAAGGAGAAGAAAAGGAACAGTATAAATAATATAAAATATGGAGGGTGAATGGGTACAAAGCAAAACATATTACAATATGCAGTAATTGTGTGAATCAAAATTCAACAGTGCAGTTAAGGCTGTAAGCTGGTAAATAATAAATATACTATGTTTATGTTTCTATAATTCTCAAGAAGTCCCTTCCCTGTAATGACTATAAATATAAAGTTTAATGGCTGAAATGTATTTCTTGAGGTTAGCACATTTTCAAATGGCAAGAGGTAATAGATTATATATAGGCTTTAGGTTGAATAAATGTTACAAAACGGTTACTTATGTTCTTGTTGTTAAGTGGTGTAACAAGTAGCTGGTTCAACGTGCCGCGAGCATTGTAACCATGATTTAATGTTTGCTGACAATGACTACTTTTATAGGCCGATATTAAAATTGTTAGAAAATATAATGACCGAATATTAAATATATCTGGAGAATACAATGCATTTGCGAGGAACGTTTTTTTCGTCTAAAAATGAATAATAATAATAATAATCTGTTACAGACATTGTGTAACTGGCAATGTATAAGCTGTCTGTCAATCTCCAATTCTAACATATCGTTCTCGTCAATGATGAACATAATTGGTACCAAAGCTGAACCCTGCGGCACTCAAATGATTTAGTTCTGGAGCTAACTCTCTTGGTATCTGCCAACCTTATTAGGTTCAGAGGTGTACCCTCAATACATATTGGCCCAATTATGTATAGGATAGTTTTGAGACTGTTAAATGCCTTTCCAATTATCTTGGGCAAACTACTAGAAGTAATAGGTCAATAATAAGATTAATGTCCTACTAGTCTATTTTTTAATATCCACTCTTTTTTGAGATACCTAAATTACATTAGGAGTAATTCCCTAGGGTGTTATGAAAATTTATATTGCCCTAGGCATTATGGATTTATAACGCATTATCATGGGAATAAATGAATTTCAACATAAAATGAAGAGTTATTTATCAACATCTAAATACAAATTGAATGTTAGACAAATGTTATACCAACTATTTTGTAATGTTAGATATTTTTTCGAAGTACTTTGTTAGTTTTATTAGGCACAACTATTTAGGACACTTTGGGAGCCTTTAACAAAACTGTTTCAGAAAGATTTTCTTCTTGGAACTTTTTAACTACCACTCAACACAAAACAGCTGAATGGACCAGTTATTGACAATAACCAAAATATCATGTTGCATGTTCACTGACATCAGTGTCATAGTCTATTCTCTTTTTACATCAAATAATACTATGTACTTTTATAGAATTCATAGATGGGAAATTAATCATAAATGTCAAAATTTAGATTTACTCCAAAATGCTAAATTTCTCGAATAGAATTACAGACTAGTAGGACATTAATCATTATTTGATAACATAACCACTATTGGAATATGTTTTTGAGAATGTATTTAAATTTTATTAATTTTATTCCATAGTTCCCTTTAGGAAAATTTAATTGACATCTAGTTTCACTGTTGTTCTGTTTAGAATACAATTTAGCTAGCTCTGATGCTAGATATATTGACAAAAATAATGAAATAATTTGCAAATAAAATATCAAGTATGATTTTGTGACCTGATTTATGCGATATATTTGTAGTAATATTTTCCTCATTATTTTCATTCTAAAAATAATTGTATCATATTTTAATTGATTGTAGAGTCACACAATTGATCACCAAATATTGATGACTTAATCAAGTCTGAGATAATCTGGAGTTCAATGGGTCTATAGTTTTCACATCTTATCTCAAGGTTTTGATAATGAATCTATTATGATACAATTCTATTTACAAAGCTTTCATCATAGACATTCACATTTCAAGTTTCATAAACATTTGCAGAATTTTATTTTTCAATATTATGTAATAAGTTATGGCTAAATTCATGTATATTGGATTTTGAATATCCTGAGGGATTAAATTCAACAAAGATACAGTAATGGATTCTATTAATGATGTACTATTTTCTTATGTGGAATTTTGTACTTTATACTTGTTTATAAATGAAAGGTGCAGACAACATATTGATTCACCTTCATCTGTCATTGATGTATTTTGTTCAGGTTCATATATAATGAAGTATTTAAGTAATTGTTAACCTATGTTCATAGCAACTTTTTCTTATTCCAACTTTTACTTACTATATAAGTATTACTAGTTGGTGAATAACAGTTGCTTTTTATTTTTTAAAGATATGTTCAAGAAATTATTGAGATGTCCATAACTTCAGAATGAATCTAACTCTATATAACACGAATCTCTTTTAGGTTAATTTAAAACATTTGGAAGTCAATGAAAAGAGGTTCAACTAAAATGTCCTTCTTCTTTCAAAAGCATCCAGCGATGACTAAATACATTTCCAAATCATCTTGGCTACAATTTCATTGACTCAAAGGTCAATTCTATATTTATTAATCCACTCGAATTAGTTTCTATAAATAAATAGAACCAAGTAGTAACATGATTGTTATAAACAAATTTGGGATATTGACACTTTAAGGAAACAACCAAGCAATAACCAATAAAGTAGGATATATGGGGTACTTTATACTTACTACATTAGAAGGAAGTTTGTGGCCAGGTAAATATTTTATATTTTCATGTTCTGTATTTATTATCTCTGTCAACTTCCTACCATCAAGAATTTCTTCATAAACATACATTGTAACTTTGTTATCAAAACGATCAAGCTTGAGAACATTGTTGCCCACAATTTTGGCCATAACCGATCCCCTAAAAAATCGAAGAATTCATTTATTGGAATAATGAAAAGTAAATAAATTCATATCGAGGTAATGTTACCTAATACATCCATACGTAATTTACACGTGAAAGATAGGTTATGTTGAAATTTTCATTTCGTAATTTCAGATACTTAATTAAATTATGTCGATTAAACTCACCAGTTACCACTGCCCACAATACACACTTGCTTTGGTTTTGGAGCTGACATTTTTGTATTGATACTATAAAATCTTAATACTGACGGAAGAGGAAAACGACGGACTAACAGTACAGTCCGCGGGAACGACTGATTTATAATAATTATTGTTGGTGTTGCTGCTCCTACTACGACTGCTTGTCCAGATTGTGCACTAGTGGTGGCAATATTCAAGGTTAATGAAGATAACAAAATACTACGTTTGGTATAAAGTTTACAACAACTTGTCGTATTCCGGCCAATAGGGATTGACAATTTTATTAAGTGACCAATCATGAAGAATGAAATGGAAAGGTCGTTTTAACTACAAAAGCAAAGGACCTTTCATTCAATATTACTAATATAGAAAACTAGGTAAACCTTATCTACAATCTATTTTGCATTATTCACGATGACGTAACAATGATATGAGTAATTGCCAATTTATCATGTAGATTCCTTATAATACTTCAAACCATTATTTTTATGTGAAACAGAAATCTTTAATGCATTTGAACAATTTTTGATAAGTTCTATAGTGAAAAAGAAAATCACCAACTTTTACCTAGTGTTAAAATACTATAGTCTAATTGAATAATTAATCATGGTACCAGTACTGTTTACCTAACAACAGTAAATAATTGGAGTTAGCTGTGATTGTAATGTAACATGAATGTTACATTTTCTGTGATTCAGAAAAGGCGGTATATTTGGAACAGCAATCATTTTATTAATTACCTACAACACCAGTGGTCGACTGATTAAATGGTCAATGAAAACTGAATACATGATATTGGTTTCGACAGGTGAATACAACCTGTGACTAAGAAAATGAGGCAACTATGAAATGAATTATGATTAGTTTTCAAATAACAGGCCTAGGTTAGCCCGTAGTCTTGTGAATTCTTAAGTAACTCCTAGAAAGTATTGTTATTAAATAATATTTATATCCTGCCATCTATGTAGATCCCAGGAGACAAGACAATTTGATTTAGATTTACTCATGAAAAGCTATTATGAACCTACAACGCCTTTTCGTTGGTTGAAAAAAGTGATGTTAAAGTGTTGCACATTATGCTGTCAAGTCAATACAAGTACCTTCGAGAATCAGAAAACATTTTAAATCTTCAATTTAATTTTTCATGGCATGATGCCATAAGTCAATAGAGAAAAATTGCGCATCTATACTTATGTAACATATTCCTATGAGATTATCACCCTTTAAAGCGAACAAGTACCAATTTTGATAAAATTTATTTTGACATTCAAAATAAGAATATAGTCACTGTTTACATGAGATTTTGAATTAACTACCCCAAATCCTTTTCCCAACCCTTAAAACAGACAAGAACCGATCTTGATAAAATTTTGCACACTCGACCTTCGAAACAAGAAGAAAGTCTCTGTCGCCATGATATTTTGAAAAAAACTACCCCAACATCTGTTCCCAATACTTAAAAGAGACAAGTACCGATCTTGATGAAATGTTGCATACCCAACCTTCAAAACAATAGAAAAGTCAATGTCTAAATGAGATTCCGAGAAAAAACCCCTTATATCACCTTTTAAAAAGCAGTTTTGATTTAATTCTTGACCTTCAAAATAAAAAAAGTTTATATGAGATTTAGAATTGAATAACCGCCAAACCCCTTTTCCCATCCCTTCTTGGAAAACCTGAGGCTACCGAGGTAGGCGACTATATATCTTCACTGACAGCCGAGTGACCCTGAGCGCATTTTGAGCCCATAGGGTGACTTCTAAGCTTTTTTTGGTATGCAGGGAGACCTTGGCCGAATTAGTCAGAAGGAACAAACTTCAGCTAGTATGGGTACCCGCCCATTCTGGGTGTGAAAGGAAACGAAGTGGCCGATGAAGCGGGGTTCTCATGGCACCCCTGGCCCCGACCCAACGATCGGAATATCATCGACCACCGGGCTCTGCGCCATCAGAGAACTACTGGGTAGACAGTAGCGGTTTGGAGCAGTGCATTCCCGGTATTAGACAGAGGGAGCTTTACATCGCGGAGTTCACGCCCAAACGCTCGAAAACCTTTTCCCTCTATGAGCATAAGAAGTTTAACACTGGTAACAGGACGAATTATTCTCAATTCATTCCTGACGCATCAACTATAACCTATCCATTACGGAAATTACTCAAAAAAGATTAAATAGTTAAGTGCGTGAAACGAGTGCTTTTTTAATGGCATGTAAGGCATATTCACTCGAATATGTCCATGAAACACGAATTTCACAAACGGAATACGAACAACATTTTTTGTACAACTGTAACTTTGAATTAATTAACTAACTACTATGTTATGAATAAAAACTCTCGAGGGTTATACCACCAATGCTCGCAATATTATCGATAGTAATTTTTTCAGAAATCAACGAGATCAACTTGCTTGGTAACACCACGAGTTCGCAGGACGTCATATCAACGTGGTCTAACTGACCCAAAAGGAAGGAACAGTGAAATATTGAAGCATACCGTTCTGATATTCGCATATTTTAGGAGACAAGCAATTGATATACTAAAATCACTAGGGACGCCAATTTTATGGGTAATTTTTCCGAAAGCATTTTTTGTTTAGAAATGTTACAAGTGAACATTGCCGGCTTCATGTTCTAATAAAAATCTTTGAAAATAAAGCCGATAATGTTCACGATTATATTGCTCGAGGAAAAAAAGCTCGAGTAAAAATTACCTAGAAAAAAAAGTTTTTGTTGAGAATATTTCACGAATAGATAGGTATAACAGAAATCAAATTTTTTTTAATTTCATTAAATAGTAACATCAAAAAATTCTGGTTGCTTGGTAACGGAACGGTTGTTTCCAAAGGGAAATTCAGTGGAGGCTGGTACTAAAGGGCACGTGCCCACCATCACCAACGTGCTCATCCAACCAACCACCAAGATAAATAGAAATAACTTCGCATTTGCATTAATTTATTCCGCACGTCAGGCGCATGTATTGACAACGCTCAAAACTCTGTTCCGGGGAACGTTCTGAAGTAACCTATTTCAAGTATGATTCGGCTGACTACGGTAATCTTCGCCATACGCGCTTACACCGTCGGTTTGGGGTACAAAGAATCATATCTCCAGTAAACATCTTGCCTTCATAGTGTACAGTGTGTGAATTCAATTCGAAGACGTGAAGTCAGAAGTGAGCCTTTGAATTGGCGCTACGAGGCTATGATGAGACATTGATGTCGGAAAATCCAGGTATTTATGTAGGCTTAATCAACTTTTCCGCTGAATTAGACGCTGTGCTTGCAATACATATGAAAGGTTCGGGTTCCCAAGTGTTTAAAGGCGTCTCAAAAACTATTCAGAACGAATTACTAGATGCAATGTTGTAAATTTACAAGCAGGAAATATTAAAAGAAATTTCATTGCTTTGGAGGCTGATGAAACTACAGACACCTCTAATCATCAGCAAATGGTTGTTATTATTCGATACGTGTTTAATGGACAAATTTTTGTACGCTTTGGGTCTTTTTTTAAGTCGGGTGGACATAATGCTAATGTATTACCAAAAACATTGCTGAATGAACTGCAAACTATTTCAAATTCTTCTTCTGGGTCTGATAACAATAAACTAATTGCTCAAAGTTACGATGAGGCGTCCGTGATGAGTGGTAAGACAAATGGAGTTCAAGCCATTATCCGAAGAACATTTCCACATGCACATTATATTCACTGTTACGCGCATCTATTCAATTTAATTATTGAACAAGCGGCACAGTGCAATAAAAAACTAAAATATTTCTTTGCAAATTTGCAGTCATTTTCAAGCTTTATTTCTCGATCGCCAAAACGAACAGTAATTCTTAATGAAATAGTCAAACGTAGGTTACCAAGCGCTGTACCTACAAGCTGGTATTTCGAAAATCGAACTGTGAACACATTATTCTTTTGCTATTAGTGAAGCAAAGTTGTTTTTTTGTAACATTAGAATTGCCCGAAATTTCTCTGCTGGTTGAAAATATTCCATTTCATCATGCCACGTGTGAAATATTATTTAATCAGACTCAAATGAGCGGGATTGATAGTGCTCAACTGCAAAAGGTAATTGAACAATTGCAACAGCAAATTATTCGAATTAGAAATTCTACTTACAATGACAATCAAGAACACAATAATGAAGAACCTGCTAGGAAAAGACAACAAACGACAGCTGAAGATAACAGAGCTGTTATTGCAAAGGCCAAATTAGCGACCGATTTGATTTAGGGATCACTCAAGTGCAGCAAAATTATTTGATTCTCAAAATTTTAAAACTTATAGACATGCACAAAAACATTCTGATGAAACTGTGAAATCTTATCCTATGGCGGATAGTGTAAATTTAAAAAGTGAACTTTCAGCAATTTATGAGCGCGATGACATGTGTGACGTAGGTGGTATTTTGCCACTCTTAGTGTTCATAACAGACAACGACCTAAAAAAGGTTTTGACGGAAACATACAAACCGTTGGATATCATTTGTACAACGCCCATGTCGACAGCAGAATGTGAACGATATTTTTCCAATCTCAAACGCATTAAAACTTGCACAATGTCAGAAGATCGACTGAATGCATTGGTGGTCCTATCATTAGAAAAGAAGTTCGTCCAGTATATCCCGGAATTGGCGTTTTTTTCAGCATGAAAAATAGGAGAATGTATTCTATGTACAAAAAATAGGTAATTTTTTCTTGTGCCCACCCTCTTTCATAACTCACGAGCCGCCACTGGGGAAATTATAGGTAGCAGTCATACGATTGGCTGATTTTTTTCAATTCTGCCTACCTTATTGGATACAAGCATGAGTGTAATAATCTATCCTTTTCCAGCTTTAAAGTTAACTTGCTGTGTCGTTACTACAGAGCCGGTTGCAGTGAAAAAAATACTTTTTTCTCCAAATGACATTAAAAGCGGCCTTTTAATGACACTTGGCAGGCTTAGAAGTTGTACTTTTAATGCCTAGGCAGAAAAAGTCCACTTTTACTGCCTAGGCAGAAAAAGTTCGTTGCTAGGCAACTTTCCAAGTAATAATTTAAATCAAACTGGTTATTAAAATTGACAATGACATTAAGAAAACTCAAAATGATGCTGATGATAATAAACTGGTTTTATTGCATTAAAACTACAAACTACAACACGAAATTTTTATTTATTAGATATATTTATGGTCAATTGTGAACAATTATTTAATACAATTGAACTCTGTCCACTTTCCTCCTTTCCAGTAAAATTAACAACTTTAGTATCCACACTTGATACTCCGGAAACGCCAGAAAATATTTTATTGCCGATGTTCGACTTATTGGCTAGCGAGTCCTCAATATAGCCCTCCGCGACAGCGGAAGACTTCCATCCTCCATGTTGCTTCAACATTGTTATGTCCCCACCAGAATGCACCAGCAACGTGGCCGAAGTTCTGCGAAAGCAGTGCCCGGTATACTCTTTCGCATGGGATAGTCCCAGAAAAGTAGCAATTTCTTCTGGCATTTTACCGAATTTGTGAATGCCAATGAATTGATGATGTGCTTTACCGTTCGCATATTTATAGAAGACACGCCGATTATTTAAATTCGAGGGTCTGGAGGCTGCATATTTTCTGTAAACGCTTAAATATTCCGTTACTACAAAAGATTTTGATCTTTTGGTCTTAGTATTTGGTAGCATAATTAGCAATTTGTCGTCCATATCATTTATATCATCTATTTTCATTTGCAAAAGCTCATCACATCTACAAGTCCCAGCGACTGCAACAATAATTACAACCTAAAATATAAATTGAAAATTAGTTCTTTAATCCATAATAGATCATTTTCAATATATTCCTACCTTCGTACACAAATACAGTTCATCTGGGGCATCTGATAAAAATTTCTCGATTTCTTCTCTTTGAAAAACTCGGGATTTTGTTGCATGGAAACCGTCTGACTGGCGTTTCAAAAAAGACCGTAACTTCTGGTATTTTGCCAAATCAATGTTATTTTTTATGTTCAGGGTAGCTTTCAACATCGAATAGGTAGACCATAACGTTGAAGGCTTCATTTTCTTTGAAAGATCGGAAAAATAGACAATCAGCACATTTTCAGAGAAAGATCCTATATTTTTCTTCTGTCTATATTCCATGAATCTGCTGTATGTGAGTTCATATACAGTTCTTGATAAAAGGTTAAATTCCACATCTCGCGCCTGGTCTCTTATCTCAGGTGGTGTTAATTGCATCAATTCATCCTCACTTTGCAGTAAATCCATTTCTAACATGACAACTTTTCAAAATTGACAATGACAAAGTAAACAGTAAACAAACATATTCAACAAACGTCATCAGCGGTAAACATAGTAACGCAGGGCCCAGTTACCTTTAATAAAATAATTTAGTTATTTGGATATTGATAATGAAACGCAATTTAAATATGAAAAAGTCGATTTTGCGTGGAATTGGAACAAATTTGAAGAAAAAATTATATGTTTCACACGGCAGAAAAGCAGATTTAATGCCTTGGCTGGTTTCATAGCCTCGCTACGCTCGGCTATGAAACACCAGCCGCGGCATTAAATCTTGTGCTTTTATGCCTAGTAAAACAAATAACTATTTTTCACGTGTCGAGATAGAGATGAAAAAATGACAACTTTTTTTTGGTCAGCAGAATGCGAATGATCAAACTGAAAAACGAAATCACCAATGATCAAGTAGTATTACTTTTATATTGTTTACTACGAGAAGAATGAACATGAATGTTTACTGTTAATTAATTCAATGACAATGACATTAATCATCCTAATAATATCTATAATGAAATTTTTTAATAAAACAAAAAAATGAGAACATTGAAAAACAACATGTCTTCCCCCTCGGAGTATTCTTGCGCCTGAGAAGTCGTCATTCTGAAGTTGTCCTTAACTCGGAGAAAATCGCTGTGGAGTTTTACTGACACGTGAAGATCTTCGAGGTGTGCTGGGCGGGTTTGGTAGTGAAGGAGACGGTAGTACTCCCAGTGCACTCTTACGCCCCGATGGCAAGCTCTCGGATTTCGATAGTTCTATGCGGCTTGGTGCTGTAGCCACTGATGAAATTTGTGAAGCGGACACATTTGTTTCATAAGAAAAGCGTTCGGCGTTAGGGTTTTCTGGACGATAGATGTCGTCACTGGGATGTAACGAAGATATATTTTTTTCATGCCCTCGTATTTGCTCAACGTGTCTTCTGAAATGTTTTCCAAAAAAATTGTCCGCCATTCTCGGGTTACCTGACAGAAAGTAAACTGATTGAGTTGGATAGAACAAACGGAAAGAGGGTTCGAGGCTAGCTCCTTGCTTTACGTTGATTTTCGTGTTAAGGTTTTCAGGTTTGAGAAGATTGAGGCGAGTGGGCGGGGAACGCCCGAGGAAGATCTGTGCTGTGGATTGGCCTGTAGTGGAATTTGGGGCTTTACGATACTGACGCAGATACTCGTTAAAATTTCGTTGCTGAGAGCCAGGTGTAGTGGCCATTACCTTAAGATGATCTTTGATTATCTGTACACTTCTTGAAGCTTGGTCATTAGTTGACGGATGGTAGGGAGCTATGCATTTGTGGTACTTGACTCCAATATGCTGCAATAAATCTACGAATTCGGTAGAAGTAAACTGGGGACCATTATAGGAAACTATGACCGTAAGAACGAAGCGTAAGCATCGGAGATGAAGAGATTTTTCCAGTAAAAGGTCCCGCGTAATCGATTTGAATACGTTCCCATGGTCCGTGTGGATACTTCCAATGATGTTCACGAAATTTTGGTGACACATGCGCATGTTTGGCGCAATCATTGCAAGATTGCGCTATGCATTAATAGCGCCAATATAAAAAAGAACGAGCCATGCCTTTCATTTTCACGATCGCCATAAACGATGGGGCGTTCTCGTCCATCCTTGAGCTGCTGGCCCTGAGGCCCGTTTTTTTGGCGTCTGTTGCCAGGATCAGAGGAAACTCATAGGTTTTTTCTGCTTCTGGTGTCCACTCAAACTTGTATGTGAGGAGAATGTTGCGCAAAGTTCGATTTCTTGTTGCCAGGTCTGGAATAAATGAGCTGTAGTAAGTCGCCTTACCCAGGAACAGCTGCATACCTTCTGGTGAAGCTGGTTTAGATGCGTCGGGAATAACTTGAATATGCCTATCAGATTTATGAATACCATGGGCATCGATTTTTTTCCTAGAAACTGGGTCGAGGTTGTTCCAATAAATACACATTTTTCACGATTGAGTCGAAGCTGAAGTTGTGATGCATTCCAGAGTCATTTCTTATGTTTTCCGCATACACGACTATGTCGTGGACATTTTTTTTTAACATTTGAAAGATCTTACAATACAACCTCCACTGGTCGCTACCACGGTCGTATATACAGGTCTGGAAACTCGAGACTGTTTCCTATGTGAGAAGTGAGTCCGCTAAGCATCATCTGTTGCGTAGTACCAAAAGGGTGGCGCATGAGTCGAGGGATCTTCTCTGGCACGTATTCGACCGTGTTTGAACCATAGTCAAAGTATACCAGGTCTGCCGGAGCCTCCCTTCTACTCTTTTCAAAATTTTAGTGCAATCTGATTGGTCGTTTATTTCGTTTATTTAATGTCATAGACGACGACATAATATGATGTTGTTACGTGTCGGCGACGAGCTGATGAGAGCAAGGCTGTGACTGGAGGAGCTGGGTGACGTCACGCAGCGCGAGAAACGATGGAAGGGAGGCTCCGGCAGACCTGCTATACTTTGACTACGGTTGGAACCAACGAACTCGGATATACTAGAATAAGCTAAAGTCGTTTTTGAGTATCGCCAACATGTCTCTCTCCCACCATACTGTCATCTAGCTTCCCAGCAATCGTGTGGAGAAATAAAGATTGAATAGAGAGATCTCCGATATTGGCACTCGTAATTCGCCGCCGCTAATCGTGTACCTACTGTCAAGAAAAGTGACATTTATTTGAAATTTAGATATGTTGGGATGGAACGTGGTAGTAATAATTGCAAACTGTTTCAGACATGATCAAGACGACAAAGAGAATATTGATGTTTCAGCACCTAAAAGGTAAAATGTTTAATTAAGAGCATAGCAGTTTTACTAATATATGGTTTTATTTATTTCAGAGCAAAATTTTCAGAAAGTGAATATGCGTCAACATCTATGACCAAAAGCAGCGTTTGGTTTGCACCAGCTAATGAGGATATCATGGTTAGTAGTAATGAGGAGCCCTTAGTTGAATCAGTTTCCGCTTCAATTACTACTACATTTCAACAGCCACTGCAGCCTTCCCTGAAAACTGTATCTAGCAAATCACCAGAATCGGATACTGCTTTTAGTTTTAGTTGAAATCTAATTTTCATATGCTCTGATATCTTTGTTATAATGTATTGAAATGGTTCTTTTTTCAGTGAAAATTATAAATACTCAAATATTGTCGTTGAAGAGGTTGCTTGTAATACCAAGGAAGGGCAACAGATTGACTAATTAGGTATTTATCTTTTTAATATCATAGATTAGATATCCCGCTAAAACATGTTTTAAAGAATGTACTAATGATTTACTAGAATTTACAGGAACCATAAATTGTTAATATTTATTATTAATACGTCAACATTTTTAGAATTATATTTTCCGCAAGAAAACTTTTCAACAATATACAATATACTTTCTCACATAAATAAATTGACAATTTTTTATTTAAATAAAACGTTTACAATTTTATTAAAACTTTTCTTACTTGTATGTTCCCCATTCATATTGTTATATACCATCTTACATCGTGAAATCAAGAAAATCAACGCATATTTTGCTCCCACCTCATAGTCCGATTATTGCAAATGCTTCCTGACAATACGGATGAAATAAAAGCAAAAATGCTGTAGTGGCGATATACCTACTGTACTTTAATATCAGTAGACAGAATAGAATAAAAGTATATAATTATGTTAAACGTCTTTCGGAAGTTCTTGTTCATGAAATTTTCCATATAGGGCCCAACAATGGATTTTGTATGAATATACTTAGACAGATATGATTTGAAACCAAATTATAGGTTGATGTAGTGGTGAAAAAAGTGAAACTATTATTGTATTGTAATATAAAATAATTGTGATCTAATAATGTCCTCGATAGAAACAAATGTTTTTCACTGGTTAAGAATATATAAGAATATACTTAATTGCCCAGATGTAGATGAACAAAGTAATAAGCAGCTCATAGTCTGCGCTTCAATATAGTTACTTGCACGCACACATAAATCGGTGAATGGCAATCACCAAAAGAAGAAACGACCTTACAAATTGCTATTATACAAATGTGGTCAGTAAGTGAATCAGTTTAATTGCCAAAATACCAGTCTTTTTCTGTAAAACATGGAAGAAACCCACATTTGTCATTAACGTTCTTCTATGTCTACAGCTACACTGTTAATATTGGTTATGAAGTTTTTATTTTTCATGTTTCAACAGTTTAAAAAAAACGTACCTTACTGCCTTATAAATAGTACGCCCGTGGCCTGGGGTACCCTGGAAATCTGTTTAAAATACCCTATACAATACACGCCTATGCCGTGGGGTACTATTCCTCTATCTGTACTGGATTTCTACACGTCATGTTGGCGATACAAAATTTCGTAGTTACGAATAGACTGACTAACTCTAGTATATCCGAGTTCGTTGGTTGGAACGATATGGCGCCTAATCCTGACAACATACTTCGATCCATGCGCCAGCTGGTGGCTGAGCGAGGGACTACGAGTTTGGCGACATGAAAAAGACTCATGTCAAACATAGAGTTTCCAGATCTGTATATACGACCGTGGTCGCTACCATATGGCAGGAATGTTAGCGGCACCATAGACTGCTCGAATTGGCCGTATCAGTCCAATAGGCGCCAGTTATGTCCAGGTGACCAAAGAATTTGACGCCTTTCATGATTAAACATGTGTTCCAACTTAGGAACAGGATGTTCGTCCATTATCATACGTAGATTGAGTGCAGGCTTGTATTGCCTCTGACGAGCAGTTTCTTGTTTTTTTTCAACAACTACGTGAGTCGTTGATGCCCAATTCGAGTAATCAACTTTTATATAGTTCCCCGATGCGATTTTTGCTTTAATTGCTCTAGCATACGTTTTACGAAGAGCTAAGGGAATCTCTCTTGCTTTGGCGAAGACCGGCGTTGCCCCAGGTTTAAGGTGTAGTGTTGCAGCTGGTCGCTGAACACCCTTTCGTGTTTGTTCAAAATCAGTTCTAAACTATTTGTCTGATTCGGGGTGAGATAAGGTGTTACAGTTGAAATTGTATGAATCTGTTCTAGTTCTGGAAATTTATCTCAGAAAGAAAATGCCCGATCCATTCTCGACCCAGTAATGAGTCAAAGTCACCTTTGATAACGTACAGGTTAAGCATCCGCTTCTCATTTTCAATTGTCACATTAACGGGAAGTAAACCGAGACAATCGATTCTGTGGTGCGTGTACTGGCGAATCGCCTGTCGCAATTCTTTAATGAAAATCTGGGTTTAATAGAGCATAAAGGTGTTTTCGCCGATTATGACACACGAAGCACCAGTGTCCAGCTCCATCTTTAAGGAGCGTCCATCGATTTTAAGCTCTATCATCAGCTGATCTACTAATTTGGTGCCACGGACATTAATTTTTGAAAAGTAATCGATATTTTGGTCAACACTGTTGTTTGACTGCTCCGAGTTTGAGATTTGTGCTGTGTGGGCTTTTTTCCCACAGCTTCTACAATTTTTGTCCAGAAAAAAACATTGGCTTCTCATGTGCGAGCCTCCGCAGACATTGCATAAAGATCAGCCTCCAACATTACAATCTTGCGATGCTTCTTGCGCGCCACGGTACTGTGAAGCTATGATGCCTAAAGTGATACTCGGCCACTCGGTGCTGATCTGCGAGAGAACGGGTTTTTCTCCCGTCTAGTCTGGGGTAATACATACCCTACATTATTCATGGGTTCTGATGTGAATGTGAACTTTATCGCACTCGCTATGTGATGGGTTGCTTCGAGTTCATGTACTATTTTATAACCGTCTGTAAAACAGATGGGTTTTTTAGCAATAACCTCGTCACACATCTCGCGTGATTGGAATCCATATTTAATTCGTTTTGCTGTTAGATATTCTCATATAAATGGGCAGTAATGCTTGTATGTAGAACTGGTGTTAAATCTCTGAGGGACATTTCTTGAGAACAATAGACGTTTTCTCACAATGGATTTTCATATACTGGATGAAATACTTAATAAACTATTTTTAAAACTGATTGTGAAACACTGTCCCAAGTTTCTTAATACAAATATATTTTTGAAATTTAATGATACTCCCAAAATTGTTAGTTACTTAGTAACAGGAATATAATTTTACTAGTTTTATTCCATTTCATAGCTAAATGGTTTCTTGTACACCATTTCACATCTCTGTCGCAACCATATCCCCCCTTGCAATCGTCAAATCTGTATTAGCAAAGGAGGCATTTGAATCATCAGCTAATAGAATAAATTATAAAAGGGTTCACACTGTGAATACACTATAACACTACTACATAAGAAAAAATCACACTTATCCACTAAAAATCTGTTAAAGCCTGGACCTTTCAGCTACCAAGTAGTTATCATCAGAGTAAACCAGTTTTGCAACTTGGTAGCTGAAAGGTCCTCAGTAATTTTGTTTTAGCTCATTGAATGTTATTAGATAATTTGGTAAATCGTTAATAAAAATAAGAAAGAGCAAAAGGACCATAATAATACTGACAGATAATGTTAGTTGTATGTTCAATTCCGAATTACTAATTAATTGATACATCTATCCCTTCCTTGGATAAATACCCTTGCAGTTGTAGTTATTTCCAACCACATGGGCAAGGTCGATTACACAATAAATGACATTTTACATGGATAGACAGAATGTGTAAATCAACTACTTTGAAATAATGTAAAAGTATATCCTTCTTTTGTATGAGACTAGTTTTTTGATAGTAGATGAGGAAAACAATTATTTCGCACGGCAGCGCTCACGGTCAATTCGGAAAACCCCAAACAATATTTTTCAATAATAAAAATAAAAAAGAGCAGACACCAATATTGACAGTGTTTTTGTCAGACCAATTATTGTTGATGTAAATCCTTTAGTCTGTTTGACAGACAGGATTATAACAGGAGATAACTGCCCTCATAGGACCCGTAATTCCCCACTTTATCTAGCAACAGCGTGTCCGATACAGAATCGAAGAACCTCAGCTATGTGAAGCGGACTTGGTGAGAATCCCAACCGTTTGTGTTTGAACAATTGAAACGCTTCATTCAAAAATTATGCACTTTATTGTTATGAAGCGGACTTGGTGAGTCCCATCCGTTTGTGTTTAAACAATTGAAACGCCGTCTCCGAAAATCACGCACTTTATTGTTATAGTTCACATCTCTTAACTGACTCGATAATTATAAAATAATTCATCTCATAATGGTCGGTTTCCTGAACTGGCAGGATCCCCATGTAATAACCGTATTCGCCCTTGTCGGTTTGTTTAGGATTTGTAGGGTTGAAAATTATAAGAAGGTTTCTACCTTTAATAACACTAATCAACACTTTTGACTAGGAAAGTACTGAATAGCTTGTCATATTACTGACCTAGATATTATTAGTTGTAAATTCAATTCCGAATTCTTAATTGCTTGATGAATCTATCCGTTCCTTCTATAAATGTCTTTGCAGTTTTAGTTCTTTCCTACCACTAGGACAAGGTCGATTATTTTACAATAACACATTATGCCTATAGATGTGTATAACCAGTTACCTTGAAATAATATAAATCTATATAAGTATTCCGAAGTGTACAATCTCTTACATGTGACTAATTTTTTGCTAATAGATGAGGAAAAAATTGTTCTGCATGGGAGAAACCAAAGGATGATTTGGAAAAATTCCAAAAATTTTGCTTAATAAAATTTACAGTGTTTTATCAATTAAATTTCAAAGATACTGGTAAAACATTCCAGCTATGATAGATCAATAATTTTCTACGAATTTCTTTTATTTTACTTCAACTTCCTCCCAAATTTTCTCAATTAAAAATCTGAATTATAGGACATATTTTCATTTTCTCAAAAAATATTGTAGGCTTTTAAGCTCTACAACTTTGGTCCTTTACGTGCATGTGAAATTCCCAATGATATTTGAGTTATTCACGAAGTACGATTTTACAGTTTTCCTTTGGCGCTCTCGTGCAGAACAATTTTTTCATGCACCAGCAAAAAAGTAGCCTTATGCACAAAATTGTGCACTTCAGAATTAGTGCCGGCTTTGTTTTAAAATACTTACCGTATTCAGGATTTCAACAACAATATGTGGTACCTGGATCTGTACATTCTATCCACTTCACAATTAGAATAAAAAGGGTGAATGAATAAAACCAAGAATGGATAATCACATATATTATTTTTCTAAAGATCGAGTACATGCACTGACTGAACTATTTTGTAATCTCAATGGCAACAGTTAGCATTATTTTGATAAACATATAATATATAACTAGTTCCAAATGTAGTAGTATTAAGTACAACAATTACGACATCAAATATACAGATATAAATTAGATTTGAGAATTAATTTAATTGGTAAATTGATTTAGTCTTCTGGTTGACCACCTGAATCCACAATGGATTCGAATGCAAACGGTTGAAAAGCGTAACCAGTGCCGTGATAAAACTTACTTTGGAACTCCACCCTGCAAATAGAATGATTGTTGAAATGTCTATACCTAGGTGTAAAATATAATCTTTTATTTAAGAGTTATCATATTCGTTTCGGTTAATTATTGGAAAAAAATCACGACAGCAGCTGAATTTCACATAGTTGAGTAGAATATATCAATTCCACTAAATTTAGCATATTTCTGTAACTTTAGAAGCAAATTTGGATAATATGCATAAAATGAAAATTCATTTTCTTTGTAACCATACCTAATTCTTATATCATAATCACCACAAATGAACATCATTAAACTCTTTGCGGGAGGCATTTGTCACTTAGCAAGCATATTATACTTATGAACATTAGGTTTCTACACAGAAGATACAAAAGATACTTCTGAAGAGTTAATTTATTCAAAAATTTTCATAAACTATGCATAAATATTTCGACTAATAAGGGGCTCAAAGGGTTACTTATAGTTGAACCATTTTTAGACAAATATATATTACAATCAAACTGAAAACAATTCTATTTTAAATAAATCGCAAGTAAATTGGTTATATCTTGTTTAATGCAAGGGTTGTTATGATTTTTATCTAGGAGATTAACTGTTAAGTTAAAAAGGAGTATTCTAGGGAATAGGTTTTGTATTTTGGATGAAACCAATTTAGCATTATCTGATTATAATATTTTGGATTTTATCAATTAAATCAAAGAGTTTCTGATAATATATTCTGGATATCTTAACTGATGAGTTAAACTGTATTCTTCTATCTGGCTAAAAGGACTATTACTTTGATTTCTTTCTGATACTCATCTGTTGGGTCTGATTTTAACATATCGTAATTACCGGTATTTGAAGAATCAACTGTTCTATCAATGTGGTAATTTCTGTTTATAGCAATAACTATCTGCGCGAGTAAAAATGAGGCAAATAACGCCAAAATAAGATCCAATGTCCGAATGGCTCCCGTTCGTTTTGGACTTTCGCCAAAGTAATTGGTAGAAAAATTATGGCACACTGGCTACTAAACCACAAGAAGAAGCCAAACTTTATGCAGCAAATTTCACTTTCGATCCACGAGGGAAGAACCCTCCTAATATTGTTGCAATCGATAGCCACATGCCTGAAATTGTCTTTTCTCAGCAAACAATTAGGAGCATTCTGCTTGATCTCAATAACAAAAAGGCTAGGGGGCCGGACGGAATTCCACCTGTCGTTCTCAAGGAATATGCGCCAAAATTACAACAATTAGTTGGAAACAAACACAGCTAGTCTCCAACTAATTCAAAAACGGAAAGAAGAGCGTTTCTAATAATTTGCCTACGGAACACATGTATGGCAGAATTCTGTTGAAATATATGGGGAATCTAGCCGTAGCATTGGATATCTCCAAAGCATTTGACCGAGTCTGATACGAAGGCCTTCTTGGGAAACTTCCGTCATATGGTTTGCCGCCTCAACTTTGTCGCTTATTATCGAGTTTTCTCTCAGATATATCACTCCATGTGGTGGTTGAAGGTGTATCCTCCGATACAGTGGCTATTGCTGCTGGTGTTCCACAGGGATCTGTCTTGGCACAAACTTCATTTCTCCTCCATATCAACGATCCGTTGAAATTGACCAAAAATTCGGATACCAACATTCCACTGCAGGCTCACACGATGTTCTTCGAACATTACAGGTTTTCTCTCGTGTAGTCAAAATAAAGAAAAGAAAACAAAATATCGTTAATAATTGATTTCTGTTTGATAGACTTGGCTATCCGAACTTCAGAGTTGATTTGTTCCTTGGAAATTGAGGTTCAATAATATTAGCTCCTATATATATTTTCTGTTAATTGGTATTCAAAAATGAAGATCAGTTTGAATAAAATGAATCGCTCTTATGCAGGTGTCATATCTCTCCTACAGCATTCGAATCTTTCGACCACATCGCTAGTGGCCTAGTATCGTCTTCATAATTGACACATTACACTTCGCAATACTCTAAATTTTTTGAGCCACCGCACACCGAAACATGTCATCGCGAGTTCAATGACGTCGTGTTATTGTGATGTTGTCTTCTGTACAACATAAACAACATAAACTAACAGTATAAGCCCAAAGATCAGGTGAAAAAGAAATCTTAAAAAGCGGCATTCTTAACGGTTCCACCTTTACGCCAGATAAAATTAACATAGCAAAAGTCCTGTTGTTCATAATTGTTAGGAAACATATATTTGAAATAATAGTATTATTCCTTGGACAATATACTGTACAGGGTGTCTAGATTTCGTTGGTTTTGTAAGGTATCTCACTTATTTATTTATTTAATTACACTAGCTCAACGGGAGAAATCCCTTCTAGAGCTTAGGGGTACATATAATATAATTACAGAATAGGAATTGAAATTAACTAATATACCCAGCTTTACAAATATCATTAGGGTTACAACAAAATATATCAACAGTCAAACCGATCATCTCGTAGAATCTACATATTTAGAAAATTGGGGAAAATAATAACGTATTTGTTCTGCAGAGTGGTAGATAAAACGTTTGTGTGGAACGGGTGTGAGCAGATGTAACATGTAAATTCAGCCTTGATAAAATCACAGGACAGTCAACCAGGTTATGAATTACCTTATAAAGGAATAAAATACTATGAATTTCCCTAAGTTTATATAACTCTAGACAAGAGAATCTATCTAATAGAGCCTGGTGGAAAAATCCAATAGATGGATAATTACCATCAGCTTTGAAGGCTAAATATTTTAGGAAACGCCGATTCACTCCCTCTATTTTATTTATATAAATTTTATAATGGGGTTTCCACACAATCGAAGCATATTCGATCTTAGAACGAACAAATGAATTATATAATATTGTTAAATAGGCGGCAATTCCGGATGATGAAGCCCAGCATTCTGTAGGAGCTAGAAACAATTGATTCAATGTGAGATGCAAATGACAATTTCACGTCAAACAAAACTCCCAAGTCTCTGAAACTATAGGAACGAGCAAGAGCTGTGTCACTAAGTTTGTAATTGTAAATAATAGGCGTAATTTTCTTGGTGAAAGTCATTACAGTGCACTTACTAATACTAAGCTCCAGATGATTTATTACACCAAGTACTGAGTGCATCCAAGTAATGCTGCAGTGAGATACAACATAAAGAATGCTTTACTGCCGAGTAAAATTTTAAATCGTCTGCGTAAAGAAGAAAATAACAGATAATAAAGAAGAAATGTCATTGATAAACAAATTGAATAGGAGTGGTCCAAGTACTTACCCTTGAAGTACACCTGAAGTGGCATGAAATGAATAAGATTTAAAACCTCTATACTCTACATATTGATATCTACCACTTAGGTAAGAATTCCAAAATTCAATCAAATGATTTGTAAATCCAACGCTAGACTTTTATTCAATAAAATACTGTGATCTATTTTATCGAATGCCTTAGCAAAATCGAAGTAGATACAATAATCCTGACCACCCTCATCAATAACATCGGCCAAGTATTGACTGTAGCAACCTAAGCTAGTAACAGTTGATCTGCCAGGCATGAACCCATGCTGCTCAGGGGATATCTGCAACTTTACATGATACTTATTTTTAAGAATAGAAAATGCGGTTCTCGCGGAAATGTTCAGCTTAATAATAAAAATAAATATGCTCCATTGTAATTTTCATGGTCACCTATAATTCACCGCTCAATGTCAAAAAAGTTCGAAAAACCGTTATAACTTCTCTATTTATGACAATAAATGTCATATATTTTTGTAAAGTCTCAAAAATGCTCTTTCCAATGGTGTCATGGCCTACTATGGTTTCCATTAAGAATAATGCAAGTTTGGCATATGTATCAAAAAAGTTAGACCGACAAAAAAAGATACAAACTCCAATGGAGGAAAACTAATTTATAAGATAGGGTGAAAACATTTTTCAAAATACGCTATACAAGTCACCTGAAATCGAAGATTTTTTTAATTTTTCGCTGTATCTTAAAAACTGAGACATATCAAAAATCTTTCTTCACCAGCGTTGTTTTCTCGAAAAAGTAGAACAGGGTCGCGACAACCGCATCTTTCTATCTTTAATAATAAGCGAGATACTTTACAAAACCAACGAAATCTGAACTAGCAAATAAAGGAAACATATAAACGAATCATTAGCATGCACCATTTGGTTTATAAATGAACTATGCGATGTTCTTTAAAGAATGCATAAAAGTAGTGTTTGACAGCGCTATCGAAAAGACAAATAATCTTAGAATGTAGCTATATTAGAACCCTAAGATTGGAATTCGTGGCTATTGTTGTTATTAATCTCCAGGATTACGTACAATTAAACACTATTTCTGAATGCAAAGGCAGCTGGCCCAAATAATGCTGTATATGTGCGATATGTTTTTGAATTCAAGATTGTGTATTTTAAATGTGAACTGAGGCTTACAATATTCAATCCTATAAGATCATGTTCCAAAAATACTTACCAATGTAAACGGAGCGTGTGTAAGAATGCAGACAACCCTTCCATGAGAACGAGAATGGAAATTGTCAGCGTCGACCAGAATGCAAAGATGACATAGAGCATGATACCACCTGTCCAATTCTCAACTATCAATCCTTTGCTCAACACCATATTCCACAATACTTCAGATAGTTCTACAATTTATAAAAATTGATTAGAAATATAATTTGAATAATGAAATATATAGTAATATAATGCCAGTGGTCATGACCAGTGTCAACATGAAGAAAGAAAATACTTTTATATTTGTTTAGAAATGCTCGTACTTGCATTTCCAAAATCTTACAATGTTTATTAATACTTATATATAAAATTCTCGGGAAATAGGTCACACTAATACATATGCTTATTATTTTCGTTTTTACGTAGGTTTCGGATTCACGACCATCATTAGAAAACGTATAACTGTCTAAAAAAGCGATTTCTTAAAACTAATTGTATCACCACAAGGCATCCTTATCGCACTAATTTCAATTAGTTATCGCACTAATTTCAATTAAAAATGCCTAAGTCGCCGAAACGAACAGAAACACAAACAATCGATATTATAATACAATTAATGTTTCAAGTATATAAATTAAGAATTCGCTGCTAAGCAATATTCTTAAAAGCTCTAAATACATATCAAATCACAGTATGTAAAACGACTAAAGAACTGAACTAAAAATATAACATTTGAGGATCCACTTTCGAACCAGATGTTGAAGATTTATGAGGTTATAGAAAAAGGTTGTCAGACCTTATTAGAAATATTGCTTTTGAGCATTCTACCTAAAATATAGTTTTAACATTATAAAGACGCATGTAGGAATTTGCAGGAATATAACGTTGAGAACAAACTTCTTTAGTAAACCCACGAAGTTTTTATTTTTCCATCTGCATCATGCCTAATGTTCATAACTAGGAAATTTATGTTTTTGTTCACTTCTATTTCACAAGTAAATTGAAGTTTACAGTAGAAATTTTTTAAATTTATTAATCACATATTGAATTTTATCATTGGGAACACACATTAGGCAATCGTCTACATACCGTTTAAAGAAAATGGGTTGAAAACCTAATGAATATATTACATTTATTATTACATCTATGTATCATACAATTATAATAATATAATATATAATTGTTTGATAGGACGATTAATTAATGTCCCATTAAGTAAAGATAATTTCCATTTGGAATTGAACAGGATCATAGATATTACCAAAAATAACGGTTATAATGTCAAGATAATTGATAAAATACTCCAAAATAAACTCAATAAAAAAGCTTTAAACGTAATTTATCCGCATTAATAATAATACCAAATCAAATTTCACATGTCTAACATATTTAGGTAAAATTCACTTAAAATATCTCAATTCCTTAAAAAACAGAATAAGAACGTCGCCTTTAAAACAACAAATAACCTATGTTCGTATATTAATAATTCGAAATCTAAAAAAGATAAATTAAAGAAATCTGGAGTTTACAGACTGAGATGTGATGATTGTAGTGTTTTGTACATAGGACAAACTGGACGCAGTTACAGCGTAAGGTTCAACGAACATTTTAGAAGTTACAGACTCAAAAAAGAGGACTCTAATTACGCGAATCACCTGTTAGAACATAACCACAATTTCACCCAAAATCCCGATATTCTACACATTCAGGAAAAAGGACATAAGCTTAATATACCAGAATCCATAGAAATATTGAAACACTCAAAAAACAATAATAAAGTAATATTAAATGATCAAATCGATACAAATGATTCACCACTTGTTAACAATTTTGTAAATACACTCCCACCATTATCCACCCCCATGCCTCAATTTATACCACATTCTGATCCCTAATTAAGATTTAGCTTTAGTTGATAACTCCTTGCTTTGAAAAGGCCACAGTGTGGTAAAACAATTTGTCAGCATTTTTAAATTAAAAGTTTTGTGTAAAATTTGAGTTTTATTCTCCAACTTCCGAAGTATTATGAATTTACACTACGTAAACGCCGAAACCATAGATATATGAATTTATTACAGATTCCTCTAAGCATTCCATAACTAGGCTAGCAAGCTGAAATAGGAGATCCCATTGCTGTGCCGAATATTTGCCCAAAATATTGCTCACCGTATTGAAAATAGGTGCATTCTAAACAAAACTTTACTGCATTTATAAATTCAGATTGATCTAGAGGTGTGTGGTTTTTAATCTCTGCCTTAAATTTTTAAATGCTATTCAATGCCAAAACGACTGGTATATTTGTAACTAAAGAAACAACGTTTAAGGAAATTAATATATGATCTATGGATACGGATTGATTTTTTATAAATTCATTAAAATGCCACGAGTCTTTCACATAAAATTAATTTTTTCCAATTATATTGTTCATAGATTTTGATAAATTGTAGATAGGGGCTTCAATATTACTTACAATGGGTCTTAAAGGTATATCACTTTTATGAAGTTTTGGAAGCCCATAGATATAAGGTGCTTGCCCATTATAGCAAATTAAATTATTTTCCGACGACCACATGCGAAAATGACAAATAACACACTATTTAGTTACTTTGAAAATGACAAATATCACCCTAGAGATGAAAAGTTAAATATCACACTAGAGTGATATGTGTATCTACTATAGCTATATGTATTGCATAATGGAACTGAAGTGTGCTTTGAAATTAATATTCCGAAAACGTCAGATAAACTTTAGAAGTGTCAGTTTTGCATATGCATCATTCTTAGCATATACAAAACCGAGAAAATGGTATCTAAAATTCCATAAAACATGGATGCAGAGATTAATAGTGATGATCAATGTACTCCACCTGAAATTGAAGAGGCCGCAAAATTAACGTCACTAAATTTACTGCCTGAAAAGTCCAAAAGAAGGTACGAATACGCTTACGATCAATTTCTTTCATGGTGAAGAAATAAGGAAATAAGAAGCTCCTTTTCTGAAAACGTTTTGCTTGCATACATGGGTGAACTTTCCAATAGAATCCAATGCTCAACATTATGGACTAATTATTTTATGTTGCATACCACTTTATTCATTCACCACAATGTAGATATCTCCAAATATAGTAAACTTAAGGCATTTAAAAAAAGGAAAAGTGACGGATATAAACCGAAAAAAGCTAAAATTTTGACGCAACAAGAAATTTGTGAATTTATAAATAAAGCTTCCGATGAGATTCATTTACTTACAAAGGTAAGTCATCGGTATTTAAACAAAGTCTATACATTTATTTAATTACGTTTTTTTTAGGTTTTGTTGGTTATGGGTATGTCTGGTGCATGTCGCAAGCAAGAACTTACCCAGTTATGTATAACTAACATTGAAGATTTGGGGACTGCGGCTGTCATTCAAATTAATAATACAAAAAAATAAATGCTGTCGCAAGTTCACTATTACTGGAAACTTTTATAGCATATATAAAAAATATGCCAATCTAAGACCGCCAACTACAAAAACACGGTTTTTTTCTTAATTATAGAGACCAAAAATGCACAAAACAAGTAGTGGGCATTAACAAAATTGAAAATATACCTAGAGTAGTGGTAAAAATTATTAAATCTAAAGTTTCCTGAAAAATACACAGGGCATTCATTTCGCCGTTTTTCTGCTACTATATTAGTAGATGCAGGAGGATATCTAACTTCTCTGAAAATACATGGGGGTTGGAAATCGTCCAAAGTCGCAGAATATATTGACGATTCTGCTACTAACAGGTTAAATATTGCCAATAAAATTATGGGTGCCATCAGCAGTACTTCGAAAGCGGTCACTCCGCCTCTTCGAGAAACTGACATCGAGTCTACTACTGTACATAGTGTACAAATAACAGAGAGAAATCTGTCTAACTCCTCATTGCAAAGTCCGTTACAATTTACTAATTGTAATAATAATAATACCGGGATATCAAAAATTATCTTGGTCAAGGGTGGTTGTGGAATCTAAAACGTGTGTCTTACTTTACGTTTGAAATAATTATGTCACTGTCACACCGACATCATCAATAACGTACAAATTTCATACCTATTTATTTCAGTTGTAAAACAATAATGAACTACAAATTATGAAATAACGGTTTTAGTAACATTAAAAACTAAATTACAGTAATTGTTGGAAATGTCCCCCGCTTTGTTCGATGCACAAGTTGACGCGCATCCTCATGCTGTGAAAACCGTTTTGCAGCATTTCTGGCGTTATGGTTGCACATTGCTGGACTATTCTTTGTTGAAGTTCTTGCAAATTATTTACCGGAGTCATTGACAACTTCTTCTGTACGAACTCTTGGTCTACCAGCACCTTTTTTATGAGTCACACAACCAGTTTCGCGAAACACTTCAACACAATTTGTAAGGCACGTATAAAAATTGTCCGGTAATATTGCCACGTTTGGGAAGTGCTCTCGAAAATTGTCCAAACACAAACGTTGACTGTATTGCCAATTTCCATTAACTAGCGCACCCGTTCGAAAATAGGCTTCAATCATGAAAATTTTGTGCTGTGTGGTAAGAGGCATGATTAGAAAATTTCAGCACAATGACATAGCAGATTCTGACACAACAAAACATATTCAAAAATATAAAGTAAGACACACGTTTTACATACCACCCTTGACCAAGATAATTTTTAATTTGTAGTTCATTATTGTTTTACAACTGAAATAAATAGGTATGCAATTTGTAGGTTATTGATGATGTCAGTGTGACAGTGACATAATTATTTCAAACGTAAAGTAAGACACACGTTTTACATTCCACAACCACCCTTGACCAAGATAATTTTTAATTTGTAGTTCATTATTCTTTTACAACTGAAATAAATAGGTATGAAATTTGTAGGTTATTGATGTCAGTGTGACAGTGACATAATTATTTCAAACGTAAAGTAAGGCACACGTTTTACATTCCCCAACCACCCTTGACCAAGATAATTTTTAATTTGTAGTTCATTATTGTTTTACAACTGAAATAAATAGGTATGGAATTTGTAGGTTATTGATGATGTCAGTGTGACAGTGACATAATTATTTCAAACGTAAAGTAAGACACACGTTTTACATTCCACAACCACCCTTGACCAAGATAATTTTTAATTTGTAGTTCATTATTGTTTTACAACTGAAATAAATAGGTATGGAATTTGTAGGTTATTGTTGATGTCAGTGTGACAGTGACATAATTATTTCAAACGTAAAGTAAGACACACGTTTTACATTCCACAACCACCCTTGACCAAGATAATTTTTAATTTGTAGTTCATTATTCTTTTATAACTGAAATAAATAGGTATGAAATTTGTAGGTTATTGATGTCAGTGTGACAGTGACATAATTATTTCAAACGTAAAGTAAGGCACACGTTTTACATTCCACAACCACCCTTGACCAAGATAATTTTTAATTTGTAGTTCATTATTCTTTTACAACTGAAATAAATAGGTATGAAATTTGTAGGTTATTGATGTCAGTGTGACAGTGACATAATTATTTCAAACGTAAAGTAAGGCACACGTTTTACATTCCCCAACCACCCTTGACCAAGATAATTTTTAATTTGTAGTTCATTATTGTTTTACAACTGAAATAAATAGGTATGGAATTTGTAGGTTATTGATGATGTCAGTGTGACAGTGACATAATTATTTCAAACGTAAAGTAAGACACACGTTTTACATTCCACAACCACCCTTGACCAAGATAATTTTTAATTTGTAGTTCATTATTCTTTTATAACTGAAATAAATAGGTATGACATTTGTAGGTTATTGATGTCAGTGTGACAGTGACATAATTATTTCAAACGTAAAGTAAGACACACGTTTAGTAAGACACACGTTTTACATTCCCCAACCACCCTTGACCAAAATAATTTTTAATTTGTAGTTCATTATTGTTTTACAACTGAAATAAATAGGTATGAAATTTGTAGGTTATTGATGATGTCAGTGTGACAGTGACATAATTATTTCAAACGTAAAGTAAGACACACGTTTTACATTCCACAACCACCCTTGACCAAGATAATTTTTGATATCCTGGTATTACTTTTAATTTCTACAATTCTAAGCAGTAATCTTGTTCAATTATTACTTTTCTTTGTAAAATTCTCAAATTCTCAAGATAAAGTGAAAATATATTAATTTTTTTGCAATTATGCATTAATCTGTGGTCGTCGGAAAAATAGTGTAACTTGTGTGGAAAGTGCCATTTCACACTCGTGGGATTGTCGCACTCGCACATTCTCCCACTCATGTGAAATGGGTCACTTTCCACACTAGTAACGTAATATACTATTTAAATTCAATAGGGATTTTTGTACCATTTATTTATTAATTTATTCATGTCATTTTGTACTGATAATGTAGGTTCAGATATTAATTTTTCGTAAGTTGTTTCATCATTTAATAGATTTCCTATTTTGTTTTCGTAGTCATTTCTATGCATTATGACAGTTTTATTACATTTATCCGCGTTCAAAACTAATATCCGAGGTTTAGCATCTAAGAACTCTGTTCTTTTTTGTGTGATAGTTAAAACGATTTTTTGCTATGCCTATTTCTGCTTTCTGTTTTATTCTTTTTATTTGTCAAGATGTTACAAATTTTATTTCTAATTTAATTTTTTTTCTCCAAATTAAAAAAAAATTAAATAATAAGCATATGTGATGTGACCTATTTCCCGAGAATTTTATATATAATTCATACCTGGGTCAAGAATCATTATTAATACTTATGTAACAATTTCAATATGATACATATGTGAATATTTTTCATTATTCATCATTGAAATGCAATCTTGACACGATTAGAGATGTGCTGGGTTTTCTCCCTAAATCCGTTCTAACTTGAAATAGAAAAACATAAATGTTTTATCTTTTCGAACATTATGGATTTAACCATCAATGCATTTTGGAATTTCCACCAACTTTATATCACTTGTATTTTTTTAAATACAGCTTCCTGTGAAGAAAGAACTAATCTACTTCGCTCACGCTTGATACCCCATGAGGAATTTCTCCACACCTCTCTGCGTTAAAAATAAATTATTCCGTTTATAATATGCATTCTTCTATTCTTATGCCAAAAAGAGGTTTCAAAAATACTAGTTAAATACTTACGAGAATGGGCTAAGGATAAAGCCCATAGACGAAGGTACGACGCAGTGTGCGACACAGATCCTAAGACGTACTCGATAGTGTGAATACTCTGTGTTATGAACAAATTTCCCATACTCTCATCGTCGTCGTGACCACCATGTCCACCCTGTGATGCTGGAGGGGCACTGGTGTTATTCTGTATAACTTGTTCAGCGTCCCCATTCTCCCTAGGTGTGGTGATTTGATGGTGAGTGGCCTAAAAAGTAAATTATTTGTTGTAATAAAAGTAGTTAAAACATACTAACAAACATAATGTATTTCCACTAAACTCCAACCAATTATGAAGTCATATATCAAATCACATCCGATATCAGATTAGTGGCATCAACACATACATATAATGGATTAATTCTAGCATTTCAGCATTTACCGAGTATACATTGTTGACGATGTTTCCCTGCCCTTCTATGGAAAGGAATCAGGTCGAACATCTCACCACTCGTGAAATCCTAGATTTGGGATATATCCCCCAAATCTACAGTATGGCAAAGGTGATATTTATACCAAAAGTGGATAAAACAGACCTCAATCTCCCCAAATTCTATAGATGTATATGTCCAACATCTTTCATGTTAAAAACTCTAGAAAATAGTTTAGAATTTCATCGGAACCACGGTATTGAAAGAGGGACCCCCACTAACAGTATGCAGAAAGCAATAAATAACTCTGTGGATGGGGGAAATTCTACGGATCAGAAGCGGTGAACAAAGGTGGTGGAGAACACCATTCAAGTAAACAAGGGGATGCTCGCAAAGGTGGGTACTTACAATTTCACAACCCTACTGTGGAGACTGGTGGTGGATGTCCTAGACAGTAAACCTCAAAGAACCCCGCTGCCAAAAGTATGAAGATGATGTCTCAATCCCTAGGGAAACAATTTGGGACCGCTCTATGCGACATCATCCAAGAAGGGCTTAAGATCGCAGAGAAGTGGTATAAATCAAATTGATCTGTATTGATGAAGAATGAGGTCAAATATCTAGGTATAACAATAGAGTAGAAGTAAGAATTCAACATGTGCCCTAATGGTGTGCAGAACATGGGGTAGTTTACTCAGCATACTGCGCTGGATGTACACCATGTAGGCGAGGTACATCGTTACCTGAGGGACGATAGAACCACGGAAATCGTCAAACAAGAGAGTCAAGTAAGACTCAAAGGCTTGTATCTGTATACTTTACTGGGTCACCGTTATGAAAGTAGCAATCTCTTGGTATAGCGAAAAAAAATTGATCTAGAATTATTAATAAATGTTTAAACAGGTCTATTTCATTCTTGTTTAGAAATTTAGACATATTTTCTAATGGTTGACAAACAATTTATTGTTGATTTACTAACTTATAGATATAGTGAATTTGGAGCTTTCTTATTGAGCTTTTATTTTAAAATGTGATCTTTAGATTGAAATCCCTATAGTACAATTAAAACAGTAGCATGTTACAAATTTGTGAAACAATTATTTTTGAATTAAAAAAAATATAAGTAATCTATCATAGCACCACACCATATCAAGATATTTTATTAGCATTTCTTGATACCTATTGTGACAATAAGTCTTAAACATAGTTGTTAATTTTTATACACGAACTTGTTAGTAAACATATTTTATCTAAATTCAGTTACAATTTTCGATATAAACTCACCAATTGTCGTTTTCGTTGTCTCATGATGTAAAGAGGTTTAGCTAACAACATCCAGGGTACGCAAAGAACGGCGCATAGGAACAAGATTTGCTGTACAACCAATTGTCCAGGATATAATGTACCAGGGTCACAAAGCGGATCTATTACAGTTTCTTTATTCAATACCATGTTGATGAACGTTATAAGAATAGAAGGAGCGCATCGAGTACTAACTGCGAGTTCATCCGCTAAAATAAAAATTAGATATTGAACTTTGGTGATGCAAATAAAATTCTTAATTATTGTTGGTACACAAAATTCCAAGTAGGTTTAGATTTAAATCGGCGGTGTGTAGTGATTCGCAAACTGCGAGTGAGATTCGACAAAGATGAGTATGAATGCGCGTTCCATTCATAGCACACTTGCCAGACATCCAGATAGACCATATGAATGTAGCACCCGAATAATTAATTACCTGAAGATGGTGCAAGGACTAGAATTGCATTAGGTATAGTAAATTCATTTTTTATTCATTGAACAGTTTTACTCTCAAATATACTATAACCGTGCTTCTATGACGAGTTACTGTCGTATGTCGTAAGGGAAGTGACAGTCAATCGGATTGTCAAATACAACTCACTATGGCGCTTTACTTGCCTCTCTTGTAACTTGTAAAACAAGAATAATAATGTTATATTTTTCCATAAGAGTACCTTTCTAGGTGTAGATATCAATGCAATAGAATAGAATATGTCAATACAATAGATAAAATAGAATATTTCAATATAGAACATCGTGAATATAATAATAAATAAAATTTTACATAAAACAGATTGAAATATTAAGTGTATTAGCAAAGGCAACACATTCACAGTTTACAGTTGAAATAAAATCAAAGATGGCTCTAATTCACAAGACTCTCCTATATACCGCTGATTTAAACACTGTATACATACAGGGTGTTTCAAAACAAGGTGGCCCCGTTGCTAGGATAGGTAGAACACTGAAAGATAAGTGCTTCGCTAAGTAAAAAAATTTTGTAATTTATTTTTATATCTGACTCTCATAGAGGGCGTTAATTACACGGTTCATAATGAGTAGTTTTAAACATAACTGTTTTGAGGTTAGATTTTCTAATTCAAATTTTAGGTGAAATCAAACATCATTCAATTTTACACCAAAAAGGTACTCTTATTAAAACTCGATACTGTGTACCTATTTCGGAACATTTTGATTTCAAAATAATGAAGTAATAACTGATGCTGGTATAAAGTAAAAAACAATTACCAATTTATTAAAAAACAAAAACAATAACATTATTCTAATGCTAAAGTTATTAATTAAACAAAAAAAAACACAAGAAGAAAATTAAAATAAATTTGAATAAAAACATGAAATATTCAATCAGTTAGAGTAAGTGTTCAGAATGTCCTCCGTTTTCCCGAATACACAATTCTATCCTTTTTTCTAAATGCAATTTTCTAAGCGGTTGAGGATCAATTATGAGGTCAATTCTGTCTTGCAACTCTTGACGTGAATTTACCTCTGTAGAATAGACTTTTCCTTAACATACGACCAAAGGATTGAAATCGCATGATTGAATATTTCATGTTTTGATTCAAATTTATTTTAATTTTATTCTTGTGAATGTTTGTTTAATTAATAATTTTAGCATTAGAATAATGTTATTGTTTTTGGTTTTCAATAAATTGGTAGTCGTTTTTTACTTAATACCAGCATCAGTTATTACTTCATTATTTTCATATCAAAATATTCCGAAAACGATACAAATTATTGAGTCTTACCAAGAGTACCTTTTTGGTATAAAATTAAATGGTGTTTAATTTCACATGAAATTTGAATCAGAAAATCTAACCTCAAAAAAGTTATGTTTAAAACTACATACGGACGTTGAATTTAATTTTTTTCAAACGAAATTTTGCTGTAGCTTCTGTGCAGTTACAGATATTTCGTTGAAATCTGGTACTCGGGGGTTTCAGAGAACGCCAAATAAGATGGTTTAGTTAGATTTAGATTATGTCGTAGGGGGAGCTGGGTGCGCGACTTTTTTGAGAATACTTTTTTTGTTTTCTATGCACATTTTTCTGGTTTACAATTTTATCTCAAACAAATAATTTACTCTTGTTGAGGTTCTCAAAGTCTCACCGTTTTCGAGAAAAACGCGTTTAAATGATAACACTAACTCATTAACAAATTTACGTACTACCGAAATCGCGTATGTTCATTTAAACGCGTTTTTCTCGAACTTTGAAGCAAAAAAGATATCGATCTGCGGTTTTCAGTTTCTTTTGCAAATTTAATCTAATTTCCGATTATCATGTCATACCTATACCGTATGGTTTAAGTTTTTGGAATAAAATCAATAAAAACGTTATCATTACAAATTACGCCCTCTAGCAATTTTATTAGGAACTATCGTGTACCAATAAATACGACAATTAAAAGTAAGTACCTTCTCTTCTATACAAACTAAAGTTTATTAAAATCGAATGAGTCATTTAGAAACTACATCGATTTAAATTATTACACTTTCAATAGCTCCCGTCAAGGTCGGTATGCTAAAGAGCTTTGAACCAAAATGATGTAAAATGGTCTAACCTTTCTAATGATGTTAACAAAGATATACCTTAATGCGAGAATTTCCGGAGAAACGCGTTTAAATGAACATAACAAAAACTCATTAACAAATTTACTTACTACCGAAATCGCGTATGTTCATTAAAACGCGTTTTTCTCGAAAACGGTGAGATTTTGAGAACCTTAACAAGAGTACATTAGAAAACAAAAAAGTATTCTTAAAAAGGTTAAAGCTAAGACAATCGCCGAAAAGTCGCGCACCCAGCGTTCTCTACCGCATAATTTAAATCTAACTAAACCATCTTATTTGGCGTTCTCTGAAACCCCCGAGTACCAGATTTCAACGGAATATCTGTAACTGAACAGGAGCTACAGCAAGATTTCGTTTAAAAAAAAAATTTAACGGCCGTATCTACGAAACGAAGGAAGATAGGACCATAGTTTATATGAAAAATCTGATTATTTTTGTAAAATCTACCGTCTCCTGCATTTACGAGAGGTCTTTCTGAAACACCCTGAATAACTAACTTAATTCGGTAATTATGTAAAAAATAAATTAATTTCTCATGGAATATTTGAATTTTGAATATAATTATTACGTAATTGAATTCAAACTGATTTCGTTTGAGTATGCTGGAGTTTAGGACATTTCTGACAAAATATATATCGGACAAACAAAACAAAACATAGACGAACGAATCAAATATAATAAATATCGGAAAAACTCAACAGTTTCAAAAAAACATGAGACAAATACCAAACAAATTCAATTTCAAGCAGTTCGATATAATAGAAAAAGTGCATAATGGAAAGAGTCAAATATTTTTAGAAATGGTACACATAAAAAAATCAATACTGCGTAAATGATAAGACCGATATGAATATCCGAAATATAAATACTTTAAAATAACTAAATAGTTTAATATCTGACCCGGAAGAGGGGGGGTTGATAACGTTTTCAGGATTCCATTCACAATTTGCTTTGACTCGATCTAAACTTATAGACCAACAACGTTTCTTTCTTTATTATTCACCATTTTTAAGACGTCAAATTGATTTTCAATTCTTTGAGATTATATTCATAGTCAGTGACCCACATTTTACCCCATTCGAAATAATACTTGTTTATTATAATTCTATATTTAACAAATAATATTCAAACAAGAGCCATCTGACCTATGTGATTTTCCTATTGATAACATTCAAGAAGTCAAGAAATTCCCAAGGTTACAAAAATTTATGCTGGTCCATATTTTCGTCTAAAATGCCTCGACTACTTGAATAAAGCATAATCATTAAATTTAGAATCATGGCAATTGAATTTTTCAGAAAATAAATTTTTATTATAATATTAAGTTGGAATTTATACTTACGATTATCGGTGGCATAATATTTGAACCATTTTATGAACATCATAATACACATATAAAAGAACAAGAATGTCAAGAAAATTATTTGTGGGATAAATTCGAAATAAATAGCCGTGACCTCTTTGAAGTATCTGAAAAAGAAATAACATATTGAATCAGCCATAACTCTATGTATGATGCAGTTATGAAATGTTACTTAGGTTTTTGACATTAAATCTCTAAAATTGGTGTATGATTCTAATAAATGAAAGTAAAATTGTGTCCGTTGCCAATCGGCTTGCAATCATTTACACGTGTAGATTGACCACAAAGCTAGTAGTCCAGGCAACGAACCGGAAAAAAAAAATAGTAAGCTAGAATTTCAATTTTTTTTGCATTTTGATCCTAATACCCCATAGATTCATGACTATCAAGACCGCGGGGGTCGACCTTTCTACCCCCCCAAAACGGAGTTTCGACCCCCCCAGAGGAGCATTCTTATAAAAACTATTCAAAATTAATGAATTAAGAGCCGAAAATGACCCCCAGTATGTTTTTTGAGTTGCTGATCACGATTCCGCCGTTAGTTTTCTCGGAAAACTCCCTCCAGATTGGAAATTTGGAAAATTTATATATAATATACAATATATAATTTTGTTTCAAAAATGATCTCTAGTAGGTTGTTTGGGGCGCTGATCACGATTCCGCTGTTATTTTCCCCAAAAAATTCGGGAAATTTGAGATTTTCCTGAGACGGTTATGAATAATAAAGTATAATTTTGTTGCAAAAATGACCTCTAGTAGGTTTTTTTATGTCGCTGATCACGATTCCGCCGTTATTTTTCATAAAAAACTCTCTCCAGATGGGAAATTTGAGATTTTCCGGTTATGTTTTTTTGGGAAAATAACAGCGGAATCGTGATCAGCGACCCAAAAAACCTACTAGAGGTCATTTTTGCAACAAAATTATACTTTATTATTCACAACAGTCTCAGGGAAATCTCAAAATTTCCAACTGGAGTTTTTTGGGAAAAATAGTAGCGGAATCGTGATCAGCGACCCAAAAAACCTACCAGAGGTCAATTTTGCAAGAAAATTATCAATTTTATATTATATAAATTTTCCAAATTTCCCATCTGGAGGGAGTTTTCTGAGGAAACTAACTGCGGAATTGTGATCAGCGACCCAACAAATATATTGGGGGTTATTTTCGGCTCTTAATTCATTAATTTTGGATTGTTTTTATAAGAATGCTCCTCTGAGGGGTTAAACCCCGTTATTTTTTTTGGGGGGGGGGGGGGGTAGAAGGGCCGACCCCCGCGGTCTTGATAGTCATGAATGATCTATGAATTATTAGGAACAAAATGCAAAAAAAAAATTTGAAATTCTAGCTTACTATATATATTTTTTTTATTATGGTATTTTTCTCGGCTTATTGCCTGAACTATATATAGTAGAGGCAGTCCAGGTTGCTGAATGTTAATAGTTTTTACGAAATATTCAATATTCACAACATTTTGCACAGAAGTTGCGATAACTACGGTGTCGTTCAGGAAAGAAGACCGGAGGAGTAAGGGTAGTAATTATTGGAATCAGAGCGAAATTGTACGAAGTCATAGGCGTCCAGAGTAAGGATTTTATTATACTTTTGTATAGATTCCAATGCGAAATAGTTTACAATATCTGAAATAGAATAATTACGATGCACTAATTATATAGTTAATCATTTGTTTCAATTTTAAAGTGTATTAATCATTAAACCAAACTTTTTCGGAGCAGGTCGCGGTCGGTTGGAATATATTTGTGCAGCACAATAATTATAATGCCGCGTCGTAAAGGTGAAAATATGGTTGGTCGAGTTTCCGGTTGGAAAATTAATAGTCAAAACATCTAAAATGTGAGACTCGAAACAGAATTGAAATTTTTTTTGCATTGTCTTTGGTTTGGCTTCTAGACTATTTGCGAACAACGAAATTTTTCCGGAAATAATTTTTGCCATTAGGGAAAACCCATTTTCATTTAACAACGTATATAACAAATAACAAATGTAACATCTCGAGATATTCTAAGTCAATGTTTCTGAAATTTGGTATCTAGGGGTTTTTAGGTCTCCTGAATCCGAATCTGAAGTCGGAAAATGGAAAATCCGTTCTCTTTCCCGGAAAATCCGTTTTTTTTTACCAAATGTTGCCAACAAATGAAATTTTCTCTGTGAATAGGATGATATTGATACGATAAGGTACCGTGATGATTATAGCGACAACGTTCACCATTAAATAATGAAAATTCTGTGAAATTGGCGGAAAACTGCGTCGTGTTTTCTTCATATTCCTATGCGGTGCTCGTCTAACGTGTCAATTTATATGTTTTTGTGGTCGCTGAGTATTAATTTGTGGTCAAAAAATTAAAACCAACAATAGTTTGCCAGAAAATTCAGAAAAATCAGAGTTCACCTATTTGCCAGAAAATTCGACCAAACGTTATTTTTTATAGGACTCGAACGGTACCAGAATAACAAAGTAATAATACTCGTAGAATGAAAATTATGGAAAAATTGCGTCGTCTTTTCTTCGTATTCCTAGCGGTGCTCGTCCAACGTGTCAAATTATATGTTTTTGTGGTCGTTGAGTATTATTTTATCGTAATGAAATCAACATCAACTACAGTTTTCCGGAAAACTCCGGAAAATCAAAATTATCATTTTATAATTTTTACGTCGTAGTTGGTATATTCAAAATAGCCGTTGGGTGCGCGTTAGATAATAAAATACATGGTTTTTCAGTTGAGCTATGAAAATAATTATTTTTATATCAAGGCCGCGAAACAACTCTTTAACAATCGAGGCAAGTTAATTTCGAGGATTGCTAAAGAATTTCGCGGCCATGATATAAACACTATTTTTTGTACAATCATGAAAAATATAAATATTAAGTTACATATTGCGGGTAAAATTCATTAAAAATTCAGAATATTCGGATTTATTTTCTTAGCGTTTCTATGTAAATCGAGTTTCTATGGAATATCGTTCTGATATTTACGAGAAATATTTTTTTCAATTTGTGATAATGTCTGATAGTGGTAGTTCAATGTCATGCACTCCTGCGGAATTAGAAGATGTAATCGATTCTGCTATTGGAAGTTTAGTACCTGAAAAGTCTGAAAGACAGTATGAAAACTGTTACATCGATTTCAAAAACTACATATAGAAATAAAAGACTTCATTGTGATTGCGATAAGAATTCATTGTGATTGCGATAAGAATTCATTGTGATTTCGATTTGTGAAAATTTTGAAACGTCAAATTGACTTTTAATTTCGCGGCCGTTACTAAGGACAGCGGCCGCAAAATTGCATTTTACGGACTGTATAACGCCTGCGAAGTACTCACTTCGCGTACGGTTGTGCAAAAAATTATCTATTTTACGATGCTCTATATTCACGTCCCTCTGGCTCTGGCAGGCAAGGCTGGCCAATATCTCAATTTCATGTAATTGAAATACATTTGTATTTTGTGTTTCAAATACAAGTTTTCAATGTATTATATAATTTGTATTTCAACTATATCAACAGTTTTAATAAATTCATGAACTCATTTTATGTCAACTCCGTTAAATTTAACAAAATCGGTTAGTACAATATTTAACACAAATTTATATTGGAATTCCTATCATAGATCTATTCTATACCAGGTATGTCAATGCCTATTTAAAAATAATTTATGAATCTGAAGGAAAATTCATTATGAATTAGTTAAGATAATAATATAGAATTCCAAGTAACAGTAAACAAAATGTTACTGCTATAAATGGGCATAATTTATTATGAAAACATCATGAAGTTCAATGCGGCAAATATGAAGGAATAAGAAATGAACAAAGTCTGAACATGTGTTTCAAATTATCCTGCAATAAGTTAAAATTTTGGGTGGTATAAATTGATTTTTATGACAAAGTGACATACCATAGCGTTCAAGTGTTATGGGGATTATTCTTTTCACGCAAAAATAATTTATTTCATTATTTTATATTGAATTATCAAATTAAGGTATTATGATGATGGACAAAGGGGGAGTTAGCGGGGAAGGGGATTTTAAGTTGGTAAACTTGCTTGTGACTCTCACTCACAAGTAAACACGCTGCTGACTGTTTTGTATACCTATTCTATCATCTACGTAACGTTTTTATGATAAAAGTTCATTTATAATAAAATTTTGAAGTTTTATTTTATATAAAACCCGCAAAGTATAATAAATGTCATGAAAAAAGCATTCATGTGTAGAATAAAATGACTTTTTGAATTTGCCGCATTCTTCCGACAATTCGCCAACATCGCGAAGCAAAATAATATAACGAAGAATTGCATTAATTAAATATTCACTAATTTATTGCTTTTTAACCTGGAAAGCTGAAAAACGAGCTCCTACATTATTTTTGGCATCAATTTCTCTATCTTCTTGACCAATAAAAATAACTCGAAAGCATTCCTTTCAACATTTATTTCTAAAAAAATAGTCAGAAATCAACATTTGTCATAAGGTTATGTGGTAAAACGTCGTTTTTTAAATGGAAATTTTTCCCAATTTCTTCTGGAAACTTGGGTAAAACGAAGCTCTAAAATACGTAGTCTAAAGAATATATTTTAATTATTTTTAGGCATCAAAAGCATTTCCGAGATTTTGCATCGTAAGACCTTAAAAAGCAACCGAAGAATATAATAATGATTCTTGACCCAGGTATGAATTATATGTGAATTTTCAGGAAATTAGTCACATTAACATATGTCAAGTACATTCTCGCCATAAGACGAGAATATAGCGACATATGATTAATGTGACCTATTTCCCAAGAATTTACATATAATTAAAAAGCATCAATATTTGTCAATAACATAAAGATGTTTTTACAAACGTTTAAAAGCTATTTTTAGTAATGTCTTTTGTAATTGTTTAAAACTTGAAATGCTGAGAAACTATTGTGCAGATTTTTTTGAAATCAATTGAATAAATATGTGACAAATTGGCTAATAATAGGTCAAACAAATTACTTCCGAACATGATGATGAAATTGCTGAAATGTCATTCCAAATAAGTTTGGATTATAATAATTAAAAACAAGAGCAGATAATTTTCACCGTAACTGATAATGGCCCAAGTTTGTAGAAACCTTTGCAGAGCCCGTGGAAATGAATAATGATGGTAATCTATTGTAATTATATTATTTTTATTTGTAATTACTGCAATTGTAGATATACCACACGTACTTAGTAAAAATAAGATGGAAAAATAAAAAATAATGATTATTTGCTTCCTATTTCTATATGTATTAAATTGAAGAATATTACCTGTATCATATTATTCTATAAAATTTGAATATTTATAAAGAAGGATTTAAACATTCTTAATTTGCATTAAGTACAGGAAATATATTTTTTATTTGAAATACAAAATAAAGTGTCTTATGTTATGTATTTCAAATACATATTAATAACGTATTTTGTATTTCAAATACACATTATGATGTATTTTGTCCAGTCCTGCTAGTAGGCCATAGCACAATTATTGCCAGACACGTGTTTTCAAACTACTTGTTAACTATGATAAGGTCTCTCAATCAGTAACTACAAACTATTCCTAGACTAGAGAGACCTTATTATTGTTATCTGGCAAAAGCCGACAAGAAATGAACGAATTATTCATTTGTATCTCAACTGTTTGTTACATTACTTGTCAACTGCTTCGAATTCGATAGATGACGCAATGGAATTATTAGCATGGATTTGGGAAATGGAAAGAAAGCTAAATTTGAAAAAAGCTGAATTGTTCATCAAGAAAAAAGGAGAACTTTTTATTAATTGGGAAAAATCGGAGTCAAAACATGCTTTTGACGTAAATAAAACGTATTTAAAATTTCACGATGATCGGTTAAGGCTTTGGTTCCTTAGGAAACAGGGACTTTCAGTTTTATTTATGTTGTATTGATTAGTTCGAAATTCTGCAACTACTCTTATAACAATACCGGGATATCAAAAATTATCTTGGTCAAGGGTGGTTGTGGAATCTAAAACGTGTGTCTTACTTTACGTTTGAAATAATTTTGTCACTGTCACACTGACATCATCAATAACCTACAAATTTCATACCTATTTATTTCAGTTGTAAAATAATAATGAATTACAAATTAAAAATTATCTTGGTTGAGGGTGGTTGTGGAATGTAAAACGAAATGTTAACTTTGAACCTTTTACAAGGTCGCAATAGCCACAAACGGGGTCGAAAACTGTTTTAAATTGGTTAATTTTCGATAAATCGAATGACGTTCACGTGAGGAGCGCGTAGCTCGCGAGTTAGAATAGTGCAAATCTTCGGAACATAGAACGTCTTTACGAGGACTTTTCGCATGCGGTTTTCGCTCCATGTCGTTAGTTTATGAACGGGGCCAACTAAATAGCATAGTCTCGGGCCCCAAAATGTCGATTAAATAGGAAAATGTAATTAAAATAGAAACAGGTACTCTCAGGTCTCAGCTACGCGCGTCTAACGTGCGACGTACTAAAGGGAATTTTTTTAGCTACTAAAATATACCTAATAGCGGTTAAAAGCTAGCGGCCTATAGCCGAAAACACTTTATTACAACTGGCGCCGGCCGCACGGGACATAAAACGGCCCCGAATTAACAAGATCGAGGTAAAAAGTATAAATTCTAACTGACGCGTAGCGAGCTCCTCGAGGCATATGTCAAAATGATTACGTTCGTAGCTAATTACATAGGACGTCTGACGTTCATGCAATTGTGTTTTTATACAATTCGAACCTTCTAATTTCGATAGGCCCCATGAAAATCCCAGGGTCTAAAGCGCTAGAGACTTCTGAGTATTATAACATTCGTATAAAATTGCGAAAGTTCTCACTTTTAGAAACTTCAAATTAATTAATTTGACACAAGTTTTGATAACGTAAAGTAAGACACACGTTTTAGATTCCACAACCACCCTTGACCAAGATAATTTTTTATATCCCGGTATAACTACTACACGTCATTTTCATAATTGAGATTAGAACTAAAAATAATACCAGTTTATAGTGCATTTCGAATGTCATAACTGCCATTTTTGCTCACTTGAAATTCATACATAAATTCTTAGCAATCGACCGAAATGGCGAATTCTGTGGTTAAATATATAAGCACCCGAAGTAATATTAATGCTTGGTATTACCTGTGATTGAAAAGACTCATTGTTACTCCAAACAACATATGAGTAATTCCCAATATAATCGAGATTTTCATCTTGAATGAATTCTGGAAAATAATCTTGTTCTTGGCCAATTGCCATACGGGATCCATGCCTATAGGGTACGGATATCCGTAATAATCAGCAGTAGAAGGATTCAACATGATATTATTATTAATGGAAGTAACTTGCTCTTTACTAATGTTACTAACCATCCAATTCGAACCGAAAATGTTCACTGATTTTGAAAACACGTCATTGTAGATTAGACCTGTATACATCGAAAACACGCCCATAAGTAATATGAGATATCTTCCACCAAAAAATATGTTCCAAATCTGCAAATTGAATCAATTATTACATATTTAGGACCGGTTCACAACATTTAACAATTGTCACACATAATGAATGCTACTTCTAGCGACGAATACTTGGTTATGTTTCACAATAATTGAGTTTTGCACTTTGAAAACAATATCTCATATAAATTGTATTTCCCGAAATTAATTATTCTCAAAATAATGTGAAAATACAACTTGATTTTAATAATTAAGATATAGAAATGAATGAACCTCATGAAGATAGATACCAAACGAAAATTATATTTTCCCTGCAAGGAAAATATATTCAGTTTTTTTTTATAATTTTAGTTTACTAATGTAAGTAAAATATTTTTTTTTTGTTAAGGTATTTTCCTCTACTTCATCAACGAGCAAACATTTTTTCTAGATTTTTCACCCTCTTAGGGAAAAAACCTTGGCTTATTATACATTTTGGGGAATTGTTATGGTTTGAATCTATAGTCTTTTTCAATAACACTACAGAAAAATGAATTTGAAACATATTAATAAAATATGAGAAATTTTTTAAAGAGAATTTTGTTGAAAATGCGTTCTATCTAAAAATATGGTCATTTCAAACCAGTTGCACCAAAATCAATTGAGAATTCAAAAGTTCATGACGATTTCAATTGTTACGAAATTAATAACAATGTGTAAACTATACTTTATTTGTAGCCGTACGTTAAATCCAATTGAATTCACATATTCTATTATCTATTAATAGATTCGTTTTCACATTGGATTCTTCAATATCTACCTGAGTATTCAAGAATGATAAATGCGGTTTGCGGAAAATTATTTGTTTTCAAACTTTTTCGATGTCCCTGATGTTCCTTTGTCAAATTGTGGAACTAAACTTAATACGTTCAAACACTAAGATAACTGTATCGTATAACCATTTTCCTTACGAAATGGTTCAAACTTTACTCAATTATAATTTAGATCTTCCTGGCGATAACGGTAAAACTAAACCTAGAATCGGAAATAATGGGTTTTGAATTTGGCATTTTATTATGAATTGTATTTCTAAGGTCTAGTTCAATCATACAAATTTATATTTTGAATGATTAGAAAACAAATACTACAATGTAAAGTAATATGTTAGGATGTATCTGTAAAATCTCACAATTCTGGAAAATAATAGAATAATGAAGAGAAATCAAAATTTGTTCGTTATTGTAGAATGTAGAGTCTGTTTGTAGTAGAAGTTGACAACGTTGCATAGTCGTAGGAACGTAGGACTGGGTGAAATGCTAACATGTGTGAGAATGAACAACCAAAATGGAATTCGATTAATTGTTCATGAAAAGTGTTTATCTCTATTATGAAATGGATAGCTAATACGTGTAGCCCGCGCGTGAGATATTATTGAACAAATCAATATAGTTTAGGACCTGGAGCGATATGACATTTCCGAGTAATTGACCATTATTTGGACCAAAAATGAACTTTTAGATCACTTTACGGCTAAAACGGGTGCATTGCGACAAAATACCTTGGTACCGTGTCAAATACGTTAATTTGTTGTCAAAGAATAACTAATATGAGTGTCAATGATTTTCTTCCAGTACAACCCCGAAAACCTCCCCACAGAAAAATCAGTAATTTTGATAATTAACCGCTGCCGGAGTCTAAATAATTGGGTAATTTATCATAATTTTTATTTAATTATCAACCTGTATCATAAGTATGCTTTATTTCTACCCTCTACCCCCATTTTAATTATTTTCCCCTTACCTCTACCTCAACATGGTCAATATAATGTACAACAGCTTTTTGTAAATATTTTTGGTGGAAACATACTTATATATGCATTCCAATGCATTATCCCACCCCTTCATTCCACCCTCAAGTCAATCCCTATGGGTTTATACATCCTGATAAATACAGTATACCTATAATGTACTGAATATGAAATTTTTTTTGAATTTATTTTAATTATAACGGTATGTTAGTATGTATATAGGTAGAGGATGGAAATAAAGCATACATATGAAGCAGGTATTATGATAAATTAAGCAATTACTTAAACTCCGACAACGGTTAAATATCAAAATTACTGATTTTTTTATTGGGGAGGTTGAATGAGGGGTTGTATTGGGACAAAAAGATTGGCACTCATATTGATTATTCTTCGACAACAAATTAACGTATTTGACACGGTGCCAAGTTATTTTGTCGCAATGCACCCGTTTTAGCCGGGTGGCCAAAAAGTCCATTTTTCCTTACAGTGGCCAATTACTCGGAAATGACCCGATAAAAAAAACCTTGGTATGTGTTTTATCAACAACTGGCATTTTCGACCAGGTTAGAAGCATTCCATTTATCCTACTAAATTAACTGGTCAGGTTCAAGAAATTGCCTCGATAAAAAAACCTTGGCTCCTAGACTAATATGCTTGAGAATAGCTCTTGGTGTTGATGCTCATTTTCAACTAAACATGACCACTGAGGACTGATTGATATTCAGTTTTGATTGTTATTCTTAATCTTTCTTCGTTTCGTGTTTATTTGAATTTCGATTAATGTTTGATTTTGAATTAGTGAATGTTGGATTTACTTAATATCTCTCGGTCAAAAAAACGCGAAGCTCTGAGCGTTAGTGGCTAATTCTGGAAATGAAAAACAAATTACTTTTTGTACACTAAAACACATAGACAGAGTATAACCTGAGAACAATATTATTCTTATATTCAGATCTATGCATTTAAATTGTACCACAATATCGTCAATCAGTTTAATACAAATCGAATTTTCGGCATGATTTTTATCAAAATGATACTACTTCGGAATTCATTTTATCTTAAAAAAAAATTGAATTGAAATTATGCCTAAAATTCGAATTGTTACCTAAAAATCTAATTTATTTATTTCATAAACAAAAATTTTCAAAAAATAAAACCATCAAATGACTGCATGAAAAATGTAGCAGATTAAAAAGAAATTAGTATTTAATTATATTATTATTTGTTAATTAGAGTCTGGAAGTCGATTGGTGGGAATATTCGAGCCTTCGGAGGATTCCCGGGGTTCCTTTCAATAAACGTTCGTTTTTTCAGTTTGGATTTATCGAAAAAGTTTATAGGCGACGCCGTCATACACGTTACAACGTAAAACATTCAATAAAATACCAAATTTAAAAGTCACTTTCTCCGGTTATAGTGTCATTTTGTTTAAATTTAGACCTTATCTACTGAAAGTTTCGAATTATAATTGGGTAATAAAGCGCATATAAGTAAGAGTTACCTAAGAAGATATTGCAATTTTGTGGGAAGTTCTATAAGCTTCCCTAGTTGACGAATGAATGGGGATTTAGACAATACTATTAAAAATTATATGCTTACTTCATTATCAGATTTTTGTGCTGTCAATGGTTTTTCTTTCAGCACCATCCACCCGGCAAACATGGTCAACAACAAACCGTGCCCAAGGTCACCGAACATGACGGCAAAGAGAAATGGAAAAGTAATAATAGTAAAGGGAGCTGGATTCATTTCACGATACGATGCTACTCCATAAGCATCGATTAATACCTGGAAAGCGTTCGTAAATTTATTTGTATTGTTGTACGTCGGTGGATCTTCTGCTGTATCCATTCTGTTCAAAATAGGAGGTACTGAGCTCCCACTTCGTTCCTGGAAAATTACAACAATTATTCATAAAGTATAAAAGAGTGGATACACAATAACACTATAAATACCCTTATCCACTAAAAATACTATTAAAATAACGTCAGTATTTTAACATCTTTCGGTCGATAGGTACCTTCGGAGTGGCTACTTGGTAGCCGAAAGGTTCTTAGTACTTTAAGAGTATTTTTAGTGAATAAGGATGATTATTTCTTATTTATAGTAGAACAATTTTTAATGATATAAAAGTAGGGCTGAATAGAAAATATTTACGAAAACCGTGTACGGCCGTGTTTTTAAATGGTACTACTGCTGAATTTTCTTAGTACAAAATATATTACCAAATGAAGATGATGTTGGACACTAACTTATTTTAATATGTGATTATGTCTGTGTTGGACCCCTTCATGGCCATAGCAAATGCAATGTCATTTATTTATTAAATTTTATATATTCGGTTTCTTTTTCATAGTATTGAGACAAAATACATTAGAAAATCTATAAGTGTAAAAATTGTTGGTTATTGTGTTTTTTATTATTTCAGTCAAACAAAAGCCTGAAATGTATAATTGATTTGTCGGTGTTCGTTCAATAAAAAAAAATTGTCTCGTATCTCCGGTAGAGATATATCAAACAATCAATCAAAACGTGGACGGACAAGTCCAGAGCAGTTAGACCGCTTGATTGGGTCCATTGTGCGCCACTTGATACTAGACTTAGTCCAACAGGCCTAAGGCAGCGCGTTCTGTATGAACTAATCTCTTAAGGGCGATGTGGAGTTTCGCCTTTCTCATATCGGAGACACTGCGCCAAAACCGAGAGCCACTGTCTATTCAGAAGGTCTCTGAAGGCGTTAATGTGATTTTGATCGTTGGATAGCATAGACCCACTCTCACTCTCGTTAATTCCCTTTAATTCAACACCACTGGAATTAAAGAATCTTCGAAACCAATACAATAAAAAAATATGAGCATACTTTTACGATCTTCAATCATCAGGGACATTTGTTGACTATGTTTTGTACATCAGCTGTTATTCAGTGAAACTACAATAATCTAACTTGAATTCATTTCACATCAACTGAAAATTAAGAATAAATTACCCTAAAAAATTCTGGAGGTTGTGTGTTAATTTCGAAGTGAGTATTGTCTTAGCTGTTAACAAAAACGATTATTGAACACATGAGAAATATCATCACATCGAAAACGGTAACCAGAAACTTGAACTGATCAACTTAATACGGTTACAGGGGCAGCACTAAATCATCAAATAAATGTACTACCCAAGCCCTACTGATGTTTAGGAATGTAAATATCAATATGGTGTATGGGTAGGTACATTTATTTGAAGCTTTTGAAAATTGATAACTTACCGTTCCTCTCCGCAGCGCTAGCTGTATATTTTCGAGATCTAGGACAGGTACCCAGCATTCAGCGATTAAACACTTTTGTGTCACATCTAAGTTGAAGAGATTCAAAGTATGATATATAGCTTTAATTTTTCGCACTTTGACGAACCAATTTTTTATATTTTTAGCAGCTGCAACTAAAACGCGATGACGATGATCTTGCGTTTGACTCAAAACCTGTTAAATAGAAACAAATGAATAATGTCATCTAGTCAAATCTACTTTGTACGAATATTGAATACCATTTGGTTCCGACGAATATTGTAATACTCACCGTATTGAGATCTTCAATTCTTGTCATAACCCCTAACGCCATTTCGCGTCGATCGGTTGGAGCCTCAGGACATGGATACAAAGTAGCTCTAAAACCTTCACAGATCTTTTTAACTCTTGTTTTCAACTGATCTCCTTGGAAAAAAATAATGAAGACAGATTTGAATACTTGATCCCCCTGAAATTGATAATCACCGATTAGGTTTGATGAAATTTGTTTCTTCTTATCTATTCAGTAGTGATAGATCAACTTAAATAAAAAGAGTTCGATTTTCACCAATTTAATAAGTAAATGTAACATCGTAGCATCTTCAAACAAATTTTAATATTTATGAAGAAAGAAGCTATGGGGTTACTGAAACTAGTTAAATACTTATATTTATTAAATTAGTGAAAAAGAAACTCTTAATAGTTATTTTATTTAAGTTTTTGATGAATTTTAATTATGTAATGGTTGCTTCTATTCAACCATTATCATCATTTGATCTCAAAGTTTGGATTCACAATCATATGCCGCCCATGTGATGTTTAGAGTTTGCAATGTTTGGTTCAACATTTTATTACTGCTTGACTGCCAGTCAGTATCACAATTCCTCGACACGGATTGTTGCATTTCACTTTCCTGCAAAGTTACCAACTCTGCCAGAAACAAGGAACCTGGGTTCCAAGGTTGATAGCCTATTGAGTGTTTTTCAACCATCTTGAATATGCGACCCCTTTACGAGTGAAAAACTTCTGACGACGCCAGGACCTTCCGATTTAAATGAAATGCTCAATACGTGATCAAAGTTGTGAACTCTATTGGAGGTAAGGTCTTGCAAATTCGACTGTTTAGGAAAGACTGTAAAGACATGGGTTCGCTCCTACAAAATCTTCTTTATGACACAAATGTCAAACAAGTTCTGGAACTAAAAGCTGAATTGTTAATGTTCTTACAAGAATTAAATAGAATGAGCCACTATGTGATGAAAATCAATTCTAAACTTAAATAAAAGGCTATTCAAATTAGAGAAGAAAACATTCTAACGGCCAAGGGTAAAAATTAAAGTATTGCTTTCAAAACTTGGTTTGTGTACAAAAAAGGATGTACGTTCCTTTCTCTTGAGTTCAGAAGATTGGTGAAGAAATTGCAACGAACCAATCGTTGGTAGTATGCTCTCACATTCCCACACGTTGAAAAACACTGCCTACATCATGTCAACATGCAGCAGTCAATTCTTTGTGCTAATTGACACTCTAATTTTTCGGGATATTTCATCTTTCTTCTTCTCCAATTCGGCAAGGAGGGTTGCAATTGTTTCAGTAACGTTATAAAGGTTACTGCTCACCTTTCCATCCTTTCCATCTTAGATCCATCACACTTAAATATGAGCTTGTTTTATGCACATTCACGAAGTGTTAACTTAGGTGTAGCCAGTAAGATATAATTTTCACTATTTACGATGAGGATCACGAGATGGCAGATTTTTCAACATATTTACTGATTCCATGATTAGGCTCTTCAGAGATTCCATGATTAGGCTCTGCAGAGATTCCAGGAGAATGGAGTTTGACATCACCGGGGTTATTTACTGAATACTCTTCCCTGCCAACAGAGCCCCAGAGCATTTTGGAGCATTTCAAATCGAGTCAAAAGCAGTGGAAAGAGAGCCTGAAGTGAATTTGCCATCATTGATGATTTTTTCGATTATTCAAACATGGGCGAAGGGATTTTCAGCTACAGTGAAAGAAGCCAACTAGGGGAACATGCCGGAAATCCTAGCTTCGGTGACTGTAGCTACTCAATGATACTTTATTATATTTGATGTGTCTGGTTTTCCAATAGGGGCACTACAAATCGTTTAACTGCCAAACCATATATCCAGTGACATTAATTGATTCTTGTTATGCCAGTTTTACTTATAACTACAAGAGTTCACCCTGTGATGTCGATGTCATCTGACCAACAGAGCCCCAGAGCATTTTGGAGCATTTCAAATCGAGTCAAAAGCAGTGGAAAGAGAGCCTGAAGTGAATTTGCCATGAATGATGTTTTTTTTCGATTATTCAGACATGGGCGAAGGGATTTTCAGCTTTAGTAAAAGAAGTCAAATAGGGGAACAGGCCGGAAAATCACAGGTTCGGTGACTGTAGCTACTCAAGGACACTTTATTATATTTGGTATGTATCGGGTTTTCCAATAGGGGCACTACAAATCGTTTAACTGTCAAACCATATATCCAGTGACATTAATTGATTCTTGTCATGCCAGTTTTACTTATAACTATAAGAGTTCACCCTGTGGATACAGTACAACACTAAAAACAATCACCCTTATCCACTAAAAATACTGAGGACTTTTCAGCTACCAAGAAGCCATCATCATTACTTTAACAGTATATTTTGTGCTTAAGAGTGATTGCATCCAGTTTTACTTGTCAATGTTTATCATTTATTCAAGGAAAGATACAACAAGCTCGAATAACGTTTGCAAATTATTCAAATTCATTACTAAAATTCTCGTCACGTTCACTTCGTCCAATTTATGGTCGTCATAATGGACCTGACCGATCCACGATTGAAGGACTTGTGAATAAATTCGTTCCGTTTACATTCCGGTACCATTTAGAGAAAGAATATCAAGGAATGAAGCGAATATCGTTGCTGAAAGTGACGTCGATACAAATTTTTCGATTTCGAGAAGTTCTCAGCAATGATCAATTGCTGTGTCGCTGTTTCACTGATTAGGTATTAGAATAACTCGAAGAGGATCCTGAATTTCACAAGAAACTCATCCCATTTCTAGTTCAATGATTACATTCATTACATTACATTCTGTTAAATTGACGGTTTGACGTGGATTTCATGCCGCTTTTATGACTGCTTCGTATTTCATTTTGAACCAGCATGACAACACAATAATTATGATTAATGGAGAACATTATCGTGCCATGTTCACTTTTATTTTTGGCATGAATTCAATGTAATGGATCTGAAAAACAAGTGGTTCCAACAAGATGGTACCACATTCCACACTGCGATCCAAACAATCAATTTACTGAAGTACAGCGAAATGGGTATTTTAAGGAATGGACCTGTCAATTGGCCGTCTTATTCGTGTGATGTAATGCCTTTTTCTCTGAAGGCATGTTAAAGCTTGGGTTTATGAGAACACTCCACAAAATTTAGCCGACTCGAGAACTAACTTCGTGATTTTTGAGCAAATCGGGTGCAAAGGATTCACTGTTGCACACGTAACTGTGGTGTTCCATCGTTAATGACATTAAATGCATTTGAAACAGCTATAATAAAATAGACAAAATCGCTAATATGTTTTTGTTTATTTAAAAAACGTTTTCAGCGCTTTGAAAGAGAAACCCAATATTTGTCTGTTACCTGGTTCAAACTTCTGTTCTCATTGAAATTTTCCTAATTTCGGTTCTACCAGTAGATAAATCGATTTCATCTTATTTTCTATACTTACCGTAGATGGATCCTCCAGAGGGGTTTCGATTTCCGCTTGTCGTAAGAACACATTACCTCGGCAAGCTCTCCATAACATTCGTTCAAATGCTGGTATACGTTCCCGTAAAATTACACCAGCCACGAAACTGTACGAAATAACAATAATTAGAAACTTCGAAAGAATAACTAAAGTTCAAGCATATAATTTAATAAATAAATTCCTTGTGAAATGATTCGCCAATTGATTCTCAAAAGGAAATATCAATGTAGCTATTATTGATATAAAAATTTAATTCTTGATTACCTTATAACATAATGAACAAACTTTGGAACGGTTTTAACATGTGCGTGTAATAAACTGTGATAATTAACAAGAATGATGTTAAGTATCATTTAAAAGTGATAAGTGAATATAAACATATTTGCCACTTCAATTGTCTTACTTTGGCAATAATAATTATTAGATACTAAATCGTGTTCCTTGACCTAAGTAAGTAGTTTTCCTCTATAAAATTTGATTACATAGTTGAGTCAAATAGGTATTTCATTACGAAAATCGAAAGAGATGGACCGATTTTGATGAAACAAAGTGCATTCGATTCGGGATGACTTCTAGAAAAAAGCTTGCCGGTTAGTTTTTTGTGCAAATTTGTTATTTTTTTTTTAAACGAAAAATTTACCAATTTTTGGCTAATTATTGGGAAAATTTAGTCGGGGGTTTTCGGGGTGGCTGATTACAATTCTGAACTCAGATTGGCCAAAATCGAACTCCCCATCTGGTAATTGGCCAGTTTAATTGGACAAAATTGATCATTTTTTCTTAATTTCATCGCAAATAGACAGGAAAAATTATTCGGGGGTTTTTGGAGTCGCTGAGTACGATTCTGAAGTCAAATTGTCCAAAATCGATCTCCTCAGCTGGTAATTGGCAGGTTTAATTGGACAAAATTGACCAATTTCCAAAATTTCATCAAAACTAACAATTTCAGAATCGTACTCAGCGACTCCGAAAACCCCCGAGTAATTTTTCCTGTCTATTTGCGATGAAATTAAGAAAAAATGATCAATTTTGTCCAATTAAACTGGCCAATTACCAGCTGGGAAGATCGATTTTGGCCAATCTGAGTTCAGAATCGTAATCAGCGACCCCAAAAACCCCCGAGTGATTTTTCTTGGCTATTTTTGATGACATTTAAAAAAATGGTCACTTTGTCCAATTAAAGTGGCCAATTACCAGCTGGGGAGTTCGATGTTGGCCAATCTGAGTTCAGAATCGTAATCAGCGACCCCGAAAACCCCCCACTAAATTTTCCCAATAATTAGCCAAAAATTGGTAAATTTTTCGTTTAAAAAAAAATAACGAATTTGCACGAAAAACTAACCGGTAAGCTTTTTTCTAGACGTCATCCCGAATCGAATGCACTTTGTTTCATCAAAATTGGTCCATATCTTTCGATTTTCGTAAGTCTTTTAATACCTATTTGACTCGACTAACAATTTCAACCTCTGAACGAGAGAACCAAAGTGAGTTGAATGAAATACTTGAACCGACTACAATGTAGAAATGAATAGTTTTAGGCTAAACTAATGTTATTTCTTCTGTTAAACTCATTCGGTATAATTCTGAAATTGAAAGGGCATATAATATGGAAGAAATTTTGATGTTCCCCTCAGGATCTACTAAAGCCAACTATCATTAGACAATGTAGACTGTATATAATAAATGAAAGTTCATTACATGCACATTCCAATTGTAAATATATGACAAACTAATGTCCCATAGTGTATAAAGTATTTTATTGCGTACAAATAAAAATGTATTGTTGTTCTTACCAGCAATTTCAAGTACTAGTGTCCATTTACATACTAAAACTGCCGATTAAGGTATTACTTAAATATAACAGTTAATGACAAATTAAGTAAGCAAAAAGCACTTAAACAAACGTTACATCTACTAAGTTTCTACATAGGGCAGCACAATACATATAAGAAATTAAATGATTACGCAAAAATCAATCACGGCAAATTAAATGATATGAACAATGTCTTCTCATGATATGCTAAGAAGCTAGTACTGACCATGGAAAGAACTCCTCCGGGTCATAACGTTTTTCCGGAAAACTGTTCAAAAATAGATAACATCATGTAATTGTATTCAAAATGTCAGAAAGTGATATAATGGTAGGTAAGTGTAGAAATTCGTTTAAAAGTAATCATGAACAACTTTAAAAATAAAATTTTAGTATAGAATTTTAATTGGAAAAAGCAGCAAATTACGTCGCACAGTAATTACAAAATGTGAGAATAATTCACTGTTGTCAACAATAGATGATTATGCAATATCGTCCATGAATACGTCAAAACAGTTAAATCGAAAACTGCATTTTAACGGGTGCTAAAATGCTCAATTTCTGCTTATATATTTACCTTTCATTTCGAGCTCAGCATGTACGTCTTCGGAAAACGAATATAATAGTTAATTATTGTTTATTATCAATTTTTGAATTAATGCAACAAAAAATGAAACCATATGAAACCTCGTCGGGACTGAACTTGTATCTACTTTGTTGGCGGTAATTATTGGAGAACTTCCCAATTTAGTTGTAAAACAAGTTATTTATTTTTCATTGAATTTTCTAATTTTTGTACTATCTATACCATTTCCAGTTATGTTCTATCACATATCGTTCTATAAATATCAATCTCTATGTTTCAAAATTAGACAACCTGAAGATATTTTCTGGATGATTTCTATTCTCATTATAATTCAAATGAGGATAAACTACAAAACCTAACTATCAGCGTCATACGTCGGTTCTTTGATAGCTGACGTGTTGAACGATTTCTAGGTTAGTGTCATGAAAATTTGCTCACAAATTATTCTATGGAGAATATGAATATGACATGTGGATTCGGCAAATGAAAGATTCTCTGGTAGTAATATATTTGTTTTTTGTACGTTGAAGGCAAATGAAAGATTCTCTGGTCGTTGCATATTTATTTTTTGTACGTTGGGGAAAAGTTGAGTTGTGTAGCCGATATTAATTTAACTTGAAATAAAATGAATCAAGAATCCTGAGAATTGAATCATTAATGATTTTTATGTTATGCCCGTCAACCGCCAAAGATCTATCTCGGGAGCCACAAAGTTGTTCCCGTTGATCTAAAAGCAAATCACAATATTTTAAATATGGTAAAACCTGAAAGCGTTTGAAAACAGATCCGGAGCTACATCTATGTTGATAATAAACTATAAAAGAGCACACTGTGGATACACTATAACACTATGAATAAGAAATAATCACCATTATCCACTACAAATACTATTAAAGTACTGAGGACGTTTCGGCTACCAAGTAGCCCTCATCAGAGTAAACTAAATTATAAATCAAAATGTGCCTGTTTAAATAAATACTATTAGAGGATAAAAATGTAAACAATGGGTTGCCTTCAGCTGGATATAAATCGGAATTTAATAAATCGTTTTTTCGTTTATACATTTCCATCCCTTCTAAATTACCTAGATATTTGTCTGTACTGTGTTTTAAGAGTGATGAACTTTTTTGAGAAATGGTGTGACCTGTATTCAAAATATGTTCGGCTACGGCTGATTTTTCACCATTATTTTTTCACTTATAATTACACGAGAGCTTTTTTTTGTCGAAGTAAACTTGACATGTATTGATGAGAATTTTGTTGCCTAGCAATTTAACGAAAAAAACTGCCCCTGAAAAAATTACGAGTCCGCAGGACGAGTAACTTTTTCTGGTAGTTTTTTGAGTTGAATTGCCTAATGGCAACAAAATTCGAATTATAAATGTCAAGTTTACTTCGACAAAAAAAAAGCTAGAGTGTAATTCGGTAAGACAATTTAATGAATATGTGAATCAATAAATTAAAAAATAAGATGTAAATTAGTTTATTTAATTTAACGGAAAAGTACAATTGTTAAAAACACAATTATTAAAAAAAGCTTGATTTTCAGGACTTTCTTGTCTTTTGTTAATAGTTTGCTGCATGCTAGTATTTTGAGCGGTGGTAGTAACGGTTTCCTGGACGGTAGTACGAATGGAACCAATGATTTTTTTATGATGTTCTTCATCTAACTGAAGGTACGGTTTTAATGACGATAAGTTGCTATGTCCCGTAATTTTCACAAGTTTTTGTTCACCTATACCACTCCTGGACAATTCAGTTACGGCGGCAGCTCGATTAGAATGGTTCGTAATTTTCACCCGCTTGACATCAAGTCCAATATTTTTCGCCGAGGATTTGGTCCATTTAGATATTTCATTTATCCCAATAGGAGGATTCTTATACCTTCTTTTCGAATTTGTTTTTTGCCAGAAAGGATTTGGAGTTAAAAAAAAAATTTCACATGTGATATGGTTTCCCCGTCTTCCCATAATTTGTTTAAACAATTGTACTGGACATACACAATCTTCTTCAGTGTTTGCTACCAACCATTTACTGTCGGCCAACTTCTGATTTCCACCTTGTGCTGTCTTCGAAAACACTGGGTTATATTCAACTCTTCCGGTCTCTCTTCCACGGTTGTCTGTCTCGATTTTAAAATAGAATACCTTACAATTTGCTGCTTCTCCACCTCTCCAAGCCAATTCATAGGCAGCAATATAATAAAATTTTCTTTGAAGGCCTACAGGTTCTTCTTCACTCCAGAATAGTGCCATTTCAAGAATTTCTTGTTTTGTGAGAGCCTTCCTTTTTTCTGGGATTGCTTGCAAAATTTTGCGTTTTGTGTCGTTTTGTGTTCTCGCTTTCTTAAACTGTATGTCCGTGAACGGATTAAAAATTCTTTTATATTCTTTGAAGTACTTCTCTTGTAACATTTTTGCTGAAGTGTTCCAAATCGTTTTGACTGCACTCTCTTTATAGTCTTCTTCATTGTTCTTCTTCATGTTGAATGCCCAGTCACATAAAATAGAAGCTAACTCTTCAGTGGAAGTTTCTGCAATGAGTTCATGTTTTTTTTCCAAACAAAACATCGCAAATTGTCGTAGTTGAATTCACAGTATTGCGAGGCACATTATTATTGATGGCTTCTTCAATTTCTCCACTCGAAGACTGTCCAAATCGCGACATTTCCACAAATAAGATACTTTTATGACAACGCAAGTTTGAGAAAAACTGACATAACGTCATCAAAAATTTGTTTACAATGCTGGTTGTCATGCTTTCAAAAGTTAGGTTCCGTTTTGTCGCTGGAAAGGTTAGGGCAAACTTTTTTCGCTGTCATAATGACAAAACACCGCGACATATGGCATTTTTAGTGCATGAATTAAATTGTCATTATATGAGCATTTTGAACACGACTTACAATTGATTTTGTAGATCCCGGATTTGTCGAAATCGGAAACTTTATCAAAAGTGTTGCCTAAACGCTGTTTAGGTTGTTCTTGAATCTATAAGCTGGTGGTATTGCAAATTTAGAAAACAAGCTATGGAATTTATTAATTACTGAAGAATGATAAGTGAAACTTTTGAATTTTATTGAAGTATTTGAAGGTAATGGCTCTAATTTGGTTACTTGGCTACGTTCCAATTTCTTTTTTTGTTTAGAAAAAAATCATTGTCCAACGCAATTTGCTGAAGTTTCTCAACTTCGTTGTTATAATTTTCCTGGCTCAAAGTGACGTTCAATAATCTATGAATTAGACTATCAAGAAATCAAAATTGAATCAGTTTCCAAAAGTTTGGTATAGATATGTTGAGAAATATTTTGATTTACATGGTTTTTTGAACACGTTTAATAGCCAATTTGATTCACTGAGATTCATTGTCGAAATTGAAACAGATAATCAGCTTCCTTTCCTTGATATTAACATTATAAAAGATGGTAATCTCGTGGATTTCCACATATACAGAAAACACACTCAAAAAAATAGGTATACCCCGGCGGATTCAGCTACACCATTTAGATATAAAATAGCTATGTTTAATAGTGTAGTTCATAGATTATTGAACGCCCCTTTGAGCCAGCAAAATTATAACAACGAAGTTGAGAAACTTCAGCAAATTGCGTTGGACAATGGTTAGTTTATAGATGTAAGAACAAGCTAAAACACCGCTTAGGCTACACCTTTGATAAAGTTTTCGATTTCGACAAATCTGAGATTTACAAAATCAAAGAGTGAGTCGTGTTCAAAATGCTATGTAGGTCATACTAGTCATTTTAACTCGTTATAAGAAACATGTTGCCCTTATAGAGAAAAATAATGATGAAAAATCAGCGATAGCCGAAAATATTTTGAATACAGGTCACACCATTTCCCAAGAAAGTTTATCACTTTTAAAAAACAGTACAGACAAATATCTAGGAAATATAGAATGGATAGGAATGTATAAACTAGAAAGCAATTCATTAAATTCCGATTTATTTCCAGCTGAGGGTAACCCATTGTTTACATTATTATCCCCAAATAGTATTTAAACAGGCACATTTTGATTTATAATTTAGTTTACTCTGATGATGGCTACTTGGTAGCTGAAAGGTCCTCAGTATTTTAATAGTATTTTAAGTTGATAAGGGTGATTATTTCTTATCAATCTATGTTGATGATGTGGGTTATCCCGCAGTGTTAAGACAATATTTTATCTAAAAGAGCAGTGAAAATATTGTTACTATTTATCAGATAAAAAGAAAAGGGAGAAAACTATAGTTATTGCTTGTAAATAAGGCGATTGATCTAGACCACTCGAAAGTGTCAGCCTGTCCGCAACTTCTTGCATCTCCTGTTTCCCTAGCTGCTATAAGAAAATTTGGTACACATTGTTTCATATTAGTTTTGAAATTCTTTAATCAATGTCTTTTATTACTTACAAGTCCTCGTTGAAATTTAAGCACAAAATTAATCAAGGAGTAATAGTGGTAATTTGATTTATAATAAGCCTTCTCTCCCAAACGCTTAGAAAATTTCAGCCTAATATAATAGCAAGGAAAATTATTTTTGTAACTTCGACTGATGTCTTATAGAGAATACGTAAAACAATGAGGGTATGTCAAAAAATTAAGCGAAAATAAGGGATACAAAATATTAATGGAATAATTAGAGACTATTTCTTCCAGATAATTTGATCGAACAAATTATGAGATATTTTAGATACTTTCATTTTTGTAATTTTTATGATTACACTAAGAAAATGTTGGCAATATTATATGTCTATTAGATTTAAAACCTATTGCAATATTTTTATTTGTTTATTTGTACCACATAATAAGATATGAATTGGAACAATATGCATGAAGCACTAGGAAGGGATGAGCCTGCATTATCCCTGAATTGTTAATGCATTCGTATGAACAAACAAGTTCAAATTAACCTTAAATGTCGACGTTAGTTTTATTGAAATTACATCAATATGTATTTATCGATAGTAATGTTCAACGATTGATTTTAATGATATAATAAAATAAAACACCTTTATTTTGTTTTTTATCACATATATTATAGAAACAAATCGTGACTATAGTTTCGACACTAGCGTGCCACTTCAAACGATACTAATGTATGAAAATATCAATAATCTTGGCTATTTATGGTACAATATAAGACACAGGTAACAAGTGGGATTCCGGTTGGGGAAATACATAATTAGAATAGTATAGTCATGACAACAAACTTTAATGTTATTTGTTCACAATGTGACCTATTTTTCAATAGTATTCAGTATCTTATTAGTGTGGTCTGGTGAGGTTATTTTATCACAACGTAATTTGGAAATTTAGCCAGTTTATTTTCATTATTGCTATAAGATATTATTTTTGTTATATATTTCTTGTTATTCTTTATATTATGTTGCTCTGTATTGTTTGTCCTATGATTGGGTTAGCCTGTTGGGCATATATGTACTAAATAAATAAATAAATAATTGAAATTGGATAATGAGATAGAATTAATATTGTGATAAGGGAATTTTAATGCGGAGGTATACTAGGAAGGCATAAGAGGATTATGGGAAATTTTACGTTATCAAGACATCAAACAGAATGTTGGAGTACACATTTAATTGATCGTTTAGAATTTTATTATCATTATTTTCAATACCTTTGAAAATTTCTATTGATTTTAGTGTGTTCAATTTGAAACCTCTACTCTGGTTATGTAAAATTTTGCCCAGTTTCTAAAATATGGTTGGACAAAGATGAATCTGTTTTATTGAGTCTAAAACATAGAAAATGTTCTTTATATAATTTCTATATTACGACTAGATCTACCCATGTAAAAGTTATCAAACTCTGAACAGGTTAATTTATATACCCCAGGTTTATCAAACTTATTTGTTTTATCTTTAGCATCGAAGCTAACTTTTAGATTATGTTTCGATAAAATGTCTGCAATTTTTTCACTTACCGTACCAAAATATGTGAAGGAAACTTATTTGGATGAAGAATCAGAATTTTTTGTAAAAGGATAGATACTTAAGTAAGTCAATTTCTGCTTTTTTCTGTCAATTAATTTGAATATAATTTGAGGTTGAAAACCATTGTTGATGGCTATAACCTTGATTATATTGAATTCTTCATTCAAGGTTTTCAGGAGAAAGAGGAAGTGAAAAGGCTCTATGTATCATAGAGTTGTAAGCTGCTAATTTGTGACTACGGGGACTAAAAGATGAATTGGCGATAGTTGTATCTGTGAATGTAGGTTTTCTATAAATTCTAAAAGTAATATTATTATGGTGCGTGAGGGTAAGGTCTAGGATAAGAAAACATTCAATTGTCGTGATGTACCTTTGAAGAAAAATAAAACATCGTGTACATATCTAACCAACCATGAAGGACTTAATGGGGATCCCATAGCTAATCCATTATTTTGTGCGAAAAACACGTTATTAAATTGACAATAATTTTGGCTAAGGCAAAGATCGAAAGCTCGTTCTATCTCGGATTCTAATACGGAATTTGTATGTGATTTTTTCAGAATTTTTGACATTAAAATTTTACATTCATTGGGGGGAATATTTGAAACATTGAAAAATACCAAAATTCCATTTTTAGGGAAAGTTAAAGAGTTTTTTTACTTATATTATTGAAAATTGAATTTAATTTTACCGCTAGATTATGTGTAGGGCTATTAACATAGGATACTACGGGGCGGATAGGAGCATTTTGTTTGAGATTTTTTATGAGGCCGTAAAGTTTAGGAGAAGATGAATTACAGTTAATTAACCAACTTTTTTCAAATTTACTATTAGATAAAACTTGGGCTATTTTCTACAAATTGTATAGTAGATTCATCTTTCTCTAATCATATTTTAGAAACATGGCACAATTTTCCAAATTTAGATTGAAGTTGAAATTTTACATAACCAGCTTTACTCTGGTTTCAAATTAAACACACTACATACAATCAATAGAAATTTTCAAAGGTATTACAAATAATGACAATAAAATTTTAAACGATCAATTAGATGTGTACAGCATTCTGTTTGATGTGTTGATAACTATATATAAAAATTCTTGGGAAATAGGTCACAATAACACTCTGTTTTAAAATTTTGTTGTCTTTAACAACTGAGTTGTTATGAGAATACCAACATACACTTGTATATTTCAAGAATATTACTGAATAGCGGATTCTTACTACAAAAATTTTTTTTTATACTTTAATATTGACGATACAATTTCGATTATTCGTGGTTCTGTTCGTTTCGGCGGCGTGGGCTTTTTTGATTGAAATTAAATTTGTGCGATTTGGACGCTTGTGCTATAATTAGTTTTAATAAACACCCTTTTTTGACATAGTGAGTCTTCTGATGATGGTCGTGAGACCGAAACGTACGTAAAGACAAAAAAATTTTAAAATAGAGTGTTATTGTGACCTATTTCCCAAGAATTTTTATATATAATTCATACTGGGTCAAGAATCTTTATTATGTCTTGATAACGTAAAATTTTCCATAATCCTCTTGTGCCTTTCTAATATACCGTAGCATTAACATTTCCTTATCACAATATTAACTCTACCTCATTATCCAATTTCAATTAAACTATTCTAACAATGTATTTCCTCAAAAGGAACCCCACTTATTACCTGTGTCTTATATTGTACCATAAATAGCCAAAATTATTCATATTTTCAACATTAGTATCGTTCGAAGATGGCACGCTAGTGTCGTAACTATAGTCACGATTTGTCTATAATATATGTGATAAAAAACCAATTTTATTATATCAATATGATAAATCATCACAAAGTAATGGCTTCCACCATTGAATTTTTGATTGATTTTATCGTCATAATTTCTAAAAGTGCAAATCGTGATGAAAGATACAAGTAGGGTTTCTAACTATCATTTTTCCTGTTGATTGAAGAGATGAAATAGAACTCATAATCACTGTTTCGGTAGGCAAAACCGATCATAGAATAAACATATAACTCTCATCTTTCCAGACGCTGCTGATAACACCACCCAATCTCTCAAAAATATTGCCAGATATAAACTATCATTTTTCCTGTTAATTGAAGAGATAAAATAGAACTCATAATCACTGTTTCGGTAGGCAAAACCGATCATAGAATAAACATATAACTCTCATCTTTCCAGACGCTGCTGATAACACCACCCAATCTCTCCAAAATATTGCCAGATATAAACTATCATTTTTCCTGTTGATTGAAGAGATAAAATAGAACTCATAATCACTGTTTCGGTAGGCAAAACCGATCATAGGCTAAACATATTAATAACTCTCATCCTTCCAGACGCTGCTGATAACACCACCCAATCTCTCCAAAATATTGCCAGATATAAACTTTAACTTGTCTTATCCTTAGCCTACTCGTTTTAGTTACAATCTATAATAATAAGCATAATTTATTACTATAAAAATATTAGAACTGGGATTAACGATACTATTGTAAATCATGGAAGATTTCAAGAACTTTGAACAGTTTTGAATAATACAAATCGTTAAAAAGATATTACGATTCAGTAGTTTTTTTGTGATATTTCTGAGCAATAAAACTGTCAATTTTTGAAGGCAGCTATATAAAAGGTACTCCGAAATTTCCGAATACTGAAAGATTTGGAGAACTTTGCAATTGAACAAATTTTGAATTATACAAATCGTTGAAAATATGTTACTATTCAGTACTTTTGGTATTCCACAACTTCTAGGCAATACAATTTTCAATTTGTGATGGTAACTTTGTAATAAAATCATCATTTAAATGATCCGTTCGAATATTTGATGAATATATTCTGGATACATTACTTTTAAAGTTTACGTGAACCAACATAATTATTAGCGATATTCTTTTGAAGAATATACGAAAATTTATTGTTGTTGGAATGGTGTCCAAACCGGTAGATTTGAACATTATTTTCTTCTGATTTGTGGAACATCTAGTTACGTCAGCTCATGAATCTCATGAATTTAGAACTTGAACGATAATTATAAATCACACTTAAATTCAAGTACCCACTCAAAATAACCATTCAGTCAAAGACAATGTTTACTCAAATAAAGTACTGGATAGACAGTGGGTGTGTAACGAATTGATAGGATCGAGTTACATGAACAAGTTAATAAATATTTAAACACAAGGTATGTTGTAATTCGAATTGGTATTGTTCAGCATTATTATCAATCATAAATTCCCATCGGACTAACTTATCTATTTTAATTAGAGCTTGAATGCTTATTCAGAGCTAATTCCTTGTACTTGTACATAATATTACAACTGTTATAATACTTCTCAATAGACGAATAAATAAATGAAACGACAGCTTTTATGAAAAGTAGATCAGGACGAAAACGAGGAGGAAATGAAGAAGCATGAACAAAAAATGAATTGACACATTTTGAATCAACAACACATCGTGAGAACCAAAATTTCATTCATATCCACTGAATTATTCAAGTAAAAAAGAAATCGTAAAAATTCGTGAATAGGAAAATAGATCTACCATTTCCGGTACATAAACAGTTAACACTGTCGAAAAAGAGGCCAAGTTGCTCAGTGGTAGAAGCATCGATCTTCTAATCACTGCGGGTTCGAATCCAGCGACTGCGGAATTTTTCCGATGACCCGAGAAAGTGGTGCGGCAAGATACAATGGGCGGCCAGGCCCAAGTGTCATCGTGACTGCCCTGGTTGCAGGATCGAGCCTACCACACGAGGTGAAGCGTTTAGTAAGGATTTCAACCACCTCGCACAAAAAAACTGTTACTGAAAATTTTTTCAATGAATTTCAACGTAAATTTGTATCGACAGTGTTAGATGTCTGGGTTCTGGATTCAGTTGAGAGGGTGACATTTTGGTCAGATTATTTAGTTCTTATTAGGACCATTGTATCCCTCCAGCCTCCCTAGGCGTTGGACAAACAAGATCACAGCACTTGGACCAAAGGCTAATATTAGACACACCCTCTAATATTGGGAATTCCCAGCCTTTTTAAATGTTTACCAAAGAAAAAATGGTGAATTCTTGATGTAGTTTTACTAGAACATATTAAATATATAATATGAGATAGCTTTAGCGGCTACTATGTATATTAAAATTTCAACACCTGCTCTTAATCTGGCAATCGCACCAATAAAAAAAATGAATTTCTCATGCCATATTCTGAATAATAAAAACGTTTGCTGGTTGGGAAACCTTTGATGAAAATAGCGGCCACCATTTGCTCGGTTGGCACGTATTCAACATCTATATGTTTTGTACGATTGTGAAAAACGAATTAATGACCAACTTCTGAGAGCTTTGTTGTCATTGGTAATTTTCAAAGGTTTAGAAAATTCGATTAGGTAAATTTTTGTTTATGCAGACAACCACTGTTGCTACTTTACACAAACTAATGTATTTGATCCTATTCTTCACATGCTTTACACAGTGGTATCCCATAGTGTGCATGTGATTTCCTAGTTGACAAATGTCCTATAGAATAGAAGTAGGTTCTTCTGAGACAATCTCAAGTAATATTGAACTGTTTTTGGGAAAGTTGCGTTCATCGCTTCCTTGGCCTGTCTACAACCTGGGGTTTTACCCAACGTTGTGCTTTAAGATTGGCATCAAGGGGATTTCCTTGGCGGAACCCTCGCGCATGACAGCTCGCCTGTTTTATGATTGATTTCTGTCATGCTGTGCCTTTACCCATGCAATTTAATGTTGTTAGCATTTAAAGGTAATTTTATTCCTACTTATGGCTAATATTGCAGCTTTGCTGTCGGTAAGATTTTAATATCTTCCCGGGGACTTTGCGGTTCTTTTGCGCCGTGGTTGATAGCACAGATTTCCGATTGGAGTACTGTTGCGTATTTCCCTAGGAGTATTGTTAGGGATATGAGTAGATCTTTAAATATATGAAACGACAGCTTTTATGGAAAGTGGCACTAGTTCCCATTTTGGTTTTAGAATTCAAATTGCGATGTCGCCATCGGCAGTAACTAATTTATGCAACATACATATGGTTTCATTTCATCGTATAACGTATATTCCTTTTTCCTTGAGACAAAAAAGTCTTCGATAACTTATTGGATTAAAAGTAACTCATCAAATTTTAGTATAGAATAACTATTTTCGATACATGTTGCGAAATAGAAGTGATTTGGGCACGCTTCGTGAAAGTTAACAACTTCCTGCACCATAACCCGTGTTTCATTATACATAAAGTTAAAATGTTAAAATTAGTGTATAGCGAGTGGTTCCAAGTCTAAAAAAATTATTGAATTCCTCGGACTTCCCAATGTGAATGAGTATACTGGGTACTGTTTTAGACGGTGTTCTGCTACCTTTCTAGCAGATCCAGGAGCGAATATAACCACACTGAAAAGACATGGAAGGTGGCGTCGTGGTGCCGTTGCAGAAAGGTACATAGAAAAGTCAATCAAAAATAAAGGAGAGATTGGCCAAAAAGTTCTAGTGGAGAAAGAAAAATCAACTTACAAATAACCTAGAATTGCCACATGAAGATAATTATACATTACACTGTCAAAACAAGTTAAACTTTATAACATTAATAAAATTTGCCTTGTGTCCTGGATGCCACCTGCCAAACTTGGGATTCAATTTCAAATGAGCGGAAATTGCTTCCTGCCCCTCACGGGCTAGTTTTGTATGAATGTAAACAATATACACCTAGTATATTCTTCAAAATGAGTGTAACAACGAAAAGGAAACAACCGTGAGAGAGAGAAGAAGAAAATTATTAATTGTCGAAAAGTATACATTTCGCAAAGGCAAAGAAACTCTGTTAGGTCCAGCTTAAATTTCTGGGGATAAATAAGTAAGGGGTGTTTCAACAGAAAGGGAATCACACAAACGTAAAAATATCCCTCGATTCTGTGGCCCGGGTAATGCCCGATATATCAGTTAGCAGGTACTTAAAAATCAGTGAGTTGAGAATTATGCAAGTATTATCTGACCGAAATTAAAAAATAGAATCATAAGAAGGTTGTAGACATATTTGTCGCAGTTAAAATTCCCTCTTGATTTCCAAGAATTCCAAGAGTCTAAAAATGGGAAATATTATGATATATAGTTATGAACAAATTATAATGAAATGCTGACATGCTGCCTAATATTGGACTTGGATCTATAACATTTCCGAAGTGATAGAATATTAACTTCGACATGCCACTGCGAACTTCACGGATTGATAGGTATTAAATTTAGTAGCTATATAATACTATGAATAAGCAACTAACATGTTTTTATATTACGCCATGAAAAACCTATAATTGCGGGAATTCTAATCGTGTTTGGAGCGTGTCTTTAACGAATCATTTTGTTGCAGTCAGGTTTTGTGATTAATTAATGATTTAATCAGTGTTTTAAGTAGGCGAGTTGTCAGAGGCGGTAAAATATACGGATACATTCTCAACATAATAATTACGATGCATTATTGTTTGCATCCCTATGTTACAAATGAGATACATGTTTATAATTGAATTACAATAATACATTATTACAAATAAAATCATTCATAAATGTATCATCACTGAACAATTTTTCGAAGCTATTTTAATTTTCCAAAATCAGAACATCCATATTAAAATTTTAGATTGAAATGTAAGGAAAATTTAATAGATATATTATTCAATTCTTTAATTTGCTTGATGAGCGTCACTTTCGAGGCATCAATCCGAAAATTCCTTGGATATGAAATTCAACAATATCCATTGTATATTGACCTATTTGTTTCATTTGTTCAAAAAATGTCATTGCCTGGTCATCATTTTGGGTTTCATACTAGTTGGGAGAGAATCAAGCAACTATTACGATTCAAAATAGTAATTTTCAGGCCGATATATTGATTTTTCTTTTTTCTGTAATCAGATTTGGCGTCAGCGACCTAGAAAGACAATTTGGTACTAATTTCAAGAGAATCTATTGAATTGAACCCGAGTTACTAAATTAGTAAATAGTCATTTTTAGCAACCAAGATGTTTTTAATTTTTCCGACATCAGATTCATAATTAGCAAACGGAAAAACGCCATTTTCGAAGAAATCTAATAAATTTTGACCCATTTATTGAATTTGTTTATTAAATTTTGATAAATGATTAATACAGACCATTCTATGGGGTAGACTCCAGCATTGGTGTATACCTAAAGCTAATGCAAAAGGTTTCAAGTGAATCCATTCATGGCATAGAGTTTAGAGGTTTTACTATTTTTTATTACTTTATTTACTGTACTATAACTACTTTTAAATTATTTCTACAGTAGGCGAATATGTGAATGGTGGGATGGATGAAAAAGTCAAGGTATATGTTGTTACTAAGGTTGTTGAAGATGAATATGTATGTATTTGAGTTTAGGAATGTAATGAGGTGGTGATACGTACCCTAGTTGCACAGGGCCTAGGGTGCTTTGTCGGGCAATACAGTCGTCACTAATGAGGGCCCTGGTCATAGACTCAGTGGGGTTTACTCCCCCCTCGTGCTGCTCAACAACACAACACATTAGCAAACCCAGTGCACCACCACAATTATACACTAAAATGTTTGTTCATAAGCGATTTTTCATACTACAATATTGCGGATCTGGGAGTTCGAAAACAATAAATCATCCAATCCTAAGAGTGTGCTTATAAGTATATATATTTATACATTCAATTTCGTACAGTAAAATTGGCATTCGACCGTTCAATGGTGAACAAGATTTGAAATAAAATGTCGGTGTTGGTTAAGCCAATGTGAAATAAATATGAATGGCCATCTCGTTTGTTTCAGTGAAATACGTTAACTTATTCCTATTATAGTTGCGGAACCATAAACGAAATTTAGGAAGAAAAAGTCGGGGTCAAAAAACTAGTTATACATTGAGACTGTCAGTTCAGTTCCTAACATCATTTACTATTTTCTATATCAACGTTGGGAGTTAGGTCTGTAATTTAACCATGAAATATGACAGATTCAAAATCAAAGAACAAATTACAAAACTTTGAATAATCTTCGTAGTCAGCTACACCCTAATGTTTCTCTTGTTACTATTAATACCCTATACTGTAGCTAAATCGAATAAAATAATTATTCGTTGGTCAAGTTCTGTATAATTTGAGAATAGTTAGCAGACTCCATGTTCTACTTATCTATAGTATTGAATAGAATCAGCCATTACGTGAAGAAAATCCATTCTAAACTTAAATAAAATAACTATTAAAAGATTTTCAGTAGATTAATGGATAAATAAATATAACTACTTCGGAAGTTGGAGAATAAAACTCAAATTTTACACAAGACTTTTAACATTTAATTTAAAAATGCTGACAAATTGTTTCACCACACTCCAACACTGTGGCATTTTCAAAGCAAGGAGTTATCAACTAAAGCTAAATCTAAAAGTATGTCCTTAAATATCAGGGATCAGAATGTGGTACAAATTCAGGGATGGGGGTGGATAATGGTGGGAGTGTGTTCACAAAATTGTTAACAAGCGGTGAATTATATGTATCGATTTGATCATTTGATATTACATTATTATTGTTTTTTGAGTGTTTCAATATTTCTATGGATTCTAATATATTAAGTTTATGTCCTTTTTCCTGAATATGTAGAATATCGGGATTAAGGGTGAAATTGTGGTTATGTTCTAACAGGTGATGCTTTGAAAATGCCACAGTGTGGTGAAACAATTTGTCAGCATTTTTGAATTAAATGTTAAAAGTCTTGTGTAAAATTTGAGTTTTATTCTCCAACTTCCGAAGTACATATTATGAATTTACACAACGTAAACGCCGAAACCATAGATATAGATATAAATATAACTATATTTTCGCTAACACCGTAGTTTCTTCAAACAAATATTACAAAGTACTAACTCACTTCACTACTAGAGCTATCTAATAAATAACTTTAATGACAATCTTAGGATAAATCGCGATCGGAATTTTATCTAATTGGGATTAACTGATTGAGGGATTAAACGATGAACATGTATTAAACGGAAAAACCTAATTATACTAATTTAACAAGGGAGGATTATAAAATATTTGTTAATCGTTCAATAAGATATCGAACTTCTTATATCTTTTAATTTCTAGAGATTCTAGCAAATTTATTTTATTATTTTTATTCAGAATGTTTAAAATCTTGAAATTATCATTACAGTTTTTCATAATTAAATATTTCGTAAAAGTTGAATACGATTTATCTTTGATTCGTTTTTTTAGGTCCTTCCTGTCTGACCAATGTATACTATAGGGCAAGATCCACATGTCAGCTTGACAACCCCACATTTGTCTTTATCGGATCATTTATCTTTATTATTTTTGATAAACTTAGCTGAATTATTCTACGTTTTTATACGCTACGTGAATATCTAAATAACCAAGAAAATTTGAAATTTCTGTAGTGGGAGTTCCCATATAAGTAATACTAACATAGGAATATTTTTGTTTTATTGTACGAAATGCCTAAAAACATACAAGCGTATAAAACGCAGATTAATTCAGCTACGTTTATCACAAATAATAATGATAAATCATCCGATGAAGACAAATGTGAGGCTTTACAAGCTGACATGTGAGTCGTGCCCTATGATATACATTGGTCAGACAGAAAAGACCTTCAAAAACGGAACAAATAACATCGACCTAGTTTCATTAATAGTAAATCGGATTCAACTTATGCGAAACATTCAATTATGGAAAACCACAACTTTAATGATAAATTCAAGAATTTACACATTCAGAATAAAAGCAATGAAGTAAATTTGCAGGAATCCCTAGAAATAAGAAAATATGAGAAGTACGATATCCTATTGAACTATCAACAAATACTTAATAATTCTCCCTTGTTAAATTTGGTTTTTTCGTTTGATACCAGTTTACCGTTTAATCCCTCAATGGGTATAAGCCAATTAGGCAAACTCTCAATAACCATCTACACTAAGATGATTATTAGTTATATATTAGGTAGCTCTTTTGTAGTATGTTAGTGTAATATTTCTTTGAAGAAGCTACAGTGTTAGCGTAACAATAGTTAAATTTATTTATTAAACTAGTGAAAATCAAACTTTAAATTTATTTATATTATCCTTCACGATATAGTTTAACTTTGTTCGTCCGTCCTTGCTACGCATATTCGTCATATTGCTTTTCTGTCGAGGAATTCGGGAGAGTCGCTCCAGAAAAATTTTGTAACTAATTTTATTTTAGTAATTGGCTACATTGAGATTTTCGATTTAATCAGTCTTAATGATGCCAAATCCAGCAAGGCAATAATGTCTTATGAGCTCGTTTCTTTTGAACCATTACAAGTTGAACACCGGATATTTTCAATTGATTGATTGATATATCTCTAGTCGGAGATTAATTCTCGAATATTGTCCTTAATAGGCATTAGTAACTTAGATGTATATCGAATAACATCTAACATTAGCGTGAGTAAGTAATTTTGGAATGAACTAGTAAATTTAAGTCATATAATACATAAGTTTTTCTATCTGTCATATACTTTACAAATTCTCGATTTGAGACAATCTATATATTTCTAGACTTTCTCACAAAAGACCGCTGATAAGAGTGGTCTGGAAAATAGATATATTAACGAATAGTATGTTCTACAACAAGTTTGGAATGGCTCATATTCCACGCGAACGAAAAGTTTGTAGTCAGAGCAGAAGGCGAGTTAACCGGAAAGCGGGTGAAAATCAATATGTAACCATAGCAACCGGAAGAAAGGACTCCAAATGAACGCTGTTATATAACAAGTCGTGGACCAAGATGGTGGACAAATGCTATAATATACATTTCGACACAGTCTGAATGATTCATGTTACAATTTAATTAAAACAATAGAATTTTTGAAAGCGAAAAGAGAAAAAACTATTTTATCATTATCATACACATTATTCCGCTTTAAAGGGCTTACGAATATGAATCCTCCTATTACCCAATTGTTAACAATCATAATCAGTTTAAGAATTATTGTTATAATACTTCTAGAATTTGTTCATGTGGTTACCGACATTTTCATACACTTCCGATCTCCAATGACATTGAAAATTGAATCAGTCGAATTTTATTTCATATTTAACCTTCTACGTATAGTTTTTCTCATCAATCGTCGATAATAGACAGATCAGTTGCCTCTACAAAACATGATTATTCGAAGGTAACCGAGATTGATTTCATTTAGGAAGGTATATTTAATTTGTACATAGAGAAATTGAAAGAGTTCATCAAGCTTATCCACTAAAAATACTATTAAAGTACTACGGACATTTCAGCTTCCAAGTAGCCATCATCAAAGTAAACTAACTTAGAAAACAAAATGTGCCCGTTTAAAGTTAGAATTGCAAATAAGGGATTACCCCAGCTGGAAATAAATCTGAATTTCATAAACTGATTTCCGCTTAAACGATTTAGAATGTTCCTTCTAGTTTGAGCCGAAATGTTATGTGGCACATTTCGAAAATGACTCACTATAAATTTTCTAAATTCCCGATTTGTCGAAATCTGAAACTTTATCAATGGTATTGCCTAAACGGTTTTCCAGTTTAGTCTTGCATCTATAAACGGGTTTTATTGCAAATTTAGAAAACAAATTATGGAATTTATTAATTATTGAAGAATGGTAAGTGAAACTTTTGAATTTCATTGCATTATTTGAAGGTAATGGCTCTAATTTGGTAATTGGTTGCGTTCCATTTTCCGTTTTTGGTTAGAAATTAACTTTTTATGTCAAAGATTTGTTGTAACCATTGTCCATAGCTATTTGTTTCGTTGTTTTAATTATTCTCTAGTATTTAAGACACATTTTGTTTTTAATTTAGTTTACTCTGATGAAAGCTACTCGGTAGCTGAAATATCCTTAGGTTACTTACTTTAATACTATTTTTAGTCGGATAAGGCTGATTATTTCTTATGAGTATTCACAACTTGAGCAAACTACCTGTGCCTCTGAGATACGCACAAGATAAACAAAGAGGGTTACGTTTACTAGACAAAGATCCAATAACGGTTTATCAGAAAGTATAATCTCTACCGGTTGTACTACTTCTTCTTTCATTGTAATATATTCAAACTCGCATTTTAAGCCGTTATCAAATTTGTCTTTATTTCTGTATCTTAGGATCATAATGTATACGGTAAATTATAGGTACATCGATTCGTACGAGCCAATTAAGTAGATATTTATTGAATAACTTTGATTACTGTAATCTTAGAGCTGAATTATGGTTTGCTCTTATTTTGACCTAAAAATTGTTAAGTTTTAGTTATAAATATTAGAGCTTTCATATTTACTGAAATTCTTATGGCAGTGAGTGGTAGGAGTGTGACCACATCCCTATCGGGGGTCTATGAGTTTTGCTCAGGTGACTTTTCTAATGCGCATCCAATATTCATAGGCACATCGAACTCTATCTCTTTTTTTATATTCAAATAACTAATGAAATATGAATATGTGAGAAATGTAATAATACACACCAAGACTATTTGGATGATATGATTCTTTTATACAGAATTCCTGCCATACGTCATCGCGTAGATTGACAGTAACCACCTAAACCTAATTTACTTTAGCAGCAAATGTCATTCCGGAGTAGTGTAAACTCTGAACTGATGCTCCGTAAATATTAAAAAACAAACTATAAAATTTTGCAACCTTTCCCGAGGAACGGAATGTTGTTAAGATTTCGAAAAGAATTTGTTTCCTCGCATATCACGAGCAAATTTCAAAAGTTGAACTTGAAACAGTGCTGAATAAATTGTTTAAAATCGAATCGAATGACAGTAATTCGTGGAATAAATACATTACATATATTAAAATAATGGTGAATAAACTAGGTATCTTTGCCCAATTCCAAATTTGGACATATATTATTCAATAATAAAGACAAAACAAAGACAATTAATAAATCTGGAGTTTAGAAGCTATCTTGTCTGGAATGAAATTCCTTTTATAAAGGCCAAACAGGACGCTCATTTTATATTAGATTTGATGAACATAAAAGACGCTTTAGACTAAAAAATCATTCTTTCCCTGAACTAGACTTACATATTTTACATATAGCTGATAGACTCGGAACTAGACTTGCTGGAATGTTTGTAAATTTACAAACACAAAAACAATACCCTACTTCTTAATGATCAATCAGATGTAATTTATTCAGCATTATTTAAAGCCATGTAATGTATTTATTCCAAGAATTATTTTGGTACCGTTCTGTTAATAGCGATTTGTCATTGTTAGAATGTAAGAACCCACTATGTAATCCACAAGTTCTTGGATGACCATATATTAGCATTTTGTACAATAATGTTATCAAATATTGTGGGCTCGATGCTTGTTATTTACATACATATCTTGTACATTATGATTGCGTACATCCTTATGTTATGGGTAAGAGAATAACGTCTCCTAGGAGTTGAAGCAATATATGTAGTTCTGTACCTTTCATCACTAATGAATAAGAATTATTACAATCCTGGCAGGAAAGAATCATGTGTTGAGATTTATTATAGTTTTACTTTTCAGAATCTGCAGATTTCGAGTCGGGGTTAGTTCCAAGTATCACAAGTGTGTGTTTTGGTAACACGCAGAATTCTTTTAAGATACTAGGTGACACATAATAGTTAAGTAGTGTATCTTTAGTTAGAAAATTTAGAACAAAATTGGACTCAGATAGTGGGACGTCGTAACCCCACCTTTCACTTTTGTAGATTCAAATTGATATTTTAAACCTTTTTATCAAATTGGTCTACGTTTCATAATATGATATGATACCGTAAAATATAGTACTTTGATTCGTACGTAACCTTGAGTAGATAATTTATTTAAGATTTTTGATTACTGTTATCTTAAAGCTGAATAATTCTTTCCTCTTTTGGCATAAACATTGTTGAGTTTTGCTTTACAAGTTATATTTAATTAAAATTATTGGAAAATAATGGAGCAAACCAATTTTTTCACATTTCTAGATGTTTTTCAGTATACCATCACCTTCGCATTGGAAGATCATACATATTTCTTATAAGAGAGACATTAAATAAAAAGGATGAAGGGAAAAATTAGCTTATTCCAAATCTTAATTTCTAGATCGATGAAGGTCAGTATTAAAACTCAAATTTACTGAAATTGTTATGAGTAAGGAGTGGTGGTAGTATTCTATACAGTATATAGGATAATAATAATTATTGTATTGAAAATGTTGCTTGTTCACCGATAGTTAAGGATCTGTATTTTCCTCTAATCATGGTTGATACTAAAACTAAACAAGCTTCATCAACAGGTATTCTTCGATTTTTTAGTCATCCTATTTTTAACACTTTGGCAGTTTCTATTTTGGATCCTTGACATAGATGATGTCTGTGACGACATCGCCTTTGTTTTGAATAAATTCAATATTTTAAGTTCATAGTTAATAGATTTGAAAAATAACAACAATACCCGAGTCTCTTTAAAGTTGATGATGGTGTTAACTAGACCGGAAATGATAAAACTCATATTTCTAGAACTGCCAATGACCTGATGTATATTACCAAATTTAGTTCATGGGTTCGAAATACTGATTTGAATAAAAACCGCAACGCCCACTATTAGTTAAGTTATCACATAAGGTGTACTTCGATTTATCCTATTTGGATGATTACGTTTCCAATAAATAATAATAGTTAAAATAATATTCAGTAATGATTGATTGTGCACTCATCTATTCGGTTAGGGCACTCTGAATCAATTGATCGATGTCGCCTTGAGGGTAAATCATTCGAAGTATCTTTTATGTGGAGCCGAAGATCTTTGAAATTGTCTGCGGGTTGGGATAAATTACCTAGTTTGGTAACAATCCCATCCCAGACATGTTCGATTGGTGAGAGATCGTGAAAACGTGCATGCCATGGAAGCACATGTAGATACGCTTATTCCACAAACGGTGTTGTAACTCTTGCAGTATGAAAGCGGGCATTGATATTGCCCCGCAGGAAAATAATGGCGACTACCAAAACATATTGCGCCCTAAGCCATTACTCCACTTTAAGGGCAATAGGTCTTTCAACGGCTAGTTGTAAATTGCTCCATTTGTCACGGAAAGGTCTCACTCTTCTTCGTCCATCATGGGCCCACAAGCAGTGTAGATGCCCAGTGTATTCGATCACTACACCATTCCAGCCTGCGGACTGCATTAGAGTAAGGGGTAGGGGTAGAAATGGTCGGGAAGAACTTATGTTATTCCACCACGAGACATTACAGGTAGGTGGACTAGACAAGTTACGAATCATAGAAGGATGGGCGCGATCTCTCCCTTTTCTATAGATATTTCCATGATCGGTTCACCCGAAATCGTCTGTTATTCCACCACGAGAGATTCCAGATCGATGGAGTAGACAAGCTCAAGCTGGTCACCCATGCATTGTCAAGCTCGAGACCTGCCGAACTTCTTTTATCAGACTTCATTTTCTATCGAACAGCGAATTTATAGAACTCGTTGCCTAGTCAGGTTTTTCCTTATGCCTATAACCTCAAATGCCTATTTTCTCTCCCAACATTCCATCGCTCGCTCACACGATCAACCTCGAACCATATAGTTTTCCCTCTCATGTAATCCATAGTCCAAAGACACTATTCGTTGTGAAGTTTCCTACAATATTTTCCCACAGTTCACGTTGCGATAAGAGACAAAATTTCGACAACACGAGCTGTGGAAAATCAGTCTCTTACCGCCAACATTCTCAGATGACGTTCTTCAGGATCTGTCGCCACCCTAGGACATCGTGATATGCGGTGACGCCCATGAACAACTTCAGACCTTAAAACGTTGCCCTACGAGAAAATCAGCCCTTTCTCATTCCAACAATCCGGCAACCTTTGAAATCACTTAATGAACGATAATTTTGAATTTGTCGAATACTAGGCAATATTTAATGTTTACTATAGAAATGTAAAAGTAGGACTGACATTCATTTTTAGCAAAAACTGATTTAAAACATGCACTTTCACATGGAAATCACAAAAAATACCGAAGTAACATTGAAACTTAAATCATTTCTTTTTTATATCGCAGTTCATCTTACGTGAAAATTTAAAATGAATTGTTCAACTAATACTGGGTGCTGCGGTTTCTATTAAAATTTATATAGTTCACAAAATACACTTTCATGTAATATAAATTATTTCGGGACAATCCCATTAATAAAGACTTATTGAAGAAAGGTGGAGAAATAATATCAGATTAGGATGTTTTATGTTGTGTTGAATTATAATTTATATAATCATATTACTGCAACTTGACATATAATATCATCGTAATTGAATTTGGTTTCTATACAATTAGATGAACATTGACAAATAATAATTTTTTAGGTTGATGAAAATCGGCCAACTCTTGTAATTTTGAATGGGTTATTACTAGATATAATTCCTTAAGTAATATGGTCTAGGTATTACTTTCTGATGATGATCGGTTCCAACATTTATCGTTAAAAATTGGGTACGGAGTTTTTCTTCAAATAATTTCGTCCGAAGGATATTTAAAGCCAAAAAATACGCGCCCTATATGTCAGAAAAATATCGCTTATGAACAAACAGCATAACTCTTATCAATAAACAAACTATATTAACAGCAAAGCCATACAAAAAGCCCAAAACCAAAGAACACCTACGCTAGAAATTTAATATATACATTCTTTACAAACAATATAAAACAAAAAGAACACTCATGACAGAATTCAATTACAAAACCAAATTAAAAATAACATGCGTGTAGTTTAGTACAGGTAAGATGTGGTTTTCTTTCTTATAGTTGAATTGCACAACGTTCCGTTAGCATCTGTAGCATTATCGTCATGGGTTTATACTATTTGTTAGAAAAGTAACCAAAACGTACCAGGATCTTTTTTAGTGGTTGGATACGTGATATGTTTCCCAGAAAACGGGAGTGAAAATTCCAAAGGCAAGTAGAACTCAAATCACGAAAGAATGCGAACAAAGTTGCTAAAGTTGACAGCTGTTCCGACCTGCTGGATCTCGCCAGAACTCTGAGGAAATCCTCCTGTTATCATCAACCATGTACAGGATATTCCGTCTAAAACGCACATTTGAGTTCTAATGGTAGCCATTTGAAAATTTGTACTCAGCCTTTATCGATTACTTGCTGCACAATGAACATTGAAAATATTTGCAACATGGCGCACTTCTTGCTATTTTTCACATTGGAGTTTTAGATTCCTCGTTTTCTGGGATGATCTCCATTACCTTTCCCTCTACCTAAGATTAGCCGTTTTCAAAATTTTCTGAGTTTACGCCTTCCTTTTGAAAATTAATAACTGTCATTATCTCCCAAATTTTGGGAAATTCAAGTAGCCATAATTCATTTTTACTTCCCTCACTATACGTAGTATATAGTGTAAGGGTAGTATTGTAATCGGCCTATAAAATGTTTTCCGGAACTATGCTATTTTATTGAACCGTAATAACAACTGTTTTTTTCTGGTCATAAATTTATATAACACGTTTATACTTAACCTGCAGAAGTGTTAGAAATTCTTATTTTAGGTTTTTAATTTATTTCTTTATTCTGTCCAAGAAGTCCTAGACTTCTAGATTATGTGGTGCATTTTGATAGTTGATGTGACAACAAGTGTCAGTATAAAAGGTGCGAACAATTGCGAGACAGCCTGACAGCGGTGTCAGTATGAAACATAGAGTTGTGAAATACATTATTTAGATCATTTGCATAAAATTTCAGTGTAACATAGAGTATAATTAAACGACTTTCATTAGCGGTTTCTAAATCATTCCCAACATATTTTTTGTTCCTACAAGCATTTAAATTTAACCCGCAAGAGTGCCCGAAAGCTATTTTGGTAACAAAAGTTAGGGCAGTCATGTGATCAATTGATCACAACTTTTTTCCAAATGGAATGTCAATTCTTTTTTTATCAAATGAAGGATACTTGAATTCCGTATTGATCTGTATCAATGTTTTCTTTATCTATGTTTGATAGTTTTCAAGTTATTATGATTTTTTGTTGACATTGAGAGAAAATCAAAAGATCATCATAACTTGAAAACTATCAAATATAGGTATAAGGAACATTGACAGAGATTGATGCGAAATTTAATTCTCCTTCATATAGAGAAAAACAAAAAATTTGCATTCCATTTGGAAAAAATGGATAATAAATGGGTAACTGAACTTCTCCAAATTTAGTGCAAAGATCCATCTTTTCTATACCCGATGCTCGAACACGATTTCGGAATAATTAAAAATGACTGAGTTATTGATTTTCAAAGAGGGTGCAAACTCAACAATTTTCAAGAAAGATGGAATATTTCGAAATCGGCTATACTTAGGCATAGGGAAGGCTGTCGGTGATCATCTCAAAATACCATGAGAAGTTGAGGTCTACTTCCGCTATAACCAAAAAACTCGCCATTTTCATTGAGCAGCAAATAATTGATAATGATATCATTAGAACTCAAAATACTTCTATAACGTGTTTTAGGCGTAACACATATATCCCAGTAGTTAGCATACTCGTAATATAGAAATATATTCTACTTAGTAAATTCAACGTAATCTTCAATAAGTATATAGGATGGGGCACCCTATACCCGTCGGTCATTTTTCGGGAAACGGCTCTACAATATAAATAAAAAATAATTTGGATTATACAGGATGGTTCAAAAATGAGAATTTATCTCAGATATAATTTTTAAACGGACAAGTGAAATAAATTAAATGGCTCATACATATTTCATAATTTTACGAAAAGCATGAAATCTGTTGAAGATATTCGACGAATTGGTTCTGATCAAGTCTTTACTGAACTAATACACACCCAAATTTGAATTACCACGACGATCTTTTTAAATAATGTTGGAATTTGATAATATGAATTTAGCTTCATCCATTCCATGAGTGAATCATGACAAAATGCAAGAGAACTGATACGATTGATAAAAAATGTTGGTTCTGGGGTGTACAATATAACATCAACCAGAAAACAAAACTATAAAATCATATAATGGATCACATATAACAATTCACACAATATCTTATACGGAATTGAAGTTCTATAGTACTAATTTTTGACATCATAGTGCTGATGGTATTAATTGATGATATTCAGAAATTAAAAGTACAATCAACTCTGCTAAATTAAATCTACGTTTGTTAAAACTTTGCTTGAAATTTCGAATTTCAAAGGTTCGTTTTAAAAAGCAATGATTACTGCAAAAGTATTAAAATAATAAGTGTGGTGTTGCGACTATTGAGGTAGCTCACACTTTCCTAAATGAAGTTAGTCATTAAGTCGATTATTTTAATCGTTGTAACAGTAAAATTTTTCTATTGATTTCAAAAGACTCAGTTTACTACAATCACAAGTTAAACGTAATATACCTAAAGTTTCTACGGCAGCAATGTTTTGAAATCCTGAAAGTGGTTAGCAAAATCTGAATTTTACTTCTTGCTCTATCTATCTGATTGACCGATATATAAGGTATTACATTGAGTGAATACACCTTGGCACTACTGTATATTGGTGGAGAAAGGTTCAATGTACAATAGCTATCACAGACCGAATCGTGTATTGTCAGGCATTTCCAAGCTACAGCCACCTCAAATTTTGGACTTTTTTATTGCACGAACCCTTTTTCGGAGTTGTTGTTTATTGAAAAGCATGTAATTCTTATACATTTGCACCTAGTGCCCAGGTTTTTTATAGAGGCAATTTGTTGGAGCTGGCTAGTTAATTTAGTAGGCTAACCTGGTGGAAAATGTTTGTTATTGTTACCAATTGATGAAAAAACATATGCCAAGGCCATTATTTGAATGGACTTTTTGACTACTTTACGGCTAAAACTGGTGCATTGCGACAAAATACATTGGCACCGTGTCAAATACGTTAATTTGGTGTCAAAGAATAATAAATATGGGTGCCAATTTTTCCCAATACAACACCCCTCATTAAAAAAAATCAGTAATTTTGATATCAATAAATTTGATTTGATAAATTACGCAATTATTTAGACTTCGACACCGGTTAAATATCAAAATAACCATTTTTTTTACGTTTTCGGGGTTGAGAGAGGGGTTGTATTGGGAAAAAAACATTAGCACTCATATTAGTTATTCTTTGACACCAAATTAACGTCTTTAACACGGTGCCAAGGTATTTTGTCGCAATGCACCAGTTTTAGCCGTAAAGTAGTCAAAAAGTTCATTTTTGGTCCAAATAATGGCCAATTACTCGGCATTGTTCCGATAACAAACCTTTACATGTGTTTTTTCACAAAAACAAACTTTTCCACCAGGTTAGAATCCTAACTAGCCAGCTCCGAGAAATTGCCTAGATAAAAACCTTGGCAGTAGTTGCAAATGTATAAGAATTACATGATTTTCAATATACAACAACAACTCCGAAAAAGGGTTCGTGCAATTAAAGTCCAAAATTTGAGGTGGCTGTAGTTTATAAACGCTTGACAATACACGATTCGTCCTGTGAGAGCTATTGTACATTGAACCTTTCTCCACCAATATATAGTAGTGCCAAGGTGTATTCATTCAGGCCCACCATATCGCTGTAGCTCCTAGACTATAACTGTCTTCAGCCTTCGATGCTTTAAATCTGCAAAAGCATAGATGACATCCTGTTGATTATTCTGTAAGCAGAGGATGGTGAAAGTTCAAGAAAATCAGCAAGGACAGTTTGCATGTTTCCCCTATATTTGAGAGTTGAAGCAGTTGAAGTGTAACGCAAATTCCTTTGAAATCAATCAGATATAATTTAATCCATCTCATATAGTCAGATAAGTGATATACCATACCTAATTATTGTTGTTAATTTCAAGATGCAATGACATACATTTCCATATATTCTCACACTACGCTAGTATATAGTGTAAGGGAAGTATTGTAATCGGCCCAAAAAAAATGTGATCATTTACATTTGACCAGCAGGAGTGTCCGAAAACTATTTTGCTAACAAAAGTGAGGAAAGTTACGTAATCAATTCTTCGCAGCTTTTTTAATTTGTCGCTCCACTAAATATATTACATTCAGTTAGTGAAAGTACAAATCCCAAATCTATAGAAATCTTTAGGCAAAACAATCCACTAAAATAAATTACTTAATGCCAAATTAGATTTGGGAATACCAAATGTATAACTCAAACCTCAACACTTCCGTAGTAATTAGTCCTTCCAAATAATCCACAATCAGGTTTGATAAACATAGTGATATTTGAAGAAGTAAATGTATTTTTATTCGTTTGAAAAGGAACAAAGTAACTGAACACTCAATTCAATGATATTTATTATTTGCCAGTTTTATTAGAAGGTTTATCCTAATATAGCGGCTTCTGATTTATTATATTATAGTGAATGATTAATTATGCTACCCTAGAACAATGGCTTCAGATACACTCAAATTAACAATAAGTCCGTAAAGTACTTTATTGGGAATTGTTCCGTAGGAAACTGTGAAGTCTGAATATCATTTTCGAACAATCAATCATTATTTGCATTATTTAATTTATAACACAACGAATAAATATCAAGGACTTTAATTCGCCAAAATATCGTATTCCTAACAGAATAAATTTCTAGGAATATTATAATTCATTGGGAGAATCTATATTTACATATCTTTGAATAACTGGTTTATTTTTGTAGTAATATCATTTACGAGGTATTCATTCCTCTGCCAAGAGTGTATAGCATTCATGGAATATTTAGTTGAAAATGTTACCTCTACTATTGATGGTGGTTAAACACAAAATACCACATTGACTTCTTGAAATATTGGTGGTTCAAATATTATCGTCACAACATAAACAATATAATTAGAATCGTTCTCAATTCATTTACATCGTTTTTGACTCGCGCCATTGCCATCTTACAAACCACAAGAGGTACAACCAGTTACAAACCCTTACAACCTGCCAAACGCATTCCTTTAAATGTTTCCAAGAATTATTGGTTAAAACTGCATTTAATTTGGTTTAAAAGTCAATGATTATAAGCGACAACAAAGCTTGGTTAGCTACAGAAAAAAACAAAAGAATTCAACATAGCATAGTCAATTCCTGGTACTTATGATTTTATACGGTGAAATCCATGTGAAATAAGAAAGACAATAAAATAACTATTAAAAGTATCAAACTTTTAATTAATAAATAAATGTAACAATAGCTTCCCTAACACCATAGCTTCTTCAAACTAATATGACAAAGTACTACTACTTTGAAATATTTGTTTGAAGAATCTAATGTTGCCTTTATTATCATCAAACGACACCTTATGGTGACCTCTTTCAATCTCTTTCTCTGAAACTTGACCTCATTCAGCAGAACTATCCAGCAGCTGAAATTAGCATCATGGGGAAACTTTGAAGTTCACAACTCCGTATGGCTCAAGTTCTCAAAGAAGACAGATGGCACAGGACGACAGACAAATATGACCATTACATAAATATGGTCTCGAGCAGCTAATTAATAAACCAACACAGATCCCTGATAACTAACAAACCAGATTCTTAGGAAGTAAAAGTATGTGTACCATTTAGAAACCCTGACCATTCACTCATCTCCAAGACCTGTCACTATATCACTCCACGAACCAATCCAACACCTCCACGCACAGTTTGGCATTACAACTCAGCCAACTGGGATGGTCTTCGCATGCTTTTGTAGGCGTTTCCTTGGGGACACGCATGTTTTGAATCTCAAGATCTCACGAAATGTGTCAAAGAGATGTTGGAGACTATCATGTTGGGAATAGAAACATGCAACAAATCACCATCATCTGGTGATCCATGGTTCAATGAAATCTGTTCTAGGGCTGTCGCTACAAAACAAACAGCAGACCGTCATGGACGTAGAAATTTGATTTCACAGGAAAATAAGTCGAGCAAATATGTATAAACTAGAAGCCCACACGCATGCTAATGCAGCAAGGTTCTATAGTGAAAAATTTGTGTAATATTACATACAGCTCTTGACGACAGGATAGCAACTGAAGTGATGCTTGCATGTAGAAGGCTTGGACACATATTGAGTGACTGTTCGCAGTGAAGGTGGTCGGCCGTTCTGTGCGGAAGCCAGCTATCGGCGACTATCAATCACTCAATACAATACAAAATAGAAGAGAGACACAGAGTCAGCTGTTTCGAGTGGGTACTTCAATCACTTTCTTGTATGTACGTAACGTTTAACAATCTCGTAGTTTGAGCTCACGTTGGCGTTATTACATCTCTAACAAGAGGTAGGTTCCGTAACAGAGTTCCTACAATGAAAACGGTTTTCACGTTCGATTGGAAAATCTGGTGCATCAGGTGTTAAATTTGATAATCCAGGAACCAAAGCAGGTGGTTTACAACAGAATGAATGAGGAAGCGGTGGAAAGAAAATCATACCATCATGAAAGTTTTGGACTTACCACTGCTCAATGTTTGTTTCCAATTTATGAGATTTTATAATCTCGAAAAGACAAAATCGTGTATCAAATCGTATGGTTGGAATGAAGGACCAATGATAATGAAAAATTGGTAAAAATTGAATAAAATCAGCCATTACATACTGAATTTTCATTCTAAACTTACATAAAGTAACTATTAAAAGTTTGATTCTCATTAATTTAATATATGTAGTTAAAACAAAAATTTTAATGGTTATTTCATTTAAGTTATTTTTTGAAGGTGGATGGAAGCAGTACGTTATTGTCGTCAATCAAAACTATCCTATTGAATCAAATGTAATGAGAACTAATTTAACGATTAATCTTTGGCATCTAGTAAAATTTAAGACAAGCTAAGATGGTTCAAATTAACAAATACAAAATTAGTCAATTTTTTGAGAGTTCTGTGGTGACCTATAGTGAATTTTATTCTGGGTTTTATTTGATTATTTTGGTTATCTACAACACGTATTTCATTTCAAAGAATTCAAGAAATTTACTTGAAACTACATGCATACTGTTATTCACTTTAAAAGAAACGTTTAATATATATTTCAATAACTTACATATTACTGTACAGATAATCCATATTAGAAGTTTCAGAAGAAATCTGAAGAAGATTTCAAATATTAATTTGTGAGAAGAAACTGTTAATATAAATCGTTATATCCGCCTCCCGCTCACATTGTTTGTAAAATTATGAAATAACCAACATATTTTTCATTTATTGTAACCGTAAGGTGAAAAATTATGAAATATAATCTACGACAGTTAAAAGTAACTTGCACGGTTTGGACATCACTGGCAATATTGGAGCATATTTTTGTATAATGGGCAAACATTTATGAAATATATTTTACGAAAGTGAAACAATAATTTAATGGAGTTGGACGTTACCTGATGGGTTTCCATAACTAATGTTAATTAAAAAAACTTTGTATCTACTATAGCTTTTGTGTTTGACAAAACAATAGTAGTCGTGAAACACGTAACGTATTACATTGTAACTACAGGGCATTTCTTCAAAGTTAACGCGATCTATACATGGAGAACTAAAAATATAGCACGATTCTGGAAATTTGTAGAGACGGTGAAGGAAACATTGAGAATCAAACCAGAATATTTTCGTTATTGTGAAAATTCCGGTTGCTCCGGATGTGACGTCACCTTTGTTATTTTTAAAAGGATATCCCCTATTTCGCTGAATTTTCGGATTCCTCTCATGATTCAGATTCAAATTCATGTATCATACTCTATACCCAAAATGAACCACCGTTTTCGAGTTATTCTGATTATTTCTAGAAAAAGTGCGAATTACCATTATTAGTCATCATCACATCCACTGAATAATTACAGGATGGGCAATTTTTTTGAAATGGAAATTCCATTTCTCCTTCTCATGCTTCAATTCTATGAAGAAAATGCACCCTACTTTCAATTCACTTCCCTGTACCCAAAATCCATAATTTCGGAGATATTCCATAATTTTACTTAATTCTGCATACTAACTGACTCAAAGTTTGATTTATCTAGAAAGCCGTATCTACGACACCATGTTTGGTGACAAATGAATTAAAGTTGTTTACTGTCAGATTCATCACATGAAAAAGTACAACGTGGCTTGTTTTGGGTATTTGTTAATTTATTAGTCATGTATGGAAGATGTAATAAGGTTTTCACAAGAGGATGCGTTACTGTTGCTGCAAGGTATTTAGGAAAACCAAAATATCTCCAGACATTATTAGAATATTAATACTCAACCTTGAGGTGGTGGACAACGAGGAACATGAAATTACTGTGCTTGTGTACTTCGCACTTCTCCAGAAGCATCTTTGAATGTTCATACGGTGGAATATTGATCTTCTAATGATGTCTGGAGATACTTGGATACATTGTAGCAAATTATGACTTGTGAAAACCTTACATTCACCATAAATGACTAATAAATTAACGAAATTACAAGCCATATTGAACTTTTTCAGATAATGAATGTGACAGTAAAAATCTTTAATTGGTCACCAAACAAAAAAAACAGTATTAAGTAATTACTATAGAATCTCTCCGAAATTATGGTTTTTGGGTATAGGGAAGTAAATAAGAACTAGGGATCATAATAGAATTGAATCATGAGAAGAAAAATGGGATTTCCCGTATGTTCGCTAGGCTGCATTTGTCACTTTTTCTAACTCAAAAACGGTTCATTTTGTGGTTTGGATGTGATACATGAATTTGAAACAGAATCATGAGAGCAATCCAAAAATTTTGTGAAATACAGTATATCCCACTAAGGTCACGTCACTTCTGGAGAAACTAGAATTGTCACAATAACGAGAATATTCTGTTTAGATTCTTCACGTTTCCTTCACTGTCTTAACAATTTTTGAGAATCGTGCTACTTTTATCTCGTAAATGTGACCTTTATTGATACATTTGCGTGTACCAAAGCCATCCCAAGATCTCAACGGGTTTTTGATACATGTAAAATAAACTATCACGTACGGTATCATTAAAACCCAGCATTTCCAGTCCCATGTTTCAATTAAGCCGCTACTGACATATCATTATATTGGCTAAGCAGAGATAACGAAAAGCTAGTAATATCAAAGTTAGTATTAACTAATTGTGCAACAATAATGTTAGAACATTCCCTGTAGAACCATCCGAGGATTTACAGTAGAAAGCTTTTATGAATATGCATGTACATGTAACAACGATAATAAAGAACAATAAATTCCATGTATTAATCGTTTTAGCTCTATTGATAAATAAAGGTTACTTCGGATGCAGGTCGCAGGGGACAATGAATCTTATTAAAGGGATTCTTCTACTTATGTTTTAATTGTAAATGAGATTAAAATTTTGATTTGGTTAGGCATAGCTGGCTGACCACGAGTGTGCGCGGGTTTCAGCCGAATGATCACACAACACAGACGTGCTTGCCTCAATGTGGTCCGGAAATTCACCGTGTCAGCCTTGAAGAAATAGTGCTGGAAGAACAACCATACATTTTTCTATTCTATAGAATGATCAGTTCAATCGAATTGTCCATTGTTTTATCTGTCCAGACAGTACTCTTTTACAGCGATGTCGACATTGCATTGATACATATTTGGAGTTGGAATAGTAAAATGTGAATAAAATACACTTCAACAATGATAATATATTAACAATTGTTTCATCACACATGGCCCTGTCAATTCTCAAAATAAGTTAATAATAATGGTTTCACCACACAGAAGATGCCACTGTGTGGTGAAGCAATAATTGTTAATACATTGATATTAGAATGTAAGTCATGTTTTATTTATTTCATACAGTGAAGCCAGAAATTCTACAACTGAAATATTCGACATACAGGAATTATATAGAATTATAGCTATAAAATCTTGAAATTTCACACAATTGTTTTCATGTTGAAGTTTAAATCAACGAAGGATAAACAAATTGGTGTAAAAAGATGTAATTAAACCTGAAATATTATTGTGTATTGATTCGTTTTTAGACGCGATTTGAAAAAATGAAACGTAAAGTTCCACCAAACGAGCTTATTAATCTTCACATCTCAGTTGAGTTTTATTTACTTGAAATCATTAATTATATTCTATTCATTCGGAAGAGTCAATACGTGAATCTTGTGAAATATCGCACCAAGGAGCACACGAATAGGTCTTGAGTTTTCTTTTCGTGGGAGATGTCAGATTTTCACCTGCACTCTGAATTTGACATTGATCAAAAGATGAAAATAAGTTTATTATCATTTTCAGTTATTTTTTAATATTTTAGAAACTAGATTTGAATTTATTCGCTGATCACGCAATGGCTAGTATTGTTCTCTATTGACTCTTTAACGTGAATATACTATAGGTACTTACTCACTCAATCAGTGACTTGATTAAAGGTAAAGGCCAGAAAATAGCAGTACATTACAAGGGAAATGAAACAGATTAATCAACTAAAATCGTCATCTAACAATAAGTTAAAAATAACATTAACTATGAAGACTTATTTGAATAGCACAACATGTTTTATATTACTAGGATTTACTAGAATTGCGTTAGAATAATGAGGAACCAAAAAACTCATGGTACATCAATAGTCGTACAATTCCTACATATGGAGGAACTGATTCAAAGGCCAACAAAAAATTTGTGATTTCGATTTGTTCATTTTTTTGAAGTTTTGGTGGTTAAACTAATAGAAAATCAACATTTTTTTGTTTCCATCACGCACAATTTTTTAATAAATTTACTAGGTGTCATATTTATGTTTTTTTTAATATTTGCGAATAAAAATTAAATGCCATTCTAAAAATCGGTACACCACTGAAATTAAATTGTGTACAAATCAATAGAAAATTGAGGGGAATAGGGGAATTTCCGAAAGTAAAATTTAATTGCTGGGACTCCCTGATTTGGACCGTCGGCGAATGAGTTATAAATAGACGTCTTTGTGTAACAAGCGCATTCAATACTCTGTTTGCGTTCGGTTTACGCAGTCGTGGTTTAGTGAGTTAAATGAGCTTTTTGTTGTTAAATTCGTGTTTAAAATGCCAAGAGTTTGTCAAAATAAGCCAGATACTTTTTGCTATATGTGTGGTTGTTTTGTGGTCAAGATATTTTGGCGTAAAATTACATCTTCTGAAAAGAAAAGAAATTAAAGATTGTTTAAGACTTTTTTCAATTTAGTTTACTATTTGTAATTTGTTTATGTCTCTGTATCAATAAAAGTAGCGTTTATTTTGACCAAATTTTTTATAAATGTATTTTCAACACTCATAAAAAACCTTACGTGATAGGACAAAATAACACTCGGATTTGAATTCAGCAGATCAAAATTATACAAAATCAGATGTCAGATCGAAATCAAGTTTCAATGAGTCAAACTTTTTATTGTGGGCTTGGAACCTAAGACCGTTAGAATATGAATCCACAGCCCTTTAGCCAGACATCAACAACTATGGCATGTACTTTAGCATCTCCTTACAAGAAGATAAATGAAATACGAAAAAGAAGACCAAGGGATAGGAAACGGTTATGTTGCTTACTTGCGATCCGAGGGTAAAACTATCTGCAAATTGTGATAACAAGGCTTGAAGAAAAGCAACACACTCAGACCGATCAAAATTCTTCCTGAAGTCAAACAGCTCCATCGTTGTGATTTAAGGACAGTTCGGAACGGTCAAAAAGCAGTTACTCGTTTGGGCAGTAATAATGTAGGGCCTCTGATGTAGACAGCACTCCAATGCTGACAAAAACTACCAAGATTGCTCATCCAGATGCGGTTTATAACAACCTTGCAAAACGAAGTCCTTAAATCTTGTACAGTTGAAGAGGTTCAACTTGAGGATTTTGGCATACATACTATCGACTCGATAGTCCAGTCAAAAGTGTGAAAAACATCTAACATTTTATAGACCGCACGAAAATGCAAAATTCTTTTTGCATCGTGTACAGGATGGGTTACACATCGTTAGTCAGAAGTTATTACTATTAATAAACAATGAAAAACTATTTTCAATTAACAAATGGAATGTTTTTTGTAAGAAATGGAATATCTCGGACTATTTTAATCCAATGTTTCTGAAATTTGCTATCTGGGTTTTTTGGTCCGCTAAACCCGAATCTGAAGTCGGAAAATGGAAAATCCGGCCCATTTGCTGGAAAACCCGGAAAATTTTACCAAATCTTAGCAACAAACAAAATTTTTTCTCGGACTGTGGTATTGAAATAATAACATGCCGTGCTGTGAAAAGGAAGGAAAATTCTGGAAAATTACGTCGTTTTTCCTTCATATTCCTATCTCGGTCTTCGTCTAGCATGTCTAATTATATGTTTTCGTGATGGTTGCCGAGTATTAGTTTATGATCATAAAATCAAAACCGACGATAGTTCTCCAAAAAACTCAGGAAATTGAAAATTTACCGTTTCTACCCGACAAACTTTATTTATCTTGTTTTTCGAAAAATTGTAGTTAGTGTTATTGGAATAATAAGGTACCGTGATGGTCCTCGGTACAAATTTCACTGACAGAAGGAAACTTTTTGTGGTCGCAAAGTATGGTTATAAAATCAAAACAAACTCTAGTTCCCCGGAAAATGAAAATTTGGAAAATCTATATACTCAATAATGATGATATTTCTCGATTATATATAAGATAGTCTCTTCTTTCGTATTATCCAAATCAAGTTTTTTGAGAAAAATATCTTGAAACTTGAATTTACCACAAACCCGCGAGCCTGTTGTTTTGTTGTGAATTAGGTTTTTATGCTACTCAGCTGACAATTTTTTTTCGATTGCACATGCACGTTAATTTAATTTACATAATTTTATTTGCGGTTAGTAAGTTTTAATACAATTTTGCCTACGTGTTTTATAAATTAAAATAGAAAAAAGGACGTGATCTCACAGCTGCATCTCCGATACTATTGTCAGCATGCCAGGTCCTTTGCCTCCACACTCAAAGAGTGAAGGAAAACGACTCAATTTTCCAACAATTTACCAGAATTTTCCCTCTTCTAGCGAAATTTGTACCGAGAACCATCACGGTGCTTCATTATTCCAATAACATTGACTAACATTTTTCGAAGAACAAAATAATTAAAGTTTGTCGTGAAGAAATGGTAAATTTTCATTTTTCGGAGTTTTTGATTTTATGATCATAGAATAATACTCAACGACCACGTAAACATATATAATTAGACACGTTACTATTCTATCTACCAGTATTCCAATGAGATAAGCGAAATTGATTCTTTTAACAGTGGTCTAGCAAATGAAATATTGGTAATTTCAAAAGTAATAACAATAACAACACGAAATGGGACACCGCTATTTCTGAATTCAATTGAAAATATTTATAGCTTAATGCAGCAATAGCTTGGTATGTAAATACATATGCTGTCAACGCTTGAAATGAAATCTAAATCAATAATTTATAAAACATTTTATTACGCTAATAATAAGCGCGATTCATAAACAGCATAAGGTAATTAACTATTATGCTAATGCCATGCTCTTATAATGACTGTTACTTATACTGATAATATACCTATATATAATTGAATTGATAATATAAATGCACTGTTCTATCCAGTAATTTAATAATGTTAAATGTATTCCAAAGTAGTCAAATGTTAATTATTTTAGGTATGAATCATGAAAAATTGATTTCTGTGTTTTCTGAACGTCGAGTAGAACAAACCCCAAATGAGCAATTAAACTATAGTCACAATAATAGTGTTCTGCAATATAAGTGATGTAAAACAAATATTATAGTCCAAGAGCTAGTGTATGAATAAAAATCGGCATTTGGTAATTATCTGGCACAAGTCAAAGAGATTATTTAAAAAAGGTATTTCTTGATTCGGCAACCTTCTGCCATCATAAAATAAATAAGAATGATCATAAGCCAGAAATGTTCAAAAAAGCATAATGCTTTTTTTATAGAAAGAACATAAGTGAGTGCAGCGTATAATTATAACTTTAACATAATAAAATGTTTTAGCTTATGAATCCCAAATAAAAAAAAAATCAAACGCCAGAAAGGTAGCGCCAGTCGGCTTTATGTAATTGACTAAAAATTCAGCAAAATTTTCAAGAAAATATGAAACTTTTACATTAAAAAAATATATATTTAAAGGGGAAAATACATATTAAGGCTCAAAACTGTACCTATGTATAGTTGCGATGTGTTTTTATGACGTCAGAAATGAGTGTTTCCAAGTAATTTAGAAAAGAATAGATGATTTTGATTAATGAAATGGGTCTGCAGCCGACGTGTGTTTTGAAATCCAATTAAAATGAAGAAACATTGGATCCGTTGTGTGTGAAAGGGTACTGTATGACTAATTATCAAATTGATGTACTTGAAAATGGATTCAATCTAGTTATACAGGGTGTCCCAGGTTTTAGTCGGAGAACTTCAACAGTCGATAGAAAATATGATTTTGAGAAAAAAATTCCTAATAACATACATCCACAGACGCTTAGTTTTTGAGATGTTTTTCAACATAAAAGTTGATTTTTCTCGAAAACGGTCAACTTTAGAGCTTATGACCAGTACCTTTTTTGTGTAGAAAACATTGGCGGTTCAAAAACGTACTTTTTCCAGTGGCGTAGAAGTTGGGGAGAAAAACACCAGCTACCCAAAATCTTCACCAATTATGACTAAAAAAAAATTTTGTATGACACAGGACATAGCTTACTATGAGTAGAAAATGCTTGCAAAAGCTGTTTTCTGTACGATAAACGGTTCCGGAGATATTCGCAAAAAACTAAATTTTTTTATCGATTTCAACACCCTGTATCTCAAAAACTAAGCGTCTGTGCATATAGGCTATTAGGAATTTTTTTCTCAAAATCAAATTTTTATCGACTGCTGAAGTTCTCAGACTAAAACCTGGGACAGCCTGTATATATCGTCACAAATGAAGACTCCTTGTGAGGAGACCATATATCAATATTATGGTTTTCATTGTTACGTAACAATAAAATTTTGTTTTCCTCTAGGAAAAATCTTTTATTTCCGCCTTTAATGTACTGCTCTTCGCTGGTAATTTCGATACCAATTTTTTTCTACATATCTGTAAGTGAAGAGTTCTGATCATATACTGGATAGCCCAATTTCTTATGTCTTTTTTCTAAAAATTATGCAGTTTAGAATGAATTCGCCTTGAAAGTTGACGACAAAACGAAGTTCAAACTCATGGGAAATAATTTTAGGAGAACAACATACAAAAGGAAAAAAAAGAGTACTGTCTGTAAAAATAGAACAACAATGTACAATCTATGATAAAATTAGATATAATGGGAATTAAAGGAATATAGATTTACCCAAGCTTGAGGGCTTGACCTCCAGCCCGTAGGCCCTCTTCGCCAAGCAGTGTGACCTGTTCCTCCTCCCGAGACGGATCGGCCATCTGAGCAGAGGCGTCACGTTCAGCCTGGTAACACATTGCCTCCTACTAAACACCTAACCTATCTCTAACCATCCACACACCGGCTCCAAAATCCAGTTATATAAGCAAACAGACAAACAGCACTCACAGGTTTCTCATATGTCAGAGAGCCAACGCAAATAAAGCTTACACCAGTTAATTACTGTTTTCAAAAGGGCTTCCAATTAATAAACCGAATCAGTTGAAAAACATTATACACAAAGAAGATTTGGCGCTTCTGATTCATCTTCAAAGAGCAAAAATACTTATGACAAAAATTTATGGTTATGGTTACGAATCAATGAATTCTATCCGAAAACACCTATTACTTCATTTTTTAAATATATCTGAAGGCGTTAATTTTCATAAAATATTGATAGTAATTGTTTTATTTCTTCCCGAAATAACCAAAATCACAAGATTTAATACTACACAGGTTAGTCTCATTACGGACGAAAGGTTTATCGATTATTTGGATAAAACCTCATACCGAGGTAATAACGCTTATTGCCCGAGTCTTTGAAATGTTGAAACTCAAAGATCAATATCTAACATCAACCAATTTTTTGGGCTCGAAACCAACATCTTGCACATTTTCATGTTCATTGCATTTGTTTAATAATCATTGTAACAGTTTTGCCCATTTTCTCAAGTCAATCCACTTTCTCCTAGAAGTTTCCAAAAGTATGTATTTTGTTATCGATATTTTTTTTCATTGCTCTCCCTAGCTGACTTGATTGTTCTTTTATTAAATAATTTATAGAAATAGATTGAATACTCTAAATTACCCAGATAGTGAAATATTCAACATAGGATTAACAAGATGAATACAAGTAAAAATTGAACCGCAGCTGGGAATTGAACCTTCATCTTCTGAGATTCAAGTCCACATCGTTAAACGTTGCCGCAGTTTTCGTTTTTAATGTGAAAGAAAATGGACTGTAGCTAGAATCTGAGTGAGTGACACAGAGTGTTTTCGATCTTTCTATAACTAGCGAATTATTCATTATTGCTAGCATTCAAATTATTGAATTTAGATTTACTTCTTTATTTTTTATGACTAGGCTGAAAGAAAAAGTTGTGCAGTCCGTCCGTACGCTGGTATCATTTACCACTTAAACTTCCCCACCTCCACACTGCCTATACAACAATCATTCTCAAAACATTATTATTATCATTCAATTTAGTGTAATAGTCAAGTATTATGGCAAGGTGGCTTAGTTTCCATTTTTCCACGTTTCCGTATGCAATCGAGACTTGACAGAATTTTGATTTGAACTCGTAATGCAAACTACATGTTTTCGGAACACTTCTAGAGAAAGTTTTTTAATTGATGGAAGAGGTAAGAATTTTGGTTCCAACATCACAAACATATGTTCATATTTTTCTACTCTGAAAACATGAAATTCCATCGAAAATATGATAGCCCGTACATCTTTATCCATTATTATACCTAACACAATGTCTTGTAGCTATTTGCGTGTTTATTTGCTACTATTTACCATATATTTCAAATAATACGTCTTATAGTAAACTCATATAACCTTTGGTTTCCGGCAATTAGTATTTTTTATACAATAAATAGTAGGTTTATTTTACCCTCAAATCTAAAGTTTTGGATAAGTTTTATTATTGGATAAAAGTCAACCATTCAAAGAAAAAATTTAATCTTTTTGAAGAAATAAACTTGAAATAACTTCGCTAAATACGTTATTTTCTTCAAACTCTCATTACTGCAATTGAGAAAAAAGTTTCACAATAATTTCACACTTATTAACACAAATGAGAATTTCATAATAAGATGTGAATAGATTTACACATTTACACTTTGATAACAGTATACTAACAATTATTCCACCACACAGTGGCATCCTCAGAATTAACTGGATACAACTGAGGTGTTATACTCCAAATACAGTACAACCTCCTTATTCGCACACACTTTTATCCGAACACCCAATTCCCTTCTCATAGTCCTGACTGATTTAATCCGGCCTCGACCACGCACGGGCTTATCAATGTGTTAACCATATGGGATCAAAACAAAGCATTACTGAGTTTATTAAATTCGGTAGTAGTTCCCCCTTCGCGCTTCTGCAAGATTGCAGCGCAGTCTTCAAGAAAAATATCAAAACGTAAGCAAGAAAGCTGCCTTGAATTTAAAGAAGATATCTGAAATAATAAAACTAAAAATCAATGGTATGACTGATATAAATAAAACTCAAATGAAATAGTTAGAATCCTCGGATTCCGGCACTGGAAAAAGAAATACCCAAACTGAGTGCATATCCAAAAATGGAAAAAAGTTATTCAGTCAAATGTAGGTACAATTTACATCATGATCACTTCATTTGAAAGACAGAAATTTGTTTAGTTAAACAAACAGTTTGCTTTTTTTATCTACTATTTTGATCTTAAGATTTCAAAGCAAGTTTTGGATGGCTTCAGAAATTCAAAGAACGATTTGGTATAAGACGATTGACTATTTCTGGTGAGGTAGTAATGTTGATGTTGTAGAACCCTTCAAAGAGATTTTATTGTTGAAAATAAAAGAAATGGATCTTCAATTCAATTCGATCAGATTTATCTGATTACCTATATTTAAGGGATTACATTGCATTGGATGAATTTAAAAACATTTTCGTGTTAGAAGTACAATAGGTCGAACAGTGACTATTTATTTCGGATCCCTGTTTCGCTCTCTCACGAGCTCGTTCCGCTGATGAGCTAGTGAGAGCGAAACAGCTGTCCGGAACTTATAGATGTGATGCGACTGTTCGGCCTAGAGAAACCTCTGTCTGAGGGATTACATCTTAGTTATATCTATGTCATAACTCATTCTGAGGATGTTACTCTGTGGTGATATAGTTGTTAATATACAGGTCATATCATTACTCTTCTATAAAAAGTAGATAATGTTCGTGAAGTAATGTGCATATAAACTTAGGCCCTACCTTTCTTCGTTAAGAAGTTATAACTCTTTTAAAATTTTAAGGTTGAAAACAGTAGCTATGATTTAGTATAACAAAATACAGTAACTATCAGTTAAAATAATCACTTGTCAGAAATAGTTTCTTTATGTCAAAACTTCCTGTCACGATTTATTACATTTTGTATTTGTGGAATATTACTTTGTAATTTATCTATTTTCCAGCCCCGGATCTAGGGGGACAACCAGGGTCGCTGCCCCGGGCGGCAACTTCAAATGTGGTAGACAGGCATACAGTTCCGTATTCAATCCGGTGATCACATAACGCACTGTTAAACGAAGATTAGAAAAATAGATCTAGAGATAACGCGGGTTCGCACAACGCTGAATTGACGAGTAGGCTAAGCAGGTTGCAGCCTAGGGCGTCTCAGTAGAAGGAAGCACCAATCGAGACGAAATTGAAGATTAAAACATTATACCCAAGTATTAAAGGGAAAATACATTTTGTTTATTTAGAAGGCAAAGCAGTCTGAGCAAGCTAACACAGCTCCAAGTCGCAACTTGACTATAAATATATTTTTTCCAGGAATCTCGGCAGGAGTTTTGAATCTCATTGAGCAGTAGAGTCGTGAGAATAATAATGAACAAGAAACAAGTAGAATCATCCAAATTACGGATTGAGTAAATTTTTTTTTTGGCCCGCCTTGAAAATATACTAGATCCTGCGCTGCCATTTTCTAACAAAGAATATGTTTTTAGCTTATAGATTTTGTAATGAAAACGCTCGTATGCAGCGATACAATATTGAATTAGATTTCCTAATAGACATCAACCGCCACATCCCGTATTCAATACAGAAGATTCCTAAATCCATTCGCCTGTATGATAGATATGTTGAAGATCTTTGAATGTTGTAATTTACCAACCGGAAGCTAGTACCGGATGCATAGCACAAAATTTGGGGCTATCACGAGGTTATGTGTGGCAAGCAATACATCACAAAATGCTGCACCCTTATCATCGACTAAGTGTACAAGTAACCAGTGGATGGATTGGTAACGAAGGTCATCATTGCCACCTAACCCTCGAATTAAATCCTTGCGGTTTCAAGCAACTTCTGTCGTGAAAATGCATAATCGTAATCAATAATTGCAGGACTCAAGATGCTGCAACTCATATTAGAAACTAGAAATGTGTTGCTGTTTGGAGTAGATAAATAATGTGCTTGGCAAAGTTACTCTTCGCATATCATTTGATTTGTTTACTAATAATATTTAAATTAATGATGTTAAGAAAATGAACAAAACAAATTTTCAGATTGTGGGAATCGAACCCGAGTCCACTTAGAGGCAGCCGAGCCTAGACCACAGCCGTTTTTTATACACTGTTAAAAGTACGGTGTGAATTTAAGTTTACTTCTATAATTGCTTTTGTTGTCGATTTAGTTTAAATTTGGGTGAAAGCAGTTTTAAATTTTTTTAATTTTTAATCGATACAACTTTGGGAGTTACGATTTTTTTAAATGTTCAAACCTTTTGAAAAAGGTGTGTTTATTACACCATTTCCCTGAAAAACTATAGGGTTCGTCATCGAACAGCAAACGATTTTTTGTCAAAATTTGAATATGATAGAATCTTTGGTTTTTCAGATATCTTGTAGACAAGCATTCCGTGACGGACAGATGGACGGATTTTTTCAAAACTGCTTAAAATTCGATGAAAAATACTGTAGTGAAGGAATTTTTGCTCCAGATTCTTTTTTAACGATTTCAGAAATAGCTAGAGTGAATACTCTCCGATTTTTTTCTGGGAAGATTATAATAATATGAATTTATTACGAAAGCCAGAGTTTAGTTGGTAGTTGCCAATTATGTATTGAGGAGAATGGACCAATTTTTCTTTAAATTTTGCTGGTGTAATGAATGAATTTGATTTTCCTAAGTTATGATTACTTATTAGTGTTCACAGAGAAAATTATTTTAAAAGTGTTATAACTTCTTAACATACAAAGATAGGACCCTACGTTTATATGAATATTTCTTGAATAAATTAAATCTTTTCATTGCTAAAGTTTGTAAAGAGACTAATGAATCACCCTGTATTGTTATCAAAGTGTATAAGCATTATACTTAAGTATATGCCAAAACACTGAAGTACTACTTATACATATACAGGGTGTCTCAGATTTTAACCGGGAAAATTTAATAGACGATAGAAAATTTGATTTTGAGCAAAAAATTCCAATAACATATATGCAGAGACGCTTAGTTTTTGAGATACAGGGTGTTGAAATTAATAAAAAAATTTCTTTTTTTGCTAATATCTCCGGAACCGTTTATCGTACAGAAAACAACTTTTGCAAGCATTTTCTACTCATGGTAAGCTATGAGTTTGTACAATATGAGAATGATGCGGGTCCAGCAACTTGGTATCTCTGTATCAAATGTATAGGCTTTCATCATTTTCAAATTGATTACATTATTCATTTGGGTGTTGTTAGAGACAAAAATTAATTTCTCAATGGATAATGCACTTTCCTTGTGTAAATAAACAAATACTGTTCTTAATATGAAAATTACACCGTAATAACAATAATTGTAGATATTGATATAAACACAATTTAATAAAACCAAAAGTTTATCTTTTCCAACTGTGGTAGTTTACTTAACTACCTTAACGTATTGATCAGACATATTATTCGGTTTTAAACTGTTGGCGAAAGTTCGTTAACCACATAATTTGATAATTTTATTTCAGTTATTCTGTTCTAATGACGAAAACTCATTTCTATGAATGACAAATACGGTTGGGAACTTGCAAACACACAAAAAATTGATGTTTTCATTTCTAAATTTAACTATTAGAATGGACTAACAATTCAGTTAGTTAGATTAATTTTATTAGATATATGTAAAATATATATTTTATCTGTATTATTCAATGGAAGATACTGAAATACGTTCCGCTGTACTTGGAAGCCCTTTCTTCATTAATTACATGAACGGATTGTTTCAATGTTTTACACAGTATATGTTTAGTCAGCTTTTCCATCCATTAAGCGTTAGTCATCAATATCAAATGTTAGACGTGGAATTAAAAAAAAATACGAAAATAACAAATAAACGATAATGCAACAGTGGTACTTATATATCAGTTTTGGTCGATATCGTCAAATTACTAATACTCCGTATAATCTAGATTCTAGTACAATAATACTTTGCAAGTTTTCAGATCAAAATGAAATACAATGATGAGTCAATTCTATTATAATACTATTATGCGAAACATTCAAATAAAGTAATAGGAAATTGGATGGAATGTTGAGAAACTCTTTCTTATTATATCTAAGAGAGTGTTGTACAAATTAATCATTAAAAAACAAAAATCTAGATAATGATGCTAAAGAAATATTTATATTTCGAAATTCAGAGCAATTGGGAACTGCGACGCATTTTATGACTTGTTTTTCGATATTTCATTGGAATGGAACAATTACTTATGAGTGAAAGTAATCCTTGCTAATTTTGGAATAATAGTACATGCTAATTCTCATGGATTATTGTGTATTCACAAATTATCGCATTAACTGTTTTTTCTGAATAATTCACAAAACTTTAAAAATGTTTTGAATGGTTTTCTTATGTTCGAAATGTATGTATGAGACAAATTTATACTGATTGAAATTTAACCAACATCCCGTTAGCCAATCGAGCAGAAATTTTGCACACTGCTCTCGTTCTAACGACAATAAAACATAGTACCGGCATATCAAAAATTATCTTGGTCAAGGGTGGTTGTGGAATCTAAAACGTGTGTCTAACTTTACGTTTGAAATAATTATGTCACTGTCACACTGACATCATCAATAACCTACAAATTTCATACCTATTTATTTCAGTTGTAAAACAATAATGAATTACAAATTAAAAATTATCTTGGTCAAGGGTGGTTGCGGAATGTAAAACGAAATGTTAACTTTGAACCTTTTACAAGGTCGCAATAGCCACAAACGGGGTCGAAAACTGTTTTAAATTGGTTAATTTTCGATAAATCGAATGACGTTCACGTGAGGAGCGCGTAGCTCGCGAGTTAGGAAAGTGCAAATCTTCGGAACATAGAACGTCTTTACGAGGACTTTTCGCATGCGGTTTTCGCTCCATGTCGTTAGTTTATGAACGGGGCCAACTAAATAGCATAGCCTCGGGCCCCAAAATGTCGATTAAATAGGAAAATTTAATTAAAATAGAAACAGGTACTCTCAGGTCTCAGCTGCGCGCGTCTAACGTGCGACGTACGAAAGGGAATTTTCTAGCTACTAAAATATACCCAAAAGCGGTTAAAAGCTAGCGGCCCATAGCCGAAAACACTTTATTACAACTGGCGCCGGCCGCACGGGGCATAAAACGGCCCCGATTTAACAAGATCGAGGTAAAAAGTATAAGCTCTAACTGACGCGTAGCGAGCTCCTCGAGGCATATGTCAAAATGATTACGTTCGTAGCTAATTACATAGGACGTCTGGCGTTCATGCAATTGTGTTTTTATACAATTCGAACCTTCTAATTTCGACGACAGGCCACGTGAAAATCCCGGAGTCTAAAGCGCTAGAGACTTCTGAGTGTTATAACGTTCGTATAAAATTGCGAAATTTCACTTTTAGAAACTTCAAATTAATTAATTTGACACAAGTTTTGATAACGAAAAGTAAGACACACGTTTTAGATTCCACAACCACCCTTGACCAAGATAACTTTTGATATCCCGGTAGAACTACTAATATCGTTCTGAATCCACTATGGGGACGTCCAAAAGAGTTTAACGAGGAGAATACGATAAGCTATATGACGTCATTCTAAACCCTATAAGGCGAACGCACCAAGATGGCGGGTTAATTTTGTCTTCACAACCGCCTTGACGTGGGTATCAAATGAAAGGGTTTGATGAGAAGAATACGATAAGCTGCGTGACGCCATTTTGATGTACTATTAGTGTTTACATTTAAATTTTTTAAGTTTTGGTTCACTAGGTAGAACATTGACAACGTATCTTTTGGTCCCAAACAGCTGTTTCGCTCTTCTCATGAGCTCGCCAGTGACATGTTCATGAGAAGAGCGAAACACCTCTCCGGGACTTAAAAACGTGTTGTCAAAGTTCAACCTAGTGAACCAAAACTTGGTCTATTGCCTTCTATAACGAAATGTGTTTGTAGTTCACTATGCATAAAATTGTTTAATTACTAGAGCTAAAGCCTTACCCCTCAATCGGACCTATGGGGGTGTAGATTCCACTTGTTGCGATTCTCTCGAGGACAAAGTATGAAATATACTGATCAGAATAATTTTGAACATTTGTAAAAATAAAATCATTGGACGCTCACAATTATTATCATTTTGATTTACGTTTACATGTTATGACTAGTACGTTGTTGTAACATAAGAATAAGAGCTGAAAACTATTCTGATGAGCTTATATTCACTGACCAAAGAATCATCTAGTTTTTAGTTGCAATTTGATTTTAGAAGAAAATTGTTTGAAAAAAATTTTTTTTTTCATTTCGGAATAATTTCTAAATATTAACTGATAAAATAATAATATTGTGATTTGACGAGTTTAATTAATTTAATTCAATATGACCAATAATTGGTTCATAATGATTTGGCAACTGCTACTGGAATATACAAATCGCATAATTGCATGTTGTAAAGCAACACAAATATGATTAATATGTATGATTTATCTGACCGAAGAGATGGACAATTTTTATCATTGATGGCATGTAACGAAATTTCGTTGATTATTATATAGGTACCTGAAAATTTAGTGGGAAACCTATCGTTTTAAGTTCTACTATTCTTCGCATGAATAAATTCCGAATTTTAAAGAAATCCATGAAATTATAAATCAATAAATGACGAGCGCTCTTTTTTGCTAAAAAATTCCTTCGGAATGATTCCGGCTGCATCATATAAATGAAGACGAACAGGCGGGCACTACGTTTCAACAGATACGACAAATGTTATTCAACGTGTTGAACTTCTATTACGTAATCTCGCATTCCTCTCTCACATTCCTTAACTAATAATGAGAAAAGTTGAAACATAGTACAATGAACTGAATGTGATGATTAACCATAATATATTATTCTGAAATACTCGTACATATTTTATAGCGTTTCACATTTTCAACGGAAACGATATGATTCCCCGCATTAGTAGATAATAGTGAATTTGGTGACTTCGAAAGATCAAGGAAACAAATGAGTAATAATTATTGTATGAGACAGCCGAGGTTGATAACAAGAGTATAGCAATAACAGTCACGTTCAGCTATTTTCTAACCACAAATTTGGCGATTCAAGAGACATTAGAAACACAGTACTTTTTTTTGAACGGTATATTCGCTATATAATGTAGTGTACACTATCACCCTTTTTCCACATGAATGTTAACTTATTGATTAATTAAATATTGATAAATCTTAAATTTAAAAAATAAAAGGATTTGTAATGAAAATTTGAAATGCATTATTGTAAAAATTTGACTAATTAGGTTGAGATACAATTCAAGTTAAAATTATTATTGCGACTAATAATCAGAATAAGATGTTTCTTATATTGTATAAACATACGAGATCATATTTAATGAATTTTTATTTATCTCCGATTAAAAACAATCCATTATTACAAGTACCTACATACTTCAATAAATCTTAAAGTCAACTCTAGGAACACGTAGATATAACTAAATATTGATTAACTAATTAGGAGTAATAACTATCCAGGAATGTTTATTTTCGGTCAAGAAGGGTTTAATACTTGTATTCTCTAGATACAGCATAATACAGTCTTTGATAATGGTTGTACCTTTTCCCAGATTTGATCCTTTGATTATTTCGTTTTTTTTTCGAATTTTAGCTTTAATTCAGTTTACATATGTCTTTGGCAATGGTTGCTTACATAAGTAAGTTAAAACTTTAATGGAAAAAGGGTGATAGTGTAAAACTAAATTATATTATATTGAATTCCAGTCACAAATTTGAACGTCTGGACGCGATTGTTGATAAGATGCACCGATTCTAATAATGTTTCACGTCGTTTACATTTGGAAAGAAAACATGTTTTCAATGATAAAAATAATTCACATCTACAATCGACAGAATTCCACAACGTGAAACGACTCAATTATATCCTCTAATGACTTCCTTACAAAGCGGAATATCTTAAATCCGCTATAAGAAATTTTATTTTTTGGCCAACATTTTTCTAAGCGAACTTGAAACCTCCTTAAAACCAAAATTAAATCAGTTTCAAAAGTTTAGCATAGACATGGCGATGATATTTTCGCGATTATAAGTAGATATTTTGGTTTACATGACATTTTGAACAAGCTTAATAGCCAATTTGATTCACTCAAATTCACTGTAGGAATAGAAACAGATAACCAGATACCTTTCCTTGATATTAACATTTTCAAAAATGATCATATACATAAAACTCACTCAAACAAATAGATATAAGTTACACCAATTAATTCTGAAATAGCTCCATTCAATACTCTTTTCCATTGATTTATTGAACGTTCCTTTGAGTCAGCGAAATTATAACGATGATGTTGAGAAACTTCAGCAAATAGCGTTGGACAATGGCTACGAGAAATCAATAACTTAATTTTTGAACAAAACAGTAAAATGGGAAGCAGCCAATTAACCAAATTAGAACGTATTCGATAAAATTCAAAAGTTTCATTTATCATCCTACAGTAATTGATAAATTCCATAATTTGTTTTCTAAATTTGCAATACAACTCGTTTATAGATGTAAGAATAAGCTAAAAACCGTTTAGGTAACACCTTTAATAAAGTTTCCGACTTCTAAATCTAGGATTTACAAAATCCATTGTGGGACATGTTGCTCATACAAGGAAGAATAATAGAGAAAAATGAGCATTAGCAGAACATATTTTGGATACTCAAGAAAGTGTATCTCTATTAAAACACAGTTCGGACAAATATCTACGTAATTTAGAATGGATGGAAAAATATAAGCGAAAAAGCAATTTGATGAAGTCAGATTTATCTCCAGCTGAGGGTAGTCCCCTTATATATCATATTAATTCCAAATTATTCAAACCGGTACATTTTTATTTCTAATTTAGTTTACTCTGATGATGGTTACTTAATAGTATTTTTAGTGGATAAGGTTGAATTCCACAGTCCCACAGTCACAGATTTGAATGTCTGAACACGATTGTTAATAAGTTGCACCGATTCCAAACTGCGACTTGGAAAAAGATAGCACAAAAGCAGTTAGGATAGGATAGTAGTGAAACGACGATGGAAAACGAGATATTTAGATATGAAAAATGTATAGCATTCTTTAGAGAAACATAACATGAGGAAGGATGGTTAGAAATTAATCTATTGATCAAAGATTCGTCGTAACCTCCTAACCATAGTCTGGTCCGTCCTTGCATGCTAAAGTTTCTCATCTTCGTTGTCATAATTTTTTTGGCTCAAAGGAACATTCAAGAATCTGTGAACAAGACAATTGAATAGAGCTATACAGGATGTTTCAATTTAGTAGGCAGATTCTTTGGAAAATAATGAATTTCCCTCATGCCATTTTTCAATTAGACGCCACATGCTTAAGATACAGACTACTAAACTTTACCTTTAAAACAGTTTTTTGAAACATTGAACTGAAACTTGGTACGCACATTTTTTATGCAAACACACTTGTGTAATTTTAGTGAACAAATTATAAGAAGAGAAAAGGGGGTGTTGTACCTTTGATCCCCAACTTTTTCCTACACAGGTCTGTGGTTCAATAATATTAATTTTTTAGTCGAGCAGTTATTTTTATACTTTAATGGCTTTTGTCAAATTTTGACTGAGGATTTAATTCACGTCATGAAAGTTGCTTCGAAGAAGTGTTTTTTATTTTGATCTATCTCTAACGATAACACTACAAAAAATGGAAATAAAGAAATTCGCTTATTCCAAAATAACTTGAAAATCAAAAATGATAATGGAAATTTTATACTTCCATATGAGTGGCATTTTCCTTCTAATCAAAACTATTACCGTTTGCGATATCCCCATGATGGACACACGGAGTAAGTTGGAAGCTTTTACAATTTTATGAAATTACATATAAATCTACCGAACATATAAATATATTAAGTATTTTCGTACTAATTCATTATGGATGTACATGTTAGAAAGTTCATGTTTTTTTATTGTAAAAGCTGCTAAGATATATAATGAATCCTTATAATACCTAAAGATGTGGAGATATTTAGACCGCAAATCCTGAAAGGATTGTTAGGTTTGTCCAATATCTCAAATATATAACAACCGTCGTTATTTTTATAAAAATATTTTCCAGAAAAATCAGGTAATGCGAAAATTTTGTGTGATGAGCACATTTATGAAGTAAACTAATCATAAACCTTTCTTGTTGTTTCATAGTTATTGGATGGTACTCAAATGTAAGGGTATGTCTAGTTTCTTTCGAAGGGTTGCCCAATAATTAATATTCATTAATTAGCACCTAAGACCAATTAATTTCAAATGCTATTAACTTACATATCTCTCATTATTTTGTAACACAAACAAATTTCCGGTTTTACTTTCTTCAGATGCCTAATCAGAGATGTTGGAAACAGCAGCAACTTTTCAATTCAGAATTTTTCTCAATTTTTTTAATCTTATATTCGTAGAGAATTGGTTAATATGATCGTGGAAACATCAAAATAGATTACTCAAGCGAATTATAAAGAATTGAAATGTCATGTTCGAGGTGGCGCAGTTATTTCATGGAAGGCATCCATACTTACCACCAAATTCAAGGTACAATTATTAGTAGAAGCGCGATACCGTGATTTGGGTTACGCTAGGGATTTACCGGAATAATGGAACCTTAAATGTCAACAATATCAAGATAATTGTTTTACTTAGCCTTCAGAAAAATCCAGTAACGTCAGCCTGGCAACTAGCACGCGATACTAACTTACCTAATCTGTACGAATACAGATGATAAAAAAAGGTTGATGTGTCCTTATGAAACGTAAATGGTGCAAGAAGTGATTGAAGACTATTGAGATGAATCGGATTTTATAAATTAATGATGAATTTTGTCGATCACGACTCATATTCTTGGAATTCTTTCTTTCTGCTTTTGCCGTATATGGAACTGTCACAGATTAATTACCGGTACTGTGTCGAAAAGAACCTGGATTGGAAGAGCGAGAATTATACATTAGTGTTTATAAACAATAACGTTTCTTGCGGTTAACCCTAATGAAGGATCAGATAAGCCAGGACATGCTTTACGATTCCAACATATCAAGTTATACGTAAGTTAATAATTGGTAGATTACAAGTATGGGTGTGATTGCAATAGAAAAGAGTCATGTAGAAGCTTGGATTTAGTACGAGGTACGAAATCTCACTAGAAATTTTATATGTGCAGCTAGGGATGCTTGCATTTCATTTTAGGTTGAGAATCTGCCGAGGAACAACATATCGAACATTTTATATATAAAAAGATTTTTATATAACTATTTTATACGCGATTTTAAATCTCTCAAATCCAAGATGTGTATTCCTTTGTTCACGCGATCTTTCAAACTAGGCAATACTAACACCTACTGGAAATTAAATTTTGGATTTTCTGAAGCAAGGTTTCAGCTCCAGGTATAGTTTCCACAAGTGGTTTATGAACTTACACAATTGTGGAAAAGTTGGTCTCGCCTAATTGTAATTTAATTCATTTGATTGTAATCATGGACTTTCATGTCAAGAGTCAACAAAGATAAGATAAAATTAATTAGAAATTATTCTTTGTAGTTTTAAATGTTTCATCTCTCGAGTGGAAAGAATATTACGTAATTGATCAAAAGCTATTGATATTTTATTTCTTCCAGTTCACGATCTCAAATGACCTTCTGAAATAAGACGACTAGTTGAAACTTTTTAGGACAATGGAAAATTTAGAGTTGAATATAATTTACAATCTTAAAAATCGTATCAATTAAGTACTATTTAGCGTGTAGATTTTCTTGTAGCTCCATTCGAGTTCAAATAATTTCGAAATTGAACTAAAAATGGTTTGCTAGCAAAGCGAATTTTTGAATATATAAGAAAACTACCAGATAAAAATGGGAAGAACGAAACTCATCGACTTTCAATTGATCACACTAATCTCCATTTGTTAGCAACATAGCTTTCGGACAATTCCGCGGGTCAAATATAAATGATTGTAGGAACAGAAAATATATTGGGAATGGTTCAGAAACCGCTAACAAAAGATGTAAAATTATGTTACATTGAAATTTTATCTCAATGGTCTATTTAATATATTTCACAACTTTTGTGTCATACTGACACATGATGTCAGGTTGACTTTATAATATAACTTTGTTGTAATGAATAAAGACATAAAATAGATCATGACGTCGTCAATTGAATATTAAAATGAGAATTTCGGACACTTCTGTAAGTTGAATATATACGTGTGATATATATTTATAACCAAAATGTTATATGGTTCAATAAAATACCATGAAAAAATGAAGATGGATGTTCGAGATACCACTCGAAATGGGGCTACCGCGATCAAAAACATTACAGTTCCTATTTTCACCACTTTAAAGCGATCTGCAAAATTTTAAATCCATCTTCAGTTTTCCAAATGAAATTATAGTATTTTATTCAAACACAAAGACAACCGTATTTTTCTGGTTATAAATAGCTATCACACCTATATATTTAACCTGCACAAGTGTCCGAAATTCTCATTTTAAGATTCAAGTGACGTCATCGATGTGAAGTCGCAGTCTATTTATGCCTGGCAGCAGTTGTCAGTATAAAACATAGAGTAGTGATAGTATATGACTCAACGAGCATATTATGATGGCTATTATTCACGTGGATGAAGTAAATCATCCAAGTGAATAATAGCCATAATATGCAAGTAGAATACTATACTTTGTCCACGATCCATAAATAATACTTTGATACTGATAAACTTTGCTATTGAAACAAGTCGAACCAACAAATTGTTGACGTTTCAAATTAAATTCGATCTGACTTGACGTTTCATAGCACGCTCTATTTTTATCGTATTTGTCTATACGTTTCTATCATGTTTGTCATATTGATGGTAGTGGATAATGATTTCATTATTCACTAGTGATTAATGTATATCATTATGCTTGAGGAAACACATGCATTATGCATATTTTATACAATAGTCGTGGACAAAATATATTATAAAGACTATTTCAATATAATTTCAATGTAACATAGAGTATATCTTAACGTCTTTTATAAGCGGTCTCTAAATCATTTCCAATATATTTTCTGTTCCTACAATCATAAGAGTTCTAAGATCGAAGCTGAAATAATTGTTTTGTCTAAGCCTTGTGCTAGATTCCTTAACCTCACTTTTGAGTCCGAAAATCGAAATGATAGATCTAAAATCGACGCAATCGAAGATGCGATCTGAAATCCTAGGAGTTTGTAAGTAATAGTAACACGATCATACACAATTTAGAGGGGGGGGGGGTTCCAGTCGAATGACAACAAATATAACTAGGCAACGCAATCGGCCATACGATACTATGCTACTGCGGTGTTTACGCCTAACATCATGAGGGTGCGGCCAAGAGAAGAACGAGGTGGATACACGGTTTGTCTCCAGTTTTAACCAGATGTGTTATCTTAGATTCATACTCTCCGCTTAGAATGTGACGAGTCGCGACTCGCACTTTCATGTAAACAAAGGGATTCATTTTAGTTTATAGATAATGTTCCACTCACGTGGTATGAGTGGACGGAAATTAAATTATCTCGAATTTTTTTGGGAAAGTTATTCGTGGAAATTGACTCTAGTATACCGTAATTTGTAACATTTTGGCATAGTGTTAGCCTTTTTTTAATAATAGTGTTAGCCTTTTTTAATTGCAGTAGGTGGCGCGCAAATGTTTTTTTTTTAGGCCTTTAGAGTCTCTTCATCCTATCCAATTCCATTAGTCCTCAAACATAAAGTGTATGATGGTTTTCTTCATATTTTCGCCCTAAGAGCTCTATTTAGGTTAGGGTCGAACTTTGAACTCGAATATCTCGACTCTTGAAAGTCGCATCGAAATGCGGTTTCAACCAGTGTACGGTATAATAAGAGTTAATTTTCATGTACAACTTTCCCCAAAAATAAAATCGGGAAATTGAATTTTCTCTGGCTGGAAGGGAAGAGGTTCTAATCTGTTCTATTTCGTGTTTTACTATTACCTCCTAGAATAGCGATAGCGCAATTCCCTTATTTTGATTTTTCGGTTAAAAAAGTGAGATTAGAGAATTAAGCACAACGGTTAGCCAAAAAAGAATGCCACCATCGTTTTAAGAACGTCGATTTGCAGTTCTATGTATATTCTTATCCACCCTTAAACTAATAGCAAATGGTTTGACTCAAAAATAGTTATATTGACTGGACTAAAGTATGATCAATATGTTTGATGCACTTTTTGGCCATTATATATATAATAATGGAATATTAAACGGAAACAGTCAAATATGACGTGTTTAGAATGAGTTGTTTGAGACTTATTGAACTAATGTGACAGACTGTGCAACTTCTAACATTACTGCGTATCTTGTAAAGTATAAGTACCATCTCAATGCACTATGGAAATTTCAACAAAATCAGTTTATGCATTAGAAGATTAAGAGCGTTTCCGATTCCAACGATAGATGACGACGCAATAAACACCAATTACTTTATTACAAATATAATTTTCGTGACCTACAAGTTACAACTTCCAGGAGTGTTAATATTTCGACTTATACAGGATGTGGAACAAATGTGTTACAAACTTCACCGGTTCATAATCCATCTACAAAAAGTCCTGAAGCTATTTTGACTAAATTTGTTTCAAGAGCTCCCCAAATATATGTGTATTATTTGACAATAGAAACATTCGTCAAAATTGTGGCGTAGCTACGAGCTGCGCCCCCCCCATTCTCGTCTTATTTTCTACGCCAAGGAATATTTTTCAAAAATCACATTTTCTGATTCCTCGTTAAATTTATATTAGAGCAGCCTTTTTCTAAATAAATCGGACCGGCTAATATGTTTACAGATATACAGGTGGTTCTTCTTTCTGCATTCTGTTATCTTTAAATAAAACAACTATTTACACAACTACCACTTATAAATATCACAAGTTGTAAGAACTCTTCAAAATAATAGTCATTTTGGTTTAATTTGTGACTATTTCAGATTTTCAATCTTTTTTCTGAATAGGAATGGGAATAAAAATATATTGGCATAGAAAATAGGTTGAAAAAAGAGAACCAACTGAACAATTTTGAAGAATGTTTCTACTGTTAAATAATAGATATCTATTTTAGGAGTACTTGAAATATGGTCGAAAACACTGAAGCGGTCAGTTATGCTAAAAAAAGCTGTTAGCGTACAGGGTTTCTGAAAAAAAAATATGCTTGTCGACTTATTTTTCGATGCAATATTGGCTGGTAAACAATAATAGTTTATCATACATAACGTTTTGATTTAGTTCCACTTGTATATTGATTACTTCTCACATAGTAATTTCCGTTAAGTACCACCATTGCAAAAATGCTTATGGTTCATGCAATAATTCAAGCCAATAAAACAAGCAAAAATTATAAATATATTGGAACCGTGAAAGAATGGCAGCGATCGATTAGATAATTAGTGTAAAAATAAAACAAATAATAACCTAAAATAAATAATATTCATTAAAAACCGTGTCAGGATTTAGCATGTCATCTGATAGTACAATGCTAATAAGTAGAATATCTGATTATGAGAACTTGAGCGTACCTAATGGATGAATATTAACTGCGAGATAATAGCATACCAAAAATGAGCAAAATGAATATAAACATAATAGAATTGAAGAATATAAACCTAATAGAATTGAAGGGTTCATTTTATTTGGAGAAGAGATGCATTCATGTTTTAATAAAATATTAAGTATTTCAGGAGAAAAAATATAATCTCTTGTGTCTACTTATACAGCGAATATTGGAAAATGTACTTCACATTCATAATTTACCATGCCATGTATTTATTACTCGGCTCTATTAATGTTTGTTAAAAAATATCTACATCAATTCCCAACCAATATACATATATATGTATCATGATATTACCATTACTATAATATATTGGGATAGTTTACGAATACCTAGTCATAATATTTCATTTTCTTTGAAACAGACCGCTACTATCGAGGGCTATAGGCATATAATTGCCTACCATTTTCCATCAGGCGAGTTAGTAATTTGAACAACTTCAAACGAAATGTCAAAGATTTTCTATTAGATAATGTTTACTATGGTTTTGATTTCTTTTAAGCAAATCATGTATTATTTATTTCCAACTGAAATTTATTTTCAAAATTTGTATTATGACTTTGTCCATATCTGTAAAGATCTTAGGACAATGATAGTTATTTATGTATTAAGGGCGTAGAGGGGCCTTTATGGCGTAAGACGTTATGTTACGCAACTTACCCCAATTTATGCATAAATGAAGATTTATTAATTTAAAAATATTTATAAAATAAATTGAATTTTACATCTAGCGTTGCTTTGATCAAATTAGAGATTTGAAGCTGTGGTAGCGCTGTTCAAACTGTTTCTGTTAGGTATGAGGTTGTTTGACGTTTCATTATAGTACATGGGCAATAAAGAGGTCCATAGGCTATAAAAGGACGTTTATGTCAAAAAAATTCATGTATAAATTATCAATTTATGATATATCCATGAATAAATATTATTACTATTATTAATTTTATATCGCTATGTTCATTATTTGAAGTATAAACGCTGAAGGAAATGATTCTTTTGTCGAACTTCACAACTGAAAGAGTTACTCCTATTTGATTGGAATTGTTTCTGACCTCAATACGGATAATTGCTTATGGTTGACTAGAGATCGAAATCATATAAAGAAAATTCAGATTGGACCTTGTAGATTACCCTGAATCCAAACGTAATAAAATAATTTGTTTGAAAAGTATATCTATCGTGGATGCATCATATGATGTGAACCGTGCAAATATGTATTTTGCCGTAACCCTCTGAATGTGAGACAATAATTCCAAGTGCACCATGTACATTTACAGGGAAAACTGCCTAGAATTGGTGTCATGCTCCATGATTAGCAGATTATGATAATCTCAAGTCTGAGTTCAATCTGGAATAGAGAAGCAAGAGAGCAACTCCTTATTTTATTAATTTCTGCGCCATATCTAGGTTCATTACATAGTTCAATTACTTCTACAATGAAAATAAGAATTTCGTTCTTAACCCTTCATTGGAACAATAATAATTGTGGCTGCAATTTTAAGGCTCATCGTATCATTATCAAACTAAAACTGCGACCAATCTAAAGCCATGGATACCTTCCGTCCAAATGTTGCCCGACCTGATGAGCTCGAGAATGATTAAGCTCGAGGACTCTAGAGTCAATGCAGTTTAGTCTAGCAAATTAACGGGATTATTAGCTCCATTACAGAATTGTACAGTTGCCTCTGTGGTCGACACACCAGGGCAGAGTGAAAGAAGTCCAGGTGGATGACACGGGTCGTCGATAAAAAATAAGTTAATGATAAAGCTATGGCAAAATTCTTGTCGAATATTATTTTCACTGTTGCCACATTCTGTTTGAACATACTGCGAATCGACTCAATCTCGATAATTGGTCGTGTGACATCACAGTGGTGTAATGAAGCATCCAAAAATGGAATGTTCAGGTCGGATCTTACTGATTCGAAAGAAGCCTCATGTAATTTGGAGTTTCTGCTAACGGTGACTTCTAGACGAGAACGTATGTTTTCAATAATATCGAGCTCTTACACATTTCGGTAGATATCTCAATTACATATTTACAGCCAGATCACTTGATTCAACACCGTTGGTTTTGTTCGTATCGAGATATGAGAAACGCGGTTTATAAAACAAAGCTCCACACCTTGAATGGAATCTAATAAGTCTCCATAAATGATCGAGAGATCAGTAGTAAGCGTTTATGTGCCACATAGTAAATTTAGGACAATTCAACTTCATCCTCAATTCTTTGAGTTGGTTTTGTAATATCACATCTTAGGCCAAATTTTCTCTAAGTGCCAACTCAAGTCTTTATATGTACCAAAAAAAATTAGATTTTATTGCTTTTCTCCAATTCTACAATCAAAGAGAGTGGTAATTATAACAAATTCTCAGATTATAAACGTGAGAAATTAGGATGATTAATAGAGCTATTTTCTATAGAAGTTCCTATAACAAAAAAATCTGATTTTTATAATCGGAGCATATTATAATTCTATGATATTAAACATTGAAGAAAATCTAAAATGTAACGAGATCGCCTTATGAATAAATGACCAACTTGGATATGACAAATGGAAATAACCCAAATTCCAAAATTAACCTGTTTTTTGCTTGGTCCAAAAATACCAAGGATATGCATTCTATGCGTTAATTTTGTTCCACACTAGAAAATTTAAGATGTCACAAGACCGCCTTATAAATAAACGACCAATTTTCATATTTTAATTAACTTGTTTTCAACTTTGTCCATAAATACCAAAAGGATATGAATATATGGGTTACTTCTTGTCCCATTTTAAATATAAATTGATTCAAGAACATTTCATGATTAACTGTGAGGTGTTATTGCATTCACCTCGTATAATATTATAAACGTTGACAATACATTTTAAATAGCCCCAATAAATCGTTTTTCTAGAACTCACAGGAAGATTGTTGACAATTAAAGGATTTTACTATTCTATAACTTCTATCACTATCATCTATTATTTAAGTATTCTCATAAGGGCAAATACCTGCAATATAGATTAAACGAATGTTGATTCATAATGTTTGAATTAGTTGAATTTTCCACATGCCGTCATGAAACTTGAAATCTTTACAATTGAGGATTGGAACAAAGAGTAAAGTCTAAAAATACAAACAACGATAACGAACAATCGCAATTAATGATACGACCTATTCATAAGCCCATAGGTTCCTGGAAAGTAAATAGCACTTTTAAATTTCAAACATTCATTTATCTAGTAGTTGATTTATTAAAGTTAACAAACCAAAAGAAAAGACGAGTTACAATTATTCTTTTTTTTTGTTAATTTGAGGTTATGAAATTGATTGTATTTCTTTTACACATAAAATATAGTTATTATCCAAGTAAAAGTGAAAAGTTATGATATATGTCTCTTTATTCTTAATTCTTGACTTAAATATGTAATAAACAGTTACAGTTTAAATCAGCGGTGTTTGATAAGTGCGAGCCAAACTCGACAAATGAGCGTTCTATTCCTAGCACGCTTGTCAGACCTCTAGTTTGCCCGTATGCATATTGCATCCGAATACTTAATTTCATTCCAAACTGTTGGTAAGCATAAAATAATTATCAAAAGATGGTGCTAGAACTAGAATTAAATCGAAGTAGTTACTTCAAATTTATGTTATTATTCATAGAATATATAAAAATATTTCAAATCAATGTATAACGGTGCTTCTACAGCGAGTTATTGCAGTAAGTGAAATGAGAGTCAGCCGGTTTGCGCTCATCGCATATATTGTTAGATATAAGTTATATTTTTTGTAATATAACCCACTATAGCGCTTTGCGTGTTGCTCTTGTAAAACAATACATTGCTTCTGTCTCGCTCTAACTTACAAAACCTCTGATTTATACTGAATCAGTATAATAATTGAATCGCTGATTGGATCAATGATAAAAGTCACTGAACTTTTATCATCTCAGGAGTTTTTGTTCAGAATATAAAAACAATAGAGGCGGACTGAAGTGAAGCGAAAAAATGTGCAGTGGACTCCAACAAATATACAAAAAATGCTCTTAATAGAGTCGATCTGCACTCATTAAAATTATTCATAATTAACGTATTTGGAAAGTGATTAAACAAAGTGGTTATTACAGAAAATATAGTGATTACAACAATATTATGTAGATCTCACTTGGAAAATGCCATGACATATAGAATAGACTGCGCATGGGCTAAGCGCGGGTACTCCAGGCGATAGAGAGGGGAAACGAAGAGGCCTAATTCTAGCTTTGTTGCGAGCAGGGCTGTTTGTTATGTTATGAGCATTGGCAAAACTAGCTACTGTCATGCTACATTTCCATGGCAACGCAGCGACCAATAGAAACGCGATAGATAAAGAAAGAGTAAGCGCTCTTAGTTTTCCCTCTCTCCTTCGCCTACATACAGTATCCACGCTTAGCCTTGCCACGCGCACTCCATTCTATATGTCGATGGAAAATACTAAGTGTGTCGGAACAATTGTCGGCGTGAATTCGATATATTCTAGTTATCTGATTTGTGGAAATTACCATTTTGTTTAATTACGCTCAATTATGTTAATTATAAAAGAAATGTTGTCAAGAGAAGTCGGTGAATCTGACGGTGTAAACTATTCATTCAATGTTGATCAAATGTATCCAGACACAAAAATCAAATACTAGTACCTATAATAATGAAGTTTTCAAGGAAGAGTTTGACGGATATTAGCACGGCCGCATTGTTAGTTTCATCCAAAATAAAATGCATAGAACTGAACGAAAATGAACGAGTTGCAGCTGCAAAAATGATTATACACGCGTATAGTGTTTTACGGGAATCTATCAAAATTTTTAAAGAAAATGGTATCGTATTAACAATAGCATTTGATGCAACATTTATTTATTTATACAACGAAATGCAAACAGGCCAGAGCTCAGAAACAGCATTCACAATAGCAATTTTTTTTTGATATTTTAACTATATCGCTAGTTAAAAATATATGAAATTTAAATAATATAAAGTAAATGAAGAGTATTAACAATAAGAATATCCAACTACTTGATATTCATTTATTCTTTATTTGAGTCAGTTAGTGTCAGCGTTTTTTGTGTTCATAACCTTAAAATCGATGATGTCTAATTTTTTCATCATGGGTAGAACTCCAACATGTATGTACCCACCACCGTAAGTAAATTGCGTATCTTTAGTGACAACTGTGATGTTGAAAATAAGAACAAAATGGTGATTTGACTATGCCTCTACCCAACCGATTCTGATAGGATTGTTATTTCCATATCAGAGGACATTCGTTTCTTCCATGCAATCGGGATTTCGAGTGGAATAGACACAAGCTGCAATAAAATAGATTCCCTACAATATGTAGCGATGAAAGCTTCTACTAATTCCAAAGAAAAAGCAACCATATATGTAAAAGATGGAAAAATTTTAATTTCAGAAATTGGTGGCCTGAACTGAATAAAAAACTGCCACATCTGTTGACACATCCAGAAGAGGTCTACCAAGGGACCATAAAATATGTCAATACAAGCACTTGTTACTTTTTGTTTAGAACTGAACACCCAGGAACCTAAGAAACTTCGCAAACCACTTAGAAAAGTTCCCATCAAATCTGATACGGACCATAAAAAAAAATCTGCAAACTATGTTAATGTTGAGGAAGATGTCTAAGCATTTTGGAAGGAGATATTGAAAAAGCCTGTCACTAATTTCGATTGAAATGTGAATTTCTTCTCCCATCCATTTTGTTGTTTGGATAAAATAATACATTATGTATTTTTTATGTTCCGCGACACTTAGGACTTCTATAACGATACGCGAATCTAGTATATTTTAGTTTTTAGAAGATAATATTGACAGTTATTAGTATCATGATAACTTTGAGCAAATTAATAAAAATACGGGGTATGGTTTTGGTGGTAACCAGTTTTCAACAGAAGTTTCGAGTAGTTTACTCTATTTTGGGAGGATCGAAACATCTGTATTAATTTTATTGAAAGATTTGATCAAAATTAAAATAACTTCAAAATAAGCGCAATGAAATTGAACATCTGCCAAATTATTTGAAGTTTCAAAATGGATATTTCAAATGATGTAATGTTTTGTTCATGTTTCCAAATAAGAAATTTTCTAAATTTTCATGGAAAATTGGAAAATTTGAGTTTTAGTAATAATTTATAGTAAACTTCTAGAAATAAGTTCTGATGTATATCAAACGCAGTTTTCTCCGTTTTCTGCAGGAGTAATTTAATATACTTTTCTCAGTGGCGGCTCGTGAATTTTTGAGAGAGGAGGCTGGACATAAACCGTTTTTGTAAAAATATACTCTATTCACAGCCTTTTAACCTTTGCACAGCGACCGTACCAGCTACTTCAGTGACAAAATTAATTGTTACCCAGCAAGAACCAACGTGGAGGTATAGAGTTTCTCTTGACAAAACATTTTTTTGTTCGTTTTTTGTCTTTTATTTTTTTGGATTTTTAATATTTTTTCTTTTTTTTGGAATTTTTCATATTATGTTTTTTTTTATTAATTTTATTAACTTTTTTTATATATTAACGGAATTCTACGGTCTTTAGTTTGCGAAAAATGATCAATAATATTATCAAAAAATGTATCATTTAGTTTTAAGTGTTTTACTAAATCTTTTTCAATAGATATTAAACTAACATTGTATAAACGATTTTGGCCCATTGTATTTGGCATGTAAGTTTTAATTCGTTTGAGAGTAGAAAATGATCTCTCCACCGATGCCGACGTGACAGGAATGGTGACTGTCAAACAAAGTAGTTTATAAAACTGAGGTAAAACTTGTTGCAAATCATTGTCTATCATATATTTTATCATATCGGCGTGAATGTCGTACTAGCCTAAAATATCTTTATCCGAGTATATAACGCATAATTCATGGTGCAGTGCTATTTTATCAAAAAAATTATATTTTAGAACTAAGTTATCTAAAAGTATTCGGAAACTCTTTTGAAAAAGATTCGAAAAATCTTCTATTCGTCAAGTCGAAAAACTTCAATTCATGTAAATCGGAAAATCGAATCTCAATTTGACCTTTAATAGTATCTAAAATTTCATAAAAAAAAGTGTTTATAATGTAGTTTCTTGTCTACCAAATTATATGTTTTCCTCCTTTAACAATATTCTATTTAACGGTAATTTAAACTTAATACTCGATGTAATATGTTCCTGCGATTTTTCATGTCTGTCTATACCACGAGCTAGATTTTTCAAATCATCATAACCCGAGTGCCCCCAACATTAAGTTGTATCAGATGTAAATAGCAAGCAATACCAGCAATATAATTTATTGTGTACCTCAGATCCCGTTAACCATAAATATTTTTTACATTTACATATCAGTATCAAATGATCGATTTTGAAACATACCTGTCATCACTAATCTTTTCAGCAACTAAATCACTACTCAGTTTAACGTTTAATAACCAAAGAACTCTTTGTTAATAACTCACCGAACAGATAAATAATTATAACTTAACCTTACATCGCTTCGCGAAACAAAAACAACAACTGACAGAGCACGTGTCGCAGTTTGCAGCGTAATCGTATTTCATACGACCGCCGGGTGCGTACGAGAAGCTAGCCTACATAGAGTGTTGTATTCGCTGTTTTACCCTATTTGTGAATTGAACTGGTTGGAAAAACGGCAACTGTGTTGACCACACGTATTTAGCGTTTGAGATATATAGAGAATCTAGCCTCTGGCCACTGTTACCAGATTAAAAATAACTACTGAGAACGGGGAATTAATTGTAAAATTTAAAGAATTATCAGAGAAACAGGAAATAAAATGGAGAATGATCATTAAGATAAATCGGTGAGGAGGCTGAGCCTCCTTCGAGGAGCCGCCACTGACTTTTCTACAATCTCATAAATTATTCTTTTATCGGATACGCATCGTCTAGTTCAGTGCCTTAACAAATTTAATTGCTGATCTTATCGAAAATTCGATATTGGAAATTTTCTAATTTAACTACAAATGAGTCATATAAAGAACAATTAAAATGAGAACTGTTATTAGTAACCTAAACTTGATTGCAACTCAGTTTGATAGAATAAATCGATTGGTTATAGTTCTGAAAGTCTGGTAGTAGACATAAGGAAGCCAGTAGCGTAGCCAGAGTTGATGGGGCTCCGGTGCAGCGAGGCTTGAAGGGGCCCTAGTTCACTAAAACATTTCCGAACCCCTAAGCCTGAAGATAGTTGATGATGACAACAAAAAAACGAAAGAATAAAAAAGTATATATTTGTCTTACCTATATAAATATATAGGCAGTGTCTATGGTCTATTCTGTATAATGCTCGTTGATATTTAGATTTCAATGATACATTCTTTTTTAAACACTAAACAATCATACTTCTCTTGAATAATTTTACCTATAATGTAACTTTGTATTGCAATCCTTTCACAATGTTCCATTTTGTAGGATTTGTATGAGAAAATTATTGTGCATCTAAATTTTGCTTTCTCGTTTGCATATTTAACTACTTTATAAATCGAAATATTTTAGAGATACTCAGATCATCTGTTCTAGAGCTGAAGCAACAGCAAAAGCTCCAGTCAGTCCTTGTTCAGTATGTAAGACATATGAACAACATTATAATTTTTTATTTTTAACGATTAGATTACAATAAATAGTTTATATACATCTTTAACGAATGTAAATATTTAATTTTGATATACATTAAATACTAATTGCAAAAATATTAGTATAATGATATAGAATTAAAATGTACAAGTGGGATGAGGAAAGATGAGTGGTCTTTCATTCATTGAACGAGTGACTCTTTTTAATGTTCATTTTATTATTGTTCCTATACATGTGGATTGCTATAACCTAATGGTTTAATACTGGGATACGATTTAGAGAAGTGAAAGTTTACGAACCCCTGGTCTAGACTAATCTTGACGCACTTAACTCATTGTTTAATATACTTTAATCAATCCTCATCTAGTTAAAATGAGAAAGTATACATTATGCCCCCAAATCTTAACTTCCTCTTAAGAAGAAACTATTTTCGTTTCAATCTGCTCCAACGGAAAAGTATTGGATGTAATATAACAACACTTTTAGTAGAATAATACGTATAAAGCTTGATATGTAAGTAGATCACAAAAACCTAGATATGTGATTGAGGTATTATATTTTTCTGCAATAACCGTTTTGTAAGTTGCCATTTTGTAGAATTGATATGGGATCATATACGATCAAAATGCTACTTTGCCCTTGCATGTGATACTACTTTATATTAAAAATATTGAAGAAATATTCAGGTCGATTTTGGAATGTAGGTACAAAGAGATTTATAGATAACAGTGGATTAAAAGGATTATCAGCATAGCGTATGGCCCCAGTTAGTCCCTGAATTTAATGTGACGTATGACATAATCAACCACTTTTATAAGTTTACAAATCAGATTAAAGTAGTTTTCATATATCTTAATCTTTTAATGTAACTTTAACGCATGTAAATATTTATTTTTCATATTAATCAAATACTAAAATTAACTATTAAAGGCCATCGCCGTATGTGAAATAAAATAGGCAATCAATTAATAATCTATAAGAGTTCACACTGTGGATACCTTTTAACACTATCAATAACAAACAAGCACCCTCATCCACTAAGCTTATTCTTAAGTAGCTGGAAGGGATCTTCTAGCTACCAAGTAGGCATCATCAGAGTAAACTGGTGTTCCGGTGTTCTGCCGTTCAGGCAGATGTAAGGAAAGGCCTACCAAGAAAGCCGATACATTCTTGGATTGCTTAGATCACCTGGGCCATTGAAGATTAGATCCGACAGGATCAAGGTTCACAGCACTTCCGTATCATTCACAATTCAAACCTTAAATGGGCGGGAGAACGCTAGGGGCAATTCCCATATGATACCAGGGGATTCCGTATGGTTCATCGAAGGCACCAAGACAGAAAAAATTATAAGTGCTGGAACAGGGAGTCTAGCGAAATCAATTTACGAAATTCCCGGTTTCTGGAATAGTATAATAAGTGCTAAATGAGTCCGTTATACGTTTGCATAAGGTTCATACAGTGTTTTTTCTATTTTGTGAAAGCAGTAGTCAACTGGTAACACTGACTGATATCAGTTATGACTATGAGAACGCTATTTATTAATGTAACAAATTACACGCATTGAATCTAGATATTTAAATAACTGGACGGCTTAACTTGAACAATTATGGACCGTAATTTTATTGCAACAATCACATACAGCATTATGTATAACTACATGGATTTATCACTCATGAATCTAAGTGCACAGAACATAAATTACAGCTCAAATGTTCTTTTTACAATCACGGTTGATTTGGTACTAAATAAAACAATATGCAATATGATTGATAACCGCGAAACATTGATAATCACGTACGAGCATAGAACACAAGACATTCAAGATCACAGAATAATATTCTTTTTCGAATCACAGCTGATATGATACAAAACTAGAACTAGACTAGTCTTTCAAATCTATGATTTTTGTAGATCTTACCTCAACGTCTTAATTTTTTTGTCAACGTTTTCGATCGCTTGTTTACTTTCCTCAATCTCGTTTATCATTTTACATTTCTTTACATAAAGTAAACTACTGTGTCCTACATCAATCCTACACCAATAATCACTGCTACCAACCGCAAAGTTTCGGCGCGGATTATGAATACACGGCTGAAGTGCTATTAGATTATACTGTTAATTTAACTATTATATTCTTGATTAAGATATATTTTTTTGCATATTCAATTAGAAAAACGATTATGGTAAATTTTAATTATTAATTAATATATATTATATCTTTAATTCAGAAAAAGGACAGATTTTAATGACGTTTTAAGTGAATCGTGCTCGAATACAACAATCACATATATAATGTTTTCACATTTTGGTTATGACCCGATTTATGAGATAATAATTTCATTTCAACAAACTGTTCCGACGAAAATTACACTAAAAACATTAATTAACTACCAAAAACTGAAATAGATTATTTTTTAATATTTTCAGATTTCATTTTCATTTGTTTAATAAATCAGAAATTGTATTAAAAAATATTATTTTGTCATAAAATTCCCGGTTTGAAAAAAAAATTCCGGATATTTCCCGGTTGCTAGACACCCTGTGGAATAGTGGAGACAAGGGACCAAGGAGAAATGATTTCTTCAAACGTAGGGACACTTTGGACAGAATTCCAAGCAAAAATATTAGCAATAAAACATGTGCTCGAATTATGAGAGAGAGAGAGAGCCTATGAGAATAGACAAATCACAATCACACCGAGCAACCTGACAGTGCTTAAGGCAATGGAGTCATACACAATCACCTCACAATGTGTACTCGATTGTGTAAAGGAACTAAGAGCATTAGTAAAGAACCCCAATAGAGTGACAATCTTATGGGAGTTTGAGAAAACCAGACGCGAAGGGACTGAACTGCCGTCGCACTCGCTGAAGCGGGTGCGGAACAACCCGTGATTGGACCAGAGCCAACCTGTGGCATTTCTCATGCCGTAGCGAAATTGGTAATCCAAAAATGACTCGAGGCAGAACACCGTGCCTAATGGAGGGAACTGCCCCGTATGTCGCATTCCAAGCGACTGATGGGAGACCTCCAGCAGCAACGAGTGAAAAATCTACTGACGTTCAGCACACAAGAAATAGGGAATCTTGTTGCATTCCTGACCGGACACACCTCATGCAACCAATATCTCTGCACGATTGGTCTGGTAGATCAGCCCACAAGCAGGGGTTGCGGCCTGGAAGAGAAGACACACATGCATGTGCTGGTCAGTGCACGGCATACGCGGTTAGGAGTCGGACATACCTTGGAGACGATAAGACTACACTACACCCGAGGACATTGAATTTCATAGAATACACCGGATTGATGAGGAGATAGCAATATGTGAGAGCACAATAAGACACCAATGACCGCAGTATAGTTGGGTACCCTCTGGGAAGGAGAGCCAACCGCACGGGGGAGGGGTTTTAGTCGGTAAGAATCCGGCACACCCGGGGGCACGGGCCCCCGAGGCGTCTATAAAAGATTTCCTCTCTTCTGAAAAAAAAAACTGGTGATGGCTATTTGGTAGCTGAAAGGTCCTCGGTGCTTAACACTATTTTATGTGGATAAGGGTGATTGTTTCTTATTTATAGGTAATCAATTATTATTGTATTTCGAATTAAACATATAACTGATGCTCCCAATTAAATAGAGAATGAGAGAAATGAATTTTCGTTAAAGTAACATGATCGAGTTGAAATATTTCAATGATGATCAGGTTGAATAATAAAATTTGAATAGTCTAGATAAAGATGAAAGACAAGCTATATTAGGCTCTCCTCCGATGAGTACTTTCAACTGGTGAAGAATCTGTACAAATTAGTGCCGGGGACTAGAGTTGCGGAGTGGGTGCTGTGAATCGTCCAACTGGAGTGCACAAGAAGTCCTAGTGGTTGGTAAAAAGGAAGAGCATCCAAGGGCAAAAAAATCTTGAACACCACTAGGATACTACTTTGATCGTGTCATTGGCTCATCCAAATACGCTATATAGGAAGTTGAGTCGGTCGGTGGCCAACTTATTTGGTATTTGATTGCGAATAAAAATGGCATCGGTATGTGAAAAATGAAAGATGAATAAAAATAGACAATGGTCCAAGAGAGAAAACATAAGATTCATCGAGGTATAGGAATGTGAGATTGGAGTAATATAGTAATAATGTTGTCAGAAATTCGGCCCTGAAACGAATGAGAAGGAACATGAATATTTCTGGTTCAGATTATGGATCCAAATTCTATTTTTTCTGGATTTCGAGCCCTTCAATGAGCATATCAGCAACCACTCCCACACTTTCCATAATAAATTCCATCATTACAAACTTTGTCTGACATTAATCTTATTTTGCCAGTTTGGTTCATGTTGGGATCCATGTATACTCGGATCGTCTCAACCCGGCTTCTGTATAATGTTCGATATAAAGTAGTGAGATCACTCCACACGAAAAGCTGGATATTTAATAACTGAAAAGATTCATATATTTCTTGAATAATTTTAGTTTCGTACGAATAATTATCTTGTTACGTCCATGTTTTCCTTGCATATGACTACTTCATGAATTAAAATATTGGACCTAGGTCCATTTACGGATAAAGGCATAAAGAAATCTCTAGAAGGAAGTGGATCAAAAGTATCACCAGTTTAGCGTCAGCGCGAGTCCGTCCAACAGTTTGTTGTGGAGTATGAATGAATTCATAAATATTTTAGTTTTTATAATTTAGATCAAGAGTTGTTTCTGTATATCTTAATCTTTTACGGAAAATGTAAATACTTATTTTCGATATAAATTAGATACGGATTCACAACTAGAAGCAAAAAGGTTAATGTGCCGATATAGATGAAATGTAGATAAATCACGTCTTCAAGGATTCAAGAATATGACATTTTAAAGATTCATTACTTTCGTAGCTATGGTACAAATATTTATTCATTTCATTACTTGCTTGTTTTGGCCTAATTCAGGGGATTTTGGTGCCTTAAGGAACCACAGTTTTTGACGAAACCAGTAAAAAGAATTCCGATCAAGTTGGTTACTACTTCTTACGATAAAATGAACAGTTTACATGGAAATGAGAACAAAACGATCTTTCAAAGTTGATCATATTACTCTTAGTGATTTAATAGATGTGTCTCTAATACTGTTTTAAGTAGAATCTTGAACTGTTCATTGACACAAAGATTTACCGAATTTGTGGAATATAAAGAAAGAAGTCATAAGATAACTCCTAACAGAAGAATGCAAGAATGTAAATTGAGTTCTGTTCAGTGTTAAACTTTCTTATACCAAAACTGTTAGCTGAAATCATGTGTTTCAAGTCTCAATATGACCGTTTCAATATATCGTGATACTCGATGTAATCGAATAATACTTTCAATTAGTTACATACACGGTTCAATGGATATGATGTAACCATCAGTGGAATAATGTGTTCTAAGATATAGTTATATTCGAGGTAATATTTTTGTTCTTGTACTATATACATTTTTTGTTGGGAATTGATTGCAAAATAAGAAATCACAGCATTAGATCAAAAAAGTTTGATAAAGATGCGGCAACTTCTTAAAGAAAAATGCAGTGAAATCAATCAAAATAACATTGAGAATGTATCATGAAATAAAAAACTTATCTTGTGTTTACTACTTCCTTGATATCACGTTAATTTTGATGCTGTAGAATATAAACGAAAATCAAACACACAAAACCGATTCATCCAAACTATCAACTTTTAAATAATAATGACCACAAACCCTAATAATAAGTACAGATAATTCAAGAACATGTAGAAACCAAATATTTCCTTTGTCAAATAAATAGTAAATTGGCAATAGAAGAAACATTTGCACTTGAATAACAATATATTGACAAGTATCGAATTTCTACAATCAGCAGAAATTCTTGAATAGTTAAAAATGAATTGTCGAGGATAAGGTGTTTCTCCAATAATTTGAAACAATTCCACATTTTGGTGGGAATATATTATGGAGATTTTGATTCTATCATGGCACCTAAAAGCCAATTTTGATAGATATTTCCTATCAACTTTATATTATAGCAAAACAATAGTGCTGAAATTGGTCAATGTTTTCAAATATTTTGAAATTGGAATCATGTAAAAATATTCTGTCAGAGTACCAATCTACTTAATATTATAAACATGAAGTGCAACACATTAAGACTGAAAATATTTTTCATTAAAGTACACATGAGAATAACACGCCCATCACCATATTATAGAATAAACAACATGAAATGGCAATGCGAAACCAGGCTGAAAAATTAACAGAAATGACATTACCCAAACAACAGAATCCTTCACGTTGGCTGAAATATCTCTCAAGTATTTGCAAAAAATGGTTAGTAGATTTTAGGGGAAATCAATCTGAACAGCTGAGAAAAATTTGATTTTCATCATTCCAGCAAGCAGGATATTTTTGAAATCTTTCAGATTTATTATTATATACATAGGTCCACCAATATTTTCTTACAATAATTTGGTTTAACAAAATGAAATAAAACTATACAAAATAAGGGTACACAATTTTTCTATATCAATTCATTTCATCAAAAATACTTGAATACAAGAATAAGTTGAAAATAGAATCGCATCTTTAGAAAACCGATTGATTGGTACAACCATTATTATTTAGGTAATCTGCATATTTATATTATATTCTTAAGGCCATCAGCTAGCAAAGGTAATATTTTTTAGATTTCTAGAGAAAGAATTAATGTGTCTATATTCAGTTATCAAATCTAAATAGTTTAAGGCCTGTGATACATTGATTTCTTTGTTGCATTATTATTTCAAAATGCTCAAGTGACTATTGTTTGCCCAAAATTACCATAGAGAATAGCAATATTTTACTACTTAATGAAGCTTGTATTATATCATTTAGAATACAGATTTATTATAAAGTTTGAAATAATTAATTCGAAGTAATTTCTGCTTGCTGGAATATTTTTCCTAACAATTCTATTAAAAGATATATTAACAAATACCATTTATAGAGAATATTAGTTATACAATTGCATGCTCCTAAAGATACCCCATCTAAATTTAAGTACTAGATCTCTTCAAGAATGTTTTGATAAACCTTCTCTTTATTCAGGAATTGAACTCAACAATACAATCATGTTACCACAATAAATGTCTAGCTATAATTTTATCAACATAAGATGGTTCAATCCATTACAAACTAAAATTACTTAATGGCTACTAAAAGTTTAATTTGTCAATAGGGCATGCCACAAAACTGCTGACAACCAACAACAAATCTTTAAATAGAAGCCTCATATTTTCAGCTCTATTAATAAATTTTGTGAATACTCTAGTAGGTACACCATGCTTGACATTCATTAGTTTTCTCGTTTAAATTGATACACAATCTGCTATCTCAAATAGCTATATGACATATGGTGTGTCCCATACAGATGTATCATTTAGAGGAATATTAACCATTTATTTACATTTATTCAATCTCAAAATTATTTCAGATCAGTAACTAAGTGAAGTATAATTATTCTAAGTAATTAGCTGGAATTACGTAAAAGGGTGGCAACATTTATCAAAACTAAGTATATATGAATAACTCTTTTCCATATAAACTTGCTGTATGCAAAAACTAATCTTCAAGTAAAATATTTATATCACAAAATAAATAGGTCAGAAGTTCTATTCCTAATTAAATGGAGCATCTTTCAAAAATAACTAATTATTTCAAAACACCTAGCCTGGCATATGAGGAACATACATTCAAATTCAAATGATGAATTTGTAACAATCTGAGGTTCTAAATAATAACTATTTTAGAAAACTGTTGTTTTATAAAACCTTAACAAGCACTGAAATATAGGGAACATAACAGTATGACAATAAGGTAAGCAAAAATTCAACAAACTACATTAGTTATCTTGGTGGACAGAGGGAACCCACTGTATTTATTTGGAATCATTGACCTACTTTATTAAAACGTCCATGTCATATCTAGTGAATATGAATCAATTAACCAAACTCAACAGTAAGTGGCTCCTACAGATATGTTACAAAAATATCAAGTGAACAATTGAAACTGACAAATCCAACATGCAGAAATAAAGTATAGTGAAGACTCACCTCATCGAAAAAAACTTGAGTTTTACGAAGAATCTGTTTCAATTCTGTGAGTTCCAAAAAGTTTCGTTTCAAAGCTTCTGCATTTTGATTCACTTCCCTCAATTCATTTTCAAGTTTTTCGAAGGTAGCCTGTAATATTATTTACTTAGTTTAAAGCTTAAAGGGATCAAAGAGTAAGTTCTAACTTCCAAGTCAATCATTTCCCTTGGTTGCGGTGCTTCCGGATTTTCCCCGGTATCAAGCATTGGTATTTCATCCTTTTTGATTTCTTTTTCCAGATATCTGAGCTTCCTTTCCATTTCATCGCATCTACGAACTTCATTGACGAATTTTCTTTGAAACACGTTCACGTCAGGATTGAGCTAGATGATCAAAACAGTTATAGAAAGTTGATACATCTTGTTTCTCTAGATGGAACTTACATCCCTGAATTGGACAAGGCCCAGTTCACCTAATTCCGAGACACAAGCGTATGCAGCTTCACTTTGTAAAAACAATTGACACAAAGTCATTTCCGCACTTCGAAATAGTGAGCCCATTATAACTGGTATTATTAAACTATAATTAAAATACAAATTCACTAAATCATAAAGTATTCAAATACTATAGTATTCTACTACCGACAAAACCTTTTCCGTCGGAGTCTGACAAGACAATAAAAGAAGTAAAGAGCAGTGACAGGACAGATTGACACTGACAGATCAATTCAGACAGCCACGACAAAATCTATAATGTTGGTTATTAACGACCCCCTCCACAAAACGAACCTAACGAATTCTGTCTATGCCATATTCAAGATATGTGGTCTATGCGCAGTAAATGAAATGATACGAATATTACCAACAGTAAAGCAATTTCTGGCAACAACGATTGCCTACCTTAAAGTTACTAGATCTATCTGGTAATTTTAGCCTACCTAATCATCCTACGCCATCTGTTCGATATTTTCCGAAGCTTAATAGGAAAAGGAACTGACTTTGTTCAGGTTGTTCCGGAACCTCGGTCCTTCCGATTGGAACAACAGGTAGCGCTAGCATATAATCCTGTTAGACGCTGTAATTCCTCTATGAAGAGGCGTTACGGCCATAGATAGACAAGTTTAAAGTGATGAAAATTATTCTCTATGCTTTCCATTGTAACAATTAATTAAGAATTTAATTATCAAATAAAAGTGGAAGGAGCGAAATTGCTGCAAGTGATTTAAAAAAAGGTTTAGAATAAATATCAAAATATGATCAGATTATGTTCTTTTATGATGTACTTATAATTTTTACGACATTTTTTCGTTTAGTAAGATTTGTTATGATCAAGGGGTCCAGCCAAATATTATTACCTTCCATTTTTTGAATCATAGTAAAAAATAGCATTATATTAGGCAATATCTCTAAATACGTATACATTCAATTACAGTTTATTCGCGATATTTGGTTTCACTTTGAAACGATTTGCAAATTTTCCAATCCGTACGAAAATGTCACAAAAACCTTCTAAGACACCGGGTTCATATTATAAATTTAATAGTCCTGACTGAAAGAATTCCTGAGCATTTTAAGCTATCGGTAGTTACACCTATATATAAGAATGACACAAAAATCTCACTCATAACTATAGACCCATCAGCCTTAATAAATACTTTTGGAAAATTATCCGAAAAATGTTTAAAATCTCGGTTACATGACTTTCTGGTGAAAAATGAAATTCTCAATTAGAAACATTTTGGTTTTTGGCCAGGTATAAGCCCAGATGAAGCAATGTTTGAATTAATAGCACACATTAAAAAAAAATAGACAGAGGAAACAAACTTATTGTAGTGTTCCTGGATAAAGCAAGAATTTTTGATACGGTTCCTCACACTGTTAAACACTTTCGAACAATATGGAGTAAGAGAAAACAAGTTGTAAAAATAAGAAATACGTACAACAACACTGATGATATACAGATAAGAGTACCTCATGGTCGGTTCTTGGACTCCTGATTTTCGTTACTTACTTTGACTCTTTACCAGACACACATATAGGGGGCACTATAATATCATATGCTGATGATACAGATCTAGTTTTTGAAGACAACACATGACACACTGTTAAGGAAAAGGCTCAATATGGCATATCCATAGTTAAAACCTGGCTAGACTTCAACAAACTGTCTTAAAATGTAGGCAAAACGTCATATATAGCCTTTTCTCTAACAGCAGCAAACAGAGCTGATTTGTCTAAATTAAAATTTGAAGACTCAAATCTTGAAATAACAGTATATAGGTGAAAACCAAACTAAATACTTGAATATCGTATAATTACTGTAGATACATGTATTTATTAATCCCAAACAATGCACACCTGAAAGTAAAGCATCATAATTTGTGTTTGCAACTTAATTTTCTTTAGTTGTAAAATTACTAATGTAATCTATTCACCAAGTTTTATTACTATTTTTTTTGTTACGCCTGTATTTCCAACTACAAGAAATTTGATTTGCTTAATGTTATTATATTTACTACTTTGTCACAAATCATATCTTCTGCTTGCACTAATTTTTTTTTTATATTTTAGTAACTTATAGGAAATTATTAGATTTCTCAAAGAAGTATATTGTTCATTTTATCCAATAATGAGTTACAGAAAATGATTTTGTTGTAAATTCGGATCCCAATGACTTCAAAAACCTATAAGCTGTGAACCCTGATTGTGATTAAATTCTAGTTACTACGACATATCTCCTGCATGCACCAAATTTTTTTATATTTTAGTAACTTATAGAAAATTATTAGTATATTATCTTTATTTTATCCAATAATAAGTTACAGAAAACGATTTTGTTCTAAGTTCTGAATAAACTCTTTTTCCGTAACATATTATTGGATAAAATAAACATAATATACTAATAATTTTCTATAAGTTACTTGAATATAAAAAAATTAAGTGCAAGCAGAAGATATGTAGTAACTAGAATTTAATACAATCAGAGTTCACAGCTTATAGGTTTTTGAAGTCATCGGGATTTCAGGTGTCGTGTTTCAAGTTAATGTAAAACAGTAAATATTATTAGCTAAAAGTCATGTTTTTCAATCCGAAGACCGACATACTGGTTTTGGAATCTATCAGTAACCATTTTGGCTTGAGTGCATCTAGGGGTTAAGCACCCGTCGCTCAATGATGATGATGAATCATTTTAGAACAGTTGTTCAGGAATATATTACTCAAAATGTATGTTGCATCATCTACCACAAATAATTTATTACCCAAAATATATCAGTTTCTTGTATTTTTAAGCTGACATTTAGCAGTTCTTCTCCTTTGAGACCAATCCAAAAGTGAAAAGGCTCTTATTCAAGTTTCTTCAGGATGTTTTCTTCTGGTAGTGGGGGACTTCGTTAGAGAGGACGGTTTATTGGCAAAAATTGTGGGAGTTGCCTTATCAATAAGTTTGGGAATTTTTTGAGGTCTAACAAAAGTACCATCAGGCTTTGTGATAGTCTTCTTTGATACTATGCGGATTTGTAAAATGTGTGATATAAACTGGAGTGCTTTGAACACTGATGATGTACTTTTCTCTATGTATTGCCTACAACCTTTGGCTTATCCTTTCAGGATCGTTTGGAAAACGGAATGTAGAAACAGGTAATTGAATTGTAGTTAGTACAGCATCCAGGAACACAACAGCAATCATGGGATTTCGGAAAAAACTACTCCATTCCTATTCCCCACCACTTGGAGCATATACGTAGCGATCTTGATAAAATTTTGAACATCTAAAACAAAAGGATCTCGCAAAATGACCTCATATCAATCAAAGAGTTCTATATATAGTTGACAATTAATCCTTTCACTGGTATGTTAACGGACATTCTGTCCTTCTCGCACATGTTCTGCTTTCTCACTCGCACGATGTGCGCGCGTTATACTTATTCTTGTATTCTTATACTCTTTGTGATAGAAGGGGAGACCGTGCGAGTGAGAGTGCATTAACATGTGCGAGAAGGACAGAATGTCCGACTAAGTACCAGCGCTTTCCTATGCTTAACACACTACTTGCCTACTCTAGATATACATATATATAACTCTTTGATATCAATTTGTCACAACTTAAAGCAGATAAACACCGAGCTTGATGAAATGTTGCACATTGACCTTCAAAACAAGAGGAAAGTAACTTTCTACACGAGATTTTGGATTAACTACCAATTTCCCTTCCCGGGGAACCTGGGAATATCAGGTAGTAATACAATAAAGGCCCCAGTATTGACCTTTGCAAGACACATATAATGTCGATTCAAATAAAATTTTAATGCAATGCTAGTGCAATTTAACATCTTTCCACGTCTTTATCTGTTTCAAAATTTTCCAATATATTTTCACTTCATACGAGTGAGGAGGGAAGTAATGCTTTTTTAAAAAGATGGGTGATTGGAAAGAAAAATAATTTTTCCGAAAATTATGGAGTTGATAATGCTAGATTGACATTCAAATTTTAAATAAAGCGCAACCAATTTTTCATCTTCACGACTTATTTGCAACAATTTTTGCAGTTATCGCGAAACTGATATTTGAAAGTTGTAATACTAACGTTACGGACGTGCCAGTCCCATCAAGGATACAGTGGCGCAGCTACATATTCTGAGTCCTCGAGCAAGTAAAATCGGTGAACCCCTTGTTTATCAGAAAAAAAACGTGTGTACTCATTTGATTAAAAATCAAATCATTCCAACAATATGCTATTCAATTTAATAAAAAACAAAATATAATTAAGTAAAGACACCAGTAGTGGACTTGAATATGGTGTACTACCCCCTTAAGATTAACTAAAACAGTGCAGTGAGCTGTTCAAAATTCATAGTATCACTTCTAAATGAAGGAAAGAGGGTACTTCAATATGATAACTGTCGAAATTTTATTAAAAAAAAATAAGTTCTTGTTGCAGTAATTGACCATCCATAAAATTGAAAAATGAGTAGTTGACCACATGTTGTACCAGTAGACCCCGTGTAAAAAGACGAGTCTAAGGAGCAAATAAGCATATAAATACAGACTATTATTTCAAAAAAATGTATGAAAGTAGAATAAAATACATGTACAATTAAATATTTAAAAAGGAGAAAAGGTACAACTTATCATTAAAAATGCGCTATGAAAATATGTACTTATTTTTACTTCCCTCACTATTCGTAGTACTACATAGTCTACAGAGAGTATTGTAATCGGGTAATTTTTTGTTACGGATATGTCCGTGTTGAGCATTTCTGAATCGATCCAGACTATTTTTTGCATAATGTCTGTGCGTGCGTGCGTAGCGCAATGTGGAGACGATTGCGCTGTTCCTATTCGTCGTATGGATTTGAAATTTTGAAGATCGCATAATTTTAAGATTCAAGTGACGTCATCGACGTGATGTCACGATCTATTTCATGTCTTAATTGTGTTACATTTTGATAGTTCATGTGACAGCAAGTGCCAGTATAAAACAAGGTTATATAATAGTGTGAATAATTGCGAAGCAAGAATGAGGATGCGAAAGTCAAACTGATAGCACCTGTCAGTATGAAATATAGTTGTAATAGTAGTTTTTTTAAAACCGGCCAGAAATTAGTACTTTCCGGTTTATTTTTAGGTCAGAAAATCTCATTTTGTCGGACCGAGCCAGAAAATTATTGTGATAGTCCTGTAAAAGCTTTTACCGGACTCATTTTTATTTACTTTCCGGCCTATCTAATGAAAAAAAATAATAAAATAGTTAGTCTAAGATAGCGGTCAATTGGTTTCTATAGTAACCGAGTTTTGTATTATTTAAAACTATAAAATAACTTGACATATTTTGACGTTTAGTTGAAAACGTGACATTTATTATAAAATGGATATTCAAAATGATTGTGAATTAATGGAAGATGAAATTATACCAGATGAATTGTTAAGGCGGCCACCCAAGCAACGTTTGATTTATTACCGTCGAAGTCCCGGATACGATATGAACAAACATTCCAAATTTTTGAAAAGTTAATTAATAAAGAGTTCTTGTTATAAAAATATAAACTGAATAATATGAAGTTTATGGTACAACAATGTCTGTTTTAAAAAAAATATTGTACGTAATACGTCCCAAAAGTGCTTTTACTGGACTCGCAGGCTTGCAGGACTCGCCTGCGGCTCGCCCTGCAATTTGCCCACTCGTCCAGTAAAAGACCACTTTCGGGACTTGTTACGTAATAGTAGTAGACTATCACAATAATTTTCTGGCTCGGTCCGACAAAATGAGATTTTCTGACCTAAAAATAAACCGGAAAGTACTAATTTCTGGCCGGTTTTAAAAAAAGTACATTAAGTACACCATTTGGATAAAATTTCAATGTAACAGAGTATAATTTAACGTAATTCATTAGCGATTTCTGAATCATTTCAAATATATATTTTCTGTTCCTACAATCATTTACATTTGGCCCGCACGTGTCTGAAAGCTATTTTACTAACAAAGGTAAGGGAAATCACGTAATCAATTGATCACAGCTTTTTAGTTTTTATTTTTCACATAAAATGAGTATCAAAATTGTTTTTTTCTCGCCTTTTCATTTGCAAAGTCAATCACTTGATCCAAATCAAGTTCACAGGCTATTATTCTTTCAATGGATACAGTGGTCATAGAGCTAACACGGTGTTGTACACACTACTCCTTAAATACGTTTTGATTAATTTTACTTTTGAAAAATTTCTTCCTACTGACGCTGTCGTCACTGGTAAAGTTAAAAAATTGAGGCATGCTGCAATAATGTCGGAAAAGCTGCTTCATGCAGCTGTATGAATTTGAAGTAGTTCAGTAACTTCTGGTAGGGAAGTAATTTCTTTTAATTAACACATTTTAAATCGAAGGAGTTGAGGTCAAAACTGAAATGTTAGAAGGATATGACGATTGTAACAGTTCTGGTCCTTCCAAAAGATTTTTATCAGATGATGCGGCGAGATACGCAGGTGATAAGCAACACCTCAACTTTGAAACATCGTTCACTGTCTTTAATGCCGTCATCTACTTGTAATTAGTCAACGAACTTTTTCAAAGTGCGCAATCTTTTATTGAGAAAAGAAGCTTCAATGTACCATGTAGCAAATTGAGTTATTTCAGAACGAATTTTGCGCCCTTAAATTTCTTGCGCCTCGAGCAGTCTGCTCCAAGGTAGCTACGCCACTGCAAGGGTATGTACAAGTTGCATAGAACTAGAATAAAATGGTGCACCACTTCAAAAAATATTAAGAATATAGTTATATCCAATATATTACAAATTACCTAGATCTTGATCATAAGATATATCAGGTCGTGTTAATCTTATTTCATGATCGAGTATATAATAATAATACAACAATCAATTTATCCATTTATTTGAATCTTAAATAGGTTACTATAGTCTCGAACATGTCCTTGTAATATAGAAAAATTAAGTATATTTAGATGTTGATCTGTGGCTGTAAATAATTGTTCAGCATCAAATGATAAACTGTATATAGGTGAACTGCTCCTTCTACAAGAATCCATATAATACATCTGCAATAAGAAATCACATATGTATGTTCCAGTAGGTTAAGAATTTCAGAACATACTGTGTTGGCACAAAAATTATTGGTTTTGGTTTGTCCGTTACATTTTTCAACATATAAAAATTAAACTACTTTGTTATACATCACTACGTTTATTTACTTGATTTCAATTTAGTACGAGTTTATTTTCAAATAGCACCGTAAATAATGTCAAAAGTGATAACTTTTTGCGTAGAAAAAATATATTCGCTGATACATATTTCTTAAACGAAATATAGTTGCAATGCCAAATAGCTCAAGTAACAAATAGCTCACAGTAACATCTAGAATAATGAGAAAAGAAAAAGATTCCAATATAATGCTAATGTCTATAAGGTCTTACGTAATTAATTTAAAGCCTGGATATAGCTGACCCAAAATTTCATCGAAAAATTTGGAAGGATACAATAGTTGTATATACTGTTAAGAAATTTTCTTTTCAGTTTTTAATTTGGCCCACGTTGTGGTGACAATTGTTAAGAAACTCTTTACTAAGTTTATTTAATCTAAGTGATTATTAATGTTTGAATTTGAATTTTAATTTGATTCTTATTTTATTCTACCGGCTAGCTTTTATTTATTTATTTTGAATAATAATGATCTTTTTCTTTTTATATTATTATATGGAATTAAACACAATATTCTTTGAATGTTAAAAAGTTTCTATATTTAAATCTCTATGACTCTAATTATCTCGGGTTTCAAATTTACAGTTTAATTTTATGTTCTAAGCATAGACCTAGCTTTAACCTCAAAACTATTCAATATTAATAGTTGTTTACAAAATTACAAACGACAATCTTTCTTTCAGATGTACAAATAACACTACAATGGAGATATAATAAACAAACTTACTTTTAGTTTATATCCAATAATATGATTAAAAATGTTATCTTTATGTGGTTACTCCTTTAGAAATCAGGAACTGTTGAAAATTGTTAACTTGTTTTATTCCTTTTTTAAAAGATAAAAAACTTTTCAATGATGTATTGAAACGTTATCAAAGACTGGCTATCATACGATGCTACTTATGAATTTTGGTTATTATAACCTTTAAAACTTTGTTCGAAGACTCGGAACACTACTTGATTCGTAGAAATTATTTACTTGCTTCGGTTACTTTTAACTTTTCGAAGCTATTGGAGACCACTTGGGTTCTCCGATGTTATCCAATAAACTAAGGTTATGGAAAATTTTGTGAGTTGCAGGAGTACCTTGACTCTATAGATATAATTGCAAACTGACTTGGCTTGTCTTTCAGATTCGTTTTATAGGGCTTCAAAAAGGACGCCAAGTGATGTCAAATGTAACCAATCAGGTGTTTACTTTACTTATCAAGTATGCTTAGTTGATTGTTGAGAACTGACGAACTATCCCTTTGTTGCCTGTTTGACGTTTATAAACCGCCTCGACCAATCAGAATAGAGTATTCTATAAATTTTGAATTATTGAAGATTTTTAAATTGTTTAAAGTGATTATGCTTTCTGCTATCTGAATTAATATTGCCTACCTTTTTCCACACATTTTGGTATAAAATAACCTATGATTAGGTTCATATTAACATGGTTATTCCAATATTTATATCAAATTTGACATATACCATATCTTAAATCTAATACATAATATAATATATCAATAACATTTCTTTAACATTATATAACTCAAATTTCCTAATCCTATCTTATATCTATATCATATTTTAATAGTTTGTGCTATCTTATGATAGTTTTGTAATCATTTCAATTATGATTTCTTCTTTCGTAACACTGTACGTTTATCCACTTTCACTGTTTTCTTGTTTTTACACTTCTTATTCTATTATTGTTTATTTTGTTCTACATTGTTTAATACCTTATACTATCTACTACTTAACTTTTAATACTGTTTTTAATTCCATATATTATATTTTTATTAATCTTTTCTGATTTTTAATGTTCGTTAA